>OX359265.1:57795539-59073039 GCA_947179155.2 Hedera helix | reverse complement strand
AACTAAAAATAGAGAGAGAGAGAGAGAGAGTAATACTATGTTTAGATGATTCAGAAAACTTGTCACTTGAGATAGGTGGCAAATTACAAATAGAAGTAAATCACTTTGTAACACCCTCTTCTAAAAAATAAAATGGAACATTACGCACAAAATACAACGAAACGATAAAATAATATCCAAAACTTTTAATCTGCAAACAAATGGTCTAAAAAAATAATAAATTAATGTTAAACTAGTTCTAATCACAAACTGATTATTACAATTCTAAAAAAAAATATATATATAAAAACTTAAACAAAATATCTAAATCGTTAGGACATAAGCAAGTTCTCATCACACTTATCTTTGATCTCCCTAAATATCTGTTAGAAGAAAAACACAGTACAAGTCAAATGTCTAGTACGAATATAGAGTGTATAAGTAAGAATTGAAATAAATAATGCAATTAACTTAAAATGAAATAGACTATCACAATAAAATAATTGACTGAATCAAATGACTAGGTGTTATTTCATATAGAGCTTAAAACATAACATAAATATATCTAGACACGCATACAAGTCAAAATAATGTTACACATGCATAACATGCATCAAACCGACAAGATCCAAATGCACATAAAAACGAAAAGCATGTTTGACATAAACAATATCAATCTTTAAAACATAATAGAACAAAAAATAGTGGTCGATTCATATGCTTTCCACAACAAAATTATCAAATGGTCAACTCCCACCGAAACACAAAATAGAGACGTCGTGGACTGATCATACCGCCACAAAAAGTGTCATGTCTCGGTGCCAAGATGATATATATTGTGGTACCCCCCGCATGTGATTATTATTCAGGTATACTATACGGTATAATCTAACAAAAATACTATGTCACAACACATGCGACACAATATTAACAAAATGATTTTAATATGTACATATTAAATTGAAACGAATCAACACAAAATCTCCAAAAAATATCAATATACATGTTTTTACATAATCAAAATAAACACTAAACATGATATACTAATTTAAATAGTACAAACATGAGTTCTAAATGTTAACGCCAAAATAGAGCTATCATATGAATTTAAGAAGCAACAATCGTATGAGATAATATCTAAATTTGAAAGGAGAAGCAAAACAAACAGATTAAAATTAAAAGAGTATTGCAGAAAAAATACGAAATCTGTACTTGAATTAAGTAATACAATACCCAAAAATTTAAATATAATTTTACAAATCTTCTTCAATCCAATATAATAAAACACAATAATAAAATACAATTAATTATAATTTTTAATTATTTAGTCATTTAGACTTTTATGTTATTAGATTATAAAACGTTATAAATATAGGAAATTGATATTTTCACACTGTTTTTTAATAGTTTCGCACGGTGGATCTCATAAAAGTGTTGTTATAGATATATAACGACGGTTAAATTGTGGCTATTGACATTTTTATGGGGTCTATCATATAGAACTATAAAAAAAAAATATAAAAATATCAATTCCCTAAATATATATATATATTTAAAAAAAAATTTACACATATATTCCCTTCCTACCGCTCTAAACCATGTCAGGAAGCATACAAACATGTTAACTATACACGACCATATGTAGATTAAACAAACTTCACGCTGCCTAATTCATTAGACTTAATAACGTCATGCTTTTTCATAAATTTAATAAGTTTATTTTTAATTTATTTACACTAAATTATTAACATTACTTTGGACGGCATACAGATGCCAATTCTTACGACCCTCCTCCTGGTGCAAATAGACTATGAAATAGCTGAATTGGTAAATATATTATTATATTATTCTCACTATTAACCTTAGGTAAAAGATTCCTTTAATTAATCAAATCATTTATTTTTTATATATCATACTATTATAATAATAAATTTTCAATGAATCTATATCATATCCAACTAACCTGATTGCCAAATTTGACTTCGTTTGCTTTCCGCAAAAACCTTCCGCTGCGCCTTTCGTTTTTAATAGCCGCTACTCCTCTCCCTCTTTTTCTCCAATTACGTATCAGGTATTTTATAAGAAAGATTAAATTTTATTTATTTATTTATTTATTTTAGCAACTCTCTTAATTTAATAGAAACAAAAATATAAAATTCAAATAAAATATTTAAAAATAAATTTAACTATTATTATATTTATTATTAATTTTTTTTTCAGGTATTACAATTCAATCTAGATATTGTTTATTGCAGCAAGCAACCAGACACCAAAGTCAGCAACCATACTTAAATAAGTTAATCCTTTAGGGATTTATTTTATTTTATTTTTTATTTCTTTTAACTAACGTTTAAAAAGAAAGAATATATATTATGAAATATAACTAATATTTTGTCTAATTAACTAAATTATGTATAAAATCTTAGTAATATCTTTTTTAAAATTTATATTAAATGATAAAAAAACAAATTAGTACTAAAAGTTTAGGGTAATATATGATATTGAATCATTAATTCTTTATTAAAATTTTAAAATATTAAATAAAAATAACAAATTTTTACTCTAAAGACAGATAACAAAATGTGAATTTATTATTTTTTTTTTTTGTAATTTTTTTGTGTTTTTCACATTTGTATCAAGATTATAAAAGAATTGGAGACTTAATTGTTATTTGTTTTGATTATGAAATAAGTTCTACATATTCAATAATCAATACATGTTTGAGTGATATCTGAATGCTAAATGTAGCTCATCATAGACCGCAGTTGGATAACACTTTTTTTTAAAATGAATTATTAAATAATTGAAAGCTATTGTACATAAAATAAAAAGAAAAAAAGAGTGAAAGCATAATTTTAAAACATATAAATGACTCCTAACTTTTGAAATCATATAAACTTTAATTTTAAATAAAAAACTATTGAGATTCACCTTTTACTTAATAAAATTTAAAATTATAACAAACAAATAATTGTCCAGACAAAATTCTTAACGAGAATGAATAAATTTAGGCTACTTTTGTTTGTAACAATATGTTTAGAATTGAATTATTTGTTTTAATTTAACACTATTTTAAATTATTTTATCTCATGACAATGGATTAATAGTCTTTTAAGTAATCTTATAAATTTTTTTTTTGTTATTTTAAATGTTATTTATGAAAGATTATATAATCCTATAATGAATATAAGATTAATAGTCACCTATTTTAAACTATTAAATAATTTTATAGACTAATAATTCCTCATACAAAAATCAAATAATTCAAAATGATATTAAATTAAAATAAATAATTTAATTTTAAATATATATTTTTTACAAAAAAATGTCACCTCAGTAAAGTCGGAAGACACAACTGAATAGCTTATCGAAATTATTTTGTGGTTCGATAAAGTTGGCACGTAATTGACATTCAAATTGAATTCATGTACATGTCCACGTCTGTGGATCTGATAATCCAAAGCCTTCGTAATTGTTTTATAAAATATTGAATTATCTCGTTTTAAATTATAAAATTATTATTATTTTTTAAAAATAAATTTAAAATTATTTTAAATTTTAAAGTAATATAATTTATTAAAAATTATAAAATAATAAATTTAATTAATTATACTTTTTAAATAATTTATACTATTTATCATTATATTAATTAAAATTAAATAAATTTATATTAATACTAAATTAAAAAATAATTTAGTTGATTTCAAAAAATTAATAGTAATTTTATATTTTAAAAGATTTTATTACCAAAAATTCTAACGAACTTTGGTTTTTTTTACAAAAAAAACTAATGAAATTTATTTTTTTCATTTAAATCAACGATGTCTAAAAAAGTAATATAAATAATTAAAATTTGACCAATCCTCTCACCTGAGTTAACTAATGCTAGGGTGTAATTTACAAAGGGAAATTGTATTTTTTGTTTATTTTCTCACATCAAACTAAATAACTTTAAATACATTAAAAAAAACCTTAAATCATATATGTTTTTTAACTAAAAATTAAATTATATCATAGCTATGTACGTGACTATCTATGCCTGCATTTGGTTTCATCTGATGCATAAGATTCCATCTGTAGTTACTTGTTTCATAGTTTGTCCAGTGATTGTTTTTTTATTGGGTCATAGCATAGGTGATCGTTGCCCCCTTGGAAAAATATGGTTTATATAGATTTTCCTAAAGCAGCTGTTAGGTCGATCAGTTGGTTAAAAAATGAATCTATATTGATATTAAATTTAAAAATAATTTATATTGAAATTAAATTTAAAATTAATTTACATTAACTTTAAAAAGTTAATAATAATATCATATTTTAGAATAAATAAAATATATTTATATTTTTTTATCTTATAGAAAATATACTCAAACCCTAATATTATTGTAGAGGCATGGATGTTAATATTAAATTAAATGGTAATCCCTGTTTTAAAGAAAAATAATTAAATAAATTAGTATTATTAAGGTGCCAACTTTCAGCACAAAATTTTCAATTGCTTAACAAGAGACGCAACCCAAGATATTTTTCTTTGCTGCCTGCATTATTGATGGATTGTTTCCAAAAGTCCATTTAGGTGGCGATCGACCTTAGACATTTTCCTGTTCAAAGTAATAATAATATGAATATTAAATAGATTACCCGTCGAGATCTTAACAGTTAAAACCCACACCTTACAATCTTCTAGGGGCCAATATAAATAAAGTAGGGTAGGATCTCTCCCTGCAAGATTCTTCCTTCCTCCTCTCTCTCTCTCCTCATGGACCGCTTATTTTTCTTATCTAGCCTCCTTCTTTTATCCTTTGCAGCAGCCTCCGACGTCACCTCCGACGTTATTTCCGATTTCTCCTCCGACAAACCGTTGATTCGCCAAGTCGTGCCGGACAGCGAAGAATACGATCATCTCCTGTTTAACGCAGACCACCATTTCTCGCTCTTCAAAACCAAGTACGGAAAATCGTACGCTACTCGGGAGGAGCATGACCATCGATTCTCAGTTTTCAAGTCTAACCTGCGCCGCGCCAAGCGTAACCAACTGCTGGACCCCTCCGCCGTTCACGGAGTCACGAAATTCTCCGACTTGACGCCGGCCGAGTTTCGCCGGAGCTATTTAGGAATGAAGCGTCTCAAGCTTCCGAAAGGCGCTCAAAAGGCTCCCATCCTTCCGACGAACGATCTCCCCACCGATTTTGACTGGCGAGATCACGGTGCCGTAACTGGTGTTAAAAATCAGGTTCACATATTTGTATATACGACTTCACGTCTATTTTACCTGATTAGCTTGTTATGAAATTTATGATTAGTTGATAATAGGAGTGTCTATGAATTTCAAATACATGTTGATCAGTGTTTTTGCTGTTCTCAATATGATGGTGATTAATTAATAAACTTGGGATATTGTAGGGATCATGTGGATCATGTTGGTCTTTTAGTACAACTGGTGCTCTAGAAGGAGCTCACTTTCTTGCTACAGGAGAACTTGTTAGCCTTAGTGAGCAACAACTGGTGGACTGTGACCATCAGGTGCTCTCTCTCTCTCTGCGTTGACTTTTTACTAATTTTAGTAATATAAGGTTTATCAGTATAATTTTTGTTCCAGTGCTCGTGGTCTTATTAATTGTTTATAGATTTGTGATTAGTGATGACAGATAGTCATCCCTTCCAAAATATATTGGATTAATATTTAAAATCAATTTGACAAAATAGTAAATTCAAAATTAATATAAATTAATTTTGCTTTAAGAGATATAATTATGAAAATTGTTGAATTTAAAAATATTTTAAATTAACTTTAAAAAATCAAACTTAATACTATGTTTTGGGGGGAAGGAAGTATTAAAAAGGGACTTAGCCGGTATTCGAGTGGGAGGGGGTCGGAAATTTTATGAATTTTTTAGTCCTAAAATGTGTTAATGTAATACTAGAAAAATATAAACATAAAATAAATTTTTATATATTTTAAATTTTAGCATACATGGATTCATCTATATCAAAGTGTTTTAATGTTAGAGTAAAGTTAAGAGTCTCAATTTTTTTTAAATGCGTCTCAAATACACATGTAGTCATTATATTTATTCAATATCATGGTAAATCCTAAAAATTTCATTGCATACCAATAAAAAGATCACATGTATATTTAAAATAATTTGAGACACTAAATTTGAGACACCTAATATTAGTCATAATATTAATCTTATTTATTTAACTTTAAAACTAAGTTAATTTTTTAACATTAACCTTATTTACGTGTGTTAGACAATTATAGTTAGGCTTTGAAATGTATTAAAACTTAAAAATAAATTTTATATGTTATTTTAAATATAATATAGTATAAATTTATATTCCCAAATTATAAATACATTACTAAAATATTTCTACAATAGAAAGGTGCCAATATCAATATTAACATAAATTTATATACGACTATGTTAAACATAGATATGGGTAGGAGTAGGGTTGGAATAGGGGTAGGGACTGCCATGCCCTTCCCTACCTTCATAGCTAAGCTACCGGTATTAAGTATTTAACAAACTGATTGATAGCCAATTAGCAGCGGTGATTGCCTTGTGGTTGGAGTGCTAATTCATGGTAATATAATAGCATTTTTTTTTTTTAACTGATTGTCTTGTTATCACCCACACGACTAAAGAGTGAAGTAACAAAGTCTTGTGATTTCAGAGATGAACATAATTTTAATTTTTTTGGTTTATTTTTTGGCTATTGTTAATTTTTTAAGGCAAATTATCTAGTTCTTTTAGGTTGTCTAGTGTAGTTATCATTATTATTCCTAAAAATTAAGGCACTAAGATTTTCAATTGCGTCATTGATATGGCACGATTTGCCAATACCTTTAGCAATTGTGCACATATATATGTGCTCATATTATGAATTTACTTCATGACAGTTTGAGTCTTGATAGACTAGCGTAAGCATGCACAGTTATTGTGCAGGTCATTTAAAATTGATAAATTGCTGCAAACAAAGTATTTTATTTTTTTAAGTGCGATAATCACCAGTGCCACCAATGGGCAATGATCTGCTTAGGGTCTAATTGATGGATACACCTTTATACGGGAATGCAACTCATTGCTTTAGCAAGTGCCAAGGCTACTAGTGTTCATTGTTGTTATGCATGTTGATCTCTAGGAACCGCAGCACAAGAATACAGACTTTGTGATAGTATCTAGTTGTGTAACAAATTAAAGAACATTAACTCTTTATGATGGTTGAGCAAAATTCATGGATGAGGTAACTAGAAGAATGAAACACCTTATTGTTTATGATACTCCAGACGAGTTAGCAGCTTTTGAATAAATAGAATTGCTATGTAGTTCATTTGGCTTCTGAATAAATAGAATTGTTATGTAGTTCATTTGGATGACCTCTCTAATAGTCTAACATCGTTTCAGTGTGACGAAGATGGTGTTTGCGATTCTGGTTGTAATGGTGGGCTGATGAATACTGCCTTCCAGTATACGCTCAAGGTTGGTGGACTTGAACGTGAAGAAGATTATCCTTATACCGGCATTGATGGTACCTGCAAATTCGACAAGAATAAAATAGTTGCATCTGTAGCTAATTACAGTGTGGTTTCCACTGACGAAGATCAGATTGCTGCTAATTTGGTGCATAATGGTCCTCTAGCAGGTATAGTTGCCTAATAATCTAGATGTATTTAAGTTTATAAATTTGTATCTTTAAGTTTCAATTATAAACTTTCTTTTGTTTTTCCTGTGCAGTTGGCATCAATGCAGCCTGGATGCAGACTTATATTTCGGGAGTTTCATGCCCATACATCTGTTCGAAGCATATTTTGGATCATGGAGTACTTCTGGTGGGTTACGGATCTGCTGGTTATGCTCCACTTCGGTTTAAGAATAAACCTTACTGGATCCTAAAGAACTCATGGGGAGAAAGTTGGGGAGAGGATGGATACTATAAGATCTGCAGAGGTAATGATATTTGCGGGGTGGATTCCATGGTCTCCACGGTTGCTGCATTTCACTCTAATACTAAGTAGAATTTGAAGGTAAACCATGTCATAGACATTATTATTATTATTATGGTTTTATTAAAGTGTCTATTTGTAAATACAAATGGCAATGTATGTATTGTTGAAGCTTAATGACTTCTAGATATGTCAGCTATCTAGGCTACCCTGTGAAAATGTCCACCGCGCTAAAATAATTCACCCTCTTGATAGTATTTATTTATATACAAGTTCTATTTGATGTTTAGCATTTCTCCACTCATGGATGTTTATTTGCAAGTTCAAAATACTTCTTAATGTATATTAAGTTCCAAAATAAAGTATCAAAATTGATATTTGTAATCAAATGTTTTCAATTATTATTGTCCCAG
The DNA here is from genome assembly GCA_947179155.2 of Hedera helix. NCBI lineage: Eukaryota > Viridiplantae > Streptophyta > Magnoliopsida > Apiales > Araliaceae > Hedera > Hedera helix. The sequence goes on along the minus strand of OX359265.1, from coordinate 59,064,702 downwards.
CCGCACTTTTTTTTTTGGAGGGACACGGAAGACGCACACAATAATATTGTTTGTAAAAGTCGAGTTTTTGGTCGCGTGTATAGTCCACTGTTGCACAATAACCCACGTTGATACGGGAATCAACTTGTCATCGCATTCTCATTTTTGTTGTCACGTGGCTCTTGGAATCAATCAAGAGAACGAACAATACCTGTAATGGGTTCGTGATCTTTCTCAGAAAGATGACTTTTGAATGGCTCTAGTGACGGTAGGCTGTCCAAATACTTGGATCAACTGGCGACCTCAACTGTAGGAGGATATCGAAGTGTTGTTTTTAACTTGTACATGCAAGTAGAAGTAACGAATAATAGAACGTGACTTGATTAATAATTGAACGTGTTTGTCTTCTTTAAAATCTAGAATGCTTATGTAACCTAGCGTGAAATTAAACAAACTAGAATATTAGTATGAAGTTTTCCTGCCTAATATCCTCAAATCCCTCGGACGATTTAAACTAAATCAGGGGTCGCTAACAGTAGACCTCTATCCACCAGAATATGCTTGACACTGTCACTAAACTTATAACTATATCATTAAATCACACACTAAACTTACAACTATATCATGAAGCCTCAGATCGATGATTGAAACCTCAGATCGATGATTGTGGTCCGGTAACCACGCGAAACCCTCCTCTCTCTCAAAAGCTTTTAAAGGAAAACTACTAACCATGTTATCAGCTACTACATAAGGTTCCATTCATTTAAAATCACTAGTTACAGCCACCTTTTCAGTAACCCCATTTTTACAATAGCAAAGAGCAAATTATCGTTCGATAAATTACAAAATCATAAAATGTTATAAAAATGATAATCAACTCTACAAATGAATGACCGAGAGACAAATTGCACGCTTAGCAATACAAGCAAGTATGACGTAAGATGATGACTGATTTCAGTTGTCAAGGATTACTAACTAGACCTGCTGATATTTGCTTCAAATCAGCAGGATGCTAATTTCATATAGTATTTACTACAATACACAAGACGAATGAGAATAAGCTAAGCTTAACGACCAACAAAGAAGACTACCGACTCCCGCGTTGAATTTTTTAATTCCAAAATAGGGCCGGGCTCCAGCCGTCCGGTAGAAATAAACAAAGTTGGGGGCACGTAAAGTCCACTGAGTTCTCAAAAACCAACAAAGACGTAGTTTTTAAACCCGACTTGAAGTTTTGAAGTCCAAAATAGGGCCTTGGAACTGAGGTGGCAATCCAATTCTATTTGTTCCATAAAAAATAAATAAAGTAAGCGCAAGTAAAGTCCAACAAGGTGCAATTACCGGCCCGAAACACTAGATTATCATACTGTTTAATTTACTCTTTTGTTTTTGGGTGATTTTAGGGATTTAAATTTTTTTGTATCAAAAAATATCTCAACCGATGTGTCATCATAGCATTGGTTGAGTAGATTTCATGTGATTAAATTATTATTATAATATTATTTAATTTTATATCTTTTGAGACCAAAAATTTGAAACTTCATAGCATTACTCTTTATTTTTTCATGTCGAGATTTTTATGTATGAGATTTGATATGTAATTGTATAGCTAGGTTTAATTTATGTTTAAGCATCTTATTAATATGTCTTATTACTACCCAAAATTATTAATTTTGGGACTTATCGCGTCTTAAAGTGGGTTCTTGACTATTTTGGAAAGTCTCCTACTAAAAATATCAAACGAGTTGTAAATTTTATAGGCTTTTATTGAAATCATATTTTTTCTTTATTGTTTTTAGAGGGTGTTTGATTATACATAAACAATCAAATATGCATAATTATTTTTAATAATAATAAAAAAAGTTTGATAATTAGTGTTTTGAAACTGTTTACAATTTATTTTTTTTACGAAAATAATTAAAAGCATCAATTTGGAGTTTTTGATTATTTGTCAAATCTAGTGATTGTGTTTGATCAAAGTATATCCTACTTATTTTAGTAATTCTACTCATTGGCCTTCTTTATTTCTCAAAATATATTTTTTTAATAATTCACACTTGAAATAAATAAGTGATTTTTTATTTTTATCCCAAATACTTTTTTATTTTTTGCTAGTTTAAACACGTTTCCTTTACTAAATATATTTAAAATTAATTATAAGTTAAAATAATAATCAAAATTACTAATTTTATTTTTTAAGATATGTCAAACATTTTTTAGTCTTTGGTAACTTGCATGTAAAAGCACTTTATTAATGTGTTTCACTTGCTATGCAGAAATGTTTTTGTAATTTAAATGTAAAGTTATTTTTCTGTTTCAACTTCGATCATACTTTATCAAAAATAAAAATTGCACCTTTGATGGAAAACTTTCTAACCTTTGTTCTAAAGAATGTTGCTTTCCTTCTACTCCGTGTCTTCATATTTGATGCTCCAATATTCTTCTGCTTCAGAGCACTAGTTTTATAGGGCACGTATATTTTCAGAGATATTACCTTTGTAGTTGAATAGCGAACAATTAAGGTAATTTAATTTCATCACTGTCTCAAACACAATACGGGGGAGGGTCATTTAAGTAAAATTTTCCGTGCACAAAATTCTAATTGATTGGATAATGTTCAAGTGGCGCTTTCCTTCCTGTTATCAAAGGTTGCGTGGCGTGGCGTGGCGCTTTTTTGTTATCAAAGTGGCGCTTTCTGGTGATCAAAGGTGGCAATGGTTTAGGAGTAGGGTAGTAGCTTGTGGGGAAAAGCATTTGGAAAAGAAGGATTACTATCACTGGCTTTTGTGATTCAGAGTATTTATCACCAGTGTAGTGGAAACAAGGTGTCTTTTCGCATTACCATGGTGGCTAATAAAGGAGTATATGATAGGTAATTTACATTAAAAGAAAATTTTCAATCTCAGTCACTTTGTTTTAGATCATTTTTAAGTGTTTGATGTTTTGCCTCAGTATGGTGTCTATGTTCCTGTAATTTTTGTGTTCCTCACCTTCAAGCTGAATATAGTATCAGTTTGATCACCAATTTCTGCAAATAAGATAAGAGCATGTTCTAAAAACTTGAGTAGTCAACGTGAAAGACTTTTAAGAAAGGAAAAGAGAAAAAGAAAACATTATTGAGATTCGAGACCCTACTTGCCAACTGTTTGAAGCTCTAGAACCCTGATCTGTGTTAACTTATATACTCTCAGGAGCCTCATGTTAATACCTCTATGTTGTTCTGTAGCTCAGCCGTGAAGAACTTGCTTCCTCCTTAACTGCAGTTCCTTTGTGGACAAAACTTTCCAGTCACAGTAAAATCCTTAATTAGTTTTTATTTATTTTTGTGATTGATAATTTTATTGTTTTAATTATTCACTACGTTTTGATCTGATACTTTTTGTACAATTATTGAAATATTTATTCATGCCCTTATGCTGCGTTTGGATCGGAGGAATGAAGGTGGGAACGGAATGAAAAAAATTGTGTTTGGTTGTTCTTTTGGAATGAAATGGACCATTCTCATTCACCCCAAATTTATGAATTCTATTCTTAGGGGAGGGTTTAGAGTGACTCATTAGAATTAATCATTTCACTCTCCATTTCATTCTATTCTCTATTCCATTCCTTCACCCATTTCATTTCTTCAATCCAGACATAACATTATAATTGTTGCTTGTAAACGAGTCTTGCAATAGTCGGTCAGAACCATACGAAACCCTGCACTTGTTACTTTTGTCCTGTGCAAGTGTGCAGTTGATTGATGATTGATTTTAAGTTCATCAGGAAATTAGAACATCGAGGAAGTGAAACTTTCTATTGCTTTTGTATTAAAAAAAAAATTGAATTATCCAAGCAAAATGAAGGAAGTCATTAAACAGGAAAACACCTGAACTTAATAACATTTTGAATTACAATATTGCAATCGAAGGTGACGGAAGAAAGAAAAAAGTTGGGCACTGAAAAGTCTCTACTAGAATTCTTGATAGGGTTGTGTCCATATTCCATAGGTATTTAGTGTTGATATGGACTACCATTATCCTCGACCAATGAAATAGTGCAACACTCGATTAAGATAAATATCTAATAATTTTAGTAGGCTAATATCTTGTTTGTGGAAACTATCTTTAGAACTGTACATGCTAATGCTGAATGTGTACGTGGAGATTTTATATAATGTTTGTGTCTAAAGAGATAGAGCAGTATATAAATAACTAGCACAAGATCCTATCTAAATGCATAAGATATAGAAGCGCACCTTTTTCAAAACTGTCCAACAAACAGCTTTAAGGATATCCTTGCTTTTCCAAAGCTGAACAGTTGTTTGTTTAAATAACAAACAAATAAAGAAATTAAAAAATCTAACTTGAACATTCGAATCTACAGTTTTGCTGAACCAGTAAATCAGTTAGAACTATTTTCAGATAATGGAGTTCCTTAAAGTGTGATGGTGATCGAGTTTAGATAATGAATTAGACAGAATATCTCAATAATTATGACTTGGAACCTCCTAGATAATAATTTGAAAGTGGAACCATACTAACCAAGCTTCTGTAGCTTGTTGAACTACCACTATCACCCTAGGCAAATGCTCTTTGAACTTTTATGCAACTAACAAAATTTTACTAAGCCTCCTGTATAGAGCAACTTTAAATGTACTCCACTTCCGAGTGTAAATTTATCAGTTGCATTGGCGTGCTTCTGTCATTGTCTGGTAATAATATATCTTTAAGGAATAAGGCGACATCCAAAATTGAAATGAGGTATTAGAAGTGCATACACAAAAAATGTGAAAATCAAAGTCTTATTGGACAACTTTCCACACAAAGATGACATGATATATTACTCTTGAACAGAAGAAAGAAAAAAAAAATATTACAGAAAAAAAGAAGGCAAGACTATGATTTTCTATGCTTAGAACACCCAATTGCTTAAAAAATTTAGTTGTGAATCAGGAGTTTTCCAAGCTTTTGATTAGAATGAGGTGAATGGAAATGCTTATGTGGCTGAGTCGATATTTTTGAACGTGTGCATTTTCTTCCAGGTTCTTTGAAACATCATTCAGACCACACACACCCCTTCGAGTCCTCCATTCTGGTTAAATGGTGAGAAAATATATCTGACCAATTATCAATGTTCTTGTTTTAAGTCTTGAAGTTGTTGAGGATGAAGACCTGGGGGTGGTATTGGAGAAAAGAAAATGCCATTGTTGAGGAGTCGTAAAGAAAAATTGATAGAAATCATTCTTTGGAGTTAAAAACAAGGTCCCCCATTTAGGAGATCATGTGCTTGAGGTCCTTGCTTCTCTTTCATCTTTACTTCCAATTTGTTGGGACATATTAGGTCGCGGCTCACTGGCTTTTGGAAGTATAAAAAGTTTTTTAGCTTTTCAAAATCTATGGTACTAGTTATTTCCTTTCTTTATTTCCAACCTTTTTTGTTTCTTTCTTTCTTTCTGGGACTAGTAAGAGTCTAGAAATTGTTTTTGTCATTATCTCAGCAATTGTCACATATTTCCAGCTGATGGTTATCGTTGCAGATATCCATCCTGCTGGGGTCACTTTAGCTTCTTTATTTCTTAAGTTTTGTGCTGCTTAGTATCATTCCATTCTACCAAAATTAATACAAGAAAGGGAAAATGACTGCATAATCAGCAGCAAAATAGAGAAGAGAGGAGAGGGGGGGGGGGGGGGGGGGATGATATGAGAGGCAGTTACTAGTTAGTAGCCCGCCTGAATGGTGACTTTCTAAGACAGTTGAACTTGAGTCTAAGCTATTGGCTTTGAATATGTGCTCTTTATTCACCCACCATCTTTGTACTGCTATGCTATTATTCAAATCTGAGGAAAGTAAGGATAAGGGAGACCTAATGAACCCTAGGGACGGGACCCAGAAGTTGTGTCTGGCCTACACAGCAGGGCGGCCAATAGTTCCATTACCACTACAGTAATTTAAGGAGATAGGAAATTGAGGATTCCTTGGAAAATAGATCAACAGATTTCCCTCCTTTTCATTTTTTTCCCTTTGAATCCTATTCATCATAACACCCAATCAGTCTTTCTCTCTTTCGTATAAGCCCGGCCAATAAATAACTGTCAAAGATTAAACAATTCCCTCCGAGATATCTAAACTCAGAAATCCACTACAACACAATGAGAATCATATCTTCTGACAATATCTACCCATCAAATGTAAAGCAAAATCAAGTCAGAAAGAGAGAGAGAAAAGGAAGGAAGAGAAGATAAAGATAAACTACCCAAGCAAGCATTTCTTCATTATTATCATTATTGCAACTTTAAGTCATATCCTCAATACTAATGTACAATAGTTAACTAGCACATTACCTTAACAACAAATTAACACTAAACCAAATCATAATAACTTTTGAATTAGATGCTTATTAAACACGTGTAGTCAAAAATGTAATTTATCAAACCATGGTAGAACACTGAGTCCCTTGCTTAGAACTGAGTGGACCTGATGGTATAGAAGGCCCAAAAGGCATAATAGCAACACAATTTACATTGAACCTATACTGCCGGGAAACCCAAGTCCCCACCTTCCAGCGAAGGCGTCCATTTACCTTCAGATTTAAGACCAGTTTTCCCACAGTCTGGTCGCGTACCACTTCATAACTAAAAGAGGGAGCCACAGGTAGCCCATTTCCAACTAAAGACGCCGTTAGGAGGTTTCTATCTTCATGCCCTTGATAGAAAGGAGGAAGAGATGTAGCAACAGTTATCTGCTGGCCCTTGTAAGATGCATAGACATGTAGCTCGTCGTAGTAAATGCCAACTTTCTGGTTTGGATTTTCAGAGAGTAAGGTGAGTTGAATGGAGGAGTTCAGAAGATGAGGAGCCGAGTTGAGGTTGAGTTGGTAGATATCGGCTTCTTTGAGGGAGAATTCAGGCTTGGAGGGGTGCAGGATAAAATATATAATGAAGACGAGTGATAAAATTGATAGGAGAAAGGTTGAGAAGGCGTAGAAGAGCTTCTTGTAACGCTTGTCAATGCTCAACCCTTTCTTGGCACAGTGTTGGGGAGATTTTACATGGATTAGAGACATTGGCAGTAAGAGTCAGAGAGGGAGAGAGAATAAATGTTTACAAGACTAAGGTAAGGGAGGTCACGGGGTTAATAAGGGAGGCCTGGGAAGCAGAAAGCAGCAATTATTTAGCTTACTGCTTTTGACTGGTAGCTCCTTGTGCTTGTGGAGTAGGTTAGGATGAGATATTTACCTATTCAACTCTTTGCAAATGTACTTAATTTCCTTCCTATGATTTTATTGTGGGTCCACAAAAGCATGCATAGCAACCACTTGATTAGCAGAAAACTTGCTGCAGTAGCTTCTTTTGAATGTATTGATACAAATTGAACCGGTAGCAAGGAGCAGACATGATTCATGCAATCTTTTTAGAAAGCAAATATGAAAGTTAATTATTGCAAGGACTTTGAAGCTTTAAAAAATTGTTTTCAACTACAACTTTAGAGTTCACAATTTATACTGTCTTTTTAAAAAATCATGTTTCTTGAAAGTTTGAGTTAATAAGTGAGTTGCATTTTGAATGTGGGAGCTTTGTAAAGTAGTATTATGAATCCTGGGGTAATTTTTTTCCTTTTTAGCTTTGCAGTCTGATTAAAATTGAATAAAGACGAGGTCTATGAAATTGTTCAATCTAAACCCAGTGTGAGAATGAATATATATATGTGTACAATCTTTAGGAATGTTTTATCAAAATATTTCATCAAGCATTGCCTTCATGGGTTTTTGAAGAAACAGACTGATTTCAATTAGTGATTGATGCCGTAAAAACAAAATTGTTTTACGTTTTTTGGCTTTCCCCCCTTTTATAGTTGATGGGAAAAAGTCCAACCTGAGTGGTTAGCAGAAGATGGAATCACAGATGGCACTGTTTTTAGTGCCATATATTATGAGTCGTGTAAGAGAAAAGTTTGTTGGTGTTCATGATTCATGGTGGTAATCGATGGTGATTGGTGATCACCAGCCGTGGCTCCCTACAGTAGGCTGTAGGGACATTTCCCATTATGAATATGCAAAATACACTTTGCTATCAGACTTTACGAGTATGTATGTATCTTAAATGTTAATGGACTCGAGGATGATTGATCAAATACTAGAAATACAGGGATATCTCTATCGGTCTGCAGAATCAGATGGGGAAGTGCCTTTAGTATAATTCAAAGAAAAAGTTGAGGCTTTTTAAAGAGCTAAGGGGAGAAAATGGTGTAATGGTTAATTTGCAGCTCTGCCCACGCAACTTGAAGAAGTGGGTCTAGTCTTTGTTTGGTGTTCTGATAAACTGGACATATGGTTATTATATGAAATGAGACTATTGAAAATGTGGGTCTTTGTTTAATTTTCTTGCGCTGTTAAGAAAAGGAGTTCAAAGAGAGGAAGACATGGAGAATCTGTAAAATTGGACTTTTTAGAAGCCCTGGGGTAGAGCTGGTGGTGTCCCATGTAGCTGTTACTTTAAGGCTAAGGAAAGGGGTTTTAGGGTTTTATGAGATTGTTTGAGGTGATAGTGATGTCATCCGTGGCGACACCATGCATATATTGACTCAACCTGTGCCCTTTGATTAGATTACTCGCATTATGGTGGACCATGGAATCAAGATCAGTTTATTGTCCACATCTGGTGGGTGACAATCCCATCTAACCCAGTAGATGCCCACCACGTGTACGTGTGTCACATAAGGCATGCTCAGTTTGATAAAGCCACGTGATGGGAGACCACCTTCAGAAGAATATTACAGACTTGAAAATAGAGTCGTTTAAAATGGATCCGGTTAGCATGAAATCATTTAAAATAGATCCGGTTAGCATGAAATTGGATAATGGACTAATATAGTATTGACATGCAGGTTGGGGGTGTTCTCTCTCTTTGCATATTAGCAATATATTAGTCCATTGTTTAATTTTCTATGAAATTAATTTTATGGTAATCGGATCCGTTTAAAATAAGTGGTCTTTGTTTACTTTTGAATCTTTAATTTCCCAGTTATTGAGCCCTTCAATCAGGAGAAAAGTTGGTCCAAGTCATGAATAGTTTTCAAATGATTTCTCATCAGATCTTTCCATTTTTTTTTTCTTTCTAAACTTTGCTTCTTGATTATTTGGGACCAAAGGCAGGTCCATTTGTCTAGGGGGGGTGGCCACAACTTACACATACATGACAAAGATAATCGACTTGCTAATTTATTTGAATCTAACAGAGCCTATTTGGTTAAGTTTGATGTTGCTCGTCTGTCCAGTCAACTTCAGCCATTTTGGTAGCTTTTGGTTGTTGGGTCACTGGGGTAGATCAATTTCCACTAGGTTGATCAATAATCAACACAAAGTAACTTACTCACACAGTGCCGTTGGCGAATTGAGTTGTACTTTGAGGGTTATATGCACATTTTTTAGATGTATCCATGTTGCTTGGCTCTGCAATTGCAGAGGATTCTAGAAAAACTTGCTGATATCGTGTGGTGGTGGGGGTGGTGGAAAATAAGACTTGCATGATTGAGTCCATCTATTTAAAGAGTCACTATCGTGCATGGTTGTTTTCGTTTTCTAATAGAGTGGAAGTTCACGGGTTTGGGAAGTAATAATAATCGTCTTCAAGTGTTTGGATTTTATTTGCGATTGCATCTATGAGCCCACACCTCGCAGAAAGTTTTAGAGTGATATCAAATCACTAAAATTTACTTGTACAGTTGGTAAAACAACCACCAACTCTTGAAGGTCGATGTAAATTACTACAAGCTAAAGCAACTTCAGAAAACAAGAGAATAACATTCATGATTGCAATTGGGAATGGTGTTGGTTTTGATAAAAACAAAGTGTAGAAACTCTCGGGGAACAACAGAACATTGAGGCATCTGAAGTTCTATATTTTATTAAGTTTCAAAGCACTTATTTATACAGCTAGCTTAAAACAGAGAAACATAAAAGATGCAGCTTAATCTGCTACTTGCAGATACCTCCTAAAAAATAGCAACAAACTTGCTACTTATAGATACTTGTTGCTAGCTCTTGCTACTTAAAAGCGCTGGAATATACATCAGATGGATGTCAAATCAACCTTCTTGAATGGATACTTGGAGAAATTTTTTTTTGTGGAGTAGCCTGAAGGTTTTATTGTTCAAGGAATGGAGGAGAAAGTATATTTGCTGAAAAATGCCTTGTATGATTTAAAACAGGCACCAAGGGCCTATTACCGCAGAATTGATTCACATTTGTTAGAATTTAAGGATTGATTACAAAAAGCCTAAGTGAATTTACTCTATACTTCAGGAAAGTTTAAGATGAAACATTTGTGGTATCTTTATACGTTGATGATCTACTTGTGACAGGAAGCAGTATGGAGCAAATTCACAATTTCAAAAGGAAAATGAAGGATGTTTTTGAGATGACTGATATTGGGAGGATGACGTTTTTTCTTGGTATGGAGGTACAACAAAAGCACAATGAGATCTTCATATGTCAACAGAAATATGTCAGGGAAATCCTGAAAAAGTTCAAGATTGAAGAGTGATTGGGCAGGTTATGTTGATGATATGAGAAGTACTTCAGGTTATTGTTTCAGTTTTGGTTCTTCTATTTTTTCATGGTGTTCCAAAAAATAAGAAGTCATAACTCAATCCACAACAGAAGCAGAATATGTAACTGTTGTTGTTGCTGTGAATCAGACTCTTTGGATCAAGAAATTGATGGCTGACTTGTTTATGGAGCAAAAGGAAAGCACACAAATACTTGTAGACGACCAAGCTGCAATTTCAATTGCAAATAATCCGGTGTTCCATGGCAAAACAAATCATTCCAAACTTAAATTCTATTTCTTAAGAGAGGTACAGAAGGAGGGGGAAATACAATTGGTCTATTGCAAAACAGAAAGTCAGAATATCTTAACTAAGCCACTTCCTAAAGCTAGATATGAGTTCTTGAGGCAAAAGATTGGAGTCTGCAGCTCCAGAGACAAGGAGTGTTGAATGACATGTCCTAGGAGCTGCTGACATGGAGCTGAGTAGATTGAAATGGAAGTAGTCAAATAAGTTAGTTATGTGAAAGATTTACCTATTCCTTAGGAAGTATTTGTTGGTTTGTTTCTATTCTTTAGGAAGTATCTATAGGTAGTAAGTTTATTGCTATTTTTTAGGAAGTATCTGCAATTTTATAATTTATTAAACTTCAAATCATTTATTTATACAACTAACTTAAAACAGAAAAACATAAAAGATGCAGCTTAATCTGCTACCTGCAAATACCTCCTAAAAAATAGCAACAAACCTGCTATCTATAAATACCTCCTACAGAATAAAACAAATCAACAAATACTTCCTAAAGAATAGGTAAATCTTCCACATGACTAACTTATTTGACTACTTCCATTTCAATTTACTCGATTTCATGTTAACTTATTTGACTACTTCCATTTCAATCTACTCGATTCCATGTCAGCAGCTCACAGGACATGTCATTCAACAAATGGCCTGCCTATCTTGGCTCTCTGCAAAATTTGATTAGAAATTAAACCCTAGTAAAGTTATATTTTATAGAATATATATTGAACAACTACTTTTCCAAGGCTGAGGAATGACATAATATGGCCATTTTCGTTGAACGTTGGATGAATTGTTCAATGGGGGATATTTCTGTTTGTTTGCTTCATCTGTTTCCATAGCAAATCTAATCTGAAAAGAATGTGCCTCTCCATATATGAACAGGAAAACCTTCTATAAATTGTATAGTGTATCATCAAATAATTTTACAACAAATAATACATACTGGGATTTTCATTCTGGCAACAAAGTTACTGATGTTAGAGTCTACAGATTTTTCACCCCGTGGCTCAAAAAACCTGTGAGATAAAATTCGTACCGATCAAATCTAATCTCTTCCATTATGGTGGGGATCATCTGCTCTTGTATGTTGGAGTGGAATTGTGTAACAAACTAGCTAACTAACTTGCTGATGAGTTGACAAAGTGAATATCAGTTTCCATTGATGGAGCATCAGTATACACGTGACGAACAAACTGCCCTTTCACTCGGGGCCGTTGCTCTGCAAGTTTTTTTCTGCTTTCATACCGTACCTGGGAACAAATCTCACGTTAAAAGAGTGTGATACACAAATGTAATTGCATATAATCTGCAATAATGACATGTTTCCCATCTGCAATTCTTTACAATACTACAATAGATTGGAAATGTAGTTCGGTGTAATGTTGTGGAAAGTTTCTGTAAAGTAATGGGAATTTTTTTTATGTATTTTAAATGGTGCTTGTGTTCCATTCTGTTTGGTAATTTGTACAACTATATACAAGGAAATTCTCTAGTAAAATCAGATAGCAAATTAACAAAGAGCTATGAAGAAGTAGCGATTTGGACGTATAAATTGACCAAGATAAATAATGATTGTGGGGAGCAGCATATACCTTCTTCTCATAGCATCTGTCTTTCCGCTTCAATCGGAATTTGGTTAGAGCAGCTTCTCTTTGCATTGAATGATGACAATTTCCATCAAAAATGAGGGGGCCAGCTTCATTCCCACAATCTGCAGCAACTTTGATGACTGAAACAGTATTTCCGTTGCCATTGATCCCACTATTTATGCTGTTAAAACAACTTAAACTGCCATTACAGAAACTACCACTCCTGCTCTGATCAGTAGCAGAAGAAAAATGTCCATCTTCCAAAGGGTCCAATTTATGCCCTTTCTTCTGGTCCATCTGGTCAGAAGCATTATGGATGTTTTGGTCCATCAGGTACTTTAGCTGCTGTGAGCTTCTGGTTTCAGGATTGAACGGATAAATTTGATTCACTTGAAAGGAGGGTTCCTGGTGGCCAGATGAACCTGGACTCTGCAATGGTGACCTGCATGATTGTGTACAGAACACGGGAGGCATTGCGGAACCATACACATTGCAATGGCTTTCAAGCACTATACTTCTCACCGGAACTGTAACAGGAATTACTCTCTGTTGAGGGTAAGGAACTTGCATTTCAGCTTGTGCAGGTTGATCAGTAGTCAGGGAGATCATATTGTTATCACGACTTACTGTAGGACCACGAGTGTAGTTATAATCAAGGGCTTTATGGGATATCTGTTTATCCGAATTGGTTTCATAACCTCTTTGCTGATTACAAATGCTCGCGGATGTTGAGTGTAGGGGCTGAATTGTTCTGCTCACATACCTGCATTGAGGATTTAAATATACATGTAAATATATAAGCTAATATATACAGTATGCTTATGGCATTCATAAGAAATAGTGGCAAAGATACATTTGAGAGACTCGAGAGTAAAAGGTTTTGGAATGTAGGAAATGTGCGAGCTAACAAATACATATATGCTCTCACATTGTAACAACTAATATTCCTTTCAAAATCTTGTAGTGTTAGGAAAGCTAGATTTGAATGTCAACAGATCTAGGCTGTCCTAGTCTCAAGGAAACTACAAATCTTAATCTTTCTCTTGAGAACTGCCTTATAATATTTGCAGGCTCCATTGATCAAGGCATAGTAATGAGGGGTAAGTTGTATAGGCGACTGACTTGATCTTTATAAGCCTCTAATACATATGCCCAACAATCTTAAATATATTGATGATATAAAGATTGCCCAAGAGTGAAGGATCAGAAATAGAAACTCACCGAGAAAAGGCTGAGGCATCAGACTGCTTCAACCTATGCTTATCATCCATAACTTGATTCACTGAGCCACTAGGATGAGATCTTCTCAAGGAAAGGTCCAGCAATGATGAAGAATCAACCTTGTTTGTCCCATAGTTTGAACCTGAGTTTCTGTAACTGCATTTAGGGTTACTATCAAATGTTCCAATCAAGTCAATCATCAAGTCAATCGCGTCTCTAGAAGAGTTGACGTGGGCAGTATCGTTATCAAAAGCTTCAGAAGTAACATTAGCACATCCCCATTGGCTATCAGCAGTTATGTTTCCTCTCAAAGTTATTGTATTAATTTTGATGTTTGGAACTGCTACTGGTCCTAAACATAATTAATGTATAGAATGTCAGATAGTATCCTATTAGAGGGCCTATATGAAGGTTATGCAGATGCTAGATTTGTAATACATCAAATACTTTACCCTGAGCTTCGCTGTCATGCATCAGTATTCGCTCACTCCCTTTCATACATTGTTCACCCCTCTGCATTGTCGTGTCATGCGATAGAGATGTACTCGGCTTTAATTGTGAGACATCCTGCCTATGCCCCAAGTGTGGTCCCTCGGCTTCTAAATCTGGTTTTGTGCAAGAGCTCTGTTCAAGAAACAGAATATTTAATACATCATGTAAAAAAAAGTCATGACAAAGAAAATTCCTTTTACCTAATAACGGACTCAACTGGTAAAGATATGAGATATGACATAATTTCTCATAGAAAGATACTAATTCCATCATAAGTAATGCATTGTCCATCCCAAATCATGTCTTGGTGCAAAAGAAACACTACCTGAGCATCACTTCCTTTCTCAATGCATTCCCGATTTATCTGAATACATGCTTCGTAACCACTTGAATGATTACTAGTAGCATTGTTTTCGGCTGTGGCTTCAACCTTTTGCTGTGCATCACTTGCGGTTTGGGGTCCGCTACCTCTTGACTGATAGCACAAATACAAAACAAACCAATGTTCAATCAGAAGGTGAAATAAGATATAAAGAAAAGTGAACAAAGTCAAATATATTTGACATACAGCTTGTTTCCTCCAAACATGCTGCCACAAGTTCTTCAGCTCATTTTTCCTAACGGGCTTGACAAGAAAGTCAGCAGCGCCTCTCAACATGCATTTATAGACTGTGCTAACTGAATCATGTGCGGACATCACTGCATGATCAGGAAAGAAATGTCAGAATGAAAGCTGTCGTACGAATTTAGTGAATCAGTGTGATGTGTGCCACCAGTTTGACTTGAAAAATCTTACTTATAACAGGAATATTTTTGCAAACTTCATGTTCTGCCATCAAGGTAAGCAGAGCGAATCCAGAGATGGATGGCAGCTCCACTTCTGTCAATATAAGGTCTACATTGTGTGGCCTTCCTTTAAGTGCCTCCCATGCCTTTAAGCCATCAGAAACGGCAGTAACTGCTCAAGCAATAAAAGAGATACTGCTTAAGTTCCAGGAGGAAACATATGAAGCCAAAGCAGAAAACGAAAAGAAAATAGTGAAAAGGAAAAAGTACGCGAAAATGAGCAAAGATCTTCAGGAAACAATTATACAATGAATGAACATTTGATTTATGTGAAATTATTTAAGTGCCTTAGTTCATATAACTGGGCAGGTGGCTCATGTTCAAACAAGAGATTAAATTTCAAGGCTCAACAAAGATGTGAATTCCTTTTGGACAGGCAAAAAATGGCATTTCCTTGAAAATTGTCTAATTCTTCTCAGGATTATAGTCTTGAAGTTAATTTTGAATATACTTTAAGGTGATTTGATGACACCGAAAACTCATTATTACAGTTACGGTGCCATCGGATACTAGTGAAATCATAATAAGGTGATTTTTCATGCATAATGTATTTGAAATAGCCCATCTTCGTAGTTTTAATTAAATGGGAAAAATCAAGACTTGATAAAATAGAACTTTGATTTTGGTCATATCTTTTTTGAAAGGGTACACACTTATTTGATGTCGCTAAAAGAATATATAATTTGGACTTGGGACTAGCATATATTAAGGGGGGATTTTGTGTAATATTTAATTTGATAGGTTTCCTTCCTGTCGCTTGTTCTGAATACTACCAATGGAGCCTAAATATTGCTTAAAATTTTCAAGTCTTGCAAATCAGGGATAAATCATAGAGGTATGTTTTCCGTTCGGGTACTAATCCAAGTGAAACATCCATCCACTAACCAAAGCCAGCTAAATGGGCGCCGCATGTTCAAAATACGAGAGTAAAAACAAGAAAGAAAGCATGCTTGCATAGGGTAAAAGCAATCAAGATGTTCAAGTTTTGAGTGTTTTTATATAAAGTATTGATTGTTGTACCTTTGTAACTGCATTTCCTAAGAAGAGCAGTGATAATTTGTCTGGTGGAATCATCAGCCTCTACAAGTAAAACCCTCAAAACCATCCTAGGAAGAAATTTCTCCCACCTTACAACCCCACCACCACCACCAACATCATTCTTTCCCTCTGTTCCGGCCCCTGTTTCTTTAACTTCCATCCCACCTGAACTACTCGCCGCCACTTCACCCATTTTTTCTCTCTCTTCTCAAGGATTTACTCGGTAACTTACAGAGTTATAGTCTTATAGATACAGATATTTGTTTAGACTTGAGAAAGAACAGCTAAGAGCTCCTCCTCCTCCTCCTACTATTTTGGTGTGAATTTTTTTTTAAAAAGAAAACAATCTTAAAACACAACCTGTGGAAGGAAAATACAGTAGCAAATGTTGCGACGCCACGTTCGGCGAATAACCGCCTCAAATCAAATGGTTCCCTATTATTCATTCAAGAGATCATAAAAAATCTTTGGAAAAGATACTAATATGAATGGCCCAAAATTGCCACGTCAACAGTCGTCCAATCAAAAAGCAAAGGATGATTTGGTTTGGTGGCTCAAACCAAACCAAACCAAACCAAATGTTTTGGTAATTTACTGCTACTAACGTTACCCTCATGTTTGTGTGTGTATATATATATATATATATATTCGGCAAGATATTTCTTTCTTTTTAGGTCGGTGGGACCCACCCTATTTGTGGAAGCAAGATATTTTTCAAACAAGTGGGTTTATCTTATCTCTGGACAAATGTGGTGACACGTGGAGAGGCCACTTGACACGATTGATGTTCGTGGCTTTGAAGTTGTCAAATGATGCTTATCTTCTTTCTAAAGTTGTACTCCTCCATAAAAACATGATATCTATCTAAGTTTCCTACTCGCTTTTCTATTGGAAGATCAAGTTAGTTGTATATGAGAAGGCTCAAGTTTAGAGTTACTATAATTTTACGATTTTTTTTTTATACTATTCCTAACTAAATTGGGTGGTGGGAGTTGATTTTTTAAAATAAATAAAATAATAAAATCTTGAGAATTTTGGGCCCCCTCACTTGTGGCCGCGGTGGGGTCCAAATTGAAGGCGGCAACCAAAAATATCTAGGACTTGGTAGAAGATATTTGTTGTTCATATACGTTTTCTTTCTTTCTTGTATTTGCTCCAAAATTAACAAAATAAAATGATTTAGGTATTTATTGTTTCTTTCTCATACAATAAATAATGTATCTCAAATTAAAAAAAGGATAAATACACACAACTTAAATATATTATTTTCATTATTAAAAAATTATTATGTGACATGAATTTTAATATAAAAATATATTTTTTAATAATAAGAATAATATTATGTTTAATTTATATGCATAAATTCATTTATTTACTTTTGTTTTAAATAAGTTATTCTTACATAAATCAACAAATTAAAACATAATGAAAATATTATTAATTTTGATACTGAGTGACTATATATATTCCTACTTAAGAAATTTTAGGTGTAAAACGTTTTGTGTAGCTGTTATTATAAGCAGTATTAAATCTGATAAAAATGACTTAAGCTTGCAGGCTAAATAGGATCAAATTGGGCTACAGTTTATGTTTTTTAACTAAAAAAAAGGTGGGCTATTTTGGGCCAACCAGTGGTCCAATTTTATTTATTTATTTTTATAAAAAAATACATAAAAAATATTAAAAATAATTTAATTCATTAATCATTTAGATCAATTTATAAAACAAAGTTTCTCTTTATTTGTTCACAATAATATTATCTCTAAACCTATGACTATTGGATATGAAAGAACTTACATAAGACAAATTTTGAAATATTATTGACTATCAACTGTTAATAAAGAATAATAATTAACTATTTATATTTTTTATATTTACACATAACAGAATACGTTACATGTATAATTAAATAATTGTCACAATATAAATACATACATGTGTAATGTGTTTGTGGTATGATTCTAGTATTTTTTTAAAATTAGTCGTTTGGTATTTAATTATAATTATTAGTTTCACATATTTAATTAAATAAATAATGTTTGCAATATTTTATAAAGTTAACATTATTTATTAATTAAACATAAATTTTTTAATATTTTTTGTTAATAAATACATTTTATTGAATAAAATAAATTACATGTTATATTGAATAGTTTAAAATTAAAATATTATATTATATATCATAATTATAAAATAAAAAAAAAATTGGCCCATAAACTAACCTGCCCTGTCTAGAGTACTTATTTTTGACCCAAAAAAACTTCAATTATTTTGGCTCTGCCTCGTTCTGACTTGACTTGCCGATAGCCCACTCCGTTTGTCGAGTCTAAGTGGTATATATATTCAAGGGTTCTTTACATAAGTATACAACAATTAATAAAAAATTACAAGAATAGTGCACTAACAAAATAATTACAAAAAGAGTGCAACAATAACAAACCCATTAAATCATTATCCCTTAAATTAAGGAAAACTATAACTACCATATTTACTCCTCTCTATTTACCTCATCCCATTCCCTCTGCCCGCCACCCCACCCCACCCCACCCCCGCACCTCATCTCCGCCCCTCATCCCCCTGACTCCTCCCCCCGCCTTCTCCCTTCTCCCCCCGCCTCCTCCCCCCGACCACCACCCCCACCCCAGCCCCTCCGACCGCCCCCTGCCCCTGTCCCCCTTTCCTTTCCTCTCCCCAACCTCACACCTCATCCCCCCATCCTCGCCCCTCCGCCCACCCCCTCCCCCCGCCTCCCTCGCCTCCACCTCCAGGTGCTCCCACCTTCCCAACACCCCGACTCCCCCCACTTGCACCCCTTCCCGGCGCCATGCTCCCCCCTCCTTCCCCTCCCCCACCCCAGATCCGACATTCCACTAGTTTGTAGGTAACCAAACACTAGTATGGAAGTAACCAAATACTAGTGTAGAGGTAACTAAATCCTAAAGGTGTAGTAGCTACTTTTTTGGTTACCGTTGTATTAAAGGTTGATTACATCTGTATTAAGGTTTGGTTACCTTTTGTATTAAGGGTTAATTACCTTTATATTAAAGTTTAATTACCTTTGTATTAAAGATTGGTTACCATTGTATTAAGGTTTGGTTACCACCGGCAACAATGACACAAGTAAATATAGGTAACCAAACAATAGTACGAAAGTAATCAATTCATGAATGTGCAGTAACTACGGCTCAGTACCTAAATTCATCCTAGTGACCAATTAAAGACTGCACAAGTAAACTTCTGTATTAATGTTTGGTTATCTTTGTACTAAGGGTTAGTTACCTTTTATTAAAGTTTGGTTACATTTGTATTAAAAGTTTGTTACCTTTTGTATTAAGGTTTGGTTACCTTTTTATTACAGGGTTGGTTACCTTTGTATGGAGGAGGCGGGAGGAGGGAGGCGAGGAGGGGTGAGGGAGAAAGCAGGCGGGGAGGGGGTACAGATGAGGGAGGCAGGGACGGGGGGAGGGACGAGGAGGCAGGCGGGAGCGGGAGCGGGAGGGGGGACGGAGGAGGGAGACGGGGAGGGGGAAGGAGGAGGTAGGCTGGAAGGGGAGGGAGGAGGTAGGCGGGAGAGGGGCAGGCGGGGGAGGGGGGAGGGAGGTAGCAGGCGGAAGGGGAGGAGGAGGGAGGCGGGAGGAGGGGAGAACTGGAGGCGGGGAGGGGAAATGGGCAGGGGAGGGATGAAGTAGGTAGGAGAGGGAGGAGGCAGGCAGGGGCGGGGGAGGGAGGAGAGAAAGCTGGAAGGGGAGGGGAGCAGGCGGGGGAGGAGGGAAGAGAGAGAAAGCTGGAGGCGTGGGAGAGGAGAGGGGGTAGACGGGGGAGGAGGGGGTAGAAGGGGGGGAGAGGGACAATTAATTAATTTTTAAATGTGCAATCACTAAATTAAAGGGATTAGAAAACTAACTGCATTCTATTTAAATTTCAATTAAATTAAAACTGAAACCAACTGCACTAATTTTAAAATTATATATTAAAAAGATACTTATTCTGTAAATAATTTTAAGATGTACTTTTATTATAATATTTTTAAAAAATGTACTAGAATATATAATTGTCCCTATATTCAATGGTTAGCCGAAAATATGAAACATTTAAATTTGGGCCAATCACTTTAACTTTTTACAATATTTGGCAATTAACTAACTAAAGTAACCACATCATTTTTTAACCATACGAAGTATATTATTTACCTCAAATACATCAAGTTTCTTTTAGAAATTAAGTGATTATTAACTCTTTAACTTGTTACTGCAAAAACAAATCAAAGTTGGTACTATTCCAACTTCCTAAAGAGAAATTTTGAAGTCACTCCATCCTGCATATATATATATATATATATATATATATATATATATATATATATATTATTCAACAAATATTCAGATATGTACATAATACGGTCGTATAAGTATGTATGATTTTTCATGATATTATTTATTATAAAAAAAATTATTTGAAAAATATTAATTATTCAACAAACATTAAGAGTTTTATATAAAAGAAATTGATAATTTCATTAGAAAATTTAATAGTTTCATAAAATTCCCTTTACATAATAATAAATGAAATTTTATATTCATGTAAATAAGAAATTATAAAAATATCAAAAAAAAATATGAAAATAACAATTTCCTATATAAATCTTAATATTTTGAACAAAGGTTACAAATAAATTTTATTTTTATATCACTGTGTAAATGATTCCGATAGGAACGTGAAAAGAAAGACTGTTTAAAATACATTTGTTTATAATAAGATATTGTCAGCTTATCAGATTTGACTTTTGCCAAATTTACTCATTACGTGGTTGATAATGGAGGTGGTATGGGTTGGAGACTTGGAATTATACGATAACATAGAATTTATCCAGTTAATTTAATATTTTTATAAAGTTAAATATAATTTATTTATAAAAATATTAAATTAATTTATAAAAATATTAATTTTAAAAAAAAATTAGTATTATATTTGAATTGTAAGAATTGAATGCGTAAAAGAATAGGATATAAAAGAGAATAAAATAGAGAGTGAAATAATTCATTATATTTTAGTTAGAATGAGTCATTTTATACTTTTTTCTAAAGAATATTAAATTCATAAATTTGGGGAGAATGAAAATAGTATATTCTATTTCAATAGAGTAGCTAAACGTAATTTTTTTCATTACATAAGAATGAATCATTCTATTATTATGTTCATTAATTCAATTTAAACGTAACATAGAGATGCGGATGGAGCGGGCTGGGCCGAAGATGAAACTTATTTTCAAACAAGCTATGCCATATTGATTTTGTTATTAAGTTGGGCCTTGGCCACTACAATGGGCTGTTCCAAGAGGAAGCTTTAATGGTGCCAATTCAATTTCAGCCCATATGTCCCCACATGCCGCTCACGTGGTAGACAATAATCTGAATCTGGATAATAATGAATTGGATAATAATAATATTATCTGGAAAAAGAAAAAGAAAATATACCAATATCACAACGCAGTTTCTATCTCCTCAACGATCCGTTTCTACTCTCTCTCGTCTCTCTTTCAAACGCATCGGTCTAGACAAAAAAGCCGTTGCTCAAGAACAGAAACAAAAATGGCCACTCTGTTCGCTTCCCCGGCCGTAAAAACCACTGTTTACCGCCAGCAGCAACCGTATTTATCAGTTTGTTATTTGGCAACTGTTTCTATCTATAAAAATCACCTCTCCGCATTATCAAGCCACAACCCATCCAGTAGTTTTCTAAACCCTTGTTCCTCCTCCACCAATCTCAATAAATTTTTAGTTCCTATTACTAAAACTAAAAGGAGCGGTGCAATGAAGTCGCCTGGTACTCGCATGGCATGGGACGGTCCCCTCTCCTCCGTCAAATTGATCCTCCAAGGCATACACCTAGAGGTACTTAATACTCCTAATTACTCCTTACCGCTCAGTTCATTGGTTAGTACTTATTGTCAGCAGGTAATTTCAGAGCGGGATTATTTTTGTTCTCGTAATGACATTTTAAATGAAACATTGCAAGTTTTTTTCCTTTTTGGTTGATGTTGCATAAAATTATTACAGTTGAGTGATAATGTGAGGAGCCATGTAGAAGATAAGGTTGGCAAGGCAATACAGAAACATAGCCATCTTGTCAGGGAAGTCGACGTTAGGTTATCAGTTCGTGGCGGTGAATTTGGCAAAGGCCCCAGGGTTCGAAGATGTGAGGTGTGCTCCTCAAAACCCTAAAAATCTGTATAATAACATCCTTACTCATATTTGTCTATCTGATTAGAGAGATAAATGTTATATGTCGAGAGATGGTAATAATACTCCTAAATGCTAAAGCTGCATTTGGGATCATGGATTCGTAAGTGGTAACGGGGAGCTTACGATTCAAATAGCAAGCCCCAATTCCAATTCCATGGCATGGACTCGGCAAAGAAAAGCATAGCCTACGTACATTAAAATTTAATTATTTTTTTAGTATTTCCGTGTTTTCTAGGTTACTCTGTTTACAAAGAAGCATGGAGTGATTCGTGCCGAGGAAGATGCAGAGACAATGTATGCTAGTATAGATTCTGTATCTTCAGTTATACAAAGGAAGTTGAGGAAGATTAAGGAGAAAGATTCCGACCACGGTCGCCACATGAAGGGGTTCGATAGACTGAAAGTTAGGGACCCTGAGGCATTATTTGTTGAGAATGGTTCAGTGTCTAAAGGAGAAGATGAAGATGAAGATGAAGATGGAGATGGCTTTATGGATGAGGTTCTCTATTACTTTCAGTTTAGCTTTTATATTTTTTTGTTTGGGAGCATTTATCCGTTCACTTATTATTTTGCATGTATCCTCTGATTTCATTTTCATGTTCCTATAGCTTTACATTTTGCAACCGAATAAGTTATTAAAATTGTTGCTGCGTATGTTGTTGTCTAATTATGGGTGACACTTTTGTCTAAGCAATCAGTGTGAACCCATATTGTTGTTGGTTACAAGCTATGATTTGGTTAAACTTTTACTGTTCTTGATTCCACTTCTACCACATTTGTACAGTACATGCTCACTAAATAAATTCATCTGTCAGATTGTGCGTACAAAATATTTCGACATGCCTCCATTGACAGTAGCTGAAGCAGTTGAGCAGCTGGAAAATGTTGATCATGATTTCTATGGCTTCCGAAATGAAGATACCGGTATAAAGATTTGAAATTCTGTTTTTCTTCTTTCAGCTTTGTTGTTATTTACTTGATTGTTGGATTGTCTTGGCTCCAGGTGAGGTTAATATTGTGTACAGAAGAAGGGCTGGAGGTTATGGGCTTATTATTCCTAAACAAAATGGTAAAGCTGAAAAATTAGAGCCTGTGGTGGTTGAACCAACTAGAGAACCTTCCTTGTCAGAATAGTTATTCATTGATGGACGACAAGAAGGCTGGGGATATATTCAATGTGCACAAGAATGATTTTGTAACATGATACCTGCTTATCGTTTGGTTTATGTAAATGCAAAGGAAGAGTTACCTGATTTAGATTTTGAGATTAAATGTGTTCTTCCAGGTCATTAACTATTGTAAGATTAGATGCATTATGCTCCCAATTACTTGGGGAGGGGAAATAAATACTTAGCATGTTCACCATTAAATATATATTCGAGTCAACCTTCTTGATTGCTACATGTTCTTAAGCATTCTTCTTCCGGATTCCCAAGTTCAAATTAGCTTTTGATTGTTGCCATTGCTTAAGATCTCAATTCAGTTGAAGAGTTTAAGGTGGAAGTTGAGTCGGGAGCCAGAGAAGGGTTCAAATGAGAACTTTACTGTTGTAGAGAGAAAAATTATGTGCTTGTTTAATACAGCCATTGCTGCAGAATAGTTGTCGTGCAATTGTTTGTACGATAGGTAAGCCTTGTCCTCAATTCTCAGTCTCACTTGTAAGTTATAATAACGGGCGCCCAGAATGAAATGTCCACGGCATTAAAAATACTCATTCTCCTAACCATATTGTCATCCACTTACAGATAAACCCCATTTTTTAATCCCAAAATGCAATACGACAACTACAAGGACAACTTTTGATCTGTTGATCTCTGCAGTTGTTCTGTGTATAGCTCAGAACGGTAAGTGCTGAAGCTTATTCTGCCCTTTTTCAAACCTGCAAGATGTCCATTTGGGAAATATATTTCAGTAACCCACTCAAAGAGGAAGTAGATACTTCAACAGACAATCAAGAACTGAATAAATTTTAATTAGTCTGCGTGCCCGTTCTACGACTTTGGCCAAACTTATCAGACCCATCTTTACAGGCTTCTACCACCCTTTCACTCTGATCAAGTCCCTGCATAACAAAACTTGAGCACCATGAGGCAATAGCGTTAGAATATGGAGAAAGGTAAACTTTGAATATAACACACTTTAATGCTCGTCTCATTTGACTGCCAGAGTAGGTCCCCAAAAGGATGTGATGAAATTGAACAGAAATACTTGCTTTAAATTTGGTAGAATTGATGAGAAGACAGGACAGGAAAACAAATAAAACTTATTCAGCACAGGTAAGTATTTTACTTTACATTTTAAAAGGAGATCTGTGGTCCTGAGTGTGCTTGTGTATCTAGTCATTTTATCATTTCAACATTGTGATCCTGGTGAATATACAACCTTATTAGCAAGCAACTCAACTCAACAAATCCATGTTCAAAAACTTGGAACAAGCTAGATGATCGTGTTTCATCATTGTACTCTAGCTAGGGCAATCAGAGCAGGTTAATACATAGGTGGTCAAACAATAACGTATATTTAGGGACTGAAACAAGTTTTTGAGACTGCAATATATATCAAAGTCGATAAAGGGTAATTAACAGTAAAGCAAGGATTCAGATTTATGGAATGCAGACTCACTCGCCTAAGGCAAATTATTAGTGTAAAGTCATGCAAACCAAGTTGGTCTACAGATTAGAGAGTTCATCTTATTGAGATTGAATTGGGTCTTGCTAAAGATGAAAACAGTCTTTTAAAGTCAGTAGAGTATCATTAGATTACATTAATGTTTAACCACAAAATCAAGATTATTAGTAGTGGATGATAACTCGCATATACTGCATGTAACAGGTACATACATGCATCATTTCTTAATAATATTATAGATCATACAGTTAAAGTAGCTCATAACTACCCATTATGTTGCCAAGGAAAACTAAACCTCAAAAAAATGCACCATAATATGGCAGTAGTTGACCATCATTATCTCTGGGGAAAAAAAATTAAGATAACTGATCTATATTTCAACGGTTGCAAACAAGATATAACGATTTTCTTATTAAAGTACTTGTGCAGTATAATGCTTACTGCATTGAATGACAATACTTAGCTGCAAGAGCTACACATAAAATTTATATTTGATTTCTTGATCAATGCAGACAACAATTTTGAGAAACGACGAAAGTCATGAAACATCTAATGCACCAACACCTTTGTAACTATATACATTTAACCACAAAAACTAAGATAGTAAATTAAAATATAAACAATCAATATTAATATTAATCCTTGAGAGAACAAATACATCAAAATGTCACCATGACATTATACAATCTTAGCCATCTTTAAGATCAGGAAGCTGGCAACTCCAGTACTAATTTTAATTCATTTAAATGTACGCATGCATGTTGTCTGCATTCATGCAGTGCTACTTGATTAAGTCAAATATGTGCAGAAACTTAAGCCAAGAGAAAGACTGTCTTCAAAGATGTAATACCTAAACAACAAAATGGGAGAATTACTACTCATCATATATATATATATATATATATATATATACACACACACACACACACACACACATAAGCAATGAAATTAAACTCACACTTTCCATATAAAGCAAAAACAACACTGAGCTAAATATTAGAGTATCATATCTTTCCTAATTAATACCTACATTATATTAAGAAATTTACAAGTAACATGTGTCAGAGATTATTAGTACTCACATCATATGCTGGCACATTCGATGAACTACATTGCCTTAACTCATTACCCAAAATATCCTCGCTCAACAAAGTACTCGCCTTCCTCTTCTTTCTACCAATGTTGATCATGCCCTCGCACTTTTTATTCGAACTTTCCACACATTCTTCCTCCTGAATAACATCTTCTCAAATTTCCACGACCCACAGCTCGTGTTCATAACTGTAACTTCAGTCCGCGAAAATGCCGAAAGATCTGCATGACACTAGTCCTCCACATCTTCAATACCCAATGCAACACCATTAAGTACTTCTGCTTGCTCGGTATTTTCCTTTTTACTGTTATTATTATCGCTCGAAGGTGACCGAGCTTTATCCGTCCGAATATATTGACGTTTGGAGAAGTTGAAGCAACATAAATTTTAGTGTTTGCTGTTTTCGGGAACTCTTTTTTCTGCGGAAATCGTTGGATTCGCCCATGCTCCGAGAGTGCGCTGCTCACTATACCAAGCCACTTTCTGTCAACATTTTCGGGACGAATCTCCGTCGTTTGCTTCCGATCAAGAACCAGATTTTCGTCTAGAGTTGAATTGTTATTCGAATTTCGACAATTGTTGGTAGTAGTGGAGTCGGCGAATTTAGCATCGGAAGAGAATTTTATTTGTTGTTTGTAAATTTTACAAAAAAATATTAAATATTAAATATTATTTTTTATAATTAAAAATTAATTTTTTTATTTTTATTTTTTAATAAATTTTAAAAGATTAATATTAAAATTTTATATTTAATTTAGTTTTATTAATTATGTGCATAATTTAAAAACGTTAATCGAAAAAGGGCGGAGGAAATATGTACAAAGCGGGGAGGACAAAAATAAAATATGGTACGTGGAAAACGAGGAACACAGAGACTGGCTCAAGTCCAACCCCGCCGTAATTAGGCTTGGAATTAAGACCGCCGACCAACATGCTTCCTTATATGCTTCATTCCCCACCACAGAGAATTGAAGCTCATGTCATATATATGCCTTCAGTCTCTATTGGCCGGTCCTTAAACATCCTCTTCCTCCTTTCTCAAGCACGTGTTTTTCATTCCTTGTATCCGCCCAGAATCTCAGCAAATCTATTCCCTTTCATGTCCTTTTCATCCTTCTCTTAATCGCCTAATACTTGCCATTTTTCCTTCTCCTTCATTCCCCTATATTTATTCTCTCTCTCTCTCTCTCCATTTTCATCATCTGAAAATCTCCGCTAAGTTTAAGGGAGGTTTCGTCTTGGGTTTATCATTCCCAACTCATCAATTACATGTTCCATTATTTCTGCCTTTGGAACTCCGATTGTTATGGCCCTGGTGGAGGCTTTTGTGGAGATACTGAGTAAACCCACAATTGGGGTAGTTATTGTAGACGTGCTTATGTTTATTGGTCCTGTTTGGATTGCCTTTCTTCTTGGGATTATGGTTGGTTGGTCTTGGAAACCCAGATGGGCTAGCTTGGGTTTTTGCAACTTCCACCTTTCTGCGCTTTCTTCTCCTTCTCCCTTGGTTTCTTCCCCTTTTAAGACCAAGGATTTTGCTTCAACTCATTCCTTCAAAGTCCAGACCCCAAGTATTGCCTCTTGTATTGTGGATAATGGGTCGGATAAAGGCCAGCTTCTTACACTGCATTCTATGGAGAATCCCAATTGCAGGTGACTGTTCGTTTATTTATTTTTCAGCAAATATATATTACGCTCAGTACTATTTAAGGATTATTGCATTGCTAATTCCAAATTCTTACTTTGTTCATTGTTTATGATCTATTACATTGGTTGAATATGATGACCTTCCAATGGTATCTTCATATACATAAGGTATACAATGAAATTCCAGGAAGAAATTCATTGTACATATACTTCATTCAGTTAAAATCTTAAGCTTTTAGAGGAAATTATTGATGCTTAGCATGGTATCTGAGCGTCTAAAGCTTTTAGTGGAAATTATTGATGCTTAGCATGGTATCTGAGCGTCTAACTTTGGATATAAAATATTTTCACTACCCTGATAAGCTAGGTATTCACAATGTTGTCCACTTGGAGATCAAATTTTCTAGTCGAGCAGTGCTTTAGACTGACAGAATCTTGCTCTCTTTGTTCTTTTCTAGTTCGTCACATACTAAAAAGGAAGACAACCTTGCTGTGAGGGAAGAAGATTTTGACCATCTATCCCATCTTGTCGAAAGAAAAGATGGTGGTCTCCCTTGGAAACATATGATGGATCGTTCTACACCCAGTATGAGTTACCAAGCATGGATGAGGGAACCAGAGGTATCTTTTTTCTTCATAAATTATTAGGGTTTCAGCCTTTCAGGTTTTTTTTTGATGAAAAAATTTGGGTGCTCTGAAGATACAGTTTACCTCCTCCCTATTGTGGTATTTATATGATTCTTTCTGTCAATTGTTGACTTTATCTCAATGTGTTTTATAGACTGGTCCTCCTCAATATTGCAGCAGAACTGTGTACGAGGATGCCACTCCTGAAATGCTAAGGGACTTCTACTGGGATGATGAGTTCCGACTCAAGTGGGATGACATGATTATACATGCCACAACTTTGGAAGAATGCCCCACCACAGGAACGATGATAGTACACTGGATACGGAAGGTGCGTCAAGTTTTGTTCAGCTACTGCTATAACTCACATAGCTTATGCTTGCTAACGCTGATTTTATGTTGTAACTCTTGCACAGTTTCCCTTTTTCTGTAGCGATAGAGAATACACAATTGGCCGTCGAATATGGGAATCAGGAAGAACGTACTACTGTGTGACAAAGGTATGTCAAGTGATAAAAAATTTGTACTGTAACTAATTTCAACAATATACTGCAGCTTTGGGATGTTGTGTGATTGTTTAATTGTTGTGCCGCGCCCTTGAGTAGCCAAATGATACCTTTTTACTAAAACTAACATTGGAAAGCTTGAAAAGCTTAATAAGAATCATACTCATGTTGGAATCTCTTTCTGGAAAGAACTTAGAACATAATGGGTGGCATGCCAACAATCATAAAAGCTAAATTTTGCTGCCGGCCATTAGAGTAATTAACTTGGCAAGTAATAGGTATCAAAGGCACTAGGATAGTAGGATGGAAGAGAAAAGCTTAAGACTGAGAATAATATAATGAGACCAAGACTGGGTGCTCCGATGGTTATTGTGTAAAGCTTAAGTGCAATGTGGGCTAACAGATTTTCAAGTGAACAAGTTTATTTTAAATTCTTTTACATAACCTTTCAGGAAAAAAAAATGAAAAGAACAATAACGGACCAAAACTTTTATAACTGAAGACATGCCTAACCATTAGATAGGTGAAAAAAGATTCACTGTACTGTAAATACCTTTGCAATGATAAATTAAGAATATCTCAGACAACTTTGTGAAGTCGAATGGTATTTTTGCCATTTCTATGTATTTTGGTTATTCCCTGTTGCTCTCAGTTTTCCTGTTCTAGTTTCAAAACTTCTGACCTTTCATCTTAATTGCCTTGTTTCTCTACCAGGGAGTGCCCTGCCCTTCTATCCCTAGGCTGCAGAAACCGAGACGTGTTGACCTTTAATATTCTAGCTGGTCCATTCAAGCGGGTATGTGTAGCTTCTTCTTTTCTTTTTCTTTTACTCCTTATAATTTATAAATATTAATTATTAACTATTCGATTGCCAGTGTTTTTTTTCTTTTTGATGAATGTACCTCTCTGTATCGAATAAATTAAATTTGGCATATATGATTTTCATAATATATTCATGTATCTGTGTTTTCATTTATTGTTACAATGCTAACACAAACCTCTCTCTCTGGGTTTGATTTGTAGAACTCCAGTGATCTTGTATCTTTCCCAAAAGGGGCACAAATAGTTAAAACTTTAACTGGACAAAATTGATGTCCACTTGGCTGCGTTGCGGTGTTACATATACACCTCTAACTTAAATTTTCTAAGACTAAGTTTATCTCTCTGGTGTGCATGAAACAGTGGAATCAAGGAAAGTAAATGGCCAATTGACTGCGTGTGAAGTGATACTTTTTCATCATGAAGATATGGGCATTCCATGGGAAATTGCAAAATTTGGAGTAAGGCAGGGGATGTGGGGAGCTGTCAAGAAGGTTGAAAGTGGTTTCCGTGCCTACCAAAAGGAAAGAGCAACTGGGTCACCACTTTCTCGCCCCGCTTTTATGGCTCAGATCAACACCAAAATTGATTCAGACCACCTAAAATCCTTGGAAAATGATGAAGATTTACCAAAGACTGAAGTGGTCAGCTCATCTGCGAAACCGGTGGGTACAAATATACCAAAGCTCATAGTGTTTGGTGGGGCAGTTGCCCTTGCGTGTGGCCTTGACCGGGGGCTCTTGACTAAGGCAGTAATATTCAGTGTTGCCAGAAGGTTTGCAAATATAGGAAGGGGAGCATCTCCTAGGACGCAATTGTGATCTGTTCATAAACTAAAGCTTTTGTCACTCACCTCAGAAAAGAAAGTGTTTTTACTATTTTTGTTAGCTGCTAGAGTTAAATATAAAGGAGGGAAGAGGAATTGGTGTTAGATATACTTCATGAGATCACGATAATCTCAAAGGGAAAAAGAAACTTAGATGATCTCAAGTTCTCTCGAGAAATCTTTTGGGAATTTGGAAATGATAAGCTTGTTAAATGAAGCTTATGTACTCCTATGTATGTTTCAGAAATAATTTGGCTGTTGCATGGCATATTATGAATGCTTGCCTTTTATCTAAAATCAGGAAACCTCTTTGATTTGCGTTTCTGTTCTTGAATCTTACGATTCATTTCACTTTGATTACTACTGGTAATGTTGGTAGTCTGCAACACCATAATATTGTGTTTGAACTGTGGTAAACAATCCAAAAGGATGTAATTTCAATCAATAAAATTGTCGTCTTATCTAGCTATGAATCTTTGTCCCGCCATTAGCGATGCCACCGGTTGTGTCTATGTATAGCGAGGGAAGCATTAATCGCACGACCAAATGTGGTTAATTATATATACCTTCGGAAATTTGGTGTTTATAATCGAGGAAATAAATTCCAATAGCAGCTACTGTCGTGTACGTAAAGAGTAGCCACGGCCATTTCCAGAAGAAGAGCCAAGGAATACGAGATCGATGTTCCTCTTGAATTGATAGTAAATTAAGAAGGTATAAAAGAAAAGAAGAGGAGGTAGCTATATATATATATAGGTGCAGGCCATCCAACCTGCGGCTAACAAAAGATCTGATTGAGAGATAAAGAAAGGGCAATTAGTGAATGGAAATTCACATGTGAGAAATGAAGTGAGGGTCAGTTTTCAAGGGTACACGTAGTTATTTTTTTGGGCCAAAATACATGTGAGAAATTATACGAGGAAGGATCAACCTCTCTCTTTAATATGTATGAATTGAAGAGTAAAGATCGATATTGTAGAATGAGGGGGGATGGCTTCCACGCCCTAAAATTTGTGACCACGTACGCGCAATATTTATGTACGCATGCATGCATGCATAATGTGCCTGCTGCCTAATGGGGGTCAATGATCTTTTGTATTTGATGGACCCTCCTCCCACCACCGTCAGTAAATTAGTTGAATATAGAAGGAATAGCTAGCTAGGATGATTACATTAGTTGACGAAGAGATTACCAATTAAGTATTTATTTATTCTACTGGTAGAATAGATGTTGTCTGGTAGAATAAATGGGGCATGCAAGAGATTAAGAAGAAATTATTAAAAAATAAGAATGAATTACATTACATTACATCCAATCCTAGAAGCTAGGAATGGTGGGTCTCAAAACAATAAACGCCATTATTGGTGTTCTCTTCTTCTTGTTCGGGGAAGGAAGGAAGGAGCATGAGAAGTTGGTCCGAAGCCCTTTATGGTCTCTTCTGTTCGATCTGTTATGGATTTAGCTGGAATTACTTGTTTTTAACAAGAATAGTATAGTATACAGTTAACACTACTTACCAGGAGATTTTGACCTCTCTGCTCTACTCTACACACCGTCCGTCTTCTTACGCCTCCTTCCCTCCCCTCCCGGAACTGAGTCTAGTCGGTTCCATCCTAACTTTTTCGTGTTTGATTTTCTATGCTTAGCTTATAATAACACCCCGGCTCTTATCTTAGAATATATATTGCTAAATTTTTATTATAAATATATTATTATTGGATGAAGTAATTATTTTTTCTATTAATTGAATCATATGGTTGGCCAGTATATCGTATTTGTGCTTATATTTTAATAATAGTAATAATTTAATATTAAGTAAGATAACCCTTGCTAAGAAAATAATTTTCAACTAAAGCTATATTATTTTATTAATACTAAAATCACAGTTAATATACTTGAAATATAATTATACTTATATTTTAATAATAGTAACAAATTCAAACTAGATAATATGATCTTTGAAGTTTTTTTTTTTAAATTATGTTATCTAAATTGCAATAAATTTTTACTTAATAATAATATATAAAAAAATTAAGTAATATGATCTTGTTATTTATCTATTTTTTAATCTACTCAATGCATGCGCAATAATGTGTGCACATTTGTGCCATAAATTCAATTTATAATATATTGTTGTGTTGCTATTTTTATTTTAATAAAACTAAAAATTTAATATTAAGTAAGATAAATTCAAATATATATATTATAAGTACATAGATAATTATTATAATATTAAGTACGACGATATTCTTTTCTTGTAAAACTATAATAGGTTAAATGAATGTAAGAAAGTTGAATTAATATAAAAAAATATAATAGTTGATTTAATGTAAAAAAAGTATAAAGTCGAACCAAAAGAAATGAGAACCAAAAAAAGAGGTCGAATCAAATCTTCTATTTAATTATAGTATATAGATTAAAGTCAGTTTATTATATTGACTTAACCACACCACATAAAAGCGATCCAAAAGCAAAGGAGATGGATTGAGGCGATTTGAGGAGAATTTGTGATTTAATATTTGTTTTTATATGATGGAGGACATGAAAAACAAAGGACAACATACCATGTGGAAACAGAGTAATACAAATTTATATGCATATATGTTAATGGATTAGTTTTGAATTAATGTAGAAAAAATAATTTGACTTAAAATAAGAAAAGTAATTTTTTGACTTATCGTAGGGAAAGTAATAATGTAAGAAAAATAATTTAAATTTTTGATTTAAAATGCTACTTTCATAATTTCGGATGTTTTTGCTCAAGTTACAGAAGTCAAAATCCTCTTATGGCACATTCCAAACTTGTAAAACACATAGGAAAATGAAAATAAATGTTAATGCTTCTATAAAAAAGTAAATTTATAGAAACTTAATATCAAGAATAATATAAAGTTGTTGTATAATAGATGGTTAATTGTTTATTTTCTTTTTCATTTAACTTTCTCTTTCTTTTATTTTTCCTTTCCTTTTTAAAATTCCAAATGTACCCTTCAAATTAAATTGCTTTCGAAAGTATTTTGGCTGATTTAAATGTTTCGTTTCCCTTTACAATAATTGGTGAGACTTTCCCGAGTCCGAGAGAGAAATAAGCAGACCTCCGCATCATAATTGCAAATATTAACGTTACATCTGGATTAAAAAAATAGAATAAAAAAATAAATAAAATAAAATTAGTGTATTTAATAATTATTTTAAAAAATAAATCATTCTAATTGAATGAAAATTTACTTCATCTCTTTAATTTTTTATTTCATATGAAGATGGTAAAATAAAATTCATTCCAATAGAATGAATATATATGATAATTTTGTCATTATATGACAACACTCACTAACAATTAAATATACACTTAAACTGTAACACCCTCTTTCCGAAATAGAAAAGAAGGTTACGAACAAAACATAACAAAGTTACAAAACAAATGAAGAGCTCTATGCCACCAAAATGAATAACTTCAAAAATTAATAAATGCCACAAATCAAATCTTAATAAAGCCAAATTAATTCATACAACGATTTAAGATAATTATTACAACTCCAAACAAACTAATATATCATAACCAAACAAAATATATCTAAACCATTAGAAAGAAGGGAGCTCTCATAACACTTGCCCTTGATCCTCTTGATTATATGTCGGGAAAAAAATATAGTATAAGCCAAATGCCCAGTACGAATATAGAGTATAAAATAATGAACTGAAATAAATAATGTAAATAACTGAACTGAACTGAAACGAACAAAACTAACACGACAAAATAATAGGCTGAATCAAATAACTAGGTGTTATTTCATATCGAGCTCAAAACAGAATAAAAATATATTTTACCACACAGACAAGTCAAAATACTGTCACACAGGCAGACACATATTGGACTGCAGATCCAAATATATGCAAAATCGAAAAAATGTGTTCGGCACAAACATCATCAATCCGCAGAACAAAACAAAACAGAAATTAGGGCCGACTCATACGCCTCCTACAACAAAACACCAAATGACCAACTCCCATCAGAGCATAAAACGGAGACGTCGTAGACTGATCACACCGCCACGGAAGGTGTCATGCCTCAATGCTAAAAGGACATGCATGTGGTACCCCTACAGGTGGTTATAGCTCAGGTATACTTTACAGTATAATCTAATAAAATACTATATCACAACACATGTGACATAATATCAACACAAAAGAGTTCTACTGTGTACATGTCAAACCGAAACAAATCATCAACACGCAAAGTCTCCAAAATATATTGACATTTACATTTCTACAAATATCAAAATAAATACAAAACTAGTTCAAAGAGTACAAATACGAGTTCTAAATATCAATGCCAAGACGAAATTATCACACGAATTAGAAAATGAACAATCAGCTAAAACAATAACTAACTTCTAAATAATAATTAAAATGAACAAATCGAAATTAAAAAAGATTTTCGCTGAAAGAGTACGAAATCCGTACTTAAAGTCAGTAATGTAATACCCAAATTATAATCTCAAAATAGTTCGCTAAATTTCTTCCGTCCGAACTAATTAATAAAATAATAAATAAGTACAATTATTATTATTATTATTATTATTACTACTACTACTACTACTGCTACATTTTATGAACTTTTATTATTCCAGCATGTACCGACCATATACTCATATTTACAATGCCCTCTTATCTAAAATAAATATGTTTAAAAGAATTGTCAGGCAGCAGTATATTATAATCTGCAATAGTATGTAATCTGCAATAGTATATACCTTTACTGTACCTTTATAATCTGCAATAGTATATTATACCTATACATTGAAATTAATCAAATTATTTGCTTTACAGGATTCTTACATACATAATATTATAAACATATGTATTACATATTCCCAATAGCTAATGATATAAAGAAAAGTAATAATAAAAGAAAACAAACCTGATTCCTTTATTTGTTCCGTGAACTAATTTACTCCCACAATCACAACTTTCTCTCTCTCCCTCTCGGTTAATAGAAGCGGCGGCCTTTTCCTTTTTATCATACGATCACAAAGGTACAGTCATCTATTTAAAATTCATATTTTATTTTATTTATTTATTTTATTAAATCTCCAAATTTTAATAAGATTCAAAATTATTCAAATATAAATTAAACCCAATTAATTTTGAGGCCCAATTGGACCAAATTAATGCTATCCATTATTTATTTTTTAATCCACATAAATTTGACCTAAACATAAAATAAAGTCCAATTAAAATATTTTAAGATAAAGTTAACTATTATTTTATTATTAATTCTTTTTTTTTTCAGATATTACATAAACTGCCTTAAAATTATTTCTCTGTCATCTATTCCATTTCTTCAATCCAAACGTAACATAAAAGTGTACATTTTTTCCACAAGGTTTTAGTTAGGAATAGTGCATAATAATGATGCTAAAATACGGAACTAGTCAACATCTATTTCACTTTAAATTAAAGTTTAGTTTACTTGAACAAACTGCAGGATGGTATCCCTTACGCAATTCAAATCCGTGTCCCTGACGTAAATGAGGGGAAGATCAACCCAATTAATCCTGTTCGGGAGCTCAAGAGTTACGATCAACCAAATTGAAGAGAGGTTTTCAAACTTGGTCTCGAGAGGGATTTTGGGCAGGTACAGCTCCAGATTATTCTATCAATAAAAAAAGAAACTCTTGTTTGTTTGTTTTTATTTTTTTTTTAAAACAATATTGAACTTACCCCTGGAGAGAGGACGTCTCAGCAAGCACAAAATAACAAATCCATCCAATAGACTTCTGGGAGCACAGAGGTACAGCTAACATCAGCTACCCAATAGCATACAAGAGCCGACGTTTAGTTGCTCCTACACATGCAATAAATATAATGATGATAATTCTGAGGTAAAAATACTACTAGTGTCTGGAAACGGTAGTTTTTTTAGGTTGAGATGATGGTGTCTTCAAATCCGGTTCAGAGGTCAAAAGAAAATTTCTGAACTCTCCGTAGAACATTCAAACCTTTGAATACTGCATGTGCATTATATTTGACCAACTCAAACCACCTACCTGGCAGCTAACTCTCCGTGGGGGAGGCCGCCTGGAAAAGAATAGGCATAACTATACATTCATGGGGCATCCAACAGCCTCATTGAGGCCAAATAAACATCTTAATTGCTGGTGTACGAAAACCAAAGTGCACATAATGAATATTCCTAGAAGATACTATTAAACCAGTAATATTCATATGCTCGACAAACTTCATGAGAAATTCATATGCACCACAAACTTCATGAAAAGTATCAGCTGGTGATACAAAACTCAAAAACTTAGGTTT
Organism: Hedera helix; assembly: GCA_947179155.2. Lineage (NCBI taxonomy): Eukaryota > Viridiplantae > Streptophyta > Magnoliopsida > Apiales > Araliaceae > Hedera > Hedera helix. The sequence goes on along the minus strand of OX359265.1, from coordinate 59,028,000 downwards.
AAATGACATGCTTTCAATTGAGTATTCCACGGAAAGCTTCACTCTGGTCATAAAGAACTCACGATGGCCCCTGAAAAAGACCAAACTCTAATAAGAATAAGGGAGCGTTACTATTGAAGACAAGAAACCTGTTAGATTTATGTCAAAAGGTTAATTTGTTGCTAATCAAGAAGTATATTTTTCTTTAGCTTAGCAGAACATATGTATGTCAACTACTTAAATGTCTCACCTGCCGCGGAGACCCGGACATGGATCTTGATCTAGGCCTGCACATATGATTGACAGACCACCCAAATGACGATTGCTGTAAGACAATAAAAGAAAAGAATATTGTAACAATGCTACAACTAAGAGGCTGTCTACCTGGTTACTTTGACAGGAGATACAGATCTCGACCTCGACCGTGACCTGGAGACCGACCGTTCCAAAGATTTGCTGCAAGAGAGAACAGTATAAACTAAGTTTAGTATATTACAGGATGGATCCAAGAAAATGAATAGAGCTCATACCTCCTATCCCTTCTTAAACTTCTGCTTCTACTGCGACTCCTACTTCGGCTCCTAGATGGACTGCGCTCAAATTTATTAACCTAAACCCAACAAAGTAGAACAAAACAACAGTACAAGCTTGTCAACTTTTTGGATTTTGAAGCTAAAAAATTTGAGGCAAATGCTTCCATATATACAATAATGTCAATATCACATACTCTCAACTTAGTATGGCAAAAAATGGAGGAACAGAGCGCATAAGGTACATTTTTCAGCAAGTAGGACAGAGTACACAAAAGCATCATTCCTCCTATTATGAGCACAACAAAAACTAGAGCCAAAACTGACGGGATAAAGGGAGATCAAACATCAAGAGTCATTTAATGGTCATTAATGAGCCTGTTCCAAAATCATAGCTCCATAGCTGAAAACTTTTTTTTTATTTTTTTGAGGACTAAGAATATAAAAGAGCCATCAAAAGAGCGAGATGCCATTCATATTGTAAGGCAAAACTCCTCTAACTCTAAAAAGACATCAATAAGAGATGATAAACCACGGGTAAATGTCATTAGCCAAAAATGAGGCTGAAAAACAAACTTATAAGAAAAAATCTCAGAGTAGAGATATCATTAAACCAACAAAAAAAGCCTAAATGAAAATTACCCGAATATAAGTTCTTGTCCAAGGATTTCTGAACTCTGTATCGTCAAGTTTCCGAATCTGAGTACAGCAGAGTCAAATCAATATGTTGGAGCAAGTTACATTCATCTTACTTGCATATAACACAAGTACACACTTCAGTAACTTACAGCATATTTCATGTCTTCATAATTCGTATAATCAACCAGACCAAAGGTTCCTGAATAAAAATAAATATATTAGTACAGCGAAGCTTCAAAATGATACTCTAAAATTCAGGTACCAATCACTGTTTTAAATATGCACAAATGACATTGGTACCAATAGGGTGAAATAAACCCGAGGGACATGACACTAGAATTGCTAACACACATACAGATACACATAGATTAACTAAATAAATTTTTGAAGGACGACAGCTTTTTGAAAAAATCATTTGCGAGAAGAGATCTTTTTCCCACATTATTTCAGATACACGAAGAAATTTTATTAGATAAAAAGAGAGAATACAAGTAAAGGGTCACAAGCATAGTTATCAAGGTGTTAAGGTTAGGTAGTGGCCAAGCGTCTCCACGCCTAGTCGATAAGGCGCCCCGCCTTTATATATATATATATATATATATATAGGAAGTTGATTCATAACAAACGTTTGCTATGAACACTATTCCAGCTAGCGCATTTGTGGCCGTCTAATCCCAAATCTAAAGATTAGAAGTTTGGTCTGACCGCAAGTAAGAGTAGCACTGATCGATACTCTTACTAGCGGCCGGACAAAAACGTTTATTTTTCTTGGCCGCTAACAAGAGTAGCGACAAATTTAAAATCTAAGAAAATAGGAGTTCGGCCTGGCCGCTAGTAGGATTAGCAGCCAGTGTTATACCTACTAGCTGCTAGGTCAAAATCATAACCCTTAGATTTGGAATCAGAAGGCCACAAATACGCTAGCTGGAATAACTTTGGGGGAAAATTTAAACTCATTTCGCCACCTTAGATAGCGGAATAGTAATTTTATTTTTTTAAGATTATATCCATCCGCCATCTTAGATAACGGACGAATGGAATTAAAAAAAAATCTTTTTTAATCACTACGCTATCCAAGACAACGAACTTATGGAATTAAAAAAGAATAAATATTCAATGCTACACTCCGCTAGCTAAAATGACTTACTGATGGAATATATATATATATATATATATATATATATATATATATATATATATATATATATATATATATATATTACATGCACTTCGCTAACTAAGATAGCGAACTGATGGAATAAAAATATATAAATATATTAAATGCTATGGATCCGCCACATTAGTTGACGGTTTGAGAGTTTGACTAACTTTGACCACTAAGATAGCGGATCTAGCTTTTATGCCACCTAAGATAACTAAGATAGCAGAGGATTGGAGGAAGTAGATTTTGTGTCAAGATAAGAAGAAGGATAAAGAGCCGTTACCTTTGGTAGCGAATTGATAAAAATAAATTCTTTTGCATTTGCGGAACAATTCTTTTGTTTGCCGCCGCAGCTTAGAAGGAAGGAAGGAAGGAGATATATTTGCACACTATTCGATTTCAGCATTTTTTATTTCAGAAGGAAGAATATTTCTATACTGGTAAGTAATTTTTATTTTGACCGAATATTATTGTATTAAAATAATTGCTTTGTTGAATTTTTTTATGAAATATATGTGAGAAAAAGATACAAATTTTATGCATGAAAGAGAAATATTTGCACATTATCTAGTTTCATAATTTTTAATGTCACAAATAAAAAGATTTGCACACTAGTAAGTAATTATTATTTTGACCAAATATTTGGCTTTATAATGATTTTTTGTTGAATTTTTTTATGAATTATATGTGAAAAAAATATACAAATTTGATACCCAAAAAATAAAAAATGCACAAGTAGTATATATTATAAACGAAGTTAATGAAATATATATTTGAAAAAAATATACGAAATTGGTACAAAAATTATTTAATTGAATAGTACGATTTCGTACTATGGTGTTGTTGATTGAGATTTTCTTTATGAATTAAATGTTTGAAAAAGCTATACAAATTTGATTTACAAAAATATTAAATTACTGGATACTATATAGTCTAATGGTAATAAGTTGTTGATTGGGAAATTTTTTCTAAAATATTTAATTTATCTTATAGGTCAAATATGGATAATTGGAATCCTGGGCCATTGGATAATATTGTATTTTTTGGGGGAAAAAAATCATGTGTTGAAAGATATATGGCAAGGTAATGATAGGGGTAAAATAAACACAACTCAATCAACATCTCAAATATATGATCAGTGGGAGTTGACTGATGCACAAAAAAGGTTACTTGGTAAATGTGAATTTGATGTTTTTACCCATCCGACTATTATTACACTAACTGATCGAAGTCTCGTGTTTGCCTTAGTTGAAAAATGACGACCAGACGAACACATTTCTTTTAAACTGGGACAAAATTACTATTACATTAGAGGATTTTCATTTCATACTTCAGTTGCCTGTATTGGGAGAACCGTTAACTACTCCCCTTTTTTATAGTCTTTTATCATAGTTTAAGGAATGTTTTGGGTCTGCCGCTCTCGCGGAATATGAAACAGTTAATAAAAAAACTGGTATTTCCTCAGTTTGGCTGTAGAAATTTTTTGGTAGATGTCCTACAAATGCAACTAAAGAGGAGGTTGGGCGACACACAAAGGCATACATCCTTTAGTTGTGTGGAGCTATATTATTTCCAACAAGATCAAAGAATATTGTACACCCTAAGTATATGTATTTTATAGCTACTATAAAAGATTGTGCAACATATGTGGAGCGGTCGTGTTAGGATACTTTTACAGGAGATTGTATACAGCTAGTAAGAGATCTAATAAATACATAAATGGTTGTGTCATTACTACAAATTTGAGCATACGAGCAACTAGTAATTGGAAGGCCAAACCCAATATAGGATTCTGATTTTTAGTTACCTAGGGCAAGGGCCTAGGTATATTCTTTTGCTCACCCGTCTCCCAATAAAAGACTTAATTCCCATCATCATCTACAGTTTTACCGGGGGAACTCGATAGGCAACCTACGTGGGATGTAGTGTGGTATCCTTACGAGAGATGGGATGAAATTATGACCAATTATAATTTTCATGGGAGATTAGCGGGATCAGCGCGTATCCCATTAATTCATTTTGATATTGTGGAATATCAAATGTCGAACAGGGTTATGAGACAATATGGATATTTACAAGGCATACCCTCTCCAACTGAAGATCACCCCGAGTTGAGAAAAGTCATACAACATAAGTTTGATCTTGATGATACTATATTATTGAGGCGACCTTATATCGCTCACTGGCACCTATATATAGACCATTTTCAAGGGTAAATTCTTGAGGCTTTAGAGACAATACCCATTGAGACATATATGAAGTGGTACAACAGAATTACGAGTAAATGTATTCATAGGCCTCGACCCGAGGGAGATGCTGACACTTCATATGAGCCTCGCTCCGTCTACAATCAGTATCATCTTGTAAATATGGTAAGCATGTTTCATTCATCTAAATTATTTATATATTTTAAATTAACTATCGACTTACTAATGTATTTTTTTTAAATTACAGATTGAGAGTGTCAAATCCTTCTTGACAAATGTTTCAAGTTCAACATGTCTTCTCAATATGTGCTCATGAAAGAGGGCTAGGACCAACAATATGCTATATATGATAGTGATGTCAGGGGCTATAAGGAGTATCAGGTAGGTTCCGAAACTAATGCACCGCAAACTACTGCACCGCTTGATGTGTCTATCCCTAGCCCCCAAGCTACTATATCGCCCAATGTATACATCCCTAGAATCCAATCTAGTGCACCGCAACCTACGTAGGAGGATGTATCGACTTTCATCGAGTCGAAGTAAGAAGTTGCTATACTATCTGACGTAGTTGCTCTCAAGGCTTCATATCCACATAAGGGCTCTCCAACAAAGTTGCTGCCGGAATACAAAATTCAATGGATAAACGAAAATATATTCAACACACCTACAGTGAATCCTGACCTGTTCCCTATAGTTCACCCTCAAACATTGTACACATTGCATCATGAAGATTTAAGAAGTTTATGCCCAGGTAACTGGTTGTACGAACATGTAATGGATGCGTATATGATACTTCTGCGGGATAGGGAGAAAAGATATCGAGTAACAGGGATTAGAAGGTGGAACCGATTTGGTTTTATACCTTCCTTCTTCACGCATTTGGGTTTAAATATTTGCCCATCAATCAACAACCAAATGCGCGCGCATAAATTCTGTAGCAAATACGTAAAAACACTAGTTAGGCCCCCATTGCATGGGTGTGATTATATTTTCATGCCTTTGTGTTCTCCACACGATCATCATTTTCTTTTGTTAGTTTTTGCGATGCAACAATGGAAGATTAATCTTCTTGATCCGTGGTATGACGACACTCCTTACATCAAGTTGACTAAGACGTATAAAGATTACATCGACGTAGCGATAAATTTAAAAAAAAAATTATCTAGTATGCATTTAAATTGATACGATGTTTAAATTTATATGACGTATTTTACATGTTTTTTTTAGGCACAACTAATACCATTCTCATTACGTCTGGGTAATCGACTGGCAACAAGCCCCAAAATTCCACACCGTGATAGAACGACCAAAGCAAGAAAATCATTTTGATTGTGGAATTTTTATCTACGAGTACGTTGACTACTTAGTAAGGGGAGATATTTACATACGACAACAACAATGGTCGGCGCAGGATGTACACGTTTTTAGATATAAAATTTCTCATGAACTCCATAAATGTCAAGCGAGAGATATTCAAGATAGTGTACTATTTCCGAACTAATGTTACATGATCACATAAAATAATGCACTTGTAATGTTTTAATATATGTTTTTTCCTTAACAACCATGAATTTAGTTTTAAAACATGTTTTTTTACATAAAAACAACCATAATTTATAAAAAAAAAATCCAATTTACATGAATTATTTTTTAATTAAAAAATCAAGTTTGGATGCCATACATACCAATATCCGAGTAGTCATTGGGTGGGTGAAAAAAAATAAAATAAAATCCCTTGACAACCATGAATTTACTTTTATTACATGTTTTTCACATAAAAACAAGCATAATTTATTAAAAAAAATGCCATTCACATGGGGAAAAAAATTTAATAAAAAAATCATGTTTGGACGCCATTCATATATAACCCATATCCAGTTAGTCATTGGGTGGGTGAAAAAAAAGAATTTTTTTTCCCTGAACAACCATGAATTTAATTTTAATACATCTTTTTTCACATAAAAACAACCATAATTTATTAAAAAATGCCATTTACATGGGAAAAAAATTAATAAAAAAAATCATGTTTGGATGCCATACATATAATCCATATCTAGGTAGTCATTGGGTGGGTTGAAAAAAAAGAAATTTTTTTCCCCTTAACAACTATAAATTTAGTTTTATTACATGTTTTTTCACATAAAAACAACCATAATTTATAAAAAAAAATGTCATTTATATGAAGGGGGGGAAAAAAACATGTTTGTTTTTTAATAAAAAAATCATGTTTAGATGTCATACATATCACCCATATTCGAGTAGTCATTGGGTGGGTGAAAAAAAAGAAGAAAAAAATTCCCTTAACAATCATGAATTGCATATTAATATTACATCGATAAAGCTGGTTACATAAATAACAGAAGTGATGGATATTACACTTATTATTTTTTAGGATCAGGTAGTCCCAATGTTTTATAATGATTGTGCTTATCATGGTTTGTTTCAAATCCAGAAATTGCACATTTTCGATGCGGTTTAGAACCTCGAATTTTCTCAATGGCACTCTTCCAATGTGATTGTTTTTGCGGCGCCCTTTGTAACTAAAGTAAAGGGGGGCAAAAACTCGTACACTTCCGCTTCAATCTTCTGATCATCGTCAGTACCAGAATGTATGCCCATCTCCAGATTTGTATTGCCGATCGCATAATCAATATCATCATCCGCTACATCGGTCGCATTCATTAACTACTTTGGCCCTTGCATTTAGTTTGAAGAGAGTCTTGTAACTTCAAATTGAGCAAGCAACTTTACTAGCTAACTCTTAATAGTCACTCATTAGATGGTTGTACCGCATTGTTTGATTCTGTTCAAAGTCAATAGTCATTGGAGGAGGGGCAACTCCTTCAACGTTACCCCTGTTTGCATCTCGTGCCCACCGATAAAGTATCATGTAGTTTAGAATTTCAGAAATACTTTTGAACATGAAAAATCTCAAAATGTGCCTGCAAATTTCACCGAAATGTGACAATAGTTGACAAGTACATGTTATGGTGTTGGATTGACAACTGTTGGTGATCTCATGATATCTTTGTGAATCTTCAGTTGCATCTAATTTGTACACTGTATATACATTTGCGTCAACAACGCAAAATTCAATTACTTTGTGAATGTTGTACTTCCAAGAATCGAGAAGTTAAACTTGAAAACGTCTAAACATCTCTTTAGTTACATTCGCATCATAAACTTCCAAAGATGACCCGCAAATTAAACTTTATTTCCGATGGACGGTTACGTAGTCGGCTTTTCTCTTCTTCGAGAATTGTTTCTCAATAGCCTTTTGAGTTTTCACGACAAATTGTTTCATGCCTGTTGAAGAATTCACATATTCATCAAAAAAATTATTCATACATTCGCTTATTCCAATAGTTGTCATTCCAGCAACAAAATATCTTTTTGTATATACTTGTATCCATTTCTCTTTTGACATCATACAAAGTTCTAAGCCACTCATTGTTATGCAATTCATAGTCCCTCATTAGAATATCCCAACGCTTCTCAAATTCGTCAATGGACAAAGAATTGTAGACACAGTTGTTAAATCCGATTTAAATGATGGGTGTTTAGCATACATATGATGCAACTTTTCAGAAAATTTATTACTAATATGCCAAAAACACAGTAAATGACGAGTGTTTGGGAGTACCCTCGCAATAGCATTACTCATGACTTTATCTTGGTCAGTGATGATAGTTACAAGTGTATTGTACTCCATTACTTGGAGCCACGTTTGTAAGCCCCAAACAAAAATTTCTTCAGTCTCATCTCTTAACAATGCAAATCCAAACAAAATCGACTGGTAATGGTGGTTAACTCCAATGAACGGGACAAATGGCATATCATACCAATTTGTCCTATACGTAGTGTCAAATGTCACCACATCTCCAAAACGTTCATACAAAAATCTTGACCGAGCGTCTACCCACAAAATACACATAATGCAGTTGTTATCATCTACTCTGACATCGGAAATAAATTGACTTACAGTACCCGATTGAAGCTTTTTCAAATAATTGATTGCAACTTGAGCATCAATTTCATCTTTTGAATCACGCCTTAAATCCCCAACAACATTCCTTGAATCTTTATCACTAGCCTACGTTTTACATCCCACCACCCATTGTGCTTAGAATAGGCCTGATACCAAACTGATTTAAAGTATCAATTAATTGTATTGCTACTAGAGTAATATTCCTGTGTTTCAACTAAATCTATTTTGGTGGGCGTCACTAATTGATAATTGTGACTCAACTCCATAGTAGAAATACGTCAGTGCTCTTCTTTTTTATTATGCACGACAAATATTCTAACTTTGCATAATGTGCGTCCTATATAATCTCTGTCTTGTTATTTTAACAATAGAACATTCATCATCTGGTATGTTTTTTAAAAACGTTGGTCTACTGGTTTTTTTACAAACATATAATCTAGAAGACAAATTATCAGTACTAACATGTTTATGAGTTGTAGCAATTATAATCTCAAATCCATTCTTGTGTACACAAGCTCTATAAAAAATTTCTGCATCTTCCAAATTAGAAAACAATTGACCAACATATGGGACCATTTCAAATCTATTACTTTCACCTTCATTAACAAACTCGGATTCATTTGTACAATATAAACTATCGCGATTCAAATGAACTAGATACAAATATATTAGTAGCAAGCATTGACGCCATTGATAAAGACTTACCAAAATTACTAATGGGTGTTCATTTGCCGATGCCAAAAATGCTCAAATTTTGTGATTGATGAGAAGATGAACCACCAATTTCTGAAAATTAGAAGAAGTAGATCTGATATATTTAAGGGTGAGAGTTCACTGCTTTTGTCGTAGACGATTAGAGTGTTTGTGTGGCCCTTAATAAACCATAAATTCCCTCCAATCCGTTATCTTAGTTGGCGGACTGGTCAAAGCCGGTCAAAAAAAAATTCTTTTATATTCCCTTAAAAGTTGGATCCGCTATCTTAGTGGTTAAAGTTGGTCAAACCCTCAATCTGTCAACTAATGTGGCAGATCCATAGCATTTAATATTTTTTTTTTATTCCATCAATATGTCATCTTAGTTAGCGAAGTGCATGTAATATATATTTTTTTATTATTCTATCAGTAAGACATCTTAGCTAGCGTAGTGTATGTAATATTTTTTTTTTATTATTCCATCAATAAGCCATCTTAGTTAGCAGAGTGTAGCATTGAATATTTATTCTTTTTTAATTCCACGAGTCTGTTGTCTTAAATAGCGAAGTAATTAAAAAAGATTTTTTTTTTAATTTCATCCATTCGTTATCTAAGATGACAGATGGATATAATTTTAAAAAATAAAATTACTATTCCGCTATCTAAGGTGGCGGAATGACTTTAAATTTTCCCCCAAAGCATTTGCTGGAACAGTGTCTGTAGCAAATGTTTGTTGCGGATCATTTCCCTATATATATGTTGTACCTCAAAAATACATTAAACATAGAATCCAATTTAATAGTAAAAAATTTATAGTTCAATTTATTTGAATCCAATTATGTTATAGTTTTTATTTATATTTAACATAACACAAGGAAATATAGCGCGTCATTTTTTTTAAAACGTCGTACAATCATGTTAAATAATCAATTTTTTTCTCATGAAATGAGATGAACGAAGTATTAAATTTTACCAATAATAATCAATAAAAATAATTTATAAAGCATTTAGAGTATATTTTAATAACATTATTTATTATATTTAATTTTCTTTCCAAAAGAAAAAAGGAAACTTGAGAGATTTTTAATCCATCAGTTTTACAAAAAATAAAACTAACTTGAATAACCTAATTAACATAGAAAATATTTGAGAGAGTATATTTTTTTTGACAATGGGAACTTGTTAAAAGAAATAAGTTTTCATACAAAAACTATTTTTAAGCAGCAGTCTGTTTGGAAAACTAAAGCTGGCCTTGAGTTTATATAAACAAGGCCCAAACATAAATCTGTAAAATAAAAATAGCAGCCCGTAGACAGTTCAAGACTCAAAATGAGAAGAGAGAGATGAGCTTAGGGTCTTAATTTGACATCTTGAAGCCACCGCACAAGGTGACAAGGAAAGGGAGAGCAGCAACCAAGAGGAGGAGAGGGCTTCAAACTGTCATCAATGATGTTGACCACAAGAAAAGCAAAAATCAGCCACAACTCAGGTATGGGTTTAAAAAATAACCTCTAATATCTTCTTTCTCCATCTCCTCAATTCCCCTCTTTGGTGTACAACTTGAAAATGAATCGTCCAAGGCATTGCCTAGGTGACCCAAGGTTACAACTTAAAAGCCAAAGTGCTCGCCTTGGAGCCTTTCACTAAGGCGTGGACTCACCTTGTCACTAACCAACCGCCTCGACGTCTAGTCGTCGCCTTGATAAGCATGGTGACAAGGAGTCCTCTCAACCTAAGAAGGAAAAAAAGAACAATTTAAAGGAGAGCAGCTCTCCAATGTAGATCAGTCATAGAATTGCCCCTAAATGCACCCGTGTCATATGCCCATTAAGAAGCAAAGAAAAATTATCCTCTCTCACAACAGAACAAAAGAAATGTAGCCATATCTAATAAGCTTAGCATTGCGCTCAGTCCAAATCCCCCAAAGGAACAAAAAATAGCTCAAACAAACCCAATGGAATGGCATCGTGTCAGTGTCGTGTACTTAACTGTCTTCACCCCACGTGATCAGTTCTGCCTACAAAAAGATGTTGATATTTTAACCTAACTTAGTTTCATGTTACAATTTCAGAAATTACCAGAAGAAGATAATTACTGAAATATATATGCATCAACTTATATTCCTAAATAATTTAGTTAAGGAGAAGAGTGACGGTGGTTAAAACTGGGTAATGGTTAAGTCTTAAAAGTCATAGCATAGAAAATTTATCCTCTCTCGCAACAAAACAAAAGAAATATAGCCATATCTAATAAGACTAGCATTGCGCTCAGTCCAAATCCCCCAAAGGAACTAAAAATAGCTCAAACAAACTCAATGGAATAGCATCGTGTCAGTGTCGTGAACTTAACGGTCTTCACCCCCACGTGATCAGTTCTGCCTACAAAAAGATGTTGATTTTTTAACCCAACTTAGTTTCACGTTACCAATTTCAGAATTTACCACGAGAAGATAATTACTGAAATATATATGCATCAACTTGTATTCCTAAATACTTTAGTTAAGGAGAAGAGTGACGGCGGTTAAAACTGGGTAATGGTTAAGCCTTAAAAGTCATTGATTGGGGCCCAAAAAAGCAACTACTTCTGTAGCCCACTTGCTTGATTGGTTAATATGAGTGATGAAGGCAACCCACTACTACTTCAGCATGCCAAACATGGTGCCAGACTAACTCTGAGATTAATTTTCTTTGCCACTTTTTGTATTAGTCTTCTGCAATATACGTATGCAATGTCTGGTGGCTCTGGTTATGTTGGCTCTCGCTAATCACGTGAGGTGCGCCTTTCTCCCTCTAGTCCAACATTTGCCCAAAGCTTGTAAAGCAGCAACGGTCGTGGTTGCAACTCTGGGCTTTATTTGCTCTTTAGCGAATTAAGTTGTTAGTTGGCCAAAACTAGCCCGGTTTTTAGAACACTGGTTTCATTAATCGTAGAGTCTTAGGTTCTTAAAAGTCGGCCATCTAGCCAGGTTTTCAGAACAATGGTTTCTTAAATTGTAGAATCTTAGGTTCTTAATAGATATTGCATAACTAAAACCTTGTCCAAAAGATACATGATGACTAATCAGCATGTGCACATACCAATTCCGCTAACCTCCTCAAAAGGATAAACAGGGACATGTCACTTCATAAATCAAACAACTGATCAACAATCGCAACATCCAGATTTAGTAGTTCTGAAATGTCATATTATTTGTAACTCAGATATAGTGTGAACACAATTCAACAAAAGAACAGAAGTGCCAAAATTAAACATGTAAGTCACAGTTGTTCACTTGGCAATTAGAACATTTTTACTGAAATATAGGAAAATTATTCCAAAATATTAAGAATGGTTTAACCTTTAACAATCCATTATGGAACCCCAAAACTAACATATTGTAATTGCACAAGTCATACCCTCGCTGTCACGAGAAACTTCAGCAAAGCACACATCACCAGCTTTTCGCATGTGATCCTAAAATAATTTTGCCACAAAAATTACTACCATGGCTGCACGTGCAAACCAGAAATTCAGAATGCACTTGGGTAACATAATGCCCTTTACCTTCAAATCTTGCCATGAAGCTGAAGATGGAAGCCCACGAACAATAACTGTAATGCATAGATATAAAACCACTTGAGTACACCAAAACAAATATTTTTTTGCTAACTTACACCCAAGTAACACCTAAAACAACTTTGGATTTAACAATATAGAGATGGCAGAAATAGAGCACTCAAACATTGTTATATATATATATATATATATATATATATATATATATATATAAGTTAACAATAATAGCCGCACCTCGAAACTCGGAGTGGCGTGAAATACCAAAACGAACCCCGCCACCCCCAGCATTACCACCACCATAACCACCACGACGATCACTTGAAGAAGACGGCCCTCTGCCACCATGTGCCAGCTCAACCTACATTAAGGGGTATATAAGATTAAATTAAATAAAGGGGAAACTATTGTGTGCAAGCATAAAGGAGTTAAAAATTATTGTTACCCTCAATCTACAACCATCAAAGTCATAGCCATCTCGACCCCTGATTGCATCTTCTGCATCACGAGAATTCTCAAACTACAAATTGATTTATATGGAATTGCCAGACATGTTAGTTGTCATCTCACAGAACCTAATAAAACAAAATCTCAAGTCCAAAGCCAAAAAAATAATGAAAAGAGCTGTACCTCTACAAAACAATAACAAGGAGGACGAGGTGGAATCTTCAATTCAATATCCAATATACGTCCATACTGCAAGATCGCAAATGACTTCGAGGTTAGCAAACATCTCTTCCAGCAATTTGTATTCAAATAAAATACATCAAATTAACTTGAGCTCACACTAATATATGATAAGCATATCCTAAGAAGATGGTAACAGAATAATTTAGCTGAGACTTTTTGCATGGCAACACCCTAATTTTAGGACAAGTAATGGATTCTAAAAGCCCTGCTCATAATTAAAGGAATAGAATTCTACATTTACCTTGCTGGAAGAGGCTACTTTTACTCCTCTTGAATTGAGATGTCAGCTGTGTTACTAAAGTTCATCCTCTAAGATAGAGAGCTAGTCCTAAGCTGATGATCACAGAATAATATCGAAAAACAATCGTGTGCACCTTGTTCAGGGAACTTGCATAATGGTCAAATAATTTTTTTTTGGTATCAATATGATAGCATGAGTAGAGATTTTAACCCTATCATGTAAAAATTAAGTAGTGCTCATCTTACTTAGACTTGCTCTCCTCTGACACAGTCTCTACTTTATTAAGTGATATAAACTATATTCATTTTACTTTACTAACAATAATTCCATCGTCTCTAAAATCAAAACAAGTTTCTATGCTGTAGCTGTCAAACGTTGAAGGATAGATGATGCACAAATTAAAAAGCAATGAAGCAGGGAGAATTATAAAAACACTGAGCTTGAAGAATTGCTAAAGGGTAGAAATTGCGTTCTATGCTGGGTGCTTCACCAAACTGGATATTTTTATCATTTTAGATAAAACACGAGAACTAGATAACTGCTTACAAGGTTAAATGCTAGAATGGATGTTATTCATTCATCATAGAATCTAAATCATTTCAAACCTTGAAGAATGCTCAACCAGCATAATTAAAAAGTTTAAGACATGCTCAAATCAAACCTTGTAGAATAGATCTTCAACTTCATATTCTCTTATGTCCAAGGGAAGGTTCCCAACATAAATAGTGCGAGAAAAACGGCCACTCATTTTCACTTCCATAGAGTACTCAAAAAATTTGACTCAAAAACTGCAAGCAGAAAACAAAATATTATAAATGAAACACAATGTAACACATATTACAGAAGTAGAAAGGCAACTCATTATACTCTGTTATACATATCTCATCACATATACTCAAATTTACAATAATAGAATCAAAAAAATCTATGAAGCAAACCAAGAGAGCAATCCTCGAGGTGAGCGGTGCTCCACAAGATCCATTGCTCATATGCTCCAAGATGCTCCCAGCTATAATTTAGTTGAAATAAAAATTGGTTTCCTCATCCACTCTAAAATTTCGCAGATGAATAAATCTTCTGAGAGTAATCAAGAACCTCCAATTATATATAAAATACCCACAACTCCACCCTGATTTCTCCCAATCCCCATTTACATCCCTATGTATGATTCCAAAGCTCATAGTTGTCCAAGCGGTTGACATGTATCAAAAACAAAGCATCTGCGTCATGAGATGATGTGAGATTGCCATATATGTACTGAAGAAAATTACCTTGGAAACTAAATAATACATCCCCAGCGTTCTGAATTTTTTATGAGATATCTAATTCAAATTCTTTGTGATCAGGTAAGCATGGTCAATAAAATCTTCTTGTCGCTTTATTTGAGTACATATGTAGCAATGTATTAAGGTGTGCACTGAACAGTTCTCTCAAGGAAAACATGATTAAAATAAAAATTGTTTGATAAGTAAAATTTTATACATTAGTCTTACAAATAAAATCCGTATCATATGTAACAGCCAAAACATGGAATTATAGAACAACTTTCTGCCCCAGCACCAAAAGGTAAGAGCAAGTAAATAACCCAAAACAATGAAACAAGAACAGGAGCTCATAAGAGTATAAGAAGAAAAAAGAAAAAAAGCAACTTGGTCTCACAAGAGACCCTTACTAGACCTCTTCCTGTCTCTGACACCTGCAATTGCACTTTCATATGAACTTGATGGATATAACAATGTGATATAAACATTGGTAACTTTAAATTACCACAACTCATTCAAGTAAAGCCCCCAAAAAACATATGAACTTGATGGATATAACAATTTGATATAAACATTGGTAACTTTAAATTACCACAACTCATTCAAGTAAAGCCCACAAAAAAATTGAAGGTTCCCTTCAAAATTGAAAACTGGACGTGCATATACAATACATAATCAAAAATCCAAAGAGAGAAATCACATTATAAAATTTACAAACACAAACATAAACAAAACACGAATGTTGATTGAAGTCAATACCGGAACTGAGACAGCGCTCAAATGGCTGCACTCAACGATTAGATGCACCTTCCTCGGACTGTCTACGCCGAATATCCGAACTAGGGTTTTTCTCTTTCTCGCAATCTCCCTTTACATATGAATATCACGTTAGATATCAAGATGAAATTGTAAACTAATACACAGCACAGAATTGAGAGTGTTACCTGATTCTTCTAGATTTGATAAATGGCTGGGCCGAATATAAATAGATTGCTCTAATTTTTCCTCCAACTTATATTGAGTGAAGGGTTGAATCGTGATTTAGGACTTTTTAAACGGACGGTGGAGATCTTTTCGTTCTAAAATATGCGTTCACTTTGTTGAGGTGTCGCATTAATATCAAGCTGTTGTATGTTTCTTGTGCGTGACCATCAAGCATCTTGCGAAAGTAAATTTTATTTAATATATAACTTTCACACGGCATTTCATTGGATGGATTTGTTTTGAACGGAGTAAATAATAATGCTTGCAATTAAAATTAGATTATAATAAAATTAAAATTGAATAATTTATTTATTAATTTGATATATTATTTAAAAATTATATTAAAATAAAATATAATAAAATAATTAAAATATCTTTAACTATATACATATACATATATATATATATATATATATATAAAATAATTCAAAATAAGTATAATATATATTAATACTATAATACTATATTAATATATAATATAATACTATTATATAGTCATATATTCATATATAATATTATACGATTACTATAATATAATATAAATTAAATATAATGTACACTAATATATATAATATTATATGTTATATTTATGTATATAATTATAATATAATATAATATAAAACAAATATAATATGATATATATTATTTTATATATTATAATATAAAATAAATATAATACATATTAAAAAATATCATAGTATATATTAAATATATTTATTGTATGGTATAATAATAATATAAAATATATTTAATGTATAATAATATACATTATAAATATATAATAATATATATCATATATACTCTATTAATATATTATTTTCTGGGGTAAGTGAACAGTATATTTTCTCCCTCACATACCTATGAACCCTATAGGCATGTGAGAGAGGGAGCATATTGTTCACTTACTCTATGAGTATAGAATAATTTTTCCTTGGCCAGGTGCATGGCCCTTTTATTTTTTAATCTACCGGTACAGGCTAAGCCTTGTAAGCATGTTTTTATGGAGTAATTATTTGCACGTGGTCACTTATGGGAAAGGATTTGGACGCATATAATTTTGAGATCTTTACAGAACTATACAACATTTAGAAATTAATTACAAGATTAGTGCAACTATAAAATAATTTTAAAAAAAGTACAACATAATAAACACATCAGATCATTCAGTTTTAAATAAATAAGGAAACCTTCAAATTAACAAACTCTACTTTTCTCTCTCTGTTTTTCTCTCATCTCCTTCTCAGTTCCTCTCTCCTTTCATAGCTTCATAGCAGATCGATGCAGCAACTTGGATCCATCAGAGCTGCAATGCAATGGCAGAGTTCAGTGGCAACCACGATACAAGCAGCGAAGCTACCACCCGGCAACACCACAACAGATTAGCCATACAGGAAAGAAGAAACGAAGCAGTACAGCAGTAGCAAAACAAAATAATAGCAGCCGCACATTGTTATCATGTTGGGTTATAACTTAAACTATGCTTCTTCTTCTTTTTCTGCCATGTATTGCTAAACTAATTTTTGAGGTGTAGGATAAAATGAAGGTTTGGCAACCAACCGCATGGAGGTTTGACTACCAACTGCATTACATTCAAAATAAATTGGCAACTTAATAAAACTGAATTGGTTACATTGGTATGAAGGTTTGGCTACCAACTGCATCATGTTCAAAAAAAATTGGTAGCCTAATAAAATTGAATCGGTTACCTTAGTATGAAGGTTTGGCTACTAACTGCACTATGAAAAAACTGCAAGTGTGATGGTAGATTGGTTACATTAGTATGAAAGTTTGGTTACCTTGGTATGAATGTTTGGTTACCTTGATATAAAGGTTTGGTTACCAATTGCATTATGAAAAAACTGCAAGTGTGGAGGTGAAAAAACTGCAAGTTTGGTATGTAGGTTTGGTTATCAATTGTAGGTGTAGAGTTTACAAACATTCTCAGATTTTAAAAACGCAAAACCCCAAATCAAATTCAACATATCTTCATATCGAGGTCATTGAGGGAGTACGCATAACAGTAACAAAATCAGAATATAACAGTAACCAAACGAAGCAGCGACGTCTGAAAACTTAGAAACAGAGCCCTAATGAGTTGCAGTGCAGTATTTTCGTTCCAGCATTGGCCTCTGCAATCGCTAACATATCTTCATATCGAGGTCCTTGAGGACGCATGAAGAAGAATGCGAGCAGTGGAGTCATCGTCCATTTTTCAACCAACAAAACTCAGCTTCTCTCTCCGACCCAACCATTGCTTCATAACCATTTGAATATACGTATTTACAGTTGGTTGCCAAACCTTCAGACCAAGGTAATCAAATCAGAATATAACAGTAACCAAATCAGTATATAACAGTAACCAAACGAAGTAGCGGCGTCTGAAAACTTAGAAACAAAGCCCTGATGAGTTGCGGTGCAGTATTTTCGTTCTAGCCTTCGTCTCTACAATCGCTTTTGCTTCGTGTTCATCCCGTCCCTTTACATGCACAAAAAAGGAACAGAAAAATAGGAGAAATGTATATAAATGGAGGGATTTGATGGTTGAATTGATTTTTGAAAAGGTTGGGCCTTTTTAAAAAGTTTCTTGTCACTTTCTCTCTCTAGATGTTATTTCTCTCACTTTCTCTCTCTAGATGTTGTTTCAGAAATGGAGGAGGAGGAGTAGGACATTATGCTTTGTTTGTGAAAGAGGAGCTTGATTCTTGGCCAGAGCAGAATCTTCATCAAAGAAGTTGGCTAACAGAGAAACATTTATATGAAATAATCTAGATTCACTTTTGTTGTAAATAAAATATTAAAAATGTATTAATTCTGTAAATATTTTTTAAATGCACTTTTTTGTAATTTTTTTAAAAAATATACTAGAAAATATAAATGTTCCTATAATTTTTATGTTTTTAGAGCCCTCGCTGCTATTATAGTCCCTTACACTTAGGGGTGTTTAAGTGGCCCAAATCGGATCAGTATCGAAATCAAATACCGCTGTCGATTGGACTAACATATCGAACCGATAAATCGCTTCGGTACTGATAAAAATTATCAAAAATTAATATAATAATAATAATAATTATTATTATTTATTTATTAATAATAATAAAAAAATAAATATAACTTGTACGATTTGACATTTACCGAATTATAAAAAAATATATCGAAATCAATTTTTTTGTCCTAAACTGAATTCGGACCGGTTCAAAAAAATGTTTCAAATGCACATCTTTACCCACGCCCTAAATAAATGCGATGATAATATTAATTGATCGTGAAAAACTAAATAGCACGTGAGAAATTTTGTCGGGGAATCCACGACCGACTTTGTCAGGCTTGCTTATTGTTAAAGTGATTATGAAATTTTTAGTAATGATTCAAATTAAGTAACTATATATTTGTTTGGTAACCAATATCTTCGACCATTCCCACTGAAATTGAGGTTAATTATAAAAATAATGTTATATTTAAATTAATATAATAAAATGAGTGAAAAAATAAAATAGAATAAAAAATAGAATAAAAAGTGGAATGTTTTATTCTATTTTAATTGAAATGAGTCATTTCATACTTTTCTTGAAATAATAAAATTTATAAAATTAGAATAGATGAAAATGATCCATTCGATTATAATAGAATAATTAAATATAATTATTTTTTTTATTTTATAAAAATGGGTCATTTTATTTTTTTAATCCAAACGTAACATAAATGGGAATGAGTAGTGTTGACGCCTGGTTTTGTCCGGCTGTCCTGCTGGCCGTCCGGATAAGATACCTGCACAAAAGTCCTAACGGCTGGGGCCGTTGGTGGACTCCTCCGGTGTAAGAGTTAGTGAAGGTTCTAAGAAAGGTCAACAATGGAGGTCCAAGTATTTTGTATAGTAGTAAAGTGTATGTGTGCGTAACCCTTTCCTCCATCATTGACTGGGTATTTAAAGTGCATACCTGACTCTTACCAATTCCTTTTAGGATTGTCCCTCAACGTGGTATAGTCTGAATAGGAAGGTAATCTCCTAAACCATCTAAGAACCTGACTCCTATTCTAATTCGGATTAGATATAGTAAACAACCACAGTCCAGATTGGTCAGGGGCCTATCCCAAGCCTATTGGACTTAGGAGTCCTCATAAGAATTCGCCAAGCCGATGGTCCGTTGGGCCTGACCCATCATATATTTACCAGACCAGGCTTAGCGAAATATTCATCCTAACAAGTAGGTGAAATGAAGATAATTGCCTAAAGCACATTTTATTTATTTTATATATACAATTTTCCAAAGAATGCAGGATTATGCAGGGTAAAGGCTAAACTAATTGAACAAATCCAAACAACGGAACCCACGAAGCAATATTTGCCTGGTAAAGGTACGGTCCATTGGTCAGATTCAAGGGTAAACGAATTTGATCTCGACACATTTCCTCCATCATATATACACACGAAAGCGGTCCATTTTGTTCCAACAATTGAGATAGATCAGTAGGTCAATACTGGAGGGTACAACACGTGAGAAAGACTTCTCTTTACTTTTGGGTTTCATTTTTTCGGTTTATGCAAGCAGCTAGATTTGAGCAAAAATTTAGGGAATTGATATTTTTATAAGTTAAAGTATTAATTTCACAAGTTTCTCTTTACATGAATAATAAATGGGTTCATCCCTATGTAAAAAAGGAATTTGTGAAATTAACATTTTCACTTGTGAAAATATCAATTCCCAAAATTTATAAGCATGTCACTATTTTTATTGTTTGTGTGCTCAATATATAGTAAACGGGACAACAATATAAAAACAAAATGTGGTCATATATATATATATATATATAAAGGCGGATTAAAACATACCTCTTGAATAGTATACTTTTATCAAAACGAATATGTTTTGATTTTTTTTATATAAAAATAATATTAAAAGAAGATGTGACATTCTACAATCTCACTTGTTTTTCTTTTATTTACGAAAATGTAATAAAAAACTCTTCAAAACGACGTCGTTTTGATAAAGGTATGCTACTTAAAGAGGTATGTTATTTAAGAAGTATACTTTTGAACCGTCCTTATATATATATATATATATATATATATATATATATATATATATATATTTAAGCTTACTTCTAATGTCGAAAGAAAGCATTTGGATTATGTTTGGAGGAGATGTATGGTATGGTGATGTGAGATAAAACACTTTTAAATGTAGAGTTTTTGACAAATAATAATTTATAAAAAAATTAAAGTTGTGTGCTTTTAAAAGTAACAATGACAAATTTAAATAAGAGCTTGGTATGAGATTTTATTTATTTGTAACAATTTAAGGATAATTTTGTAATTTAGATAATGGTAATAGAGTCAAAAGCAAAAAAAAATTGTTTCATCCAAAAGTGTTTCCAAAAACCCAAATATCTGTTTTTTAAAAATATTTGTAGAGAGTTATCAAACAACAATTATATACTTTTATTTTAGAGAAAAAAAGTTTTTATTTATAAGAATTATTTATTATACAAAAATAATTATTGTTTTATTAATAGGAATATCAAATGATATTGTACCGTGATGTTTGACATCATAAACTTTTACCATGTCATCATTAATAAAATGCTAATTTATTATTGCAGTGATAAATATTAAATGAAATGCATTTTAACATTTATAAATATACTATTTTTACGGTAAGGAGTATACTTGTGACGACCCCAAATCCGGGTTCCATAACCTCGAGTTTGGTTCTCACTATTCAACACATTACTAACAATTAAATACATACATTGGATTTAAATATCGCGGAATAATACATATTGGTTCCCTTCAAAAGGTTACAATACCAGGGTCTACCAACCTTAACATAAAAACAGTTCCTATCATAAGGAATTACAAAAGGTTCTTCAACAGTAAATACATATTTAAATATCTAATTAGCATGCATAAGCTAACTTAATCTCGGGCTTTTCCTTTTCCCTTATCCTTCTTCGAGCAATCGGGTCTATCTGAAAAATGGTTCATGATATAACAAGAATGAGCAACTAGTTTGCTCAGCAAGTTTAGAACAATCATGGAGATTTAATATATCATGAATGAATGAGAAATATCAATAATGATTCAACAATAGATATAACAATTGTGAATGAAACAAGATTCAAATTTTAATAAACAGACTATTTGAATCTTAAAATGCTGAGTGGTCACCAAGGACCCTGAACTAACGAGGGTACAATAGAGTTTCCTCCGACCCTTTGAGTTGTTTGGTTTTCAAGGGGATCAGCCTATTCAACCCGCTGTATATGCATTACATTTAGTCACTGGCGCCAAAATCGGTTTCCCGACACAAAATCCCCTAATTTAGGGTTGTTCAAATCTCAGTCTTAATATAAGAAATCCGCACCCAACAATGGTTTGGATAAGCTTTTAAAAGTATTCAAGTTATTGAATTTAGAAACGAAATGTCTAGCTGAACTATTAGCTTCAGACATTTTTAATACAGTTCGTGAATCAAGAACTAACAAGCTTCAAATGCACTAAGTGCGATTGTATAAACAATATGGATGTGGAATAATTTTCGATAATTAAACCACTTCAAGCTTTAACAATAAATACAAGTATGGAAACTTGTTCAACAATAATAATTGAGTAGGGTTAGAGAACTTGCCTGTCTGCTCAGCTACAATAATTGTCTAGCTTTAACTAACTTGCTTTGAAAGACCTAACATTTAATAAAGTCGGTCTAATAATTAGTACGGCGTATTTACATAACTATACGCTTAATACTGAACTTATTTACCACACATAAGTACTAACACATAATTGACATTAGTCAAAACAATATTATTAACCTTATAGACCCTTAATCACTTTAGGTTAATAATTTAATAAGTTAGAAAATATTTTTCTTAAGTGTTGGACACTTATTAAACCTTTAAACAACTTATTATAATTGTTTAATTAAATTCAATTTATTTTATTAACTCAATCTCTTTTTAATTACTATTTAATCTTGATTAAATAGAAATTAATTAATTAACTCTAGTTATTATTTAAAATAAATAATAACTAATTGTACTTACTTATTATTTAATTATAATTAAATAATAAATAATTATTGACTTAGTTTTAACCTTCTTTAATTTAATTTTAATCAACCAATAATTAACTAAGTAATTATCCTTACTTATTATTTAATTAAGGAAATTAAATAATAGTTTACTAATCTTAATCCTCTTTAATTATTATTTAATGTTAATTAAATAATAATTAATTATTTAATTAATTTTAATTATTATTTAAGGTTAAATAATAATCAATTCATTCTTATTTATTATTTAAATTAAATAATAAATTATTAATCTAATAACTTAATTTTCATTAATCGTTATTTAATGCTAATTAAATAATAATTAATTACTTAATTATCCTTATTTATTATTTAATAATATTTAAATAATAAATAATTAATTTATAAATTTTATCTCTCTTTACTTATTATTTAATAGGAATTAAATAATAATTGCTAATTTATTACCTTTATTTATTATTAACATTTTAAATAATAAATAATAATAATTTATTTAACTTAACCATGGTTTAGCTAACTAGATTAATATTTCAAATATTTAAATATTAAACTTAATGAAAAATAACCTCTCCAATATTATTTTGTATTATTATTATTTTTGTTATAATTTTAAATTAATTTTCAAATATTTAAATTAATTAAAATTAACCCGAATGGCATTTTCGTAAATAAGTTGAAAAACCGGACCGATGGCAATTCTGTAATTAAGTTGAAAACTGATCCGAGGGCAGAAAAGTAATTTCGCCACGAAAAACACGGAGGGGCATTTTGGTAATTTCGCCGAAAATTTATTACCGCGCATGGCGCGCGTTTCAGTTTTACGGGTCAAAACGACGCCGTTTTGGAAAAGCCGGAAACGGCTTCCGCGCGTACGCGCGGAGTGAATTTTTCTACGGACGCCAAACGACGTCGTTTGGCACCGCGTCCTCGGTGAACAGTACCTCGCGCATTGCGCGGCCAGTGTTAAAAATTTTTCTTCCAAGCAGAATGTGAACAGTTCCGGCTATACACACTTTAATTAAAATTATACCTTCAATAAATCTTTATCTCTTCAATAAAAATCCAAAAAAATTACCAATCACCTTATATTAATTTATAACATGAAAAATTAATTTTTCATGATTTAATATCAATATTTTTTTATAAAAATTTTTACATCACACAAACTACTATAAATCATAACTTTTTGTGTATAACTCCATTTTGAGTGATTCAAACTTTGTTTTTCTCATGATTTAATGTTCTATAATATTAGAACATCAAATCTAAGTTTTACAAAAATATTTTTGGTCATATATTTCAAGACTTGATTATACACTATTAAATACATATTTTAGCATATAAATATACCAAAATACAAATCAAACATATTAAACTCAAGCATGGCATAAATATTACCTCTACACATTAATAACTATATTAATATGTTTATACAAGCATGATGATTATTTAATTTAAAAATAAAACTTAGATTTAGAATAACCATTACCTTGATTTAATGGCTATCTTTCTTTTTCTTCCAAAGTAGGTGATGAAAGAAGATGACATGCACTAGCTTAGCACTCCTTCTCCTTCTCTTGCTCTCTCTCAAAATATTTTGCTCTCAAACTCTCTCTAGCTTGAAAAATGGAAGAAGAAGAAATGACTCACTTAAGCTCCAAAATTGTAAGTATACTTACAATTTGGATATATATAAAATATATATCTATCAAAATTACCATCATGAGATAGCAATGAAGCTTACACAAGAAAGCTAGTCCATACTTAGTTGGTGAGGATTTTGTGGGAAAAGACTTTCCCAAAAATCAAAACAAGCAACCTAATATTAATTAAATGAAAAATAAAAGAAAATAAAAAAAAAAAAACTCATTTTCTCTCTCCTCCCAAGCACATGGTCGGCTGATGACATTTTCATTGTCCCAAAATTATTGACACATTTTCATTTTTAATAATTAATAAGTTAATTTAAGTATTTTTCAAGTGGGCCAATCATTGGGCTTTAATTTAAAATACCAATTGGGCTTCTATTAAATTGTTTGGGCTACTAAATTGTCAAATTTTATTATTCTACATTTGGGCTACTAATTGACCCATGTTGGGCTAATTTAATAATTTATACATTAATTATTCAATCCATGATTAAATAAATAATTAAATTGAATAAATAATTAAATATTCTAACCCATTAGTATTAAATTACTAATTGGACTAATAAATATTATTATTAATATTTCACATTATTTACATTAATTAATAATCATATTAATTAATTTATTATATTTAATTCACTCATTATATTCAATTTAATTGAATATTTAATTAATAGGAAACTTATCAATTAATTTGATATTAAAACTTTAGGGTTTGTTCACTAATTTAATAACCTATTAGTGACCCCCTTTAATTAATTTTAGTAATTAATTACATAATTATTTAATCACATAATTAATTAATCACATAAAAAGATTTAAATAATCTCGAAAAAAATAACTCGTTGGAAATTAAATTAATAATTTAATTAATAAAGATGTGGAAATTCTAGGACATTACAATACTCATACTGGAAAATAAAATGACTATTAAATAGTCATAAGCAAGAGTTCATACAGGCCTATTTATATAAGAAATTGATATTTTTATATTACTTTTTAATATTTTCACACGGTAATTCTTATAAAAAGTATCGCTATTAATATATAACAACGATTAACCGTCGTTATAGACTATATATATAAGATCTATCGTGTGAAAATATGAAAAAATAGTATGAACTAATAAAGAGACAAATAAAAAGAGACACAGGGAATACTTTCTAAAGTATACAATAAAAATTTAAATATATATTCTAATAAATTTTTTGAATAATTTTATTATTTTGAGTTGGATATATAAAACATAAATTTGATTACAATGATAATATAATAATTGTTAACTCTTTATATATTTATATGCATGTATATATATACCATATTGACTCATAATAGACTATTTAAAGATAAATTATTTATAAATAATTAATTTAAAAAAAAATAATATAAAATAAATTATTAACTAGTTTAAGAAATTTTTTTAATATGCATATATTGAGATTTAAGTGAGAAAATTATAAATTTTTAACTTGACCTCATATATTAAAAAAATTATAAAATTTTAATATAGTCAATTTATATATAATATAATTTTTTTTCTATATATTATAAAACAAAACAAAAAATTAGTGGTTCAATTGACCACCGATAATTTGCTATGTGATTCGTCCCTGTCTGAAAGAGAGAGAGAAATAAATGACTATAAATAAAGATGTGGTTGAAGTATTTTATAGTTTTAATATCCAGGTTAGGTATATTGCTTACAATTTCATTATAGTAAATTATTAATAAATTAGGGACATGATGATAGGCTACCCACCAAAAGCAAGCCAATCATTTTTTTGAGACAATATGTATGTAATTTAAAAATTTTGACAGAAAAATATATTAGAACTTTATTAACATTATGTTTAACTATTTTTTATAATATTAAAATTTTGAAAAATTTAAATTCAATTGAAAAAAAGAAAGTGTTGATGAAAATAATTTCAAAATTCAACATCATGTTCTTCGAAAAATAAAATAAAAATATTATATACGGAGTTGAAATAAGAATTCTTCTCTCCATTCCTCCAACAACTTGCTATTTTTATTTTTTATTTTTTAAAAACGAGCCTTATTTTTTCTATGACTAATTATTTATGATCATTTCTAAAGTTATACGAATTTATTTAATTATTAAAATTAACAAAAATAATAATTAATAATATTATATAATTATAGCTGTTTTGCTAAAATCAGAATAAAAAATATCTCTAATTTTGGGATATAATAATATTTATTGATCTCAGATTTTTTATAACAAAATTCTTCTTATCAGATACAAAATATATACATGTGTGTGTGTATTATGTTTCTGGTAATAATAATTAATAATAAAAATTTATTATAAAAGATCTCACACCGTATTTATTAAATTTTTGTTATTTGAAAATGCATATCAATTTTAGCATACACACGACGGCGAGTATGTGTTTGTGTATACGAAGAAGTAGGGGTTGGTTGTAACTTGTACCACTACTATGATGTAATATGATTGAGATTCTCGAGGAAAAAGAAACCACACAGTCACGGCAGCGGGCGGATGGATAAAGACGCCCCCCTCTTATCAATTCGCATTGGTAGTACACCGCATACTCTCCTACACGCGGCACACCTCCACGTGACACTTGCGCACAATAAATACATAAACTCTTACATCAACCATTTATGGAGGAGTAATCCATTATTTTTGTTTTTCTATCAACACCAATCATCGTGTGCTTGATACTATAATTAATCGTTTTGTCCCACAAAGAAAGGTTACTGATATGCTAACGTTTATTTGTGTAATTAATTATGCTATAAATACATGAAAATCTGGATCTGGATAGGTAAATAAATATATTTTGTGAACATAAGTAATAAATAATTAAAGCATGCTCACTTTTATTGTGAATGACAAATCAACCGGCAATTGCTCAAATATAATTGGAATATGTCTCCTTATTTCTAAATAAGTAAATTGAAGTGATACCAGCATAAATATAAAAATCATGTATTATTGTGTGCCATAAGAAATGTTGATATTAATATTCATTTAGGAAATGTTTAATAAAAACTGAATGAAATAGTTCTAAATGTTTAATAAAAACTGAATGAAATAGTTCTAAATGTTTAAGTAATATAAATGAAATAAATTTCTGAATACTGAATAAAAAAAGTTGTTTGATAACTAACATGTCTGAAATTTCTGAATAACATATTTTTATTATTTTATCTCAAATTTATTTAATATATTATTTAATATTTTTAATTTTTTTTTTTACTTTATTTAGCCGGGACTTAACCATTCAGCCAAAAAAATTAGATTTAACCATTCAGCTAAAAAATATGATTAATTTAGTCATTCAGTCCTAAATAAACGCACTGAATAGCTGACCGATTCAACCATTCAGATGCATTAAGTTCCAATCAAATACTACTTTAATATTTATATTTAATTTTATTTACAAAATTATATTTTAAAAAGTTTAAATGTACAAGAAAACTCTTTTTTTATTTTTTTTGTGTTGAATTGAGATTTAACTTAAGAGACGAATGAACTATTCCGATCACATTTAAAATATCTTACCACTTGCGAAACGAATAGTAAAAATATATGATAACATTTCTTAACCAAGGAGTATTTGGGCTCGTAAGAGTTTTTTTTTCCACCGAAAATTTATATTATTAAAATTTAATTGCAGGAGTATATTTTATTTTTGGGCTTACGGGAAATTTGGAGAAGAAATCAATAGAGAAATTGGGAATTTTTTTACCATTAAGCTATCACACTTGACTTGGCCTTGTTTATATGGAGGTTTAGGTTTGTGACGTAATAATACGCAGAATTATGAGGATGTTGGCATCTAAGAAGAATACGTCTGATTTCCAAATAGAACAATAATTATTTATTTATACTTAATTTAAAATGGGTGTTGGGTTGGGTCCGTCACTGTTGATGACTTCGGATTTTGTGAAGGGAAGAAAGAAGGTCCAAAAAGGTCGAGTGGCCGAAACGGAAGATCCGAAGAACACACCTCTTTTCTCTCTCTTCGACTTCTTCTCTCTCTTCTCTCTGCAGAGATTGGGCAAATATTGTAGAAAAACGAAAAGAGAAAGAAAACTTGGGCTCTTTTTCCTCTTTCTTCTTCGTCTTCATTTTCCATTATCTTTATCTTTAGAAGACCTAATGCACATGATTTAGACTCAATCAGCAGCAGGTACGTTTTCTCTTCATCCTCCTTAGGAATGTAAAACTATATGATAAAAATCAAATCATTCTCTCTTTTTAGAGTCAATTTTTATTTTATTTTAATATTGATCGGATAAAATTTTACAGAAACTAAAATCGGAAAAAGTAATCAATCATGGCAGTTGTTGAGAATGCTGGGGTTGACGTTAATTACTCATCGAATCGGGCTGAGTCACTCCACCAAAACAACACCGATCAGTCAAGATTGAATCATTTGAGCAGCAACCATAACCCTAACTTCCGCTCAAATGATCAGAATAATTTTCACATGGTTGTTAAAAATCAGCAGCAGAAGATTACGACCGGTCATCAGACAAATGGTAACAGTGCTGCTGCTGACCAGATGAGTTTGATTCAGCAGCACAGCCACAACATCAACCCAAATGGTGTGGCTCGTCATCATCAGATGAACAGTGGCGTGGATATAACGAGAGATGGCGGTGATGAAGATGATGGCGGGGAGGGTTTTAAGCAGGAGATGAGGGATTTGGAAGAAATGCTGTCCAAATTGAACCCTATGGCTGAAGAATTTGTGCCGCCTTCACTTGCTAATTATAGACCACTGTTACAACACTCTGCTCCTGGGGCTCCTCACTTTGGTTATATTACTGACAATAATTATGTAATGAACACCAACTCTCCTGCCAATGGAAATTCCACTAGAAGGGTATGCATGATTTCTGATATTTTCTTTATCTTACTTTTGTTCTGCTTATGTTTGTTTTGTAGTGAAAAATATTGGGTTTTGTTTAGAATTGCAATGTCTTTATAATTTATTCCGTTGATATAAAATTGGATCAGATTAGATTTAGTAAGCTTTTCAACTTAGCGGCACTGCCATAGTTTGTTCGGTTGGATATGTATAGATGGGGACACAAAAGAAAGTATATTGGACCTCAAGTACTAGCATGTAATGAATTTTATTTTCTATTCTATGCTCAGAAGAAGATTAGCTATAGTAATGCAAAGCGAAGGATGAATAGTCGAACCAGTACAGCTCAGAGGGAAGATGTTATAAGGAGGACAGTTTATGTTTCTGACATTGATCATCAGGTAATAAATTATTTTGGTTTGTTAGTTGTCAATTTCTTGGGTCCTTTTTTAGTATGTTTTGATTGTTAAACAACCTCTGGAATTTTTTTCCATTGCTTGGTTTAGGTTACTGAAGAACAACTTGCAGCTCTCTTTATTACTTGCGGGCAGGTAGGTATTACGTAATTGATCTCATTTTCAGATTCTATTCATGCTAATGGTAATGGAGGAGTGTCTCGCTGACATTTATCTCATATATTCTGTGCTGAAGGTTGTTGATTGTCGTGTCTGTGGTGACCCTAATTCTGTTCTCCGCTTTGCATTTATTGAGTTTACTGACGAGGGTAAGCTGACTAAATTTCCATTTGACATATACGTGTTAATGAGTTGGGTGGTGACATTGCATTGTCTCTGATACGCATGCAGAAGGTGCGATAAATGCTTTGAGTATGGCAGGTACTATGCTTGGTTTTTACCCGGTCAGGGTGCTGCCCTCTAAAACTGCGATTGCACCTGTTAATCCAACATTTTTGCCCCGGGTGAGTAGTTTGATTCACTACATTTAACTCCTTGTTCCATGATTTTTTCATAATTGAACTAAGTCTTAGAAAGTGAACACATTTGAGAGGCATAGTTATATTTACTTAATTGCCTTTTACAACGTTCTATAGTCTGAAGATGAAAGGGAGATGTGCGCAAGGACAATTTATTGTACAAATATCGACAAGAAGGTAATTTTTGAAATTTATAAACTTTCCTCGTATTGAAAAGCACCGGAAGGGAAATTTTTGACAATCTCTATTTTATTTGTTCCAGGTTACTCAAGCGGATGTTAAACTCTTTTTTGAATCTATTTGTGGAGAGGTTTGTGGCTGCTTATGTAACAAATCTGAAAGTGCTCCTACTTCTTGAATTCCTAACTATAAGTTGTGGAATGTCTTGTCTGCCATAGGTTCTTCGCTTGAGGTTGCTTGGAGACTATCATCATTCAACTCGTATTGCATTTGTTGAGTTTGTAATGGTAGGTACACTGAGCTTTTCACAATGTGCTGCCTGATATCTTAGTGTGATGTATATTATTCTTTTCTGCACTCTAATACAAAAGGAAAGGATACTCATCTGTTTGCTTTAAATACCTGCAAATATGATAAACATTACTGTTGGAATGAAATTAAATCATGATTAGGTGAAATATTTAACTCCCAAGTATTTGGTAATCTGGTAACTTGCTTATTTAAAACATGGTAATTTATATAAAGGGCTACAAGCTTAGCCTAGTCCTCGAGCCTGTGGAGTTGTTGCTAGGCTTAGTAAGATTCAACAGTTAATTTGGCTAGTTATAACAGACTGTAGCATGAATATGTAATTCACATGTACTTTTGAATGTGTAAATCACATGTACGAACATAGTCTGATAGGCAGTGGAAAACATTCAAAGTTCAAACATCATTGCAGCTCATGTACCTCTTCTGACCAAGCCAAGGTGAGTCATTTTATGAGCTTTAGCAGGCTTTGCTGTTTATTGGGTGTGTGAATTAAATGCTTACCAAATATAAAGTGTTTTGGCCCAAAAAAAAATAAAATAAAATTTAACCAGATATGGAGTTGCTTGCTCCTTGGCAACTTGCCTTGCAATATGGAGTGGTAAGAGGCATTCAGATATCCTTTTCCCGCAACCTTTACTGTGCAAAGGACAGTATGACTGATTACCATTGCCTACTTTAAGCGTGCACTAAGAATGATGTATTAGAGCCTGTATATGTGCATTTTCGATGATTTTGTATTTATATTGCGCGTCACTGAAACTTATGAACTCTCATTTGGGTCCAGTCACTGGTATCTTTATTGTAAAAAAAGCCAACATCATTGATTACTTTTTAACTTTGAATATATTTCATTTATGGGTGAGGCTCTTACCCCAACTGTTATTTTTTTTTGGTCTTTCCATTATATCATCCAAATATCATTATGCAGCTCTTTTGTTCATTGATTGCCTTGCACCACAGTTAGGTTCGAAGCCCATTAATATCCTTTTGTTAGATGCAATTCCAACATTTTAACAGTGGGCCTAAAGCATGGTGGGCTATTCGTGATATCAAACATTTGTATTAGTATTAGTTAACATTCGCCACTGATTTCATCTATGTTGTTCAGTTGCAGTGCTATACACTCTGTACTTCACTATATATGGTAAACACAATTGATTAACTTTCTTTATGATGATGAACAATGATGGAAATGGGAACTCTTATCAGCAAGACCTGGAAGGGGTTGTTTGATAATTTAATTAATTTTTAATAATTTGTTTCTAAAATAATTGGTTACCTACATTTGTAATGAATTGGCAACCCACATTTTATATCCTGATTGACTAACGAATTTTTGTATTACTTCAGTTTTTTGCAAAGGACGCCTTTTTTTTATTTGTGTTGTCCTGTATTAGTTGCACACTGTTGTCAACAGAATAAGTTCTAATGGTCGGATTTCTACTCATGTAGGCTGAGAGCGCTATTGCAGCACTGAACTGTAGTGGTGTGGTTTTAGGATCCCTGCCCATAAGGTTGGTTTTCCCAATTTTGCGTCTATATGTTTGTCCCTTGCTTTCGAGAAACTATTCCATGCTCCTGGAGCATGGTGAATAGTTTTCTCCTCCCCTCACATGCATGTGGGTCTCCTGCGGGCTCCATCACAGAGGGGCCCATATGCATGTGAGAGGAGGAGCATACTATTCACCATGCTCCAGGAGCATGGAATAGTTTTTCCTTGTGTTCTTTTTTTTTTAATTGCTGTGGGTTGGGTTATTTTTGTCAATGCAGGGTAAGCCCATCAAAGACACCTGTCCGACCACGTGCTCCACGCCCTGGGATGCAGTGAGTCTACCTTGCATTTCCTCTGAACTGATTTTCTGCTGATAAAATATCTATATATACATACATAGATATGGAGATACTTTTAAGGTACTTTGTCCATTGCATCTCAGCCTGGTATCTGCCATCTATAGGGTTATTTATGGAAGTTGTTTATGGTGTAGAGTTGGGTGGAATTTCGAGGCTTTAGTTGGCTTAATTTATGTTGCGTGTTAAGTTGAATTCTGTCGGCAATGTTCCAAAGTATTATACTCTTTGAATGTTTCTAACATGGGAACTCTTGAAAAACTGATTTCATGGGATTCTTCTATTCCTCTTGCTTTTGAATGATATTTAGATGGTCGTCTTGTTTTTTTTCTAATGTCTCTTGATTTCTTAACATATATGGCTCGCTTTATTGTTTCCACTGATAGTATATGGTTAAAAATATGTTTTACTTTAACTGCTGGGATATTAAGGACACATGATAATTGCTTTAACCTTTCCAGCTCAAACTATTGATTCCCTGACCTGAATTTATTCTAATTCCTTTTTTTAGTTATCTACGTGGATAAGGGGAAGGGTCTATATTTAATTTTGGATATAGTTATCTTTGTGCTTGAATTTCTCCTCTCTTGACTGTGTTCGGATTTTGTGCTTGCTATTTTATGTTATTTCAAACTGATCTATCTTATAATGCTTATTGGAATTTATCTTATATAAGTTGAAATTTCTCAGAAGTAACATTGTTCGTTCTCGAATTTTGGGAACTTAAAAGACCGAAACTGGTCAGTTGGCTTCTTTCTTGTTTGTTCTAATGATTCTTCACCGAAATTTTTAATGAAATTTTAATTTGATCCTAATATCTACAACTTGGGGAAAGTTGACAATAGAATAGTTATTTTTATCTTTCTCCCTTCTTGAGTGAGCCAGTCATACAGTGTTCTCTTCATGGTTCAAGAACCTTGAAGAAATCAGTTTTGTCCAAATCAGTTCTTCTCCTCCTCTTTATTTTTATTTATTTTTCCTTGAACAGGATTGCAGAAAGTTTTAGGGTCCGACAAAGAGGAGTCTCAGGAATGGATTTTTTAACCTTTTATCAGTTTATGTCAACCTAATATACACTTGAGATACGTAAAAATTATTCCATTTCTTTTTCTAATTCATTTCTTCAATATAAACGTAGCATTAGGGTTTGTGATCGTTGTGGAATTAATGGGTTGAGTTCTCCTGAACAGGAGCTCTCTTTGAAATGCGGAAGATCACATGATGACATATTTGTGAATTTCTTAGAACTTCCTTTTGCATTGGGTTGACAAATTAATATTAAGGAACTCTTCAGGTCCAATAAGAGAAATTTATGGGTTTTCTTTCCTCTGATGAGAAAAATCTGTGTTTGTAGTATTCATAGATGGCCTAAATCGCCTGCTATGAAATTGTTTTTATTGTGTGCTCAAATTTGGTAGATAGACTGCCATACTGTGCTCTAATTTTGTACACATACGGATGAAAAAAGCAGCAGCAAAGCACAAAATAAAATAAAGGACAGCCATATAATTCTGGAACAAAAGCTTATAATCCATTAAATATCAAGATTGGAAGTTTCAATAAAATAAATAAATAAACCAAACAGTTGTTGGTCGCAGCAAGTGTCTGACGGACAAGTGGGATTTTACTTGTAAAAATATCAAATCAGTTTATAAAAATATCAATTCTCGCTCTCTCTCTATATATGATATGTATAGATTAGGGACGGAAATGTAGAAGAAACTCGAATCGGGTCAGGGGCATTCACCGAGAACTAATGGAAGTTGCGAGTTCTAGAGCAAAATCAAATATTGGAAACTTTAAATAAATGAGTTATATATAGATTGTAATGGGCCGTCTTTGAAATTACGTGGTATTTGTTGAAAGAAGCCAAGCTAAAGCTAAATCATGCGGCTAGCAGAACTATGCAAGCCGTTCATGTAATACTTCCTTCGTTCCACAGCAAGTGTTCTATTTAAAAGGGAAAAAAAAGGCATTTACTTATTTGACGACAATGTAAATTGATATAATGTCATCAAATATAACATCACAATTTAATTATCACTACTAAATTAAGGGATAAATATGCAAGAAAAATATATTCTTCAAGTATATAAATTTAACAATCGAGATTTTTTTTTGTAGAGTAGGAGTATTAAATAATTTTATCCAAAATTATTGTTACAATTTTTTAGATTTTTATAATGATCAGATCTAAATTAATCATTGTAAATTTAATATTCACTCGTTTTTGTTATGAGCTCCTAACCAATTATGTATTTGAATAATAAATTTTGATATAATTTACTTAATTTCATTATTTTAAAAGAAAATTTGAACAACTGTATTTATGAAATGTATAGTTAAAGAAGGAAAGGATACTTTAAAAATTCATGCATAGGAAACAAGGTGGTTAAAAATGGCTCAACTTAATTCAACTAAACCATACTTAATGACTTGACTTGTGGATATGGAATAAGCCGAGCGAGCAAGCTGAGCCGTTTACAAAATTGAGTACATTATTCATAAAGACGAAAATAAACCAATTGAAATGAAACCTAAAGATCAAAGTAGCTCAACCACGTGGGCACCATTTACGTTTCCTAATACCATATCCATGTAAGACTGACCGTTGATTCGCTTTTTGTGATTCAAAATTAATGTCGTGATTTTGAAGTTTGATGAAAAGCTTCGTCTTGCTCTAGTTTTACTTGTACATTCTGATGCTCAACCAAAGGGCCCCTCCTACAATGGGACTGTTGAATTTTGAAACTCGGGATTATGGCAAAGACAAGGGCTGAATGGCAGTACGTACGTTAAAGCTGCAAAAGAAGCAGCGTGCTTACAAGGGTTTTGTCTTTCAATTTCTTGAATCGTATAAATTTTTTGACGTTGCGGTATCAACTCCCTTTCTTGAATTAGGATGGAAGGAATGCTATTTATATTTTATTTTTTGAACATGGCTGGCTGATCACAAGTGGGCACTCTTCTTTCAGTCTTATATGTGCAAGATTCCCTTTTTCAGAAAATGAGTCTAATTTGGAAGATCAATTTGCCGTACGAGTGCAAAAGAGAAGGGAGAAAATAACCCCAAAACCACTTGTATAATTGCGATGAAATGAAATCTATTACGTACGTCAAGAGACAAAGAAAGAAAAGAATCATGAGTAGAATTATATATATATATATATATATATATATATATATATATATATATATTACTTAGCTTTAAACACCCACCCCATAAATACTTGGTTACGTCGCTAGCTTATACAACAGACTGACTGATAACGCCATAATTAAAGTTGGTTGCATATCTTAAAGAAGGAACACGAAAGCATTCAAAAACAAAGCAAACCCAACCCAACAAAAAAACAAAGGCTGTCACATTAGGTAGGCATGCATGCGCAAAATTCACCAGTTATCACTGAATCTGTTCACCTTAATTTGGTCTTGTGAATGGAAATGAACAGCCAGCAGTACCCCTCCCCATTCTTCAACTCTGCATAATTAGAGAGAGAGAGAGAGAGAGATGTAACAAGAACTGATTGTCGAATCTCATTCATCTTAATTAATTATCTTACTTTCATCCTCGTTGGCTCAAATAGCCGGTCCATTGTGTCCAACATTTGCCGCATTCGAGACAGTGGGTTCAGTAGACCTGTTAGTACTATAATTAATTTCAAGTTGGAAGAACATTCTATATATCAAGTCACGGGTTTTAAATTTTACTACTCCGTTCTACTGCCTACGGAAGCACCACCAAATTGGAAAAAAAATGTCAAAACTATGTTAGAATCTTTGTAGGAAGCAATACCAACCTAGTTGCCTGTCTCACAACAATTCGAGTGATGAAGCAAGACCAAAAGAGCTGCATCAATCTCTCTCTTCAGCTAGAGCTGATTTATATATATATATATATATAATATGCACACTCTTTCAGACCGGTTGTCTCCAACTTTTTGACACACCCTACAATATGCTTTTGCCGTTATTATTATTATTGTTGTTGTTGTTCCACAATGCCAAGAGTTAAAGCTCCTTCCTAGTTCCTACTCATACGCCACCTGCTGCGCTTCTTAACATTACATTACACCTCTTGTTCCTAAATACTGGAATTTAGCCTCCTCCTTCCTGTTCCCTTCTCATCTACTAGTATATGTAACCTATTTAAAGATTTCCTCTACACGTACAATAGAGCTATTTCTTTTCTTTTTTTGGGCAAGAAAACAGCACAAGCTTTTCAATGGAGAAGATTGGAGGAAACTCATGGTTAAATGTAGTCAAAAAGGCTTTCAGATCTCCTACTAAAAACACCAAGAAGAGCAGCAAGAGGAGAGAAGAGCGTGAACAAGAAGATGATGAAAAGGTAATGATATCAACTTCACATATTGTACACCAACCATGCACATTTCTACTAAACTAGTATATTCTCAATATATATTGGGTTTGTGATGATCACCGTTCACTACAATAAAATTTGCTTTGCTAGTGCAGAAGAGAGGAAAGCGAGGATGGATTTTCAGTAAATCTTGTATTGACCAAACAACCATACAGCACAGCCAAGCAAAAAACATACCTGCCACTGCTAACACCTCATTGAGCAATCCCAGTGGAGGAACAAATAATCTCAAGTCCAAGGCTACTGAAATATTGGACCAAAGGCTTGCCATTGAAATGGCCATGGCAACCACAGCAGCTGCTGAGGCAGCAGTTGCTACAGCCCAAGCAGCCGTGGAAGTCATTTGGCTCGCTAGACCTTCTAATATTGCCATAAAATACTATGCAGCCACTGTTATTCAAACGGCCTTCAGAGGATATCTGGTATTCGTGCCTGCACTTTTCACGTACTTATATTCACACTAATTTTATTTTTTTTACTTTTATAATATTGAAACTACATGTACACACTTAGGCAAGGAGAGCACTTCGGGCACTTAAAGGGATTGTAAAGCTACAAGCCTTAGTGAGAGGCCACAATGTCCGGAAACGCGCAAGGATGACTCTCCGATGCATTCAGTCATTGGTTCGTGTACAAACTCAAGTTCGCGATCAGTGTAGGAGGCTTTCATACCAAGGAAGCATGGAGTCCACATTCACTGTATCCAGGGAACTACATCTTGCAACCAGGAAGTCTGCTGTGGGTAAAATTTTCAATGAGATATATATAGTTAGTATATGTTCTATGATCTTGTACCTCAATAGCTTTTGTGTTTTGATCTGTTTGTTTTAACTTGTAATGCAGTCTAGAGAAGGAAGTGGTAGCATTACAGATGAGTGTGATGGTCACCATCATACATTGGAGGAAATCAAAGCCATGCTGCAGAAAACGAAGGACGCAGCTTCAAAGCGTGAAAAAGCACTTTCTTATGCTTTTTCCCGTCAGGTTAATTTTCATCTCTCTCAACCTTTTGTCCAGTTTTCTATTGGCATTTACCAACTCACTAATTAAATTACAAGTATGTTCCAATAAATAGATGTGGAGATCCGGTAAGGATCGATTTTTAGGCAATGAAGAGCAAGAAGAGAAAGCCAGATGGTCTGACGAGGATATAATGAAGCAATGGAAGAGGATGGGCAGGAACTCTTTCGATCAAAGAGAGCGCATTCAAACTGTTGAGATTGACAATGCGCAATCTTATTCTTCTTACTCGGCTCCTAATTCTCATAGATCACAAAATCATTATTTTAACTTCCAACAGCAAAAACCCAATTCAGATTTTGTTTCTTCTCCTATCCAGAGAGCAAATAAGAATCTTTCCGTTCCTTCCCACGTAACACCATATCCATCCAAAACAAAACCTATCCAAGTTCACTCAGCCAGCCCTCGTTGCCTAAAAGAAGAGAGGAACTTCATAATGGTTCGAACACCAAATTTAAGGTCCAGTTACTACGGAATGGGTGGACATGAAAATGCCGGTGCTGCTTCAATGCCAAACTACATGGCAGCCACTGCATCAACCAGGGCTCGAATTCGGTCTCAGATTGCTCCAAGGCAGGGGCCTTTAACACCAGAGAGAGAGAAAATGGGTTCTGCAAAGAAATGCCTATCTTTCCCAATTCCTGATGAACCAGATACTGGTGTTGTCATGAGTGATGTAGAATTAGAACATAACTTGAGGAGCCCAAGTAGTAAGCCCATTAGCGAGGGACACTACACGTTCTATTGTTGCGAGGACAGCCTTGGTGAAGAGCTTATATCTCCACCTTCAACTAGTGATATAAGGAGGGATTTCAGATGAGCTAATTCTCAAGTGAAATGAATTGAAATAGGCAAGAAGGTAATCATCATAGTAAGGATAAAAGATGCATACATAGTTTTTGACATTGTTAGAGGGACATCACTGCTTATGCAATATGAATCGGAAAACTTCAGGTAAAAGTGTCACAAAGAATGCAAGGAGTAATAGAATGAATGAGCCATGTGAATTGTGATGCATTTAGATGATTGGTTAAGTTCTTTGACATTGTTAGAGGGGACATCACTGCTTCATTATCATATAATTTTCATGTTTTTATTTCCTAGAAACCGTATAATTTCTGTTAGTTTTATAACCAGAACATGCTTCACGTTCTCTCTTGGCTCTGGAAAAATATCAAAGCAACGAATTAAATGTTCTTGCACTACTGCAATATGATGTTCAAAACACAAGGTAAATCAGTAGAGAGCTGCAATAGGCACTTGTAAATGGTAAATTAAATGCACATTGATCCTCTGAACATTAATGCAATCACAGAATGAGTCTGAATGAATATAACTGCCCCTGAAAAGCTGGAGGGATTTTGCTTCTTATGGTCTCTAAAATGGAATAAGAATTTTGAGCTCAGTTTTGCAACTTTAGCAACAAGCCGGGGCAGGGCCAGATAATTGTTGAATTTTCCGGGCACTGATATGCATATAACATTTAAGTCAACAAAAGAGAAAGGTACTCGAAGGAAAACACTAAAGCAAAAAAGAAAACCTCTAGCACAGGACTGGATGGATGGATACCTACATACATTCTTTCCAGTAAAGTTATTCATCCTTTCTCAATCCTATTATTGTCAAGACCTTAAAAGGAGCACTTTTATAATTGTTTACCTACTTT
Organism: Hedera helix; assembly: GCA_947179155.2. Taxonomy (NCBI): domain Eukaryota; kingdom Viridiplantae; phylum Streptophyta; class Magnoliopsida; order Apiales; family Araliaceae; genus Hedera; species Hedera helix. Next base: position 58,988,166 of record OX359265.1, on the reverse strand, counting down.
ATCACTGATCTCTTGCTTTAGTCTAAATAAAAGGATATAGTTGAGAGTGGGTTGTGAACCCGCGCCGCTCTTTCGGACCAGAATCTTAGTTGAACATGTACAACGCTTTGCGGGAGTTTATAATTTTTTAAACACCCAAAAAGTTTAACCTTTTCTTGAATTTATTATATCAACTGCCTTAATATCCCGTGTGAAGCACGGATTATTTTGTAAAATTTAGATTGCCGATAGTAAAAGTTCAATTCTCTTATAATTAATAAATAATAGTAAGAGATTAAAATATTAAATTTATTAGAAGTGCTATTTATAAAATTTGTATATATAATTGGCAAAAAAGGAGGTGAAGGCGATCTTACGCACACTCTTGCATGAGATAACTTTCAAAATGACGTCGTTTTGAATAATTAAATATAATATCTTCTGTGCTATGCATAAAATGGTATTTTTATAAATTCTCAAAATCTTATTATTATAAAAAGACATAACGTGAGATAACCTTCATCTTTTGTACCCCTACATAATTTATTATAAATATTTTTATTGAGTATAGTAAAATTTGTTAATTATATATTATTCCATTAATTAAAAATTTAATAGGTTAAGGATACTAACTAAGATAATATATGTTATTTATATTATTTTATTTAAGATAAAAGACTGCATGCAATCTAACTATTTTTCAATATTGAGCTAACATACATAAAAGAATCTAAGTATTTGAAAAGAATTATTTTAATTTATTATGCTTTAGTTAGTTTTTAGGATATGTAAATTCAATTTGTTCATGTCATAAATTAAATTTCATTTAATTGTACTTGGTAAGAACTTTTTGTACGTGTTTTTAAGTTGGAGATTTATTTCTAGTCAAATTTTAAACCATAATAGTGGTAGATAATTGATTGATCTAAAAGTAGCTTCAAGATTTTTGGGTCAAATATAAAGTTTTTAACTTACTCAAACAAATAAAATACTCATAAATAATCCGCCACTAAATGTAATAACAAATTTTTAATACTTACTATTAATATATGTATTTAAATTATTTATATATAACTTAAATAACCCACCGAGAAACTCGATTGAAAAATCTAAAACTCACCTAGTCGAATATAACGAAAAATACTTCTTCGTGCTTTTATATATTTATATTGAAGGGCACGAACGAGTGCAACACATTCGTGCCCGAGGAGCACTATTAAACTGGCGGGAATGTTTGGCGCCATGAAGACTATTCCATATTTCCCGGGCACCCTTTCTCTATATAATAAAACCCTTAATAAGATTAACCAACCCTTGAATATTTGTGTCTTCAAATTCCTCAATAGATTTTCTTCTCACTCACAGGCCTTGTTGATGGAGACCCAGAACAATATCTCAGAAATCAATGAACCAGCCCCAAAGATTCAGAAGTTTATGCACCAAAACGGCATGTCCGAGGACTCAACAATCCCTTTTCTGCGAGTGAAAAAACTCTCTGAGAAAGCTGTTTTACCCTCCAGAGGATCCCCTTTCTCTGCCGGTTACGATCTCTCAAGGTAAACGTTAACTAGCCCTCCCCATAAATCTAACCTTTTCTCTTCAAAATTATATTGTTATTATTATTATTATTATTTCTTTTTCATATTTGATGTAGCGCCCGAGAGACTAAAGTGCCGGCCAGAGGGAAGGCTTTGGTTCCCACAGATCTAAGCATAGCAGTGCCTGAAGGGACATATGCTCGTATAGGTAAATAGTGCATAAATTTTGTTGATTTATGTATATACTATATACGGTGTTACCGAGGTTGATTTGTGATTCATTGAATGTAGCTCCGCGATCGGGATTGACATGGAAGCATTCGATTGATGTTGGTGCTGGTGTAGTCGATGCCGACTACAGGGGTCCAGTGGGGGTGATCTTGTTCAACCATTCTGATGCTGATTTTGAGGTGAAGGCTGGTGATAGGATTGCTCAGTTGATTATTGAGAAGATTGTCACCCCTCAAGTTACTGAGGTCGACGATTTGGATGCTACTGTCAGAGGCGTCGGTGGCTTTGGATCCACCGGCGTTTAAATGTTTAGGTTTTTGAGTTTTTACAAGTTTCAGTTTCACTGTGGGCGTTTTGGGGTTGGTGCTTAGTAGGGGTGCCAAGGCTTGTGGTATTTAGTTTAGTAATTTTATCAAACACCTCTTGTGCAAAATGATGGTCCTCCGCTTAACTGAAATAGCTGTTGGAACTTGGAACTAACTGATGATCTTGTATTTGAAACTCTTTGATCTCTCCCTATTTATTTTTGGTAAACTCTGTCGAGCGGTAAATGCAAGTTTTTGTGCTACTTGGATTAGTGATGTTTTTTTGTACTAATTAATTTAATATCATTAGGAATTATTTTATCTAAGCTTCAACTAGGCGCATCTAAGATTAAATTCGTCACATCAATTCTTATTTTGTCATATCTAAAAGTCATTTCATATATTAAAGGAGATTTTTGTGTATTGACTCTCAAATTTTAGCTCGACCATGGGGGCTTTGATGCCCTTGTCTAATTCAATGGTTTTTGGTTGTCATGGTGTTGTGAGGTTAGCACAAGATTCTGGTGGTATTAGGTAATTGGTATTATTATGTAATGTATGTAAAACAAGTGTATTTAAAACAATTTGGATGTGTAGGTGATGCGGTAGATGAAGGTGGGAAGGGAAAGGAAATTGCAGAAGACTGGCTTGGAGAGCCAAATTGAAGTTACCTTAATTTAGTAAAGAAACAAAATTATGGAGTATGTATTTGTGTGTATGCAATGCCAATTATGCTACTGGTGTTCAGAATTTTTCAATAAGTTTTGATTGCTATGTTGGTTTAAACAGATCCGTTCTTAAAAAAGCTTTTGGGCGTGATTGGGGACTGTATAAAGCTCCGATAAGATGGTTTTTGACCAGCCCCTTCCTCGGCCCCTATAGAAGTAAAACTTTTCTCAACTTCTACGACTTCCCTAAATTATCTAAGATAGTTTTAATTTTGTATACAAGTTCTCATTTTTAGACTAAAGGAAATCAACCCCTCCCGATGAAAGAGTCTTGGCTCAATGGTTATCTTCATCTTTTGTGTACCAAGAGGTACAAATTCGGAACCATGGGCGTGAAATTTCCAAAACTTTGAACAATATGAAATTGTCCTTGTATTTTTCTTTTTCTTAAGCTTATTAAAGTCAAATTGCTCTGGCATAAGCTTGGAAAAAGCTACATTAAAGCCTACTTCATCACTGATCTCTTGCTTTTGTCTAAATGGTTAACCCTTGAGTTTGACAGGGCTATTTATACTTTGATTACTTTCTCATTGAACGCATGGCAATTTTTTTAATTAGTAATTCTTGACAGGGCTATTCAATTTTATATTTACTTTTTTGTACTCATCATTTGTCACCATAACATTGTTGATTGAATTTATTTGTCAAGGGCATCGACGGAGAGCAACACATTTGTGCTCAAGTAGCACTATAAAAAATGGCGGGAATACTTCGTGCCATGAAGAGTATTCTATCTTCCCAAGGTAAGACTAACTAGGGGCGACAATTTTTTTTGGTATATCGGATCGATCCAAACCGACTAGTATAGTATAAAAAAGACCAATTCGGTACAAAAAAGGCCAGTCCGGTACCGGCTTGGAGTTTTGGGAGTTCGGTATTAACTGGATCATACCAGTTATACCGGTTTCCTATTTTATTTGTTTATTTATTATTATTAAATAATATAAAAAAAAAATTGGTATATTTCGGTAAAAACCGGTTCAATCAGTATCGGTACCGAGTTTTGTATAAATTTGGTACCGATCCGGTTTGACACGGTTCATGCCTGTTGAACACCCCTGAAATTAACCAACCTTTAAATAATCATGTCTTCAAACTCAATCGATTTTCTTCTCACTCACAAGCCTTCTCGATGGAGACGCAAAACAATATCTCCAAAATCAAATAACCAATCTCAAAAATAAGAAGCTTATGGACCAAAATGGCATATTCGAGGACGCAATACAGTAAAACCTCGATAAATAAATGTTTGATAAAGTAATAATCTCGCTTAGCTAATAATTTCTTCCGATCCTGACTTGGGCATGTATACTGAAGTAATAACCTCGCTAAATGCATTAAGTAATAATTTTTTTTGAATCCTTAAAGTTCCAACGAAAATACAAATTAATAAAAGGGAGGTGGACAATTGAGGTAAGACCAAGATCATTTTTAACCTATTAAATACTAAATACCCCCATTGTTAACATATCTTGAAATCTGTATTTACTCTCATACTGGAGTTATTTTCCGATGACCTAAGTTGTCAAATGTTTCCGGTTGTTCCTCTATGTAGGTTAAAAGGTCTTAGACGGCGGTTGAGCGTCTTAATATCTTCAAGCTTTAACTTCAATCAATAGAAACTAATTTTAGTATGGAGTCTTTGATATATACCCAATTTAGTAATACATATAGAAGTTGATTTGTGATTTTGACATGGAAGCATTCGATTGATGTTGATGCTGGTGTAATCGATGCTGACTGCAGGGGGTCCAGTGGGGATAATTAATCTTGTTCAATCATTCTGATACTGATTTTTTGGGGTTAAGATTGGTGATAGGATTGCTCAGTTGATTATTGAGAAGATCGTCACCCCTCAAGTAACTGAGGTCGTCGATTTGGATGCTACTGTCAGAGGTGACGGTGGCTTTAGATCCACTGGCGTTTAAATATCAAATCACACGAATGAACTTCAGTGATGCTACTAGGTTTCCAAGGTTTTTACAAGTTTCAGTTTCACTGGGGCGTTTTTGGGTTGGTGCTTGGTAGTTGATGTTCTGTAGCATTCTCAGCTAAAGGCTCAAGTTGGACAATGTCTTGCGCACACTCAACATCACAGTGGCATTGTTTTAGGCTGAATTGTAATTATTTTATGTTAGTAGGATATTTTGTAATGTTAGTTAGGAAATTGAATTTATCTTAATTTAGTTAAGAAATAAAGTTATGATATGAATGCATGTATGTTTGCCCTGTATACTGCCAATTATGCTATTGCCAATCTGTCATTATCATGTTTCAAGTTTCCTAATTCCTATTAAGTTTTGGTGTTTGATCCCCTATGTGAGAGACTTTACATACCCATGAGCGAGAACCTAACAGAATGGTTTTTGAACGGCTTCCTCGACTAGTATACATAACAACATTATAAAAATAATCTCTCTCCAGGATTTCTTCTCTATTTAGTTTAGCACTGTTAACCACAAACTAGGGAGGATTGGTTTAGTGATCAATGTTTCGGAAAACAGATATTTTTCCAGTCATTTTCAACTTTCTAAGTTAGGAACTTGGAATGGAGGTCCATTTCAGACGTGAATTGGTCTGTCAAATTTCAACCGTCTTTCCTAACCTAAAAGTAAAACTTTTCTCGACCGGTACGACTTCCCTAAATTATCTAAGGTTGGTTTTAATTTTGTATACAAGTTCTCATATAAAAGAAATCAATCCCTCCCTCCCTCAATGTGTGGTCTACTAGCCCATATTTTTGCTGTGCAACATGAGCTGGAAAACGCAAACTTGGAGCCATGGGAGTGAATTCTGCAAAACTTTGAACTAATACGAAAATTGTTGTTGTATTCATCCACTTTTTAAGCCTATTGCAATTAACACATATTTCTGCAGGTTTGACTAATGACCACTACGACAGGGTGATCGGGGGTCTCGCTCCCTGGTAAGCGAGGGGCTGTCCAGCTCGTCGGTGAGCTGACGGGGTTGCAAGGGGACAACGCCCCTAGAAGCCAAACACAAGGGTGTAACTGGGTTTGTGAATTTATTAGTAGTCCAGTCTTCAGTTTACTAATATATTTGACTTGAGCCCATGTTATAGTAGCTAAGATTTTCTAGTTACTATAAAAGCAATTGTTTGGTGTGTGAATCATTGTAGAGCATTTGAGGCATCTAATAAATACGTCAGACAAACATGATCAGCCAATTTGGTGAACTTGACCATCTGGGTATATCGCGTGTTTTTATTTTTCTGTTCTTCATCTAATATTTTGTGTGATCGTGTTGTATTTTGTTCTTAAATTCTAACACCTATTAAAGCCAAATTGTTTTCGCACAAGCTTTGGTAAAAGCTACTTCTATCTATTAGTTGTATCCAGTGCATTAGTATTTACTATGAAGTGGGTGATAGATCAAATCGAACCCCCGTCACCCATTTCCGTCTATAATTAGTTAATCCATCAGCTTCGCACACCTTCCCTATCTCTGGGCTATTGAATACCCCATCAAAATTCGACAAGATATTATCAACCAAAAGAAAGGGCCACAACCCTGCAAAGGTAAGGCACGACTAATAACAAACAAAAGTACAAAACAAGTAGGCAGCTGCTTATGGTTAAATCTATGGTCCACACACAAATCTATTTCCATTTTGTTGCTGCCGGAGACATCTAAAACTGCCATGCCTATTCACTCCGGCAATTGGGAGCAGAATTTTACTTGATAATCACAAAAATAGGTAAACAATACAAGGGGAATTAATCCCCATGAAACATATTCCTTCACTACTCACTAGCAGCGAAATATATTTCATAAACAATCTATATAAAACTTAGTTGGATGAACAAACAATTAAAAACACCAATAATCGGAACCAAAATAGAAAAATATACCAAAAATCGGCTTAAAAAAAGGATGATGGTTGCTCCGTTTGTTTGTTCAACTCAGCCACTGAACCCCAACAATTTCCGGACCTGCCACTGAAGTAGCAGCTATTTTTTGGCTGTTGGAAACACTAGTATCAGACAATGATAATATTGTTCTATGAAGAACCCCAGACGGGGATAAAGCTGAGGTCGTCGGCGGGTTAATTACGTCGACAGGGAGAGCCTGGATTTGATCCAATGGCGACGCTGCTGGGCCGTAAGACCTCAGCTAGAGGCCCACCAGGCGTACAAACAGGGTGTAACCAGCTAGAAACTTGAGATTTCTGGTGATAATTTATAGCTCTAGCAACATCTAAACCCATCTGGTTCTGACCAATTTCATGATCAAGGGAATTTCCCACCGCCATGGCCATTGAGAAATTCAGTGAAGAAGGTGATAAATTCCCATTAGCTGCTGTAACAGAGGAGTGATTGTTGTTGTTTTCATTGTTGGAGCTGTCATTTGACCAGGCATCAATGAAATCCCTTGGGGGCTGATATGAGTGGAGAAACAAGTTGTACTCATTGGGAGAATTGCCAACAATATCTGGAAGGGAGAGCAAATTCATTGGTTCTTCTTCCCCATAACTTTGCTGGAAAATAGAGGGAGCAGTGGTGCTATAAATGGAGCCCTCAGTCATCAACTGCTGCCATTGTTGCTCAGATGTGTCCATATTAACCATCTCGCCTTCCACCATCCAGTCCAGGCCCCTTCAATATATAAAGCCCAAATCAAAAAATAAAGCAAAAATTTAATACCCAAAATTTCAACAAGCTAAACAACACCAAACCCACCTGTTGGATTGTTCTCCGTAAGGAAGAACATAAAAATGTTCACTAGTTTTGGGACTATCAAGTAGTAATGAAGATGAGTTCTCAATCTCATTAGGAGGAACGGTAGATCTCAGAAGCTGTTTAGGTGTTGGAGTTGGATGAGTGGGAAGATGAAGTCGGGTTTTCTTCTTGATGTTGTTGGGAGGACCTTCCACAGGCTTTCTTGAACGGGGACGGCCTCTGTGCATGTGGCGCTCACAGTATTTCTGATGGGGCGCCACATCTCTAGAGCACCTCCATTTCTTCCCATCCGTTCTTTTACACCTTCCTAATTCTGGATCTTTATTGTTTCCAAATTCCAGGTTGAATATGCCGCCACACCCACTACCCACTATATTGTCACAATAAATAAAAATTAAAGTAATTAATATTTGAATTAGGAGAAGAAAAAAAATCCAATATCTAAATGGAGGAAGAAATTTCCAGGTAGTGAAAGAAAAAAGAAGTAATTACAAGGTGAGTGGGGAGCAGAAGCATCTGCAGTGGGTAAGAGAAGATGAGGAGGCACAGGAACAGAGGCCACCATGTACTTATAGATCATTGCTTGTCTCTCAAGCTCCTTCCATTGTGCAGATGTAAAAGCAGCTGCATACCCCAAAGCTGAGTCCATCCCTCCTGCAATTATAACAACATCAACACAAAACCCATAAACCAGAAAAATCAAACAAGTACCATTATTCATCCTGCTAGACGCAAGTGCTAGTCTAGTAATTAATTACTCCGTCATACAGCTTTCTTTTTCATTACTAGCCCATGTCCACAAGAGAGAGAATATTAACAAATGATGAATAGAAGAGAGAATAATTTTGATCGACTTTGAAAAGGAGATAAAGAACTGAGCTGCTATCTATTATAGGTAGCTTTTTTTGTTGTTGCTATTTTAAGATAAAATTTAATCTCACACACACTACTTTGTCACTGTAAATGTTTCAACTCCCACCCTCCCTCTTGATACAAAAAGAGTGGGAATAACCATTAGGTTAAAGTTGGAAGCCTTTGCCTTTACCTGGGGATTTGGAGGAGGTATTGTTGGTAGTAGTATTAGTAGTAGTGGAAGTGTCAAAAGGATGCTGTATAGCCCTTACAACCACTGCCCCAACATTAGGAGGTCCAGCAGCAGCAGCATCTTGGCGGTATATATTACTCCTGCACCTCAGAAGCACCTCGTTAGCTCCGTTGTCATTATGGTGACTCCTTATCATCCTCTTGGGAAAAGATTCACTACTCTGCACCTTCAAACCTAAACCCACACAGTATCACTATCACAATCAATGGAGGGGGAGAGGTGATACCTTGATTGCTGCCACTATGAAATCCCTTTGATTTTCAACTAAAAAGAATAAAGTCAAAAAAATAATAATAATAATACAATTAAAACCCCGATTTGACTTGAGATCCTGTCTCTGGGTTTGTTTTCAAGACTTTGTAATTTTTACATTCCAGCGGGGTGTTACTAATAGCCAAATATATAAATACATCAAATGCTGTGGGGCCGGTACGTCGGTTGAAATGGGAGAGTATATTAATATATGAGGATTTTGGAATTTAATGACTTACCGCCATTCTCTACCTCTTGCTTCCAACATTCGCACCGTTAGGCCAAACACAATCAGTAAGGCCCACTCCTCTCCCTCCCTCGCTCGAAAAGGGCTTCCCTTACAAAAAAAATTAATATATATTTTTATTTAATCTTTATCTACTCTTTCCCTTTTCTTTCTTATAAAGACAAATACTTCTTGCTTTTGTGCGCGGAACCAATAGAATATTATATATATATATGGACACTGTATGCACATTCTATTTAATTTTATCTTTCGGTATCATTTTCTCAACGTAACGCTTGACCCTGACTAAAAACCACCCTCCTTTTCTGATGATATTTAATTCTAGAAGATAAGCACAGGATTTTAAACTCTCTTCTATACTTACCTTGGCCGACTGATTATACACGACAATGGATAAGAAAGAACTTTGGCTGGCTTGTTTATCCTAAAATGCTTTATTTTTTGAAAAAAATAGGATCAAATTTAATCTTTTTATTTAAGTTGAAATACTTTTAAAACTAACTCAATAGTCATATGCACTTTATTTAATTACAAAATAATATATTTTTTGTAATTATAACTTATATTTTGGAAGGAATTATTGAAAAATTATATATTAAATTTTAATATACCCTTTAATTAATATAAAAAGTTAAAAGAAAATAAAGACCTGGACAATGCTGTATGTATGTATTAATTCATTCGGTCGGTAGCAGTTCAACTGATTTGCAAAAGTTAATGTAGCTAGTATATATATATATATATATATATATATATGATGATAGGACAAGAAAGATACAAAGTAGTAGTAGTATAATAAAATTAATTTTATTTATGCCATTAAAAGAATGTTAGTTGAGTTTAGTAAATTCAAACGTGAGTTAATTCCTAACTAATAGGATAAATTAGTATATGTGAACTAGATAGATCCATTAAATCAATAGCAATTATGTTCGTTCACATACCATTAATTATATATAATTATTATAGGCAGGCAGGCAGGTTCAAGGAACACATGCTAATTTTACCCAAAAGAACAACCACCAACATACCAACTTATGTGTAATTGCTGTTAACTAATTAATTGATTAGATTAGTAGTTATTCTCAATTTGGGGAATGATTGATTATCAAAGTGACAAAAGCTGAAATGAAAAGGATGGATGATGATCTCAAGGGAATGCCAAAACCCAAAGACAAGAAGACAGCTGTACCGGTAGTAGATAGAATAGGAGGATAGGATGGGTTGTCCCATCAAAACCAAATTACAAACACAACTAAACAAAAGTCTCTCAAATTTAGACAAACAATATATATATATCAAGTCACTCGTTTATTTTTAAATTAGACTTAAGAATATTATTAATTTAGGAACAATAAAATAATTTTAAATAAAAAAATATTTAATATTATATTTAACCAAATATTATAGTTTATACTATTTAGGATAAATATTTTTGAACAAAATTAACCCATATATTTTTTGAAAATGACCGGTGTATATTATTATTTTTATATATACTCACGTTATTGAAGACATATTTTTTTTGTCATTACTGGTAAGGGTATAATAGTTAAAAACGATAATTTTTTATTTAATATTTTAAATAATTTTGGACAAAATAAATATAATATGAGATTATTTTAAATTATTTTATAAATAATCTCATCTTAAATAAATATGTGACTATAATTATTTAATCCTATAATTAATAATTTTGAGATTATAATCAATAGAAAATTATAATTCTGATAAATAAACTTGACCTAAATTCTTTACTTTGTAAAATAAGTAATAACTAAAATTTGATAAAACCTCAGTAGAGGACAAAATAACTGAGGGTTAGGGTTTGGACTTGAAGTTTTTACTTTTATACTTGATGGTATTTTGTTATATTTTAATAAGTTATCAATTCTATGCTTTACAAATTCTTTTTTTTTGTAAAATAGAACAACAGAGATTTCAGAAACTTTAAACCAGTTGAGCCTACATTTTAAAGCAAACAATTGACTTCAAAGTACATATTCAACTACAAAAATACTTTGGGATTTAAACTCTATGGCGCAATTTTTAACTTGGTGCTTAAAATTCAAAGCCTACAATATACATACGGGCATACGGTTCCATTCCAATCGGGAATGTCTTGCTAATAAGCAGTGGCGGAATCAAGACCATATTATAGGGGGGTCAAAATCTTTCAGTAAAGAAAATTGTCAGTCAAGGAAATGAGCCAAACAGGATAAGGATAAGCACCTGATGCATGGGAAGCCCTAAAGTGTTCAATACAACTGGTCCAACACCATGTCTGTCATGTGGATGATAATATTTACACATGATCCATATTTGCAAGTACCTGTCTTCAGAAAATATTGCAATGGACAATTATCAATTTCATCATTTAACACACTTGTTTACTCACCCAACTAAAAAAATTCAATACTTCTAGCACATGTTTATAAGTTTATTCTCCTCATCAATAAGATTTACAAAAAATTTGAGAAAAATAACAATTTGGAGCAAACCACCTCAGTTTATCAGTGTCGTATACCTTGACTGCTTGGTTCCACAAAATAGTACCATAAAACAAGCATTATTAACACTATACATAAAAGAACATTATGCGAGTTAATGGCTTGAGAATACTGTCCCACGCCTTTCTTATTTGAACAACCTCCTTCATGCCATTGCTTTAATCGAGTATAGGCTCTAGATTTCTACTGTTATCCTTGTCAAAAACTAGGTTGAATATTGCGGCGTTTATAGTTGAATAATGGTTATTTGGTGGAAAAAGGGGATTGAATAATTATTATTTGGTGAAAAAACGGGATTGAATAATGGATTTATGAATAAATATGGTTGAATAATGGATATTTCATGGAAAAATTGACTTTTGCATTGATGCAACAAGATTGAATACCTCCATTTGAAGAAAGAAACGAGAGAATAAAAACTAAATATAATTCTAATTCGATATCCGGCTTAATACATTCTGGTTGCTTATATCTACTATCTCATGATGCAAAAGTAAAACTAACAACCATGCTAAATCATAAAGCACACCATGAAAACACAAGCAAAACCATTAAATTAAACACACACAAACACACAAACCTACAAGAAGGGTATTAAAACAAGGGTATTAAATAAACAGTAGAATCACTAGTAGAAAAGTGTAGCCATTGCCATAATAAACAAAACAAACATACAACTCCCAAACCCTTAATTCCCACAATTGCATACTTATCACCCAAAATGGTTAAACCCTACCAACCCTCTTTTCCCCCTTAATAATCTTAAAACAACAAAACCCATAAACCCTAAAACCCCACTAATCAACATTAATTATTCCCACTAGTATGAACATAAGATTCAAGAGCCTCATCAGTGAGCTTACAAATCTTCCACTCTGGCAAAATCTTAGACCCCATTTCTTCATAAAATTTGATAACATTCACATTCCAATCCAATACCACCCACTCAACTCTCCCATACCCCATCTTAGCCGCCTGCCCCGCTACCGATTCTATCGATTCTACCGGGGTCAATTGACCCCCTTCGACTTCCCTGGTTCTGCCTCTGCTAATAAGGCAAGATCCTTCTAAGTAGGGATGTAAATGGATATAAACGAATTCGAATACAGTAATATCTGTATTCGTATTCAAAAAATCAATTCGTTAACCGTATTATTATTCGGTATTCGACGGATTTTAAAAATGCTATTCGTATCCGGTATTCGAAATAATATCCGAATACAGATAATATCCGTTTTTGTTTAAATTATTCAAATATTCGGGTATCCGAATTCATTTATCAGTCACATAATATAAAATTCATTCAAATTATTTACAAAAAATAAATTTTTTTTGAATAATTACTCATAACCACTCACAATTTAAAATTTAAACTATACATATTAATGAATGAATGTTAATTTATTTATTTTTAATAAATACAATAATCAGTGCTTTAAATTACAATTCAAATAAGTTTTTATTATTTTTAAAATCTTAAATTCAAAGTGAATGCTCTACTTATTAATGTTTAGATGTCCATTAATAAATATATGTCTATTTTATGTGTTAATTTGGAGTAATACTGTAGTGTGTATGAAGATTTATAATCTATAATTATAACATTTAAATGATATTTATTACATTTATAACATTTGTTAAATAATACATTTTAGATATATTGTAATACTATATGATTGAATGTTAAATTATTTATTTTTAATAAATATAATAATCAATGCTCTAAATTACAATTCTAATAAGTTTTTATTATTTTTGAAATCCTAAATTCAAAATATTTGGAGTAATAATGTAGTATGTATGAATATTTATAATCTATAATTATAATATTTCAATGATATTTATAATACTTGTTAAATGATGCATTTTAGATATATTGTAACATTATATATAATTAGAATAAGGTAAAAAAATAATGAGTTTTGAAATATAATTAATTAATAAATGAATGTTAATTTATTTTAACTTTATAATAGTTAAAATCTATTAACTATAATTAAATTAATTTATTTCAGTTTATTAATATTATAATAAAAGTTTTATTTTTTACTTTTTAGAAGTGAAATGATATATTTTAAAAATAATTTTTGTATGATAGTAAAAACTATATATATATATATATATATATATATATATATATATATATATATATAAGTTATTCTAATACGAATTTGGGATACGAATCCGAATTCTAATATCAAATTTCGAACATTTGTTATCTGTCTAATATATTTACAATTGAATGTTAAACAAATACGGATCAGAGTATTAATTAATACGCAGACTAACAGAGGAGAGAGTGGTAGAGGGGAAAGGATGATGTTTCCGCGCAAGGAACAAGAACACAAGTTGAGCCGAGCATATGGGGCTCAAGGTTGCGTGATTTCCCAAGCTACCACCGCCTAGGAAACAACGCTTGGTGGCTAATACATAAACAAAACGTAATAATTCGTTTCATCTCAAAATATAATATTTAAGTGATTTTTAGTATATTTAAAAGTTAGTTATTGTAGTTTTTTTTTTAATAATAAATCGATAAAAAGTTGATGAAGAAACATAAGGACAGGATTGGAGAAGAAATTCCGGCCTCTAGCATATGGGGCTTTAATGGACAAGAGGGACCCCACATGGTCTGTCCCCTCTTCCTGCGATTTTAGCTTCCGTCTCTTTCGTTCGAAGAATTAGCTTATATTATTAAAATAAATAAATAAATAAATATATATATATATATATATTTAATAATAAATAAATATATATTTATAACTCTTGTTATAAACGGATTTTACAGATATATAAAAGTGAGAAATAAATTGTGCCCAAAAAATATAAAATAATTTCTCCTTTTGTTATGACTCCCTTATAGTAAATGCATCGATGGATCTCTGTTCCAGACCCCTCTCCCCGCCTCAAAATAATTCTCATAAATAAATACTCAAATTAGATCAAATCAACATATTCATCATATTCATCGATATCTTTTTCTCTAAAAGAGATGGTTGGTGCTTTTTGCATATAAAACATGCAGTTAACTTGAATTAAAATAAATTTAATAGGAAGAGAGGGTTGCTGGAATGTGAAACTTTATACCTCTTTTCTCCTTCCCCCCACGCACCACCCAAAAAGAAAAACACATTATCCTTCCAAATTTCAAAGAAACCGCATATATACATATATGTGCGTTAAATACTTGTGAATAAAACAATCAGCATGTAGGTCCAAAGAATGTGAAACTCCAGTTGCTAGAATTGTTGATTCAATGTATTCGAGTGCTTCTGGTTTTTGCACCAACTTACATAGGCTGGCGGGGTGTTGTTCAATCTCAAAAACAAATATGTATATCATTACACGCTCACTGAGTCCAGTTTTCTTAAAGAGAAATTTCCATGGCGAAAATACATCTTTATTTCGTCCAAAATTACCAGTACGCTCTTAACAAGTCCTAAATTTGCTAAAGAATATAGAGAGCACCCACAAACACACAGGCCCAACTGAATATTCAAGCCTCGCACACTAAAAAAGTTTTAACTAAAAAAAGCCGAATGGAGATAATAATAATATAGTAGCAGTAGTAATAATAATATAATACTAGCATTAATAATAATAATAATAATAATAGCAATAACAATAACGTATCATAATAATAATAATTTTCTTCTAAAAGGATAGCAGCAAGATGAATATTTCAAATAGCTAACAATCTTGAAAGATAAAGTAAGTAATTTAGCATAATATATTAGGGACATAATAGACATTTCAAATATTTTGACCAACTTAAGAAAAATGACTTATAAGTCATACTAAAATAAGTAAGTAATGCTGACTTATTTTTTTGGACTAATAACTCAACTTATAAGTAAAAAAAAAAATCATTCTTAGACGCTTTTCTTTTTCAAAATAACTTATAAATAGACTCGACCAACTTATAAGTTAGTCCCGAACACTGCATAATATACTGTCTAGTGGCTACGTTATAACTTCGAACTTTGAAGAAAAAGCATACGACGTAGTTTTAAGAACACAAACGACGGCCACAGAGTAAGAAGAATTACAATGAGCTGGCGCGTTGACGCTGGCGGATCCTTCCATGTTTGGTTTCATTTCATAAATCACTTTTATTATAAATGACTTTTTCTTTTCTTTTATTTTCAAACAATTTGTAAAAGTAAAACTAAAATAGGAAATTACATTAAGAATTCAGGTAATAAGACCTACTCCCTCCATCTTAGAATAAAAATATTTATTATTATTTTAAATAATTCTAAGTAAATATCTACCTACCTTAAATAATATATTTTTTATAATAATTTATCTATAATATCTTTAGTATTAATTGTCATATTTTTATTTTTTAAAGTTTAAACATATTTATGGAGTATTACTAATTATGTGTAAAAAATTATGTAATTAGATGAAAATTTAAATATAAATAATTCTATTAAAGTGAATTAATATTTTTATGAAGGGAGTAAAAGTGTAAAACATTAGTATGATTTTTTGGTACCCATAGGGTGTTCATATGATTTGGTTATTTGGGTTTTGTGTGAATATCAAATCGGCCGATTCAGTAGATAGATAATCGATTCGGTATATCGGTTCAACTGATTTCGATACCGATTCACAATTTTTTAGTTCGATATTTATCGAATCATACCGATTATATCAATTTTTTTATATTATTATTATTATTATTATTAAATAATTATTAATAATAATAATAATAATTATTATTATTTTTAATAAATATTCGATATTAATTGATATCGAACTAATTTATCAATTTGATATACTGGTGATTCAATAGATTAAGTACCAATCCGATCTGATCCGATACGCTATTAACTGATAGAACACCCCTAACTCTCCGGTAGGCAGTTTAGAATTTTGGATTAGTGTTTCACTTACTTTGTCTTTCAAAAATTACTTTTTACTTGCCCAATGAACGTGCCTCGTAAAATATTCCACACACTTGATAGTTAGCCATTCAACACATTGGACTTTCTTGTATTTTTATGCAACATTTATTTTTTAGCCATGTGGATGGAAAATTAAATTTTCTTCATAAAGTTATGAAATTAATATTAAAATATAACAATACAAATATTGAGTCATTTTCGTTGGTCTCGTGCATGTTAACGTAGTAGTTTAAAGAATGATTATTTTTAGGAACGGTCCAAAAGTTTTTTTTCTTCCTATTTTTTCGTGTCATAAATTCATTTACAATGACTTTTCAAAATTCATGAACTTAAAATTACTTTTGAATTCATAAATTAAATACATTGTATCCTTTTTTCTTATTCTTTTGTCAATTAAAATGACATATTGTAATAACTTCAATTAAAATTAAATAAATTATTAATATTATAAATATTGTCGCTCAAATAAGACATATTTAAAACTCATCTAATAAATCATTTCTAAGCTTATCCGGGTTATTAATAAGCTTGTTATTCTTCAAGCATCCAGAAACAAGCGACTAAAATAAAAAGTCATTAGATTATTCTTTCATCCAACTCTATGGACAGCTACTCTAATCAACAAGATTCATGTGTACTTGGATAATAATTCCTAGCACACTAAAAATGGGAAACTTTACTTGGTTGATGACACTTTAGAATCAACAGTTAGGTGGGATTGCATCCCGAGTACTTTAGTGTTCCATTATTCCTTATCCCGCAAAAAATGGAGCAACTTATGCCAGACCTTAGAGTAGAAGGATTGTTTAATGGTTTTTGCAGCAAGATCATTAGGCCAGAGATTATATATGAGATCATATATATTATTATATTACTGTAAATTAAGGTCAGAATTAATGCTTCAACTACATTGTTTCCATGCTTCTTCCCTTTGTTGTCCAAAAAGAAATATTGAAAAAAGGAAACATCATTGTAGTATTTGTCCAGATTAACTTGCCATACTGGAATCTCCCCAACCTCACTAACAACTTTAATGGGAAAAAAAACAACCCAATTTTCAAATACTAGCAACTGTTAAGTTTTTAGAATCAAACCCTAATAAGAAATACATAAAAGTTGTTCTCATAAATCTCTTTTTACTTTCATCATCATGTTCTTGCTATTCCTCAAATATATTTTCTTCTTTATGAACATGAACCTCCTCTTAGTTTCAGAAATTTTCCTCCATCCATTTCCGTGACAGTCTACCGGAGTTTTCTCAACTTCTCTTGCCATGGAGCCAATCGAGTTCCTCGTCCTTTCATTGCCAATGGCCAGGAGTTTCTTGCTAGTCCAGTAGAAACTTTCGAGTCCAATCTGTCAACCTCTCAGGTATTGGCCTTTCGGGCATTTTAAAAAACTCAATCTCCAATCTCTGTCATCTTCCCCATTTGCGCTACCTTCATCTCAGTGGCAACAACTTCACTGGTAGCGTTCCTCGCTTGCTTGGAAATTGCAGCCAACTCGATACCGTTCTCCTCAATGATAGCGGCCTATTCGGATCAATTCCCCCGGAGGTTTTCCTACTAGACTTTGGGCTATAATCAACTATCTGGCGCAATTCCTCCCGAGGCAGGCCTGTGTAACAGCCTTCAATAACTTGCTTTGTATAACAACTTATTCAGTGGAGATATTCCAAGTGAATTGTTTACCCTTTTCCAAATTTGATGTTTCTTTATTTAAGCACAAACAATCTAACTGGAGCTCTACCTGATTTCTCACCCTCGTGTAACAATATGGTCGGTCAGAGTCCGAGGTCAATTGGGAGTCTGCAGTATTTAAACAAGCTACTTCTTTTTGATAACATGATTAATGGTTCAATCCCTCCAGATCTTGGGAGTTGCAGTTCTCTTGTCGAAATTAAGCTGCAAGATAACATGATTGATGAAACAATTCCTGTACGAATTCTGGAATCTTCAGTGTGTTGAGATCTTTTATGCATTTAACAATCGCATTGAAGGCCATATTCCACAACAGATTTGGAGGATGAGAAGCCTTGTAGAGTTGGCTCTGTTCAACAATAGCTCGACTGGTAGGATACCTTCTGGGATTACTAATTTGACAAAGCTGTCATTTCTTTCTATGGCACAAATAATCTTACAGGCTAGGTACCATTAGGCCAGTTGGAAAATAGTTATCCTAGTTTAACAAAGAAAGCTTAAATTTAGAAACAAATTATTCCCATTTCTTGTCTTGTTATCTTCATAAATTCAGAGAATGGATACTTACTCCGTTCAGTTCTATGGAGTTGTTCTTTGGAGCTTTTGTGCAGAAAGGTTTTTGGGATACAGAAGAACAATGGAAGGCAATGAAACTGCTAGACTTGGCTCTTCTGTGCACTGACACAGTGGCAGATGCAAGGCCTTCTATGAGAGATGTAGAAGGAACTCTTGCCAAGCTAATTTGTAAAAGTCACAGAACTGTAAATTGCAGCGAAAATTAAGCTTCCAACTTCAGTACCATATGTTATTACGCAATAAACTGAGCTCCTAGAAAGTGAAAGATTTATATAAATTCGGGCAAGGTAATTTGGGCATGGAGACTTAAAAAATTTCCAAGATTTGAGAGGCAAATGTATTATTTATGGGCTCTATGCAACTTTAAAAAAAATTCCATAGCCCAAGGAGTCTTTAGACTCACTAGGCAGTATAAAGTTAAATAAAGAGCTAAACTTCAAGAACAAAAACCCTCTTTACTGCTCTGCATATTAGAGCTTTTTGGCATATAATTTTACAGAAACAATTAAAAACGAAGAACTTTTTGGCATATTTCTGTTTAATATGAGGGGTTATGGAGAAGTCTTGGTCCCCAGTTCTGACACTTTTACGCCGTGCAAGTCAATTAAGATTAGTGCTAGCTAAATCTTTGTTCTTCTATTGAAATTAAGAGAGAATCTGGGAACTCCATTACAAGTAGCTCCTTAAGATCACTATTTTTTCTTTTCAACGAAAAACAGAACGAGCGACGTCGTTTGAGTCGGTGACTATTTTATTTGCTTATGACTAAAGTACAGATTAAATCTTTACATCTTAATGTTTAAAATGTATTTAAATACATTCTAATTTTTTTTTTAATTTAAAAAAAGACAATTTGAGCTCAAAATTGAGAATATATTTTATTAAGCCCAAATAATTTTAGAGTGTATTTTATATAGCGTAAAAGTTGAAAAGTGCATTTTATTTGATAAAAAGAATTTTAAAATATATTTTAAATATTAAATTATAAAACTCAAAATTATTAAAATTTTAGGATTATTTAGTCTTTGTTTATGTGTTTATATCGCTTTGTATCCTGTAAAAAATGTTCTCTTGGAACCAAACGAGATAGACTAGACTATTCTCTTTCTCTCTCATCAATTTCAAACTATTCTTCCTCTCGTGAGCTTTTTGTACCTAGGAGCTCTATCAAATAGCAAAGAAGGTAGGGTTTAAAGTTCCATCAAGGGGTTTTTGACCTTTTCTTGTCCTAAAAAACATAAGTAGAATCGAAACATCGGATCAAGAAATGCAGCAACAGCCGCCACCTCCGACGTTGAATTCCGGTCCTCCTCCTCCTCAATTCCCTTCAAACTCCATGACCACTGAGCAGATTCAAAAGGTATATACACATATTTATATGTTATACATGTTTCTAATAGCTGAAAATGATTTGAACTTGTGCCTGCCTCGGTTTTCTTGAAAGTCCTAGGAGAGAGACTACATACAGGTAGTTTCTAAATTTCTTATCTAAAAGAAGGGCTGTGCAAGTTTTTGTCTTTCCTCTAAATTAAAATGTGTTCTTTAATGTCCCAAATTCGTAGATGTGTTCTTTAATATCTCAAATATATACAGCATAACTTGTTTGGTTCCAAGTTTGAAGATCCATTCACATTCCTGAGCCTCTTCGTTCATGGATCTAATGTGCTATATGGTTGCACTGAATCCATTCTATGCCTTGGAATTGGAATTGGGGCACCGCTAGTTCAACTTTTAAGTTGTCTATAGTGCAGAATCTATAGTCCCAACTCCCAAAATTCTTCCCAAGTACCGGCGGTGGATTTTGGTGCAGTCTATATTCTAGGCACATATCAGCCATTAATTATGTAGTTAACTACTCAAAACTGATTGTGTTCTTTTATTTGTCATGTCATAACTTCGACATATGCTGGACCATGGATAAGTAATAAGTCATTACTTGAAAATTGTACACTGCATTTAAAGGGTATTTCTGCAACTTAGGGTTAAAACTGCATAAAAATTCTGCTTTAAGTTTCAGCTATCTTGGTCCAAAGGCCCAAAAATTCTAAATCATAGAACGGATTCCATTTACACTCGAATACAGTTTTAATAGCAATTTATAAGTTCTTTTTATTGCTTTTCTGTTGATACCTCTCTGTTCACCCATTGTATTGTCTCTTATACTTGGTGCAGTATTTGGATGAGAACAGAAATTTGATTCTGGCAATAATGGAAAATCAGAATCTTGGAAAACTTGCAGAATGTGGCCAGTGAGTTCCGGTCAACCAATATTATTATTTTTTTTGATTGTGCAATCACTAAAAATTGTATAATCCAGCTATCAGCTGTGTCCATATTCCATTGTTGCGGGCATTTTGTAGCTGATATAAGATTTTATCTGTACCAAAAATTTCAACCCTATTTACTCTTAGCAGCATGGGAGCTTTGCTTATGGCCTTATCGTTATATTTAGTGTGTGAACTATAAGCGATGAGAATTTGTGGATGTTCCGAAGATTTAATGTTGTATTTGTTGGTTCTGAAGTTACATTCATTCACATGACTATAGCAGGGTAAAGACATATATATTTCAAACTTCACATAGAGGTAGGTTAAAAAAGTGTTTGGAGTGACCAATATGTGCCCTCAATTTCCAGGTATCCTGATCCCTAATTTGGATTTTGGATTGATCATAAACTTAGGGAGGGAAATATATGAGATTGTGCAAACCTTTGGAGGGAAGGTAATAGGTGCAGATTGATCAGAGGTTGTAATGAAATAAGCTGTAGCAAATTAATCTTCCAAATTTCCAATTCTTTTTCTACTCCGGTATGTGTGTGTGTGTGTGTGTACGTTTATGTTGTCAAAGAAGCAGCAATGACAGGTATGGTATAGTTTCCTATTAGGAACAATAAACTAGACAATATGTGTAGCTGAATTTAGGATATTGAAGAATGCACCAACCAAAATTAAGTTTCAGACCTAGTTGTACTTGTGTGCTAAATGAATAGGTCCGCCAACACTTGACAAAATTTTTATTTGTACTAGTACTTTAAATTGACGGCTTCCTCTTTATTTTCTCCTTTTTATTCTATTTTCTTATTCTTAGAGAACAAAGATATGCTTCACCTTGCTTTCTGCATCCCTTTATATATCTCATTTTCTTGATTTTTGTGTGTGTTGATTTTTCCCCTTCAAATTATAGTTGTGACTATTTCTCAAGTAACAAAAAGTAAAACAATTCCACATCTTGGTATCTTGAAGGGAAATGGATTTCTTCTCTTTTTTTGTCTCTAGTGGTTTCTCGTCTTCTTTTTAGCTTCCATTCATACATAACAAAGTTGTGGCCACTCATAACAATTATATGGTTTAGGTTGCAAAACCTGCTTCAGAAGAATTTGATGTACTTGGCTGCAATTGCTGATGCCCAACCACCACCATCTGGCCCTTCTCAGGTGGTTATATGATAAGTACTTTTTCAAAGCCTATTATAAAACTACAGCTGGTTACTCGATCTGATATTCCTTGCAGGTGCCACCAAACTCTGTAGCTCAACAAGGGAACTACATGCAGCAACCTCAAGGTGCAATGCTTCAGCAGCAACAAGGTGGTGGTGTTCCAAAGTTGCCTTTCCAGCTTAATGCCCTCAGGCCCCAAGATCAGCAACAACAGCTACTCCATTTCCAACAACAGCAGCAGCAGCAGCAGCAGCAGCAGCAACTCCATAGTCAAATGGGCTTCAGAGCAGCAAACAATGGAATGCATGGTATGCATCAGGCCCTGCAACATGGACTAGGCACTTCAGGTGGTTTAATGGATGCCCGAGGGAACAAGCAAGATGGCTCAGAGGCTACTACTGGTGATGGTCAAGGAAAATCAGCTTCTGGACGTGGCAGTGCTAATAGAGAATCTTAACTTACAGATAATGCTGAGATTGCAATACCACGGTGGTTTATCTGAGTAATGGTATCTCTCTAATTGTCTAAATGTTTCAGCAAAAATGAATCATCTTTCTACACTCCAGAATGGTACTAGTATCCTAGCGAACAGCTCTTGGTACCGTGGTGTCTTTTTATTAAGTACGTTTTTAAAATATGGAATCTTTGATGGTCTCCTAGTACTCATATTGGGTTTTTTGTTGGTGCAACTTGGAACATTACATTTAAATGGAGGGTTTATGCTCCAGTGAGCTGCCACTCATCCCCCCCGATACTCAATATATATATAAGGGTTTATGCTCCAGTGAGCTGCCACCTCATCCCCCAATCAATATATATATATATATGTGTATGGACTATATGTATATATACAGTTGTGTAATACACAGTAAGTTATGGTGACAGTTGAACTGTCGTTATAGCCAAAAAAAAACGTTACCGACTGTGCATTACACAGTTGTGTGTGTGTATATATATATATATATATATATATTTGGTAAGTATAACGGCTCTCTGATATTTCTTCGAGTGTTGGTGTTTTTCACCGGAAGAGATGTCGGGTGAGTCATTTACACTATACTTTGTTTGAAAATGGAGAGGAAAAAAGTGAAATAGAATCAAAAGTCATTTAAACCACTTTCTTCTCTTTCCTTTCTTCCCAAAAAGGGGATAGAAGAGGAATTTCAGTACTTCTACTTCTTTTCAATTTATAGTACAATGGTAAATTAGGAGGAGTATATTTTCCCTAAACCGGTCAACCCCAAGTAACCAGAAAGAATGTAATTTTATCTTCTCTCAAACCTCAAAGAAAGTGGAATGGAAATAACCTTTAATATGGACTTTATCTGTTTTTATTTATCATACACATATTAAAAATTCATCAATTTTTTTTATCTATTATAAGCAAGATTATAATGCACATTTAAAAAGTCAAATTAAGGCTTGATATCTTTTTGAGAACCTAGTATCATTATTTGGGATACATTTCAATAGTTAAGGGACTAGCCTAGCTGAAAATTAGAAAAACCTAGGTAATATTTGTTTGTAAGGAGTATAATACCAAGATATAGATTATAATTTTAATGTTATATTTATTTGTAAGAATTACACTTAAAATAAGATTATTAATCTCATATTTGTCTTGTTTGTTTTTAAATTTAGATTTGAAACTGTTAGTCTAAGGATTATAAAATAATTTAATACAATGAATTATTTAATATTATATTCAATTAGAGATTATAATCCTAAGACTATTATGTCATTTTATAATTGCTGAACTAATAGTCCCAAGTCTAAATTTGAAAACAAATAAGATATTTTTAAAATTAATAATTTTATTTTAAATGTAATTCTTGTAAATAGATATAACTTTGAGATTATAATTCATGCCTTTAAATTATAATCCCAAAATTAAAATCTAAGAAAAATTGAGCAATTCTGCTTTATTCGGGGAAGCAGAATTGTCATCTCTAATTAGAAGAGGATAATATACAAGTCACGTTTGGATGGTTGATACCGCATACTATCGAGTCTTGACCAGCTTATTTGTCTTCTTTCTTTCAATAATTTGGACAAGACATCCCAAACAATTTTAAAATCCGCCATGACGTCCTTATTTTTATACACAGTTCTAAATTAGAGATATATTCTCTTTATTAGTTTATTTTAAAATTACATATATTTTTATTTTAACCTATAAAATTCATAACACATTATTTATTGTATTATATTATTATAGATAGATTAAGTATTATTATGTCTCCACTACATTTCTAGCAATCATAAGGATATATTTGAAAAAATAAAATAAACTCCAAAAAGACGCATTTTTAATTTTAGAATAGTTAAAGCATACATGTATATTTTCTCGTTGGTTTTGCTGTGGAAGTCTTTGTTGGACCAAGGCATAATGATCCTATATACCAAGGAGCAACAACACAACTCCAAACAAGATTAAGCCATAAATTCATTAACGCGTGTCAACTTTCAACCCCCATTAAAGAAGCATCCTTTTTGATCACCAGAAGTACACCAGAAAGTAAAACCAAGCTTTCCAAAGAAATAACTGCACAATAAGTTTCCTGGTGGACCCTAAACAAAACTGGAAAACAATATAACAGTGCATTATGATTGCATGCCAAACCGATTCTGCATAGCCAAACAACAAAATAGTAAGCCCTCGAGGATATCAACGAGCTCAGCAGTTGAAAATAATCACTATTTTTTGTGGATCTAAAATCCACAATTGAAAGCTGTCAGATGCACAGTTTCTATTGTGCGACTTCTCTTCACCAATTGGATGTGCAGTTTTTTTTTTTTTTAAGTATCAAAACACGCAGAGGGACAAACAGTTTTCCAGCAAAAACATGTAGATCACCTTAAGATGTCCACTAGACTTTCTATAGAATTCAAAAGATTACTGGACATTCAACCTTAGGAGAAGGCAATCCCTATAATTCCTGTCATAATCCCCAATATAACTGACTGGCCATTGGTGCATTCATTTGATCTTTTATCCAACAAGTTCCAAACTATATCCTGCCAAGACAAAAATTAAACATCGCCATTAACTACGAGGATGAACAAAAGGTTAACATAATTTAAATCAAAACCACCATTACGAGGGAGTTCAATCAGCTGGATAATGAGAAAATGTGGAAAATTTGATGATTCACTTAATAATTATAAGAAATGTCATTGCCCATGAACTGAGCACGAATGTCGCCATTGTCTGGAAATCAGTTACGAAACTACCGAGCCTTTTCAAGCTCAAGACATCTAGCAATGAACAAGAGACTTGGTGGATACAAAAGACACAGTTGTCTATCCAGGTGAGCTTCAGAATTAATGAAAGCTGCACAAGGCATCGCATGCAAAACATACTCCTAAGAAGTATACACAGATCTCATAAAAGTTCTTCCTTTTGTAATCAATCCCTAAATCCTACCCTTCTCTGTTCCTATATTTTCCTTGCTATTCCAACAACAAAATCATCAAACAACGCACTCAAAATCCTACTTTCCCACAGTCCAGTATCACATTGTCCTAGAAAGAATGGGATTCTACAAAGAGGTAAAGTGATTAGAAAGAGAGGGATAAGGCTTCTGAAACATATATGGAAAAACAAAGTAATGAATGAGCAAAATCATACCTTCAAGTCAAAACATAAACATAACCAACATTATTTTAAAAGTCGCTAGGTGAATCTAGACGGCGTAGGAGGCGCCTAAGCTGCCTAAGCATTTTCCTAGGTGGATTAGGCTTTTTCTTAGTCGGTCTCATTTATTTATTTTTATAATATACATACTTGTTATACTATACAAGTATATAGTAGATGTAATTTTTTAAAATTTTACATGAAAAAGTACCCCAAACAAATTTTTTTTTAAGTCTTAAAAAATTCATTTCAAGTATTATTATAGAGTATCAAAGTAGAGGTCTGGGCCTAGGCTCCCAGCTAAATTGGGCCGGTAGAGGACTGCCTAGCGACTGGGCATGAATTAACGGGGATTTTTAGAACACTGATAACCAATTCATTTAGTAATTGCGAATAAACCATCACCATAAGAGCTGGCATGAAAATTTGGTTGAAGAAGTATATCAAAAACCAAGAAACATTCGGTGAACTTACTATCTTCTTGAGCTGGATGAACTCCCAGTTTCCCTGCCACAAGTTCATTTGAGCTTAATAAGCTTCTATTTATTTGATGAGCACCATCAGCTAAAGTCTAAAAACAAGGTATGTTTAAGCATTTCTATTAAAGCTCTTAAAATAAATACCTGCCCTGCTGTTTGGCAGCAAAGTTAGCACTGGTCCTTCCCTGGATTGGACCCCTGCTTTGAGCACCAGCTAAATCAGATCTCTCCATACTTGTTCCATTTCTAGCATCCAAATTTATAGCCAACTGACCAGGCCTAATTTCTGGACTGTTGATTTCCACAAGGTCTTTAGGTTTGCTCAGAATTTTAACTGCTGAGATACCTCCACCAACAGCATATGGAACACCTTTAGAATGCTGATTCTGAATTGCTGAGAGCTGAGGATAATTGTCGGTAGTGCTTCCAGGTTTGGAGGTTGCATGCTCTCTGAAAAATATCTGATCCGGCCTTCCAGATTTGGATTCCATGGATGGGACATTCTTCAATCTGTGTGACTGAGCCATGGGAGTGACAGCAACAGAAGACAACAGTGATGAGTACGAAGATGTTATAGAAGCAGCGGCTACTTTAGCAAAAGCTTCAGTCGCCGCTATGATTTCATGTGCACGTTCTCTTAGCTGAATATAGTCCCCTTCAATAATGAATAACTGCAATATCAAAGATTAGATGGTTAAAATATGATTTGTACCATCAACAAATAAAAATGAACCCAAAAGCATATAGATCTTACTTCAGGATGACCGACAACAAATTCATCAAGTTTTCCGTAACTTTTCTTGTAGTCATGCCAATGCAGAGGTGCAAGCATTTTACCAAGCCTGTTTGGTAGCTATAGAACACAGACAACAGATATCATCATCTAAAATGAAGAAATATAAACATAAGCCATTGTAGAATAACTTTCTCACTAACCGTTGAACTAATCCTGATTCTACCATTAGGTGGAATTGTGCGAACAATGCAGCCCAACAATGCTCCTGTATTTAGGAGAGTAATCTCTGAGCTCTTTCCAACTACAGGTGTAGTCTTTTGCCCAATAGAGACAAAAGCTTCAGGCGGTACTGTAACACTAGCATTGTTAATTGTGGGTTTTTCATTGAAATTCCCAAGATTAATTGAAGTTTCAGATACGTTAGCAGCTGAGGTGGGTAGTTCTGTCATCGAATCTGGGGCATCCACTCCATGATTGCCCATAGCATTAACATTCTTCTCCTGCACCAGTCAACATTTAAGAACGGTTTACCAATTTCTAACCAGCTGATCTCAAGTATACCAAAGTGAACCGCAACAACCACATATGACAAATAGATCAAATCCTAGAAAAAAGAAAAATGACAAACCACAGTCTCATTCTTATGCTTGAGAGGGTCCAACTTTAAAGCATCCTCAAACTGAGAAGAAATTTGTTGCAAGTTGTGCTGAGGTTGAGGATCTACCATGTAGCTTTTATCAATAGATTCCATGACCTGAATAATTTTTGATCAAATAGAGCATAGAAAGATAACAGAACAGCATGTATAGTATTATCAGCAGTTGAATTTTTGAGTTACCCAACCTGTCCTCCCTCTTTTGAGGATGGAACCAATACACGAGGTTCAAGATCTTGACTGGTATGAGCATCCATATACTCTGGACGAAGAGCTTGCCCATTTACAGACACTTCATAGTCATAGCTACTTTCCGGTCTCAACAAATTCTGTTCACTTTGCGACGGAGCATATTGGTTGTGCATTGGTATCTGTGAACCCTCTGATACAGCCTAAAAGTTGAAAGGAAGAAAAATCAATTTACTGAACGTTTAATATTTTTTCCAAATGAACAAATAGTGTCTAATTGCAAGTACATGTTGGTTCTGCCAGTGTTGAATAGATGATATTGCTGCTGGTGTTGAGTGAAAATGTCCAACATGAGGCTGAGGAACATGTGAAGGAACAGGCTGGGGAATCCCTTGTTGATGCATAACAAATGGATGCAGAGCAGGCACTTGTCCGGCGGGGAGGTAGGTGGGCATCCCAAGTAGTGAATGAGGAACAATAGGAACAGCATGAACATGTTCTGTCTGGTGACATGAAATGAAATAATGCCAAAACATTAGCACAAAAGTGAGACAAGACTATCAATAATATTTTTCCTAGCACAACTTGAGTAAATGGGAGCTTAGTCATACATATAACAATAGAACAAACAAAAATAGAGTAAACTGACTTGTAACACAAACATTCAAAATGAAATAGAACGCTAGAGAACTTTGTGAACCCATTTAACATATCAAGGATTACTTTAGGAGTATAATAAAAAGAAGTTAGTCTATTCAAGTACAAATCTTTCCTCAACTAAGCCAAATAAATGTGGCAACTTAAAATGGGTCTGAGATTATATCAAAATGCTTTTCTACCCCAGTTCACCATGTCACAGATAGGCCAACAACTACTAGTCTACAAGCAGCTTATGCTCTATCTTCAAGTTGTCGTCAACTCTCATGAACCTAACAATCTTGAGGTATTTTGATTGCGAAGTTCTAAATTTTTTTCACAGGGGGAAACCAAAACAAAAGGGAACAATACAAACCAATCAAATATGACCAGAAGAACAAATAGATTACATGGAAAGTCAACAATAGACCATTTTATGATTTGTTGAACATAAACATGCAATAACTAGAGAATAACATTATCCAACAGAAAGGCACAGAGGAAACGATTGCCTCCGTCTTTTCCAAAGTCCTATTTTTGTCGACTCCTTTCAAATATTGCTTTGCATAAAACATAAGTAGACAAACTTTTCAACAACTTTTTTCTAATAATAAGGTTTAGTCTTCAAACATTATTTTTTGAAAGAAAAAAAATCATCCAAAAAACTATGGCTAAGCATGCCTTACAGAAATCGTTTTATTCAGGGAAAAAAATGTCAACAAAAAAAGGTGTACTCTCATTTTTCAGGCGGAGGAAAATATTTTAATTAACAAATTAGACGATTAAATTAGACAGGATTTGTAGCCAATGTATATCACACAATGTCTTTGCAATTTGCAAATGAAAATAATTCTGGCAATTTTAGAAATTAAACTTTAGACAAATAGGAGCAAAATCTACCTGCCCAACCTTTCCTGAAGCATTCCCGTTGGATACAAAAGATGAAATATTTTCTGCATTCCCATTTGGAAGGTCCCCAGAATTTCCGCTTTTGCCATTTCCACTACCATCCAGATGGCTTCCATTGTTCTGTCCAAATTGAGAAGCATCTTTCGAATTTGCTTGGGAAGCACGTGACTCATCAGAGTAAGATCCACTTCTTTCTCTTGCATCTGCCAACTCAATCTGCTGCTGTTGTATTGTATGTACCAACTCAGAAAACTGAAAAAATTAAAATTAAGTTTTAGAGCGAGTAGATTATCACTTCAAAATAACACAAACTAGAAGACACAATTTGACTGGCATATAGGAAAAGGCCACTTTACACTCTAGCTTTATAAATTGATTACATTCCTACGAACAAATGGAGATGACTTTTTTTATTTGTAAAAAAATAAATAATAAATGGAAAGGAATGCACTTTTAACATCAGTAATTCACCAACCAATATCCGAAATATTTAGTCTAACTAGAGAACCTGTCTCTGGCAGCCCATCCAAAGCTGGTTATATTGTTCGGTGCGCTCTCGCAGTTCAGCTTGTAATGTTTGGTTCGTACTTGTTTGCAAGGCGTCCATCTCCTGAACACGAGTGATCCATGCTTGCGCCTCCCTTAACTGATCATCTTTAAAAATTATGGTTTCCTGAGCAACTCTATGCTGAAAGATCAAGATCGAGATTACTCACTCACAAATCAAAGACAAGTTGTATTAGTTCACATCTTAATTAGCTAGTTCAGAAAATAGTGAAACTAACAAGAGCTAAATAGAACTCCAGGAATATAGTATGGCATTTACACAGAAAAGATCATATGGTAATATCACAGCACAAAGTTAAATGATCATATGTGAAAGTAGTTCTTCTACAATTAAAGCTATAGCAAGTAGGATTCCACCAGGGATGGAGGAAGGTGGCCCACGCTACCCTAAGTGTTTTAAAATTATGCTTAATCCCTTCAAATTTTAATAATTTCGCTATATACCTCCCTAAATTTCAGATAAAGTAGTTCTTCTACAATTAAAGCTATAGCAAGTAGGATTCCACCAGGGATGGAGGAAGGTGGCCCACGCTACCCTGAGTGTTTTAAAATTATGATTAATCCCTTCAAATTTTAATAATTTTGCTATATGCCTCCCTAAATTTCAGATATGTAATTTTATTACAGTGATGTCCTAATTAAAAGAAACTTGTGACTAAATTATATATAAATGATATTTTGATGGTAAATATATAAATACAAGAGTAAATAATTCCTGGCCACATTTTGTCCACCCCCTTGAGAAAAAAAATTACCAGCTTTGTCCCTGATTCCACAAATCTTTAAACAAATATAAACCGAGTTAATGAGCTCTCAAATGTTCAATATGCCCTCATCTACCAAGTTAGGATTGTAAAAAAACATTACAAAGTGGAAATTGTTAGACCTGTTCCTGCAACTCCATGAACTGGCGTTCTTTCTCCTGAATATGTTCTTGAAAGTCATGTATTTGTTTAAGATGCTGATCCCTTTCAGCCTCTGAGTTATCACGCTCTCTCCTGCAATTGGATGGAACCACAATTAGATAACATCCACTAAACCACCCAACAGATGTCACCAATATTATCATAAATAAACAACATTACTTCAAGGCATATTTTGAACACTAAACAAAAAATGGGGCAGAAAGAGCAGTAGAGATAGTAACAGGAAACCAAATCATTGCCAGTAGTAAAAGGTTAAAAGTGTTGGTATATGGTGGATCACACAACACACCGGAAAGTTGCCAGTTCCTTGTTTTGTTCCCTGAGAAGATCATCTTTAGCCCACACCTGACCAAGTAAAAGGACTAGGATCAATATTTACAAATCATTCAGATAATGCATATAGAAGTAGAATGGTAAAACAAACCGCTTCAGATTCTAATCTAGTTGCATGTATCTCTCTCTGTGCCTCTTCTATCTTCCTTTCCAATTCATGTATAGTATGGTCCCTTTCCCGTAATTGCTCCTTCACAAGCCAGTAATCTCAAAATTTAGGCATATAAATTGTAACTCCATGTGTATAACTAGAGTATTAAGATTTAGGAAACAGACCTGGAGCTTGACATTGGCATTGACATGCTCCTTGATCTGAGAATCATAAGAGCTCTTCAACCCCATGATCTCCGAGCGTGCAATGAGCTGTGCCCGAAGTTCAGTCTCAATTTGCTGCAACTCTTCCCTTCGTTTCAGAACAGTATGAAGTTGTTGCTGCAAAATGTCATTGTCTAAACTTCCATCAACGGTAATGGAGCAGAAGCCCACATCAGCCGGTTGCTGCACCTTAACAAAAACATCAAATCATCCTTCACTCTCACTCAAATAACCCTAAATTCAGTAAACCCTAGCTCTAAAGGCGTGTGCATTACCTCATATATCAATCTCTCATCCGATTGCCCTAACTTGGATCGGTCCAAGTCCTATATACCACAAATTATGCATTCAAAACTCAAGATACCCAAAAATAAATAGAAATTAGCAAACCCTAACTCGGCGATTGAAAGAAAAAGCAATGTACGCCGAAGTTAAGTAAAGGAATACCTCATTGCCAGAGTTTCGAACAGGATGTTCAGAAACAGCGCGCCACTCTTTGCGGGAAGACTGAGAAGAAGGCATGGGGAGAGAAACGCCGGGTGCGGCGGCGACTCCGGCCGCGGCCTCCATTAAATCAGGAGAGACAACGACGGTGCTCCAAATTGCCTCGCCCGCAAGGAACCCTAATTTCGAAAAACCCTAATCAAGAAAATTTATAAAAATATGATGAAAAATAATAAAAAGAAAAGGTACCAAGAAACCTTAGGGTGAGGAGAGAGATGTGGTCAAAGGAACTAAAGAATAAACTGAGTGAAGGAGATAGCAATGTTCCTCTGTCTGTCTCTCTCTCTCTGTCGGTGTGGATTTGGAAGAGAGAGAAAGTTCACGATTGAACAAACAAGAAGGGTTTTAATAAGAGGCGATTAGTAGCAGTAGTATTATTATTATTATTATTGGATTGGAGTGTCTTAAAAACTCTAGAAATAAAAACGTTGACGACAAGAAACGACGACTAGCGAGCTAGATATATTGGGTCTGAGAAAATTACTGACTCGAGCCTCCCACTACTGATATGGGCATTCCCTTGAGACAGATAACCATAACACTCGCTGTCAATGGGCGTGCATTAGACGTGCCTTCTAAAAGTAGACCAAGGACGGTCATGGATTCGGCCCAATTGTCAATGGGCCGCCTACTCGGCTTTGTTTCATTCTTTTTCCCATAACTTTTAGGGTTCTTTACAATAATATATAACAATTAAAAAAAAATACAAAATTAGTGCATTCACAAAATAATTACAAAAAAAGTGCACCTTTTGACGCAGCTGTTTTACAACTCACGCAGCTGCGTTGAAATCTTCTGTGTCCCAAAATCAAAAAAATATTTTGGTTACCTCCATAATAGTATTTGGTTACCTCCATAATAGTATTTGGTTACCTCCATAATAGTATTTGGTTACCTCCATAATAGTGTTTTGTTACCTCAACTCGCCTTTTGACGCAGCTGCTTCACAACTCACGCAGCTGCGTTGAAATCTTCTGACACAGCTGCTTCACATATCACGCAGTTGCGTCTAAAAAATCACCATAATAGTATTTGGTTACCTTCGTAATAATGTTTGGTTACCTCCATAATAGTGTTTGGTTACCTCCATATTAGTGTTTTGTTACCTCAACTCGCCTTTTGACGCAGCTGTTTCACAACTCACGCAGCTGCGTTGAAATCTTTCTGACACAGCTAACAATGTACTACTTTGAAAATTAAATATTAAAAATGTATTAATTCTCTAAATATTTTTTAGATGCACTTTTATTGTAATTTTTTCTAAAAATGTACTAGGAAATGTAAATCTTCCTAACTTTTACTCTTTCATAAAAGTAATTTGAAATAACTGGTTGAATTTTGTGGCCGAAAATATTTAATCATGAAAATTAGGACGAAAATATTTAATGTAATGGTAATATTATGTCATCAAATACAAAACATTTAAATTAGCTTATTATTAAAAAATATACTTTTCTGTTATATTAGAAGAGTCTCAATTATCCACCCCAAATAAAAAAAAAAAATCTCTTTTTATTAATGATAGTTTAAAATGACACAATGTTCTTAAAATTAACATTACAATTTTGTTATCATGTCAATATTACTAAACCAAACACTTATTATATGTCAACATTAACTCTTTTTGTGGCCCTAACTAAATGAATAGTATTTTAGGATAACATCTTATGACAATTTAGCTAAATTAAATTTAGTTTGATAAAAAATTAGGGAATACTAATGTTCATCTGGAACTTAAAAATCAAAAGTCAAATTTCAAATATTAAACCCAACCAGCCCAATAGATCGGCCACATTAGATAGGGCCAAGTTTCCTATTCCCTTCCCCAAAAAATAATGTATTAAACTCTGTATCACACGACAAATATAAAGAAAAAATAGCACTAAAAGAAGACCAATTCATCTATGCTCTTAAAATCATACCCATATTATGAATAACCAAGTTGACTCTTATCTGTATACTCCTGAAAATTTGAGTTTGGATAGAGTTGGGTTTATGTAGTTGAGTAGAATTTAACCTAATATAAGGAGTTAAAATATTCAACTCCAATAGTTTACACGCAAATCTCGGATTCCAAGTTATTCTAGTTAAAGGAAGGCATCAACGAACTATGCGATATAGTTAACTGAAGGCGTTCGGACAACGATAATCAGTTAGGGCGAGAATAAAATGGACATGTAATGAGATGCGACTAAATCAATGGCAAGACGTCAGACGATGATTAAAAAACATGTCACAAAAGCATCAGCCATTCAGACTCATGTTTGGACACATATTCATGGTTTCAGGCTTTAACATGCAGGAAGTGGGTTAGAAGGTCAAATTTTTAGGAGAACATGGCTAAGTGGATGGTTATGGCGATGCAACTGCTTCCCAACAACTCTATAAAATGAGAGAAATCTATTTTGCGAGTGGAAAACTCAATCTTCTTGGATACGTACGCCAAGTTTTTGCACGGTGTACAAATTCCTAGTTCTCATCAGAGTACATACAATACACCAATAGCATGTGTAACCAGGAGAATATGATCATGTAGAGGATTAAAAAAAAGGAAGAAGATAAAGTTAAAGTGTTCCCATTCCTTTATATATTTTCTTAGTAAAAGAAAAAAAGATGTGGAGGAATGAAAGTGTAGACAGGATCAGGCATTGAGCAATTTTAGGCAAGTAAACTCCATTTTTAAGACTTTGTTTTATGCAGAACTAGATGTTGAATCTATGAGAAAATTCTAATATACAAATTTCTTAGTTGTTTTTGTGAGAAAATGAAAAATATGAATGAATTTATAAGTTGTAACACACTGATACTAAATTTTTTGTTGATGAAGCAACGAATCAGTGTCATTGGTGCAGCAGAAGTTTTCTCCTTGATTTGTTGATTTTATTGCTTTTAGCCAGCCAAAAGAGAGAACATGGTCAGGTATGATATGAGACTTCATTACAAAATTAAGATATTTTAAAGTACGATTTATTCTTTCTTGACAGTTGATTAGTGTTTATTTAAGAGTTGACTCTGGCCTTTCGACCAAGGCAATGGCTAAGCATCTTGCAAAATTTCCAAGTATTGCATAATGGAAGAAGAGAGAATTTTATAATTTTGATACAGTCAACCGTATAAACTAGAAGAGTTGATAATTAACGACAATGATGATTTATTTAATTTATTAGTTATTTCTGAGGATGAATTTACAAGGGAGGATGAACGAGGAACCAAGAAAACTGAACCCTGGACTGATTCAAACAAGAAGCTACCCAAAAATGGCAGCACGATATAGACCTTTTGATCTGATGTACTACTACATCCAACTGATTGTTCTTTTGACTTTCTATATATACACTCATAATAACTGAAAGAAGGAACAAAAAGTACAGTTCGGTGGATCCAAGTAGTAAGTAGTACAGGCTGTACAGGTGACAATATATAAAGTACAATTAATTAATAATCATCTAGTTCCTGAACACAGTTGTATATATAAACTCATTGTATATTACTTGCCTTTAAACCCAAGAGGCACCGGAATTAATTTATTAATTAAGCTCTTAATAATGGCAATATTTGGGTGGTTCTCATCAGCATCAAAAGCAACAGCAGCAGCAGCTGCATTTGTGATCTGTTATGGGTTAATTATAAGTTCGGTAGTGGTGAGTGCACATGAGGGGCACGATCACACTCCAGGCATGGACATGTCCCCTGCCTCCCCTCCCAAAGATTCTCACAGCAACATCCTTACTTCTTTTCCGTGGCTCGTCGTCGGATTTGTTGCTTTTCTTGTTTCACTTTTCCTCTACCACTAATACTCGGCCGGAAGATCAGTCTTCAGCAGAGAGGGAGGCCAGTTCTTAATTTATTTGTTAATTTGTGTTCGTTGTTGCTTCTTCTTCTTCTTCTTCTTCTTCTCATCCGGTTAATTTTGTGTGATTCTAAGTTTCCTGGCGGGCGGGCACGGTCATGGTCATCACTCATGATCATGAGTCAATAATTTCCATGTTTGATTCCTATTCCTATTTTCTACCCAATTATTAATGTACGTGCATGCCCTGCACAATAGGATTGTTCAAGTGTATGTCTCATGTGTGCTGCATTTACGTATGTGTCTCCAATATTACTGAATAATTTCCAAAGAAACCGTATATATACTTCCTCCAATTCCTAAATGACACTTCTAATTTCTAACTTTCAGTCTTCTTAATTATGAACCTGTCTCATGTACACACTTAAATTTTATAAGTTATGGTAAAAGTTTTTAATCACAGTTTTTCCCATGTATGCCTTTTGAGTGTATATAATATACTCATCTGGGTTGAGTAACATAACCGTTTCTTTCTTTTCCGAAGGCGCATGTTATGCATATATTTGTTTGATTGTTTTTTCCTTTATCCCAAATTACTCCAAGTTAATAATTGGTGGCTCAATAATCTGACATTTTCAAATAATTAATTATCATGATCTAAGCAATTAACTAATTTGTTTAAGATTTTGTGCATAAGGGGCGAGTTTTTTTATTTTCTATTTTTTTTTATTACAGGTATATCATATATGGCATATTTGTAATAATAAGCAATTTAGGGGCTAATGGGTAATACTCTACCTCAAAGCAAATACCCACCTGTCCTTCCATCCAAAACAAATCAGATTAACACAATCTTACTTCTCTTCACGTTTGGAGTCTCTGCTGTCCCTTTCACTTTCTACTATCCAAAACAATTTCTCCACCATTCAATAATCAAAGTTTGGAATACCCTACATGCCAAATTAAAAGGTGAGACGCTTTATATCCTTATATGTTAAGAAATTCAATGATTCTCCTTTGTAAATAATTATTAGTTTAGTTTGAGTTGAAAAATCAATAAAATATTAGTCATCTTGTTAATTAAATAGGTGTTAGTTTGTTATTAGCTTTTTTTTCCTTCTTCTTATTTTTAATTGGGGATTTTCATTCTTTGAACCCTAAATTGGTTAATTAAGTTCCAATTTAATTGGGAATTTCATTATTTTTACCCCAATTTTTATAGCAGGAACAAGTCTTTGGCAGTGTCAAATATTTATTCTTAATTCCAGGTGCGAATTTAATTCTTTTCAAACCATGTAATTATATATAATTATTATGTATGTAGCTTCATGTGCTTTATTTTTTCTTGATGGAATTGTTCAATTAAAATGTAGTACATATAATGGGAGAGCATTATATATTTCTGAAAAAGTCATGAAGAGATATTACAAGCCTGAAATTAATTCTAATAGCGTACGTGCCTCCTGCTCCGATTGTTGGAAAATATTAGAAGAAGAAAATAAAAATGGTAAAATAAGAAATAAAAGCTCACAAGTTAATTGCATTGGCATGCATGTAATAGAAATTCCTCCTTCTGCAGAAATGTATTTGCATTAATATATATTCCATCTAGCTGTACGTCCATCAATGAACAGTTACATTCATCTGGCACTTGCAGAGTTCACAAGTAGTTTACAGGCATTTGGAGAGCCGCAATTTATATTGGTCTATAATCTGTATATATAATTTAATGGGGCCGGATCTTAGAAGAATTAGTTCGGGTTGGAGTGATTAGTCTGACTGTGATTAAAAAACTTTATATTATCAAAAAAAAATGCTAAATTTTACTATTTTGTGGTTAGCATCATCAAGTACTTGCTATGTTTTTTGTGATACACACGTGTGTGTAATTAAGTAAGAAATTAAATATTTAAACAACAATTATGAATTACATGTTAGAAAAAATGTGAGGATAGTAGGGATAGAGAGTAGGAGAGAAAATGAATATTAAAGAGTGACGCAACTCGTTATTTTTCTTCATTTTCCTTAATAAAATAGATATGTGTGCATGATTTTATTGACATAATTGTTGGAATTAATTTGCATTATAGGTATATATGTAGTGGGGCTCATGCTACGATACTAGTCCTTATCACATAATAGAATTGAGATGAGAAACATCTCATGAACTCTCGATTTTAACCACTATATTAAGACATTATTGGTGAAGTATATCTTAATATTTAATACTTCCAAATTATCAACAAAGCATATAAAACAAAAGAGAGAGCAAATGATACAAATTTAGAACTGGTTTACCCAAAAAGATTATACAGAGCCCACCACAACCAATGGAACATTTTCTTTCTTTTTTCTTTTAAAATATTAAGGACGTGTTTGCCGCGTGATAACTTCCTAAAAGAATATCCAAGAATCTGGGGACAATCATGATGGGGGCAGTGTAATCCAAATCCAACTTTGTGTGGTGAGAGACAACCCGCAATTTCAGTGCGCCAACTCCAACCAGCGAGCTTCTCTCCTCCTTTAAGAAAGGAGAGAGTGCCGTGGGTGATAAAAATATGTATCTCGACTTTAGTCAATTTGTAAAATTCAAATATGATTTTTAAAATTGATGCAAGTCTCTTTAGGTTTTGAAAATAACAAATACGACAGTTAGTATAATTATTTTTTAGTTAATTTATAACAATGATAATTATTTGTACTAAAATTAATATAAGAAAAATGTACTTATTTTTAATTAAAAAATTTACAAAAATTAATTCAAAAAATGCAAAATATATCTCTATTCTCAACCTTTACAAAAATAGCATTTTATTTTCTCCCACTCTTCTAAGCCTACCAAACACCGATAGCCCATTTCAAATTGGCAAATTTCGTTCAATAAACATACACACTAAAATTTAATGGAAAAAAAGTGAGCCTATGTTTATAATTATTATTTATAATGTTTTTTCTACAACAAATTACCGAATAAAGAGGGGGGGGGGGGGGGGGGGGGGGGGGGGGGAACAACTGAGAGAACAAGAAAAGAAATACCCTAACACAATTCAATATGCTCTTTTACACCTTGTTTCTAAGTTTTAAAATGGATAGAAGAAAAAAATGAACAAAAAACTTAAATTTTCTGTCTAATTTTTATTTTATGAGTTTTTTAATAAACAAAAAAGAAAAGAAATAGATAAAACACTTGGACATTTTTTCTGTCAAAGTTTTTCATTTAAAATTAGTCTGATTTAGGAGAAGGAAATTTTTTTTCATAATTCTCGTAGTATCCTCAATTTATAGTATAACAAATTTTAAACTACGACATATGTCCTCAAATTTTTTATTACTTAATTACTAAACCTCGGCCGAGAGAGAGAAAAAGAGACCGACTTCTTCTTTGCGGCGATCGACTTATTCTTTGGGCAATGGAGTTTGCAGATATTGTGTTCTTTTTGATCCTCTAGATGGATCCTCAAACATCGAGTGCGATCGACTTCTTCTTTGGGCAATGGAGTTTGCGGATATTGTGTTCTTCTTTATCGATCCTCTAGATGGATTCTCAAACATCGACTGCGGTGCGTTTGTCGGAACAGTATGATTACTCATCCCATGTTATTATTCAGTTTAAGTTCTCATACCTAGAATGAAATTTTGGGTTGATACTAGTTAAATCTTGCATGATACCAAGAAGTGTTGGCTTGAATATATACTTCTGCATCTAGATTTTCGGGGTCTATATGGTGAAAGATAAGGATAAACCAACTTTAGATGATGTATTGAAACCTGGGAAGAATATGTTAGCAGCAGGCTAGTAAGGAATTCCGCTCTTGCACGGTAGCTTTCACCATCTTTTACCGTATTTTGTACATTTTGATAACCTGGAAGATCAAGTGCAGAATCATGCTCCAACATTTTGACAACGAAGTTTGCACAAGTATTCAAATTTGCATTCGTGGACAATCTTATTGATATTTACATTGCTGCTGCTTCCCTTCAATGAATAGATGCTAAATTTAGAATCTCATGGACTGTGATTCCAGTGGGTTTTTGATTTGAAATTAATTGATGAGTCCCAAATTTCAGATGGTGGCATGGTTAAAATTGTAAGTATGTATTCCTTCGTATTATCTGCATCAGTAAGCTGTATTCATCCGCAGTATCTGCAGGAGTAAAGTATCATGTTTCTCATTAGGATGCGAATATGGAGCTCTATTCATTTACCACGAGTAATAAAAGGATAAATTTATAAAAATATATATATATATTTTTTATTAGAACTCATAAATACAAGATTTTTTTTTTAAGTTTTTTTTTATTATTAAAAACTCATAAATAACACATTTTTTTTAAGTTTTGTATTCTTTTTTTATTATTATTCTAATTAAGTTTTCTATTTCTTTTTTTTTTTCTGTCAAAAACTCAGAAACAAATTGTTGAGGAATTTCGGAAATGCTTAATCAATTGGGGCTCATATATGCTCTGCTTTAGCCTACACTGGACGCTACGTTACTAAACCCTCTTAATTAAATGACTTTAGTTACGCAATCTTTTAATTTGGAATATAATCATTCAACTTAATTAATTCCCACCCCCAAAAACAAACCATTACTTGGGATGTGTTCACATTACTCCACAATATACGGAAAAATATTAACCGCGTTTCAATTTTAAATATATAAACAAAGAATCATAAAATATTAGTAATTTTCATTGATTTGTTTTTAATCACAAACTTGTACTAGAATAATATGGGTATATGCCATTAATAAATCCCAACAATATGTTCGGAAAAAAAAAAGAGAAAAAAAGAAGGATGAACAAAACCAAGCCTATAAAAATCGAACTGGACCTCTGATTCGATTGATAAAAATCGAAATTGGTTGGCACTCTGGTTTAGTTTAAACAAAAAAATTAATTATGATCAAAACTCGGTTGATCCACTGGTCGAACTGGTGGTTCAACCGGCTACTGACCCAGTGACCTTTTTTTTATTTTATTTGTACCAAAAAAAATTAATATTAAAATTAACAATATTTAGTAATATTGTAACTCAACTTTATTATGTTTTAGTTCATAAAAAATGAGATTTTTTAGAATTTTATTAATTACTAATAATATATATTTTTATATATTAATGACATCTCTGTGTTAATAACTGTTCGACCACTGATTGGACCAGTGACCCATCTATCTGATACTTTTTTCAGTTCAATCAATGTTATGAAACCTGGACCGACCGGTTGAACCGTTTGAACAGGGACCCAGTTCCATGTCCAGTTCACTTGATTTGGTCAAAAATCGGTAAAATTAATTTTAAAGTGTTTTTTAATTTTTTTTTGTACAAAAATATTTTTATTTTTAAAATTAGATATTTTTAGTAATATTATAATAAAATTTCATTATATTTTAGCTTATAAAAAAGTAGATGTTTTAAAATTTTATTAATTATTAATAATATATTTTTTTATATATTTATGACATCACTTGTTCAATAACGGTTCAACCACTAGTTAAACTAGTGATCCATCCATCCGCCCTTTTCGGTTTGATGAACGGTCCGGGTCTGAGAACCTTGATTAAATATGATTATATATTCACCTACACACACACACACACATATATATATATTGAAGAGTTACCCAGAATGCTGCCAAGATATCAATTTCTTTGATTTCATAGGAATCTAAAGGATCTCTGAATTGATAAAAAGATCCTTTCAGGAATTGATGAAATTTAAAAGAGAAATCAAATATCAAGTCATCAACAAAAACGAAAAGAGAGGGATTCGAACCCTCATATATATATATATATATATATATATATATATATATATTGTGGATTAAGCCTTGAAGCACTAAACATGGTAGTTATTATTAGAATATCACAAGTAAGTAGAAATCCCATATCAAAATGAAATAATGAAAGATTAATATACATAATGGGCCCAATACTTAATTACTTAAACTTTTAGGTCAAGTTGAATTTTAAACATGTATGTTGTGTATGTGCACGCAATGAGCGAGCTCCCTGATTCTACCCCAACAATTGGTATCAAAGCTACGGAAGATGGCTTATATAAGCTCCTGGATCAAGTGAGATTTCAAATATGTATGTTATTGTCATGTGCGATTGATCCCTGATTCAAGATCCCAAATGGTTTATATAAGTTTCTGGATCAAGTTAGATTCTAAACATATATGTTATTGTCTTGGGTACGCGCACATGATGCGCAAAATTCCCATTCTACGCCAACAGTTATGATCATCCTTTTCCGAGTCGATAAAAAAAAATTGCGAAAGTGGTCCAGATGGCAAGGATTTTTAATGGGGCCTTGATGATGAAAGTCGTACTCTTCATTCCTCTGCTGCTTTCAAGAGGCAGATGAAGAGCGTGTGAGTCAAGTTCATCACCGGGATTATCAACTTGTGTTGGTCCTCCTTACCTTGCCCCACCATCACCGCTAGCCACCCTTTCGGTATCTCCTTCATTTCTTTCTTCCCCTCGCGCCCATTACGGTGATGGTGGTGCAAAAGAAGATGAAAATTCAAGAGATTTCTCAAGTCTCCCCTACCCATCTTAATTATTAATAATTAATCAAGAAATTTAAAAATAAAAATAGAAGAGCTGGGGTTAATTTACAGAGGAGCTGGGGTTAATTATACATGGAAGTTCAAAAACATTAGGATTATATAACTGCAAATTTTATCCTCCAAGTTTGACTCCCCAATTGGCAGCTTGCTACCCAAAGTTTCAAAATATTTTAATATGATTTTTTGCTAACAATATTATCCCTTAATTTCCAATGCAATATATAATTTTTACTGTAATATATCTCTGCTCTGCTAGACCTGTTTTAGTCGAATTTAATTGACACAAAAATATATGTATGAAATACTAGTGGCTATATATAACTCTCGTACCATTAATTTCATGCACGCTATGCAAAAATTCCACATGATCAACCAATGATTTTTTTTTCTTTAAAGAAATTGTCACTCGAATTTCACCCAATATTCTGTAATGAAGACATGCTAATTAATCTTAATGCACCATGCGATAGCATCAATTGAATCAAAGCCAGAGTACGTAAAACTTACCTAGCTAATGAACTCATTTCTCTCCATAAAGTCATCAGAGCTTTCCCAAAAAGTGTATGTCCATCAAGGCCTCCACAGGACCACATCAAACACCTTTAAAGGAAAAAATGCCAAGTAAAATCTTAAGTTCATTAGCCAACCCTTCTAAAATGCAACCATTCATTTGCTATTTGGTAATAGGGCTCAGTTTATGTGGGAGTAATATCTGTACTAGCTCATCTCAGACAAGTTGGATATATAGTGAGATATATATATTTATGTATCTCATCACGTAATGAGAATTAAATTTTAGTGACAATATACATAATTATAATTTATTATGTAATAATCATCCAATTATAAATGTAATCATCATATGACCAATATTTACTTTAAGGTGTTGTGAAAACTGAAAAAAATTATGGTGAAAATTAAAAAGACGAAGGGAATAACTAAAATTGAGTGTTTAATTACACAATTACCTCAACTTTTGTCATTTTTTACTTACGAAATTATTTATGTTTGTAAAGATGAGATTTTTTAAGCAATTTAAATGAATGATTAAAGTGGATACTAATACTATAACAATTCGGGTCAAATTTAAAATCTAAATTAAATTATAGCATAAGGCTCTAAATAATGCGCTTTCTCACTAGTATCTTCTTCAACCAGCTTAGTTACCACATGATTATCCAAAAAGTCATAACTAAAAATATTAATGATAGTAATTTAAGTTTTTATATACAGATTTAAATATCCCACATCTTACAATGTGCGACTGGGCGTTAAAAATACCTTCTCTGTTATTATTTCTTGCTATGCTATGCTAGCCTAGCCAGCTCCTCAGAGTTTGCCCAGTAAGATTCCTTTTACACACCGTGAACATTTCATGAAAAACTGAGTGTCATTTGCCCAACTGAGGGATAAACCAAATTACTCTCTTTTAGTCGAGTTATACACTTCTCCCTGCGTCCTCAAAAAAGACTAAATTTAAAGAGAAAAAAAAATACTTTTTTGGATTCCTCAATGAATAGCCTCTTCAAAGAATAATGACTCTGGATGGCATTAGGTACTGTCCACTTGCTTTTCCAATTTACTAACAAAGTGTCGGTGAAAATTGTGTATATAAATGGATATTTACGTTTGTGCATATTTTTTTTTGGTACAAGCAACTGATGAATTTGGGGGACTTTAATATTTAAAGTTATTCATATAAAATAAATTATTCTATTTATATTTTTAATAAATTATTTCAAACTTTGATATTTAAAGTTATTCATATACAAATTTTAAATACGAATTCGAATATCATATACTGTATATCTGCTATTTGTCAGATATATTTACGATCGGATGTTAAACAAATACGAATACTGTAATATCTGTATCCGTATTTTTATCCGTTTATTTACGGATATTTTAAAATCGAATACGGATATAACCGTTTAATTTCGAATATGAATGATATCCGTTTTATTTTAAATACGAATACGAACAGATACAAAATTTTCGATTATCATTTATAACTCTATTTACATGATCGGATATAATCGATCATCGTATATATCCACCCGTGTGTGTGTGTATATATATATATATATATATATATTTTTTTTTTTTGAGGAGTTACTCGAATTACTGTCAAGATATTAGTATCTTTGGTTTCATAGGAATTTAAAAGGAT
Organism: Hedera helix; assembly: GCA_947179155.2. Classification (NCBI taxonomy): domain Eukaryota; kingdom Viridiplantae; phylum Streptophyta; class Magnoliopsida; order Apiales; family Araliaceae; genus Hedera; species Hedera helix. The sequence continues at coordinate 58,943,525 of OX359265.1, read as the reverse complement.
CTCTGAATTCATCAGAAGACCCTTTCAAGGATTGGCGAAATTTGAAAGAGAAATTCATCAACAAAAACGCGGAAAGAGAGGGATTTGAACCCTCGCTTATACATATATAGATTGTGGATTAAGCCTTCAAGACAGCAAACATGGTCGTTATGATTATCCTTTTCCTGGTCGATCAAACTCTGCAATTTGCGAAAGTGGTCAAGATGGCAAGGAATGTTAATGGGACCTTGATGATGAAAGCCGTACTCTTCCTCTGCTGCTTTCAAGAGGTGGATGAAGAGCGGGTGATTCAAGTACATCACCGGGATTATCAACTTGTGTTGGTCCTCCTTACCTTGCCCCACCATCACCGCTAGCCACCCTTTCGGTATCTCCTTCATTTCTTTCTTCCCCTCGCGCCCACTATGGTGATGGTGGTGTAAAAGAAGATGAAAATTCAAGAGATTTCTCAAGTCTCCACTACCCATCTTAATTATTAATAAGTAATCAAGAAATTTAAAAATAAAAATAGAAGAGCTAGGGTTAATTTACAGGAGGAGGAATGCAGTGATAGAGAAAGGCCAAGGGTCGGGAGGCAGAGATGGGTAATTTGAAGAGAGTAAGACAAGAAGAGTGTGAGGTTGGAATGTTGCTCATCATATATGGCGTATTATAGTATATTAATTGTACTTATTTAGATGAAACCGAGATTAATGAAAGGGGTACTATTATGTTAATTGAGAGGTGTAGCTAGATAATCGAGGGGTTTATATAGCACTCCAGTATAGGATAGGACTAATTAAAATGTTATGCAGGTAAGGTGGGTACTGAGGATGTAGCTAGAGTAGAGTTTTCTTGTATCATACAGCAAGCAAAAGGTAAGGTAAGGTTTATTCAAGAGGAATAAATCGGAACAGCCCAGCTGAAACCTGTCATTAGTTTTTTGAGGGGAGGGTAGGGTAGGGTTGGTACGTAATTGACGTCTCCCAAACGCTTCAATTTAACCAAGGAAATAACGTTATCATCTTGTTTTTGAATTTGAATTAATGGATTCACATCCCTCTTAATCCGATCCATTGATAAGGATACAAATAATAAAACACAAATTAGGGAGTTGACTCGCAAAATTTAAATCTTCACAACGCTTTCAAATTGGAGGAAACTTTGGACTAAAAGTTGGCAACACAAGGCCACTAGTATATTATTAATTATATATTGCGTGCATTTATATTATGTTGTCAACACAACTATAAAACAAGAAAAAGATTCAAAGGGAGACGTGATTTTAACCGACCCTTCCCTAAAACCGAAGGCTAGCTAGAAGATTGCGGTACAAGTAATCAGCTTGCAAAGGAGAATAAATTGAACAGGGGGCGTTATTATAGTAATTTTTCTTTGAGTGAAGCAAAGAAGCCAAGTTGAAGAAATGAATCATCAGGTATGTAGACATTTTTGTTAGTGATTAATACATGCGGAGGTAACGCTTCACTCAACCTCGCACTGAACCTTCAATTATAACTTTATTTCACATGCATAATCATTATATCTCACATTCTCACCCTTAATTATCGTTATGACTTACTCCTGGTGTGACAATTTTGAATAGTTTTCCGTCTCAATGATTATATTTACTCCATCATAATTGGATGGGTGGGTTCAAATCAGTTGCCCCCCTAACTTAACTGTTAGGATTACTACAACCCCTTATAATAAAAATAAGATTGAGAGTTCATGCACATCAATTTTGTGCAAAAATATTCTAAACAATAAATATTAAAGACGTAATTAATCCATACATACATTATTCTCAGAGAAAAATTCAATTTAGTTCAGGTCTGCAGGAAAGGGTAAGTACATGAGCCCAACGGTCGTAACCACATGTAACGGGTGTCTTCACTTCATGATGTCTGGAGATGTTTATGAGGAAAAGAAAGGTAAGTAGAAAACCCAGGTCCGGCGGTCCGACAGAGAAGAGGAGGTATAATTATTTTACAAATTAAGGTTGTGGTTGCCTGGTTGGGTTAGGGTTAGGGTTAGAGGTGGGAATTAAGAAGGGCCGAGTAAATTTAATGATGGCGGAAGAGGGTTATAAACGGATCGATCGGTCTAAAAACTCACGCTGCACCACCACTTGATGAATTGGCAGTACTGACGTTGCTTAAATTCCAAAGCAATTGCCTAGCGCTTAACCTTTTGCTTTGGAAAGGAAAGCAAATGTTTTAGTTGAATTCAACCAACCAATTGATGAACTGGTAATTCAACTCAAGTTTATTTTAATTTCTGTAAGAAAATTCAGAGATTTTAATTAATACTTGCGGCCAAAATATTCACATCTCTACCAATGATATAATAATGAATTTAATAACACTATATGTTTTTTCAAAATAATTTTATATACCTGCATTCCAATTAAAACTTCAAATGATAAAGGGCATGAGTACTTAAAAGAACTCTTTTCACCATGGTATTTCTCTATAAATGATTATAAAAAAAAATACTACATTAATTGGATGTATTTCAATATATAGTTTGGTTATTGTGTTAGCATATACCTTATAGTGTTCATGTGTTATATATATATATATATATATATAGAACCATATTAAAAAGGTTAGTACGCAACGTACTGATCAAATACTCCCTAAGCAACAGTAATAGTGATGAGTTAATTATTGAGAGCAATGAATCATGAAAAGATCATATTAATTTAGAAGTTTGCAAATCAACTATTTGTACGCGGGGCTTTTCCATTTCAAGCAAAAATAAACTTCAGTCTAGCAAAGCTGATCGATAAGCAATTGATGAATAAAAAACAAAAATTAAAATAAAGACTTAATTCCCAGACAACACTTGAAATTGTGTGGGTGCCGTCAAGACAACACTTGAAATTTTGCAGTCAGCTCTCTGCTCTGCATGTGTCGTTCCATGCATATAGTATACTTACGCGTGGCGCTGTCTCAGAGTCAATAGATAAATTAGGCTTTGGCCCTGCTATATGAAAAATTATTAAATGTACCAGGAATATGATGAACAGTATACTCTTCCTCTCACATATATGTAGACTCCAGCACAAGGAATCTCACGTGGGACCCAAAATTATGTGAGAGTGAAGGCATACTGTTCATCAAACTCCTAAATCATAGAATAATTTCTCCTATTATATATATATATATATGAAGCTGCATTTATAATAAACGTTTGACGGGAGTATTATTGTAGCAGCAACCAAATTACAGGGACAAATTGGTTGTAAAATTTATCTACCGCTAGAAACTCTAGCAATAGAAACCAAATTGTGGCCGCTAGGGCTTAATTCTAGCGACAGTATACTGTCAACAAACGTTTGTTGTGAATGTCTTACTTATATATATATATATAATATGACGGATTTAAAATATATTTTTTAAATAACATACCTCTCTTAAATAGCACATCTTTATCAAAACGACGTCTTTTTGAAATTTAAAAAAATAATAATATTATTAAAAGAAAATATGATATTTTCATCCCCACTTTTTTTTTTTATTTACGAAAATGTCATCAAAAAAATTTCAAAACGATATCGTTTTGATAAATATATATGTTATTTAGGTATATTATTTAAGAGTTATATTTTTGAATCATCATATCTCTCTCTCTCTCTCTCTCTCTCTCTCTCTCTATATATATATATATATATATATATATGCAACTTGACAACCTTCTCACTGACTAGCTTGCTGCTGCCTACTCTGTTCGTCTTCTTAATCAGCACAAATATTTACTAGTATAGAGTCTACTACTACTAGCTATCACCAAGTAGTTAAATTGAGGTCCTAATGGCTGAAATTCATGATCCAGTAAGTACGTACAAAACATTGCCGTCCTTCAGATTTCACAAAAATAATTTTATTTGTCATATATTTTTTATCATAAAAACAACTATTTTTCGTCAATATTAATATAAAATGACACGTCATTTTCATATTTGCATCACTGTTCAACTTATAATTTGCTATTATTGTTTTTAAGGATAAACTTCGCGCAAAAGTACATTTTTGATTTAATGCACAAAGTTTATAAAGATGACTCTTTTTTAAAAAAAAAATGGAACGTTAAGATATATAAAATGAAACTGACAACAGATCAAATGTCCACCACGTGTTGCGAATGTAAAACCATGCATAAATGGACAACTTCCACTGCTCCGCAACAAAAATGCTACTTATTCTAATTTTTTTTTTTTTGTTGGTACCAGCCCTTGAACCCCTAACCAAGCTTTTGATGCTTTGGTGTAGTGACCAAGACTACAAGGGAGAGCCACTCTACTTATTCTATTTTGATTGTTGACTAAACTGTAAAAGTGTTATTTCATATTTATACTCGAGTGTAATATAAACATTACTCCCTCCTTTCTATTATATAGGTCGTTTTAGAAGTTTTTTTTCTTTCCAAAATATAAGTCGTTTTACATATATCTAGGAGAACAAATTTAATCATTTCCTATTCTATCCTTAAAGATAAAATAATTAAGAGAGATGAGAGGAAGAGTAATTAATGAGTGTATGGGTAGTAATGGAATTTCAAACCAACATTAATTGCCTAACATTAATATTTATGATATTTCTTAATATGTGTAATCATATCTTAAACGACTTATATAATGGAAAGGAGGGAGTAGTATTTTAATTTTTATAATTTCAAAAATAATGTTTAAATTTTTTATAAAATTGTTTCCTCCGATCAATATGGCTCAAAATAAATAAATTATATACATAATATGTGAGTTTTTAAAGGATAAAATAGTCTGTTTATACACTAAAAAATATTTTTTCCAATTAGAGGGGTAAAACAGACTATATGTACTTAAACTAAATACTTAAACTAATATAATAAATATTTACCCTTTAAAAACTCACATTTTTTAGTCAAGACTAAATCTTCTCTTCTTTCTTTTTTTGTCTAAACTTAAATATACTTGTGAAATATGACTTTTCCAATTGCTATTCTCCAGAATAAATGTCATCCATAAAAATTTGTAATCTTTCTTCAAACTAATAAGTTTTAAAATATATGCAAAGAGATCAGTGAATATAATAAATTTAATATAATTTTGTAATAATCTCAAGGTTTTGCAATTAAATATATGTTTAATTAGAGTATTATTTCAAAAGTAATCAACTTAATCATAAAAATCATTCTCATAGAGTGAAGGAAAATAATTAGTTTTCATGATAAGATAAATTTAAGTGTATTTAAGTAAGAGTAATGTTACGATGATAAAAGATGATTAAGAATAAATAGATACAAAATGATGTATTGAATTATAATTAATGAATGTTCTATTATATATGAGTGAGTCTAATAGTTATTACTAATAATTACTATTTATATTATTTTATATCATTGTTTATATATAATATTTAGTCACTAAAGCATTTCTCAATTTAAGTAAACTCATATTTTTTAGTGTGTAAACAGACTATTTTACCGTTTAAAAATTCACATGTTGTGCACATAATTTATTTATTTTGACCAAAATAGGTCATAGGAGACAGTTTTGCAAAATATTGAAACGTTAGCTATAAGATTGCAAAAATTAAAATATTAACATTTATGTTGTATTTGAGTGTAAAAATAAGGGGACAGTTTTTCTCATTAAAGAATTATATATAAACATTTTCTAGTTTTTTGTGTGTATTTAAAAAACTCAATGAGACAATCAGATTCTGACTTCTGAGCAGTCATATTCTATTCAAAATACAAGTAATTTCACAAGGACAAAGGCATGCACTTTAGATTATGTTCTTCAATGTTTGACTATTTGAGAGAGAGAATATATATATATATATATATATATATATATATATATATATATATATATATATATATATATATACACACATATTGAGGGGATTCTATATAGTAGTAGAAGATAGATAGGTACGTAGATTGCGTTTTCATCTTCAAATGAAATATATACACCATTCTTGAAAGATGCCCAGCTAAAAGCTTATAGAAAGACAGTAGGCCTCTTTCGAATTAAAAAACAAATTAAGAAAAGTGATGAATAAAGATTATAGAATAGAATTGATACCTTTTTTTTAACAGGAATAGAATTGATACCTACGAATAGAAATTATTCCACATCTCTTAATTACCCACTGTTGAGTCTTTAGCACGTACGTATAATACATCACATTATACAGTTAAGTTGAATTAATGAGCTAGATATATAGATTCTTAGTTAAAAACATTAATTCTATGGGTATTTGATTTCTTGTTCCTTAATTAGATTTTTGGATTTTTGCTTCCTTAATAAAGATAGCCAAACAATGTACGAAGTGGAAATGTATCCGAAGCTGTTAAAATAATAAATCCGCATGCAAAACCAAAACCAACAAAACCCAACCAAGTTGATAACTTCGATGGATCTGCTATAAGAAGTAGTATTAATTAGCAGTATTTATATATACATGCATACATCCATATATATATATATATATATATATATATATATATATATATATATAACATAAACTGTATGGGAAAATTAGATAAATAAAAAATGTACCCACCTGGTGGTTAAGCTAGATCCAGAAGAAACAGCAGTTGGGGGGAATGAAGCCTGGTCCGATGGCAATTGCTAGCTAACGCGTGCATGCATGCATATATAATGATGGATCAATTTCTGATCAGTAATCAATTGTATATATGAATATTAGCTAGTTGGTGGCATCGAGCCGGACAACATTCCCCTCAAACCACAATTCTAATTATGCGGACATAAAAAACTGCAACTAATCCAGTACTACTATATATATTTATTTATCTGTAACATGCCTGATGAATTAATTATAACCCATCATGAATATAATGATTTGGCTCAGATGAGGAGATCTAGCTAGGGAAAGAGAGAGATAAAAAGAGGCAGAGACAACAAGCTATAGATGGGTGAGAGAGGTGAGATGAAAGAAGAAAGACAGAACCCAGACTATATATATAGACCCCACTTCACTTCACCATCTGATACATGGGTACCACAAATGACCACAGGTTACCCCAAGATAGACTTGGACTCCACCCCATCCCCAAAATGCTAAATATTCCAATATATTTGGACAAATATACCACATTTAATTTATCAAGATAAAAATTATTCAAATGTTTTTTTTTGTTTTAAAATTAAAAAATACATTTTTAATACAATTTTACAATACTTAATGGTAACTTACTATGATTCTTAGATATAAAACTTGTCTCATATCGCATATCTTGAAAAAATTTGTCTAGTATATAATTATTATGATCAACTTTTTTCATTAACAACTGATTATGAGTTAAGAGGGTTTGATGTCTATCTACTAGACTTGAGCCTATTTTATAAATGTAAAAATGAAATACTACTAATATTATATTTGTTATTTTAAAAATTATATCAAATTTTCAATTTTCCAAATTAATTTAGAAAATTGAAATATATTTTAATTTTGAAACATAGGGAATAGTAGCTATGGTATGATCGTAATTAATCCAACTAGAAGAATATAATGCTATAGATGTATTTTTAATTTTAGAATAGATTAAAAGAGAAAATTTGTCACTAATTTTGGTTTGGAGGGAGTAGCACTACTCTACCGTCCCTGTCGCTCGTTATCATCCAATATGAATCACCCAACAAACTTGTACCGTTAGATTCGATCGAGATATGATCATTATTGCATATATTCCTCCATTTCTTTAAATTAAAGAAGGAAAAACTGAAAGAGAGAAGACTTTCATACAAGCACTAAAAAGGAAAAGATGTCCCCTCTTGATTGGTTGTGTGTGGGTTAGATTTGATGGAACTATATAGATCGATGTAAAACATTTTCCTCACATAACAATGAGTTTTGTATACTTTTTTTCATACTGTCGGAGCACCTCCGAGCCCTAACACAGGAGGACTAGAAGCATAAATAATAAATTATAGTAAAGGTATAATTTATTTATTTTACTTACTCCGTTCTAAAATACTATCGAAAATCAATTTATGACATTTATAAATACAAAATTAATTAAGATGATTTATTAAATATTATAAAATAATAAATATTACAATAAATCATACTTATTACATAATTTATAATATTTATTATTGTATTGATTAAATTAAAATTAAAGAAATTAATGTTAATTTAATATTAAAAATAGTTTAAGTTGATTTCAAAAAATCAATAATAATCGAATATATTATTGAAATGGAGGAAGTATAATTTAGTTACCGGCATATGTTTGTTTATTAAACCTTTTTTCTTTCAATGGATTTTTAGTTTTTTGGAACTTTGTCTCGAGGAAATCGCTTTTACATTCTGAAAAATTGAAGATGATGAAGAAGTATACAATTAGTAAAATAGTAGCAGTCCTTAAACGAGAAAGGGAACAAGCGGAGTGGGTGAAAAGAATTGAAGCACCTTTTTGTGAGGTAGCTTTTGGTCCATTTCAGACTCTCAAGCAAAACCTAGCTAGTGTCCAGGTTCTTATATATATATATATATATATGGACAGCCCCATAAACTCCGCTGCATGCAATTAGAAAAAATACCACACCAAATTAATTATAATCCATAAAGCTGTCATCACATTATAATAATATTATTATTATTATAGTATTACAAACTTAAAGCAATAAGAAATTGAAATATTCAAGAAATTTGCTGCTAAGTTCAAATCAAGAATTATATACTAGTAAAACTCGAATGCTGCGCTAATTAACAAGAAGTAGCACGGTGTTGTTTAGTCACCTACTTCATGCTTTTTGGTCGCGGGAATGGATGATACATACATACAGCCAAACAAACAAACTAATAGCTAGTTCCATTCACTTGATTGCTGGATACATGATTCGTACCGCCACCGGGGCAGGTGAGCGCTGCCCGCAAATCTAAATCCATATATATAGTTGGTGAGATTCGACTCTATTTTAATATTCTTCCTTTCCTAAAACATAAGATAAATTTTGATCTTTTGATGTCAATTCAAGACATTTTTGATCTTAAAATTGATATTAAAATCTTTGATTTTAGTTAATAAATATTATAAATTATGTAGAAAATACTATTCATTGTAATATTTATTGTTTCATAATTTTTAATAAATCATCTCAATTTTGAGTTTAAAAATATTTAAAATTAACTATTTAAAATTAATAATGATCTTATAATTTGGAACAAAAAGAGTGTTAATCAACATAATCAAACCCTAATTTCTTCTAGACATCCAAGTACTTAACGGCATGTTTGGATACTATCAGTGTTTCTGGTCTTCATATTTTGTACTATAAATTTCACATTAACAAATTTGAATTATTCTAATTATATTCAGTGTCATAAACATGTCAACTTGCTTAATATAATTATCAATGTATCATGTATGTATATGTGTTGGTCAACTTCATATAGTTGTCGTGATTCTTGTTAACCTATTTTACTTTATTCTTCTTCAAGTATAATATTATATTAATTGATACATAAAATAATTATAACCCTGTATGGCTGTGTTTGGTAGTAAATTTGTCCTACGACTCTATTCGTTCTTGGGATAATGTAATATCCCAATATGGGTACTATTTAAACACCACCACCCTCACGACCTTGTCATTACAAATTTAGAGCAAAAATACCTTGATGAGTTATCTTAATTTCTCACAAAGTCACCCAAGAAGATTAATAAAAATACGATAACGGTTTGAATTTTTATATACATATCAAATTATTTTATATATTATGATATGCGACTATGTTGTTTCACATATAATTCCTTAAACAAAAAAAGTATTTGCAAACAAATATAGAATTGTTTATTTGGATAGTTTAGGATTGGCGTGCGACATTTTCTTTTAAAATGTGTGTGTGTGTGTGTGTGTGTGTGTGTGTGTGTGAGAGAGAGAGAGAGAGAGAGAGAGAGAGAGAGAGAGAGAGAATCAAAATATATATTTGAAATTTTTTAGACATGACATATTTGAATAGTGTATAATTTATATAAGTTGTTTGTTTTTATGATTTATGCCAGTATACAATGGTGGAAACAATGTATAAGCAACTAATTATTAATATATGAATTTGGAGCAAATAAAGTATGTGATAACTTGTTAATGAGTCGTATGAGCTTGTCGTCTCAACTCTCATGTTAACTACGACATGTTTATTTAGCTAACCGAGTTACGCAAATTGTATCAGGTGGCGTTCGGATTCAACCCGCCAAACCCAAAACGAATACTCGTCCTAGTTCAAGGTGGGAAAATTCAATACTATTTTGATGACAAAAAAAATACTTACAAAAAATAAATGAATACAAAATAATGTGTTTGATTGTGATTGATTATTATTATTATTAAACCCACTTATATTTGATAAATTATCAATTAATTATATTTTCTCATATTATTTTTTATAAAATTCTTTTGCCATCATAACGGGGAAATGCTTGGGTCCAGTGGTCTTAAGTCATGCTATCCTTTTGGGGGCCTGTACAACAATAAATTATTGGAATTTTTATTGGAGCCCGGAGAAGCTATTATTAGGTCCTTAGATAGGGTTGAAGCCAGACGGACGGGGTTAGTTCCAGTACGCAACAGGTTAAACTCTTCTCCTCTACCGGCTCTACGTTAACATGAATGTATTATTATAATATTGATTTCGAAATATCACATCATATATTGAATATATATTCTTTTAATTAACATATTTTGAGAGTTCAATTCACTTCCTTTTTATGGTACACGTCATACATAATGGAAGCAATTCTAATCTCAACCATTACTCATATCTACTCCAAGTTTCAAGTCAATTACTTCCATTAATTAACTGTATTAAAGTTCAATTTTCCTAAGGAGTACCAAACAAATAGAACAACAATAGCCCACCCTTTTGGCTTGTACAACTAACTACCAACCAAAGGATAACTTCGTAGAAATGACTTCCTTTAAATTTCCTTGCAACAAAATATAATGTTGAAAAATTGTTACTCGGGCAAGCAGGAACCGAGTGTTAGTGCATAATAATAATAATAATTTAATCCCAAATATGATGGGGCTGCTGCCGTGCTGCATCATAAAAATTGTTACTCAGAAGTCTAATACTTATCCAAAAAGAATAAGACATTCAATCAATCCCCTTCTACATACAGTAAGTAGTAAGCATCAACATTAGACACAAGCCTTTTTTTATTTTTCTTTCAAGCACTAACACTACCTTCCTTTTGATGATGCTACTTTATATTAACCCTAAAACCTTACCCTCTAACACGTGTGTGCACCAAACTTCCCTCTTCTCCAATAGGGCTCTTTACACGTGTCCTTTCTTATGCCCATTTCCAAATTTAAGTACCACATAACCACAAAGGAAACGGAGAAGAAGAAGGAAAGAGACAGCATCAAAGAATAATAATGGCCGTTCAGGACAAATTCGTTGGTCATCATCATTTTCAAGCAGAGTCGGTACGGGGAAGAGAGTTTAAGGTATTGACTTACAGGGGCCACCTATTTCCTTCGGCCGATATCCACTAGTTTCTTGGACTTGAATAGACAGACAATAATGTCCCGCCCCCCTCGGAAATTACTCAAACCTTCAAAAACTCTTTATTAATAAAAACAAGTATCGTTCTTAAAAATATAACACAATTAAAAATATCTACTTTCGTCACAAGATTTTGACAAGTGCCAACCAAGTTGTTGTATTGCTTGCAGAGGATTGAGCTAAATTCGAACTCCCATCATGACCCAAACCAGCGACAACTCTACCAAGTGGAGGAAACATTACAATCACGATGACATGGACAGAACACACTTGAGTAGCCAAGTTGGACACTGTCATGTCAAAAAAAGACATAACTTTGGAAGGCTCAAAGTTCAAACAGGGGATACGTGGCTCTGCTTGAAATCAAAAAATTAATAATCTTGTGATAAAGATAAAAAGTCCTATGGTAACCGAGAATGTAAGGTTTTCTTGCTTCTTATGATTGATAACGTAATGATCCTGAATCGTATTAGTTACTTCTTTTAATGATCCTGAATCGTATTAGTTACTTCTTTTTTGCCACTTACGCAAAAACAATCCACCATCGTCCTCGCCTTACAACAGCTCCTGAAACCATCTCATCCTGGTTGGGTAGATCCACTTATCCACTCTGGTACAGGTTTAGTAAGACCTGCCAGAAACATAGAAGAAAGCCATTAGGCCGAGACGAAAATATATTAATGGGGCATAGACAGACTATAACATTTTCCTCTCAAAGTTTCCCAGCATTAAGAGAATGACCATTTTCTTTCAATTCTTGTATTTCCATTCTTCTCTCTCTCAGTTTCTAATACATAAAAGTGTTTTAAGTACCTAATTTCATTTCTCTTTCTCTACTATTCAAGGCAACCAATCATATAAATAAAATCATACTCGTACAAACATAATAATCCGGTATTAAAAGTCTACCAAAATAACAAATTTTATAGGTACATGCCCACATGACCATGAAATGATAAAAAAAAATTAGCAAACTGGTGCAGCAGAAACAAGAGCATGTGGTATAAGTGAACTACACGTCTAGTAAAATCACAAAAAGATTGTATTAGAAACTATAATAAGGAAACTACCGTGTGCTTGCACAGTGAAACCACCATCTTTAATAATATAGGATATGCGTTCACAAGATAAGATGGTGAGGTAAAAATTATGTGGAGCTACCATCAATTTTCAATCATGTATCGGGGCACTTCCAGTGACTAAAGTAGTCATATCTATTTTCTAAATAGATAAAGTTACTGACACATGTTGCGCAATTGTACAGGAGACGAGCAATTATCTCTCTCCTATTCCACCATAATCGTTGGGAAAAGAAAAGGCAACGAAGAATAGGACTTAAGTTCATAATTAGAAAGAAAGACGGGAAACAAGATTAGAAATTCTACAAGTGATAGGAGAGCAAGTGGTATACGACATCAAAGACCATAGTTTAAGATAACTCAGCAGGAGAACCGTGTCAGATACTTTCTACATAGCTTTTTTCTTTTTTTTGGTACCCTACTTTCTACACAGCTTACTATATATCTTACAGCCCAATCTTCCCAGCAAATTTCTAATAAACAATCTCCTACGATATAAACAAATTACATATTCCCTCTAAATTGCAGACTAGAGAAGGTCAAGGTAAGACAACTTCAGAAAATGATGGAAGGTGGAGACTTCTCGTCGTCACCACCAGCAACAAACACCAATCCTAACAATTACCAGAATCAGCTTTTCACTCGAAGGAAAAAGAAGAACAAGAACACTAGGAGGTTTAATGATGACCAAATAAGGTCACTGGAGTCCATGTTTAAGCTGGAGACAAAGCTTGAGCCAAGAAAGAAGTTGCAACTGGCAAGAGAGCTTGAGTTACAACCACGCCAGGTGGCTATATGGTTTCAGAACAGAAGAGCTAGATGGAAATCAAAGCAATTGGAGCAAGAATACAGAGTACTCAAAACCAATTATGACAATCTAAATTCGCGATTTGAATCCTTACAAGACGAGAAACAGTCTCTGCTTACAAAGGTGCCGTTCTTCTTCTTATTCATATTATCTTGCTTTTTCTTCCTCCTGCTGGTCAACTTGGGAGTTTTGATAGCTTTTTAAACCCTTAAATAAGTGTGGTTTTTCTAACAGTTACAGAAGCTAAGTGATCTGCAAAATGAAACTCATGATGGGGGCATGGTAAGCACGGCTTCAGAAGGAAGAAGTACGCACAGAGGATTGGATTATGAAGATACCAATAGTGAGATAAAAGCAAACCCAAGTATCTTAATTGGTAGTCAGGACAACGGTTCGATTATGCATTCAGATGATGATGAGAGAGGAAACACAGGGTACCTTGCTCAGTATGAGGAACCAGAACTTCTGAACTTGTGTAAACAGTTAGACGGCTCCATGGCACCAGCTGAGAAATGGTGCAATTTTGAATCAGGCATCATTTCTAACCATACGTGTGGCACTTCGAACTGGTGGGACTTCTGGACTTGATACATGTACTAGGCATTGAGAACGATGTAGATTGTGTGTGAAAATTTATTCCTGCTGTTGCATGGCACTCGTGAAGACCAAGAGAGCTCTTACAGCCTTTGGCAACTCCTTCAATGAAGCCAGTAAAGTAAATCAATTATCCACGCCAGATGTTAATTAGGCTCCAAATGGAACCAGCTGCCATGAGGAAGCTGGTCCTGAGCGCTACTAACTACCCTTTTCCTTAATTGCTCTTTTCAAGATCCAAATGGACTAAAATGTCTCACTCTAATTTGGCTGGAAGGGAGAGAATGCGGATTTATCAGGAATTGTGGAGAACAAGACTCCGACTCAGATAGTAAGAGCAGTAAGGAGAAACCTGGCAAGAAATAGTATCGATCATGCCAGGGCATATTTGTGCACAAGGACATAAATATATGATCTAGCACGAAACTAAGAGAGTGGGATAAATGTGTGAAATAGGTAGCCTAGTGGATCATTGTGTAATAGGGAGACTAGAACTTCTGTAGATCTACTTTTATTTTTATTTCTTCATAATATAATTGCAAGACAATAGAGTCTTACATATTATAAATGGTAATGAAAAAGAAGTAGCATAACACACTTTTACTGGTGAACCCCATGTTCACCAAATTTGCTAGAAAAATGACTAATGTGATTGAACTTGCATATAGAACCCCATCTTTGTTTACAATGTTATAGTTGTTTGAAATAGGCATTACAAGATCCCAGGGCATCCTGTATTTCCCAATAAAATCTAAAATATCAGCCAAGCATGAAGTAAGGATATATTACAACTGGGCAGAAATAACTTTGCTGACAAATGATTTATCAGAGAAAAAAAAACCTTTGTTGGCAAATGTGGCAGTAATAGATCTAATCTTTCACAGAATCCTTTAAAATTCAGACCTTTTCCTATTTTAACTTCTCAATTTTTGCCTTTTCTGAATTCTTTTGGATTCTCAAACAAGAACTTAGGCTTCATTTGAATTTTGAAGTAAGATTTGTTGAGGGGGGAAAATAATTCAGGTACCCATACTTCCTCTTTTGTGATAAGGAAATAACATGGGAAAAAAGAAATAAAGAAATTATTTCTACATGTTATTATTTTGTATCTATTTAGTCAATAGTGATACCTAACAATGTCAGAAAATCCTTTTAGTTATCAACTACAAGTAAGGACAACGGAAAAATGAAATTGTTTACCTTTATACGCTTCGAAAACAGCTAATGAACTGCTTCTTCAACTCTTTGAATGAACAGATAGATCGGGCTGGAAGCGAACACAACCAAGATTTGGCTGGCCCTCTCAGTGTGCCCATGAAGAGCATACATAGCGATTCATCACTATGCCCAAGTAACCTCATCAGTGTCTTAAAGGGTTCAACATGGTTGCATGGGTCAGTGGTTCCATCATAGGATTCTAGTTCCGGTAACTGGAGGCAGTAATCAAGCCGCGTTTTCTGTATCTCAGGGGAGAATGGTAATTTATTTTCGTAGCCCCTCATACCATTATCTTTGGCCTTGATTTCACGCTCTAGTTCCTCAATACTTGGCTGCAAATTTGAACCTAAACTGGGTTTCTTTTGCGATGACACTTGTTGTGATGTAGATTAGGATCTCAAAGGTGGTTACTTCCCGTACTTTCTAGGGGAAATTCATCTCTGGGCCTCTTTCTATGGTTTTCGGGCATGCCTTCCACTTGCTTACAGGGAGTTCGCCAGCTTCTTCGTGGAGATCAGCCTCTTTCTAATCACTCCTGCTCCACCTGAAGCTGTTTAATCTGTTCAGCGAGTGCTCGTTGCTGTTCTTTCAATACTTGCAACCGGGCACTGTTTGCCTTAATTTGGTGGAGACAGTCACAACCACCTGCCTGGCGACCATCAAGTTACTGGTCTGCTTCTGGCTATGTCTTCTTCCTTGTGCCACACACTTTAATTCACAACAGCGGCCTTGTCTTTTTGCCTTGGGGGATTGGTCGTGCACCGCCGGTTCATGATTTCAGGTTCCTCCTACTTCTGGGGTTTTGTTAAGAATCAGCCCTAACCCCAATTGTGCCTAGGGCATGAGTAACAGAAACATGATAAGGTTGAAAATATTTAACAGATCTTTCTACGAAACAACGCATTCCTATTCTGATTCTCTTGTTATGGTATCGGATAAGAACGGATAACAAATATGCTGTTATGGCGAATTTCACCTTCTATGGAAAATTAAAATCATAAGATACGGTTGACATACAAAGTTATGACAATATCCACCAAGTATCAACACAAAATGTACGCCACTAAAGTCGAACTATAAATACTGTTAATATTATGACTAATTGCACAAAGAAAATTAAAAGCGTATATCATAGAAACTCAAATCATGAACTAAAAACTTTTATCACCGAGGGAAGAGACGATGTATTAATGAATGAATGGAGTCGAGCATATACATACTTACTTGAAATCGTCCGATACCAAAATTGTAGAATTACTCGGTCCGGGGGAAGAAGGTATCGATCGCATCCATGGGCACGAGGGTTTTCCGATTCTATTCAAGGGTTTATGGTTTTCACCCTCTTTTTTTTTCTTTTATATATCTTTGAGTTTGGAATCTAGGTCATGGGAATCTTTGCAGGACAGTTTGGCCGAGTGGTCTAAGGCGCCAGATTTAGGCTCTGGTCCGAAAGGGCGTGGGTTCAAATCCCACAGCTGTCAACTATATTATTGTTTTATTATTATTGTTTTAATTTATGACTAGGGATAACCCGTGCCTGAAGGCACGGTACAATTAATATAACAGTTGAGTACTGTATTTAATATTTTTAAATTGAAAAATCTAAAACTGTTGTGGTCAACCATTAATACAAAAAGATTAGTACTCAATACAGTCATAGTTTATTTTTGAGACAAACATTAGTGTGCTACTCATTCCCAACTTAAAATTAGTTCTTAACAGGTTTAAGCAATTAATTGATTGACGATAGCGGAGTCAAATTTGTGTAATATAATATTTTCGAGTATATTACACACCTTTCCTTTAATGACAAAATAGAATGAGAAGTTTGACAGCATTTATTTGTTTCTAGTATATCTAACCATCGATCAATATGATCCATGAACAATTTTTTCTGTGGAAAAATGGTAGTACTGCAAGCCATTTCGTGAGATCCAATAAGGAAAAAAAAATATAAAAATTCAAAAGAAATATTTTTGCATATATACCCAAAAGTATAAAATGAACTCTCTAAATCCAAATAAAAAAATATTGTCATTACACCAATTAAATCGCATCACCATAACATTTTTTTCTCTATATTTTTTCTTGAAATTGGACAAAAGATTTTCATAGCATGAGTCAGAACTTACTACAATAGTTACTTTCAATATATCCCTCAAAAACACCAAAGAGATGATACGTAATTATCCGTGCCTAAAGGCACAGTGTAAATTAAAATTTCAAAAATACTCTATTACCTAAAGACTCTTTGCAACATAAAATAACTTACAAATCAATTAGAATGAATCTGAACCGTACCCGTGATTTTCATGTGTAAATATAACGACCGCAATACCAGACAAGCAGAAAAATGACATCAATGCTAAAAAGGTGACTCATTTTATTTATGTGCAATTTTTTATTTATTATTATTATAATAATTATAATTATTATTATTATTATTATTACTACTACTACTACTATTATTATAATAAAAGTAATAATAATAACAATATTTATTATTATTATTGTTATTACTATTATTATTATTATTAGTAATAATAATAAAAAAATAATAATAATAAATATAATAATAATAATAATTATTATTATTATTATTATTATTATTATAATAATAATAATTAATATATTAATAATAATAATAGTAATAATAGTAGTAATAATAATAACAACAATAATAATAATAAAAATTAATGATATATATTAATTTATCAGATTTTTTTTTTCAAATTTATCATATTAATTTTTTATATTAAGTAGTATAATTATTTCAAAACTTTTTAATGATATATTATTATTATTATTTTTAATTTATCATATAAATTTATAATATTAAGTATTATAATTAGTTTAATTTTTTTAATAATTTTAATTTTTAGAAAGATTAATTTTGATATCATTAACTATCTATTAATATATTTTAAAGAGTAATAATTAGTGTATTGGATAGATTGGAGGGGAGCCAAGCAATTTACATTCGATAAGGTTAGGGACATAAAGGGGGTGGTGGTTGATATTAACTTACTACGATAAATTAGATTCAACCAGACGCGGACGTAACGTTAGGTATTTAAGATGGTGTATGTAATTAATTGTTTAGAATGACTCAACTTAATATTTTTAAACATTGGATGTGATATTTTATAATGATCAAAATTAACACACTCAAACAGTAAATTGAGTGTTTTTTTCATATATATATTTTTAACTCACTTGGATCACATCTACACAAATAGAATTAAGGCGTCGAGCAATGAAACAACATGCACATCGTGGTGAAAAAATATGCATATGCTCTATTTAAAAAATATATATTTACAATAAAATTTATAAAAACACGTATATATCCGAGAAAATAATTTGTCAAAGATTAAGTATACGTTGTTAAACTAGGTTGAATACTTTTAATATGGTCGGAGGATCCGAGCCAAACTCAGGTCATTACAACTAACCAATATGATAATATAAATATAATTATTTATTGTTATAAAGAAATACACTAGAATATGGTGAAAATGCCACACCCTATATAATTATTATGTCGTGGATAATTATCTTTTGTTTGTTAGGCCGCTGCATGTACCGCCGGCCACGTTTCAAGACACCGACTCATCGTACGGAGACAAAGTATTATTGAATGACAATATTGTATGATTTATTAATATTATTATTTTAAAATTTGCATGAACTGTGGTATTTTTTTTATTATTAAATTTCATAACTTGTAGAAAGGCATTATTGATTATTCGAGTGTTATGTTTATTTATAAAAACTATGTTTAGGATTGAAATATTTGTATTAATTTAATATTATTTTATCCCATAATAGAAGATTAATATTATTTTAAATAGTTCTATGATAAGATTATTTATGAGGAATTATATAATTTTATGATGAATTTCGGATTAATAGTTCTCTCATTGTAACTTATTAAATGATTTTATGGAACTAACAGTTCAATATTGAGGGGCTAATAATCTCTCGTCATGGGATAAAATAGTTTGAAGTAATATTAAATTAATACGAATAGTTCAATTCTAAATATATTTTTTACCAACAAACATAGCCAAAGAAAATTATGACTTTTTTATAGTATTTTTTTGATTTTTGGATGGGTTGGATGATATCAAATATGGATCAATATTATTATCCATCCAAAAAAAAGACGAAAATGCACAATATTTTTGTGGCATAGTCGTATAATTGGCAGGAGCACATATTCCATTCTATATTTGACAAAAAAAACAAATCATTTATCAGAGGGATAACAATTCCTACCCGTGATTCATGCTTTAGAAAATCAACGCCGTGCAATTAAGAGAAAGGACAAATCTTATCCACCAGTCTGTATGTATTATTTGGCGGTCGCAGAAAGTTTTCATCGTTGATGTGCGTTTTTTTTATAATGGAAGATTAATATTATTTTAAATAATTTTATGAATTATTTTTTATTATTTTTAAGACTAATTATGAGAAATTATATAATCTTATAATGAATTTTGGATTAATAGTCCTCTCATTGTAACCTATTAAATAATTTTATGGGACTAACAGTCTAATATTGAGGGGTTAATAATCTCTCGGTATGGGATAAAATAGTCCGAAATAATGTTAAATTAATACGAATAGTCCAATCTTAAATATATTTTTTACCAACAAACATAGCCAAAGAAAATTATGATTTTTTTAATAGTATTTTTTTGACTTTTGGATGGGTTGGATGAGATCAAATATGGATCAATATTATTATCCATCCAAAAAAAAGACGAAAACACACAAAATTCTTGTGGCATAGTCTTATAATTGGCAGGAGCACACGTTCCATTCTATATTTGACAAAAAAGCAAATCATTTATCAGAGGGATAACAATTCCCACACGTGATTCATGCTTTAGAAAATCAACGCCGTGCAATTAAGAGCAAGGACCAACCTTATCCACCACCACCAGTCTGTATGTATTATTTGTGTGGTGTTACAAATCTCCAACGTTTTTTAAATCAGTGTATATATATGTGGTGTAAGAATACCAACGTTTTTAAAATGTCCACCTCCTTCGGTTCAGTGTGTGGTGTAGAAACACTAACGTCATATATATGAAACAATAAGAGAATATTGTTTTAATATATTTTTGAAATATAATTATTTCTTTTAATTAAGCTGAAAAAGCAAGGAACAAGTAGTTTTTTTTTTTAAAAATAAAAAAATTATGGGATATAGTTTATATATATATATATTAGTAGGAATTTATGCTATTATATTTTTATTTTATGACTTTCAGGAAATCTAGAGATGAGGGGATAGAAACTGAATTAATTAAAACAATTAAACTCTGAATTAAGTAGAAGCAGATTCAGTCTTCTGAACCACTTTCATATAGCTAGCATAAATAGGGAATGGCGTTCCCCTCCCTCTTGTGATCACATTACCTAGCTCTTTCTCTTTATTACCTCCGTTTCTTTCTTTCTCCCTCCCTCCCTCCCTCCCAGAATAGCTAGCTAGCTAGCTATAACAACTCATGGCGTCCAAACCCTCGATATGCAAGTTTGCGACGGAAAAAGATGTGGCGGTGGGCTTAGCAGCTTATGTTGCAAATCTTTCCAATAAGTTTGTCAAAGACAAGGATTACTTTACCCTTGTTCTATCTGGAGGTTCACTCACTTCCACAATGAGGTAATAAATTAAAAACAAATATGCATGATGGTTATACTCACTAATTAATTATGTATTTTATTTTAACCATTATCTCTTCTACTTTATATATATATATATATATATATATATTCAATAAGTAGATATATAGTTAATTAAAAAGAAGAAAATACTAACACAACATGGAAATTAAATTCAGATATTTAATAGACAACAAAAATAGTATCCCGTGGTCGAAATGGTTCATTTTCTGGGTGGATGAGAGGGTTCTTCCTCTAGATGACAAAGACAGCAATTATAAGACTGCCTACGATGATTCCTATCAAAGGTAAGTATAAAAGTTAATTAAATTAGTTATAATACGTACGTATGTACGTACTCCATTCATTCAATCAAGTTTCTTAATTATTTATCCTAGCTAGCTAGCTAATAATTTTTAATTAATTATTGTAACCTGGTATGCATATATAGGTACCTATCCCGCCCTCCAACATATTTCCCATTACCGAGCATTTGTCACCCGAGGCTACAGCTGCTGATTACGAAGCCAAACTAAAAAAGTTTGTTGACAAAAAGAAGTTAAAATTATCAGATGATGGTAAGTACCCAATATTTGATCTCATGTTATTGGGGGTGGGGCCAGACGGACATGTAGCATCACTATTTCCATGGCTTTATCAACGCTATGAGACCGAAAGCTGGATAACCTTCGTGAAAGATGCTCCAAAACCCCCTCCGCCGAGAATTACAATGACTTTTCCGGTGATAAACTGGGCTTCGGAGATTGCAATTCTGGTCGTGGGAAGTTACGGAGCGAGTGTGGTGAATGTAGCACTGGGAAAACATACTTGTAATTATCTTCCACTGCCCGTTCAAGATGTTTCGCCAGTTAAAGGACACCTCACCTGGATGCTTGACAAGGATGCTGCTTCTAAACTCTAAATGGAGGAGATTTATATTATCTTTACTCGCTGGTGCTCTGTTGTATCTTCATATTGTTAGTTCTTGATGTATGAATAAAAGTGTCAGCATAATAAGGGAAAAGTGATGTATGAATGTTATGATGTCTGAATAAAAGTGTCAGCATAATATCTAGTAGCATAACTATTACTTCGCATAATCTTGTTGATATGACTATTATAGTATTTTCTCTGTTTTAAAAATCTATGATTATTTTTTATTTTTTGAAGTCGAAATTTGAGTTATTATTAAATTTTAAGTTGAAATAAATTTATTTAATTTTGGATAATATAATTATAAAATTGTACACTAAAATACAACTAATACTTCCAAGATTTGTTGTTCTTCAAATTTTGATGAAACACCTCAATTTTTTTTAAGAGGAAGATAATTTAATACCCACTAAATAATTTAAAATATTTATTTGAATTTTATTTAATATTTGGGTCAAATTTATGTGGGCTAATAAATAATAGATAACATTAATTTAGTTCAATTGAGCCTTAAAAATTAATTAGGTCTAATTTATATTTGTCTAATTTTAAATCTTATTAAAATTTGAAGAGTTAATAAAATATATTAATAAATAAATAAAGCATAAACCGTATATGCCGCCGCTTACTTGTAAAACAGAAAAGTGAAATTTTGATGAATTGCAATCATAGAAAGAAAAGTGAATTATTGGAAGAAACTAAAAGCAGGTTTGTTTCCTTTACTTTAATTTCTGGTTCACAATTGGGCGGTACAAATCTAAACATAATTTCATATTCAAAATTTTGATGGTTGATTATAGAAAAAAGTACAGATGATTGGAAATCATAGAAAATTTGTTTTATTTTAATTTTTTACATCTATCATGGGCTGCGTATGAAGTGATGAATTTTTATATATAATACAGGGAATGAACATGCAATCTAGAATCTGGTTACGTGCATATTGTTATTATTATATACGTACATGTATATAGATATTAATTAAGTCTATTCATTCTGCTCAGTAATTAGGAAAATAATTGATGAATTGATATTAGAAAAAATAAAATTAAATATTTGCATGGATTCCATTATCATAAAATAAAACAAATACATTGATATTAGAAAAAATATAATAATATAAAATATTAAGTGTATACATTCTTTTTCCGACAAGTAATCAGGATGAGAATTACCTTTTGTCTAAATAAGTCAATTAATTTTGAATTTATTTTTTTTAGACTTGAGTTTCCTAATATTTTGTAAATGGATGTTTTGGACCTATTTTGACATTTACTCTTAGAAATAGAGATTATATTATTATGGAGTTCTCTCTATTTTATTGAGCGTTTATGATAGTTGTTGATATTCAGTTTATTTTAGAGGCATTTTGAGGTTTATTGCAGGATTGTATTTGTTATATTCGTGCATGACATCCCTTTCCCTTTTAAAAAAGTGTGTTACACGTCACATATTTAATAATAATTTGACCAATCCCTTTCCCTTTTAAAAAAGTGTGTTACACGTCACATATTTAATAATAATTTGACCATTAATTGAACCGATAACCCATTTCAAATTTGAAAACATTGGTCACAGGCTCACAGCACCTATTTTCTCAACTCAAGTGAGAAAACCACAAAACGTAATTTCACAATATTTATCAGAATCCTAGTTTCCAAATATTACTATAGCAATTGGACCATACACAGAAATTTATATCTTGTTTGATATCAAATTTATATTTTTAATTAAAAAATTAATATTTTTACCAGTAAAATTATTAATTTTACTAAATTTTATTTATATGAATAATAAATAAGACCTACCATCAAGAAAAACTCGCACCAATAATTATTTGCAAATAATAATTTTTGATACCACCTCCTATTATGGTAGTTTCTCATTAACGACCACTTACAATTGAAAAGCTTAGAAAATCTCCTCCCAACTCATGATAAAATCACAGTTCCCCTTACAAACAGCTTCTCAAATAGTTATTTCAAAATAGTAATAATAATAAAAAATAAGAAAGTGCAGAACACTACTACTGAAAATGAAATTGGTGTGTGTGTGTGTGTGAGAGAGAGAGAGAGAGAGAGGGTGGGGGGGGGGGGAGATGTTATTTTAAGATAACTTAAGGGGGGCAATGCGCCCAACTGGAAGAGAAATGTAACATTCAGACTCCTGATTGTCATCAAACAAAATAACACAGACTCTCAGTCAACGGTGATACACCAGTGCCAGAAGACATCCAAGAATCATAAAAAGACTTGCGTATCAAATTATGAACTCATGTTCCAATTTGGCATGCACAAACACAATCAAAAACATAAACAAGGAGCTGTCCTTCTAAGTATGTGATTTGAATAAAGGTGGAACCAATCATCTGATCCTGAGATAATTATAAGTGACTATTTTTCTTTGGTGTATTGTCGGACTGCAAATGCTAAGCCCAATATCAAAAGGGGGACGACAAACTGTAAAATCTTAATCACAAACTCTGGAGTCTTGTCAGGATTGTAGGTTTGCTGTGGTGCAATGTAAGTACGTTTCAGGGGAACAGTCGCAGCGTCTATCTCTCCGATGTAATATTTCTCCATCATCTCTCTAGCATTTTCACTGTGGCCAACGTCTTCAAAATCATTTGTTGCATCTTTCCCTGCAAAATTTCAAGACAAATCTGAGAAAGCCCATTTCACACAAGCTACAACTCAAATCTGTAAAGATGAATTGGATTGATAAAATATATCACAGAATTACCGGTGGCTGATAACAGGACTTCATCACCTCCAGGATGATCATCCATGAATGGGGTCACATCATACACCTGCAACAGTAATTTAAGATTTAAACTTGTCACAATTACAGTGAAAAAACATAGTTGCAATTCTTAAACTAAAAAAAAACAATCTACATCCAGAAAGATAGCAATGTCATACATAAACATGTTATACTAACATTAGCTGCTCACGTATTGCAACTCATCTCTTTCTAATACTGTCCTCCTTCAAACATGCAATTAGCTTCACAAGGGTATAAAAAAATCCAGCAAAAAGGTATTGCCTTGTACACTCACAACAAAGACGGCTGACTGAATTCTAGAAAAGCAAGACACCTTGTGAGAAAGTTTTGACGCAACTAGTACTGAATGCCCATGAGCGAGCTATGGGGAATGGCCCATTTGGATGGGGAAGAATAGACAATTATCTGATGGAGTGAATTATCAAATTCAAATCTAAAACAATTTCTTGTGACAAACATTAAGCTATCAAAGAAAAAAAAAATCTCACTATTTGGGTATTCTTCTTTCTTGAGGGTCAAGATCATTAGTGTGGTTGTATAAGAAAAGAAATACTCAATCATTTCAAAGTGAGAGTTAAATTTCTCGTTTTAGGATGGGAGACCATTTTCAAAATCAATGTACATAATATCATTATATAGAAGTAAGTTGAAATATTGGCCATGGGTTATATTAAACAACTAAACTGTAAGTTTTCTCTAAAATAAATTTTAATGTTTACAAGTGAAATCTATACTAAAGAAAAATATTGTCAGAAGGAGTAAGATTTAATCTAGCAAAAAAGTAAAATCAAATACCCATTCAATTACGCTATTCATAAGGAAAAAATACATGGTTGTAGCTGTAGCAAGTCAGTACTAACTAGGAACTAGTTTGGCTGTGGCAAGACCCAAAATGCGTAAATGACAAGTCTTTCATTAATTAAACAATGAATTATGATAAAATTGCCATTAATAAAGATAGTGCAAATGTGCAATGACAATCGTCTATAATGAAATCCTCGTTGCCATAGCATGTTATTCCCTAATAATGGTAGAGATAATATAATTAATAAACATTACATAATTTCACTGAAGTATTCAGATCAGTATACATCCTCCACTGATACAACTACGACCATGCTAAAACAAATTGTTCACGCTTGCAACAAAAAAGTCCAAAACATTTAGATAAAAAAAACACCCCATAATCCCAAAAATCGAATTGCAGTGAAAGATGGCACATTTCTTAAACAATCTGAAGTCAAATATAGCTACTACAAGAATTAATCAAAAGTCAAGCAATTCAGACTTATAAGAAGAAAAAAGCACAAACTTGATCACAAAAAATTTAGAATCAAAACTAGTTAGCGAGAATCAATCAAAAGAAATTAGCGAGAATCAATCAAAACAAATTAGAGATCTGACCTTTCCAGAAATAACAAGCCAGCAATCTTTGGTTTTGTTGTGGCTAGCCACCTCCTCAAATGTGTGAATCTTCGGATCTGACGCCATTTTTTGCTGCAACTGCACCCATCAATAAAATCCACTAAGAAAAACCCCAAAATTTATATATACACACAGTAGAAAGGATCAGTATATACGTATAAATATATTATATTGATTCCGGAAGAAATTTAAACAAAATGAATAACCATCCTAAACTTAACGGGAGATAAAGGGAGCTTTGTGATTACCGGACCTTTTCTTCTCTCTCTTCGATTCTCACACAACACACACCTTTCTAGAGAGAATCGGAGAGAGATTCGGACGAAAGCAATCAGGAAGAAGATTTATAGGTCTAGATTCACCCTTCGATGTGATAAAATTACAGAATTGTCCTGGCTGGCTGAGCTCACGTTTTACACGCGCCTCATGGTTTCTGTTGAGCTGCCGCCAAACACTTGACTTCAACTTTATCATGAAGAATTAAGTTGTGTAAAAATCTTCCTATTCAAATTTTGTGGTTTGCATATTCTTCGATTGATTATTCTCGTGCCATTTATTTACCCGTAAGAGTACAGTTCTTTTATAAATTATAATCTCTCAATTTTAAAATATAAAATTATTATTATTTTTTTTAAATTAATTTAAAATATTTTAAAATTTAAAATTAACACGAATTCTTTTAATTTTAATTAATATAATTATGAATATTATGAATTATTTATAAAATAAGAATCATTATAAAATTTATTATTTAATAATATTTTATGAATTATTTTAATTTTGAGTTTATAATTGGGAGCAAAAGTAGTATCATGCTTGGTGATTTACAAACTTAAAATTAAGATAAAGAACTTAAGCGTATTTCATCAAGACTGCAACATCAAACATGTTTCATAATTTATTTATTTTTATGTGAAGTGTGTTTTTTTTATGTGAAATTTATTTGTAAATTTATTTTTTTCTCTTCTGATAAAATACTAATTGTTGCTCCTTCCACTGTAAAAAGGAGTCTAATTTAATATATATATATATCTTTATTTCATGTTTATTGCAAAATTTAATGAAGGGTTAGTTTACCAATGATGTATGATATTGAAATTTTGATGATAAATTTAAGAAAATTATGCTAGTGTATAGTAAAAAGTTGAAAATAAAAATATTTGACGAATTCTTATTTGATTATTTTTGTGGAAGGGATGAGTAAATATTCAACTATGTAATCGTTAAATCAACTCCCTAACTTGCTGGTCATTGTCTAATATTTAAGGGAAGTGATAATTTTATTAAAAAAAATTAATATTTTTATAAAATTTTATTCGTATAATATTAAAATTTGTATTATATATTATTTTTTAATTGTATAAATAGATATAATGTTTGATTATTGTATATGTAAATTTATTTTTATAAAAATATCAATTTGTGTTTTTTAAAAATATCAATTCTCATATTTAATTGCCAATTTGACATCTTTCTTTCGTGTTTTTTACTTCGATCTCCCCTACCCCAACTACCAATAGTCTAATACCAAGACTGCATACTGGCGGCGAGTTATTGCTTTGTTGCAGTAGAGTCAAGAAAGGCAGAAAGCACGCCAATAGTCGCACTCCCTCTTTGACCACCATCTTTTTTATCTTTTTCCTTTCTGTAGTTTGTTTTTAAAATTATTGTTGTTGAGTATTCATAGTTTATTAAGTTTTCGATAAATTATCAATAAATAAAAACTTAAATTAAGGCTCTCATGAATTTTAGTGTAAGACTAATACGGTAACGATAAGTGTTAATAATGACAAATATTAAATAAAATTAAAGCAATTAATCTTCCTAACTAGCACTAACAGATAATTTCAGAAAGTTTGAGAAGATCATGGCATGAAAGTTACATAACTTATCATGAAATAAAAAGTTATAAATGAATACATCAAGATCAAAAAAAACAACAACAAAAATTCGTTATCAACAAAACAACTTTATTCAAAACTACTATCTAGGAGTAAGATTAAATACCTGTCCGATAAGGGTGTTCATTCGATTAAAATCGGACCGAATTTATTCAAAACTCGGTGTCGATTTCGATTAAATCGGTTTATTGGTTCGGTACCTGTTTTTTACCTAAAATTATTTTTATTATTATTATTTATTAATAATAATAATAATTTTTAAAAAATATGATAACTAGTACGGTCCGAAATATACCAGACTATCAAAGCTTTGGACCGGTAATGAACCGGTTGCACTGGTACACCGAACCGGTCACTATTTGTACCGAACCGGTTCAGTATACACAAAAAATCGATTGGATCGATTTTTTTGAACACCCTTACTATCAGACGCATCATCGGGAGATTTGTAATGTAAGAATTAATTTAGCTATAGTTTTTGTAAATAATTTTTAGTCTCGTGATACTTGAATTGTTATAATATAAACAATTTTCAATTTCATGTTATTAAAAATTATATTTGTGTAATTGCTTTAATTGTACCAATTGTTATTTGTTCTAAGAAATTCTCAAGTTTAAGGCATTGAATACACAATTATTTGATTCTTAATAAACAATTTTAATTATCAAATTATTTATAATTTTAAATAATTTTTCAACAATAACATTAAATTAATATTAAAATTTTTATCCACACGATGCACGCCCTTTTTGATCTTCTTATTCTCCTCATTTCTTTGAAAGTTCATAGTGAATTCATTAATTTAATAGTTAGTTACTATTTGTAGTTAATAGTTAGTACTTAGTAGTTTATAGTTAATTATTAGTACAACTTACTAGTTTTAGTAATTAGTACATCCATCCCCATTTTTATTAAATTTCGCGAAATTGAAGATAATGGTGTATTAATCTTATTTCTCACAAACTCAAACTTCAAAAATGAATAATTATTACCACTGTTTAAAAAAAAATAATCCTTTCGTTTTAAATTATATTATTATTATAGACTTTTGAAAATTAATTTAATATATTTTTAAATTTAAAATTGAGATGACTCATTAAAAATAATAAAATAATAAAACTTACAATGAGTAGTATTTTTTAGATAGTTTACAATATTCACTATTATATTGCTTAAAATTAAAAGAACATATTTTAATTTTGAGTTTAAATTTTTTTAAAGTTAATTTTAAAAAATTAATAATGATCAAATAGTATAAAAAGGAGAAAGTACAACTTTTAAAATTTTCACACGCTTAATCTAAAATTGAGATCCTTTGACTTTTCCTTAACAATTTTTTTCTTTACAATGTGGTTTTGAGTTTGAGACGGGAAAAAAAAATAAAATTTATAATGAAAAAAAATAATAAAAAAAATATTATGTTTTCTTTCATATGTTACTGAATTTATAAAGAAAAAAAAATATAAGTTTTACATTTAAATTACTAAATTATCTTTATATTAGTTTTATAATGTAGATCATATAATAGAGATTATAAAAGATAATCTTATGTTATTTAATTTTTCGTCCAAATCTGTCTATTTTTGCATTGAAATTTTTGGTAAGAAAATGATTAAATTTTTCGTTCATTAAAATACTTAATAACAAAATAATCGGACAAAAAACTTTCTGTTCATTTTTTTTCTTTTCTATCCATTTTTCACACTCCATTGCATGGTGTTTAGTAAAAACTGCAGGCCAAATCAGAACAACTATAATTTCTTATTACATATATCAAACGAGTTATTTAACATAATAGCTAAGGGAACACTTGGGGTTTTCAGAATAACATCAATAACAATACTTCCAGAATGTTAATCAACACTTGGATTGCCTAGTACGGGCTTCAGGTACGTATTATAAGACGAAGACTTGCCAAAAAGTATTTTTATAATCAAGAAATTGTCGTCTAGATGATTTTTTAGCAATAGCTTTAGGTTGAATTTATTTCAACCTCAGGCTTTGAAATTATGTAACTAAATACTATTTTAATTTTCTTCTTCTTAAATTGCTTATTAAACAAGTGAAAGGGAGTAATTATTTTAATTTTCTTCTTCTTAAATTGCTTATTAAACAAGTGAAAGGGAGTAATTATTAAGAACTAAATCAATCCTAAGAATTTGATACTTGATTGACAGAGTTGTGTAATTTAGCGCAGTGAGTTGAAATATTTTAAAATGTAGAGTTTTTTGACATAAATACTTTATAAGAAAGTAAATATAGTGTTTGAGCATATAATTATAAAAGTTCTTTCAAAAACACTAACGACACATTTAAGTTAATTGTATGGTATAACATTTAATTTTTTTCTTAATAATTTAAGAATAATTTTGTTCTTCGTATTTTCTGCTAAAAGTGAAAATTTTATGTTTTGGCTAAAAGTTTTAACCTAAATCTATACTAGTTAAAAGTAATTTCTCACAGTTATTAAACATTAAAATTATTTTTTTAATTTAAAAATACTTTTAGTCCATCCAAAAATTCTTCCAAATGGACTCTTAATCCTTTATAAAGGTCAATGATATTGTCAGAGTAAAAATTATACTACGAGAGCAAATAAATATTTAATAACACTTTTATAATTATTCTAATGACAGTTAAAATTTTTAACGATACTTATTATTCTGATAATAATATTTTTATTTTGACAATATCACTCAACTTGATAAAAACCCAAACAAATTTGTACAGGTTTGTGGAGTTCCAATTCAGTCAACTTAACAAATTTTCCGTTACATTAACGTACCTCGACTGCTAGACATAAAATGCTTGACATTTGGTTTTTGGCAAGGAAAGGAAATGTTTACATTAAAAAGATAAAAAGTCAAGAGTATAACAAATAAATAAATAAGAGCTCCCCAACACCAGACAATAAATAAGAGCTAAAAAAGTCCCCAACACCAGACTAAGTGCATAACAAATGTTCATTATCATTTTTGTATAATAAGTCTAGCAATTATATTATGTGGTGTCTCTTACTAGAGATTATTATTCATTTGTTCTAGAAGTATGGAATAATTTTTCGTCCCTCACCTACCTTTTTGCCTAATATTATTTTTCAAAAATTTGGTTATCATGTCACCATATTAAACTAATAGATTATTTTACATCAAATAAAAATATATTCTTAATATATTTATAAATTTGACAAATAAAACTTGCTTTGTGAAATTTAGGGATAACTGTTAATATAAGAATTGAATCAAATTTATAAAATAGAAATTAAAACATTGATTTGTGATGGATGATTAACTGTCAAGCTCTAATTCATTAAACAATTATAGCACTTGTAATTTCACTATTGGCATCTGTATTAAGATTTCTCTCTCTAGTATTCTTCTCCTACTGGCCTCTCTTTCAAATTCTCCTTTAATCTCCTAAAATTAGAATTTAATAAAATAAATTATTTTAATTAAAAAAAAACAAGGAAAAAGATGGCATAGTGTTGTCTGTGGTACTAATTTTAATTTTAGTAATATAAATACGTCTCTCTCTATATTTTTAACTTTATCGTTATTAAAGATAAATTATGTTTTTGATTTAAAAATTCATTGAAA
This sequence comes from Hedera helix, assembly GCA_947179155.2. Lineage (NCBI taxonomy): Eukaryota > Viridiplantae > Streptophyta > Magnoliopsida > Apiales > Araliaceae > Hedera > Hedera helix. The sequence goes on along the minus strand of OX359265.1, from coordinate 58,912,000 downwards.
TTAAAAAGAAACGTCTAAAGCTTCGTATCACCATTAGAAACGTATGTTGTTACTCATATAGATATTTTCATACTTTTTTACGTGATTCTGGTCAAACAGCTCTAACGTTAACTACTCATGCCCCATCCATAGATTCCCACTATAGTTTCTCAATTTCTTAGTTCTAAAAAAATAGACTGAAAATTTAAGTTTTTTATTTAATTCTTGCGTTTTTGAGTTTTTTAACAAACGAAGAAGAAAAAAATAGAAAATTTGACCACTTTTTTTGTCAAATTTTTTCATCTAAAATTGAAAAGATTTTGACGAAAAAGAAAAAAGGAGATATGTAATATTATCATAATTCTTATATTATCCTCAATTTTGTTGGTTATTTCCATCTCTTTTCATCACCTTAACTTCAAATATCAAAGGTCACAACCCACAAGGGTTCTCACAAACTCCTACTTTGTTTTGATGATGGGATTCTGTAAAACGACCGAGTTTTTTTTCTGTATGAACGCTTGATTTGTTGTACAAGAAGTCACCTCTTTACTACTTAACTTACTTTTATTTTTTATATGCTTACAACATCTTTATCTTTATATTTCATTTAACATGTAGAATGTAGTTTTGTAAACCAAAAGTTTTTTTAAAACATGTTATGAAATTTAGTTATATTTTATGGAAAAAGGGTAATCTGCAAAATTGTCTCATGTTTAACTATATTTGCAATGTGCTCCATTTTTCATAATATTCTGATTTTTGCAATGCCTTCTATCCTGTACTAATATTTTATAATTATGTCAGACCTACTCACTAAATTGGGAGAATGAATAAGTGAAGGGTATACTGACCAAACATTTGTCATTATATTTGGAAGAAAGATGGAGGCTGACTTGTTTAGATGAAAACACCCTTAAAAGTTAGTTTATTTCTCCAATTTAATGGGCAGAAGTAACAGAATTTTGAAAAACGTTAGAAGATCCTGCATTTGGAATCGGAACACTTCATGTTTCAATCATATGAGTTTCTTAAAGATGAAAATTATTATTTTGAGCATGATGTTCTTTTTGTCATGATCTAATTGCAATCGTTATTTGTGTTATTTGATTATGGAATATAATTTTGATTAAAATTTTATCTTGCATATTTTTGATTCATAGTTCAATAGTTATAACTATAATTGATATATCACATGTAATAAAAGGGTAAACTTATAAAAGTGGTCTTTTTCTTTTTATTAGAACTCAGAAACACAATTTTTTTAAATATTTTTTTCTATTAAAAACTCAAAAACAATACAATTTTTTTTTTTAATTTTGTATTTTATTATTTTTTATTCTAAATTAAATTTTGTATTCTTTATTTTTCGTCCAAAACTCGAAAAGAAAGTGTTAGGACACGGGAAAATTCTTATGAAAAGTAATAGGAATATGTAAATACTATATATATATATATATATATATATATATATATATATATATATATATATATATATTATTGGAATTCAGCCCCAATCATGTGGGATATATGGAGGGAGGACCACTTGACAATAATTAAAGTGCAAGCAGAGACAAGTTGTGGCAAAATATATTAAATTAGGATAAAAAAAATGAATTAAAAAAATAATATAAAATAATATATAATAGTAATTATTAAATATAATTACTCACTAAATTCATTTCAATTTTATTATACGTAATGATTTATATAATAATTTTTTATAAATTAATGAGTTTTATAGGATAATTAAAATATAAAATTCATTATTTTATAAAAAATTATTATATAAATCATTATTCAATTCATTTATATTTAATAAAAAAATTAATTATAATTTAATATATTATTTCATAATAATCAATTTTTTTATCATCGTGGTATTACTTATGCCAATTTTACAGTCTCGACTCTTGACTTGTTTCGTCCCCTTATTTTTCTCTCCATCCATGACTTGTTTCGTCCCCTTATTTTTCTCTAACAAAGCCAGCCAGGTGTCCCATTTTTTACTGCTCCCAATCCCGTCAAATAATAGTCCCCGTCCCACGAAAAAATTGTTATGCATCCCAGATATGGGAAATAATAATATGAACAAATGAAACATCACCCCCACTTTATTTTAGAATCAAAACCCCTCTCTCTTCTTATACTTACGGTGGAGGCGGAGGACAGAGTCCGTCAACGGCAATGACCTCCCTCCACCACCGCGACAACAACAAAATCCGCTTCATCGGTTTTATCAAACAACCCGACTCCGACCCCAATCCAAACCCCAGCTCCTTCGAGTTCGATGAGAGCGACGTCGTTTGGTCTTCATCCAATCTATCAAATACTCGCAACACCCATTCTGCCTCCCACTCTCCTCCCACCATTTCCAGTTCCCCCACCACTCTCCGCCGCCACCACCATCTCAACCACCAACACCCTCCATTTCATCCTGACAAGTCCGGCCTATCCGCTGCTTTGACCGACGATCACCACCCTCTCGTTCGCCGGAAATCCGCTCTCAACCCGACGGTGTCTGCAGCCACGGCCGCGAGGACTATACCCCCGGTGACGCTACTGCGATCGGAGGGTCCCGGCGGACCCAGGTGCCATCAATCGGCTCCTGTCAACGTGCCGATTTGGCCAAGGAAATTTGGGGAACGTACGTCTGGTAATTTGGGGAATTTTGACGAAATTGAGGATGATGGCGAAGAGGAGGAGGCGGGGATGGTTCCACCGCACGAGATAGTGGCGAGGTCGCACGTGACATTCTCGGTGTTTGAAGGGGTTGGCCGGACCCTCAAAGGGAGGGATATGCGTCGCGTTCGCAATGCTGTGTTTCAGAAGACAGGTTTTCTCGATTGAAACCAAACACCACAAATTACCTTATGTAGTTTGCTGATTTTGTAACGTTAATTTGCTTCTTGGGGGATGAATAGCTACTTTGGTTGGTTGCTTGCTTCTCATTATGTTGATTATTAGTTGAGAAATAAAATTTTATAGTACTATATAAGCTAATTACATACTTGTTTGGTTTGTTATTGTTTATATAGTTTCTTTTGTAACACAGGGAAAATCTTTTCTCTTTTCTTGGCCAAAGATATGTGCTCTTAGCTGAATCCGCGAAACGGCAACAAGAAACAGCAAAAATTACCTTGCTTGTTGGTACTAGAAAAGAATTACAAGCAAAAGCCTCGCTACATATTAATTTACAAAAGAATTACAAGCAAAAGCCTCACTACATATTAATTTACAATCATCTTACAGTATATTTTCTTAGCATGCCCCAGTTTTTGAACATTAAAACATTACTTTATAGACCTTCTAGCTTGCCAAAATTTCAGACGTGCTGGTCTTTGAAATTCTCCATTGCCTTTTGTGCTATATACAATAGACTGAATTGCCTCTAGTAGCTCCATCAACATAGCAACAAAGTATCTACCCATATATTTCTGCAGGGCATAGCTTACTCATAACTCCAGCCTGCTTCTAAAACTCTCAAAGCTTCCGGCCAAAATTTCATTTTATAGGAGAATGCAAATGAATAATTGCTCTGTGTTCTGAATTTGGTTACCACTTCAGAGACAACTTTTCCCAATTCTTCAATTTGTCCCTATTTTTCTATTCGTCTCTAATAGCATACTTTGGAGTGCTATTAGAGAACCAGATGAAAGAGTGCTTGTGCCCGAGACCTATGGGTTTATGTAGTCTAATAGCATTCCAGTTTGACATGCACGATAAGATAGTAATACTGTTATCTATGCCCATTTGCAATTTAATCTGATGAACATGCTTCATGAAACAGGGGCTGATTATTGTTCAACAGGTGTAACTGTTGCTTTAGTTAACTTTTAATTTTAAGTTAAATTTGTAGGAATTTTGAATAGCAATAATTCAAATGTAAATTAAACAGAGTGAAACAATTGAGAACCTGCGGAAGATAAATGCTGATACGTGTGGGAGAAAGTATGAATATCGGTTACTAATTGGGAAATAAATTACATCACTCAATCAGACCTTCAAACAAGAGCTCTGCTTCCTTCTAAACTGATCTTCTATTAAGGTTTTGTTATTTTTAAGCCTGCTTCAGTTAGACTGTTGTGTATCCTCCAATTGGTAACTAAACGGGCATTTGAAACTTTTGTATCTTATATCTGTTACTTTCCTTGCAGTGAACCAGGGCATCTAAGTGCATTACTTCTTTAGTGTAGCTTAATCCCCTGATCTATTTGAATACTGACTAAATGATTTCTTAGGTTTTAGATGCTAAACATGTCATTAGTTGTGATTTTTTGAGTTAAGAACTTATCAATGATTTACTAACTGTTGTCTGGAATCTTAGAATTTGGCAGTTTCAATAAGAGGATGGATGCTACCTTTAAAGTTTCTTTGGATACTGACTAAATGCACTTTTGAGTTCTAGTGGGAAGAATATCCTTTTTAATACTACCTCCATCTGGAAATGCAAGTCCTATTTTTATATTTTTTTTAATAAAATAAGTTATTGTAATTTATTTAATCTTATGCTTATTTTATAAATTATAGTTTTAATATCAACCGACTTTAATCTAGCTCTTCCTATATGAAGCTCAATTTATGCCCCCTTTCATTCCATTTTTGGTAAACAATAGTCTGGAATATGATTTTTATTTTCTGTTTTTGTTTTGTTTTGTTTTGATTTGTTTAGATATTGGAAAACAGGAGTTCAAATTTTAGTGTTTGTTCTCCAGTATCCCATTTTACCATGTATTAACGTTGATTGGATTACTAGATGTCCCCCAGGCTAGTGGAAAATATTTGGTAAAACTCAAATCGGTTCAGTAGCCATGACTTATTTTGAGAACATTTGATTGTATTTCTCTTTTAGAGTTTATATTGTTGTTTCTTACAACAAATTGGCTAAATAACAATTTTACTACTTCTGAGAAACCGTGAAGAATCTGTTACTCCTGAGTTTTGTGTGTTTAAAAATTGCATGTACATAATTTGAGAGAGAGCTGGAATGTTAGCATAGGGTATTATATTTCTCCCAGGAAATGTAAATCCAGATAGGGACTTATTTGCTGCACCATAAGAAGAGACGGTCCTTGTAAAGAATTCTTGGGTGTAACAATTTTATTCTGCATAGGAGCCTTGTGCCAATAGCTATCATATTTGCCACAACTTGGTGTGAATTGTTTTGAATTGTTGGCTTGATACAATTTTATTCTGCATAGGTGCCTTGTGCCAATAGCTATCATATTTGCCACAACTTCTTGGTGTGAATTGTTGGCTTGTTACTTGGTGAATGACCAGTATCATCTCACTAGGCAGGATTGCTGTTACACACTGGCGAACCCATTTGTGAGTATTAAGGTTTACCCTGGCTATAACATAGCCCTCATAGGAAGGAAATAATAAGCTTGGGGTTAGAATGTGATACTTTTTCTGCTTTTCACAGCACATGGCAGAAAATGCTAAATAAACATGGCAATAATTATTTGTCTGTCATTATAGTACGTACGTGTGGAGCTGGTGGAGCATGTTGCTTGGCCACCGGAACAAAACTCACTTTCTGTGCAGCAGATGTTGCCGCAAGTGTAGAACAAACTGGTAAAAAGAAACCAAATATTGAAAATGGAGCATGTTGCTTGGCCACCGGAACAAAACTCACTTTCTGTGCCGCAACTGGTAAAAAGAAACCAAATATTGAAAACATGTCTGGTTCGAAAACCTTGACATGCATCAAGATCAAACTCCCCAATTCGAATCTGTTTTTCCTTATCAAGTGGTTCATGACTTTTATTGGGTTCCTTTCATTGATAAGTCGGTCCAGTACACTCCATATGTGGTAGGATGATACTTGTCGAAAAGTAAAAAAGGTAGTAGGACCACACTTTATTGTGATTCCAATATTCAAATGGGCCAATGGCTATTGATTTGTTATCATTTTTTAACTTCAGAATTATAATGTAACTGGAGATTTTTTAAAATGTATCTTGGTTCTTTCAGTGGCCCCATATTATCTTCCCCTTTGTTTTTATGCAAACATTATTTGGACGTGCACACTGCACAGTTTGATTTTGTGGAGCTTTGTCAACAAATATCTTGTCTGACATGCAACTTGAAGCATTTTTCAAGACTATACAAATTCACAAGCATGGTGGCATGACGCACTTATATGGAATAAGTAAGCTACACCAAGTTGTGTTTCTGATTCAATCCAAAAACTTTTCCTGCGCATTATACGGACGGATGTTCGTGTACACTACACCTCTGCAACTGGTCTTTTTCCCCATCCCTTGGGCTCAGTCTCACCCTACATTTTTCTATAAAGTTGCACTTTCTTCATTACATCAACTTGTGTTATTTTGCCCTAATCTATTGTAGTTCAAAACTAAAACTGTACGTTAATTAATTAACTGATTAGTCATGCACCAGCGCATTCCCTCTTTTTTCTCATGGGCTTCGTGTGCTCAGGAAGCTCATGCAGATTGGAGGATTTATCTTAGCCAAAGCAAGAATCGATGATGGAAGAATCCACAAGCCATCTCCACATATCAAACCTGATGCGACCGCGGGAACCATCAAGCTAGCCTTCTTGCTGTTGAGCTTATGCCACACAAATACAACCAAGCTCCCCATGCACATATCAATTGCAAAGTAAGCCCCAACAAGGAAAGGCACGGCCATGGCCATTGGAAGTGGAACCCATTTACCTATATTCTCTGGGGAAATATCTCTCAGCAAGTTGGCCGCTATAGCAAAGCTGAAAAACCCATAACAAAGCTGCAAAGAGTGTTGGGGCAGGGCAGAGAAACCTTCAACTCCTAGAATTGCCATGTTCCTATATATAATTGCATAAGGAGCTTTATATTCCCCATCTGGATTCCCAACATCAAAAGCCTTGTAGAAGAGAAAGAATGTGAGAGGAGCTACCACACAACCAACAGCTGTTCCAATAGCTTGGCTGAGAAGCATCGATCGAGTGGAAGTGAGGGTGAGATACCCAGTCTTGAAATCATGCATCAAATCAGAGGATATAGATACAATGGATTTTATAAGACCACATCCAACAAGTCCTGCAACTACACCATTATCTTTCCCTGCCAAAGCTGCAAGCACAAAGAGGGCTACTTTCCCATAGTTATAGGCCATGTTCATGTCGGTTAGACCAGCTCCATATGCATTGCAGAAGCTAAGAGACGGTGCAAGAATATAGGCAACAAGAACATAATACCACTTCAGCTTAGGAAACATTTGAGGGATGATAATAATGGACATAATGGAAAATAGTACGTAGCCAATACAGGCTACCCACAAGGGAATGCTCTCTCTTATGAATACTTCATTTCGTTGAAGATCGAGGGACTGATTATTGTCATATACAGCTGTAGAGAACATATATTTTCCTTAGTACACTTTTAAATGTTCAGGGCTGAAAAAACAGGCTGCCCCTCTCCTCTGTATTCCATTCAAACAATAAACCAAGAGATTGGGGACAAAAAATATAAGGTTTTCCAACTTACATGTTTTATAAGTCTTTTTGTTCAAACTGGCATGTACGCTTCTACTGGTGAGATATAGTATCTTGAGGAAATTGTAGAGCCCATCTCCTAAGATGAGAGCAATAGAAATAAAAACCTGGAAATGAAGAGCTTAATCTCTTAGGTTCTATTAGGTCGAGATAAATTTCTATGCTATGAAATAAAAATTACTCTTATTTGTGGACCTTGTATCCATTTAGGCTCTTCATGCTGCTTTCTGGTAATGTTTTGGGAAACCAATCACCTTTCCGTTCATCTATGAGTGGCCACATCAGTCCCCACGAGAGCACAGCTCCAAGAAGCAAAGAAAGGTTCACGAGATGGGGACAGATCATCCCTGCTCCAATATATGTCATGCTGAAATCAAAGTAAAATCTGCATGAAGCAATTATTTGTATCAGTGATGGCTGAAGAATAAAAACTCCCCAGAAAGAGTGAAACATGCAGAGAACAGATGTTAAGTACGCACGACTGTCTCCAGGCTTTTAACCCGAATATGGGGAAGTTGGCAAATCCACATTGTGCACCACCAGAATAGAACCACTGAAAAAAGCCCCACAGGAAACTAATTGAGAAGAATTTCATAAACCCATGAACCTGCTTCCTGCACAAACGATGATGAAATGATTATATTACTCTGAACTTGTACATCTATCGATCTTTGAATTTGACAATGCAAACATAATTATGAATGCGTACTTGGCCACCTTGTCTCGACTAGGACTATGAAACCCGTTTATGAGCACTGCAGTAGCAGTACCACTTGGATAAGTTAATTTGTAGTCTATTATCATGATCTGCAGAACAACACAAATAATCACAAAGAGTCTAGTTAAAACTATAGCCAAGTGAATTTGCAGAATCAAAAATCCATGAATAATTCATTTGAAAACCACTAGAATGAAATCCTTTCAGTTAATTGACAAAGACTTTATAAGGTAAAGTTGTACCTTCCTGAGAGGGACCAACGCCAAAAGCCCAACAAAACTGCTAACAAAAAGGAAACCAGTCATCCAACCGACCCCAGGTTCCTTGTAGCTCCCTGGTGAATTCCCCTCTGTATCAATCCCTGCCTGCTCATATGTCTTCTTGTTTAATCCCAACAGATAAGAACCAAACCCACCTAAAATACCATAAGCAACCAATAAAATTCTTTACACATTGAACCAATATTTTTATCAAAAAACAAAGAACTATTGGGTCAAACTAAAAAATCAATAATCAAAGGCTCTAACCTCCGACAGCAATGCTATAACATGCAACTGCACAAGTTTGAATAACTGTATTCTCCTGTCGAGTAAAGGGTGATGAGACAAATCCAGCCTTATGTAATAGCTTTGTCCAAGTCCGGATGAATACAAAAGCAAGCAAAGCTGCCGAAACATTGAGATTAGGAACAAGGCCAGTGGTGAGATTGAGCTTCATCACTATGACACTGTAAATGATCCCAATAGCTACACTTGCCAAAATCCCTCGAATTGTGATGTGTGCTGTCCATGGAGGCAGTCTCTTTACATCCTCCGGCTGGTTTTGCACCTCTTCCAATTCATTTCTTTCAATCTCTCTCGTTATTTCCACATCCGTGTTACCCATTTGGTATAATTAACTAAAGTTTGCCTCTGCTCTAATTCAATCATCAAATAACCAATTCACAAAGTACTCAAGGAGAATAAATAAATTCTAATAAAAGTAAACACAAGATACTAAGTTGACACAAACCAAACAATATAGATAAAGAAAGATAAAGTAACACAATATTAAACATGGTTTGGTAGTCAATGACCTAATCCACAAAACTAACTTCAATATATTTATCTCTACGGTACAACTTTTTGAACGGAATAAAAGTTGAAAAACCGTCTCTCACGTACCAACTCAAGACTCAATTACACCCTCTCTCTCAACTCATGTTAAGTATCAATGACCTCACCTGAGTATCCCCTTCTTCTTTAATAATGCAAAAATCAGAGCTTTAATGAACTTAATTCAAGAAATATCTGAATTCTTCAACACAAGAAATTCTTAACAGAAATTGGGCATCTATCACAAAGCCATGAAAGTTCACCACCAAACGGAAAGAAGGATTCTTGAATTCCTACGCATCCCACACAATGACCCTCTAACGAAAACACAAAATAAAACACAAATTCCCAATTTGAGATTTTCCCAATTCAACTAGACCAAATGCTGCAATATATACAAGAAATCTCAAGAACTCACAAAGGGTTCTCTTAACTACCCTGCGGCCTCATAAAATTTACAAAGCTAAATGCAGTACACCACTAATTAGGCGTTTGTAGTACAACATTTGGAGTAGAAATATTACAGAAACTAAAAAGCTTCCAACTTTATACGAGTAAAGAAATTAAAAATAGCTCACCCGAACAAGAGAGTTTCCAAATTCAAAGGTAAGAAAGAGCAGTCATTTCTTAGTGCTTAGCTTGTAGTACAGATTGATTAGGCGTTGTAGTACAAGAGGTAAAATAGAAGAGGCAGCACCATTAATAGTGACTTGTGAACAGATGGTGGGCTGTAAATGATTTGCCTACTCATTGGCTCTTTTCTCTCTCTTCTTTTCCATAGAGATATAGTCGTATAGAGATGGGAATTTATCTAAAGTATACTACTATCAATGCTCCATCAGTTAATGTCTGGATTGGGCAATCCATTCTTCACTTTAAAGGGTATTCAGTACTCACTACTATCTTTTCTTTCTGGCGTCTGGTGTAAACATATATGGTGCATCGAATTGCGATATTTTTCTCTCTCTCTCTTCTTTTGGGTGTAAGTGACATTGATGAATGAGATTGAAGACACACTTACACTCCTCAACTTGATCAAAAAAGTATTCTATTCTCCACTTATTTTGTGGGATTATACAGTTTGCTGTTAGGATAGCTGCGTGTTATCCACGCTCTGCAAATTGAATCACTATTTCAATATTCTAGCATAGGTTTATGAAAATGATGAAATGGAACATTATGAATTATTCGCTTCCCTTTTATTTTATTTTATTTTTTATATATATATTTTTTATTTGTAGCTTTTAGTTGGTTTTTTAGCAATATCTACATTTTTGGGGGCAGGGTCAGAAGTATATTCTGCTATGGGTTATCAACTAAGCCTTACTACCGAAATTGAAAGAGTGATTATACGTCAATGAAGGTCCATATCATTTAGCAAAAAAAAAAGTCTACGGGGCAAGTCCGCCTTAGTAGTCTACCATTAGCCCGTATAGTTTTTCACTCCGCCACTCTGCTCTTTAAAAAATAACAGAGCCCAAATCATATTAGTACGAGGAAAGCCCAAATTATTTTGGAAGAATTATATTTACTAATACATTTTAAAAAATATTATAACAAAAGTGTATACATAAAATATTTATAAAATTAGTGTATCTTTAATATTTAATTTTAAAATTAGTGTATCTTTAATATTTAATTTTTAAATTAGAGTATTGTTATTCCTTTAATTTAGTTAGGTGATTTAATAGGTTGTCATGTTAGCGCTTAGTTGCATAATTTGTGAAAATTTAAATTACATGCTTTTATCCTTTTTTTATTTATCTGTATTGTTTACTTACTCCATACACCTGCAAAATTTTCATAATGCAGTTGGTAACCAAACCTTCATATCAAGGTAATCAAACCTTCATACTAAAGTAACAAAAACCTTCATACCAGGATTTCACCTCTACACCTGCAATTTTCTCTCTGCAAACTTTATTCGCCATTTTCTCTTTCCTCCATTTTTATTCTTTTATTGTTTCAAAGATTTGGCTCAGTACGTATATTCAAATGTTTATGAAGCAATGGTTGGGTCAAAGAGAGAAGTTGAGTTTTGCTGGTTGAAAAATGGACGATGACTCCACTGCTCGCCTCCTTCTTCATACATACTCCTTCAAGGATCTCGATATGAAGATATGTTGGATTTGATTTGGGGTTTTGCGTTTTTAAAGTGTGATAATGTTTGTAAACTTTACACCTGTAATTGATAATCAAATCTACATATCAAACTTGCAGTTTTTTTACCTCCACACCTGCAATTTTTTCATAATACAGTTGGTAACCAAACCTTCATATCAAGATAATCAAACATTCATACCAATGTAACCAAAACCTTTATACCAATGTAACTAAACCTTCATATCAAGGTAACCAATCCACCTTCACACCTACAGTTTTTTCATAGTGCAGTTGGTAGCCAAACCTTCATACTAAGGTAACCAATTCAGTTTTATTAGGTTACCAATTTCTTTTGAATGTGATGCAGTTGGTAGCCAAATCTTCATGCAGTTAGTTGCCCAACCTTCAGACCAAGGTAACCAATTCAGTTTTATTAGGTTACAAATTTATTTTGAATGAGATGCAGTTGATAGCCAAACATTCATACAAAGGTAACTATTTTAATTTTCGCGGGTAACCAAATCGTCAAAAAAAGATTTCAGAACAGTAACTCAGGTACTTTTCGGAGATTAGCTATGGAGGAAGATGATGAAGGGGAGGCAGCATCGCAACCAAGAATTTTCGGAGATTCATAGCGAAAAAATATGACGAAGAGAATGATGAAGGGGAGACGGTGGAAGAGGATGATGAAGGGAAGGCGAAAATTCTCAACGGAAGCGATGATGAAGAGGCGGCGGAGGAAGATGAAGATTAGGATAGATAATTTTTTTTTTGTTTTTCGTTCTTTTTTATTTGAATTTTGAATTATAGATTTGTTTTTATTGTTAGATCCCAAATATTTGAATTTGAATTATTAATTATAATGGTTATTTGTCCTTAATTTTAGATTTTTTTATTAAAATGAAATTAAATGATTTGAATTTGTTACTTTTTTTTTATAATTATTTTATAAATATACTAATGATGTAATTATTTTATAATTGTTGTATAACCAAATTATTTTCGTACCGGAAAAGCCTATTCAAAAGGATGTGGAGCCCGTCAAAGAATATAATTCAATTCGGTGTCGTTAGGGTTTATTTTTTTATTAAACCCCGAAATCTTTTCGTTATTATCATCTCAAATCGATTATTTTGATCTATCTGAAAACAGAACAGAACCCACATCCATTAAAGAAGAATTATTATATGGAGTATTTATTTGTATTTAATTAAATTTATAGAAGGAAGGGGTATTACCATAATCATTCAAAGGAAATGATGGTTTGAGAAGATCGATGAAGGGTTCATCATCATCATCGACGAAGTTGTTGCAAGAATTGGCATTGTATGCAGCCTGCGCTGCTTTTAGCTGCTTGGTATTGTTAGTCGGACTACGCCACCTTGACCCTAATCGAGAGGCCTCCAAAAAAGCCCTCCAACATAAGAAGGAAATTGCTAAGCGTTCGGGTCGACCTCTAATCCAAACTAATCCCTACGAGGTCCCCCTTCTCTCTCATATATATATATAGGATATATTTTTTTCTTCTTTATGTTGGTCTATTCCCGATTGATTCGGTTCATCTCTCTCCTCATGGATTCCCCACCCTCCCTCCTCATGGATTCCCCGTCAAGCCGGAGTTTTTTTTTTCTATTTGTCTCGCCCACTGAGTTGTCATTATCATTATCGACGGAGATATAATATCGCGGATTGTGCACTATGATTGTTCCTCCCATAGATTTCAATCTAATGAGTTTATCCTTTTCTGCATACTTTTTCTTCCTATTAAAGGGGTATAAACTCCCAAGTCCTTGCGCATACTCTTGATTCCTCCCTGTTTTGGGGCCTTTCTCTCTAATTTTCATGTATATGGATTTGTCCTAATTTTTGATTGACGCAAATCGGAGCAAGGAATAGACCCGCAACTACTAAAGTGCGGATGGCGGAGGACATTTTTTGAACTTTTGCAATCCGCACTATAGTAGTGCAGGCATCCCCATATTAAAATGCAAAGTGCGGATGGAGACTATTTACACCATTAGATCTGCCATTGGACAACCACGGTCAGGGTTGTAAGGGTACTTTTGAGTTTATAATGTTGAGTATGAATTAATTCCACATTTTGTAATTTGAAATTTAGGTTTGTCATTTATAGTCTTGTTGGTTAAAAGAGTTGCTTGTAGGAATTAAATTTAAGTTGGTACTCCACTAGTTTCTTATGTTCTAGAGTATATAGTAATTACAGATGTTGGTGGGACTTGGGACCAAACTGAGATGAAATTAGCAACAGTTAACTTGTCGAATTAGTACGTTATTTTTTTTTAAATTTTAATACACCAAAGTCTATGATTAGCTTAATTTTGGATGACTGCAGAGTAAAAGGAATTGAGGTTTGTGCCATTTAATGTCCTTATGTTTTTCAGGACAGGGATCAGGGGCAGTCATGATCATGAACAGTATTTTGTTTATAACAATTAAAATTTAAACATGATAAATAAATGGAAAATCGATTGAAAAATTTGAAAGTTGGATGCTCCATAAAATTTATTAAGTTTCTGAAATTAACAGTGGCTATTTATAAAAATAATGATACAAAATTATAGAAATATTTTGGACCAAAGAACATTTCTGCATATGACTTGATTAATTGAAATATGTTACTAAAATCATATTCCTTAATCCTTAGAGTGTTCCGTTTGTGTTTTGAATGTTCTTTTGCAGACAGGGTTAGTTTTGAACTGTTACACAATCCTCTGTATACTAAGCCAACATTAATGACATTTTGTATGCTTATACAATGCAATTAATATCTCTCCTCCTTGCTTTCTCATTACTTCAAAGGCTTTACCCTTTTGGACTGCTTTTTAAAAGTTGAGGAGATATGTTTTCTATACCGTTTCACTAAAGAATTGGATTTGACACATTTTTGAATTTAGAATTTTAGATACAATTTTCAGAGATAGGACCCAGTAAAGTAAAATACGGGGAACCACATTTTACTAAGTGAGGGTCTTAAAGGTCAGTTTAATTGCCCTTTTATCTGACTTGTGTCATATATGATTAACAGGACGTAATAGCTTGTGATGTTGTAAATCCAGACCACATTGAGATGGAATTTGACAACATAGGAGGACTGGAAACCATTAAACAATCATTGTATGAATTGGTGATTCTTCCATTACGTAGGCCTGAGCTGTTTGCACATGGGAAACTCCTTGGTCCTCAGAAAGGTGTGTTGTTGTATGGACCCCCGGACACAGGAAAGACTATGCTTGCTAAAGCTATTGCAAAAGAGTCTGGGGCTGTATTCATTAATGTGAGAATAGCAAATCTAATGAGCAAGTGGTTTGGTGATGCACAAAAACTTGGTTAGTATATTAATTGTCCTCAATGTTCCCTCTGGATCAGTAATTGTTTCTCATTGTTTTTTGTTTAAATATTTGATTTAAATAGGGATATTTCCACAAATAAAATTTTTCTTTCTACAAGGTCCTCTCTCGCATGAATGTGAGACCCACATACTATTCATGTGAGAGAGGACCATTTAGAAATAATAATTTTACTTGTGGAAATAACGATCCCCATAATATACAGAAAGTTAAATGATCAAACATATTAGACAATTTCCTTTACTCTTTTTGGGTCCACTAACACCATTATGTAACTTCCCTATGCATCATTTTTGTGTCGATTGGCTAATGAGCTTACTAGGGTCGCTAGGCCAGTAGAGCATATACTTATATAAATGAAGTTTTTCACCTTTGATTAGAAATTTCTAGCCATCCCGACTGGTTATTTGTCCTTAAAATTTCAATCTTAGTAGATAAAAAAACGTGACAGGCTTCATAAGTAGAATTTTGGCTGAGGCTCAGATAGTAGACCATATGAATGTATACATGCATGAGATAATAGATGTATGGAGCATAAGATTTTTTGACCACTTAATTATTGGTTTTGATGTTTCCTTCGACCAAATCTTTTGTCTTTCCATTGTTGATTAGTTTATTCCAAAACTCTTGCAGTGGCTGCTGTATTTAACTTGGCCTATAAACTCCAGCCTGCTATCATATTCATTGATGAGGTGGACAGCTTTTTGGGCCAGCGCCGGTCGACTGACAATGAAGCATTAACTAATATGAAGACTGAGTTCATGGCTTTGTGGGATGGCTTCACTACTGGTCGTAAGTTGTGTTCAAACAACATTAACATTGTTCAAAGTTTCTGTGTTTTTTGCACTGTGTTTTTCAATGTCATGGCTCTCTTTAACATATTGGATAGGGGTTCAATTACTTTGATGCAATTGTTGTACATGTGTTTTATAGATAACGTGAATGGGACGAGGCTTGTGGTCATGATGGTGTGAAAATTTCTGTGTAGAGAATTCAAATGTGATGGTTCTTGCTGCGACTAATCGTCCGTCGGAGCTTGATGAAGCAATACTTCGACGTCTTCCTCAGGCTTTGGAGATTGGGATACCTGATTGCAGGGAAAGAGTTGAGATATTAAAGGTTGTTTTAAAGGGAGAGAGGGTAGAAAATTCCATTGACTTTGACCACATAGCTGGTTTGTGTGATGGGTATACTGGTTCGGATCTTCTTGAGCTCTGCAAGCAGACGGCCTATTATCCCATCAGGGACCTTCTTGACGCTGAAAAGAGTGGGAAGTTTTCTTCTGTATGCATTCTTAGCTTTTGTATCACTTGGCAAGGAAAAAAAATATAATATATATTTTTTATTCTTATGCTTCACATCTAGTTTCCGAATGCATGATCTTTTATTAGTTTTTTCCCCAGTAGATAGCTGGTCTAGCAGACTGCAGACCGCTTTTAAAAGGCAAGTGGCAATCCCCTATAAACCTCCTTGCTGCAATATTTACATACCTGCCTCAAGTAGTATTCTTTCTAACCTAAGACTCCATGCAGTATCATTGTCAGTCTGTAGCCTTGAAAACCTAGTTAGACCAGAGATGCTGTAGAAGACTGGGGGTGGTTCTTCTGTGAAAAACTAGGAACTTGTTCCACTTACGTCTTACCATCATAAACTTTTTCTTGACCAACACCCTTAAGACTTACATGTAAACTCTGATTTATTGGAAATTTCACATCTGACTATAATAAAGTTTTAGGCATTTTTAAGGGAAAGCAAAAAGCCACTGATATAAGGGACACAGTTCACTTTTGGACAATTATTAGGGACACATATAAGCCTCATTGGATTAATTTTTCATTTTTCCTGCAACTTCTGCCTACATAGCATTCTGTAAACCCTTCACCTTAACCCGTATTACCAAGAAGAAAGTACACTATGCGACACTTATTTCACTAGAGATTCAAGTTGCTTCAGGACTGTTAAATTTCTTAACAGTTTGCTTATAACTCCAAGCTACTATTGGCTTTGCTACCTATGATATAAAAGCGGAGCTGGATTGATCTTCTCGTAGCCCATGTAACATAGTCAATAGATGTTTCTTCCTGGTATATCTCAATTTTAAGCCTAAAATTTTATTTTATTTTGCTAAATTAAAATTGTATATTAAAAGAAAAAATACTACATGGAGTCCCCAATCATAATATAACGTAGACATCATAGGACAGGCCCTACAATGTCATGACTATATGAGATTACAGTTGAAGTTGCCTAAAACATAATCTATATTTTACTTTCTTAAACTTCATATATAAACTAAGTTTGCATTTAATATTATGTAAAATGTCCTTCACAATACTATGTCAAATTTCCTTCAAATTTTTGTTTGTTATATGTTTATTTTCAGGAACCAAGGCCACTATCACAATTGGATCTAGAGACAGCTCTTGGAAGGTCAAAAAAAAGAGGGTTGCTGGTAGCAAATACACCAAGTTAAGCTTGCAATCACCAGGATGGGTCAGGCAATAGGGAGTCGGATGATTATCAGGTGCGAGCTGCAATTAGTGAGCTATCTAAGCTTGTGGTGTCCCAAATATTGGGTATTCAGTCAGACCCCCAAGATCCTTAGAAGTTTTCTTTTTTACTTTCTTTTTTGAAACAGTGAAGATCAACTTTTATAAAGATCCTTGAAAGATTATCACTTTCTCGCCCATGGCCAGCAGTATTCCAGTTGTGTGTAATTATGGCCTACCGACACGAAGCTGGTTTAAAGTAGTAGGTTTGGATAAATTACTGAAGACAATTTTGAGCTAATTGAGGTTGTTGTTCTCTTCTTTTGCCGTCCACCACTGGAAGTTCTTCATTTGTTCTTCAAACTTGACATTTATGTGGGGCATTGTTAGTGCTATTGTTCTATCAACCATTGAGATTAGTAGTCTAACAGCAGGGGGCTATGTTAACTTAATTCTTAATTGTATGATTATAAATCATTCAGGTAACTTCTGTGAACCTAACGTGGTATGCATTTATTGGATCTTGTTATTAGAGGAAAAATCATTACTTTTTAAGAAAAAAAAGTGAAAATGGAGCATGATGGATGAGGCCAACTGAATATTCGTATTGGTAGAGCTCTTGTTGTTTCTTATAATTGTGAGTTGTGCGCCCCCATGCCCTCCAATGCCCACCATATGCCTAATTACACCATATGCCTAATTAATTGCCAAAATTTAGTGTAAAACATAGGCAGCATCATTCAACAAATACTAGTACAAATATGTAGATGCAAGTAATTTAATTGCTTGGCGTTGGCTCACCTTTACAAGTTTTGGCATGGAGTAGTAGTAGTAGTATTTATGGCCCGTTGCTTCCGGAGAGTGGATTGACCAACATATATCTTCCTTGTGGTTGGAACTGGTTGTGGTGGTGGTCCGGTCCAGTCCAGCTCTGATCATTGATTATGATTCGATAGGCTTGCTTCCAAGATCGGGTGGTCGAAGTTATGGACGGTGTGTAAAAAGAAACTATATTTGGTTGTTATAACAAACAAATACAGCTATAAACAGATATTTTTAAATACGAATATATGTATATTTGTATATATATTCAAAAAAATTCTTTAATATCCGTATTCGTATATATATTTGACGGATATACGATATGAAATATCCGTATTTATATTTGTCGGATAATATTCGAATATAAATATTATCCGTTTTTTGTAATATAATATGGATACATGTATCGGCTATCCGCATATCCGTATTCATTCAAACTAAAATTTTAAAGTTTCAATTTTTAAAAAAAATTATTGAACAATGTTAATTTTATAACAAAAGAATTAGTCACTTAATCAACTAATAATTAGAAATAATGTATAACTAGCCAAATAAAATAATAAAAGTAGATATAATATGTATATGTAATTTTTTATACATCGTATATCTACAATAGTCATACAAATTGTATAATCAATTGATATTAATACTTCATATATTGTAAACTAATATATATATATATATATTACAAATATGAATATTAATGAATACGGATATATATATATTCGTATCCGCTTTGGACGAATATGAATACGGATAATATTCGTTTTGACATGAATATAAATAATATCCACTTAAACACGAAGACGAATATAAATTTTCATAATTAATATCGGATATTTTGAACTTCATTTAAAACCCTACAAACAAAATTAAAGGTGATTTCTTCAACTAACTCAATTCATAAAGAAGTTGGTAAACCCGCTGTTTTTCTAAGTAATTGTCTCCTTTGATTTTTTTATCTTTTTATTTTTTTGTAAAAGATTTATATTACAATAAAAATATGTATACATTAATTAATTACCCCGTGTGTGTATTAATTTATAAATTATTTTTAATTGTGTATATTCAAAACAATAATCAACATATTTTTATTATAACATATAAAAAATTATTTAGTTTCCATGTCCACCAAAATTCGGATGAGAATTATTTTCATTATATTTTTTAATTTTTTATTATTTTTTTATACACATTTAACGACATAAATATTATTTTTATTTATAATACGAGTGATTAATTAAGATGAATATTACTGTATGAATAAATTTAAATACATAATTTTAAAATATAATTTTAAATATAACATACATCTTAATCATTAAAAAATAAAATTTGACATATAAATTCCCATAAATTGTTTGTATCGTAAAGGCCAACCACGATGTACTCGTCATATCATTGGCACATATCCCCATAAGATATATGTGGGCAGATATTTGTATTGAAGTTGCTGCATCCTGTGGGCGCGTTTGAGAAGGTGTAGGAACCACACTCAGTCAGTTGACATGAAGCCCCAATTAACTTGAGCCATGGCTCAACCAACCGTCATCCCTCGCCAAAAATCATTTCAATTTAGTACGAAACCAAAACAAATAATTGCAATAACGATCTCTGCTTTTTCTTTCTTTCTCGTAAAATGAAGTCTTTCTCCCTAATTGAAAATTAATTCTGATAAATCTCAAAGATTAGTTTAAATGGTAGTGAGCTAATGAAATTTGTGCATCAAGATAGAGGTCATGAGCCAATACAATATTTTTTTTAAGTTACTCGTACATTCAGAATAATTAATTATAAACTTACTCGATGTGGAAACTAATCTTAATAAATTATGTTTGTAATATTTAATCACACTCCATAAGTATCTATAAATCATCAAAAATATAATCACTAGCAAAATTCGATGACACGTATGTTATGTCTCTAAATAAAAATATATATCCCTAATCTTAACTTTGTTTCATTACCATACATTAAGGAAGTAAAATAACTATAATTGAAAGGTTGATACCAAATTCATTGTGTATTGTATAAATAATCACACTAAGAAATCAATTAAAGGCTAATGCGTATGGGCTTCAAGCATCACTTTGATTCAATAACATTAATTATAAGTTCTAGAAATAATGGGAGATCAATGGTGAATACAAATATGTTATATTTTATACATACACAAATTTTCTTATAAATATAAAACTTTAATTTAGAATTTACAAAACAGGACTGTTAACATCATCATTTCACAAACCCTTTTATTTCTAACTTTACTTTTGGGTGACAATGAAATCTGCAATCATTCTCTTTCAAGATGTACATTGAACAAACCAGTGGATGGATATCTTTTTTATGCTCCTCCTTTGTTCCGCAAATATAGTTCTATAAATTAATGCAACTATTAAATATCAATTTTTATTTTTAAATATAATAAATTGTTAGTTTTTAAAAAAATTTCATGATAATAAATTATAAATTTAAAATATTGCATTATTTTATTATTTCTGTAACACAAAAAATAGACTATTTTTTTCTTATAGAAGGGATAGCATATGAATTGACACACTAAACACACGGTTTTGATAGTCTACAGGTGATAGTCCTATATTCACAGCTAACCGCAACGCTGCCAAAATAATTTTCTCCGCCTCTCTCTCATCTCTTTCTAAATTCCACGCACTTTTCTTTTGACCTATTAAACTATATATAAACGATGCATATACCGTGCCGGCGCTAGCCCTCTTCAACCTAACAATATAACCATTCAAAAACACCCCATCATTTTTAGAGAGAGAGAGAGAGAGAGAGAAAAAAACGAGCCCACCCTTCTGCAATCTCTCTCCCCCGTGATTCCCTAGCTCAAATTTAATTCCTTCATTTATAGCTTAATTTAACGAAACCCCTTTTCCCAGTTCTATATTGTTAATTTTCCCAGTTCTGTTAACAATTTTACATCAATCATGTTTTCAGTAAGCTCCATTTTCACCTCTGCTACTGTGATCGTTGGTATCTATTTGCTTCACCGGCTTGTATCGAAGACGTCTCTATTGTTCATTGCGGGAAAATGGCGGCGATTCTTGGAAGACAGTTGCCATGTGTACCAGTTCTACAAAGTTCCCAAATTCAACGAGCATATGCAAGAGAATCAACTTTATCGAAAAGTGTTCACTTACCTAAATTCCTTATCTTGTGTGGAAGATTCAAATTACGCCAATCTTTTCTCTGGTGACAAATCTAATGAGATAAATATAGTCCTCGATTCGGATCAAGTCGTTACTGACACTTTCCTCGGCGCCAGAGTCTATTGGATGAACGAGAAAGTAAAAGGAGAGAAAGATGGCTCCAGAAATTTGGTTTTGAAGATTAGAAGGAAAGACAAGAGGAGAATTCTTCGTCCTTACACTCAACATATTCATACCGTGTTCGATGAAATTGAGCAACGAAGAAAGAAAGTTAAACTTTACATTAACGCAGAATCTGAACCAGAAAAGAACGGACGGTGGATGTCGGTCCCGTTTACTCACCCGTCCACGATCGACACCGCAGTGATGGACTCGGATCTCAAGAACAAGGTCAAGTCAGATCTCGAATTGTTCCTCAAGTCGAAGCAGTACTATCATGAGCTCGGTCGAGTCTGGAAACGGAGTTACCTCCTCTGTGGACCGTCTGGTACTGGAAAATCGAGCTTCGTTGCCGGAATGGCGAAGCTCCTCAACTACGACGTTTACGATGTCGATTTGCGTAAAGTCGCAAACGATTCGGATCTAAAAATGCTCATGTTACAAACGACGAACAAGTCGATGATTGTGATCGAAGATCTGGACCGTTGCTTGATTGAGAAATCAACGACTGTAAGCTTGTCTGGGATTTTAAACTTTATGGACGGGATTTTCTCTAGCTGCGGTGAAGAACGCGTGATGGTCTTCACAATGAACGGTAAGGATCAAGTTGATCCAACGGTTCTAAGGCCTGGAAGAATCGACGTTCATATACATTTCCCTCTTTGCGATTTCTCCGCTTTCAAAAGTTTAGCCAATAGTCACTTGGGGCTAAAAGAACACAAACTTTTCCCTCAAGTTGAAGAAAATTTTCAAACCGGGGCATGTTTGAGTCCGGCTGAAATCAGCGAGATCATGATTTCGAATCGGAGCTCACCTACTCGGGCTTTGAAATCGGTTATCACAGCAATGCAAACCCATGTTGATGCGAGGGTGGTAAATAAGATCCCACGGAGCGCATCGGGTCGGGCAATAGTAGAAGAATCCGGCGACTCCGGATTACTTTGCCAAGAGAGTGTTCATACAGTTAGAGAATTTCGAAAATTATATGGACTCCTGAGGATGAAGAGTAGTAGGAAGGAATCGCTGGATTTGGATTCAAGTGAGAAAGAGAGAGAATCAAAGAGATGAAACTTGATTCGGAGCCCACATTTTCTCGGGTGAACCGCCCCACTCCGCACTTTCAATTAGGATCAAAAGTTCCAAGTGAAAAGTTTATATATGTGCGTGGGTTTCTTTGTTAGTACTAGTATTAAATTTATACAATCTTGCCATATAATTGGCCACAACCATTTATTTTCTTGATGCACAACAATCTGTTAATTCTAAAATTGTTTTACCCGAAGTTTTCTTGAGTTGATAGTTTGAATTATGTATTGTAGTAGTAAATTTCTTAAATTACACGTAGGGTGAAGTTTATGGTTAGTTGGACACTTATTCATAACAAGTTTGAAACTTATGTTATCTTTCTTATTAATTTATTTGTAAATTTCTTTTTTAGATATTATTATTTATTTATGTGTGTGTGTGTATACATAAATACTTTTTATGACTTTTTTTTTTTGTATTATGAGATTTATGCATGTATGTATGTATAAATAACAAATTATAATTGTATTTATTAAACTTGAACATGTATTATTATAATTATGTAATTTATATTTGAGATTTATAAGTTGATTATTAAATTATCTTCCAACTAAATTAATTTAAATAAAATATTCACTTATCTTATTATATATAGTAATAGATCAACTTAGCTTAAGAAAATGTATAATTTAAAATTGAAACATAGTATTTGTTAGGCTGCATATTTACTCGCATAAATGGACTAATTATGATTAACGTGGAAATTACCTTCTCCAATAGAGGTTTTACTACACAATTCTTATTAGAAATTGGAGTCATGTTGAACAATATAAATACTATAAATATATAGTGAACAATAAAGGTGCATAAATCTTGTTTTTTCTTACTAAATACTTTTTGCCTTTATTGTTAATACATTCAAGCATTAACAATAGTAAATGAGATGGTTGATTGATGCAAAAAGCAAATATATATATATATATATATATATATATATATATATATATATATATATATATATATGAGGGTCCTCATCGATGGCAACCGATTGGTGAGTTACTGTTTCGACAATTAATGCAGGAGACATTTTTGATGTGGATTGGCTCTACTACTCGTCCTTTTTGTGGTGGGCCAAAAATTGGTCTTGTTGCTCATCCTTCTTATGGCAGATCAATTTATATGTAATTTTTGGCTCTATCGCTATCCTTCTTGCGACAGGACAATTTTGATTGTTTTCAACCACTGATTAGTATAGATAATTTATATATATATATATATATATATACACATACATATTGAATTAGTTTTATGCGGACGGGAAACCTTCTTCCGTTTGACTTTGTGGATGGCGGTCTTCTCAGGTGACCATGAATAGTTGAATAGCAGTAGAATGTTGAAAATACCGGCCCTTTCTAGTATCTTGGAATTTTCTTTCCGCTTTAGAGACTGGCTCCATTTTGTATTAATATCAATACTTAAGACTATAATAGATAATCATATGCATGAAGGGGGCCTACGGACGGATGGATAATCAAAATATACATACGTTTTTTGTGTGGAAAACATGTTCGTTGAATGTGATTTCCAGCGAATCAGATTTGTTTTCAAACCAAAACCAAATTGGCCGTTGAATCACCCGTTCAACAAATAAAGACAATGACTAGAGTTCGGAGTTATCAATGTAATTATGGAAAGAAATAATCAGTGAGAGGTGTTTAGGGGCCAAGTTCAACAGTATGCGCTAATAATCAAGTGAATCGTTTAAAATTTGACAAAGAGATCCAATGTACTCACTCTCTTTTAAATTATATGATAATTATTAATTTTTAAAAACTAATTTAAGATATTTTTAAATTATAAATTAAAATAAATTATTAAAAGTTATGAAATAATAAAATTAACAATATTTTTTAAATAATTTATAATATTCATCGTTATATTGATTAAAACTAAAAGAATTTATGTTAATTTTAAGTTTAAAAATATCTTTAATCAACTTAAAAAGTCAACAATAATCAAACAATATAGAATAGATGAGTGCTTTGGAAAGCTATAAAACACACTACATAATTTATCATTTCCACCCACCCATTGTATGATAAATTTAATTTAGTTGCAATGTAGTGCATTTGTAATCTCTCCGTTCAATTATATTATCGATCTCAACTTTTAGAACATTTTATAAAGTATATCAAAAAAGAATCAAAACACGTTTATACACAATTATTTTATTTTTCTTAATAAATCACGAGAGTATCAAGCAATTATTCCCTCTTTTAGAGTTAATAAATTGGTGTATTGAATAGATCAACCGTCCATCAGTGGAATAAATTTGGTTAAACACAGAGATACAAATACTAACTAATTTTTGAATAATGATAAACAATGCACTTTCTCTAGTCCAAAATTAAGGCCCGCTCAATAAATTGGTCAAGTTGAATTATTTTAATTTTATGTTATATCCTGTAATTGGTAAAGTTGTTGTTTCTACAACTCGCACCAAGATTCGGCCTGAAAATAATTCCGGCTAAATTTTTTCAAGGCCCAAAAAGTAAACGGGCCTTATAGGATGAGCTCAATGAAACTCTAAATGCGTATCTAATATTTTCAAGTGTTATTCAAAAGGCCCTATCCTTAACAAGGGAACCAGATCAGGCTTTTAATAGCTTCTACAAAACTTGGGCTCACTCCAAAATTTAGGCCCCTGAACTTACTTTATTAGTAAATTCCACGCGTCAAGGAAAGGAGTGGGTATGAGCTTAATCATGGTTAAAGATTTAGTACTTACCTCATAGTTTCGGGTTTAGACTTTGGGTTTGTCTCAGGGTCGCTCAGGTCTCTCCCCGATCGCCCTGATCAATTCAGTTTAGTAAACAGATCCGGCGATTCTCTATATCACTTACTCTCTGGTATGTTTTTGTCTTCTCTCTCCATTACATATACTCCGTATGTGTGTGGGCATTTCAAATTTAGGGTTCCGAACGAGGAAGGCCCGAATTATTTTCAAATTACGTATGCTCAACCTTTTGAACTCAAAAGGAAATTATTTTTATTTTTGTGTGATAAAGGAACATTTTCAGGTGATCAGTAAGCTTGAGGTGGAAGGCTCCTAGGTTTAATTTGTAAAATTCAGGCCTCTGAACTTCAAATTTGCAAAATCTGGAATTGTCAAGTGTTCAGAAGAAGGATTTTAGTGTGGAATTTGATCCTACCCAGCATGGTACGTATTTTCAATTCGCTCAAGATTTCTAGAATATAATTTATTTGTTCTTTTACAGCTGGTCATAGTAGTGATTGTAATCTCTAAATGAGGTACATTGTTTTTTCAGAATTATATCATAGGAGCTTTCAAGCCAGCTTGTAACATCTCTATTACATTCACGGATGGAAAAACCCGGAAAACGGTATTTTGCCATTTTGTTCTTAGTCGCTATAGTAAATAGTAACAGTGTTTTGGGTAGCTTCTGTATCATTATTAGGCTGCTGTAGATGTTTGGGGTTTCGTCATTAGGTGCAAAATAAATCAATTACTTATTTATTTCTAGTAACTTGATATTCTTGTGTGTTAGTGAGATGGAAAGTGGAAAAGTAACTTGATGTTCTGTTTGTCTTCTTTATGTGGGAGATGGAATTTTCAGTGATAAATTCTTTCTTCTTTGATCATTTGTGTCTTGCTTTTTGAAGCGGAAATGTTCCAGTAAGCCATTCACTTGGATTTCAGTGAAAACTTACTGCAGGGAATCATGGATAAGGTTGATATGCGTACCAACTATGATCTCTTGATACTAAACTACTAACCTGAATTAGCTCTTCTCTGGCTTTATTTTTGAAAATCTCAATAGTTAATCATTTAATATTTTCCATATGCTGTATGCACTTGTACAGTCTTTATCTGGAGCATGAGACGTCATCCTCTGATTTATGCTTGTGGACCTTTTGAATTCTTTTTGCATCCTCTTAATTTTTTCGGCTAGATTCCTCTTTATTAGTACTTGTTAGTTGACTTCATTTCAAATCATTGTTAATGTTCCTACACTTCATCCACTTATATGAGTATATTGCTGTAAGCATATTATACTGAAATTTGATTTCATAATGATACTTTGTTGCTATATTTACAAATCCTAGGTTCCATTGAAGAAGGAAAATGGTCAAACAGTTATGGTACCACTATTCCAAAGTCAAGAGAACATTTCTGGCAAGGTGCTCTACATATTTTATTGTAATATCACTGATTGTGGTAATTTGATTGTTCATATTTCAGCCTTTATACCTGAACATTTTACCTTAAAATCTTAATGCTCAGATACATTCTATTTGCCATCACTTTCAGATTTCTATAGAACCAGCTCAAGGAAAGAAGGTTGAACACAATGGAATCAAAATTGAGCTCCTTGGTCAGATAGGTGAATATTGAGTTCTCTTTTCTTCTATCACCAAAAATTCCACTTTCCTGAGATATAATTACTTTATGGATGCTATAACTGTTGATATATTTCATTTTTTCGGTTGAGTCTACCAAGTTTTTCTGGGTTTGTTGTCTCTCTCCAGTAATATATTGTTATCATATTTCTCTTTGCAGAAATTTACTTCGACAGAGGCAACTTCTATGACTTTACATCTCTTGGTGAGTTTTATTTGTGGGTTTGGGTTAAGGTTATTATTTCTCCAGCAGTTGTTTACCCAAATTCCAAATATTTTCTGAAAAAACCTAACTTGATTGATTTCTGGAATATTAATTTCAACATAAATATTTTGAATTTTTTTGTCACTAATTCATTTTTTTTAGTTCGTGAACTGGATGTTCCTGGTGATGTTTATGAAAGGAAAACTTACCCCTTTGAATTTTCAACGGTCGAAATGCCATATGAGACATACAATGGGGTGAATGTGCGACTTAGGTAAGTACATTTGGCGTGCTATTGATCATTAACAACGGATTATATACACTGATTACCCTTGCTGTTGTTTTGTAGAAACTTGAGTTGAACTTATCTCTTGTGAAATACAAATACTAATGTTAACTACTATGAGCCTTTTGTAATGCTCATGTTGAAATTTGTCTGCGACTCTCTGCCCCATGTTATTCGCATTGTAATATTTTTTGTTATTTGTGATTGAAGATTTAAATTAACTTTGCCCTTTCCAGGTATGTGCTGAAAGTGACAATCAGTCGTGGCTATGCTGGAAGCATCGTTGAATATCAAGACTTCATGGTAATCTCTCTCTCTCTCTCTCTCTCTCTCTCTCTCTCTCTATATATATATATATATATATATATATATATATATATATATATATATATATATATATATATATCTCATTACATGAGTAGAAGCCTCAGTCCACATTGTCATTTCCTCTTATCCTCAATTTTTTTGTGAACTTGTGATTGTTTAATGTTCTTAATCATCTCTGTTTCTATCTATCTAAAATTAATAAGTTGGGTTCATGGATTTATTTCTTGGTTTCGGCATTGGCCCCTTTATGTTAAACTTTAGATTTACTTGCACTTCTCTTTACTTATTCTGTTGCCGGCTATTAGTGATTTTTTCCATAAACATCAGCCTCAAATATTCTATAAATATATCTGAAACCTTGTTTTAGTGCTGTTTAATATACAAATTTTAAATTAGGTTGATTTTTCCGGCCTGTTTATTGCTTTAAATGAGGATGGATGGAAAGTTTAACTGTGAAAGGTTGACATCTTCTACTAATCCCTTTTAGTTGGAAGTAATGCGTAGTTTATGAACTGGTTGTTTAAAATTTATTATGACTTACCTTAGGCTCTTTTTCATTCACATAAAATTATGAAATATTCCCTCCGTTCCAAATTATAGATCAATATTGACTTTTGAAAAGTCAATTTCAAACATTTTCAAACTCAAAATTAACATGAATTCATTTAGTTTATGTCAACACAATTGTTAATATTATAAACTAGTGAAAAAATATTACTAGTTATAATATTTATTATTTTGAAAACTTGAATAAATCATGTCAATTTTAAATTTGAAAATATCTTACATTGACTTTTAGAAAGTCAATATTGATCTTATAATTTGGAACAGAGTATTATATGCTACCAAAGTACCAATGCCAGGAATGTTAATTTGTAGTAATGTGCGTACAGAGTTATATATATTATTTATCATAATGACGTTCATCAATGCAGCGCCAATACCTGCAACACTAAGTTTTATAAAATTAATTTTGTACATTTACTATTTTATCTTGTTAACCTGAACCCGTTGAGAATTTTTTTTTTGTGTTTACTTACTAAACGTGACCTGGTCAGTCAATCTATTCATCTAAGATTCCATTGAAGATATGTTTTGTATATATATGTCTAGAAGTTTTTTCTGTATAAAGATGATTTTTAGACTAAGTCTCTTGTCAACTATGTACTTTCAAATACACAATTGTTTATGTTCTTTGCTATTCATAAGGTATATGTATGGCTTATCTGTCATCTTTCAAACTGTCTGAACTATTTGGTGGTCTTTTGCGCCAGGTTCGCAATTACAGCCCACCCCCGTCAATTAACAATAGTATCAAGGTTAGTGATGTACAATGGTTTTTGTAAATTTTAATGACATGTTGCAGTTAAGTATTTGTTTACAGTAGTGTGAATTTGCATTTATGTCCTGACCACTTGTTTTTTTGGGTACCATTAAGAACAACTATTACATTTTCATGGGGAGAGAAGAATGAAAATCGAACCCAAGCCGATGCTAGGGAGTGGTGGTTACTTAACCAGTGGGCCAAACCCTTGAATGATTGTTTAATTTAAATTGATTAACAAAATGTTGACATGTTAATCATAGTTACGGACTCTTAATTGAATACCCTATTTACGCTATAATACACAATCATTATATCAAGAGCAAATCTTCAATCTCATTTTTTTTTTTATCAATTGCAGATGGAAGTTGGAATTGAAGATTGCCTTCATATTGAGTTTGAGTACAATAAGAGCAAGTAAGCACAATCTTTGAATAATATTATGGGTTTTGCTCCTTGTTAGGCTCGTAAAATATGGGGCCTGTCCAGTACCCAGGACACACGTTGACATAATTTGTTTTGATAATTATTTTTGAATATTAAATTTAAGTCTGAAATTTGTTATTTTGGAATAATTATGTTTGTGTCCAAGGTAGTCAATAAGCTGTTAGTCAAATATTTGATGGCTCTATCAAATAACTTTGTATTCATGGTGTAAAGTGTAGTTGAGTTGCTCCTGTGACGTTGTTTGACTAAAAAGGGATATGAATCTACTTGCTGATTGGAATTTTCTATTCAGGTACCATCTGAAAGATGTAATTATTGGCAAGATTTATTTTCTTCTTGTTAGAATCAAGATAAAAAATATGGATCTTGAGATTAGGCGCCGAGAATCAACAGGTTCTGGAGCTAACACCCATGTTGAGACAGAGACACTCGCCAAGTTTGAGTTGATGGATGGTGCTCCAGTCAGAGGTACCTTGTTTCCTCTCCTACATACTTTTTCCTGTTTCTAATTATATTTAAGAAACTGTCTGTTAGCATTAATTTTCGTGGTTGTCTTCTATAGTTTAGAAGTAGCTTTCATTCTAAATAATCCCAAAACGAGTAGTTTTGAAATTCAGGACTCGTCATTCATTCATTCATCTAGCTGCCAGCATCATCTGTTTGCACTCTTTTAAATCTAGAAGAGATTTTGAGACACAAAAATAACTACTTTTTGGCTGTTATTCTCAGTTAATTAGACTTCAATCAATGACAGAAACATTATGCAACAATTGATAATGATTGCAAATTTTTACGAATGAATAGGTTGCTGTGTGCTTGTTACAGGTGAATCAATTCCGATCAGACTTTTTTTGAGCCCTTATGAACTGACGCCAACCCACCGCAATATCAACAACAAATTTAGTGTGAAGTATTATTTGAACCTCGTCCTTGTTGATGAAGAGGACCGGCGATACTTTAAGCAGCAAGAAATCACAATATACCGCCTTGCAGAAGATTCTTGATTCATTTGATACAAGGATTTGGTTTTCCATTGAATAGAATATTTACACCATATCAAAGCTTTGATGTCCAGAGTGAGAATCTTGTTAGCTGAAAAGAGATACTTTGGCATTGTGTTTGATGGTTATCCTCATCGTCGATACGATGCCATTGCAATTGTATAGACGAGCAATGTACATGGGCTGTGCTGGTGGTAATATCTCTGGTTAATGTTGAGACTATTGTGAACTGTTGTCTATTTGACCGATGATGGATAGGATGTAGCAGCAATAACTGGCTTTTTATGGGGTCAATTTACACAACAGAATGTTAGGCTAGTGCTTCTGGTGCAATTTTTTTTATTTATATTTTTATATCTTGTGTGTTCTCTGTAACTGGCATTTTTATTGGCTTATGTTGAAAGTTTGGGGATTATACATATTTTACACTTTTTTGTTTGAAGACATGTTATTTTTATGTTGGAGAGATGTATATAATGGGAAAAAAAGACCATAGAATAATATAATTAAAAAAATTATAATTGCCACCGGGAAGACGCTCTTGCCCAAGTGAGGGTGGGAAGAGACCTTTCCGTGACAGACAAATGTAGTTTGCTAATTATTTTTTAGAAAAAAATTCTTTAACCCTAGGAGTGACATTCATATAGCTACCGTACGGATGGATGTCCTTTTAGGCAGGCAGGCAGGCAGATAGATTAACTTTGATCAAACAAAGGCTAGGGAGGGTTAGTTCGATAAAGGAGTTTTATTTTTGTTAATGATTATTATTTGTAGTAGTAAATTGAAACAGTGATAGTGCGTACAAGGGTGTAGTTGGTGATTTAACCAATTTTGAAATCACTATCCAAACGGAGTTTTAACTAGAGAGAAAACGGAAAATAAAAGGTTGGCGTTGTCGGTGATGTTCGATTTTCTCTGAATACCTTCAAATTATTAATATATAAAATTAAATTTAAATTATTCAAAGATCACAACTATTTAAAAGGCCTTGCATTTTTATTAAGAAGCGATTATCATACACACTCGTAGACGAGTTTGGAATCCGAAGATACAATATGGCCCCTGCGCGTCTCAACACCTCTTCTTCTTCTCCTTCTTCTAGGGTTTCGAATCCTTCTCTCTCCACTGCTGCGTCGCCACTCACAGCGGCATCTTCCACTGCGACAAATCGTTTGCATTCAACCCGGCATTAAATACTCTGCTGCCCAAGTTCGAACCAGGTACATTACATTCACATGTAACAATCGTGCATTTTTGGTGCTTACGGACTATATTTTCGTCATCATTTAAATGTTTTGAGTTCATTTTTTTCTTGTTGGGATTTGTAAGGTGTTGGATACCCTTGCTTAATGTCGGAGGACTTTATGATCCGTGCAGTGATCGTTTTGACCATCACCGGTAAGGGTTTAGTGAGATTTTGGTCATGGATTGTTGATCCCCAATGAACTCACTAGTGCTGGCCTTGTTTATAAGGTTCTACCAGCCTTGTTTATAAGTTACTCCTCTAATTCCCAATGCTCATGTTAAAGCTAGATTGACTGATCAGGCTCCCTTTGTTTCAGACCCTCCGAACATTTCTGAAGTTTCATAAAAGTTGAGAAAAACCATTTGCTTAGCGGACCTTGTGGCCATATCTCTGGGCATGCCTTGAGTTTCAATAGCAGCAAAATGCAATAACCCTCTCTAAAAAGGAATAAAAAGTTACATTTAGTTCAGTTGCAATTAGCTTATGTACAGTTTTTTGTTTTTTTTTTGGTTTAGTGTTGCGGGGGTGGAGATTCTTGCAAAGGAGATTCAGAAGTTTTCAGGGATATAATACAAGTTAGGAATATTAATATCCATTTTCTTTCCAACATACGAATGGAGAATTCCTCCATATATGAATGCAGAAAACAACTAAACTTGAACACAAGTGAAAATGTAAATACTGGTTTTGGATGCTGTAAAAAAATTTGATAATCTAATTTATTTTACAATTGTCACAAAAAAAAATTTGTTCACTATTACTGCAAATTTTATACAACAGATCTGAACTTGTTGAAGGCAAGTAAATTTCTCCCAGTAATTCTACTGTTGAACAGTCCATAATGTTGTTGAAAGTCTTAAGAGGTTGTTTTGGTCCAATTCATCGGATGTGTAGAAAAACAATACTGACGATAGATAAAATTTACCTGTATGTACATTATGATAAAATGTCACCACGTGTTTGAAGAATTCAGAATACACCAAAATTTGAACAAATCCATACTTGCCCTCAAGAACAATTTAAGTTCAATTTTATAAAAGATACTTTGATTGCTTCCTGGGAAAAACATATACTCCAGGGGCATAGCATAGCTGTCCTGATACAGTTGTCAAATTTTGGTTAGTGTTCTTATCTGGATCACTCTTTCTGATTCACAAGATCGTTCTCTGGAAACTGGAAGCACAATTTCTCATTCAGGCTTCATCCTCAGTAACTGTCGGCAAGTCTTCTTTGAACCAGGTATAAAGCCCTCCTTCTAGGTGGTAGACATTGGTATAACCATTTAGAACTAGCAAGTAAGCAGCTATAAGTGACCTGCAGGGGAAGTAGTAGGAGTTACTGATGGTATTTCTTGTGTGTTGATCAGGATAGAAAAGAAGCTTCATAGTGTCAGCTGCTTAACATGACCATGAATGTAAAGTGCATAGTCTTTTATTTTTCTTTTCTATTTTCTACTTCTAAGTTTACTAAACTATCTTTACATTTTTGTAAGTATGGTTTCTGGAGTAGTATGTAAGAGGGAGGGTTCTATGAAACCATCAAAGAGACGTCACTTTTTACCAAACTTACAAATTCACAAGTTGCATACCTAGTCTAAATTCAAGTTAGTTAAATGATAACATAGAACATATCATCATAGTGGGAAGTTTCTTATCCTTAATTAAAACCCCAAGATAACCTCTTCTTGTTTTCTTTCCAAAACGGTGTTTTTGCTTGTATTAGAACTTTTCTGGCAAAATGATGCTTTATATATGGTTGCAGAATTTCTGGGTTGCTGGCTTGAATTTTAACCTTTAACTTTGTCTTCGACTTTTGGTTGTACTAAAAGGAGAAAGAGTCAAGTAGAAAGATATGTTGAAAAAAATTAATGAACCCTTGTAGCTTTATTTTAAGCTGTAAATTATATTTATCTTATGATATTTGATATATCTTCTTGTTATATCCTGACATTTTTGTCGCATATGCTTGCACTGTGGTATCTAACTATGCTGCATTATGACATCATGCAAGTATAGATCATGTTGAGCAATGAATTTTAAATACATATAAGGAATAGCAAGAAAATGCATAGAGGGGGAGAAATAGAAAATAAAAAATAATGTGAACAACCTTGACTGTTGGCCTTCAGGCAAATTTTGTGATGGTTTCGTTGTACCCCCTGTCGAGCAAGCCACTATTATCTTGGAGGACTTGTCTAATTTTGATTCAACACCTGTTTCCATATTCCAAACAATTAGTTGATCCCATAGCTTTACTTTTCAAAATCTAGTGTACTGAAATAAAATATACTGAAGCAACTGTCTGTACTTTGGAGAAACTCAGGATTTTCTTCTGTTCCTGCAAAGATGCCAAAAAAGGCAAATGCTGCCCTCCTAGCAATGTCCCAGGCTGTCCACTCCTTTATAAGCCTATATATTTGTACATTAATAGCACCTGGTGGATGAGCCTACACACAAAGATGTCAGAAATAGCACCTTGAGATCAACATGCTGTAACTGGAATATGATATAAATTGCAAACTTACTGAAGAAGGAAGAGCTACTGGCATAATTTAACAAAGGTATCATAACGTAAATTCATTACATTATGAATTACTTAGGATGCTAATTCGAGAAATGTTATAGAGAGTGGCTAACCTCCTTGAATTCTGCTTCTGGCCTTACATCAAGAATTACAAAGTTATTTTCTTTCTGTAGTCGCAGAGCTTCTTTGACATCCACACTCCTTACCTGTGAAGGATTACTATTCCATAATTTAATCTTATATCAGTAAGCTCTATTCCCTTCCAACTTTAGTATAAATCTCCATATATGATTTTTCAGACAGAACATATGGGTTTTCTTTTTTCGTAATTATGTTTCATGGGATGGACTATTTATACTTACTTGTACTATAATATCTTTAAGCACTTTTTTATACTTGAATTAGTCCGAAGATAACAATCTGATGGACTATTTATTTTGTTTCGAAGGTTATTTATGAGGGGCTATATAATCCCAAGGAGGGATTAAATAGTACCCTTTTTTAAGGTATCGAATGGCTGTAGGAGTAAAAACATAGTCCGCAATTGTCATAGACAAATTAATTCAAGGAAGAAAAATTGTTTAATAACATTAAAGTAGATTAAATAAGCATACGTAGTCCAATCTCATGCATCGCTATTGCAAACAAACATAGCCATGGTGTTTTGAATTAACTTTCTTTGTTACTGAGATTTTCAGAAAGTTTATTGGCTGTTGAGTACTTTAGTTAGTCTGGGAGTCAGCTCATCTGTATTATACATGGCACATATAAAGACTAAATGCTATGTATCAATGTTTTGCATGACTTTATTTACACATTATGTGTCTGAAAGTTGGATTAAAAACTCTTTTCTGAGAGAGAGAGAGAGAGAGAGAGAGAGGGAGAGAGAATGAATTTTACCCTTTTCTGAAGCAGTAACTCTCTCTTAGTTTTCCAGTCTTCTTCAGCTAATTCCTCCAAAAGGAAAGGAGATACTTAAAACATCTTATGACCCAAATATATAGCATGTTATCATAAAAGCAGAATTAACTGAAATACCTGGTGATTTTGCAGGTTTGGTTGCTGCACTGCGGATTCTAAGGGCTGAAGGAACGGAGTATGATGTCAATCGGCTACTGAAAGATCTGAGTGGTTTGATCATCATGCAACAGGTAATAGATTGATTAGCAGAGTTTGAAAAGAATGGAAGAGGTGCAGGATGAAACGTAGGATGTAGGGAAAGGTGAGAAGTTGAGTGCGGAGTGATCGAAGTAAGAGCAACCATCATTCAGAGAGCTGTAAATAAACGGATGGTTATAATAAGAATGATAGCAGCAGCTCTTAGATTGTATGTATGTATGTTATGGGGTGAAATTGAATTATGCTTACGAGCTTCTTCTAGTATGAAGTGTGGTGTTATTGTCGGAAGATTTTTCAATGATCTGTGATGAGTTCGTGGGCCAGATGAGTTGTGGATATTTCTTTTCCCCCAGAATCTGCATGTGTGGTGGTGGTCATTTCTGTATGGATTTTGTTTCATCATCCTATCCCTTTTTTTTTTTTGCCTTTTTATGTAGATTGTTGATTTGGGTCTATGCTTCTTGAAACCTGGTTTTACCAAGGTACTACTGTGGTACGTTTATCTGCATGGTTATAAAATTCGGATCGGACCATCAATCCGATCGAAAAAAATTGAAATCAAAATTGGTCGGCCTTTCGGTCCACTTTAAGCCAAAAAATTAGATTTGGTCAAAAATCGGTGACCCGACGGTCGGACTGGTTGGTCCAGTTATCCAGTCATGGGTTTTACCGATTCCCTATATATTTTTTTATATTTTAAATTTAAGCTTTTGAACTTGATTAAATATATTATTGATTGAGTTTTGAGTTATGATCATGATTTAATATCTTTCTTTTTATATAGATTTAGTATTTATTTGAATTGTATAAAGTAAATATTATACAAATAGATTTATTTATTTTTATCGAATTTGATTCAATGTATCCTAGAGATATTTATGTTCATTTGTGTTTGAAGAGTCTTGAATTTTGAGTTATGATCATGATTTAATATCTTTTTTTTTATATAAATTTAGTAGTTATTTGAATTGTATGAAGTGAACATTGTACAAATGGGTTTAAATTTTTTTTTTTGTAGATAAATTGATTAATTTTACATATTTACTAAATAATATATATAATAATAATTAATATATTTAATTATTTATTAAATATTAATGACGTCACTGGTTTAATAACGGTCCGACCATTGGTTGGATCAGTGATCCATCCATTCGATAATTTTTTCGATTCAATAATCGGTCAAGAACTGAAAATACTATTTATCTGTACCTAGTAATATAAGATGCAAGTAAAATTTTCTAGGTTTGTTCGTTAAAAAAAAATGAAATTTGTGATCAATTGCATCTTAGAAATTTTTAATATTCTTCTTCTTCTTGTTATTTTTTTTCCTCGGCTTATATAATTGTTTATTGAGAGAATGCCAATATCATCATGCTCTTATCCTCATAACGGCTTGCGCAACACTTTGCATGATTAAAAAAGGCGATGTGTAGCTAGCTAGCTACCTATTTACCTTGGAAGTAAAGAGTTTTATCCTTTCCTTTTTGCCTATAAGGGTACTGCATGACAATGCTTTGAAATGTCAAATTTAATCGTATAAATGGAGTTTTTATTATTTTCTATGAATATTATTAGTCACTGATACACACAGTTATGTGTAAATTATTTGAGGACAAAATAATTTTTTTATAAAATTCAAAAGATTAAATAAAAAAATTAATAAGAAAAAAAACAAAATAATTTTTTTATTAAAAGTTGAAGGATAATTTGGGAAAAGACAAAAAGTTTACACTTAGCGATTTATATAAAAAATTGATATTTTCTACGAGTTAAGTTAATTTGATATTTTTATAAGTGAATTTTATTTAATTTAATAAAAATATCAAATCAACTTGCAAAAATATCAATTTCATATGAGAATTAATATTTTTACAAGTTAATTTGATATTTTTACAAGTAAGTCATATTTAATTTTATAAAAATATTAAATTAAATTATAGAAATATTAATTCCCTTTATATATTAAATAGATAAATATAATTGAAAATTAATTTTAAAATAAATATAAATGTACAATATATAAATATTATATCTATCTTAATTATTAAAAAATAAAATATAATATCAAAATTTTTATTTTTTAATAATTAAAATAAATATAATATTTAAATTTTGTGTTTTTAAATTTATTCTTTATATTATCAAACACTGCATATGCTGTCTGTCGACTTCCTCCGACCGACCCCACAGAACAGTAGTAGCATCACAAATCGAAGCTTCGTTTACCATTTTGTTGTTGACAAGAGAGTAATTAAATAGTAGGTGGGTTCACAGATGATGATGTGTTTGGTGGAAGGAGGAATATATATCGGGGATTTCCCATTAATTAATTATTAAACGCCAAGATACTCTCAGTCTCCCCTCTAGTGCCTGCCGGTGGTACGTGAAGAAAATTCCTCGGTAACTCTGCAGCATTCATAATCCAATCCCAATCCCAATCTTTTCTTTTCCTTTCCACGTGTTTTTCATTTTTCATATAAATATAGATATTTATAATATAAAATAAAATGACTCAAATTTTAAAATTTTAATATTCAACAATTTTAAATTAATTTAAGTTTTAATATCTAACAATCACTAATTAATTACTTATTTTTTTTACTAATTCAACATCTTTTTTTAAAAATACTATTTAATCATATTTTTCGTCCAAATTAAATTTATCATTACACTATAATAATAATAATAATCAATATAAAAATAGTAGTAATAATAATAATAATATAGTAATAATAATAGTAGTAGTAGTAATAATAATAAGAACAACAACAACAACAATAATAATAATTATTATTATTATTATTATTATAAAAAAAAATTGCACGTAAATAACAAGGGTCACCATTTTAGTATTGACGTCATTTTTTTGTTTTTCGGGTACTGAGTTGTTATGTTTTCACATGAAAATTGATTTTGGTGGGAAATCACAAGGATAGTTCAGATTCATTTTAATTGATTTGTAAGTTATTTTATGTTGCAAAGAGTCTTTAGGTAATAGAATATTTTTAAAATTTTAATCTATGTTGTGCCTTCTGACACGGGCAATCACGTGTCATATCTTTGGTGTTTTTACATGCTATATTGAGAGCAACTATTATAGTAGTCTCTGACTCGTGGTATGAGAATCTTTTGTCCAATTTCAAGAAAAAATATAGAAAAAAAATTATTTTGGTGATACTATTTAGTTGGTGTTATGATAATATTTTTTCATTTGGACTTAGAAGGCTCATTTTATATTTTTGGGTATATATGTAAAAACTTTTCTTTTGAATTTTTACACCTTTTTCCCCCTCATTGGATCTTATCAAATGGCTTGTAGTACTATTTTTTTTTCACAAAAAAATACTGTTCATGGATCATATTGATCAATAGTTAGAGATACTAGAGACAAATAAATGCTGCCAAACTTTTCATTTTATTTTGTCAATAAAAAAAAAGTGTGTGGGATATCCGAAAATACTATTTTACACAAATTTGAGCCCGCTATCCTCAATCAATTAATTGCTCAAACCTGTCAAAAATTATTTTTAAGTTAGGAATGAGTAACACATTAATATTTAATTTAAAAAAAATATAACTGAATTGAGTATCAATCTTTTTGTATTAATAATTAGACTCTCAGTTCTATTATGGAACTAAGAGTCCACAATAATTTTAGATTTTTTAATAGAACCGAGAGTTTACAATAATTTTAGATTTTTTAATCTAAAAATATTTGATACAATACTTAACTGTTATATTAGTTACACCGTATCTTCAAATACGAGTTATCCGGATTATTATTATTACATGACGACGACGATTAATCATAAATTATCGACTCAACTAATATAATAATACTCATCATATTAATTGAATTACAAACCTAATCTGTTTTTCAGAGAGAGAGAGAGAGAGTCACGGGCAAGCCACAAGCAAACAACATTCATTTCCTCCACAACCGACATCTACGATTTGTCATTCGCTACTCTTTCACTTGGGACGGACGGACGGACTAGGGAGGGAGGAGATGTGGATCACTCACTACTGCTTAGTTCTAATCCACCGACACCAATCAGACCCCTCAGATTCCGCCACGTGTGCCTCTCCCCCAAACAAACGGTCGACCGCGTTTTGCTGAATTTCTATATATAGATAGATACAAGTGCTGGCCTGCTGCTGCTATAGCCAGCCACGCAACAATCTTAGCGTGGACGGGACGTACAACTAAAAAAACCCCTCCCTTCCTCTTTCTTTAGAACGTTTTATTTGGCTTCTCTCTCTCTATCTCTCTTAAATCCCTCTCACAGTCTCACTCTTCTATTAACAGGAGGAAGAATGGAGGTTTTCTATTACATGGTGTTTGGGTTTCTAGGGCTTGTAGTGGCAGTACTGGAGCTAAGCAAGAACAATAAAGATCGAATCAACACTTCTCAGCCTTTCAATTCCTTCAAGAACAATTACCTTGTTGTCTACTCTCTCATGATGGGTAATTTTATCATACATTTTTATGCTCAAACTATTTTTCATTATTATTTTAATTTGAGATCTGCTTCCCACTACTCTATACTTACATTACTACTATGTCTCCATGCTACCCCATTTGTACCCAATTATGGATATTTGATATCTCCCTCTTCGATCCCATTCGATCTGAGATTGTCATACGCCTGTGGAAAAAAAAAACTGATTTTTTTTACAATCCGTGGATCTATGTGCTGAATCATATTTCGTTCATATGTTGGATCTGGATTCTAATTCAATTTTTGTAGTTGCTGAACTAATGTAGTAAGAGACAATTAAATGTGTCGTCCACAACCTTAGAAAACAAAATAAACACCTCAGCTCATCTCAGTTTGCCCTAATTTGACTTTCTTGTCTTAACGTCAGTCTAAATTTGGTAGGCTACATTACTTTTAAGATTCAGGATAGTATGTTTCAATTTATTTATCGGCAACAAAATGCAGCGATTTCTCTGATCCAATTGTATCACTGGTCTGCGAAGCAGTGTTTTTTTAGCTCATAATGTGAGCTTGATTCTATGTACAATATGTTTATTTAATGATCACACCTCTTGAGTAATACTATAATTCAATGCGCCAGTTGGTTTGTTGAGAAGAGTATTGTTAACTACTGCTCAATAAATTCTTTAGTTAGTATCAGTTTCCTTTCTATTCATTAATCTTGTAAGCAAACAGCACAAATACAATTTTTAAATAATTTTCTGTTAATTAATTGCATCCAGCAGCACCTTAACCATGTTTTTACTTCTGGTAACTGCTTATGAACTGTTTGAATTCCAGTTCTACTTGCTCAAAGTCTTGGTGTTTATTTGTCTAACCATATAGTTTTCATGTGGATACAGCTGGTGACTGGTTGCAGGGACCATATGTGTACTACCTGTACATGACTTATGGCTATAGTAAGGGAGAGATTGGACAGCTCTTTATTGCTGGGTTTGGATCGTCCATGCTATTTGGGACAGTTGTTGGGTCTCTA
Organism: Hedera helix; assembly: GCA_947179155.2. Taxonomy (NCBI): domain Eukaryota; kingdom Viridiplantae; phylum Streptophyta; class Magnoliopsida; order Apiales; family Araliaceae; genus Hedera; species Hedera helix. The sequence continues at coordinate 58,871,184 of OX359265.1, read as the reverse complement.
GCAGATAAACAGTAAGAATTTATGTTTGGAAGCTTTTGTACCCATTAGTTTTTGTGATGAAATTTCTCATTCGTTTTTATCTTTGGTGGTACATGAAACTTGTTTCAGGGGTCGGAAACGGGCTTGTGTAACTTACTGCATTACTTACATATTGAGCTGCATTACGAAGCATTCTCCTCAATATAAGGTCCTGATGTTGGGCCGTGTTTTGGGTGGTATTGCCACATCTCTTCTATTTTCAGCATTTGAGTCATGGCTTGTAGCTGAGCATAACAAGGTGGTGGATATTGAAAAATAAGAAACTTTTGCTTAGCTCTGTTGATTATTTTTCCTTAATTTGTCTGTCATAGTTTTAAAAAAGACTGTCTGTCATGGCTTCCATTAGCATAATTGTATACCATATTCCATAGTCGGAACCTTCATATGATGGAACATTGTTTCTTTAGAATCTTGTAACACAAGACGAACTGTTTCTCAACCCATTCGAATAGAAGTTTATTGCACTATGTCATCTGTAGTTATGAAAGCGATTAACAATGTTTCTGGAAGTTGATTTAAATAACTTTTATGAGGATGCCTTCGCCTTATAAAACATCTTCTTAATATATGGTATGATAGATTAATTTGCTACTGCTTTCTCTTAACATAATGATGATTGGTGGAATAATTACTAAGAATTTATGACCAAGATTAACAATTCAATTAACTTGTCTTTGTATAAGGGAAAGTTATTTCTTGTTATTTGGCACGGCATCTAGTTGCTCCACAGATGTGAGTTAGAAATATGGAACCTGAAATATGTTGATGTCTTTTAATGTCCAGGTCGTAGTATGAAACACTTGCTTCTGAAATTTATGCTTATGTTCCTCCAATGATCTAGACTTTCCTATATATCTATCACACCCCCATGTTGTCTGTCTTATGCTTTCTTTCTGATATTACTACTTCTTACTTGTTTCATACTTTCATTGTAGTTCTTATCTATCTTTTGTTATTTTGAGTGTGAAGAGAACTCGCAAGTCTTAACATATAGAACTAGTCATGTAGTCTACCTTCCCATTTTGATGATGAATGTTGATCCTTGCTTTCTCCTTGTTTCTGTAGAGGAACTTTGATCAACAATGGCTCTCGCTAACTTTCTCCAAGGCTATATTTCTTGGAAACGGTCTTGTTGCTATAATCTCTGGGTTGTTTGGAAATCTGCTAGTTGATACCCTTAGTCTCGGGCCTGTTGCACCCTTTGATGCTGCTGCGTGCTTTCTTGCAATTGGTATGGCCGTTATAATGTCATCCTGGACTGAGAACTATGGAGACCCTTCAGAGAGCAAGGACTTGCTAACCCAGTTCAGGGGTGCGGCTGTGGCTATTGCTTCAGGTATACTTTAACTGATGCTATGTGCTCCCTATTGCTTATTCCTAATGTTTTCGTCGATAACATCATAGAGTATTCGTTGAATAATCCCTGGAGACTGCATGCAGAAGAAATGTCAACAGCTTTACATTCACAATTCAATTTTTCAGTTGATCAAATAAAATTTTAATAGTGTTTAACTCTGCGAGATGAAAATGAGTTGTGCTATTAATCATCATTTCGGATTCAGTATTCTTTATGTAATTAAATTGCTCTTAAAATATAGTGGGCAACCTTAGTTTCTTAGTGCATTATTTTCTGTATGATTGCTATTCTCATGTTCATCTTTTGTGCACATGGCTATTTGTACGTCTTATGTTATGTTCTTTTATTATTTTTTATTGTATTTACTTGTGGACGCTTAGTATTGTGAATTTTCTTGGAGCAGACGAGAAGATTGCGTTGCTTGGTGCAATACAGTCCCTGTTTGAAGGTTCAATGTATACCTTTGTGTTTCTTTGGACTCCTGCTTTGAGTCCAAATGAGGAAGAAATTCCCCATGGTTTCATTTTTGCAACTTTTATGTTGGCATCAATGTTAGGAAGCTCATTAGCATCTCGCCTGATGGCTCATTCATCACCTAAAGTTGAGAGCTACATGCAGATTGTGTTTATGGTTTCTGCCGCTTCTCTACTGCTTCCCATTGTGACAACAGTATGTTTTTATTTTTAATATAAATTTTTTCTTTTGTTATTTCTCTTTGTGCTGCTCAAAGGCATTGGTTCTGGACATCTCTAACTTCGGCATACTTGGAACAGTTCTTGGTAGCTCCTTCTAAAGTGAAAGGCAGAAGCATTTCATTTGCAGGTTGTCTTCAGCTTCTTGGCTTTTGTACCTTTGAGGCTTGTGTGGGAATTTTCTGGCCATCTATAATGAAGATGAGGTCCCAATACATTCCGGAGGAGGCTAGAAGCACTATCATGAATTTCTTCCGCATTCCACTCAACATTTTTGTGTGCATCGTGCTATATAATGTATGTTAGTGGGTTTTTTCTATGTTATACTGCTTAACCTTGAGCACTTTAATGTGGAGATCGAGTAAACACTGTTAAAACTTTATGTTTGTTCTGGATCCTAAGTCCTTTAATCTAACTAATATTAACCCAGTTACTACAGCCTTTAAAACTTCACCTTCTTACTGGTTTTTCCTAATCTTCTTGTCTTACTCTCTTTAACCAAACATATTAGTTAGTTGAACCATTAGCCATTACCTATTATGCGTACTACCCAATTTCTCTTCCCATGGTTGCAGAATCTTAAAAGTTTCTCTCTATCTGACCTCTCTCACACATGCACAAACAATCAAGCACGAGTGCACACACATATATAAACTCAATATGTTTCAGCAAGTTCTTTGTAAGGCAGTGACATTTATTTGAGATTAAGGTAGACAATTATCTCAACAAAGCTTCTATTTTGTTTCTGATGCCGAAAATTTGTCTTTCATGTGGAATTTAAGGTCAATGCATTCCCTATCACCATTATGTTTGGCATGTGCTCCATCTTCCTATTTGTGGCATCTATATTGCAAAGGCGGTTGTTGGTTATAGCAGATAAGACAAGTAAGTGTGTTAATGCGCGAGATAAGCTTTACTTTTATTTTTATTTTAATTAGTATAAGCTTCAAGGTATATACTTTAGATTTGTTTCAGGTCAAGTTTATACGTAGTTAGCATGATGACATCAAAGGCAAATGCTTATTAGTTTTCATCATGTTAATCTATGTAGTCTTTATTCTGATTTTGAACAAATAAACCGATTGATTAATCATTCCCTGAAATAAGTACTTTCCTGTGCTTAAAGTTGCGACATTTGTACTCGTTACAGAAACAGAAGATTGGTCACAATTGAAGGAAAGGGATGGCGAGACTGAACCACTGAATGATGCCTAGTACCTGAAAGTTGGAGAGTAATTTACATAACTCAAGCCATAAACTGTTGCAGAACTCGATCTAGTCAACAGTATATTCAATTTAGTGGCACCAATTTATAGTAGTGGTGGCTGCTGCATGAAAAAAAAAGGCGGGTGCTTGCAGGGAAGCTGTTAACCCAGCTGTTGGAGTTTAAGTCATGGTGGAATCTAGCACCCGAGTTTCAACCCCTGCTCTCCTACGTACTGTAGGGAAATTTAGTTTTATCTTGCTGTTAACTAGGTCTCAGTTTAAGTATATTTTGAGACGCTAGTTTTGTTTCTGACATTTTTTGCCCATTCTCTCTTTTATTCAAGTGTGAATGGCAAAAACAATTCTTCATAGTGTGGCTCACTATTCTATATCAACTTATAAAGAAAAGAGAAAGTTTTGTCCATCTGCTGAATCCCCACCCCAATTAATGATAATGGTATGTATGCATGTTACCTACCTCGTATCTTTGTTGTGTTTTTTTTATAATTATTTTCTGGTGCGGCACAAAAGAAAGATGGATCATGTATTCGTGGGCTGAAAGGCCTGTTTTTCACGATACTGAACTCGAGGCGAGATAGTCGATCCACGCATTTGATAAAAATACAAAATATTGAATCTTTCATTTAAAATACTTTTAGTAAGGGATATATTTAATGTTATAATAGTCTCCTTGAATTGGTCATAGTGGCATAATAATTATTACGCCTTCCAGCTTCAGTCGTAGTGAGAAAATGTCTGTGTTGTGCTGCTTCACTGTATGGTTTCTTCCAAGTAGAGAATGATTTCCCCTCATCAGATAGCTAATTCATATACATACCAAAACCAAATATGGTAGTAGCTAGGAAACACAAGTATAAACATCCGGTTGACAAACACATCACAATATATATATATATATATATATTAAGGCATTCATCCATTTTGTGAATATCCATGAATGTTGAAATAATAAAATATGGATCCAATAATAAAGATGCGTGTTTAGGAAACCTGAACAAACGATATATTTTAGCTGAAAACCGGGCAGCCATCAACAACAATCCCTTTAGCAGTTGGACAATGAGCCAGAGGACATCCCTCTCCGCTGTTTCCCCACCAATTAAGCTCAACGTTCCTAGACTGCAGCGCAATGAACAACAGTATCGACATGAAGGCAGTTCCAGCATCAAGACCACCCGAAAGGACATAGTTATAGCGCTCCCACAACTTTGGTCGGTACTTGAAAACAACAAAACCCGAAATGAATGCCATGATGATCCAACTGGTGTAGTTGACAGCAGAAGCAGGAGGCATCATTGCTGTGGCGCCTAGTATTACTGGCATATTAATGAGCCTAATCCATTTCTGCTTCGGGAATGCCTTGTGCGCCAACCACACCAGTACAGGGGCAATGGCTCCGGCAACAAAGAAGTAATTGATTTTGCCGTAGTGACCGAGGTTTCCAAATATTCTTTGAGGCCCAACCAGTCCCCATATAACTGAGGCATCGTAGAACACGCGATCCATTGGACATGTCCACTCGCTATCCTCAGGAAGTACCGAGGTGTCACACAGGTTGGGAATGGTAGCCATCATCCACCAAGCAGTCATCTGATATACAACTACTGATATCACAGTTCCCAACACCTGAAATCCAACATCACTTCCTTTTATTTGTCTTGGCATCTTGCAAAATTAAAATGAAAAATAAAAACATATAGTACTAGTATCTTACTTGAGCCATGAACATTGATTTAGGTGGAATCTTCATGTAGTGACCAAGCTTGAAGTCACTAAGAAATGTTAAAGCCTGGGCCATGCTGATGTACCCATAGACCTTAAAGCTCATGTTAGCGACTGGGCGCCCTGGATACACATATCCAATAATATACTCTGTGATAACATTTAGACCTGGTTGCTGTTCACAAGAGTTCACCAGAAATTAAGGCAATTAATTAAATTGCAGAACCACCATCATAAATACTATCAACAATTTGAATATGGGCTTTAATTAGTTTCACCTGATTCGTGGTTGCGGTGATGATACCAATTGGAAGGGTATAAAGAATGGCAATGGCACAAGCTAGCAAGACACCCCACCAGCGTAACTGGAGCATGTAATTATAATACTCACAAGCAAAGATAATAACCACAATGTTTACCACCAGGATGACGTAAAACCACCACATTGGAACTTGTTTGTATACCTTCATAAGCTTTGTGTGTATATCTGCTTTCTTAGTTTCTCCAAAGGCGCTCTTGGTTTGTTTCCACAAATCCCTACAAGAGACTCAAGTTCCAATGTCTTGACAACAAAATTCTCTAAAGGGTGTTCTATTAATTATTGAGAAGGGAGTGCAGTGCAGGACGTACCTTCCATTGAAACATAGGACATGGACAAGAGTTGCAGGAAGTGCGGCAAATCCAAGACCATAGGCCATAGAGAAGAAAGTGCTCATATATAAAGGCCCAGCTTTGGAATAAGCATTTTTGTCGAGATTAAAGTTGGAATTTGTGATTGAAGAAATGTTATACAAGGAACCATCTAAATTGAAAAGCTCCCTGGAATATATTGGAAAGTTCTTGGCATGGAAGGCATTGGACCACCAGTAAGTGACGGGTGTCATGACATACATTATAAAGAAAAATGCAACAGCGATATTGGCGGTAGCAAACCAGGGGCTAGCTAAAGGACTACCGAGGTATGAGGAGATGGTTGCCCAGTCGAAGCCGAGTGCAGCAATACCAAGACCTTTAAAGCCCGAGCCCAATTGCTGCACAAGGACAGACTTGGGAGCCAGCCAACATATCCAGGAGACTGATGTTAACATTGCAAAAAGATATCCGGGAAAGGTATAGTAAACGGCACCGAGGATCAAGGATAGGAGGAAGAACTGATTCCGAGTAATGGTCCCTTTGGGCTTTTTTTCCTTTTCGTGTAGAGCCCTGCAAAAACAGAGTATACAGTAATAATATGCATGTTAATAACTGTATGCATACTAGATGCAAATGAATGGATCAAGAGGCCAGGGCTACCCGACCTGAATAATGAGACCTGGACTAGAGTAGATGGCCACCACATGGCAGAAGGCTCAACCAGAAACTTGCGGAATATCCCAGCCCAGCCAAACCCCAATACCTACAATTAATTTACACTTTACAACTCCAACAATTCAATTCGTATTAAAGATTTGCCAACTTCTTTGTTCTTTTTTCTACATATAAAAATTGTATACTCCAATATCAGCCATTCACTAGTAATACAAACTCTTGAAATTAGCTCATCTATATTATGCTTTTTCTACAATCCCCCTCAATTCTATAATATTTTAGTCTTTGCATATATAAACAAAATCAGCAGTTTCTGACAATTTTTTTATATTAAAAAAAAAAGCCCCAACAACTACAACATTCCATGAGTATGTATGTCCAAATTTAATTGAGAATTGCGGTGAATTTCTATTAATTATAATGATTCAACTTATTGTAATGTAAAAATAGGAACGAAACCCATAATTCATTTTTAGAACCCTATTATATATATCTATAATATAAAATAGAGCGGTTTAAATTTTAAGATTTCAACATTTAATACCCTCAAATCAATTTACGTTTTAACATCTAACAGTCTAAAATTATTTGGGATTTCAACATCCAATGGTCACTAATCTATCTCTCATTTCTCCCCCAATTCAACATTTTTTTTTCAAAAATCTATCCACTCACATTTTCCGCCCAAATCAAATTCACCACTACACTATAATAATATAGTAATAATAATAATAATAACAATAATAATTATAATAATAGAAATAATAATAATAATAATAATAGTAATAATAATAATAATAATAATAATAATAATAGTAATAATAACTATAAAAATAGTAATAATAATAATAAAAAAAAATAGTAATAGTAATAGTAATAATAATAATACTAATAATAATAATAATAATAATAATAATAATAATTATTATTATTATTATAATTATAATAAATATATAAAAAAAAATTACACGTAAACAACATGGGTTACCCTTTTAGCATTGACGTTTTTTTTTTTTTTTCTGTTTTTCAGATATTGCGGTTGTTGTTTTTTCACATGCAAATTGATTTGGGAGGGAAATCACAGGGACGGTTCAGATTTATTCCAATTGATTTGTATGTTATTTTAGGTTGCAAAGAGTCTTTAGGTAATAAAGTATTTTTGAAATTTTAATTTACACTGTGCCTTCAAGCATGGCCAATTAGGTGTCATATCTTTGGTGTTTTTACGGACTATATCGAGAAAAACTATTGTAATAGACTCTGACTCATGGTATGAGAATCTTTTGTCCAATTTCAAAAAAAATATATAGAGAAAAAAATATTACGGTGATGCGATTTAGTTGGTGTTATGACAATACTTTTTTGTTTGAACTTAGATGACTCATTTTATACTTTTGAGTATATATGCAAAAGCCTTTTTTTTTGAATTTTTATATTTTTTTCCCTCATTGGATAATAATAATAATAATAACAATAAAAATTATAAGAATTTTTGTAATAATAATAATATTTTTATTTTTTATATTTTAATTTAATTTTTTGTTATACCGTGCGCACAGACGATTACTAATATATATGTAAATGGGAGAATAGAGGAAGAAACGGACCTGGGTGGTAAGCATGAGAACGAAGGCAGGGAAAAAGGTCAATTTTTTCTTGTAAATAAGCTTTACAGCGGTGAGAATATGGGTAGCATAAACAGTTCCAGCTCCAGAATTAGCAAATATGGTAATCAAAACATGCTCCTTCACATTAAAGGGTCCCGGATTCAACGTAAATTCCCACATTGATCCCTTTAAGAAAACCCGTTTGGTGATAGTTTTGGCCATGAGATGCCCGAGAGGCACCACCGCAATCATGGCAGAAATCGAAGTGATGGTCAGAGGCTCTGTTCTGTACCAAAAGAACTGGTTTACAAAAGATAATAACACACACGAAGCAATACCCAGAACCCACATTCTAAAAGTAAGCACCGGAATTGTGGGATCATCGGTTTTTACAACTGTCAACTCCACCTGTTTAATCACCGGAATACTGTCACTTTCTTCTTCGTCCTTGGCCGCCGGAGGATGAAATTCATGTATTTCACCCATCAACGAAAGGAAGAAGAACAGATTGAATTTTCTTCTTCTTGGGCTTTTAAAAATCTGAATCACTACCAGCTAGTACTGCCCTTTGTGTCTCAAAATTAAATCTCTCTGTATCTATATATATGTGTATATATAGTAACATCAACATTTAAGATGTAAATTGGATATCGAATACTTGTTTTGTGTGTGAACGTGTGTGTTTTTGTGGGTACGTACAGAATCTCACATGCATTAGGTGAGTTGAGTGGGGGCGTTTGATTAGGACTAGTCCCCGATATAGATTCAATGGAATCAGGGATTTTACCGCTGATTCGGTGACTAAATAAGCAAATACAGTTGGGACTATAAATACCCCTTTATTTGCACGATCTATTTCACCTTTCATACTCCACATTTTAATATCATACTTCACTCGTTAATAATTAACATAAATATAATATTTAAATATTATACACTAATATTTATTTATTTTTAAATTTAATGATGTATACTTTCTTCCCATAAATATTCCTAAATTTATTGGATGATTTGTTTATTAATATTAAAAAATAAATAAAATATTATTTAACAATTAAATAATATTATAATGTGATTAAAATATTATTAAATAATCAATAATATTCATAATTTAATAAAATATTATTAAATAATTAATGACATAATAATATGATGATAAAACTTAAAAATATTGAGTTATTTTATATTATTATATAAAAAAGTGATTCTTTTTATTTCAAAACAAAAAGATAAACCGATGAAACTTTTTTTTCCCCCCCGACTAAACGGCTTGACCACATCATATAGATGGTTTGACCACATCATATAGAAGTGATAGTAATTTTGTAAGGCTATTTCTAATTTTGATTACATTGTTGGAATAGACATTATATATGCTGTAAAACTTAAGTTTCGTGACATCAAATCCGAAATTAGGTGGGTGTATTAATAAACTCTAGTTCCTTTTAGGATAACGGTCATGATTACGACTTTCGGGTAAGTCACTATTTTTAAATTATAAGATTTATATTAATTTTTAAAATTTAATTTTTCATATTTTAAAATTTAAAATTAATATGAATTTATGTTAATATAATTACTAATATCATAAATTATTTAAAAAATGTTAAAAATTATTATTTTTAAAATTTAAACGAATCATTATAATTTTAAATTTAAAAATATTTCAAATTAATTTTTAAAAAGTGACTTTATAATTTACAACGGAGAAGATATCAATTTGAATAAATAAACGCACAACAAGTGTTACTAATATCTATAATTTTTTTGTAGGATTGCCGTAAGTAATTACTAAAAGTTGTACCTGTGAAAATATTGAGTGCATAATCATAAGAGTTCTCCTGTAACTAATTAATTTGAGTTTTAAGTAGGGCGGTGTTTGGGTCGCTCGGTAACGCCGTTAATTTTTCTTTTGTAAAGGTAGGGGTATTTGTTTTAATATACACAACTTTTAATGGTGTAAATATGTTTGGATCGCCTTAAAAATTTGATTAGTAATTTTATTTACTGTTTTTTTATAATCAATTTTAAAAAAGAGTTTGTATTTGATAATGAAAAATAGTAATTAAACTTGTAAAAAGTGTTGGTATAAAAAGTGTAAATTATTAAAAAGAAAAATTATATATTAAAATAAATAGAAATAAATTAATAATAATATACTCGATCAAACTTAATTATTAAATTTGATAAATAATTACAAACTCCAAATTGATGCTTATAAATATTTTCATAAAAAGGGATTATAAACATTCTCAAACTCCCTTTAAGAATGTAGTGAAGTGGGAGTCTAAATTAGTTATCCTAAACAGTGTCTCATGATTATGGTACGTGACGATTTTTTGTATCAATAAATAAAAAGACTCGGTTTAAAAATAAAAATAAAATAAGAACCCCAATTAGGTCTCGGTCTTTGTGTTTCTGTTGACGCATCACGCCTCTGATCCAATCACTCAAAGATTTTCTTTAGGGTCAATTTGTTTGTTGGCTGCCCGGCGATTGCTTAGAACATGAGATGGAAATTCTTTGATACCGTTAAATTTTTGATAAAAATTGGACTTATTTTAGATTTTCCGTGTCGATGTTGATTGATATTCAATTGTTTCCTCCGCTCTTTATGGTCGATGTTGATTGATATTCAATTGTTTCCTCCGCCCTTTCATAAAAAGAGATACAGAGGAGTAAAGCTTGTGGTGTAATAATTAATGGATCCTTCCTTTAGAATCAAGTGGTGAAGTATTCGTGAAAGAATTGGAACAGAGGTGACCCAAATATTTACTTTGTAGGAAAGATACTATTCTCCCTTTTTTTATCATATAAATCATTTTAAAAGATTTTTTTTATATAATATATGACATTTTACATATATTTAAGAATAAAAATTAAATTATTTTTTATTTTTTTCTTAAAAATTTCATCAAAATAAAATAATTGAGAGGAAGGAAAATAAATAATTAATTAATGTACAAATAATAATAAAATTTTAAATTAATATTAATAAAAAAAATTAACACGTGGGATTATGTTTTAAAAAAAAGACCAATATAATGATAATAAAGGAGGGAGTATTACTTCCGAAATCAGCGGAGTTATTATGACCGAGATGACTGGAATCCAATTTCATCTAAAGTAAATTCTAGTCATATATCGGATAGCAGTTTAATGCATGACACAGATGGATACCTACAGCCACTAATATTATATTGGGCCCTAAATTGTCGGAGATCTGACCCAAACAAATGGTTTAGCATGATCACTGCTTTGATATACTACTACTACTACTAAATTCTGACAAAGAAAAGAACCAATTGGAAGTTCCAATTGAATCATTTCACAAATTCCAATTGAATCATTTCACAAATTGTGGACCATTATGTACAATTAGTATTACGTGTTTAATGCAAGACATGTACAATTAGTATTATGTATTTTTCTTCTTCTACGTCGCTTTTTCCCTAGTTTATCATCATCGTATACAAAAATATCCACATCAATGCATGCATGTATGTTATGGAATTCACTTGGGAGAATATCATACTCATGATAACATGAGAAAGCATTTACAATAATCATAAGAGACCTCCTACACCCAACATGGGATGGGATTCTTCACAGATTATACGGCCCTGTTTAAAACATGTTTTCTTAATGCTATAATACAGACAGAGGAAGGCCGGCGTAGCTTAATTTGCCAACAATTACGGCCATGTGTTCCGATAAGCAAATATGTTATGTTTATTTACAAAAAAATATATATTTGGAATTAAATTATTTATTTTAATTTAATAATATTTTTTATTATTTAATTATTTGATGAGGAATTATTAATCCCTTGACTATTAGTTCCATTAAGCCATTTAATAACTTAAAATGAAATGGAAATTAATCACAATTTTTTTATGAAATTATATAATTTTATATAAATACCCTTATGAATGATTAAAAAATAGTTCATAGGATTATTAATCTACTATCATGAGATAAAATAGTTTAAAATAATATTATATTAATACAAATAGTCAATCTCAAGTATATTTTTTATAAACAAACATAACAATAGTGATTAAAAATATTCTATTTGCAGTATACAAGTTTACCTGCTGGATCTCAAACCCAAAATAAATAGACTTTTATTCAGCCACAAACAAAGTGTCGTGTCGATCGAGAGCCACCAAGCAAAGCATCTATTTATTTTTTTCTCTGACAAACAACTCTCCAGCTTACAAGATGAGCCTTTTGACACGTCTATTAACCTAACGAGTATCGAATAATGGTATGAATTCAAATGTAAAGCCTAAAATAAGCTAGTTGTGTCATTAATATATGTGAAACAAAATCTGAGACCTATAGCAAATGGTTCAAGGTAATATTTTTTTTATTTTTGCAAAAGGCTGAGAATTTTATTTTGAGGGATGAAAAAAAAACACCAACATCCAAGAGGATTGAATTGCGGGCATATAGATAACAACTGAAAAAACACCACCCTACTCCCACTGAAACACTTCTGCACATAGCATTAATAATCTCTGTAGTTCCTTTATGTAATAATATAGAGTATACATGCAGCGGAAATGAACCGAAATTTTTTAATATATTTTTTCGATTATCTTTGAAGCGTATGTCCACAACAACGAACGGCTATAATCTCGCGCTCAACGGACAATATTTTCAGTGATAATTTAGACTACAAATGAGCACTAAATTTATCTTTCACAATTTGAAAAACTATAAATTTACAACATTTCACGAATGACTTCTAAAGACTTATAGAAAACTCTCTCTTTTTTCTCTCAAATTACTTTGTTGTTTTTGTATATAAAATGATCAAAAATGATCACTATTTATACTAATCCTTGGAAGTGTAACATACATATATATTAAACAAGATTTAATATTGATAATTATATAATTCATTTGTAACCCCCAAATGAATTATATTAATTACAATATATATAACTCTCATGATTAATATATATATATAACTCCCAAGTAAATAAATGGAGAGATTATATACACATGTTCATTGTATCTAGACAATGAACTATGTGGTTTATATCCATCGGGTCATTCACTCCATAGGCGCTCCAATTTGAGTCCCTAACCCAACACTTTAAAATCTTTTAGAGGAAACACTCGTACTATCCGCCAATGTTTAGAAAATCGGACCGGTCATCGAACTGAAAAAATTACTGGGTGGATGGGTCACTGGTCCAACCAGTGGTCGAACCGTTATTGAACCAGTGACGTCATAAATACATAAAAAAATATATTATTAATAATTAATAAAATTTTAAAATTTTTAATTTTTTATAAGCTAAAATATAGTAAAATAATGTTATAATATTATTAAAAATATTTTTGTAAAAAAAAAAAAAAAATACTTGAAAACCGGGTCATCGGTTCAACTCTACCGGTTTTACCGGTGGTCAACCGGTTTTTGACCGGTTCGTTGAATTTCCGGTTTTTTGACCGGACCGGACCGAAAAGTCGATCGGTTCCGGTCGAACCGCGGTCCGACCGCCGGTCCGGTCCAATTTTTTTAACATTGCTATCCGCGCACGCATGTTCCCCCCATGCTGTATTGGGGTTTGGTTGGTTTTGAAAACGGAGGGGGAAGGGGGGCCTCGCTAAAGAGGGAATAGGAGTTTTTCTTTCATGGCCATAAATGTTTCAAAGTTGTCGTGCTCTGTGGTACTTTGTTATGTTGTGCAGTTACTTCCTTCACCACCTAAGTCAAAAACAGCTTTATGGACATGGCATGTTCTACTCAAAAAGCTTCACACCACTTAAATAATACTGCAGACTTAAGATACATACATATATATATACATATATATATATATATATATATGTGTATGTGTGTGTGTGTGTGTGTGTTATACTTTTGTGGAATTTGCCAACAAGGTAGGAAGAAATTAAAATATCATTTGTCCGGGACCTTTGTTCCTACATTCAGTTCATTACATACAGTAGTAATAATATAGTATGTATCCGGGAACAACATATATGCTTATCTAGTAATTGTATGTCCATGGAGTTACATACACTACGGTTTCATTTAATTTGCTTTTATTCACCCTTAGTTTCTATTTCTTTTTCCATCTTTTATTAAACAAGTGGATGTTCAGTTATAATAATTTAATTTGCAAGGCAAAAGCAATCTATCTATATTTGGCATTAAGAAATAAAGCATAAAATCCCTGTTTATTGCTGATGGAAAAAATCATAATCACTTTGCAATAATCAATCAAATTATTGATAATGAGATTATTCGGGGATACACATAATTCTTTAAATTGCATTTTTTTTTTTGAATACTCCCAATTAATACTACCAATTATTTGTTCATTAAATTGCTCATTTTATTTTGAAAGAACAGGGCTCCCAATCCTTGACCCCAAAAAAAAGTCTATAGATAATTCTTTAGGACCAGTGAAGTTTAAGTGGTTAGTTGTTATATGCTATGCAAGAGAGGCATTTTAGAATTTTATTGGGCAAATATAACTATTGGACCTCACTTCACTCGCTTTTGGGTGAATGAGTGAAATACACTTGCTGTTAGTTTGGATGAAAATGATATAACTTGATAGTTGAAGGTAAATCATTGGTGATCATTTGATTGTTTCTAAACTAGAGGTGATGATTCAAGAATTAAAGTAAATTGTTGGGATAGTTCAAATGAATCCCTTGAATAAATTTAGGTTAATAAGTATATATAGTGGAGTCTCGATTAACCTATTAGATTAACCTTTTAATTAAAGAGGTGATCTAACATGATTATTGGGATAATTTACACATGTATGGCGCTGCATTGATGATGAATTAACGTGGGGATGGATCGTATAATTTTACTACAAGTGTTATCAGAGCTCATATGGTTCGATGGACTCAAGTATTAGGTTGGTACACCATGGTGGAGCTTTCACAGGCCGCGTGTTACTCTCTCCGTGTAGTGGAGCAAATAGATTCAAATCGAGTGGAGCATAAGGGGATCACTTACACGTTTGCCACTAAGCAGTGAAGTATAATTTGAGTCGAATGGATCAGACTCATGTTGAATCTAGGAAGCTTCTTAGGGTGAAGATTCACAAGGAGTAAGATTATATTTCCACTTTTGCATTTAGTTCAGGATGACTCTAGGAATCTTCTCAGGGTGAATGGTTCACAAGGAGTAAGGTTGTACTTTCACGTTTGCATCCAACGTGGTGGAGTAACATTATAGTCGAATCAGTCTAGGTAGTATTAGAGTCGTGCAGGGCTCTTGAAGGACTAAAAGAAGTTGTGATCAATGGTGATTACTCTACTGTGTGATACTAATGATCAGTATTCAAGTAAAAGGTGGAGATTGTTAGAATATTTTACATGAATCCCTCGAATAAATTTAAAAATTTAGATGAGTTAATAAGTATGGTGAGGTTTCAACCTAATAGGTTAAAGAGGTAATCCAACATGTTTATTAGATCAGTCTACACATATATATACTACATTGGTGATAAATTGATATAAAATGGATCGCTACATAAACCACATATAATTTTTTAAATTTTACTCTTATTATTATTATTATTATTCTACTTTGTCGTTGTCAATCTTCTAACTACCCAAATAATATGGTGTACTTATATTAAATGAAAAAAAAAAAGGATAAGATATTGTTTTCTATCCACTAATATCAAAGTTTACTAGTCAACTACGGGATTGATTCAATCAATCGTCTATGGATTTTTTTAGAATGTGCCCTAAGGGTACATTCTAAGCGCTGAAAATAATGCATAATAATATTTATTTATGTATTTACACTGAATTTAATGCATAAAAAAACAATATATTAGTGGACCTAATGTATTGAATTCTGTACAAATATATAAATAAATAAAATTTATCATTATTTTTCGCGCTTAGCATGTGTCCTAAGGGCACATGCTAAGAGGAGCCATCGTCTATATATCCACCATCTATGGGCTGTTTTCAATAATTCCATAGCTCAGATCAGAAATCTGGATCATCTGTACTGATTAGAAGTTAATTAGTACTAGTAATAAAATTTTCATTTTGGTATGTATATATGTACTTCCATCACCTTTCTTTTTATTTGGTTCAACAAGAGCAACTATTATTAATTATATTAGTAGTACTTTCTAATGTTTCTGGCATTATTTGTTTTCTGGATTGATAATTAAGCTCAAAATTCATGGCGGAATTTCCTGGTCACCCTTTATACAGCTGCACGAAGTGCAGGAATCCTGTGGCCCTTGACGAAGACCTTCTTTCCAAATCTTTTTTGGTAACTCTATCATTAATTATCCGTACCATTTATATTATTTGATCCAGCTTATGACTGACTTGTGATATAATTACAAGCTACACGGCATAGAAAATTGGATTTCAATTTTGTTCTAACAAATTTGGTTGATAGGCAAAATCTGGGCAAGCTTATCTGTTCACTTAGGCGATAAATATCGTTGTGGGAGACGAGAGACGGAACTTATAACAGGTCATTTCACAATTGCCGATATCTACTGCGCCAAGGAATTAGGCTGGAAATATCTAGGTGCTTATGATGACACTCAAAAGTACAAGGAAGGGAGGTGCATAATCGAGAAAGCCAAGATTTTAAAGGAATATTGAAGGAGGGTGAAATTAAACTACGTACTGTACAAATATACTACTACTCTATTTGGTTAACAACTCGTGTGTTTATTAGTATAATAAAGATCAGATATTACTATTGTAAATAAATGGTATTTTTTTTCTCGAAATTTTAACATTGTGATGATGATCATCTTTAAATGATGGGTTGTGGTTCATTTTTCATTATTATTCTTTAGTGGAATTCCTTTCTAACTAGTCAGTAGTCTATTATTATTATTACGGGAATCAAGTCAGTCCGTGGAGACTAATATGGTTGAACAACTTATTTGGCCTTTTGTTTTGGTACGAAAGAGGCCCGAAAATGGCGTGTGGCATTTTATATTCTCCTTGGATTACAAACATATTAAATTTATTGTGTAGCTTCCAAACCAACCATACTGGTATAATAGGCAGAAGAAGATTAAGAAAATAATAATAATGAGTACTCAAATATCCAAAGAAAGTAACGAGTCAATTGTACTCTTCGTGGGTTCTGCGTCAATTGGCATAATTTAACCATTTTGGACCGCTCAGCAATTTAACCCAATTCTATCAATATCCTTGAGCAGGAAATAGTTAGTGTTGACGTCTAATTCTTGTTCCCGCTGCGATTACTTATCAGCTGGATACCTGCACACACAACAAACCGTTATCACTCCACAGGATAGTCACAACTAGGGCTGTCCGGGTGTTAGGATGAATGTTTCGCTGAGCCTGATTGGGTAACTAATATTGGGCTAGGCCCAAATAATCCATCAGCTTGACAATTACCTATGAGGACTCCTAAGTCCGATAGACTTGTGATCGTTTTCTTTATCAATTCAGATACTAACTAATTGTCATATCTAAATATTAATTGGTATGAGAGTTACCTATCTAGCATTGATTAACGTGACAGCTACCTTCTCCAACAAGGATTTTGCTACACAATTCCTATTAGGAATGGGAGTCCTGTTGAGCAATATGAGTACTATAAATACATGATGAATAATAGAGGTACAGAGATCTGATTCTACTCTACTAAATACTTATCCCTCCATTGTTGACACATCTTGAAACCTGTACTTACTCTCACACAGGAGGTATCCCCCGGCGGCCCAAGCCGTCAAGCACTTCTGGTGGTTCTTTTTTGTGCAGGTCCCAGTCCGAACCGGTGGTTGAACGTGCGGACGAAATTCAAGCGTTAACATTGACGCTAGAAGGAGGGCGTGTTTAGCACCGAGTACTTCTTCCATAAAAAAGAATTGACATGGAAGTCTCACAATCGCAGCGGAGTCAAAGTAACTCACGACGACCACTCCCCACTTAGTCTCACCGGGAGACAATAGCGGATAAAGAACGTCGCCTCCAGTTGATTCTCGACAAAAAGAAAGCTCTGGACATCCAGCAGAAAGAGCTTAATAAGCAATACCAGGAATTAAACGAGGCAGAACATGACCTTTTGAGCCAGAGAGGCTCGGCCTCCCGTTTAGAACATTGTGACCGACGAGACGACAGACACCTGGAACGATGTGGAGGTGAAGCACGAAATCGCGTTAGGAAGCCGGTCCATTCCAAGTCAACTTGGACGGCGGACTTTCAGAAGCGAGCCAGATCACCTTCGAAGAGAGATCGGGGAGACAGACGAAGCCATGAAAGCCATACTGGAGAATTCTCACCCAAGAAGGCTTCAGATAAGTACTATGGGCCCAAGAAGGTTCGGTTCTCCCCGTTCTTGAAAGATCTAGAAGAGGCCAAAATCGACCGAAGTCATAAAGTACCCAACTTGGAGATGTACGACGGAACAGGAGACCCACATGATCACACTTATTCCTTCGAGCAGGCCATGCACTTTCACGGTCATGATGCAGTGGCGATGTGCCACCTGTTCTTATCCACCCTAAAGAAGACTGCCAGGGAGTGGGTCATCTCCCTTCCATCCAGATCTATTAAATCATGGGAAGAATTGCGGGATCAATTTCACACCCGCTTCGGTAGTAACAAAAGACGAGCCAGAATGATGACGTCTCTCCTACAGGTGAAACAGAGACCCGACGAAACTCTTCGGCAGTACATGAAGAGGTTCAGAGATGTAGTGTCCGAGATCCTCACTATAGATTCAGCCCAAGAGATTCAATTTCTAACTATGGGTTTGAACGTAGACAAATCCAGTCGCTTGATTGAAGAAATCATCTCTAAAACTCCTCAAACTCTAGCAGAGGCCTATGAAAAGGCCGATAAGTTTATAGAGTTGGAAGAGGCCCTCACCAACCTTCGGGGTTCTTCGAGATTCGATAATAATTATCATCGGAGAAGAGACCTTAGGGGCAATATAGCCGACAAAAGAGATGATGACAGAAGAGACTCAATGGGTGATCTAAGACAAGAGGATGATAACTTCACCGAAAATAATTCTGAACCAATAGATATGCTAGCCGAAGAAACCGAAGAGCAGTCCTTGGATTCCCGAAGCCTGTTGTACCTGTACCCACCTAAGAAGATCTCCATATGATTGTTGAAGAGCTTCAAACCACAAAAAGCCTATATGGTATACGGTTCAGCGATATTATCAACAATCATATATGTACTGAATATTTTTTGGAGGTTATCTTAACTCACTATATTGCTTCTTCGATATCAACAATTATGATTGTTCTATTTTATCACATTCTTATTTTCTATTTAAATGTATCGCTTAGTTTTTGTTCTTTAAGCCTTAACTTCAGCCTATCAGATAAGGCTAGACGGGCAGGGGAATATAAGTGTTAAACTAGCAAACAGATACAATACACAGAACTCATCATGAGAAGAAAAGAATATTTGTCATAAAAAACGTCTGAGAAAAATTTACACAAAGAGTTACACACAGACTACAAGGAAAAATTGACGTCGGTCTTCGGGAGGATCAACAAGAACAAATTTCAAACCCATCAGAAAAACTCCCTGTTATGCCTCTGATTCTTTATAGCCGAAGTCATCACCTCATAAGTGGGTAGCAATTGCAGAGGCTCTTTAGGGCTGATATTAGAAGGATCGGGAGTCAACAGAAGAAAAGTATCGTTGAGGACGAAAATGCTACAGCATTGGGTTCAACAATTGCAGTCTTACTTGGCTTTTACTTCAGCTTCCCCTTCGGTCTGATTTCCTTGATTTGTCGAAGAAGTTTTCCCTTCGGTTAGCTGTCTTGGATTCCCGAAAGAGCTTATTTTCTCCCGAAAACATACTTTCTTCGAAATTATGAAAACAGTATTTCTTCGGGCTTTCCCTTCGGTCTGATGCCTCCGGGATCCCGAAAGAGTTTTCCTTTCGGTCTGATTTCCTTGATTTGCTGAAGAAGTTTTCCCTTCGGTTAGCTGTCTTGGATTCCCGAAAGAGCTTATTTTCTCCCGAAAGCATACTTTCTTCGAAATTACGAAAGCAGTATTTCTTCGGGCTTTCCCTTCGGTCTGATGCCTCCGGGCTCCCAAAAGAGTTTTCCTTTCGGTCTGATTTTCTTGATTTGCTGAAGAAGTTTTCCCTTCGGTTAGCTGTCTTGGATTCCCGAAAGAGCTTATTTTCTCCCGAAAGCATACTTTCTTTGAAATTACAAAAGCAGTATTTCTTCGGGCTTTCCCTTCGGTCTGATGCCTCTGGGCTCCCAAAAGAGTTTTCCTTTCGGTCTGATTTCCTTGATTTGCTGAAGAAGTTTTCCCTTCGGTTAGCTGTCTTGGATTCCCGAAAGAGCTTATTTTCTCCCGAAAGCATACTTTCTTCGAAATTATGAAAGCAGTATTTCTTCGGGCTTTCCCTTCGGTCTGATGCCTCCGGGCTCCCAAAAGAGTGTTCCTTTCGGTCTGATCTCCTTGATTTACCGAAGAAGTTTTCCCTTCAGTTAGCAGTCTTGGAATCTCGAAAGAGCAACTTCTTCGGCTTGATGACTTTGGGCTCCCAAAGGAGTTTTCCCTTCGGTCTGATGTTCTTGGATTCCCGAAATATCTTTCTCTTCGGTATGATACCTCCGGGTTCCCGAAAGATCTTTCTCTTCGGTCAAACGCCTTTGTGCTTCCAAATGAGTTTTTCCTTCGGTTCAAGGCTTTCAGGATCCCGAAGGAGTTTTTCTCCTCTGTTATGTTGCCCTTGAATTCCTATATGAAGTTCAAAGCGGATCTGCCTTCGGTCTGGTATCTTTTGCGTCAATACATTTAGATTCTCGAAGAGTTAATTTCCTTCAGGATTTGTCCGCTTACATTTATCTTCAGAAATTTTTAGTCTACTCCCCCAGTACATTTATACACTGGAGGAGTGGGGGGCAATGTTAGGATGAATGTTTCGCTGAGCCTGATTGGGTAACTAATATTGGGCTAGGCCCAAATAATCCATCAGCTTGGCAATTACCTATGAGGACTCCTAAGTCCGATAGACTTGGGATCGTTTTCCTTATCAATTCAGATACTAACTAATTGTCATATCTAAATATTAATTGGTATGAGAGTTACCTATCTAGCATTGATTAGCGTGACAACTACCTTCTCCAACAAGGATTTTGCTACACAATTCCTATTAGGAATGGGAGTCCTGTTGAGCAATATGAGTACTATAAATACATGATGAATAATAGAGGTACAGGGATCTGATTCTACTCTACTAAATACTTATGCCTCCATTGTTGACACATCTTGAAACCTGTACTTACTCTCACACAGGAGGTATCCCCCGGCGGCCCAAGCCGTCAAGCACTTCTGGTGGTTCTTTTTTGTGCAGGTCCCAGTCCGAACCGGTGGTTGAACGTGCGGACGAAATTCAAGCGTTAACACCGGGGATGCTCCGACGTGAGAGTAAGTTCAGGCGACTGACGTCATAATGGAGAACCTTAAAAAATATGCTGGAATATACTAGATGTTTGATAGCTCTGTGTTATTTTTGGTAAAAACTGACCTCTTTGTCCGGAAAATGGCTCGCATATACTCATCCATGCATCCACGAACGTCCCATCATACACTCATAAGTGAAGACAAGACGTTTCTTTCTCTACCTGTCCCTGTTTAGCCCATACTAGTATGTGCTATCCTCTGACCCACCTGCTGAAGTAGGCTAAACTGCGCCAACGTCCCATCAGCCTCACCTAACTGGGGAAAGGGATGGGCTGTTGGCTGGTCCAAACACCTCAAGGCCTGCTTGGCCCAGAACTTGTGGGAGATTATTTTGGGGCCCAAGACAGACGGGCTGAGCCCAATAAATTACACCCCAACAGTTAGCCTAATAGCCAAACACTGAAACATTTCTCTCACCACTGACTCGCTCACGAAAAATTATTAGATGTTTTGAGATATTTATTATGTGGTGTTTTATACTATTCATGCGGTGTCATATGAATATTTAAAGCGAATCATTAATTTAAGTGTTCACATGACACCATATAAGTGATGTGAAAAATCACGTAGCAGGAGTCTCAAAATCACTCTCATAATAACAATGATGCCTTGTCACGACTTCAAACGCGCTAAGAAGCGCGTGACGATAACCCGGCTCCGTCCAAGTCTCTACAGAAAACAGAACCCTCTCTCTCCTCTATTTCCCTCTTCCACAATAATGGCAACGAAGAACCCGAGGGTCAGTACTAGTGTACAGGTTAGTCTAATTTTCCCAAAAAAAAAAACTGAACATTTATTTCTAATTTTTTTCACTGTAGTGATTGACTCCAAGTAAAGAATAAAAAATGTTTGTCTAGATTTATTATGTTTTTTATATTCCCTTGTTACTTATTAATGGGATTTAATTTTACAGCTCAGATCCTCATCATCCATTGCCATTGAATATTCATGTAATGTGCGAAATTATTTAGCTTCTTCTTTACACTCAACTGGGTAGATATTATTCCACACTCTTATTTTAGTGTTTACTTTCGTGAACTTTCTTGTGATGTTCTTTCAGTTTATTTGTAAACATCAATTCCAAGCACCCAGCATCTTAATTTGGTTTCCTTTACTCAATCTGGTATTCCGATTTGCCTAATCTTGCACGACGACAATAATAATACTTTTATGTTCTTATTTTTTGCAGACTTCTGGTTCATCTCTAATTTTGTTTATGGTAAGAAATTTTATGCTTTTTTGTGTATGGTTTGTTTTGCGATTTCCAGAACTTAACTTTTTAATGGGATTGTGGACATTTTAAATTTCCATTATCCAATTTGTTCTTTATATTATGTTTTAGGTTTTGATATCTTTCTTCAGTGAGCCGTTTGGAATTAGATTTCGATGGCCGAATTCGGACCTCGCTTGTACAGCTGCTGTAAATGTCGAAATCATGTTGCACTTCACGATGACATAATATCTAAGACGTTTCAGGTTAATTTTTCTTATACCCTTTTGGCTGTTCAATTATTGTTATTCTTATATGATTACTGGTATGAATGGTCATTGAAATTGATTGAATAGCGAATTATTAATTTGTATAAATGTATAAAGAGATTTACTCATTGAAAAATACTGAAAGGCCATGAATTGTAATACCTTCATAGCTTATGAACAACGAGGATGAACAAAATTCTCAGTGTCTATTGAAGTATACAACTTAAGGAACTCTGTTTCACGATTTTAACTTGAATTTCTCCTTTTGGCTTTCTTCTGCTTCTTTCTTTGCTTTTTCGATGTGTTTTATATATGGGTTAAAATTTTAGTGATCATCCTGTTTGGAATTGTGTCCCCTAAAAGTCTGGATTTGTGTCTCATTTTCAATTGACCTTGTTGATAGGGAAGAAATGGTCGAGCCTTCTTGTTCTCGCATGCAATGAACATTACTGTTGGGCGTAAAGAAGACAGAAATCTCATGACTGGTCTTCACACAGTTGCTGATGTTTATTGCGGTGATTGCCGTGAGGTGTTGGGCTGGAAGTATGAACGAGCGTATGAAGCAACACAGAAGTACAAGGAAGGGAAGTTCATATTGGAGAAGTCAAAAATTGTAAAGGAAAACTGGTAATGCCCGAAAGATTGGTTGTTCTATTTGTTAAAACTGCAATGTATAAGCGTGTCAATTCTCCCTTTGTATAGAAACTCCTCACCCAATCGAAGTGGTGTCATTGCTTCTATCTGCATTTACTACGCGTGAGATTTCAGTGGACTATTTGTTAATAAAATTGTGGTGTCATTCATATGTTAAAATCTCTTATGTGTTGCTTATTCTGAACTAATACATTAACGCTTTGTCCAAAGGTGTTTGTGAATTTTAGATGATTGCAAATAATTCTTGTTCTATGTATTTGATGGTTTAGAGAAGCTTGGAGAACATAGAGGAGAAGATGAGTTAAGAAAGCAAAGCTTTCATAAGTTCCTTCAAGCAGAGTTGTTCTGGTACTTTCAGTTTAAAATAATCTGTACAGTGCAGTGGGGCTTTTTGTCACAAAATAGTATGGATTTGAATATTTGATAGTGGTTGAAAGCAAAAACAAATGTCAGAACTATTGAAGATTGTGTTTATTCATTTGAGCTTCCATTGTTGCTTTCGCCTCCCGCTTGCAACCATGAAAATTAATGCTGTTCTTTGTGCAGAAGGGGGTGTTAAGATCTCGCCTCAAACCATGTTGTTTTTGTGTATTGATTTTGGCTCCTAACACCCCCCACACCAAACAAACACACACACAAACGGGATTTGGATTGTAGAGGGAGACAGAGAAGGAAGAACTTGTCTACATTGGCATGTAGCATCTGCAAGTTAGCGTCTTGAATAGCTTCTGATGCACATATATCTGGTAAAAATCTGTGTGCCTGTTTCTTTGCTCTAGTTAATGGACATTGGACTGAGATGCTTTAGTTTGTTTTACCTACATTTTGTCTGCGTGTGGATTCATATATTTTTCTTATAGTGTGAATAAGTAGATTTTTGAAGCAGAGGTTATAGTTGTTAACTTACATGAATAGCTCATATTTGGGTGGTTCATGCCTGTTGCTACTTTCTTGGAATACACAACGGATATGTTTTTTGCACTTTTACTGGTAATTACTGTTATTGCGGAATTGATATTTACTAAAATGGTCAGCTTTGGGTATATTAAGAGATTGAAGGTACTGTAAGTCGAAGTTCAGAGGAACTGATATGGCATGTACTCAATTTTTAGTAGTTATTTGTCGACTGCTCAGCCCAAGTTGTATGTAGAAAAGATGCAATGTTAGCCCATGGTCATGGGGACGCGGTCTTTCATTATTTTTTAAGAGAACCTTTACCTGAGTCGTGATGTCTGTTTTGTATAGACAACTAGTGTAGATCGTCAATGGAAAGGCTCAAAGGCATATGAAAAGAGAGAAGAAAGAAGATGAAAGGAAGGAGGGTGTCTCGAAAATAAACTTTTAAATTTTATTAGTAGAATGATGTAAAAATCAAAATTATTTAAACGATAACTGTATAATAACTTTCCTTGGGATTTTTATCAGTAAAATTCGAAATTATTTAATGATATGTGCATAATAACTTTCACTACATTGAACTTTTTTCAAACTCAGTCATCTCATTTATATCTATACTAAATATATAAAGAGACAAAATAAGGGTAATCGTTAATTTGATAGATTTTTTAGGGTTGCAATAAAAAAAAATTGGCCTCAATAAATTTATTTCGGCAAAAATTATTATGTAAAGTACTGTCGGTTACAATTAATATATATTATGAGTATTAAAAATTAATATATTTATTTATTACATTTAAATAATAAACAGTTATACATTAAATAAGACATAAAATTAAAATGATATATCCGTGTGTGCGTTGCTATTATTTTTTGAATTTATTTTTATAATTTATTATTAACTCTCAATTTCTATATTAATAGAAGTGAGTATACAAGTGGATCAAATGATATTGAGTGTAAATTTTATACTTAGAAATGGCAAAAATGGAGGAAAGTTGGATAAAGGAGAGAAAGGGATAATCCCTACCTAAAAAAGAGGAATGTATACTCCTACCGAAAATTTAGAAAGTCATAGCAAGGTTATATTATGAAAATTGATAAATTCATACGTATTTTTAATAATTTTACGCGGTGAATTTTATAAAAATATTGTTTTAAATGTATAACAACGATTTATTCATCGTTATAACTCTATTCGCGAGTCTTATCATATAAAGATATCAAAAAAATCGTGTGAAAATATCATTTTTTATTATTATTTCTAAGTAATTCTTTGATATCTTTTATGTCCGTCTTTTTCCTTTCGTCAAATAGCTGGGATCGAACAGCGGCGCTGAGTCGTCGTCTTTGTTCGTCGGCGGTAGGAGGAGAGATTGTACGGAGAGGTCACGCTAGCCCTCCGATCAGGACTCAACCACGCTAGTTTTGATATGTTCATCAGTTCATGTGTGACAACAAAAAATATTGTATTGTTATATTTTTACAGGCGAGCGCAAACACAGGTATGTATTATATGTTCAAACTTGTGACCTGGCCCTTGAAAATTGTGAAGGTACTACCATATTAGCATATGATACTACTCCTAGATAGGACAAGGAACATCGATTACCAAATATCCCCTTCGTTCTAATTAGAAATATATTCGTAAACGACTTTTAAAGATAATGTAAGAATTCAAGTATGATAGTTTGATATTAAAAATATTATTAAAAAAATAATGACAAATTAAAAATATCGTATAATTTTATAATCATAAAATAGAAAATTTATCTCTAATTTTGGAACGACTTAAAAATAAAAAAATATCTCTAATTTTAAAACAAAAGGAGTATAAAGTTTCCACATTTTTGGGATTTGAAAATTTACAAAATAATGACCCTTGTAGTAAATTACGCATGTTGGCTCTTAATTGTTTCTTTGGTATAAAGTTATTCTGCCTCTCCATCTAATTATACCCACCTGGGCAGCGGTTCTGCTGTGTCAAATCATTGTGTTGTTATAGTTGGACACAGTCCCTCCTCCATATATGCTGGTTGGTTATTCTTGGCTTGAATTTTCGTCCTTCGTTCATTCTGATCTTACTGGTGGATGACAAAAAAGAAATAAAGAAGAAAACTTGTTTATTTGGCAGCATTGGCTGGTTGTATTTGGCATAAGATTTCAGAATGTGGTGATGATCAGAGATTTTTATAATTTTTACCTTTCTAGACTGAATGTGGAGAATTTTTGCTGCTACTCATTGGGCAAGTAAGCGGCAGGGATAGATCTCCCATGGTATCAATACATGAAAACATCAGACGAAAAATTATTTCATGCTTCTGGAGCAAGTGAATATTATGCTCTTCTCTCTCACGTATCTGTGAGACACACCACAGCCCCACAAGTATGTGAGAGAGGGAGCATATTGTTCACTTGCCCTAAAAACATTGAATAATCTCTCACATCAGACAGCTTCTGGGAGAGAAATGTGCCACGTTGATTTGGGCAGCTAGTCAGTTTGACTCTACCCTTGATCAAGAGCATAGACTAACAGCACTGCAGGTACAAGCTAGCAGGGTGCTCAAGTCGGTCGATGTTTACTGACTAGGAACGTCTCATCTATTCAGCACCATCTCTACTTCATGGAGTATTTCCATTCTTGTCCAAAAGATACAAACAGTGCATCTTCTAGATTTTATGATTGTAACTGAAATCGAATGATTGTATTAAGTTGTACAGATATAATACATGGGCAAATTCCTATGCTAATTCTTGTTCAAGTCTCATGAGAATTGTTAAGTTATCTAAAGTTGTGTATATCTCCTCGCCTCTCTTGTGAGCTCTGTCACCTGCCACAAAGACGTGAATTTCATCACCAGTTTCAATCCAACTGCATCCGGGGTTCTTGTGCATCTGTTTATCTTTTATCATCTGTCGTGTTCTAGCTAGATCGCTCCATTTACCTGCAGAAGCATATAAATTTGCCAGCATGATATAGTTCACTGTTTTATCTGGTTCTATTTGTAAGAGCCTTTTTGCCGCGACCTCTCCTAACTTCACATTACCATGGATAACACAGCCTCCAAGCAAAGCACCCCAAATTACTGAATCAGGCTGTATGGGCATTACATTAATAAGCTTGTGAGCATCATTCAGCTCACCTACACGACTTAAGAGATCAACCATACATGTGTAGTGTTTTAATGTGAGTTTCAAATTATAATATCCCATCAAATTAAAGAATTCCTGTCCTGTCTCAACTGATCCAGCATGAACACATGAAGAAAGAACCGACAGAAAACTAACACTGTCTGGTATAAACCCATTTATTAGCATTTTACGGAAGAAAACAATTCCTTTGTCTCCATATCCATGCATGGCATATGCTGTAAGCATGGAATTTTGAGTCACCAAATTATGTTTTGCTATCATCTTAAATGCCTGTTGGGAATGCTCTATACTTCCACATTTTGCATACATATCCACCAGGGCTGCTCCAATGTGGCAATCTGATTCGTAACCATATCTGATTGAATGTGCATGAGCCTGCTTTCCTCTCTCTAGTGTTGCCAATCTTGAGCACGTACGTAAAATTGTTCCTACCGTGTATATGTCAGGCTGCAAGTCTGAAGTTTGCATTTGAATAAAAGATTGAAGAGCCAACTCATGGAGACCATTTTCCACAAGGCCTGCAATAATGCCATTCCATGTATACACGTTTGGCTCAAATCCATCTTCTCTCATCTGTTGAACACTAACCTGAACATTTGCAATCTGATTGCAGTGGGAGTATCCAGAGATCAAAGCATTCCATGTTGCCATATCTCTTTCAGTTACTTCATAAAAAGCCATTTGAGCTGCCTTTAGATCTTGGCATTTACTATACATTTCTACCAACGATCCACCCACAAACATATTTGATTGCAGACCTCTAACAATGGCATGGGAATGTATCTCCTTTCCTAGTCTTATAAAACCCATATCAGTACAAGAAGTGAGAACACTTCCTAGAGTGAAAGAATCCGTTTCAACCCCTTCTTGAATTAGCATATTTTGAAACATTCTCAGAGCCTCGTTGAACATAGAGTTATCAACATAGCCTGATATCATTGAGTTCCAAGATATAACATCCTTCTCAATTCCTGCCCATTCTATCTGATCAAATAGTTCTTTGGCTTCGAAAATCTCCCCATTCTCGCAGTAACCAACAATCATTGTATTAAAAGAGACTACATTTGGTACCGAAAATTTTGAAAAAATACTTTGAGCACTATTCATATCACTACACCTCCTGTACACATCTAGCAATCCATTGACAATGATCCGGTTGCTCATAAACCCACGTCTCATAATAAAGCCATGTATTTCTTTCCCTAAGCTTAGCATTTGCAATCTAGCACAAGCAGGAAGCACGCTAGCTAGTGTTCGAGCATTGGGCTCAATTCCTACAGCTTGCATTCTTTGTAGCATCTCAAAAGTTTCCTCATCAAGTCCATTCTGTGCAAACCCACCAATAACAGCGCTCCAAGAAACAAGATTAGGTCTTAAGTTATCCTGGAACCACATTTTGTGCAAAAACTCTAATGCTTCATAAACCTTCCCATTAGAAGCGGAAGCAGTAATCATAGAATTCCAAGATACAAAATCTCTCTCCGGCATGTTAACCAAAACCTTCATAGAATCATCTAGGTTTCCACATTTACCATACATATCTATGAGCGCATTCCCCACATATATATTGGATACAAGTGCATTCTTTATCAAAATTCCATGCAACTGCATTCCCAATTCCACACTATCAAAGCCGCTAGAAATCTTCAACAACAACGGAAACACAAAGAATTTCAACTCCAAATCCTCAAGCTGCAATTCCAGAAAGATTAAAAAAGCATCCTCGAAAAACCCCTGATCTATAAATACACTGAGAATAGCCGTCCATGAGTACAAGTTTCTCACCGGCATTTTGTCGAACATCATAACTGCATCGGCTAAAGATCCACACTTACAGTACATCTGAAGTAACTTAGTCTCAACAAAGTCATGCCCATGAAACCCATTTTTAAATGTGTGAGCATGAACCTGTTTGCCAAGACTCGGGCAGTTACAGGATTCAAGTACTAAAGCGTAAGAGGACGAAGTCACAGGGTCATTCAGAACAGAAAGATGGGTATGGTTGGTTGATAGTGAATGAGAAAGAAATTGTTTTGGTTTGGGGGAGAAGAAGAAAGGAGGTTTTGAGTCATGGGCCGGTGCAGCTGATAGCGTTGGCAGTGGCGGGTGACTTACGGGGTCCAACAGTAAGGCCATACCTGATTGGTAAAGGTGCTCAGACCAGCACAATAAATACATAATATTTAAATATAAAATTTAATTTAATTTTAAAACATAAATTTTTATTTTATTATTAAAAAATAGAATTTTATACCGAAATTTGTATCGTGTCTTATTTTTTAATTATAAAATAAGAATTTATATTTAATATTTATGTGCGTAAAATTATCTTTAAAAAAAGAGATATGACATAAATTTTAATATTATGTCTTATCTTTTAATAATTAAAATAAATATAATTTTTAAATATTATATATTTATACTTATTCTCAAAAAAATATTAGTTTGTCATCTTACATTCAGCACCACCTGGCATTCAAATTAGCATAACTGTTGTATACAGAATTGGACAAAGTAGAATAAGGCCTACTTCATTTTTCTGTTCGGACTTCAGAGAACGATTTTTACGTGAACTACATGCTCTAAGAGAAGATTATGTAAAAATATATATAAAAATATTAATTTTTAAGTGAATAATATTAAAGTATAAGTAATAAAATAAAATTATAGTATATGAGTTTTTATCTATATCTTTCTATTTTATGTGATTCAATATCTAAAATTAACATAAATTTATTGTTATTTTTTATTTTTTATTTTATCATATTTGCTATGCGGGTGTGTCGAAAATGGGAGGACGTGTAGAACCCATTAAACTACACAAAATCTTAAACTGATTTTAAAATTTTCAATTAAATGACTCATTTTGGGATGGAGTGAGTAAAATTTATGAAATACAATAAAAATTAAAAATAGTAACAATTTGTTTCTCGAAGTTAAACTCTACTACAAAGTATTTTTTTAAAATTTTTTTTAATAATCTTACAGAAAATATAATTTAAAAAGTTAAACGCATTTATCAGCTCCCTTTTCTAACATATCTTAAATATTTGTGCCAAGAAGCAACCAGAAGATAATCAAATAGAATTAGAAAAACTTTTGTAAAGTGGGTTAATTAAGCTGATGATGGTCCATAGATCATCAATTTCCATACATGGAGCTCGAATGAATTCTAACAGGCTAATATATTCTCAACTCCGAATCACAACAAATAAGACTGTAGAGAATCTTATAACCATAGTACTACTCCACATCTTATTTGTCCAAACCCACAACTTATTGAAAGATTATGAAATCTTACAATAAGGCCGCTGATCGATTTTCATAGGAGAAAAGAATATTTCGGGAATACTACCACAATTTAATTATTTATTTTGTTGATTAATTCTTTTAATGTTAAAGTTTATATTTGACAGATTTAGACTCGACTTTTTATGACTATAAAATTTAATTTTCAAATACCAAAGGGCAAGGATAATTGTGGCACCAAGTCCTTCGATTTTTGAGTAGCTTGAAAATGGAAGCGTTTAAATAAAGTTTCAAGAGTCTATTATGTGAGAATTGATATTTTTACTAGTAAATTTGATAATTTTATAAGATTTCTCTTGCATTATTAGCATGTTAAACTCATAATAATGTAATTGAAATAATGTAAAAATATTAAATTTTTGCTACGGAAATAACAATTCTTCCCTAGTTTATTTAGTTTTTGACAGTTTTGATGGGTTACACACAGAAGACTTTTGGGCAATTTGAGCATAAACTTTAATCTATGTGTTAACTACATTCAAGTCTCGCGTGTCAAGTAATATATTAAGAGTCGTGATATAGACAGAAGACTTTCCATGTATGAATTTTTTTAAACTTCTTATGTCAGAAAGCACCCACACCCACCCCACTAACTCCTAACTCAGGCAGTCAGGCCCAAAAAAAAGAGAGATTTAGGGAGTATAAGGTTTAGATCGATCTTACTGCACATTTCATCATTACATATATATATATATATATATATATATATATATACGCACATATATCTGTGTGTGCGCGGGCGTGCGAATTCATTTTTCACAAATATACTTACCATGGTGCAAGGAGAATGGGCTACAAAGAGAATCAGTAAATCCCAATTACGTATTCTCTGTGCTCCAAAATTAATATACATTTGAACTTTAAAAATCAATTTAATTGTGAATTTTTTATAAATTTAGAATCAATACAAATTTCTGTAGTTTTTAGTACAAACAAATATAATTATTTTTTACTACTTGTTAAAATGTACTACACAAATTATAATTTTTGTTACTCATAAAATTTAAACAAAATCTCATCAAGACCGACTTCAAGAGATTAATTAAAAAACCATGCATTTTCGTGGTTGATCGATCCACAGATCATCAGGCAGATCAAATTCTCGTTATAGATTATTTGATTGTGTAGTCCTCTAAATTCATGTTTACGCATATATGGCAAAAGAAATTGATATTTTTATTTTTTACTCTCTCCAGAGAATGGCGAACGGTTTGATGATAGTGACATTATTCTAGCTAGGTTGACAACAACGCGATTTCCATTAGCTTTTTTTTTTATTCTTCTTATGGAGATTGAAATATATATATGAAATATCTCTGCAAGCCTATATCTGCTAGTTGATGGATTATTTTTTCCAAAGCACCTAAAACAACATATGATCAAAGTCGTTTTCACTAGCTCCATTTTGGAATATATATATATATGCATAATGCACTTCTCCGTCTATACTATTAGTTAGGAAATACAACCACCGCATCATTTTGTAATTACAATTAATGCATAGGCATGAGCAGTCACCTTCACATGTAGCAGGTGTAATAATATTACATAACTACTGGTTCTAATAATTATGAATTTGATCAAATATTATTGGTTAGTTCTTTTTACTACACACACTATGATCCATAGCAAATTAATTTTACATTGTCTATATAAAAATTTAATGGTAAAAATAAATAAATTGCCCAAACGCTAATAAAACTAGCGGCTAGAGTAGATTTTATTTATTTTTTGTCTAATTTGATTTGACCGCTAATCCTTCTAACGGTAAGATTTTTTTATCAAAATAAGTATAATTGTTTATTTTATAGATCAAGTAAAAGTTGGTTAAATATTGGTGATGTATTGGACGGAATCAAAAGAGGCCATATTATTTACTCTATGATTCTGTAAAAGGGTTGACCACTTTATAATTTTGCTTGCAGTTCACCACTCTACGACTAGAAGGACTAGCGGTTAGCTACTCTATGATTCTGCAAAAAGGTTGGTCATTCTACGATTTTACTTACGGTTGATCACTCTATGATTTTTTCAGCTCCAGCTGCTAGTAAATAGTAGTGGCTGGAAAAATGCCAAAAACGTCGTTGTTTTGACTAACCGCTAGTAGAAAAAGCGGCTGGGCAAAAAAATTTTTTTTTGACACCGTTAGATCTTCATATGGACGGTGTAAGATCAATTTGCTAGAATAGTATTCATAACAACTATTTATTTTGGATCACTCCCCTATATATATATATATATTATTTTTTTTCTTTTTTGCTTGAAACAGTTCCCAAATAACCATGCAGCACAGATTTAGCAGGAAAAATTATTCTATACTCTTGTAGTAAGTGAATAATATGCTCCATCCTCTCACAAACCTGTGGGGCCCACCATAGATAGGACTCACAGATATGTAAAAAGAGAGAACATACTATTCATTATCCCATAAATATGGAATAATCTCTCATTTAAGAGTGACCAGTAGTGGTGCACAACGATCGATTTGGTAAGTAAAAAATTAATCAAATTATTTAAGTTAGTTATAAAAAATTAAAAATCAAACCCGCCCAAATTTTTATTCCGTAATCGGTTATTGGTTTAATCTGTCGTTTTAATTAGTTTAGTCGGTTATTAAAACTTAAGGATAAAAGATAGAGTTGATATGTCACCAAATTTTAAAACAATGTATTGTTGGATAACAGTGAATTGAGTAAACAACTGTTAATATATACTCTCTCCATTCTAAAAATCCATCACAAAAAAGATATATAATAAATATATAATTATATAAAAAAATAATAATTATTAAAAAAAAATAAAAATTATATTATAATATTAAGGCATTCGGTGGTTTTGATTTGGACCAAAACTGATCGATTTAATTTTAATTTTTCAGTTTTATAAGTTTTGATTTTTTAATTTTTTAATCCTTAATTTAATTTATTAATAATTCAGTTTAATACGATTAATTTTTTAATTATATTTAATTTTGTATGCACCCTAATTACTAAAACAGTGACTAGACTAGCTTGATAATAATGCCCCTCAGTTTGAACATTGGAACTCCCATGGAACATTATGCTACATATATCTAGGTCAACGCTCAACAGGACCTATCCAAAAACAATCTAGCATCGATATATTTAATTTGAAATTAATGGAGTTTAGCAAGTTTGGCTATTGGCCAGTAGCTAGTAAAGGACCACCACTAGAGTCCCATAGGGGTGTTGCAAGAAAAATTATTAAATATTTTTAAGACACTTATTATGTAATATTTTATATTATTTATATATTATTATTTTAATATTTAAAATAAATAAATTTATTTTATTTATAAAAAAATAATATATAAATAATGTGTGACAGTAGATAATAGATATCTCAAAATTATTAAATAATTACTCGTAATGTATTGTGCATTTCTATACCATGCACTACATATAAAATATAACACCATAAATTTAGGCGACCTAACCCTGCAATATATATACATGTATATCAACATTCAACATATACATATAAGAATTAAGATTTGATAGGTGAGTGGAGAAGATAATTGCTGGTCGGCATGCACGGTTTACAAGGGGAATGTTTGTGGGTCACACTAAAAAAACTAAAGAAAGGAATGCCAGTAAAGCAAGGATTGGTACATACATCGTCACTTTACAAGAAAAAGGGGTATTAGCTTAAATAGCCAGGAATGTGACAATTACGAACATGGTGTAGTATATGGCCATTCACAAAAATAGGACACCACTGTAAACAAGTAATTAAAGTATGGGTAAATGGGATATCAAAAAAGAAATCATTAGGTGACCTTTAATTGCTGAGCTTACTTTCTTTCTAGTTCGTTGGTTGGTACAGATCGATAAACTGGTTAGACTTGTCAGAACAAATAACTCTATTAAAAACGAGATTTAGGTTCGTTTATATATATATATATATATATATATATATATATATATATATATATATTCTCATAGCCTTCATTTTGTAATGTATGTACATATGCTTCCTCCGTCTAAAATTAAATATATATTTTGATATTTTAAAATTAATTTACAAAAAAAAATTAAAATTTATAATTCATAAAAAATTATTTAATTATAATCTGTACAATTATATGTACAAAATATAAATGAAGGGTAATGATATATATTTCCAGCACAAGCAGGAGCCGATCCAACCCCTTGATTCAGGGGGGCTAATTTTTTAAAAAAAATGAATGTCGTGTATATAATACATATACATTCATGAAACCTGCATTAGATCACTGCCAAAGTGATAATTAATATACCTTGTGTAAGATGTGCAATGGTATTGGATATTCGTTGATCTCCTCCACATTCAACTTGCTTCATCGTGAAGGTGGCTGATCAATGGCTAAAAGAATCACAAGACCAAGATGTTGCTTGATACAGGCTTGGCAATTCTGACCTCTTTGGCAAAAAAATAAAAAAAAGAAGCTTGGTGGGAAAAGGCCGGATATCAAATATATAGGATTATATTACCAACAAATATAAGAAACTTTTTCTAAATTAAAACTAAATAATCCAATCCTTTAACATTCATAAAACTGTTTGGCATAGATCATTCTCTATCTTTCAAACAATTTTTCCATGATAATAAACTTTTGAAGCCAACCTAAAATAAGCTCCAGACATCCACATTAATCTACGAAAGACCACAAGCATATAGAACTGCAAAAATAAAAATGGTAGAGTACTCAATAGAAAAACTGAAGGCCAAAAAAAAGGGAAAATTAAGATAAAAAAAACAAAACCCAAATTTATACTCTCTATGTTAGTATTATCAATCAAACTTGAAACTAAGAAAGATCCATCCAACACCAGCTTCTTCCAATATTAGGCTTCATGCATGCATGTTCAAATATTTAATTATTCACCACGATGCACCTCCATGACCACCTAACCCTGATCCATTAATATTCCAATATGATCCAGTAGACTGATGAGGAGGAGGATCTCCTTGTCGATCATGAGTAACCCTAATACTCTGCTGCTCCATTAATTCAGGAGTTGAAATAGAATTAAGCAGTAGTGGCTGCTGCTTCAAATCCTCAAAAGGGAAAAATAGCTTTTCGTGACTATTACTTATAACACTACTCTCTTGATGATGGTGATGGTGATTAACCCCTTGCAAAGTACTTCCAATTAGCCCATGATGATCTAGAGAAAAATCCAGCCCGCTTGGCTTACTAAATTCTTGGAAATTAGGAAGCTGGCCAGAAGTAGCTATAGTAGGTGATGATGAGTACACTACTGGTGTAGTATTAATCAATTGTGAAGCCGGATTAATCATGGACATGAAAGAACTGAGTCCTCGAATTCCACCATTAATCGATCCAGATGTAAAAATTTCTGGTATACGATGATGATATGATGAAGTAGTAGTAGAGCTTGGAAATTCAACAAATTCAGGAACACCAGTACTGGGCAGTGGGTAAGCTAGGTTAAGATCTTGGCCCTCATGGAAGATGATCTTATTTTTAGGGTTTTGAGAATTATTAGTGCTGCTCTTAATCTTGGATAATAATGATGAAGAGGAAGAAGAAGATCTCTTGTTTTTCCTTGAGCCGCCACCGACTGGAACATTTCTGAGGGAGCCTCCTTCAGTCCAGTACCTTCTACAAGTCTTGCAGAAGTATCTTGGCTGGGAGAGGCTGTAATTGTTATAGTAGCAAAACTTAGTGTGAGTTGAATTGCACCTTGGACAGTTCACAGCTTGTGGCCTGCTGCCACCGCCGCCTGCTGTGATTATTGCCTTATTATCTGAATTAACTGTCCCTGATGAATTGCCTTCCATGGGGGGTTTTTTCACCCCTCCAATACCCTGCAAACAAAACAA
Organism: Hedera helix; assembly: GCA_947179155.2. Taxonomy (NCBI): domain Eukaryota; kingdom Viridiplantae; phylum Streptophyta; class Magnoliopsida; order Apiales; family Araliaceae; genus Hedera; species Hedera helix. The sequence continues at coordinate 58,834,433 of OX359265.1, read as the reverse complement.
ACCCCAAAGACAAGAAACAAGACAAACAAAACGCCATGACTACATGATCATTTGATGATCGATATATCAAAAATTCTAATTAAACCAAAATTGTGCATGTAATATATATATATATATATATATATATATATATATGTATGTATGTATGTATGTATGTATGTACGTAGAGGAGAATGAATGAAAGAAATATATAGCAAGCAAACTAACAAAACAAAGCAGACAAATTTTATCAACTTTCTTGATTTAGTCCTTTATAATCAGATGGTGGAAAGAGAGAGAGAGAGAAGTGCAGCAGTAGTAGTAGTATTTATATATGTATATATATCAACTTTCAAGAACAAATATATGAAAAAGATTTCAAAACATAAATTCAAAGATTAGTAGTGGGGGTGAAGCTGAACAACAACATCATCTCTTTTAGAAAAGTGATTACCTTTAAACTAGCTATATATCCACGATCAACAAGCTACCTAGACATGTTTTTCCTTTTCTTTTTCTCTTTTTGTGAAAACCCAAATTAAGTACCAAAAAAAGAGAGAAAAGAAACTCTAAATTAACCTAGGAAATCCCAACCAAAAAAAGAAGAAAAATAATGATTTCATTGAGAGAAAACATGTTTGCTTTACCTCTGGCCACTGAGCAGTATCCATAGATCAAGAAGAGGAAAATAAAGGAAAAGGCAAAAGCTATGGATGAAGTCTTCAAAGAGAGATGAAAAATCACCCACTTTTCTTGCAGCTGGTCGTAAAGCAAAAAGAGAGTGCGTTTGGTGGTTCCATTTGTTGCTTTACTATATGAGCGTGGTGTGAGAGGGAGAAATAGAAATTAGACAAGGGTATTTTTGTCTAGTCGCAGCCATCATAAAAAAATGGCATAGTTTATCATTTTCTCCATTTTTAAATATAAAATTATTATTAATCACTTTTTTAAAAATAACTTAATATATTTTTAAACTCAAAGTTGACATGAAATTATTTAATTTTAATCAATATAATAATAAAAATTATAAATTATTTTAAAATTTATTGTATTATAATTTTTAATAAATTCTCTTAATTTTTAATTTAAAATTATTTTAAATTAACTAATAAAAATCAATAATAAATTATAATTTGGACTAAAGATTTTTTTTTTTACGTATATGCAGTACTATACAATACAATTTTCTTGATTAATCAATGTTATTAATTCTTTTGGGTGAGATTGTGCTACGAAGCCTATAGATAATAGATTCCTTCTTCTGACAAAGGGAAAATGGGGGGGCCGGAACGCAATGATTCTACTTCTTTTCTGTGTGTTTTCTCTTTCTTTTTTTCCATCAACTCAGCCTTTTTTCTAGAGAATGACAGTTGAGGTCGGTTTGTTTATTCCATATCTTCGCAAAGAACCGAACTTAGCTAGGTTATGCAATGACATTGTTTGAATATCTTCGCCTAGGCTCTTATAAACTCTTCATGTAATATATCTAGGGTTTGGGATTAGACATTTGTTACACACAAAATTCATTAGCTAGCTAATAATTTGTTTAGCAACACTAGCTATATGCTGTTTTTGTTCTTTTTAATTGACGTTTTAAGATTACACATATAAATTAATAAATATAATTAATACTTTGATTGATTAACTAAATTGAATACAAAATTTTAATATTAATCTTCTAAAATTTATTGAAAAGATAAAAAAACAAACAAATTAGCCCTTAATCATAAATGATACTAATATAAAAAAAATTAAGCATTTAATACTTTCTTAAAACCTACAAACGATAAATAAATAAATAAACAAAAATCTCTCTCTAAAATAACAAATAACAAGGAAGGTAAGGAGTACTTTCATTCCCATTTAGCAATTGTTGAGCAATGTTATTATTAACATCAAATTTTGTATCACTAGTTTAAATCAGCAAACAACGAATAAAAAAGACATCAAACACAAATAAGTCGTAATAAATTAATGTAAGAACACAAGAAATTTTACGTGAAAATACAATTGAAAAAAAATCATTAATATAATGGTTGTGTTTACAGATTTTTCTAAAATAATGAAGAGTCTAAGTGCTGAAAAATAATGGTTATGTATGTAGTAGATATTGTGTTCTTCAACCCTTCATTTAATATCGTATTTATATATATCATGTCCATCCGAAGCTAATTAGGAGTGGGAGCCCTTTTTCAAATCTCCTGCAATTAATTATTGACATATTCTCTCCCAAATTATATCTTCATATTTCCTCCAAATAAGAAAACATAATTCTATTTTTATAAAGATACTCCTACTTAAACCAAATCCATACGAAATTGGGCCTAATATTTGTTAAGCCCAAAATATATTAGTTGCCACTTTAGCCCAACCCATAAATATTCATATCCCAACCGCTACAACGCGTGTTAATTTTCGAAGTTGACAAAGTTAATTAATAGGGAAGTGGTAGCTAGGTATTTTCAGTTGCACTTGAAAGAAATTGACACATGAACTTAGCTGCAAGAAATGTCCATGAAATTTCTTGTCATGAAAGTAATCTACCAGGCTATATATATAGATATGAAATTAAAAATAAAGAAATGGAACCCACTTTGGGAATTAATGTCGAGTAACATTGGTACGAAAATAAAAGGAAAATTGAACTGAGATACAGGTAGACGAAACATAGTGATTAGTGTGGGTTCCAGGTTTTGGCCTGGTGTGATGAAAATTGGCATCCAGAAAAATATTGTGATGGAGACAACATGAAAGCTAGCCCTAAATCTTAGTTGGGTGCATATATGTATTTATATTTATTTATACACCAGATGAGATCTGACTCCTTTAATTTTGTTACTCGAGCATTTAGTTCATGTCAAGCTAAGCTACACGATCTATTACCTGATGTATATGACAAATTAGATATGATTCTTGCTATATGTTATAACATATCTGTGTGGAACTACGATTACAAAGGATATTAATAAATAAAATTGAATAGAATTATAAAAAGACCTCCAGCTATTGCATATTTCTCAAAAAAAATTATCATTCATACTTATTCACATTATTAATAATTAAAAAGTTGATATAAACTTTTATAAAATATATCATTTTTATTAGATATCTACATAAAGAATATATAGGTGGTTTGTGAAATTATGGAGTAGGTAAAGTATAGAGATCTTATAATGTAAAAGTATGTTAAATTTAAATTTTAAAATATCTCAAATAAACTTTAAAAATTAATAATTATTTAATATTTTAAAACTGATAGAATATTTATTTATATGTTCTTCCTAGTTCGCTCCCAAAAATAAGAACTTCTTTTATCTTTATGATCGTATGAAGTGATAAAATCTTGTCATGACAATTCTACTATCTTCTTATCACTAGAATAAACTTAACACTGAATAAATTTATAGGATTAATGAGAAACAAGAATGAGAAAAAATTATATAAAAACTGCCTGTAAAATTAATTATTATTTTACACCATTGAAAAACAATATATCATGTAGGCAACTTAAAAAAAATAATTAAAAGATTTGAATTTTATTGAAAAGGTTTATAATTATCATTTTATCGTAATAAAACTTGTTAGTCAATACAATTACAAAAATTTATTTTATTAGAGTAAAGTAGTATTTGTTTACTTCTTAATACCTCTTAACAACTCTATATTTGAATCGGTAAGAGGATAAAATTATTTGTTAAATTTTTGAATGTCTCTTAATTGGTAAGATATAAAATTAAGTCTAAATCATTAAGAGCTTCCTCTTAATTCCTCTTAATGACAAATTTTTAGTAATTTTTTTTTTAAATAAACACATTCAACAATATTATTCATTCATTTTTACTAAATTGAATATTTAAAATTATTAAATAAAAATTTACTCTTCAAGATGCTAAAATAATATCATTAAGAGGCATACCACTTTTCATTTATCAAACAGTTTTTAAAATTCATATTTTATTTCACTCAAATGATCTAATTTATTAAGATATACTAATTATTCAGATCTTAATTATTCAATTTTATTAAACACAACCTAAGTTTACAAACAATATTTGTAGAAGTTTTTTTTGAAAAAAATATACTTTGCGAAACATATGGAATATTGTTTTAAGATGATATTTGAGGCTATTTTAAAATGATATTGCAAATAGGGGTGTTCAATCCGACCAAATTGGTACTGAATACACCCAAAACTCAATATCGATTAAACCGATTTAGTATTGGTTCAATTCCGATTAATACAAAAAATAATAATTATTATTATTTTATTATTATTATTATTATTATTATTATTATATAAAAAAAATTGGTACAAGCAGTCCCAGTCGATAAATACTGAACCAAAAAATTATGTACCGATATCAGAACCGGTACAAGTAATATATCGAACTGATTATCTATGTACCTAACCAGATAATTTGGTACATCCAAAAATCAAAAAAATTGATTGAAATGAACACACTTAGTTGCAAACATCAAATTGAACTTGGGCTCTTGGCAAGAGCCAATAAAGGAGCAAAACGTGAGACAATAAGAGGATTGAAAGAATATTTAGATTTGAGCACATGCCGAGTGTGTGTATATATATATATATATATATATATATATATATATATATATATATATATATATATATATATGATGCATAATATATATTTGTTATGGATCAAAAATAAACATACATTATTTATACCATATGTTCTAAATATCAACGGCGAGATTAAATTGGAGATTGCAAAAAAACACATACCATCTTCTACTAATATTAACAGACGCTAATCAAAATAAAATTTGACCTATAGTAATTAGAGTTTTAACCTATATTAACTAGATTTTAGATTTACTAACTAAAATTTAAAATTTATTAAGCAACCTATATTAACTAGTGTACTGTCGCTAGAGCTTCAAGTGATAAGGCCAATTGTAACAATAATAGACCGCTAAAAACTCTAACGACAACACACTTTTTCAATTAAATTAACCTCTATATATAATTATTATAAGAGTATTCAATCGATTATTATAAATGAGTACCCTTTGTATATAATACGTAGTAAATCAGGAATCGGTCAGGTGGTCCCAGCGAAAGATGAGATCGGTCGATAGTGCGTAGGTCCCACCAGAGCGTGCCTCCCTGAAATTCTAATTCTACCCGAAAAACACCGCCCCAACGAAAGAATCTGTGCTGCTGCAAAGCAACCGCACGATTTGATCATCAACGTCTATCATATTAGCTGGTCCTGGGCCCAAACCAACATTTCTTATGGTTCCATCACATGACACGTGATCCTTCCTCCCCTTTAGGCTCATGTGCTCCACCCTCAACCTCTCCAACACCACGCTGGTCAATGGAGCATGTAGAATACACCCACCAAAATCATACCAATCCATCCCTTGGAACAAAAATTATTTCAAACCATCCTATAGTTTTAAATTGATCTGTTTCGAGACTAAAGTTCTAATAATTAGTACTGTATTACTTTTAATTTATTAAAACATTCACAAGTGTGTTCGAATAAAATCAAATTAGTTCGCAACAATTTAAATTTAAAAAAAAAAAATTAAATATCAAAATGAAACTTTCTTTTAGAAAACGAAAGTAAATCAATCTAAACAAGTCCAATATAATCCAAACATTTGGTGTTTGGATAGGTTTAAAGGTAGGAAGAACTTGGACTTTTCTTTGGATAATGATACCAAGGAATCTGAACTGGATACATAGGAATTATGGATAGAAAACAAATACCCAAACCATCAAAACATTATTTCATTCCCGTCTCTATATATTCCTCCAAGGAAAACCAAAACAAAATAAAAAACCCTCCTAGTTTTAACTCTGAAAAAGTCGGTTGAAACAATATACAACATTAAGGTTCACATCAAGTGAACTGTTCAGCTAAATGACTTTTATACCCTCTACCTGGTAATTTAAGGATTAGGCTTAAATTTAACTTATGTCCATTAAAATAACTAGATTACTCTGAATCAAGCTTCCCCACCTTGCCTTCCTAAAAAAGCTTCTGCAGCATAATCTTTGCCTAGCCACTAAGTCTATCATAAAGCAAATATTTAATTAAATCGAAAATCTAAAAAAAATAAAAATTACCATGGGGTAACAAGGTTAGGCTAATTCCACCTGATCCTAGCATTACAAGGTTTACACCAGATCAATAGCAAAATTCAACTAATCCAACACAACATATGCAACCACGCTTTCTTCTTCATTTTCAGATTTTTAGATTCTTAAAACATGCAAATACAGAAACTTCAAAAGCTTTACAGGCTTAACCTAAAATCCTTATGAGAAATAATATCCTCATGGGCAGGCACAGAGTGCTCAACTGCACTATGAGAAAAATGTGTATTATAAACACAATGGATTTGTGAAGACGACAGTTAATATGATAAAATGAAAATAACCGACAAAATACAGCACCATATACATACTTTATTGCTAAAAGAAAAAAGTGGGTCATAGCTAGGGCATGTTACCAGTAAAGCTTGCTGGTTGCTGTCAAAGATATTTGAACATTTATTTTAAGAAAAAGATGGAAGTACATATATCACAACAATGCAAAGATAAACATGTCATATAGAAGTATTGCTTGCCTTCGCTAAAATTGTCAAAAAATACAGTCTTTTACTTGGTAGTTTAGCTTGCAAACGTCGATGAATTTCTGCATTGCGTTGTGGTATTGGGTTCCCTGCAACAGTATTGCACAGTACACATGTTAGCAATTTTCTTAAGATTTCCAGTAGTAAATAGTGATATGAAAAAATCAATCCGGGACGTAATTCTCCAACATATGAGGTCTTATTTGGATTTTATCGGATGTTACTAATTTGGATATTATGATAGTGCCCCTTAGGGCAAAAAAGAAGGAATTGATAGAGGTGCGTCGACAAGTTCCATACCTTCTTGATCGAGTCAATTGCCTTGCTTGTATAGTTGTATTCTACAGCTTGAAAATGGCTCATAGAGCTTTCAATATTCGGGAAGTGTGCCCATGGGTACGGGGGGTGATAATACTCTTGGTTTTCAAAGAAAACTTTTAAGTTGGGTCCTACTAGCCCATTCAAGGGACTTAAGATTACCTTTGTGCCATCGTTTTCATTTTACTTTTGTGGGACAACCATCCAAACAAATAGGGAGGTTAGGATCCATTTCCTAAATGATAGGAGTTCTACTACAAATCTTTAAGGCCGTCGTTGATATTATTCAGACTGTGTATACCTAGAATTTGAAATGGCTAATTGATTCCACCTGATTTCTACATATCCCAACAATTAATGTCCCGCAATTCAAAATCACACCTTTAAAATTGAACAGAGTGATGGCAGAAAAATGAGTTAGAAAGAGAATAAGAGAGAAGGGGGGGGGGGGGGGGGGGGGGGGGCGCTGAAGCTACATAGGAATGACAATCTTCAATGGAGGCCAAAAATCAAGCATCACGTCATAAACCAACATCAGTGCAATAAATAGAATTAATTCCATTTGTGTATTTCCGCTATGCTGACTGCCACATCAGTATAAGGAGGAACAGCTTCTAATGACATACAAGGGCCCTCAAAAAGTGTTTGGTGAAGTAACTTCTGCTACAATTGATTAAACAACATCTACTTTTCTTCCCTCCATTTGCCAGCAGAAAAAAGTAAGATACTACTAATTCCAAGGATTCCTTCTCCAGGACATGAAATGATGAATCTCAATGATTTTTTTCAGTATGGAAATGACATGCCAGATAATTTAACTGTGTTTGCCAAATGGGAAACTTGTCATTTCCAGAGATGTGAAGCACCAGATACATCTTCTAAAAGAATGGATGGATTATAAATATAGAAATTTTCAATTGTAATGCTTGGAAACAATAAGTTCAGAACGATGTATACTGAAGGCTTCTCTCTTAAACTACTTTAGCAATTGAAATTTTATAGTGCAAATGTGATGAAAAACACCTTATGAAAATGAAACAGAAGCCACTATCACAAAAGGAATGCATAAGAAAACAATCTTATGAACCATACCTCCCAATAAAGTTGGTTGCAGTCCATGCACTGCCAGAACTCTAGATTTTTGTTAAAAAGGCAATTAGGAATCACTTGGAAGCCCTTTGAAGCTTCAAGTGCTTCTTCAGTTGAAAGAGGTTTCTGGATAAACCTCCCATTGCATTTTGTGCATCTTGACATCAGCTGATCTTCACAAATTTTCAATTGAAAAGTATCAATCACCTGCCAAATTCTTCAATATCAGCCTCAACTAAACCTTTAGATTTCTTTTTTTAACCAGACAAGATGAACTTTGATGTATAAGATGTAAAAAGATGTTGGCACACATATATACGACTGCGGGCAAGAGTTCAAAGATCACCTAATCATTGAACTCTTTTATGCAAACAAGTCATTGCTCGGGTTTGTTGAAATGTAGATAAATTACATTAATGCATTTACTACTTGCTGGGTCAAATAATTCCTTATGATTAAGGCTTGAAATTCTATTTTTGTACTTTCCATTAAATTTTTCCCCTTTAATTTTTTATTAAAGGCTGGAGAGTGAGAAGGTACAAATTCAAGACAACAAGAAAGCTTTTCAAATGCTTCTGTTAATATAGGACTTATGTACCTCAACTAGCTGGTCATTTTTTAGAAGACTCTTCACCCTATATATTTGGTTTTGTATCAGATATTCATGTCTAAAAAGCTTCGCATCTCGTGTTATGAGCACCCGCTTCTCTTTGTAAGCTTGTTCTATTAAATTCCTGAAGACAATAGACAATAGAACGAACAACAAATAAAGGTAATTACATTTTAATAAATGGACACAAAATGGTGCTTCTCCAGCTTCCAGAAGAAGTTTTGAATAGTAACAATCAATAAAAATAATTTATGGGATAATACCTGCTATCAGGCTTTTTTGAATAAGGAACAGCAGCATCAATCCCAACACATCTTAGATGTTTAGCCAAGCCTTCAACCTGAAAGAATGTTCCAATAGTATACTGCTTACGATATTATTATGATTTTTTTAGCCCTACACCACATTGGTAATAGAGTGAAATGTATTTTCCAGACAGAACATATTAAAAAAACTAAATAAATAAACAAATGTTTTCCAAGACAGCTAGTAACCTAGTACTTTCTTTTTTCTCTTTAGAAGAGTACGAAAAGAAAAAATCCCTTAGTCTCACATAAAAAAAAAAATAATGTTAGCTTAACAGGTAAAGTGACAAACAACATATATATACTTACCATCACATCACATAGAAACTTAGGGCATCCATCCCCTCCCAATGACAAATCCCATGGTGGGGGGCCTTCCCATTGGTCAATATCTTCTATTCTCTTTTCTTTGTTCTTCAACCCAACAGAGGTCTGTCTTTTCTCCTTCCTTTTCGATGCTTTAGGTGTTCTATCCGATTCTTTCAACTCAATTTTATCACCATATCTTCTAACAATCTGCAAGAGTGTGTCATCCATGGTTGTGGAAGTCCGAGATGACTTGCTCAATTTGATATCCTCTATGGTAGTTATTCTTTGGGGAAACTCAGTAGTAGTAGCTTGGACCATTTCTAAAGCTTTGCAAAAATTGGTTCTTACAAGTTTATTACAATTACCAGGCTCCTCAAATATAAGCTTTAATCCAAGATCCAAGTTAGATGGGTGAAACTCAGAATCATTGTAAAACGCATTCCCTGCAACAATTAAACCAAATGATTTTCCAAAGATCAACTCAAGAATTATATAAGAACTGGATGAGACAGAGATACGAATTCACAAGACCTTATTGGTCATGGTAAAATAAGTAATATATAACATAGAAGCTCAATGTTCGATTTCACAGACTTCTACAATATTTGAAGGCGTCAACAAAAAATATGCAAGGGCAATTTATAAAAGGTGCAGCTAAAATTTGGGAAGTGAGATTGAAAATCGTTAGAGTTGCAACAAGGAACCATTTTCATATTTCTAGAGTAACAAGATATAATGAAAAGCAAAATTACAAAAATGATTTGGCTATTTCTGCAACACTGAAATTTGTACGTTGACATCAGGCTTTATCCATCGCTAATATGGTCAAAAGGCTTTTTCCTCCTTCGTTATTCAATTATTCAGGTGTCAGTCAACCTATATTAACATCACTGAGCGATAAGAGTTTATCTTAACCCTTTATTTAAGTTCTGATGTCAACTATCAATATCAGCTAATGACCTTATTGTTTAACTTGATTGAGTGAAGTCTACACCGCAAGAGAAAGTTTCGCTAGTACCATGCATCACAAACCTTCTTTGAGAAATTTGCACCGGAAGATATCAAATATTTTAAGCAAACAATGTGCATCTGCAGCTGCATATTGCATTTGCTCTTCTGTAAGAGGACGACATGACCAATCACTGCATTGAAATTCCTAAAAGTATATATGCATTAGTTGATTGAAGAACAAATTGATCTCCTAGGTATAAACAGAATGCGATAAAGATATATTGTAAGACAGGATAGAAAAAGAAAAAAAAAAAGACAGGGACTCAAACTAATGTGCGACTCTTAAGATAAACAATGTGTAGCAGTTATTATGTCAAACTTTCTACTATGAATTAAAAATGAAACAAAGACAAAAGAATCTGAACCTTCGAAAGAGAAACGCCCAACAAATCCTTGCAAATAGTTGCCAAGCTCTTGGTTTGCTTAGGTATCTTTCTTCCTGTTTGATTGTTTTGTAGGCTACTGTATATGCTCGTAATATCTAAGAACGGCTCCACCTAGTCAACATTTATTAGCACGATATAATAAGGATTCATCCTAAAAACAAACATTTTTTACAGTCTATATTCCAATAGACCAGCTCAATAGACTATGATATACTGAATAACCATAAACAGTTAAAGTGATAAGTTGACCAAAAGTAGAATCCCAAAAGCTCGAGGCTAGATACAATGATCGTTTGTTGGCATTCTTTGTCCTCCATATAATTTATGCATTTTCTTAAATTACTTGTCTTGCAAACTACTGACATTAAAATACTGAAAACCCATCTTCCTATTTAATTACTCATATGCATAATGTGCAAGGCCAACTACATGATGTCTGAGCTGATGGGTGAGAGCCTAGAGGGCGAACCAAGGAATATGTGTTAACATTTATTTTGGAAAATGCAGTCAATAAGGGTAATTTACCCAAATCAGTATCAGAAGATTAATGCTTTCATATGAATGACTAATCAATATGTTAAGAGCTAAATTCGCAAATCAATAATTTTTATTATTATTGGATAAATAATGTGCACTACAATGATCAAGGCAACCAAGTAGAGTTGTGTTGGATAACCACATTTATTCTTCAAAACTATTACATGACTAGTCAAGTGCTACAAGCTTAGTAAGCTCACCATTGGTTCAAAGAACTAACAATACACATTTATGTGGCTACTGAATATGTAAACAAATTAACATGTCAACTTTCATAATCTATATCAATATCATCTACACTAAGTGATATGATCATTGTTAATAGTAATAAAAAAAAACTTTTTAACTGAGTGCTCCACTATACCTCTTGTTCTTATGTTACAAAAAAGAGTCCTGTTTCTTTTGATGATGGTATAAAATGCACCACAATTGCATCATCGTATTATCACTAATTAATAAACTAAACAATCAAAATTTAGGGATAAAAACAGTACTTATTTCCGTAAAAACAAAGTCCTAACAATTTAAAAGAAACGGATGGCAATTAAAGTGTTTCCGTTAAAATTTTATTGATCTTACAATTCCTCAGTAAACGAATAGAAACTCACTCTATCAAAGCCAGGGACGCAGCCTTGAGAAACGAAAGTAGAAGATAAATACACCAAGTCTTGTTTGAATCTAAAACCTAGCTTCAAAATATCAGGCGATTCAAACGCTTCTTTCAACAGCTCGTAAATTGAATAAAGAGGAATCGCGGAAAGGTCAAGCAGGAACACCACCGACTCGGCGTCGTCTCCAATGAGTCGGCAAGCGATTTGGAGGAGCGAGACTGTGGGAAAGGTGGACTGATGGGTGCGCAAGGGCTTCCATTCGGCATCGAGTCCGATGAGTGATGAACGAGTCAGTGCCAATTTCAGGTGAGCTAACTCGGGCGAGGCGGTGGAAGAGACGAAGTGAATGGCCAGGGGCTTGAGCTCCGAGGCTTCCATGGTAAACGAAACTCAGGAAAAATGGAAGAACATAGTTCAGGCCCTATAATACTTGAGCCACTAATGGGCCTTGGCTACTAAATAAACGGGAACCTGGGACCATTTAACTTGGACAATGAGTTTATAACGGCCTTCAACCTCGTTGAAAGCCCAAAAGAAAATAAAGTTGTTATTTTTATAAGAAAAAATTAATATTTTTATAAATTGTTATTTACATAAATGTGGGCTTTAGTCACTATTCATATGAGATGAGTCTTATGAAATTATCAAATTAATTTTTAAAAATATTAGAAATTATCAAATTAATTTTTAAAAATATTAATTTCTCCAAAACAAAATTAATTTAGAGCGATTGCATTAAGCTAGATAAGTAGATTTTTGTTTTTATTTTCTTTTGTTATTTTGTTGGCACGAAAACATATGCTTTTTTGTTTTAGAAAAAGATGTTTGCATCTTTTGTAGAGTATTGCTACATACGATTATATTTTTATTCTTATTTTTATTTTTTTTAGCAGTTGTTACGTATGATTTTAAATTTATATCAATATTAAAATTATCGTATATAAATATATGAGATATAATAAATAATAAATAAATAACATATATTATTATTTTATCTTATAATTTCACGTTAGTTGCAATCCAATTTTGTTATTAAATTAATGGATATATAAATTATTTTTCTTTGTTGATTATTTGAATACATTCACATGAAACACTTTTAAACATTATTATTCTAAAGAATAATTTATATTTATTTCAATAATGTTATTAAATTATTTAATTTAATGTTCTATGAATAGATTTATATAAATAAATATATTTATTTGTCCCATATGTGTGTGTGTGTCATGAAAGAGTGCATGTTTCAGTTTCACCACCAATTATTTTTCAATCAGAAACATTTTTTCTAAAATATTATCCTACATGCTATGTTTTTGAATTGTTTTAAGCTTTATTTTCCAAAATTCAATGTGAACCATACAACTATAATTTTTATTTTATTTTTATTTATACTTCTTTAATTATTTTTAAAAAAAAGTATTCTTCAGTTCAAGATTATTGAAATCTAAACAGGCTGCTTCTATTTCTCAAAAAAATTACGATAAATGATATACATATCAATAAATCTTATAATGAAATTAAATTATGCTTAAAATAAAATTATAAGAAATAAAATAAAATAATAATATATAAATTATTTTTTCATTTTTTCTTATGTCAAATATCGATATAAGTCAATGTTTATTATCAACATAAATTTAACTTTATATGTGAAGGCCCAAAAATTAATAAATGAATTCTCAAAAGATACAGTAGACAATATCTTGATTCTTTAAAGTTCGTACACGTGAAACGCCACAGTTTTGGCGCCAAACTCCAGCTCCCGGGCAAACTAATTAAAATAGCGCGCGAAAGTAATTTATTCGCGGGTTCCTCGAGGCAAAAGCCCAGCTTACTGTTAAATTTCTGATTCGGGCTCTATTCTCTCTCAAATCCCACCCCTAGACTTGATAATTCTCCCTCGGCGGCCATGGTTACATCTCCAGCAGCCAGGAGGAGGACCCAAGCTCCAATTTATCTCTCCTCCAACACTTCTTATTCATCATCTATAAGGAAATCCAATTCAAAAAGAAGAAGAGATTACAGCGATTCTTGTTGTGAGAAATGTGGGTCCGGCGAATATGCGGCGGAACTACTCCTCTGTGACCAATGTGACCGAGGGTTTCACCTATTTTGCCTCAGACCTATCCTTGCGTCTGTACCGGATGGATCATGGTTCTGCCCTTCTTGCTCCAACCACAAGAAGAAGCACTCAAGTACGTTAATTTTCCGTCATTATATTTCATTTTGTTTACTAATTTAATAAATTTGTTGTAGGCATGTTAATGGGTGTTCTTTAAATCTTCTAATTTTTTTACTTCCAAATCCTATTAGTCAATATATTAGACTGATCCTAATTAATTTGTTGTTGTTTATTTTATTATTATTTCTGGGTAAGGTCATCAGTTTCCCAGTGACTGAAAGGAAAATATTTCAATACGGAACTGAATGGAATTTGAAAAAGAGTTTAAATTAAACAGTGAAGCTGGATAATAATTGAATAGCAAAGGAAAATATTTAATGAGAAATCCTTTTGTTTCTAACCAATTCCGGTTGGAAACACACTTTAATTTGATTAATGTCCCTAAACAAAAGAATGGGAAATGGGTGTTCTATCTTTCAAATAAATCTGGAATTAATTTTCTCTTTTTCTTATTCGCAGACTTTCCTTTGATTCAAACCAAAATTGTTGATTTCTTCCGCATCCGAAGGTGTTCACAATCAACAGAAAAACCATGCCAAGGTAAATAGCACCTCAACTTTATTTGTCTTAATACTCTGATTACTTTATGAATGAACCTGATTATAGTTGTTTTGCTTCTTTGCTTAATTTTTAGTAGACAACCGGAAGAAGCGAAGGCGTACAAGCAGCTTAGTTACATCAAAGAAAAAGAGGAAATTGTTACCATTCAACCCAAGTGAGGATTCTACAAGGAGATTGGAGCAAATGGCATCACTGGCCACAGCATTGACTGCATCCGGTGCAAATTTCAGTAATGAGCTTACTTATGTTCCTGGTATGGCCCTGAGATCAGCTAATTGTGCTACTCTGGAGCGTGAAGGAATGCAGGTGCAATGAACTCTCAATTGAATTTTTTGTTAGCCTCAATTCTAAAGTACAAGTGTATTATTGGAAAATATACATGCATTCAGGATTTTATTAGTATGCTAATCACTGATAACTCCTACCTTCTAAATTATTTGTTTTGGTGACATGTCACTCACTTCAACAAAATTTAGAAGTAGAGCAAATTATTTATCGAAGTTCCAAAATTATTATTACTTGGTGGACTGCCCCCAGTTGGTAGTATTTAATACAAGGAGAAATTGCTGTTGTTCACATAGCTTAAAACAAGGATGACATAATTTTTTGACAACTTAAAAAGAAAATAGGGACACATAATTTTTTTGACTGCATGCACTTTTGCTGAAACATTTGTTTTTTGTATTTTTCCACCTTAAGATGAATTGTCCTAATTGATTTATGAAGTTTTAATGGTTAGTCTCACCTTTGATGGTCCATTGATGCATATTTGCTGAACTTAGCAGTCTGGGGAGAGGTCTGATATTATCCCACATACATGGGATTTTACCTGTAAAATTGCCAACAATTATAGATGATTCATATTTAATTAGTAGAATCACTTAGTTTGCTCGAGTCTTGGTACTACGGTACTAATTTCTTTGGAACACTGCATATCAGGTTTTATCAAAAGAGGATACTGACACCCTAAATCTTTGCAAGAGCATGATGGAAAGAGGAGAATGCCCACCTCTTATGGTTGTTTTTGATCCCCTAGAAGGGTTAGTGGAGCATTTATTTACTTTTTTCAGCAGCTTTCATTTTCTAAGCTGATTTTTTCATACAGCTAACCGTAGTTATATATTTGTGTGTGACAGATTCACTGTTGAGGCTGATAAGTTCATAAAAGATTTAACAATTATCACAGAATATGTTGGAGATGTTGATCACTTAACAAAGCGTGAAAATGATGGAGGAGATAGCATGATGACCCTTATTTCTTCTGCTGATACTTCAAAAAGCCTTGTGATCTGTCCAGATAAGCGTAGTAACATTGCACGCTTTATTAATGGCATTAATAATCACACACCGTGAGTACCATTCCCTTCCCTTGTTTTTGGTGTTTTCAGTTCTGATATTAATCATATGATAGTTTTGTTAAAAATGTACTTTCTTGATTCAGTAGATCTTGGATATTCAAGTATTTCTAGACTACACTACATACATACTATTTTTTTTGTTCCTGATAAGCAATATAGACTAATTGATTAGTAAATCATTATGGTACATGATATTAGGATTTGATGGATTGCCCTTCTTACGACTATGAAATAAGATATTTTTCTTGAACTTTAAACTCCATGATCAAGCAAGTATAGATTAAAATTCCTTTCCGGGGAAAAAAAATATAGATTAGAACAAATTCTGTGGTTTGTTGGTAGTTTAAAATCATTTGATTATATCAAATTATTGAGGAATGAACAGAAAGAGCTTATTATGAAATCAGCAGGTCATTTGGGTGATTCAATATGTCCAATCAGGGTGTGTACTTTCTCTTTAAAGTTGAGAAATGTATGAATAGGTGCAATTTGATATCGAATTACTGATACGGTTTCTTCTGATGCAGGGATGGGAAAAAGAAGCAGAATGTAAAATGTGTGAGATTTGATGTGGATGGGGAGTCTCGAGTTTTACTGATTGCAAGCAGAGATATACCCAAAGGAGAGAGATTGTACTATGATTACAATGGATATGAGCATGAATATCCAACTGAGCATTTTGTCTAACCTGTTTCGGAACCCCACATTTAGTTGCATCAAACAACTGGGCATATAGGATGCTAATTTTGTAGCATCTCAATAATAATTTATTCATTCCTTTAAAACACAAAAAACCAACTCATTTTTTATTTGTCAAATCATTGAAATTGTCAGATAAATGTACTATTGAGATCTGGGTCATTTGCTTATAGTTTCTTGTTAATTTGTTATTCACTCTTCCATTCCCCCAAGTCCAACCAGGTTTCATGAACTACTGGGCCTAGTGGCAGATCAGATCACGCATAGTTTGCGCAGCTTTTTCATTAGCAGGAGGCCTACTCGGTTGAACTTGTTTGCTATCCCAAAGACCTAACTAGCGAGTATGTCAAAATCCAAAACAGTTTTTTTTACAAGGAATTTGTTTTACTAGGCTCCCTTTACTTCGGTAGATAAATTTTAGAAGAATCACGAGGATAATGTTTGGGGTGACTAATAAGTATCATAGCTTATGCAGAACGCGCAGGGCTGGTTTGTCAGCCCAAATATTTAGTTCACGACTATTATTATGATCAAATAACGGACCGCTCTGAAACAATAATATAGGGTGGTCCGGTTTAAAGCTTTCCATATTCACAGTAGCTGGCTTTCATAAAACAGAGAGAAACAGAAAGAAGGGAATCGTGTGTATGCCCACAACAGTTGTCACATTTACTAGCTCTTTGTTAATGCTCGGAAATAAATGTCAACAGTTGTACTATTAAGAGTCAGGGTGTTGGTGCAAGGACATGTACTTTGTCTTTGGGGGGTGTTGTTACAAAGGGAATGAGGCGGCCAGCGGGAAAGTTAGTATAGAGTAGACTTATCTCTTTCATTCACCACAAGAGAGCTGAAAACTTTTTCCCATTGTAATTTTTTTTTTTTAACGATTGTTGAATTTTGGGTTGGCGAAAGGGTGCCATAATATTTTACTCCCATTCTTCTATCAAAAGGATCTCATTTGATCGTGATACTTAATAATTTTTTATTTTAAAAAAACAATTTTATTCTTAGTTAAATAATTTAAAATATTAACTATTGGAGCAATCAAAATTAAATAAATTCACCATAATATTAAATTTTATATTTTTGCAAATTGATTAGAAATAAAAAAATCAAATGAAAGTCGTTTTGTGAAATAAAGCATAAATAATATAAATGATATATGTGAGATAATAAATTATGATCCGCGTAATAAAGTACGTGGATACAAACGACAATCTCATTATTTTTTGCGGAGTTTTATACTATGGTCTTTGTCTTGTAAAATATACTACAGTAGACGACCGGTAGCGGTTAAATTAGGTTATTTCTTGTGATTTTGATTTGCTTAATTTAATCAATAGTTGTTTTTATATGTTAGTTGAGTGAGGAAGAAATCAAAATTTATTTAATATTTCAGGAATAAATGAATAGTATATTTTTTCATCTGACATAATATTGAATTTATAAGAAGTAGAGCCCTTATGAATTTCACTATTATATATGAAGAAAATTCATTTGCTCTTAAAACACTTACTAATTTCTCATAAGAAGTGTGTGTGTGTATACACACACACAGATTATGTAGCATCAATCAATCATTCATTCATTATTGTCGGTTTTTTTGTTATTTTAATTTTACGACAACTTGGTTCTTAATTTTCCTAATCCTTTTATTTATGGTAAACTTGACTGTGGCTTCTTCAAGTTTAAATTGCTTGCTGCATACATAAAAGGTGCGTTGATTTAGAAAGAGGTGACAAGGGCCAACCCCCATGCTTAAAGACAACAAAGTGGGTCTACTCCTCCTTAATTCACGAAAAATTATTTTATAGTTATGAATTTGATCAGATAATGTCTCAAACTATTTATATATTATCACTACAATAAGTATAATAAATTATTCAATATATATAATAAAAAAATTATTATATATATTAAAATAATAATATATTAATAATTTAAAATATTACGTGATAATATCACTTCTCCCGAATAACATATATCTTTTCAGAGAGAAGACAGACAGCATCACAAGATAAAAGAGCATTTGATTAATTGTCTACGTATGCATGCTACACCTTTTCCCGTTAACATTATCAATTGCGCATCTGTCCGTACTACTACCATCATCTTTTTCTTTTTCTTTTATTATCATCATCACCAATTCACTACAAATATCATCAGTTTGTACGAATTACTACTTGTGTTATTACAACAGTTAGTTAGTTAGTCCCCATTATATTTATATTGATTAATCATTATTACGTTATATTTAGATTTAGATTAAAATAATGGAATTCTGCGCTATATGTTTATACGGGGACCAATTTCAAAGCACGACAGTTGCACCTTTTTTCTGGTTTAATCAGTTTTTGCAATTTAACCTTGAATTTATTAAATACTTATTTTAGTACTAATTAAGGAGTATACTACAGTACTAAAAAATATTGTCCCATATATCTATCTTGTATTGTCACCAAAAACAAATAGAACTCTTTTTTCCCAAAAAAAAAATTAATTAATTAATTCAATTTATTTAGCAAAAAAAAAAAAACAATTCAATTTTTGAATGGGTCCAAAAATACAAGATTGAGTATTATTTACAATCCATTCGTATTTTCCCTATCGAAAAGGTCAATACAATTTTGACCTTACTTTAATATTGTGGGGTGTCCCTGAAAACATGTCGGGTATTGTTTCCGAACGGTCCCAATGTGGTGGTATTGTTTTCTTCTTAGGTGTTGTGGTTTACGCTTTAATGCATCTAAATAATTAAATTGATCAGTTATTTAATGTATTTATTTTGAATAAAAATTTATTGAATAGGTTAAATTTTTGAGCTGAATGACTAAATTTAATTTTCTTGGCTGAATGACTAAGTATAACAGTTGAATGAAATATTTTATATTTAATAATTTTTTATTTTTTTTACAATATCAAATATATCAATTATCAAATAATTATTTTTATTCAGTATTTAAAATTCTACTTTATTCAACTCATTTAAACATTCAAAACTATTTTATTCAATTTTATCAAACACTCTCTTACTCTTACTTTATATTTACTTAAAACAAATAGTGGAAAATAACCCTTGAGTGGCTATAAACTCTTAATTTGTATTGTGCTTGTTGATGCGCACCCTAATTTTGGACGGTACTTTTAAAAAGTTACAGAGGACCATAGGGTGTAGAATGATATACTTAAAAATTTATGTGTTAAACCAGTTTTTATATAAATTCAAGAACCAACCGGGGCTCTAATGAAATCAAAACTAGAATGTTACACTCACTAGCTCTACATTCTAAAATTGAAAATATAAGTTTAAAGCTATGATTTTTAAAGATATATTCATGTTTCCAAATATATTAACTAAAAATTTAGAAGTGATAATATATAATGTTAAAAATGATACTCCAGTCAACTAACAAATTAGATTACGATATTTTATAGTGTTAAAATAATAATATACCTAATTTTATAAAAATGCATCACCAAGAAATATTGAAAAGAATAAGACATGGAGTAACTTCATTTTCCCAATAGCAAATGGCGCCTTCTTGTTTGGACGTGAAAAAATTGTAGATTTTGTACTTGCAGTAATAACTGGACTAGATAGAGGCGTTTCTGGTTAATGAGAGGAGGAGAGAGAGAGTAGTAGTAGTAGTAGCCCCAGAAGGTTCTTCTCCGCGCACAATTGCAGACCTCCAGACTACTACTTACTACTCTCGTTATCTCGTTTCTCGGTCCATTCATTCAAGAATATCGAGGATTTTTTGCTTTTATTTCCCCGTATCCAAATTTAACCCCTTTTTTCTCCACTTTAATCACTCCTTCCTGTTCCCCTTTTTTAATGATCAGTCATCTCGTCTCCTTCACTTCCTCAAGAGATAGAGAGTGCTAGAAATTCTAATGGACCGATCGAACAAACCCACATTCAGAATCTATACCATTTCATAGAACAAAACCCATGTGAGCCTCTTCTCCGTTTACTCAACTCTTTATTCCTATACAATTTTGAAAATGTAATCAGTTTGCATATATATTTAATTACTTGCTTAAAATGTAATCAGTCTGACCTTAAACGTCCTCACAGTCGTCATGCACTTAATGGGTATTCATTTTTGTGCGATAAGCAGTGTTGGGTACCTTTAATTATTTGTTATAGGGGCTAAGGGTTCATATAATCTATGCACAATATCTGAAATTATATTCATGTTTATGTTTTCTAATATTAGTAATATGTCAACATGTATTGTACCAATTACCAAAGACCAGGTTCATTGGGTGTGGATTGGGATCCCTGTTGAATCCATTGTTTTTCGTTTTATCAAATTTTATTACTGTTCTTGTACTGGAATTAAGTATGTATGTTACTGTTTTACTGATCTTGGTGGTTGTGTTTCTGTTTGTGCTCTGCTGTTTTTTAAATGCATATGTTAGGTTTTATATGGGAGTGAATATAGCACATTTCCCAGGGTTCATAAAGTTTTGTTTATGGAGGTGGGGTTTCATGGGTTGACCTCAAGAAATCATGGGTAGCTTCAGTGAAGATGACGAAGAATGCCGATTATTTGATGCTCAGGATAACATTACTTCTATATCTGACTCAAGTTCTGCCTATCTCGAATCTAGCTCTGGTATTGATTATGAAGCATCTAGTAGTTCTCAATATGACGTCTGGATTAGGGAACCGGGCAGTGTTCAAGAGCGTCGTGGTGAATTCTTAAGGCACTTGGGTTTAGGCTTAGATGAGACGGTTGTGGGAGCCAATTTGGTAGATGGCAATGGTGTCTTTGGAGGAGAGATGGATAGAATTATGGAGAGTAGTGGTGCTGTGTTGAGAAACTCAGTTTTTGAAAATGAGTTTTCATCTGGCCGATCCTCCGTGTCTAGTTGGTACGATGATGATTTGGATTCGTCAAGAGGATTGGACTCAAAGGGAAACTTTGTATGCAGATCGGGGAATATCAATGGCAGTATGGAGCATGATGTAGATGAATTGGATAAGCATGTTAGCCTGAGTAAAATTAGAGTGGTGGGCAAAGACCAAATGATGACAGCTGAAGATGGGGACACTTCTTGGTCATCTCCTTTGGTTCAGCAACTTGTGCAGAAAGAAATTGAAGTTATTGGAAATATGGCAAGGACAATGAACAAAGTGAAGAATAGGTGGTTGAGTAGGTTACGTTCCTTTTCGTGTATTTTGGATAGGCAAGGAACAGCTGATAGTTTGAGAGTCAGTGAGTTCAACATAGTTGCGGGGGGTAGAGTTCAGAGAATTAGGGTTCGCCATTGCAGGAAGCGGTTGAAGGAACTGTCAGCTCTTTTTGTAGGGCAAGATATTCAAGCTCACGAGGGTTCAATTTTGACCATGAAATTCAGTCCTAATGGACAATACCTTGCTAGTGCTGGCGAAGATGGGATTGTTCGTGTGTGGCAAGTTGTGGAAGACAAAATATTAAATGAAACTGACACTCAAGATATAGACCCATCATGCATATACTTCACTATAAATCAACTTTCTGAATTGGCTCCCTTGATGACAGAGCAGGAAAAAATCAGCAGATTAAAGAGTTTGCGAAGAACAACAGACTCAGCTTGTGCCATTTTTCCTCGAAAGGTCTTTAGAATATTGGAAAAACCATTGCATGAGTTTTGTGGGCATAGAGGAGATATCTTGGATCTCTCGTGGTCGAAGAATAATGTAATTTGACAGGAAATTGGTTCAACTTTTATTTGAATTTATCAGATATTAATCAGGTTTCTCATTGTTGGTTATTTTGCTGCAGTATCTTATTTCAGCATCAGTTGATGAAACTGTTCGTTTGTGGAAAGTAGGATGTGACCAATGCCTCAAGGCCTTTGCACATAGTAATTATGGTGAGCCCCCTACCTTTGTGAGTTTTTAAATGCAATATATCTATTAAGAAAACAGTCGAGTTTTATTGGTCCACCGGGACTTCATTTAAGTATAATCTTTTGTTAATAAAATAACAAAACTTGCTCTCATGATCATTGTATCTATTTCAATATTGATGAAATGCATTCAATATTGATGAAATGCAGTGACCTGCGTTCAGTTTAACCCTGTGGATGATAATTATTTCATCAGCGGTTCAATTGACGGTAAAGTTCGCATTTGGGCAACTAACGGTTGCCAACTTGTTGATTGGACCAACGTAAGAGATATAGTGACTGCAGTTTCTTATCACCCTGATGGGCAGGTTGAATGACTCTAGTTCTTTTTCCCTGTATTTAATACAAGGATGTAGCTTCAGAAATGAAGGGTTGTTAATTAAAAGTCTTTGCTTGTCATATAGGGTGGGATTATTGGATGTATGACAGGCTACTGCTGGTTTTTCAGCATATCAGGTAACAGTTCAACTTGTATGAATAAAGGCTTTTAGTCAAGAGTATTATTGCATAGGACATTGGCAGTCTGCTTTACATACATAACTATTATTGCTGGGTTAGTAATGTACATATGCTGGTTATTGGAGTTATAATATACCTTGCATCATAGTTCTGATTTTATTGAATTTTCTCTTACAATTGGGTTCTAGAATTTTTGGTTGGTTAGTTTTTGTGTGGATGCAAAGTTTCAAATTGTTGAGAGATTTGGGTTCTTGTCTCAAATAATTGATGCATCTGATGAATATGCATTAGCTTTTAATAAGTAAGGTCTTGTGTGAGAGATAAGAAACTGACAGGTAGTTATCTGGCAGCTCTGGCTGACGCCCAATGGAAATCCTTCCATAACTTGAGAGAGTTTTATCTAAACTTGATGAGATGTTCTGCAATATAACTCCACATCTTGTCAACTTTTGGCTTTAGTTATGAATTAGTTATCGAGTTAGGTGTATTTCTTAAGCTCGAAAACTCATGAAGGATATTAAGGAGTATAACTGCAAAGATAGTTATTCTCGTGGAATGCATACATTTAACATCTTTCAAATTGGATGAAGAGAGTAAAGATTGACCAATTAGTTTGCTTTTGCTTGGATCAGGTAATCATTTTCAACTGGATGCTCAGATATGCTTAAACTGTAAAAAGAAACAACACTGCAAAAGGATAACTGGCTTTCAGGTAGTCATCCTGCTCCTAGAGGTGCCCACTTGTTGCTTTTTGTTTTCGCAATTTCTTTTATATTGGATAATGGGTGTGTAGTTCTTCCTGATTGTGGTGTTTGTTTAAATGCAGTTCTCCATGCAAGACCCAAGCAAAGTAATGGTTACTACCGCTGATTCACAAGTTAGAATCCTTCATGGGATTAACGTAATTGGCAAGTTCAAGGGTATTTAGATTTCTATTATTGACTCACTAATTGCTATTGAATTTGTGAGCTTTATTTGTTTTTGTATTTCTTTCTTACAAATTTAGTTAATTAAGGCTAGATATTTTAGTCTTTAATATTATTTCTCTTTTATCTTTAGGTGGAAGTGTGGGAAACCAGATATCTGCATCTTTCACCTCAGACGGGAAGCATATTATCTCAGCATGTGATGATTCAAATATATATTTATGTAACTATAACAATCAGGATAAATCTTCTGCATCCCAACCAAAAACCATTAGGTCCTATGAGTACTTCTCCACTGATGCCTCAGCCGCGATACCTTGGCCTGGCTTGAAATTAGGGAACTCAATAAATGGAAGCCATTTACAGGTTGTAGATGAGAGTTTACCCAGTATGTTTCCTTTCTCATCGTCTGCTTGTTTCTCTACAGGACAAAAGTTCTTCGTAGAGTCAATTCCCAAGGGATCTGCAACTTGGCCTGAGGAGAAGCTTCCCTATTCAAGCACACGGTCTCTGCCTTCTGCAATCTGTAAATCTAAGTACAAGATTCTTCAAACTTCTTGCCAGAGCTCATCTAATTGTCATGTGTGGGGTCTGGTTATTGTTACTGCAGGCTGGGATGGTAGAATAAGATCATTCCACAATTATGGGTTACCTGTACCTCTCTAAGGTCCCTTTGGTCGCCAAGACATTAGAGAATAAGAGATGATCCCATTGCTTTGGCACTTTTAACTTTTTCCAGTGATTTCTCAATTTGATCGTATTCGCCATTTTTACTTTCATGTGCTGGCATAAAAAGTCGTTGCCGGCGGTATCAACGGTGAGTTGTTCATATTGCATGTGTGGTGTAAACGATGCTTGAAAATTTAGGAAGTATCAGTTGGCCCCTTCTCAGATTTTGGAGGAAATCAGCCAGTAATCGACATACAGCGAGGATGCATTATCTAGTTAATTGCATTGATTAAAATAACACTGCAAATGTCTACTTCTTGATCATTTATTTTGTTGAAAAATAATTTCAATCCACAACAGCGATGAGACATTGAGACTTGTTCTGGAAATTCAAGCCATTGTCCCCTTCAGATCTGTCAAAACTTATAAATTTTCATAGTCGATTAACACCGGCCATGACAACCTGATTATAAATTCGTTGAATCTGACTGTTAAGTAATATATATAGTCCGTCTGCTTCACCCAGTTAAAATTGGCTCAATCATCTCTTTTCAAATCCCCAAAAATAGCCTACTTGGCGCCCAATTGGTTTGCAACACTCTGTTTTTGCGTTTGGGATAGAAAAGAAAAGAATAAAAACTTAATTTATAATAGAAAACTTGTATTTTTTTCCCCTCATGTTGTTATTGAGTTTATAAAAGAAAAGAAAAAAAAACTTAAGCATCATATTTAAGTTACTAAGTTATTTTTATATTAATTTTATTATGTTTATAATTTAAAGAGCATTCTACAAATTATGAAAAATAATCTTATATTATTTAATTTTTCATCTAAATCTGCCCATTTTTGGACATAAAAGTTTGACAAAAAAAGTAATTAAATTTTTCGTCCATTTATTTTCTTTTCCGTTCATTAAAAAACTCATTAACAAAGAAATTGGACAAAAAAATTGATTTTCCGGCCTTTTTTTTCCTTTCTTTTTTCATTCATGTTAAAACTCGGTAACAGAGTGCAAATGTGTCAATGTATATATTCAGCAATTAGTAGATTTAAGATATCTACAAAAATAAAAGTGATAGTAAAAAAATAAATCTTTTATTTATTTTTATTTTCATTCACCTGGAATGGGTAATTGAAATTGAGAAATGATTCCAAGTGATTAAATAGAATAAATTAGGACAAGACTATTCTTAATTTCTACTTATCTACTTATCTACTTATCCCATGTATGCGAGCCATAACAAAGCCCCCAGAAACCAATGAGTTGACTACCCAGAACTCCTAGTAAATCAGGCCTCAGATCACCCAGAACTCCTCCCATATCAGGCCTCAGATCATGATTAACTATACCATGCCCTTCCAGCTTCGCGGCTCCGCTTCTCATCCTTCTCCTCAACCTCATGGATGCTACAATTTAATTTCTTAATTTCCATCCAAGTATCCATCTTATTTACTTTTTCTGGGATGTTTTGTAATTCAATTTGCTTAAAAGATTTATGATAATCACAGTTTGCTACTTACAACTATCATGTTCGACTTTCTTCTTCTTCAACTTTGAAAAGATTGAGTTTAATTATGTTCACACCAGTCATATTAACCAAAAATAAAAGAAACTGAATAATAAAAATTAGCTACAATAGTATATAGAAATATCTCTCATGGTCCCGGAACCCAAATTAAACCGTATTCTCTCTCTGGCTAGTTTCACAACAAAATTATTCTAAATAGTTTGGTTTTAAAAGGGATTACACTCCATCTGTCGAAAAAGTTTGATCATTGCAAAAAGAATGTATGTGGTTTCAGTCTTTCAGAACACATCTTTTAAAAATGCCCAGATTTATACATCGAGTCAGATGACTAAGTCATAGAGAAATAAAAAATATCTAACTTCACCCATAACAACAGAAGTACCAGACGGCAATATATAGATTATAGAACCCTGTAAAAAGTTGGACAGCGGAAACAAAATATCACTAAAAACAGATTCCTTGTTGTTGAATGACAAGTACACCAACTCATCTACCAAAACTTAGTGCTCAACAGTTCTGCTCTTTCTAGCATCTCGAGACCAAGTTTATAAACCTCATGAAACTGAACCACAAATGCTAAAAACCCTACAATTTATAAACAAAATAACAAACTTAGCTATAAAATCATATTCCCTTAATTGTACTAAACAATACAGCAATCATTTTCTATCCTAAGATTTACCATCCCCCCATATATTCACAACCTCCTTGACCTAGGGCCTAGAATCTATTTTCCTTCTTTATGTGCTCTATATATTCTATAAAAGCTATCAGATACCTAACAATAAATAAATTCCAAATCTTATAAAATACACAGATGTATTAGGAAGAAATTCTACTTCATCACATAAATTCCTCCCATGGATATACCATTTTCAAAACTTCAGAATAAACTGCACAAGCACACATGCATAAACAATAAATCTATGTGTGCGTATTATATCTATATACATAGGATCCCCTTTCTCTCCCCTTCCTCGTAATTCTTTACCTGGACAACTGTCTAAAGTCTAAACTTTGGAATTTTCTTCTTTTTCTCAAGACTTTACTGCCTATTTATCAGCCCAACCTTGCCTTGCTAGCTCGTGTATTATATCTGTTTACATACATACCCATATAGAACTGTATGGTCCTTAGATGACAACGCCTTTCCACGAATGGAATAGAGCAGGATAATTCATCAAAGCAAATGATTCAAGGATCGATAGGAAGAAGCCAAATGATAGAAGTAATAAGCATAAATTTGAAGAAACGAAATCTAAGATATAAATCGAATACCAAAAACTGATATATTCAAAAATCCCTATCAAAAACCGAAAACCAAACATGTCACAATACACAAGAACGAATTACAACTATTCACTTGCCTCCTTCTTTTTGTTATTTCATCAAAATTATTCGATATGATGAAATAACCAGAAAGGAAGATGGACATCAATATCACCATACATATACTTGTATAGAATTAAAAAAATTGTACCGAACAGCAGTTGATGGATGGATGGATCTCAGACAGGGAGATTATCGACCGAATTGGTGGTGGAAGCAGAGACACTGGGGCATTGGAGATTGGTGAACATGAGAGGGCGATCTTTGGCCTCTTCTTCATCCTCATCGTCGGTGTCGGCGGTGTCGAGATTAACGCAGGAGCAGCGTTCCAGCGATGCGAAGAAAGCCGAGGCGACGCTCGTGCCGACCCAATTAGCCAGCCCATTCAGCTTATCGTACGGTATTATGCTCGAATTCTCCATGATCGTCTGCTTCGATTAAATCGGAGGGGTGCCCTAGGAGAGAGGAAAACAATAGAAAATTAAAGTTGGACGTTTTTTCGCTTTAAACAAAACAGGACTATAGGACCTTCGCCCATTGCTTTGACCAGGGTTTATCGATTTTGAATTTTAAAAATTAATTAAATCACTTAAAACGGTTTTAAAAAATTATAAATTAAAATTATTTAAAATTTTACTTTGTAATCGATTATCTGTCTATTCAATTATCGGTTTGAGCAGTTATTTAATCGACTTGGTCAATTATAAAACTTAAACATAAAGGATAAAAAAAAATAAGTTATAAAGTTTTATGTTATTCTTTTATTCATTAAAATACTCAAAAACTGTAAAATTGGATAGAAAAATAATGAGTATTGGTTACAATTTACAAGCCCCCCTCCCTTGGAGGACATTCTTTTCTCTTAATTTTGTTGACATAATGTCAAAAAATTAATATGATAAAAATAAAATAAAATTACTAACAGAGATAAATTACTGAAAAGAAAAATTGATAGAATCTTGATTTGTCCACAGAATCTGAGGCTAGTCCTCCTAAGAGGATGATCACAGAGTAATATCGAATAACAATCTTCTGCAGCTTGTTCAGAGAAATTGCATAATTGGTCAGCTAGTTTTTTTAGGATCAATATGATAGCATGAGTTAAGATATTAACCTTATCATATAAAATATATAATTATATAAAATAAATATTTATTAAAAAAGTATATAATTATATTATAATTTTAAGTGGTTCGATCGGTTTCGTTTTTTTTGTGATAACCAAATCAAAATCGATGCCGATGTTCAAATTTTCAATTTTGTGCTTTTCGGTTTGATTTAATAAATGTTCGATCCGTTCCAGTCGATTTTTCAGTTTTGTGTGCACCCCTAATTTTGACTATCTTTCCTTCCCATGGAATTCAGGAATTTTTTGTTATGCTATTTTTGGAATTTTCAAAATTATATATATATTATTCTTAATGAATAGTATTTAAAAATATAACACATAATAGTATTCAATTAACTAATAATATAAGTGTTGGTATGTAAAAAACTTCATTTAACTTTATAGTCTAAGAATAAAAATATAGTGAACAAATAATATGAGTCAATCCCAACACACACACACATATATATAGGGGGTAATTCATAGTAAGTAGTTTCTATGAAGCAAAACTGACATATATCATTGAAAACAAGAATTAATGGTAATAAGAATTAACGGTTATGATGTTTAATTTTTTTTAAACGTAGGTTGATTAGAAAGTCAAACCCTAAATAAGAGCATCCATCAACAAAAAGATCACCATAAGATGATAATCTCATGGCTATTGAGAACCAAATCAGACTTTAAAATTTATTAATTAGAGTTTAGGGTTTATTAACTAGGTTTAGGATTTATTAACTATAATGGACTTTCGCTATTATTAGTAGCGGACATTTAAAATTTAAATGTCCACTATTAATAGTAGCGTATAATCTTGGTCATTGTTTCTTGTTATGTACAATATATATGATGTTTGCCTTTTTTTGATTCATAACTTGTTAATCATGTCATATATATATATATATAAAAGACGGTTCAAAGCATACATCTTAAGTAGCATACTTCCTTAAGTAACATACCTTTATTAAAATTACGTTGTTTTGAATATTTTTTTATGACATTTTCATAAATAAAAGAAAAATAAGAAGAGTCGCAGAATGTCACATCTTCTTTTAATATTATTTTTAAAAAAAAAAAATTCAAAACGAGGTCGTAATTTTTTGGTTGCTGATAATGATATTTTCTGCTTTGTAATTCATTATTATTACATATACTAATACACACACATGTTTGCAGTCATTATTAACTAAATAAATAAATGATGGGTTGTTGTGTTTCTTTTTGAGCAAAATTGTATTGCATCCTAATTTTTTAATGACTCGTTGAATAATGTTCTGCAATTCCTTCCATGTTTGTGCCCTATCTATCTATCTATCTATCCGGTGGCTCAATGAGTTATAACTTAAATTTTCAGAGAAATATTAATTTATGAGCAATAGTTTTCTCTTACTCTTCCTTACCCTTTTCTTTTTCTGTTTCATTTGCAAAATTCACAAACTGACTGAGATTCAAAGGGAGGAAAAGCTACTAAAAGATTCAATGGGCAGATAAAAGCAGGCTCATTAATAAACCTTTGCCCCCAACTTACTCCAAATTAAGCTTTGCATAAAGAAATCCCTAGCTACAACGAAAAGTATCTCCTAGGCAACACTCTTTCATCTGCCTACCCTTGCCTAATTATGCAACCATTCACTACGTCCTCCTACCTCCCCAAAGAAGCTAGCTACCATGGAGAAAAATGCCACAATGGTTAGTCTAACTTTAATCTTCAGTGGAATACCACTTCTTATAGCATCAATTTACATCCAAGGTATAATAAATCCATACGAAATTATCACTTACAATTTTGTCATTTTTAATTCCTCTTCATAATTTCATGACTAAACAATTGCTTCTTTTTTTAACTTGTAGGAGTGGAAGGAACAATCGGAGTAAATTATGGCACCGTGGCAAACAACCTCCCGCAACCGGCACAAGTGGCGCACTTCCTACTAGAATCAACCATCATCAATCGTGTTCGGCTCTATGACACTAACCCCGATATTCTAAAAGCCTTTGCTCACACCGGTATTGCTATCAGTGTCACCATTCCAAACGATCAAATTCCATCCCTCGCCAAGCTCAATTTTGCTCAACAATGGCTTAAAACAAACATTGTACCTCATGTCCCCGCGACTAACATAGTCCAAATTCTAGTTGGCAATGAAGTAGTCTCCACATCCAGTAACTTAATTGTTTCAACCCTTGTCCCAGCAATGCAGGCCCTTCACACAGCGCTTGTTGGGGAGTCATTAGACCGGCGTATCAAAGTTTCAACGCCTCATTCTTTAGGCATACTTTTAACTTCAACCCCACCATCTGCCGGGAAATTTAGGCCAGGCTATGAAAATCAAGTCCTCAAGCCAATTCTTGGTTTCTTAAGAGCCACTAGCTCTCCTTTTTTCATTAATCCATACCCATTTTTTGGCTGCTCAAAGGACACTCTAGATTACGCGCTCTTTAGGCCTACTTCAAAAGTGTTTGACGAAAACACAAAACTTACTTACACAAACATGCTAGATGCACAGTTAGATGCAGTCTATTCTGCGTTGAAGCTCCTCAATTTCGATGATATCGAGATCGTCATTGCGGAGACTGGTTGGCCGTCAATGGGCGAGCCCGGGCAAATAGGGGTTGATGTGGGAAGTGCAGCTGAATACAATGGAAACCTCATGAAACATGTGACATCTGGGGTTGGCACACCACTCATGCCTAATAGGACATTTGAGACGTACATTTTTGGACTCTTCAATGAAAATCTAAAGCCAGGTCCAATTACCGAAAGAAATTTCGGGCTTTTCCATCCGGACATGACTCCTGTCTACGATATCGGGATTCTACGGCCAAAGGTAGCTGCTGCCAATAACCACTACCATATATATAACAGGGACATGATATTTGCGCTCCAATATAGAACACATTTTGCATCATCTTAACCTAAATTTAGAGCGTAAATATCATTCTTCTGTAGAGTACTCCATTTTTATGCATGATTATTTTTGAACTTGGGTACTGCAGGCTAAAGCAAATTATCCTTCGAGCCCAAATCCTCCAGTAGCTGAGGCACCTGTAAATTCACAGCCCAAAACCGATAATGGAAAACAATGGTGTCTTCCAAAAGCAGGAGCTAATGATGAGAATTTGCAGAGGAATATTGATTATGTATGTGGGTTGGGAATAGACTGCAGACCCATTCAAGAAGGAGGTGCATGCTTCTATCCTAATACAGTTCGAGCTCATGCCGCCTATGCCATGAATGCATATTAC
The DNA here is from genome assembly GCA_947179155.2 of Hedera helix. NCBI lineage: Eukaryota > Viridiplantae > Streptophyta > Magnoliopsida > Apiales > Araliaceae > Hedera > Hedera helix. The sequence goes on along the minus strand of OX359265.1, from coordinate 58,802,693 downwards.
CAGGCTACTGGAAGGAATGGATACGACTGCGATTTTGATCAAACTGGAGCCACCACCATCTCCAATCCAAGTACTTAAATTTTAGTGATACTGTAAATATAAGTTTTTGAATCATTTTTTTTCTCTATTATTAGTGTATTTTTCTTGTTAACCTCCACCCCCAATTGAATTTCCTGTTGCAGGCTATGGAGGATGCAAATACTAGCATGAAGTTAATAGACTGAAGAGAAGATATAGTTAATACCCTTTCTGTTGTTCCATTTGTAGAACAGGGGAGGGAGCTATGTCTGTTAGTCCAAGAAGCTAGCTTTATGAAGACATTATACGATGAAATTTATGTAGGGTTTAAGAGTATGTACAATATACCGTGATAGGGTAATTCCAAATAGTCTGGCAGTGATAGCTGCTAATTGTATTAATGTGCAAACAATAATTTATTGCTACTTTCCGGCAGTATTAGTGTTTTTATTTTGTATTAACACAATCACAATCATGATATTAAGCTTTGTAAATTTTAGTCGATTGAGTTAACCAACCTTAAAGTGCTTAATATTTAAGCTCCTTTTGTTAAGATAAAATATTATTTAAACTTACTTGGAATTAACCGTATGCTCAAGTTCCAATTTAAGTCGGAGAAAAAATAATGAGCTTGAATTGAAATAATAAATTAATATATATGTTTGAATTCAGTTGGCCAGAAGATTAATAAATGTAATTCAGCTTCAAAGTGGACCAGCATGTGTTATGTTCATTTATCCGTGTTTGTAATGGTAGGCTTATAATTTAATGTTCGGAGGTTAAATATTTACGTTTGTAAGTTAAATATATAATTATTATATTTAAAATAAATTATTTATTAATAAATTAAATTTTTTAAATACATTTAAATTTTTACACGTATTAAATATTTTATAGTTGATAGACGAGCAAGCAAATACTGCACTATACATTCGGTAATTACTAGCAATCGATACATTTATTGAGATAATATTTGATATATTTAAAAATTATGTTTATAAATTAAATATGTGAAATACGAAATTAGCTATGATAAAAAAAATTAATATTTTTATATTTTTAATATTTTTACACGAGTCTTTTATACGAACACAAAGAGAATCTCACCTTCAGCCGATAATAAAATATTGATCCCCTTGTAAAAACAAGATTTCAAAACATGCCTAAGAATTTTCTTTTTAAGTAATGAGCTTGAGAAGAAATCGGCTGGTTCGAATGCGGAGATTTCTAGGGTTTCTGAAAAGGAACCATTGATCGCTGCGAAGCATGATGTTACTTCTGATAGTGATTATGATGATTGGGAAGGAGTTGAAGGTACTGAATTGGATGAAGCGTTTAGTGCTGCTTCAGTCTTTGTGGCCGATACTGCTGCGAATCGATCGTCACCGTAAGTTTCGACTGATCTGCAATTGCAGCTTTATGCCCTTTACAAGATTGCCACCGAGGGGCCGTGTAGTGCACCACAGCCATCAGCTCTCAAGATGACGGCTAGAGCAAAGTGGTATTGCTCTTTGATTATAATTTATTAGACAATGTTTACTTTTTATTAGCAGTTTGCTTTGGTAGGTATATGATTCTGTTTTGTACAATTTGATGCCTTGGTTAAATAGTGATGACTGTTAAAAAAGAAGAATTTGATGGTTTGTGATTTGTACATTCACTTTAGGTTTTCTGCATTGGATAGGATAACGAGTCTCAATTTTTTTGTCTCAAAAAATGTCTCAAATGATATGTCAATACATCTTTTGTGATTGACTATGTAATAAAGTACTTTTTGTCTTAGGGCCTGTTCGTTAGCGACTTATAAGTTGGTCAACGAACTTATAAGTCCTTAAGTCAATAATCCTGTTCGTTTGCAGCTTTTTTTTTGACTTATAAGTCGAAAAAAAAGTCAAAAAAAAAAAACAAGTATTTGTGACTTAAAAAAAATGACTTATAAGTTATTTTTTTTTAAGTGGTCAACTGTTATGAAATGACAAAATTGCCCCTCCTTGTTTTTTTTCTCTTCTTCTTACTAAAGGACATTTTAGTAATCTTTACATTTTACTTAACTTATAAGTCATTATTACCCGAACACATCCACAACTATTACTTATAATTCCCGACTTATAAGTAAAAATACTCCCGAACACTTTTACTTATAAATCTACTAAAATTTTAACTTATAAATCTACTAAAATTTTAACTTTAAGTCAAAAAAAAAAGTCATTCCCGAACAGGCCCTTAGTCAATAACACATCATATTTCTTTGGGAAATTATTGTTGTTGTTTTCTCATCTACGTATACCATAACTGAGTAGGAGAAAAACTTACTGGTTCTAGGCAAGCACGGCGGAAATTGGGTGCAATGCCCCCAGAAGAAGAAATGCAGAAGTATATTGCGATTTTAACCAAGTTATACCCTACTTGGGCTGCTGGTGCAACTACTTTGAGATGATTATTTTTCTCTTTTAGTAGCATGTGTTTTGGTTTTTCTGTAGATATGCTAATTTTCTACTCTTTTTGGTTGCCCTCTTTCTTAATTTTTCAGAAGAGAAAAGGTGGAGATGGTTGCCCTCTTCCTTTAATCTCTTTTAATTTTTTTTGGCAGGCATGTTTTTTTTTTTTTTGGTGGGGGTGGGAAGAGTTGCTCTCTTGGTGGGATGGTGAAGGGGGTAGGCTTAGTTAATTAGGTGTCAAGCAAGGCAGCTATGGACGTCATGGTTCCTTTTTCTCTCTTATATTTGTGGAGATGCTGGGGAAGAAGGTTTAATTAATAAGGCATCAGGTAGGAAGTTGGAATACCTGACAGAAAGGTGGGAAGACTTAGTTCATTAGGCATTGGGTTGTCCTCCCTAGTGTTGAAGATCCATAGATGGGAATTGCTCATTTTGGCTCTAACGGTGCTCAGATATATGGGACAAATAGTAATTTCCCACTTTTCTATCTTATAATTTTTTTCTAAATTAATACCATCCTCACCACCAGTACAACCACATATGTTACCATTGAAACAAGACACGACAATTATTAATTTTCTTAGTGTTGTGCATTTGGTTACGGCTAAATAATTTGCTGTATGGAAGATCATCAACTCGAGCACAATTAGTTATCAATGGGACTAGTGGTCAAGGGATGGCCCATTTGTGCTCTTGTATCCTTTTCCTAATAAAACTATAAAATATTGATGGTTTCTGTTCCAACAAGAGCTGCGTCCTGGACCTAGCACCAACTGCTAATTTTATATTAAAAATAAAATAAAATTATGCAGGCCCTAGGATTTGGAATTCTTATTTTTTGCTTTCCTGAACTTGATTATCTCTTCTTTTCTCAACCATAAGGGGGTGTACTGTGTCATCCTTTCTTCCTTTTGAGACATTTATTATTCGATCATTCATATATAATGAACAAAAACTGTAAAGTAATGGATGTGTCCTTTAATGTTTTAAATTTTCACAAAAGCTTAATAATATTTTTTAGTATTTCTGTTGGGACAATGAAGGCCAAACACCATTGCATTATGCTGCTGTTTGTGGAAGAGAATCCATTTCTAAGTTTCTTGTACAGGAAAATGCTGACACAGATGTAAAAGATAATGATAGCAACAGACCCCATGATCTGTGTGAGATGAATTGGCCTTGGATGCAATGTGCCGTGATTGAATGATTATCTGCAGGCCTTACCTATTATTAGTATTTGGGTTCCCTATCAAATCATTGACAATGGTGGTGGATTTACCTGGCTTATTTGTTTTAATAATACATTGATGTGGGCAGATTATTTTACAACCTTATCCTTTTAAATGTATGATTTCTCAAATTCTTTGTAGACGATGGAATTCTTAAATCATGGTTTTGAGAGTACAGTTGTATTTTATCTCCATTTCAAAGGTTTGCAAAATGTTCTGATTTATGATTAGGATGGCGTCTTTGTTGGGTGCCTTAATCTATCAGGAATTCCCTGGGTTAATGGTCCAGTGTGATTTAGCCTATACAATTCGCATCATTAATAGTACACTCAGTAGCTTGAAATAAAACTATTGCAGCTAAAGAATAAACTCAAACCAGTCTTTCACTTTATTAATATGGCTTAAGAATCGAGTACTAGAAAAGGGTACTTTCTGTTTTTGATGGAGAAGGAAGAGAAAAGAGGGTGACTCGCTTCACTTAATTTTTTTTTTTTTTTTGGCTTTCTAAATCTGTCAGGGTACACAAAGGAAACAACAGATGTGTAAGATTTTATTAGAATATCTCGAGCCTGAAAACAGAACCTTGTCATGGTCCTTGAAATGATTTTGTTGAAGAATGTGAATTCCACTAGCTACCTCCATCCCAAAGATAAAGGAAAATACGCATTCCCTAAACAAAGCCCTTACGACAAAAGCATGAAACGAACCTTCGGAGCATATCTGACAACAATGCTGAAAAACAAGTTCATAACAGATTCCTTCCAAATGAAGAGCTAGGAAATCTCAAAAAATACAAAACACATACATAGTTAATGCACTGCCCCCGTTCATATTTGCTTCCTCCTCCATCTTCCTTTAATAAAACTAAACTTCCATGAGAGAGTGGATCAAAAAAAATATGTTTAACCTATTGTCAAAATATCATGTTCTTCTACAGCTCGTCATGTGAATCATCGTCGTCTTCGCCTGCTGATCCTGCACCAGGGGCTCCACCAGACCTTTGATAGACTGCTGTAATAATTGGGTTGCAAACAGCCTCCACTTCCTTGAGCTTTTCATCATAATCTTCCTTTTCAGCATTCTGATTGTCATCCAACCACTCGAGAGCCTCCTTAACAGCTGTCTCAATCTTCTCCTTCTCTTCAGACTCCAATTTGTCAGCAAGCTTGTCCTTGTCACCAACCTGATTCTTCATGTTGTAAATATAAGTCTCCAAGCTATTTCTGGCATCAATTTTCTCCTTAACCTTCTTGTCTTCCTCAGCAAACTCTTCAGCCTCCTGAACCATACGCTCAATCTCCTCCTGGCTCAGGCGACCCTTGTCATTTGTGATTGTAATCTTTTCAGATTTACCTGAGGCCTTGTCTTCAGCTTTGACATTCAGAATACCGTTGGCATCAACCTCAAATGTGACTTCAATTTGAGGAGTTCCTCTGCTCAAACAATAATAATCATCATTGTAAGGAAACAGGAAGTCCAAACTTAAAAAGATATGACTAGAAATATTTTGAAATATATACCTAGGAGCTGGAGCTATTCCGGTTAAATCAAATTTCCCAAGCAGCCTGCAATCTTTTGTAAGACTCCTTTCACCTTCAAATACCTGTTAAAAAATTGTCCTCAAATCAAGAACAAACGCAACCAACTAATTTTAGATAGAAGTCCTTGAAGTCCTCCACGTCTGGTGTATGTAGCTTCTAGTATGTGACAAATCAGATTCTACCATTGAAAGAAGACAGAGTACCTGAATGGAGACAGTAGTCTGTTGATCCTGATAAGTGGTAAAAGTTTGAGACTTTTTGGTTGGGATAACTGTGTTTCTAGGAATTAACTTGGTCATCACTCCACCAACAGTCTCTATACCAAGAGTGAGAGGGGCCACATCCAAGAGAAGAATATCTGATTGAAAGAATCAAGAGTCATCAGTCAGTTTCATTCTGAAGATTTGCAACTAAATATAATTATAAAATATTTTCTAAAAATGCATCCTGCTAATAGTGATACCTTTTGTTTCATCTCCACCCTCTCCACTTAAGATGCCTCCTTGAACAGCAGCACCATAAGCAACTGCCTCATCAGGGTTTACTCCCTTGTTAGGTTCCTTGCCATCAAAATAATCCTTTAGAAGCTGTTGGACTTTAGGAATTCTGGTACTGCCACCAACAAGTACAATTTCATCAATTTGACGTTTCTCCAGTCCAGCATCCTCCATAGCCTTCTTTACAGGTCCCATGGTCTTTTTGAATAGATCACTGTTCAACTCCTCAAAACGAGCTCGGGTAAGTGGTTCAGAGAAATCAACACCATCGAATAGTGATTCAATCTCTACTCGGACTTGATGTTGGCTGCTCAAAGCTCTCTTAGCACGCTCAGCTTCCCTTCTCAGTTTCCCAAGAGCTCTGTTGTCCTTGCTGATATCCTTCCCATGCTTCTTCTTGATCAACTTAATAAAGTACTCCATGATTCTCTGATCAAAATCCTCACCTGCATTGAAAATGAACATACTTAGTTCTCGATGAATTATAACATGCAAGATTTACCATTCAATATGAACTTCAATACATCACTAAGCCAAGTTAAACAAGATCTGTAAGTTGGTAACCATTTCAAATTGACTGTCAATTGTTAATTCATATCGCAACTATCAGCCTTCATTAGATGTTTATAATAGCAGTTAAGTAACAAAAGTGTATATATTACCTAGAATCATGACTTTTGCCATTTCTTTAAGCCCACACCTCAATAAGATATGCACCCATTTTACAGCTTATGTTAAGTTAACTTGCATATGTTTTTTGCACTTAGATTAACCTTTGTCCCTACACGCTGGTCAAGAAACAGGGAAGTAACAAAAATAGAAGAGCAAAAAAAATGTCTCATGTTACGGCAAGTGGGTTATTTACCTCCCAGATGAGTGTCTCCGTTTGTGGCAAGAACTTCGAAAACACCATTATCAATTGTCAAGATACTGACATCAAATGTCCCACCACCAAGGTCAAAAACAAGTATGTTCTTTTCGCCACCTTTCTTGTCCAAACCATAGGCTATGGCAGCTGCAGTGGGTTCATTAATTATTCTTGCAACATTCAATCCAGCTATAATGCCTGCATCCTTAGTAGCCTGTCGTTGGGCATCATTAAAGTAAGCTGCAAAGTACATGTTAAAGAGGATAAGTCGGTCAATATTAATTCACTGTCAGTTCCTAAAGGAAATTAAGTGCTGAATCAAAAAACTTCACTACCAGGAACAGTGACAACAGCGTCCTTGATTTTCTTTCCAAGGAACGCTTCAGCCGTCTCCTTCATCTTTGTCAGAATCATTGCACTTATTTCCTCAGGACTGAACACCTTTGTCTCTCCATCTTTAATCTTGACTTGTATATAAGGCTTTCCATCCCTGTTAACAATATCGAATGGAACGAGCTTTTTGTCCCTTTGAACCTCTTTGTCATCAAACCTATACAATGTCCCATGATAGATATTAGATATCATTTTCAAGGTATAAATATTACATACACAAATATAAACAAGAAAGAAAAATAAATTAGTTTCTAAGATATACACATAAATATAAAGAAGAAAGAAAAATATATTACTTTCTTCCTATAAGTCGTTTGACATCGAAGATCGTCCTCTCAGGATTAACAGCTGCCTGGTTCTTCGCTGCCTCGCCGATCAATCTCTCACCGTCGGTAAAGGCCACCCACGATGGGGTGATGCGGTTACCTTGGTCATTTGCTATGATCTCAACTCGACCATCTTTATAAACACCAACACAAGAGTAAGTTGTTCCCAGGTCTATTCCAATTACTGTTCCCAATTTGGTAGCCTCCTCTTTTGCAATAGAAAATGCAAATAAGCTTCCTGTTAAAGAATGATAACCACATTTGATTTTGGTGAGCAAATTTGAGAAATATTCAACCACACACTTTCCCTATTTAATAATAGAAATTACCAAAAATGTCCTAAATATGATACAGAAGCATATTTATTTTGTAAGGTCTAACCCTAGTGAAGGCCTAATTGCCCAATTCTAACCATGATTTCTGTTATATTTAACCTTTTTACAATATCATTTTCATTTAACGTGGCCAGGGCCTGTTTTACAAGTCAGAAAATTCAGATCGTAAAGTTCCTAATACCACATGATATAGAATAATTTAACTTAATCACTAGAGCACAATAAAAAACAATAGTTAACATCTAACGACAAATATAACAATTTTTCAGTTATATACTAAATGATAAAACATTTCAAATGTTTCTCGGGATAAACCATATATAGCAAAAGTCGACCTAAAACAAGGGAATTAAAACAAACAGGAGTAAGAAGTTTCTAGTAACGTCTATAGCCGTCTATAGCCATCTCTGCACATATAAATGCAGTAAATCTAGTCACTCTTTGCACTTGGAAAATTTTAAAATAACAGTTTTTTCAACCACATATGTCCTTTGCACGACAATATATAATCGTACCAGTGTATATAGTCACACAGACATATATAATGAGAAGATCCATAACAAATGGAGGCTATAGGGCCTTAACCAGCCACCAAATCTTGCAAGATCTAACGGCTAGGATTAGTCCTCATTCAAATACAGTAATTATCATTTCAAAACATTTAACATCATCTGAACACCTTTACAAAAGATCTGAGTCATTATAATATTAAGAGAGATATAACTCATATGCATATACAAGTGCTACGAAAAATTGAACGTAAAACAGAGAACACTTACCGAACAGAAGGATTCCTAACACGATCACAGAGGCGCGTCTCCTCCGCACACTTACCATCCCGTTACAGCCTGAAATTTTATCTGTATAACCTTCTCACCGATCAAACAAGGGTTTTGTTCTTCGAGTTTGTCTCTCTCTTTCTCTCTCACACACTGTGTTGTTCTAACAAAAAGCGAAAACGAACCCAAATACCATATGCATCGAGAGTGCTAATTGACGAACATGTCATTACATCTGAGCTGGACCAATCAGATTTTAGTTATTTTGACAATAGCCAATCAATTTGGATCCCTTGTTGGGAAGATCTTGGCCGTCGCTTTGTACAGATCATGTATGAAATGAAACCGGTGGAGGTTAGTTACAGAATTTTTATTTTTATCTAAGATAATTGCAAATCTCAACTTTTCTAATTTTATTAATAATATAATAATAATACTCTTTTGCCTTCTGTTTTTAGTTTTGATGTTGGAGTTCTTCTTAGTTTCTATTATTATATCAAGAATATATATATATATATAATAAGGACACATTTTTAGGACGGTTTTCACGTGAAACTGTAACAAATAAATATTTTATGAAAAAGAAAATTTCATATAAGTGTTGTTTCTGTACATTATTTTTACACCAATTTTCAAAATAATTTATTTAATTATTTTATTAAGTATAAAAGTGCATTTTCAAAACAAAACTACATTTTATTTATTCCTAGAAAGAAATGCTTTTGAGCTTGTATTTTAAATTAAAAGCAATTTTATCGATCCAATAAATTAGGAATCAATGACAAATACCGAATGCATATAACACAATCATGTATTTGAGAAGACAGAATTGAAGTATTCATTTTAGATCCTATTTTATAATTGAAAAAATTATTTTATGGTCTTAAAACATGATCATTCAGAACTACTGAATAATTTTTTTTCATCAATCAGTCAATTATTTATTTATTTTATTAAATTTATCTTTTTAGCTTTATTATTATTATTATATTATTATTATTATTATTCAGATGCAAGTCAAAACATAAAAAAGGTCACAAACCCAAAGGAATAAATAGCTTTACTTCTGCCGCTTCCGCCTCATTTCTAACCACCTTCAATTAACGGTATTTGTCATTTCTAACTAAATACTATAACAAAAACAAGAAAATACCACAGATTTTATTTTCGTCGAGAAAATGAGGTACGCGCGCGGTGGTTTACCCCATTGTAGCTAGCCACTGCCTATTTCCTCCTCATACTGGTTTTATAACAAGCCATGAAATCAAATGACAACAATAACTTTGGCCCGAACAGCCGCCGCCTAAATCGACAACGTTTAGGCTACAAAATCCACATCTTGATCCTCTTGTTGCAAAAACTGAAAGATTGGGTAAAAAGCAAGGCAAAACCACACCCAACCATCTACCTAGCTAAAACAATGATGAGAAATAATTTGATGATGGTGGCAGACTTAACATTACCCCTAAGGTAAATGGTGTTATTTCCTGTTTTAGACAGGAACCCAAAACATGGTTTCAAAATGAAGGAATTAAAATCTAAACTTATGCAACAGCATGAAACAAACAAGGGGTTAATTTATTTCCTCATTTTCTTACCAGCCAAATGGAGTGTACGTACGTAGTTAATATATATATATATATATTTTCCAGCAAGGTTATGATACAAAGTGTGTGATGTCAAAAAAAACAGAGAGAAATGAAATGGGTGGTGAAGCTGGATGGTGGTACGAGCAATTCAGAAATGCTGATCGGAATGGACTTCTCGACTTCAAATGAATGAGCTCGGAACGTAAAGCCATCATTCTCCTCTTATTTTGAATTCTGTTTTTAAATCTTGCCCCTGTAGTTGATGATGATGATTGAAAGAAAATGATAAAACATCCAGAGGATAGTAAGAATGAGCAAATACATGAATGGTTATTGAGGCATGATATAAGGTTGGTCGTGTGTGTGTGTGTGTGTATATATATATATATATATATATATATGTGTGTGTGTGTGTGTGTGTGTGGAGTAATTTATAACAATCATTTACTACGACTTTCAATAAACTGATCTAATAGTCAATTTTAAAATTAATATTTTTTTTATTACTACTAAGAGTAGCCGGCGGGTGAAATTATGAAATTGCCCTTGATCATAAAGGGGCTGCTACTTTATATTCAAGTAATACTTGTACACTGTGCTACAAGATTATTGTTAACGAAGCTATTTGGAATATATCACAACCATGGATTCTTCAAAGTTAAAGAATAGCTTCATAAATGAATATGCATAATCTATAATATAATCACTCTATTTCCATTTGTCAATTTTTTATTTTCTTGAAATTAACATTTTATTTTGATATTTGTATAAAATAATCTAATATTTTTAAATTTACTGTCATAATATTATCTTATTTTATTCTCCATTAATAGAATAGAACACTTTTTTAAAATACAAAACATTAACAAACGATTTTTCGAAATGAGTAATATTTTATTTATTTATTTTCCATGTTACGGATTCCTATGCCGAACTCTCAAGTAAAAAATGAATAATTAATAGACGGAAGCAAGAAGATGAGTTGATAATATCTGAAACGTGGAAGGGATTGGTTAGAGTACCGCCCCATTCTTCTCATAGAAAAAAGTAGACAACATTATCAATTCTAATAAGCACCCAATAGACAAATTATCAATTCTAATAAGCACCCAATAGACAAATATATATATATATATATATATATGCACATTTTGTCTGGATACTATCTTCTAGAACATGGAAGTACTTGTAGGCTGGTACTTGCATGTTCTTTCCAACTATTGCACTAGTTAAAAGGTTATACAATCACCTACCCTACTTCAACCTTTTTAGTTTTTATTTTAACAACCCAAAAAAAAAATACACTATTTATATGCCACGTTACATTATGAGAGTACCTTTTACTAAACCAAAGTGAAAAACAAACATAGTTTAAGATTCTATTATTATCTAAACTATATGTATGTATTTGGAAAAAATTTCAAGATTCTATTATATTTTTCTTGCTATTTTATAATTTCGACCAGATATTTAATTTCAATTATTTTCTTCATTGGTGAAATTAAATACTTTAGCAGCAGCTGATTTGTTTGTACAATTATTTTTGTTTGATGCTTTTATATTCTGTTGTCAAATTAATAAATAACATGGGAATCATGTAAAGACATAAAGAAGTAGAAGTTTTTTTTATAAAGAGATAGAAACTACTTCTATAAGTAGGTTCTATAAATAGATAGAAATAGTTCGCTAATTGCAGGGCGGATCTACGTTAGGGCAGGGGGCAATTGACTCCACTGAGTTTTCAGGGATCAAAAAGAAAGAGGAGTACAGTCAAGCGAGCTTAGACGAAACAGAGGAGGATGAAAATGAAAATGCGATTTTAAAGAGCCAGAAAGAGAAGTTGAGAGACCATTAAGTTCAGAAAGCAAACCAAACAGCATAAATTCATTAGCGGAATCAAGAAATGATGAAGAAAGTGAGGATATTTCAGGAAATCCCAAGCAATTTGATGGTATTATCAATGGAAGAAACAGTGAGGGGAGTAGTCGAGAAGTGAAAGGAAACCCAGCTCCGCCTCTTATACTAACAAGGTGTAAATCAGAACCAGCAAAAACAGGGGCAAGACTCATCAATCCAGAAAATCATTGGTTCTTGGAGCCAAACAAGGTTCGATTTTGCTAAGTTCCTGTTTGCACCATTTTCAGTTGTGATTAATTAGTTTAGTTATATCTTTTTCCTGTTAATTCTTCCAAATTTATATAGCAATTTCATATTATATATACTTTTTGTAGTTGCTGATGTCTTATTGTTTGATTAAAATCTAATTATTAACATATGGGGATGTACGAGAGAATCTTTAAGCCAATATGGTGATATAGTTTTTTTATTTATTAATATAATAATAGTATAACTGTGAGTTAGCTTTGTTAGTCCTGCACTGAAAGATGAAAGACAGAAATTGTTTAATGTGTGCAGGTAGGCAGCTGTATTTGTTACTGACTTGAGTGTTATTAAATTTCAGTACTTCAATTTATGCAATTGTTATCTTACTTCTCTGTTGCCAAACTGTTTTGTATCATAAGTCATAGACTTATACCAGAATGCAATAACCAAGCAATAACCACTTAGTTTATCTTTGATTTATTCAAATTCGTTGTTCCTTAGAGATAGGAAACAACTCCTAACTGATCTATATTTTAGGAGTCTTTGTTATCCTGTACGTATATTTAATTGATGCACAACAATGGGAAATGTACAATTGATTTTCTCAATATGTCATGGTATCAGAGCTCCACAAATAGTATAAGTCGATCCTATTTTTTTCCCCTTGTTCTTCAGCACTCATGGCCACCGAATCTAATCCTACAGGCATAATCAACACCAATGAACCACACCAAACTCTCATCAGCATCAATGTTCCTGCTCAAACTCACTTCTGCCAATTACCTCTCCTGGAAACTGCAGTTTCAAACACTCTTCATTGGCTATGACCTTCTTGGCTATATCGATGGCTCCAAACCATGTCCGCCAGCCATCTTGACCGAATCCGATACAACCAAACCCAATCGCAGTTACGTTCTATGGATCAGACAGGATCAACTGATTCTCAATGCTATCATTGACTCCATCTCACCCACCATTCTTCCCTTCATAGCTCAAACCACAACCTCTAGACAAGCCTAGACAATTCTCGCCAATACCTATGCTAAGCCATCTCGTGGTCGCATCAAACAACTCAAACATCAACTTAAGCACATCACCAAAGGATCCCTAAGCATTACTGAGTTTATGCAAACCATCAAAACTAAAGCAGATGATCTGGCTATCTTTGGAGCCTCAATTGATGAAGAAGACATCACAGACAAAATCCTAGATGGTCTCGGTGATGAATACAAAGAATTAGTCCGAGCCGTCCAAGCCAGAGATACCTCTATCACCTTTGAAGAACTTCACAAAAAACTTCTCAATTTTGAAGCCTCTCTTCAAACAATCCAACCCGAGCCACCCCATTTTCCAGCAACAACAAATCCCACATACCGAACTAACAACAAAAAACTGGCGTCATTCTCAACCACAAGGCACTACCACCACTAACTGGCGCCCATCCTTCAACATAACTAACCGTCCCTCTACTGCAACCAATGCAGGATCCCATTCATCACAGGGCCCTCGTCCCTCTCCGAGACCATACCTTGGTCACTGTCAAATTTGTAGAATTCAGGGTCGCACTGCCAAAAGGTGTCCTTCATTTCGACTCGTACCAGTTCACACTTCCGTTACATCCATCTCTTCCCAACCAGGCACACCATGGCAGCCACAAGCTCACCTTGCCACCAATTCTTCCACCACGCCATCCTGGCTTTTGGATAGCGGTGCTTCACATCATGTCACTTCTGATTTGAGCAACCTCTCATTGCATGCTCCATACAGTGGCACTGATGACATCATAATTGGAGATGGCTCCAATCTTCCCATCACTCACACTGGTTCCACATCTCTCAAAACTCCTTACCATACCTTCACATTAAATAATGTTTTGTGTGTTCCGTCTATGAAAAAGAACCTAATCTCTATATCACAATTTTGTCATTCTAATAATGTTTCCATAGAATTCTTACCATCCATTTTTCTTGTGAAGGACCTTCGCACTGGGAACACACTCATGACAGGACAAACTAAAGATGGTGTTTATGAGTGGCCAAACTCTTCACCTCTGATTGCCTTCTCCACAATAAAGACCACTCATTTCGACTGACACCAAAGATTAGGACATCCTGCCTTTTCAATTCTTAAGCATACTATTTCTAGCCATAATTTAGGTTTATCTTCCTCTTTATCTCCTGATTTCTCATGTAATGCTTGTCTCTGCAATAAAAGTCACAAATTATCTTTTTCCAACTCTACCATTGTCTCTACTAAACCTCTTGAAATTATATTTCCGATGTCTGGACCTTTCCAATTTTCTCACCTAATGGCTTTAAATGTTATGTCATCTTCGTTGATCACTTCACTAAATATATCTGGTTTTACCCACTCAAACACAAATATGATGTTAAAGAAGTTTTTATAAGATTCATAGTCATTGTAGAAAAATATTTCAATTCCAACATCAAAACACTCTATTCTGACAATGGTGGTGAGTACATCTCCTTAGCTAATTTTCTTTCAACCAATGATATCTCTCATCTCACCACTCCACCTCATACACCTGAACACAATGGTTTCTCCGAAAGACGGCACCTTCATATCGTTGAAACAGGCCTTGCCCTTCTCACTCATGCCTTTTTACCCCTCTCTTACTGGACTCACGCATTTGCCACAGCTGTTTACCTTATCAATAGAATGCCTACTCCCACTTTAAATCTCACCTCCCCCTACCACAAAATATTTCTGACTGCACCAAATTATTCGAAATTCATGGTATTTGACTGCTTATGCTACCCTTGGCTTAGACCTTACACATCCCATAAACTTGAATCCCGGTCCAAGGCATGTGTTTTCCTTGGGTATTCTCTCACTCAGAGTGCATACTATTGCCTTAACCCTTCAACCTCAAGAATCTATGTATTCAGACATGTCAAATTTGTTGAATCTCAGTTTCCCTACTCCTCATTATCTGCTTCGTCATCTAGTCCTCCTCCCAACACCATCGACACTTGGATTCCTGCACCAATTCGAGTAATCTCACCCTCTTCCCAACAGCCACATACTATGCCAACTGAAGTAATTGTCCCTCAGCAAACTCCTGTACCAGTTTCATCAACCAACACAACCCTACCCACCAACTCCAACTCACCATCCTTGACATCCTCACCTGATCCAACCCCACTACTCAATATCACAGGGTCGTCTCCTCCTAACTCACAGGAACCTCATCCTCTTCCGACCCATTCAATGACCACCCGATCCAAAAATCATGTTCATAAACCAATAACTAAGATGAACCTCAATACCCAACTCTCAAAATCCAACGACCTTGAACCAACAACCGTCATTCAAGCCCTTACCGATCCAAGGTGGCTTCAAGCCATGTCTGATAAGTTTGATGCTTTAGTTAGAAATGGAACATGGGGCCTTGTTTCTCCTGATTCAACACAAAATATAGTTGGGTGTAAATGGATTTTTCGTATTAAACGACACTCTGATGGCTCTATTGACAGGTTCAAAGCACGTTTGGTTGCTAAAGGATTTCATCAGCGACCTGGAGTCGATTATCTAGACACGTTCAGTCCTGTTGTGAAACCAACCACAGTTCGTGTTGTTCTCAGCATTGCTGTCTCTCGGGGTTGGTCCTTACGCCAACTTGATGTCAACAACGCCTTTCTCCAAGGGCATCTCTCTGAGACTGTCTACATGCACCAACCATCAGGTTTTGTTGATCAAGATCATCCATCTTACGTTTGCAAACTTCGAAAGGCCATTTATAGTCTCAATCAAGCACCTCGTGCCTGGTATCATGAACTTCGTACTTTTCTTCTTCACTCTGGCTTCAAGAATTCTCATGCAGATACCTCACTATTTATTCTTAATTACAGTAATCGGTGAACAAACTCTTTCAGTACATGCATTCTCTAACCACTGATCATTGGAGTTTTGTTAAACGTCTATTACGCTATCTGTGTGGATCTATTAATGAAGGCTTACAAATATATCGTCAGTTTCCATTGCATCTACACGCCTTTTCAGACGCAGATTGGGCCGGTAACAAGGATGATTTTTCATCTACTAGTGCTTATCTCATCTATCTTGGTCGTAATCCAGTCTCCTGGAGTTCTAAGAAGCAGAAAACAGTTGCTAGATCTTCCACAGAAGCTGAATACAGGTCCGTAGCTAATGCAGCTGCTGAGCTAAACTGGATTTGTTATCTCCTCACTAATCTTGGTGTTCAACTACCTTGCTGTTCTGTCTTATACTGTGATAATGTTGGTGCAACCCAACTGTGTTCCAATCCTGTTTTTCACTCCAGAATGAAACATGTTGCTATTGACTTTCACTTCATCAGGGAGTACAAACTGGTGTTCTTCGTGTTGCACATGTCTCTTCAGCAGATCAACTTGCTGATGCACTCACCAAACCTCTTCACCATGCCCGCTTTCTTGATCTCAAATCCAAGATTGGACTTCTATCTCGACATCCATCTTGAGGGGGCATATCATAAGTCATATACTTATACCAGAATGCAATAACCAAGCAATAACCACTTAGTTTATCTTTGACTTATTCAAATTCGTTGTTCCTTAGAGATAGGAAACAACTCCTAACTGATCTATATTTTAGGAGTCTTTATTATCCTGTATGTATATTTAACTGATGCACAACAATGGGAAATGTACAATTGATTTTCTCAATCTGTCATTTTGTTCTCTGTATCTGGGTTCAGTTTGTTTGTCCTTGTTTTTTGTCCCGGTTTGGGCTACGATTTCTTAGTGGTGGTTTGCTGGTTTCCGGTGTTCTAACTGGTTGGTGGTTTGTCTGGGGGTCTCGGTGCTGTTACCGATTTTTGGAATAACATCATATTTCCTTCGAGTGGTTCTGTGTGGGGGTGTCCAATGGGCTTCTACTCCGGCTGTGTTTTCGGTCGGTTACTCCGACCGATTTCACCAACGATTTTTGACTCCACTGCCTTAAAAGGTTGGATCCACCCCTAGTTAATTAAGAGTATGTTCGGTTCATGCTTATAAGTTAGTCAATTTATAAATAATTAAGTTAAAAAAATTATTTGAAAACGATTTTTTTTATACTTATAAGTTAAAAAAAAAAGTCAAAAAAAGGAGTAAGTTTTTATTGTTTGAAAAAAAAACTTACAAGTTAATTTTTTTAAAGTCGGTCAACCCAAATAAAATAATAAAATACCCTCTTTTATTTTTCTAATATTCTTATTACTAAATAACGTTTTAATAATTTTTATATTTTATTTAATTTATAAGTTATTATTAGCCGAACACATTTATAACTATTACTTATAATTTCTAACTTATAAGTAAAAGTGATGTCAAATACTTTTACTTATAAATTTAATAAAATTTTAATTTATAAATCTATTAAAATTTTAACTTTAAATTAAAAAAAAAATCATTTCTGAACAACCCTAATTAGTTTCTGTAAATAGATAAAACATATGCAAAAAGAAGTAGGCTACATGTATCATTTTGTTACTGCAAGCACAAATGTCAGGGCCTGGCAACTTAAGGAGAAATAATGCAAGGGGTCAAAAAAACAGTAGCCAATAAAATTCATATTTGACTCTCCTCCGTTATATATTTTCTCTAATTTTATTTAATATATTATATTTTTATAATTTTAAATGATATAATTAAAATTAACATTAATCAATTAACTTATAATATTAAATAGTATAATTATTTTTAAAATAAAAATAATCCGATATTTTTTTCACCATTTGATAAACATATAAATATTTCATCAAAATTTCATACTTAATTTTTTTAAAAAAGTTTTACGGGTAAAATTATTCTTAATGATTATTTTTTTTTATAGAAATGATCTTAATAGTATCAACTATTTATTAACATATTTTTTTTTATTACTAACAAAATTATTAAGATAAAATAATTGATGTATTTCATAAAATTAAAAAAAAAAAGTGTAATAGAAAGGTGTCAAATTCATAAAAGCCTATATACTCATCATCCACTGATCCTAGCCGTCGATAAATAGGCTAATTAGAGAGATAGATCAATCATGAGTGGTCGAAATAAAAATAAAACGTGATTGACGGGTTGATTAATGTCTGGCATACTATAACTACAGTGGTTAGAGAAGTACTGAATTATTAGGCATAAAAAATTATTAGAAAAACTGAAAAAATACAGACAGATTGATTTGTTATTTGTAATTCAAGTCCCCACTTTATACATCCGCGTTCTTTCTCTCTCTAAAAAACTCACTCGCTTCCCTCCTCTGTCACGCGCTCTCTAGGGTTTCAGCGCCGCTATTGCTTTTAACGACCGGAGAGTTTAGCTTCTCCGATTCTATCAGTCATATCAGCGCAAGATTCAGGTAATTCTGTATTAATCTACTTAAAGCTCTTTCTTGATTTTGCTCAGTTTTCATGCAAGTAATTAGGGTTTCATAGCACTCATACTTATTTCGAGGGTCGATCTATTTTTTGGTAATCTAATCGTACTTCTTTTCTTTAGGTTGAGTTAAAAATTCAAACTGTACTCTGTCTTCGGCTTTAAAAAGGAGCGTCATTGATGATGCATGAAATAAATTATGCGGTTAAAAATTTAAACTTGATCGATTGTGCTGATCGACAATTTATGTTACTTTTTCTCTTGAGTTGAACTGTTCGAGTATTGCTCCTATATAGATATACTCAAGGGCAGAATTAGTATTGGCTGATTGTTCGAGTTCCCATTGAAGATATTTATACTGATTTTGATATTTTTGTGGGGATTGATACTCAAATATTTATCAATTTTCCAGTGAAGGTGTTTTTATGTGGATTTGATACTTTCCTCTAGTAAGCTTTTATTTTTTATTACAGGATACTGTGTGTTCAGATTTGTAAACTTTTGCTTTTACTGAACTGGTTATGG
Organism: Hedera helix; assembly: GCA_947179155.2. Lineage (NCBI taxonomy): Eukaryota > Viridiplantae > Streptophyta > Magnoliopsida > Apiales > Araliaceae > Hedera > Hedera helix. The sequence goes on along the minus strand of OX359265.1, from coordinate 58,783,678 downwards.
TTAATAAATTGTTTCACTGCCATGTTTTTTCATAAAGGATATTACATAATTATTACCTCATTGGCATTAGTATTTTGTGAACTACTTTCAGCTTTTCTGTTATGTTATTGTTTGCTTTTATTGAACTGTGTTCTGTTATGGCTAATAAAGTGGTTCACCGCATTCCCTCTTTCCACGAAGACCGTTACATAATTTTTACATCATTAGGATTAGTATTTTGTGAAATGTTTTGCCTATAATATTTTAAAATTTATTTATTTTGTTTTTGTTATGTTTACTACTTTATTCTTCTGCCAGACCTTATTTACTATAGTTGCTGATTCTGCTTGAGCTTGGATCTATGAAAGGAATAATAAAATTATGAGACTTAGGTGTATTGTGTTTTTTGGGTGACTGTAAACATTCATCTATGGGGGCTTGTTACTGTTGTTGCTATGGTTCAGTTCTGGTGAAACTGAATTTACCTCTAATACAAACCACCAGCTTGAGTAATTAGCTAACTACTTTCTTCTTTATTTTTTATTGGGGGTAAGGGAAGGGGGTTGGGGGTGCGGTGTATGTTGGTTGAAACAAAATTGACTGCTGCAATAGTCCATTCAATTTTGTTAATTATCTGTTGATCACTTGGATTTAAATTTTTGCTACATTTACCCAAGTTTCTCTTACCTAACATATGAGCTGTATGATGCTTTCCAGATACAATATGGCTACAGAGATCACCCTGATTCTTTTGAATGCACAATCAGCGGATGGGACAGTGCGGAAGCAGGCAGAAGAAAGTTTGAAACAGTTTCAAGAGCAAAGCCTTGCTGGTTTCTTGCTGTCACTATCTGGAGAGCTTTCTAGTGATGAGAAGCCTGTTGATAGTCGCAAACTAGCAGGTTTGATTCTTAAAAATGCCTTAGATGCCAAGGAACAGCATAGAAAGTTTGAGCTAGTTCAGAGATGGTTGTCACTAGATGTGGCTGTGAAGACGCAGATCAAGACATGCTTGCTACGGACCCTCTCTTCACCTGTGCCTGATGCTCGATCAACTGCATCACAAGTTATTGCAAAGGTTGCAGGCATTGAGCTACCGCAGAAACAGTGGCCTGAGTTGATAGTATCACTCTTGGCAAACATTCACCAGGCTCCGGTTCATGTCAAGCAAGCTACTTTAGAAACTCTTGGGTATTTGTGCGAAGAAGTGTCTCCAGATGTTGTTGAGCAAGATCAAGTAAATAAAATACTTACAGCCGTGGTCCAGGGTATGAATGTATCCGAAGGCAACAGCGATGTGAGGCTTGCTGCTACTAGAGCATTGTATAATGCTCTTGGTTTTGCTCAAGCAAACTTTACCAACGATATGGAGCGTGATTATATCATGAGGGTTGTTTGTGAGGCAACTTTATCTCCAGAAGTTAAGATTCGACTAGCAGCTTACGAGTGTCTCGTCTCCATTTCTTCGACATACTATGAGAAACTAGCTCCATACATCCAGGACATCTTTAACATCACAGCCAAGGCTGTAAGGGAAGATGAGGAGGCTGTTGCTCTTCAAGCAATGGAATTTTGGAGCTCAATATGTGACGAGGAGATAGATATCATAGAAGAATATGGAGGTGAGTTTCCTATTGAAGACTCAGATATTCCTTGCTTTTATTTTATCAAGCAGGCGCTACCTGCGCTTGTGCCAATGTTGTTGGAAACTCTTCTTAAGCAAGAGGAGGATCAGGATCAGGATGAAGGTGCCTGGAATCTCGCTATGGCTGGGGGCACATGCCTTGGTTTGGTTGCGCGAACAGTGGGAGACGATATTGTCCCACTTGTCATGCCATTCATACAAGAAAATATAGCAAAACCTGATTGGAGGCAAAGAGAGGCAGCCACTTATGCTTTCGGTTCTATCTTGGAGGGTCCTTCAGCTGACAAGTTAACTCCTATTGTCAATGTTGCTCTGAATTTCATGGTCACAGCTTTAACGAAAGACCCAAATAACCATGTGAAGGACACAACTGCTTGGACCCTTGGAAGAATATTTGAATTCCTTCATGGTTCAAATGTCGAGACACCTATTATTAATCAGGCCAACTGCCAGCAGATTATTTCAGTGCTTTTTCTGAGCATGAAAGACGTTCCAAATGTTGCGGAGAAAGCCTGTGGTGCTCTATATTTTCTTGCCCAAGGTTACGAGGATGTGGACTCATCATCTCCTCTAACCCCTTATTTTCAGGAAATTGTTCAGTCCCTTCTCACTGTCTCTCATAGGGAAGATGCTGGGGAGTCTAGGTTAAGAACTGCTGCATATGAGACATTGAATGAAGTGGTGAGGTGTTCGACTGAGGAAACAGCTCCTATGGTGATGCAACTAGTTCCTGTCATTATGATGGAGCTTCACAATACTCTTGAGGCACAGGCACAGAAACAGAAACTTGTGTCTGATGAGAGAGAGAGGCAGAACGAGCTGCAAGGCCTTCTCTGTGGGTGCTTACAGGTCATTATTCAGAAGCTTGGAGCATCAGAGACGACAAAATATGCCTTCTTGCAGTATGCAGATCAGATTATGAATCTCTTTCTCAGGGTTTTTGCTTGTAGAAGTGCAACTGTGCATGAGGAAGCAATGCTTGCCATTGGAGCCCTTGCATATGCAACAGGTCCGAATTTCGCAAAATACATGCCAGAGTTCTACAAGTATGTGGAAATTGGTCTTCAGAATTATGATGAGTACCAAGTATGTGCAGTAACAGTCGGTGTTGTGGGGGACATATGCAGGGCATTAGAGGACAAGGTTATGCCTTACTGTGATGGGATTATGACCCAGCTCCTCAAGGACTTATCTAGCAACCAGTTGCACCGATCTGTAAAGCCTCCAATCTTTTCATGCTTTGGTGACATAGCACTGGCAATAGGAGAGAATTTTGAGAAATATTTGATGTATGCCATGCCTATGCTCCAGAGTGCGGCTGAGTTGTCCGCCCATACATCTGGTGCCGATGACGAAATGATAGAGTACACAAATCTTTTGAGAAATGGAATCCTGGAGGCTTACTCTGGGATATTTCAAAGCTTTAAGAACTCTCCTAAAACCCAGTTATTGGTTCCCTACGCGCCACATATCCTCCAGTTCTTGGATAGCATCTACATGGAGAAAGACATGTAAGTTCTCATCGCTATAATAGGTCTTTTAGCTCTATACTTGGTCTGTGATGTCATGGAATATATCTAACTTTCATATATATTGACTCTCAGGGATGACGTAGTGATGAAAACTGCCATTGGAGTCCTTGGAGATCTAGCTGATACACTGGGAAGTAATGCAGGTTCCTTAATTCAGCAATCTCCGTCAAGCAAAGACTTTTTGAATGAATGTTTGTCCTCTGAGGACCATTTGATTAAGGAATCTGCTGAGTGGGCTCAGTTGGCCATCAGGCGTGCCATTTCTGTTTGAGCTGCTGCTTGGTATATTTACTTTCCTTTTAGAAGTCCCTGCATGCATACGGGTGTGTCGAGTTGGGGTCCAGGATTGCATTCAACGCGTCAGGTCATCACCTTTTTCTGACAACAGGTGTCTTCAAGTTGTCACTAACTCATGCATCAGCACCAAGTTTGGTTCTTTTTTGTCAGGGGAGGGAGGGGTAATGGCTTCTCAGAACTGGGTGAAGGCCTTCATTGGAAACAGAAACAGTGATTGGTGCTGGAAATTTTGGGGGAGGGAGGGAGGGAGATGTAACTGTGCTAATGGTGAATAGACAACCCAGGCTGCTCGGAATTTTTATTTCTTCATTGGTCTGCCTTTAGTTTCAAGTCATGCCTCTTGCCAACCTGGTACTGCCATCTTCTCCAAGTGGTATAAGGTGTTTAAATGTACAAGTGCAAAGAGACGGTCGAGTGCCATGACACCAGAACCCCACCCCTACTGTTTTACTTTTTTATCCTTTTCTTTTTATAATCCCCCATCTGTTTTGGGTCAATTTCGTGTCATGCATCAGTCCGAGTCATCCACATTATGATTGTCGCAGTCGGATTGCATTAACTTTCATCAATTCCCAGTTGCAACATTTTGCATCATTCGTAGTTCATTATCATCAGTTGTTAACATTAGGTGTTTTTTTAAGTCGAAGTGTTGAATACAGTGCATCCATGAAAACATGTTCTCTGCCTTTTTTCTTGCCATCGAAGTACAGGTTTTTGTCATGCTTTGCAATATGTAATCCTATTTTGGTTCTCTATTTATAGAGTGGTATGCTATATTGTAATGTCACTAATTGTGATGACTTTATAAGAACTGGGAATAGTAGTGAAGCATAACTTGTTGGGAGAGGCAGAGTATTTACAATCTTGCCTCGAACTTTTTGGGTTTCAAGTGATGCATTAGAACTTTATGGATTCTTTGTAACATTGGGTTAAATTCCCTGCTTTGTCGTGAATAATTGTTTAAATTTCTTTTGTTTGTTTGTGGAAGAGAGCCCACTAACATCATGTGGCCAGTACTTGGTTTGAGGGCATTTGCCTGCCTAGTCATGTGGAAACGGAACTAATATTCTTAAATCTGTTTTTGATAGTTTACGTTATTTTTTTTCACATGAGTATAAAGTGTGGGTTTTACATTCATGTGATGTGAGAACTATATGAATAATGAAAATATAAAAATAAAAATAAATAAAAACTTTTGGATAAATTTCTCTCTTTGGTGGATTTGTTTTTTTTGTTGTTGTTGAAGTTCCTTTCTGACAGACAAAGAAGTGTCCTTGCCCCCGTGTGCTTCACACAAGAACGTCAACCTTCTCCCACGGGGTACAACAATTATTATTATTATTATTATTATCAGGATTTCATTTGATAAAAAATTAACTTTTTTGGTTTGTTTTAATGAGAGTAGTAGGAAGGAAGATGTACCTTTTTTGTATTGTTTAGTGCTGCTTTGCTGTGTGGGGGATAAATTAATTTTAGCTTTTTATTGTTTTCCCCATTTAATTGTTACGTATCGGAGGCATTAAACTGAGCGAGATCAACAATAATTAGTAGGTACGTATTCCTCCTCCTTCCTACCAACGAATGAGGAGGCTACCAACGAAAACCTGTTCTTATCACCTAAACAAACAATCAAAGTAAATTGGGACTAAACACACAACACACATTTGATTAGTCTAATGTTTTGTCGTATTGAATGATTATTATTATTAAAACAAAATTAGTGTAAACTAAAGTATTTGTGTTGTGCTGTCGGCCTTTAGGTAGTGCTCCTACTAATGGCTCACTAAAATTGAACGCTCACTGTCCATTTATGTCTGCCCCTAACTTCCATTTCTAAAGCCGAAATATTAGGATCAGTCAGACCGCACCATAAGCAGATGTCTGTCCTTTGGCACCACATATATAGTAGATACATCAAAATAAATACTAATGATATTATTTTGACGGAATCTATCTCTTTCCCCTCAAGGTTAGGACACAAGAAAGTTTGTTGAATAAAAATCATAGCTAAACCAAGATAAAGAAATATGCCTTCCCTTAATTCCCATCACCTTGGTTCAGAAAATTTGGTAGGCACCTGCTCAAATCTTTCCTTCGTTCAAGGCTTTGAGTTTTCTGCGGTTGACTGCTATGTCCACATATATAGCCTCAGTCACAGTCTTCGACTCTGGTTTTTGTAGTTTATGCACTACTACTCTAGAGATAATCCCTTCGCTCCAAAACAAGCAAGGGAACTTTTACAAAATGTACAACTATTAAGAATGTAATTTTATTTTCTGTTTATCCCTTAAATAATGAGTTGTTAGTTTAATAATTGTAACGTGATAATAAAATTACGATGACAAATTATAGGATATTATGTCATTTTATTATATGGGTACATAACTACATATACATACAAAGATGATGCTTTTCGTGGAATTTATTTTATGACAAATGGGATTTTGTGTGGAACAGAGGTTTAAAATAGGTAGTACCTCCCAAAGGAGTCGTTCTAAGTTAACTAGAAACAAAAATGATAATTACCGTTAGCTATTCGCCACTAGTGCACAGTATTGTGGAGGATAAGAAAAGTAGGTCGTCTTTATAAAGGAAAAAGGTGAGAAATTAAAAGAGAATATATAAGGGCATGGTGAAGGTGTCCACTTGCAAGCTATTGCTCTTGATTTTATGTAACATTGAATTTTAGTGTAGTTGACTTAGAGGTTGTGGCCTAAAGGTAATGCATCTCATCATCATTCTATGGCGCTATTGCTTGTGATGCACCATTATAACCCCTCTCAAAACCCTTCCCTCCCTCCCTCCTGAGGTACAATAAAAAGCAGTCCTCCTCATCCATATTCCTCCCTCTCATCACAAAACCATAGTTTAATACAGTTGACAGAAACAAGTCATGGTTTTTAGGATCAAGACACCTCTCATTTCGTGTTCCTTATTCTCTTCATTTACTTATCTTCAGGTACGCGAGTTCTTGAAATAATAATCATATCCTCATTTCCAAGTCTTTTAACAGCTTAACACACAATCTAACTGTTATTTATGTTATACTTCTCTAGCCAGAGTTGAAGGCTTCAGTAATGGCGTGAGCTCCATGAATGCGCTCCGTGAGGTAAAAAATTCATGCACATACCTAATGAACACACAAAAAAACTAAAAACGAAATCATCTATGTAATGCAAATTCAAACTGATGCAATACAAACAACATGATTATTTCTATGTTTGCCACTACAGCTTATTTGAAGTAAACTTGCTAATTATTGCTACATGTTTTGTGAAGGATGGTGTCGACATAAAATCAAGGAAGCTTTTAAGTTATGATGTCGTGTTAGACCATGATGATCCCGGAACAAATCCTAGGCATGAAACAAGGGGTAGGAGAGGAGGGGGTGGCAAGAACCCCTGACTCTATCTATATGTCCTACTTTTGAGCCCCAAGTGGAAGTGCTATTATTCCAGATATTAGTTTCTTTACATATACTACTTATCTTGCATAAGCCCTCTTGAGGGCACAATAAGACCCCATAAAGGTGGTCCAGAATAGTACTAGTTCAGAATTCAGACGGTCTTTGTGAACTTATATTAAGGTAACATATTAAGGTAATTATACTTTAAATCCTAGGTAATCCTGCATACGTTCTTCAGATTTCATAACACATCAAAGTACGAATAAATGTCTTTTTGCTGTTAATAATAAGATGAGAAAAGGATGATCTAGTGGTGAAATCAGCAAAACTCATTCAAGATCTATTCGAATTTATAGAACTAGAGCAGGCACAACGTTCAAGGACTAATTAATCTGCACTGTTAATCTAACTGATCAGCAGGGCACAACCCAAAACCCCTATTAATCAAAAGCCACAATCTAACAGTTTCATATGTGAACATGTTTAATCTTGCCTACTACTTATTAGATATTGTTGAGTATTCTCTATTTGCAATCTAATCACATTTTTGTGAGAAAGACGGTGCTTCATATTAGAAGCACGAGGATGGTGGGGTAATGCTTTGGATAGGCCAAATTCCAAAGCAGCCAATAATTAAGTTTAAGACCACTGGATAAATTTTAATAAGTTTTCATCCTTCGCATTTTATCAAGTAGAAGTCAAGTCAAATAAATTTTAATTGGATTTTATTTAAAACAATAAATTTTAACCTTTTTTTTTTTTGGTCAAATCTAGGTTCTTAGATCTTTTCACAGTTGGAGATCAAGCATTGACATTTCCTGATATACTTGTCCCGTCTTCCCAGATCTTATTCACAACTTTTTTATTTCCTAATAATCATAGCTCAGACCAATAATATTCTTTATGAGATGGAATTTAACCTACACTTAAATCTGGAATGAATAGCGGATTATATATTAGTTTATAGATAATGATGTAGTAGGGGCCAACCAAGCAAAGGGAATCCTCTGAGTATATAATTCTAAGCACTTATTCTTTGTTTATGGTACAGAAGACACAGAGACCTAAGCTCCTCATAACTATGCATTTCCAATGGTTATAACATAATTTTAATTGGATTTTCATCGACAAGCTTCTCGTTGGTTTTCTAATGAGAAGTGCATCAAATACATTAATGTGATACATGTATCAAATAGAAGCGCATCTAATCCTTGAAGAAATCACCATTACAGAAGTTCTCTTAAAAACTAGCAGTTACCATTACAAAATTCCTTTTCAAAACTAGCTATGCGTTATAAATAACATAAGAAGATGATACTAAACGTAAATACGCATTAATAGCAATAAGATGTGAAACGTACATGTACAGAGTTTGTGGGGGAAATGGAAATTTTATGTTAATTATTTATATAACATCAGGACTCAAAGCTCATAAAGCCAACATAGATGTCATCCATATGCCAAATCACACAATACCTATAGTTGCAAAAGCTTGGCCCAACTCATAAACACTCTTGTTGCCGTAGAGGAACACTTCGCCAATCTGTCCTCCTGTGCACAAATTACAGCAAGACCAAACAGAAAGGTTAAAAAAGAATAGATAATTATCGCTCATTAATCAAGGGATGAAAGTTATCATAATAATATAATTAAATAATAATAATAAGGAAATATGGAATAGGTTGATAACAAGGTGCTCAAGTATCGCCTCAAATAGTGACCCTGTGCTCATTGCAGGTGGAAGAGTACTTAAATGTAATAAAACTGTAGGTATGGAATAAGCCTTCTCATCCCTAAAAAGCTGCTCTCCTCTTTTCACTTTCCATAAATTTTCACATAATAGAAGCTTATCCTTTATAGTTTGAAAAACATTATTAAAAAAGGCCATCTCTTGACGAGGTGCCAATCAATTAAGTTATGGTAACAATGAACCTTCAAGCTGGAAGAGAATATGTAACTGTGTCTTCTAAAACCCATATTTTACAGTACAAATTCTGATTCAGTCAACTTAACTTTCTGCAGAAGTAGAATGATGACAAGGTACTGATTTCAAATTAAGAGGGCATACCCTAAACCACCAATAACAATGGTAATATTGTCTTGTGAGCACCGGTCCTGTACCATATAAATTTGCAGGTTAATAGAATAGAAAAGGCATCACCATATTTAGAGGTAGAAGTAAATTGTATTGATTACCAGATCCACTTGCCCAAACACAAGCCATCTGTAATAATGAGAAGCAAAGTAGTTAAAAACTGCCGAACAAAATGATAAAACCACAAATCCACGGTAAATACTTACCTGAGCATCTCCATGTTTCCGAAGTTGATTTCTGACAAAAATGACTGCTTCTGAGCTGAAAAATATCAATTGAAGGAGATGAAATTCTTATCATGGTTAAACTAAAAAAACAAACAATATGAAAAAATATTTACTATCCTAAATTATGCCAATTTATTAGAAGGAACAGACCTTTCATGTAATCCCACAAGCCATCAGATGCTAATAATACAAATTCTGTGTCTAGTCCAAGATCTACCTGGTAAATATCAGGAGTGACAGTAACCAAGTCTCCAGTAAAATGTATCCTGGCACAAGTATATGCAATAGTGTTTACATTCGAAGCAACCCGAACAGAATAAACTGCCTGAATACTATCAGTGTTATGTTATTTGAAATCAGTTCGCAAATCTGGTGCCAAATCTTGTAACATTCATTTTGAAATTTGAGCGGAAATTTGCTACAGGTGTATTAAATGTTTTCAAGTTTTCCGCAACCTATTGCAAGAATGTGAGAGGTCCTACCGAGAAATAAACTTTGGAGACCATCTCCCTTCCTCAACTCCCTTCAACTGCATCCTTTCCATGAGTAAAAAGATGAAGTTTGTCAGATGTATAAGGTAGTTATTACTACATGCAAAAATTATGACAAAAAAAAAACTTAATAGCATGTTCCATAAGTTGAGAGGGCATAAAGAGAGACTGTACTCATATTTTTAAGTCTTAAACCGCATGTCACCAAAAGCAAGAGATACGGAGATGTCTCCACAAATTCTTCCATTGACAATCTGTAGATTCCATATATAAAATCATGATTAACGATAAATTATTGAACCAAAACAAAGATGCAAGTTTCTTATAACCTTAGAAGATATTCAATAAGATGACATTTTACACCACAACACTGTAAAAAGATAACAGACAACAGATAAAATGATTCATAGCTCTCCAAGTAGAACGTGACTGGAGCTTAAGTAATACACTGAGACGGAAACAGCCCATCTAATGTTGTGATATCCAAGAAAATGAGATCAGAAATCAAAGTTTAGTGTGGTTCATCCTCCAAAAGGACTAAGGAAAAAGAATAGAAAATCCAGTCACCGGTAAATCTTTTATTATGTTGACGTATCTATGACATGCTACAGCCAAGATTTTTTGGGAAACATCAGAAACATTTACAACTGTATTCAGAGTTGTATATGAGTCTCTGTTGATGAACTTCACAAGCGGCTTTTAGATGATATGATGCGATAAAAATTAGTAACTACAAGTGCACAGCGTCAATTAAATAACGGGCAAGTGCAGGTCGAACCACAGAGACTAAATTAATTTCAATATATCCTTAATTTATATTTAAGATAAATTAGAAATAAAAAAAATGGAGAAGATTAATTAACTAAATAGTGCAAATTAAAATTAATAACGAAAACTAATAATGAGAAAATTACCTAGGAATCTGAATCCACTAAATATTAACATAATAATTAAATTCATTATTTTCCTAATTAATTTTTAATTATTTTCCTTCCATTTAAAAATAGTGATTTATATAATTAATATGAGCAAGTATAGATTATGAAAATTTAAGAATTAACTATAACTCATCAAAACTTCATTGAGCGAGCATATGGATTATGAAAAACTCATATCTTAACAATAACCTATCAAAACATCGCAATTACTATAGAACCAAAACAAATTATGCGCGAAGGTAAAATTGAAGAAATAAACAATTAGGCATTAATATCGGAATGGAAAAAAAATATTAATATGCAATATATAGTTTCATCTTCATCCTAGGTATTAAAAATTTAGCTAAATATAGAACTCATAATAAAAAATAAATAAATTAAAACTACTAATATGAATTTCATGAAATAAAATAAAACTAATAGAATAATAATAAAATAAACTTTTATAAATAAATAAATAATGTGACAACATATGAATAATAATACTCCCAAACTACTCCTACCAAAAGCTGCTGAACGTGAACGGAAAAAAGAAAATAAAATAAAATAAAAACTTTGTGAAAGAAAAAGAAAATAAAATCTACTCCCTTCTCTCTAAAACAAAACTCCTATTTATAGGAAAAATAAATTAAATCATAATCTAATTTTAAGTAACTTTCTTCTTTCCTTTTTTATTTCAACTTCTATAAGGTAATCTTCCACTCTTTATTGGAGTCCAAATAAAAATCAACTTGAAAGTTTCTAGAACTCCCATTTCCAACTCAAATTCAATTATTAATCTATTTCCTGCAAAACAAAATAAAATGTATTAATTAAATAAAATAAATATATAAAATAATAAAAATGAGAGTATTAAAATGTATAATTAATGTGTATATCATTATACTTATGCCACAAATGCTTTTTATTGACAATATTGTTGAAGAAAACTACAATATAACATAAGGAGCGGACTTTTGTTAAAAATGAAAGAGGTTACTAAGAAGATGCTAACTACACTGTTGTCAAATCAAAGGATTTCTTATATGGCAAATGTATAAAGTTCCATAACAAAGCCAATGCAAATGAAGAAATAGAATTTGGAAAAACACACCCATCCACCTCCTTCTCTGATTCGCCTGATTTCATTTTGAGAAGCTTTGTTGCTTTCATAGGATCGATGGGAACTGGTTAATACTTCACGTTCTCCAGATTGTGAAAGAACCTTCTCAACACACCAGCCCATATAAGAGAAATGATTTTGGTCGTGTAGGGAACTGCTATATTGGTGTTAAAGAAAATCAAGCAGCTGTACAATGTTAAGCATTATGTTATCTCTAGAATTAGCTACGGCGGTACCGCGTACGAGTCACCAACATGTGAAATGAACAGCATATTGTTGTTAATGAACAAAGCATTGGCTGTTGAACCAGATTCGGTTTCCTCCCCGCTCATCACAAGCCTTTACACAATGAAACAGCATCTAAACCTTATACAAAATATAAAATCATACCGAGACAATATAACATGTCCATATTTCACTAAGACATTGAAATTGCAAGTAAAAACATAGACCAGGTTACTAATTTAGGAGTTTTGCATCAGCATTTTGAAAGGCATCCTGAAACGCCTTTCTAATGTCATTAAAGTTCTTCCAGTCAGCAACAGCCCACCCTGTAAAGCCTCAACACACTGTCTGTACAACTCGTCCCTGCGTCCAAGATGAGAAATTATACAGTGCAAAGATTACAAAGACTTTGAAGTACTTCATGTTAGTTTCCCACACTCCCTGGACTCATTAAAATTGTGCTGGTCTTTGGAGAGGGAGTTGGGGAATGTCTATGGTGGACCATTTCGAGGGAACGAAATAAGAGGTTTTTGTTCCGAGTCTTTTCCTTTTCTTTTTTGATTGTGAGGCATTTCTGGGATTGGTTGCTTCTCTTATGTTGAATTCTTGGCAAATTTTGGTGGCTGCCAATTCTTGAATCTTCATATGATTAATATTTAATCACAAACAACATAATTGGCCGAAAGCTTCCCAGTTTCCACCATATATCCAAACTATGCCCTAATTATATTGATAAGCTTCTGCTTCAGTAATCAAAACCCTAGATTGGTAGCTAAAACTACTACAGAAAACATATTAATATAGGATTTTCTTCCGAAAATAATACATAATAATATTTATTTATGTATTTGTACTGAATTCAATACATAAAAAAATAATATATTAATAGATCTCATGTATTGAATTTTGTGTAAATATATAAATAAATAAAATTTACCCTATTTTCCGCGTTTAGCCTGTGGGCACATTCTAAAATATGCTAACAATACCCATTATTATGATACTATGGGCGTCTTACTTTTTTATTTGACTTTTTACCAAATATTCCCTCCGTTGAGAATAAAAACTAATCTCAAAGTTAAATATTTATTTATTTTAAATAATTTATTTTTTATATTTTTAGTATTAATTATTATATTTTTATTTATGAAGGGTAAAAAAAACTGTTTGAATAAACCTAAGGAACATGGTCGTCAAAAACAGCGGCAAAAGAGAAACCCCGATCATCAGAGCGAACAAGAACGGCATCATCTTCCATGCACCTGTCAGTTTGGTTGATCCCCACCTAATTCCCCTTGCACCTGTCAATGAAGACGGCGTATCGATCGCAGACCAACTCCGGATCCTCCTCAGCCCTTGGGAAGGATGTTCTTCTTGGTGGGGGTTTTGTTAGAAGAATAATAATTGCCCAAGTTGCAGTCAATTCTGTTTAATAGAACCCTCTGCAACTGCAACTGCAACTGCAACTGAGGGCTCAATAATGCCATTGATACTAACAGCTTCAACTATGGGAGGAGAAATGGATTGTCTGAAGTTTCAGTTTGTGTGAAGGATGTAGGCTTTGTTCAGGAAGCACTTATAATTGGTCAACTAAACTTATAACTAATTAAGTTAAAAAAAATATTCGGGAATAATTTTTTTATTTATTTATATATTAAAAAAAAATTAAAAAAATAAGTAATTAATTATTGCTTAAAAAATTTATTAAAAAATAACTTAAATTATTTTTTTAAGTCAATCAACTATTACGAAAGAATAGAAATGTTCTCTTTTATTTTTTTAATATTCTTTTTACTAAATAATATTTTAATAATTTTTATATTTTATTTAATTTATAAGTTATTATTAACCGAATATATTCATAATTTTTATTTATAATTCTCAATTTACAAATAAAAATAATACCGAATATTTTTATTTATAAATTTATTAAAATTTTAATTCTAAATCAAAAAAAATAAATCATTCCAGAACGGATCGGTAAGAGAATGAAGGAGGACCTCTTAACTGTTTTAATAGATCAAATCTCCGATTTTACATTTTGATTTTGGTTCAACTTCTGTGAGTCTTATTACTGGAATACGGGTTTTAAATAATAGTTAACGGGTCTAAATTGTCCTGGCCCACAATCCAGGGTCCCATTGCCCTGACTGGCAATCCAATTTTTTTTAATGTTCTCGCTTTTTAGAGCCTGTTTGAGAATTTTTTTTTTTTTTTATATAAAATTAAAATTTTAGTAGATTTATAAATTAAAATAAACTAAAATTTTAGTAAATTTATAAATAAAAGTATTCGATATCATTTTTACTTATAAATCGGGAATTATAAATAATAGTTATGAATGTATTAAGTTAATAATGACTTATAAATTAAAATAAAATATAAAAATTATTAAAATATCTTTCAATAAAAAGAATATTATAAAAATAAAAGAAGGTATTTCTATCATTTCATAACTATTGACCAACTTAAAAAAAATAACTTATAGAATTATTATTTTTGACTTTTTTTAGAACTTATAAATAAAAAAAATTAATCCCGAACAACTTTTTTAGTTTTTTTTTTTTGTTTAAACAAAGCTTTTTTAGTTTAATTACTTATAAATTAGTTGACCAGGTCATAAATAGATCCCAAACAGGCGGTTATTCTTTCCTAATTCTTTTTTCGCTAATCATTCTTTCCTAATAATTCTATATACGCAAGTGTCTTGCCTTGTTAAAAACTTGGGTCCATCCATAGAGAATATGCAAATATTATCATTTAATCCAAAAGAGAAAATGGGGAATTAAAGAACTTCGGGATTAAATTCTCAATTTTGAAAATGGATATCGTTTTACAACCACAACACTTTCAATATTGGTACTTTTAGGAAAAGATTAAAGCAGCATAAATTAGGAAAAATTTCACTATTTTTCCCCCTCCAGAAATGTATTCTCTGTGGAATTCCACTGGCTGGCTCACGATGAGGACTAGCTCTTGGGATAAAGAACATGAATTTTTACATTCTTGCACCGAGTAATGAAGTTGATTTCAGAAATAGTAACTGAAGTGACAAATTTAATCATTTTTAAAGCTAAGGGTATAATACAAAAATCCGCCTTTTAAAGTTCATCTCTTAGATAACCAGGACCGGGCTTGAAGGGGTCAGTTTCTAAATATGCCTCTGACCGATAAAAGCCAGCATCATTCATGCGATTGCTTAGCACATGAAAGATGGCTTTCTTTGCACCGTACTCATCTCGATTGTTCTCAACATACTCTTTGGCCTCAGCTGCCACCTCATTTACAAAATCAAACCGGTTATCCTCTGAAAGCAATAGTCTCTCTATGTCCATCGTCAAGAGTTTCCCCCATCTCTTATCTTCCTCACCTGCTCCTCAAGGAAAGGAGTTCTTTCCAGTTTGCCCTGCGACATGTAATCTTTCTTTGTCTGAAATGAAGAAAAAATTCTGAATGAGAATTTCCAGTTGATAGAATACCAACAAATCAGAAAATTCTGTTCATACTAGTGTCAGATAAGGCAATGATAGATGTTGCAAAAGAATAAGCTTTCTTACTGTTTTGTTTTTTGGATATAATTGTCAAGTGTTAACTATTCTCATAATGCAAAAATCATATCAAGGTCTCCAATAAAGGACATGAGCCACAAGTCCTAATATATATTAGTTAGTAAAAATGATTATCCTCAAGTGTTTAACAGTAGTCCTAATTCATTCGCCTATATACTGTAAAGTTTTTAACTAGATAACTTATGATTTAATACTACATGAAAGGAAGTGTTCCAAATCCCAAATTTCTGTAGCTCCTAATTGAGTTGCTTGCTACCAGATTATCAATTAAGAGGTAAAACTTTCATCAACATGATATAATAACCATAACTATGGACAATTGCAGCAGTCATATTTCATGTAAATAGATAGAAAGAATCCATTGAGAGAGAGAGGCAGGGAGAGGGAGAGGGAGAGAATGTAGAGACTAGATTAGCCTTTCAAACCCTAGAATAAGTGAAGGAAAACAAGTAAATACTATGATCCGTGAATTGGAATGCAAAAAAATAAAAAAGACCTAGAAGGTGAGCTTGCTAGTAGTTTTTTTTTACCGATAATGTTTCCTCTAAAAGGATTGAACACTTGAAAGATATCTATGTATATTTTTTCAATGAAATTTTTTAGAAAAATCTGTAATTTACAGATTAATCAAGTATTTATTCTTTTTAATATTTGCCAAATATCTTTTGGCGATTCTACATTATAACTTGTTATATTAGGACTACTATTTATTCCTGGAGTTCCTTTTTTTTTTTCCTTTTGTAATACTCTTTATTTCATTTTGGATTGTGCTTGTTCTTAGTAAAAACCAGAATCAATTCAAACAGAACACGGGGACAAGCGGGTATATATACAATACATGCCTTCTTCTAAGTCCTCCTGGTAGACAAATTGAATTTTATTTTTAGTAGAATCGGTAAACAAACCATGTGATGAATTTTCTGGCTCAATCCCTAGTAGAATCGAAAAGTTTTGAGTTTCCTATGCTCCTTACCAGTACCATACTAGTTAAGTAAATAGACTTCCTAGTACTGCTGCTAGTTTTGATTATCCACACATGACCCAAAATTTTCTCATTAGCTATACTTACACTTTTAGTATCAAGGAATTAATACTCCAAAAGCATTTCACTTCTTAATTCATATGCCTCAAAATTGACTACAGGGAAAACGAAGGAAATGTGAGCAAACCCACTTGTAATTTTTTTTTGATCATCGCTATCTTTGTAGTAGAATAGCCATCAATTTAATAATTTGCTCCTCTTAATCTAGTGTTCATCAAAATCCAATTAGTTTCCCCAGTAATTCTGTATTTCCAAATCCTTTTTCTAACCATGTGTCTTATGAATTCCAGCGAAAAAGAAATGACTGATATCCTAGTAACTCGAACTACTGGCATCTGAAAAAGTTTATTGATAACCACCAAGATAATGTTATGTTTAACGTAGTAATTGTAAAAATATAACTCAAAGTGCAGTAAACTGTCCCTAAAAATGTTTTAAATGCTCTCTTTCCTTCCATTAATCTCATCCTAGTGATAAAAGTCCAATCTTATTTTACAATCCTTAGTTTTACTTATTCCAAAAAGACATATACGCCACTTTATATCAGGATTTCAGTATGGACACTTCAGTAATGATTGCAGACACAATTTGCTTCATTCACGAGAAAACTATCCCCTGGCCGGATAATTACAAAAAGATCAACCCATTTTAACTTTGCTTATATGTATCAACAAATAAAACACTACCCAGTAAATACTACATAGTCATATATAAATCAGAAATGTTACCAATTTTCTTCTCCTCCATACTCGCCGGCCACCACCACCACCACCACCTTCATTTTTTGAGCGTGAGCCCTGTTAAAAAGTCACACAATATGCTTATATACAAATCAATAACATCACGGAAAAATTAGGAAAACTAATAATGGAGATAAGATTTGTAACCTGGGACCTAACAGATAAGTTCAATTGCCATGGAACTTCAGCTTTAAACTCGATTCTCTGCACATTATAAGATGATAATATATTTGATAATTCTGATCCCAAGTAATAATCTAGGAATGTCGTGTTACTTATAAAATATAAGGGGAGATTCAAGAAGTCTGAAAATCGTTGAACAAAGAGCCCAAATCCGAGATTTCATCAATTACTTGTACAATTCAAAATATTATGAAAATCGAAACAGGAGAAGAGAAGTATTACAGGTGAACATATAGGTGAAAATCTTGTGACAGTCGTCAGAGATGTTACAGCTGCCATTAATCCCGCGTTCTTAACGGGAGCACAGTGTCTTTGTCTTCCTCTCTCTTTTCCTCTTTATTTATCTTTCTTTTCACAGGACAGGACGTCAGGAGTCAAGACCGAACTGAACTGTTCCTCTGAAAATAGTTATACCCTATCCGATTCTCTACCCACGGATTGGATCCGTGTTTGAATTCGATTATTAACCGATATCACATTGATCCGATTTGTATACAACGTTGAACATGAGACCCAACACTGTGTCACGTAATGACAATTTTAAATTAAGGGGTGGTCGAGTGTTATTTTATTTTATAATAATAATAATAATAATAATATAAAATTTTAAATTTAGAGATGTGTTATAAACTTAAATAAATATTTATATAAATAATTGTAATGTTTTAACTTAATATCACATAATAATATTTATTAGCATAATCAAATCTAGAACAGTTTAAAAGTATTTGATTGAATCATAAACACATTTTAAGTTTGAATTTATATAATTTCCTACTTTGATCCAAACTCCAAATTCCAAAACCTGGTTGCTGGTATACAAATTTAAACACATTTAATGATTCAATATTATCGTTTTGCAATTCATTGGAACATATAAAAGAGAAATAAATTAGTACTTAATGTAGGGATAATATAAAAAAATAAATTATTAATTTTTTTAAAAAAAATTACAAAAGATAATAAAAATAAATAAATTTCATAATCTAAAAAAACAAATAAAAAGGAATTGAGGGAGTAAGTATTTAAATATGTTAGAAAATTAAGTTATTGTTACAAAACATATTTATAACACTACATAATAATATAATTATTGAATTGAATACGGCTAAAACGATATTGGGTGATTATAAACAAATCAGAATTTGAATACTTGAACCTTGCAAAATGCGATTTTTTTCTTTCGCAAAGTTTTTGGAGTCAATTACTAACAAAAGATAATTTATCACAAAGGGGTATAGTGTGTTCGTTGTGCTAAGATCGTAAAAAAAATATTACGCATATATTACTAGAGTGTCTAACCATTCATATTTTATGGTTTGCATCTCCTACGTGATGCCACTTTGATATTGAGGTCCATGTTAAGTTTTTAAAATGGTTGAGTGATTGGTTAGCCTGTTAAGAGAGAAATAGAAAATAATTTAATAAGATTATTATAACTCTAGTAACTGTGTTGTGGACCATTTAAAGGTGTCGTAATAAGGTTGTTTTAAAAAGTAAATTTTTTGACCCTTTCATTGGTTTAAAAGAAATCATGGAACTAGTTAATATGATGATCAACTATCCTCGCTTCATTCACTCTTGCATTAGCTCATTTTGCCTGAATCTCGGTGTTCCCAAGTATGCTAAAGAGTGATTTGTGATATATGATAATTTTGTCGAGTGTAACTGCGCTTCAAAAGAGTGGCGTGAGAATATGATATTCATTTGGAATGCTACCGTAGGTAAATTGGGTGTAGGCATTGTTATTTGGCATGCTACTTGTTTTTCAGTTATCCTTTTTAATGTAACACCAATCCAGCACTAGCGTTGATTTATACTTTATGTTGACTTAATTCTCATAATAACCTTCATGTGCATTTTTATACTAATTCAAAATATTTAATGACATAGTTAGCAGGTTTTAGGGGTGGATTTAGCCTATGAAATCAGTGGGGTCAAATTTGAAATAAATAAATTTCTGCAAAAAAATAAAAATATGATAAAATACATTACGAAACTAAATAATGTCCAAATGTTATTTATAATAACATTTTTTGATATTTCATTACTTAAAATTGTTGAATGATAGTCTCATTTTTATTAATTACAAAAATCTACAAGCAATTGTAAAAAAAAAAGTTATAACTAATTACAAAAAAATCTCAAAGTAATTGCTAAATTTGTGAAACTACATAACTCATAAATTATATACATAAATATAGATATGAAAAAATATATGAGTGTTATCTACTAGTAACTTGTTTTTGAAGATGGAGTTAAAGTAAGCGTTCATATAAACACGATCGGAGAGTCGAGAACATCTCCTTCTGATGACAGAGAAAAGCGTAAGTGCAAAAATAGTTGGCAAAATCGGCACCTTTATCCGCGATGGAGCCGCCACCATTGCTTCTAGACGTACGGTCCCTGGTGATGCTGTTAAGCGTCAGGTGAAGAACTCTTCATCACTCTTCTACTAGACGATACTGCGTGTTTCTTCTGAGAGAGAAAGAGAGTGACGCGAGAAGAGAGAGAAAATAAGGGAATATAGTAGTGTTGTTAATACAGTTTATGCATTAAAGACTGATTCACTCTGAAATTTCCTCCTCATCTATGTTGGATATCGTGTGGGCTTTATTGATAGTGCAAAATTTTGACTGTGCTCCCCGTAAAAAAAGAGAGAGGCTAATTGTAGTCTTAATTTATTTGTTTCTTCTGTTAGATAAAAATCAGTTCCTTCTAGATAATTGTAGTCTTAATTTATTTGTACTACAGTCGATCTAAAAATTAATAATCTAAGTGATTCATAAAAATCACTCTCCAACTATAATTAGTCAAATGTTTTTATTTTTATTTTTTGTTTTTTAGCGGTGCCACCCATAACCACTACCTTGCATTGGGAAAACCCGTCCCTGAAATACTCCTGCAAATTTTATAAGCAATGATCAAAAGCTGTTTTTACTTCCTTGGGGGAAATAAGTCGGTCATTGTAATTTTGTTACATGTCTATTGTACCTTAAAACTTAAAAGTACCAATTTTCAGATCAGGAGCAATTAAATTATTGACTGAAGTTTTGGTGAGGCAGAAAAGTCAGTGGGGGTAAATTGACCCCCCCTGCCCCAACGTGAATCCGCCCCTAGTAGGTTATACTAATATCAATCTTAAGGAAGACCCACCCCTAATGCATGATATTTGTGTTATAGAACAGGAGTTGCACCATCTTACTACATGATATGTCAAGAAAGGAGATTTATGAAAAGTTAGAGGGTTAACTCGTTTTATAATTTCAGCAAGAATTGATGTGTCCCGATATTAATTTCGTTGGCACTCTCCACAAGCCTTTGATACTGGTTAGAGATTAGTTTTATTGTGCATATAGTGTGTACTTGTTTTTATTTAAGATGGTTCTTTTTATTTAAGTTTATTTTGATATCGACATATATTTAATTTGTGTTTAGTACAGTGCGATGATTAGTCTTTTATGTTTGTACCTTATTCTTTTGTATATCAATATGAATGGTATGATCGGTTATTAAAAAAAAAAACTTCAACCATTTTAATTATTGGGCCGAAGTTGGTAGGATAAGTCATATACGATTCAACCCACCAATCAATTAATATTACTTTAAAAATCACAAATTGCTTATTTATTTTCTCATAAGTTGGAATGGGGCCGTAACCAACACGTAATTGTCCGGTCTATGCAATAATTATTGGGAAGTAAGAAACTTCCTATGTCTTTGTAAAAGATAATTATTTATTAATTTAATATTATCATCATAATTCTTCACCAATAAATAAATAAATAACTCCACAGACAATAATTACTTTGCAAATAATCACCATTCACGGAAAAGTTTTGTAAACTGCCCCTTAACAAATACGGAGTGGCAATATGCCTTTGCCCCACACTAAAACATTCACAACCCCTCATTGCACTAGTGCAGCATCTTAAATGTACGAATTAAATGCACTTTGTATCTTTTATTTTATATTTTACATTTTATAAATAAATATTTTGTATTTTACATTTTTAACACACTAACACGTGATATTTTTTTAGTCAAAATATTATTAATTGGGCTGATGAAATTAATTTATTTTGACTTACATGTTGTTTTTTAATTATAAATTAATTTTATCAATGAAATTCTTACCCTTTAAAAAATAACACGTAAATCAAAATAGCATAACTTTGTCATTCGAGCTAATGAATTTGTGATCAAAAAAATATTATATGTCAGTGCGCTAAAAATATAAAATACAAATATTTATTATGAATTATGTGAAGCAAAGTACAAATGAGGATAAACTAACGAATGCAAACTCTAAATATATTAGTAAAATTTAGTGGGTAAATCCTCAAATCAAATCTCAAGAGTAACAATTGGAATTTAATACAAAACACATGATAATAGAACACAAACACATAATAAAAAGTTATAAATTAGCTGAATATTTTGTGTCATAACTAACTTAACACGTTGAATAAGAATTTAAATAAATTAATTTGTTGTTGTATCACATGAGAAATTAGCATAACAATACTAAACATATGTAACGCCAATGAATGCAGCTTGAGACTAATCATAAAGAAATTTTGTAATCATCCTTTTAATGTCATATTATGTTTTAATAAATTATTCTTGTGAGCTAATGAATGCGGTATTAATTTGATGATTGACACTATGACTTTATAACTCAAAATTTGACCCTCACACATTTAAATATGAGGTTCGACTCACATTTTTAGGACTAGTTTGACCACCGGCAATGTTATTGTTTGAGTTTATATATTTTCCCCTTAATGTGAAATTTTGTTTTTTATTAAATGTGAAACTTGTAATTATAGTAATTTTTTGGCGGCTAGTAACAAAGACTAAGCAATTATTTTGAATGAAATTTATAATAATAAAAATAATATAATTTTTTTTAAAATTATAATATCAATATTAATTTTAAAAAAAATAATTTAATATATTTTTAAATTTAAATTTAAATTTATTTAATAAAAATTATAAAATAATAAATTTTATAATGAATAATAATTTACATTATTCATCATTATATTTATTAAAATTTAAAAAAAAAATCTTATATATTAAAATACAGAGAATATAAAATTATCGTAGTTTAATTTTTTTTTTTATAAAAAAAAATATATATTATTATTTGACAAACGACAGAATACGTTGTGTTTTTTTATTTATATTTATTTATGACCTAACGATCCTAAGCTAAGGCTAAGAGTCCAGTAATGGTTAGAAATGAAATTTTAGACTAAATATAGTCTAGGATTTATCTTAGAGTTTCAGCAGTAAGACTATATATAGTCTGTGACTATATTTGATAGAAGAGAAAGACTAAATCAAGGAATGGGATAGTGCATGGACTATAATTTTAATAATATTTAAATGAGATGGTGGAAGATGGTTGAAACTTTTTTGAATTCATTGATTATTTTAATTTTTTTATATTATAGTCCACATGATAGTCCATTTGCTGGAATGATTGAATATTAAAGGACATTTGATGATGTCATATGGACTAAATATAGTCCATGAAATAATCCACCTGTTGGAGATGCTCTAAGGGCGCATAACCACACTTATGAAGGATATTTCAGTCCAACCGGACCACATAAGTAAGGTTGTAAAATAAATCAAACGACTCGAACTCGATTCGTACCCGTTCGACTAAAAATTCGATTCGAATTTGATTTGAAATATAAACGATTTAAATATAAGTAAAATTTAAAATTCGATAAATTACTTGAATCTCTTCAAATTGTAATTTTCTATTAATACTTGGATTATATTAGTTCAAAAAGTTCAAATTATTCAGACTCGATTCGAGATTGTGTCTGACTCGATTGTTAAATGAGTTTCAATCACATTTTATTTCATACTCAATAAATTTTATGAACTAAATCTAAATAACTCAATATTCGACTCTATTCAATTAGTTAACACAAAACCAGCTATTGTATTCGTATTTCTGTACTCGTATTCGTATTCATATTGGTATTCGTATAAAGCAGCAGCAGCACAGATACAGAGCAGCACAGCAACTGAGGCTGAAGTCTGTCAGTAGTACAACATTGCTCAATCTGCTTATCTAATCTAGGGTTTCAACTTTGCTTATTCTTTGGAGTTTCTCGACAAACAAAAGCTAAGGAAATTTCTGAACATTTTCCCAGAAAATCCTAATCCTCAACTTCGGGAACAGCGAACGCCAGATTTCCATTATGACCTAATATTTGGATTTTGTTTACACTCGTCGTTAACCTACCTGACCTGAGATTTGGATATGGACA
The DNA here is from genome assembly GCA_947179155.2 of Hedera helix. NCBI lineage: Eukaryota > Viridiplantae > Streptophyta > Magnoliopsida > Apiales > Araliaceae > Hedera > Hedera helix. The sequence continues at coordinate 58,759,911 of OX359265.1, read as the reverse complement.
GATCAAGATCTAAGAGGTACTACTACGACCAGGACTACGATCCCGAACCCTTACCCAGGACCAAACAACGCTACAATAACAACAGTGGCGGCCATTACGCCGCCCCCCACAACCGCCGCGGCGCCGTTGCTGGAGGCGGCGGTGGCGGCGGCGGCGGCCGTAAACTCCAAGACCCTAACCTTATGGTTACAACTAGTTATCGGATTCTGTGCCACGACATTAAGGCCGGTGGGGTGATTGGGAAGTCCGGTAGCATTATTAAGGCCATTAGGCAGCACACTGGGGCTTGGATCAACATGCATGAATTGATTCCTGGGGACGAAGAGAGAATCATCGAGATCTCGGATACCCGGAGGAGGGATCCGGAAGGGCGAATGCCCTCATTTTCCCCTGCTCAGGAGGCTCTGTTTTTGATACATGAGAGGATACTTGAAAGTGATGCTGCTCCTGGTGGGTACAATGTGGGGTTCGGTGGAGATGAGGAAGAAGAGTATGGGCCACGTGGCGGTGCCAATCGAGTGGTTACTAGGTTGGTGGTATCAAGGATGCATGTAGGGTGTTTGTTGGGGAAAGGAGGGAAGATAATTGAGCAAATGAGAATGGAGACTAAGACCCACATTAGGGTTCTTCCTAGAGATCATAATCTACCTCGGTGTGTTGCAATGTCGGAGGAAATTGTTCAGGTTTTGGTCTGCTTTGAAAGCCTTTAATTGCATGTTTAAGGATTTGAGTTTTATCAGCTTTGATTTGGTCTGGGTTTACATTGGTTTTATGACAATTAAGAAGTTTGGTTAATATTAATTTTTAACTAAAGGTCACCTTAAGAGTTGCTAGATGAGATCATAGGTTACAATCTTAGTTTCATTGTTTGAAACTTTGAATAATCTGCAGCAGAAGCTTGGCCTGATGAGTGAGTATCCGCTGAGGCATTGCAGCTATATAATTCACAAGCTCTAATTAATACCTGAAAGAGACCCATTTGCAGTATTGATTCTAAATAACTCTTTTTGATACTAAATTTTCCATACTCTGAGTTAAACGTCACTCGTATAGATGTGAAGGACATGGTAGCTAGACGGGAATATACATTGAAATCCTGGATACGTTGATAAAAACTGTTCGGGACATACAGGATATTAACACAAGTACATTACAATGTAAAGGAAATAAGTTCACTGTGTGTGTTTTTGTCTGGCAAGTTTTTTGGTACTTCAGTAATAGTTGATTAGTCGGTGTATTATTTGTTTAATTTCTTCTTGGCTTTGGACTCTTTGCCCCCATCAATATGTTTACCTCTTTCTATACCTTTTTCACAGTGATCTTAATGTGTGAAGAACTTGGGCAAGACGTCTGTCCTTTCTAATTTCTAAATATGTTTTAGATCAAAAGGTGGTTGATACATGTTTTTGTTTGCACTCATTATGCATGTTGTAATTTATTGATTTCACCTTGAATTTCTGTTTTGACATGCTATGCCCAAGTTTGATACATTTCTAGTGTAGGATGGTAGTCATGTAAAATGTGTTACTGTGTGCATCTCCTCGAGAAGTGTACACGTATATAATAAATGAGCTAAGAATCGAAATATTTATTTTAGGCTCCCTCACTAAGTGGACATTATGCGTAAAGATGGACTTAATTAGCTGCAGAGAACCCATAGTTTCTGCAGTCTTGCAAGATATAGTAACACGGAGTATGGAAGACCAAAGTGGTTTGAAACAAATTACTTTGACATTTCAAAGTAGATAGATGGAGGCGAGTTCTACTTTGTACTTGAGAGAGACATTTGCTCTTTAAAAGCTTAAAGTTCTTTTATGTATGCATCCGTTTATCTTTTTTGTAGTCTGATAGGATATGTTAAGCTGAAGAAAGGCAGGAATTTGGTAAACCAACATGCTCTTTTGCTCTAGCAATTTGTTTCTCTATGGTTGTACTTTTTAGAAGATAAAAAAATTAAGTTTGGTGCTTTATTTCCAATGCTTGATGTTCTAATCTAAAATTGTTATAAAAATTTGAAGTTCTAATACTCACAATATTAAAATTTGAAACTTCATGGATAGATATGTCAGGTTCACTATATTAAATTTTGAAACTTCAAGCACAGATATGTCAGGTTTACCAACCCTTTTCGTGCAAGGTTACGTTGTGTATTTTTTTCTCAATCTATTCGAGGTGGAGACTTTGATGTGACGACACAAGTGATATGATAAATCTCTCTTGCAGGTACTTGGCGATATGAATGCTGTGAAGAATGCTATAGCAATAATCTCTTTGCGGTTGAGGGAGAGCCAGCATCGTGATCGCAGTAATTTTCATGGTCGGTTACAATCACCAGAAAGGTTCTTTCCTCCTGATGATGATTATATTCCTCACATGAATCATCCACCACATAGAACATCAATGGATGGGCCTACTTTTGGATCTCGGTTATCTGCAAGTTTGACTGGTGCAAGAAGCAATAATTATTCCTCCCGCCAATCTGCCTACACAATGGAATCTGGACCTGTACTGGCTGACAATGCGCAGCCATTTTCTGGTGAGGACATTGTATTTCGAATACTTTGCCCAGTTGACAAGATTGATAGTGTTGTTGGGGAGTCGGATGGTATCATAGAATTGCTACAAAATGAAATTGGTGTTGATGTTAAGGTTGTTGATCCTGTGGTTGGCTCAGATGAACAGATAATCATCATTTCGTCAGAGGAGGTACTTGCTATCCCTGTATCTATTTCCTTTAGTCATCTACACCCTTTACAACTCTTAAATTTCGGCTATGCTTGTTGCAGTATGTTTGAAATTTTTGTCATGTTTAGACAGTAAGACAATAGTTACAACTGCTGTTAGTCTTCTGTCTGATATTCTCTCTTTCTTTTTTCTTATATAAACTTTTGAGAACTGTTCTAACTTGTAACTTCATTTTAGGGCCCAGATGACGAGCTGTTTCCTGCTCAGGAAGCATTGTTGCATATTCAAACTCGCATTGTCAATCTTGTTCCTGAAAAAGAAAATATTATTACTACTCGATTACTTGTGACATCTGGTGAAATAGGATGTTTGGAGGGAAGAGATGGAATATTATCTGAGATGAGGAAATTAACTGGGGCAAACATTCAGATCCTGCCTAGAGAAGAACATCCAGTATGTGTATCTGGGAATGATGAGCTTTTACAGGTTTGTCTACATATGCTTTAAATGCTAATAAGTTTCATATTCTGAAACGTGTATACTTCCAAATTCGAAGAAGTGAATTATCTTTGAGCGGCAAATAAATGGTTGGACTTCATTTACACCATAACATGTCTTGCTGTAGGGTTTGACCTTCATGAATTATCATCTGAAATTTCTTTCCTTATCTATGTCATATGCATCTCCTCCCTCATATTTTACTGCTTATTGGATCATAGTTTACCCAACCTATTGATTGAAATGATTTTGGCGAAAGATAATAGTGTCCAACTCTAGGTCCATAAGGTCACTAAACTGGGGCCTGTGGACAATAACAGTTCCAGTTCTGGCATTCTGAAGGGAACTTTGTACATCTACAGATTGTAGGGGAGATCAAAGCAGCTCGAGATGTCCTTGTAGAAGTGACATCAAGACTTCGGAGTTACCTGTTTCGAGAGTTCTTTCCAAAGGATATGCCCACACCTTTGGTTGCACCCAGTCCTTTAGGGAGTGCATTTGGACTGGAGGTGGCTTCTAGCAATAACATAAATCCATCTCGGGAAACTTTTTCTGGGAATGATCTTCCCACTGCATCCTCTCAGAATGTGACTGTAGCAACAGCACTGTCCGCAAAGGTAAATAAATTAAGAATTGTTTTTTCATTTAATACATTTGTTCCACAAAAAGAGACCCATTTTGACCTTTTGTTTTCCATTAATTGATATAATTCATTTATATTATGCAAACAATAAATTGTTTTATTAGTAGTACTTTTTAGATAATTTGTAATATTCACGGTTATATTGACTTAAGTCAACTGAATCATATCAATTTTAATTTTGGGGCTTCCAGAAACTGCCTTTAAAAAAGTCAAAATGGGACTCTTTCTGAGTTTTTATGAGCCTTCTTTTTTCATTGTTTATTTTTACCTAGAGGTTCGTGTTTTATATCTGATTGCAATAACAGATACAGGGTTAGTTGGGTGTTAAAATTTCCATTAACAGATACTGCTATTGAAAAATTTGTGTAAAAGATGTGGAGAAGCATTGCTGAGTTAATACCTTTCAGAGAAACCTATCTGTTTCGTCCGTAGTCTGGTGCACTGTAATTGCTGTTCTAGAAAAAAATTATTTTTGGATTTTAAAATTGTATTATTGTTCTGTAGGACTTTGGAGGTTCTAGCAGTGAAGCCGTAAAGCAGACTGAAAGTGAGCGTCGTGAAGATGTGCCAAGTGTAATAAATAGGTATGGAATATATATTTAATTTGCTAAGATTCCTTTATGAATAGCATTGCCATTTTTACATACTTTTTATTTTCTGTTTCTGGAATTCTTCCTCCTACTAGATTCCATGGTCCACTAGTCACTAGGAGTACACTGGAGGTTGTCATACCACAGCATGCAGTCCCCAAACTCATAACAAAATCAAAAAACAAGCTTGCCCAGATCAGTGAGGTAAGTCCGACTCCTCCGAAGTTCCATTACTTCATTTTGTCATTGTTAGTTGGATGATTTTTTATTTTAGTTTGATTTGTGTTGTATTCAAGCAGTTATCAGGAGCAGCTGTTAAACTGATTGAAGATGGACCAGAAGCCACTGAGAATGTCATTCAAATATCTGGTACTCCAGAGCAAGCTGAGAGAGCCCAGAGCTTGCTTCAGGGATTTATCTTGAGCAGTGAGTATCTCTCTCTCCACCCATGTGTGTGAGGGTCTATTTGATTTTTATCATTGATTTCTCATAGTCTGACCCCGACCATTTTCTATTTATATATTATAATTATAACGCAGCCCAAGAAGATGGTCCTTAATGTGGAATGAGGAATCTGGACAGCTTACTTTTAAATTTGGTATTTTTTTAAAAAAAAGGGCCTAGTAAAAGGTATTTGCTCTGTAATCTAGGCACACAAAGATTTGCATGTTATTTTATGTTTATTGCCAGTTCAACTAGGAGGATGTACAAAGGGAAACTCTGTGAGCGTAATTTCGAGAAGCTGCTGTTGTCTGTTGTACTCTGTAATGTATATGCTTTCCTGCATGGTTATTGGACCAAGTCAGGTACTTCCCCCCGCTACTGTTGCCCATTATAACATGGGTTTGCTGTTCAGTTGTTATTATGTATGTTTGTGTTTGAGAATGGTGACTAGAATACCCCCCCACCCACAACTTGCTTTCAAAGGGAAATTCAGGATTGTACGTCTTCACAAAGGAGGCTGAAGTTTGCCTTCTCTTTTATGTAGTCTAGTAATTCGTGTTGCTTCTCCTTCAGTTATTTGCATAATATCTGCTACTTGTTTTTGAAGAGGAGTGATTAACAAACATAAATCTTACAATTTGAGGTCTATCCGAGTCCATTACGAGACTCTTTTGAGTTCTTTTTTGTTTTCGAAAACGCGAGAAAAAAGTGATGGCTTCATGTACTGGTTTGGGGGAACCTTTAGTGCTTTTGTCTTGGTTTAATTTACTAGCTCTAAATTGTTGGTCTTGGATGTTTGAAGTCAGCTACGTGTACCTCTAGGGAACCTCTAATATTTACTTTTTGATTGTTTTAGTTTCCTATGAGCATCACTCAATGTTAGTATATTCTATGCCTTAAAAACATATCCTATTTTTTGTAATATTGGTTTTCTAAACTTAAATTTTTTAAAAATGGCCGAGTTAAAAAATAAATAAATGTGTTTTAGGATTTTTCTTGATGATGATGTTAATTCAGGTTATCTCCGATGTAGTTAAATGGCTATATTGTTTGTTGTTAGATACCCACATAGAGATGAGGGAAATTATTATGGGTATGTCGACGCCGGGATTTTCGTTCGTCTCGTTTTTTATTTATTAAAAATGTCCCTTTCCAATTTTAGCCTTTTGAATTAAATGTGATTTTGAAAAGGGTCGGCTTAGTGTCGACGGGTTTTGAAAGATCGATTTTTTTATGAGCCAATTGACCAGAGTCGCCAGTTGGTATATTTGAAATGGATGTACCAACTCATCCGAATTTGTTTTCGTAATCGCTGGCTCATATGTGACTCCGATTAATTGGTCCGCAAACCGAGATTCATAGAGTTCGGGGGCTTGCTTAAGCGAGGGGAAGGTGTTAGGCACCCCCCGACTTCCGTGAAACACGGTTACCGCAATCTTGATATTTTCCTATCCTTTTTAAATCCTAAAATGTGTGGTTTGCGTGTGTGTGCGTGCGTGCCTAGATGAATGTTTGTGGTGCGTTTTGCATAAAAGTTCGCTTTTATTTTTATATGGCAAAAGTGTTATCTGGAAAGTGTTTTGGACGTTCTTTGACCCAAATGACGAAGTTTCGCTTTTTATAAGAAAGATTGATTTTAATTTCGAAAGCGTTGAGGGTTTTTTATTTAGATGTCATTTTAGAAAACAATAGTTTTAAACTTTTGTCAAATAGGAATCGAGACTATACATTGCCTTCTAACAGTTAATATAAATAAAATGAAGGCAACTTCTAGAACTCTTTAACCCTATGCACAAAGTTTATGAAAACGTTTATTTATTTCTTGAAACACATTTTTATGACATTTCAAAACCAAATATAGCCCTTTCGTCAAATAAAGATCTAAGTTCGCCAAAACTCTTTACCTTTTAAACCTCGTGTGTCTAATATCCTAATTTGATTATTTTTAGAAAATCTTTATCATTTGCCTTATTTTGGAAAATCGTTTTTTGTGTCGTGAATCAAAATAAGCATTCAAAACGTGTCGGGGCTATCCATGGGCATGTGAGCCATCCAGACAACCCCAAACACCCACAATCACATACTTTATTATTATTACGGGGCCTTAACCCGATCCCGACTCGGTATCGCTTTAAGGCCCAATATTACATTTACACAACCACAAATCCTATCTGATGATTACATATACCAAAAAATGTCCATCATCGGGATTTGACCACGAGGATCTCCTCCCTAGGCTCACATTCACCCAAATCGTGGCACAACCAACACTAAACCAAATCTAACGAGATTTAACATTGCTATCATACTACATAGCTCAAATATCACAACTCTAACACTACAAACTACTCATTACCACAACGAACGATTATATCACCGTACGGATGTCCTCGGGGCGTTAGGAGGAGTTATGTTCCAATGGAACCCTCGCTAACGACCCCTAATCCACGGATCCTTTATCAATATATATAACAATAAACTACATCAAATAAACCAATTCGACATTATGCTAACAATACAACAAATAAAACTCAAGAACACACTCCTTTCACCTTGCAAAATGCCGATTTAAAGCTTTTATATTCCACAAATCGAACAATACCACAAGAAAACTAGACTACTTAGCACAATACAATGGATCTAAGCTTGAAAATGGCCAAGATCCGAGTTCTCTCTCTCCTCCCGCGCGCTCTTTCTCTCTCTCTTTTCTTTCTTTTTTCTTCTCCCTCTGGTTCTCGGGTTGAAGATGGCGATCTATAGTGCCTCAGCAGGCAGCCGCAGATACATCTGCGGCCAGCCGCAGATGCATCTGCGGCTGCCTGCTGTGGCCGTCTCCTCGGCTGCCGTGTGCCGCCCTCGAGCCACGCGAACGTCTTTTTGTCGGCAGCCGCGACTGCATCCGCGGCTGTCCGGCGCATTTTTCTCGAATTTCGTGCCACGCGGTATTAATTTGCCAATTTCTGCTGTATTATTTTGGGAGGCTGTATTTTTGCAGTCCGGAACTCCCTGGGAAACGTGTCATATTGTTCTGGGAGGCTAGTTCGGAGGGTTGCGACTTGATGTAGCTTTTGACAATTGTGCCTGTCTTTCAGGGGGCGCTGCCCCCTACCCCCCCGCCAGCTCACCGGCGAGCTGGGCAGCCGCTCGCTCACCGGGGAGCGAGACCCCCGAACATTGTAAGCGGAGTGGCCATCAGTCGTCTTTTGTGGTCGGCTCAGGCTTTTCTGGGTCAACTGTTCGCCTTGCCTCAAGTGACCGGATGCTCGTTGTCCGTGGTGGCGGCTTTGACCGTAAATCGCTGGGGTGGCATGGTGTTGGGGTCCACCTTCTTTTCCGCGTGTCGGGTCAAATGACGATTTTACCCTCCTGCCAGGGTTAGTCCAAAAGTGCAAAATTTGGGTGTCTACAGGGTATATATTATTATTATTGTATTAATATTGTAGTAAAATATATAAATACTCATGTAGGTGTGCCTAGGACCGACTGGGTCAAATGTATTTTGGTATCATGCCGTATGGAGCCACCGTCGAGTTTAGTATTGCAGTGAAGAGCGTGCTTGGCTTGGTAGGGGCACCACCCCCCGTCCAAGGACTTCTCACGCTCCATGTCTGCACTTAGTTGACGCTTTCGCTTCTTGGGACAACCACTGCCTTCTTGTCTTATAGTAGAAATACATCAGAGTTAATCGCTAGGAAACAGGTAGGTCGAACCTACCCCAGGCCTAGCAGCCTTCTTGAATCCTTAACACGCGATGAAGCTTCCGGTACCCTACCCCAGGCCTAGCAGCCTTATCCTTAACACGCGACGAAACTTCCGGTACCTCAGATTCCATCGCGTGAAAAGACTCATTTTCATTCTACTAATGATAATATATACTCCCTTTGTCTCAAAATAAATAAATATAGGATATAACTCTATTTTTTAAAGTTGTGTGCAACTTGGGCAAGGGATTTTTGGGTAAAAAATTCTTTTAAAACTTGGGAAAATAACTCACTGGCAAACGGTACTAGGTAGGATGCATTTATTTATTTATTATTGCTAAGATGGTCTGGTCTACTTACAAATCCAGTTGGCTAAATTTTGGTTAGCTTTCATGATTTGAAAAATATTAACTTGTAAATTCTCCAAAATAGAAGATCTTTATTAACTTTTAAAGTCGATCTGATACTATATTTTTAAATTTAAAATTAAAAAATCTTATAACTTCTAAAAAGTTTACAAGATTCATTAAAAGTTTATATGTCAATTTTGAATTCAACTGTAAGTTCCTTTAACAACAGCATACCATTTAAATGGTTGGTCTTAGTTTTAAGTATAAGCTCTTTCACCAGATAATCTTCAAGACGTCCTGGGTCCATTTTTTCTTGTATTAGCTTTAATTAGAGGACATAAATAAAAGCATTGAATCATATGCACACTTTCATTGCACTGATTTTTTTCTATTGAATCATCATGAGCCTCTGGTGAATTTGAAAGAAATGTCTGTTTGATAACAAACACAAGTATTTTCCTTTTTACTTGTTTTTGTTCTCGTTCTCATGTCCGTGTCAGTAGCTTTACTTGGGTTCGTTTTGTATAGTTGGTGTTGCAGATGAACTTGTAATCTCATTTCAAGATGGCTTGGACCATACTGACCATTGGGTATTCGGAATTCCTCAGGATGAGTCAAGTGTGTTTAGGCGTTCACTCTGCGCAGTTGCAGAAACGTATCATGTACACATCTCTGTTTGCCTCCAAAACCAAAAGGATAACATTAAGCTTTACATGATACCTCGTAAATCCTTTCCTCGCTGCTCCTGTAGTCAGATGTTTGCTACGACTGGCTCATTAGATATGGAGGCTCTGCACTGTTTGGTGTCCATTCAGAGCAGATTGGAGAAGGATGACAGCGACTTCCTGGAGCTGCTCAAGAGGGTCTTGAGAATTCAAGAGAAAGCCTTTGGGGCGATGACAGTGAGGAGGTTATGGAAACTCTGAAAAAGATTGTATTCTACCTGGACAAAATGGGGATGATGAACGGGAAATTCCCTTTGCAAAAAAGATTATCTGTATAAGCTCAGAGCCAAATACAAACAAATTGTTTGGTATCAATGAAATTATAATATTTTATCATCCGTCTTTTTCTTATATCAAGTTCATCATTCTTTGATCCGTTTATGCTGATTCTTTACATTACAAAGAGATGTCAATTTGTAGCTTATACAAATAAAAAAATGTGCAGTTAAAAGGTTAAACAAACGAACACATGAATAATATGAAATATCACGTGACAACTGTTTTAAGACCATCGAATAATTACTCTCACGTAACTATCAGTTAATAGCTCCTATATTTAATATTTATATTCATTTACACCTCTAATTGTACTTCCCAATATCTAAAAGTAAATATATTTGGAATGATAATATTTAGAAAAGCGTTTGTTTACTTTTATCTAATCCCTAACCGGAGCAGCTACTACAATTTCACAAAAACATTTTAAAAAATAAATGGGCCGTACGCCGGTTCGGCATTTTATAGGTTTTGGGTTCGATACCGGGTTTAAACGACCAAGTTGCCTGCCCTAAATCCACTTTAGCAGTCCGAAAAGGGGCTTTGTTTTATTCTTGTAATCTATATTGGCACAGGAGCAGTTCTGAGTTTTGGTTGGGCTGCCTGTAAATTATTTGGGTTCTACCGGAATATGGAAACTATTGCTGCTTCCATCTCAGTTGATGCACATACACTTCCCTTTCAATGGGAGTTCAGCTGGTAAGAGTCTCTCTCTATTATTTGTTCATATATAGCTACACCTACTTCTACGTACTCCTTCAGTTTCACAAAAAAGAGCCTACGTGAAAAAAAATACTCCATCAAATGTGACTCTTCTGTGGAATGGGGATTACTATTCTTTAGAGTGCAATTGGGTTAATCTTGTTATGTGGTTATGCGTGTCTTTTCCTAATTGTATTCTAAGATTTCGGTTGATAATCAATTATGGTCTTCTTTATTAAACTGTATTTACTCAATTTTCTCTGAAAAACTTTGCTTCTGTTATTTTGTGCATTGCTCATTCCGTTTCAGAGCATAGTTTGTCAAGGAGATAAATTCTTAATATCTTAGAAGCAATGAGCCAATGACAATGATATCCAACGGGGGCATGTTTGTTTTCAATTTCTTAGAGGTAGATTCTGCTTGTTTCCATCTAAATTGTTTTTGTAGATAATATTTTTTTTGGTAACAAGAAGAGTGCAAATCCTAACTTCATAACTTCTGAAATTATGTATCACTTTTATACCATTTGTATCATAGCAAGATTAGTTTTGGTGATTCAGGAGTATAGCAGTCAAATCACATGGATATGATAATATTTACATATTTAAAATTGGAGAATGAAGTCTTTTATTATTTCTCTTTTCCCTGTTCTGAATGTAAAAATAAGTAACTTCACCTGCAAATCGCATTAGACTTGAGAAGTTCTGTGGGCATGAAAACTTATTGTTGAATGATATTCTGAATCTAACTGAGTTGCGATTGCACTTCGAGCTCTTGGAGAATTTTATTAGCTATGTTCCCAACTATCAAATTATTTTATGCATCTCTTCATTTTACTTGATTTTTTGCATAAAAATGAATAGAAGTTATCTTCCCCAATTTGTTGTTCATCATGTGAAGAAACATATATAATAATCAAATACAATTATAGTTGTATTCTCCGAGGTTTCACTCTTATTATTCCATATTTTTGGTTTTTCAAGTTTTTGGACAAAACCGGTTCCCTTTTATCTAGCTGCTAGTGCTCACTTGGTCGAAGAGTCATCAAACAACAACCTTCCTGCTTTCCTCTTAAATTTGGAGAGACTAGCAACTAAGTCTTTGAAGAAGATATAACACTTAGACAGGTCTATCATCCTAGAGATATTCTGGGATTTATAGCCAACCATGGGGCATTTAGCTGTTGTTGGATTTGGGATCCCTTTGACCATGTATTTCAACTTTGTCGTGCCCAACAGTGTTTGGTAATTGGCAGTATTAAATAAAAAAGACATGCTATTTTTGCTTTGTGTTTAAGTGATTAAAAGAATTTTGTTTACAGTGACTTGGAGGTAGATTATGAGACCGAGGAAAATGCTAATATAATATATTCAGCATTGGCTGTTGATAAGGAGGTAATTATTTCTTGATGCTCTAGCCATTTTGTGCGCTATGAATTGTAGTTTAATCAGATTCTTACTGAATTGTATTTCAACTGCAGTTGCAGCCAGACAAAGTCAGAAGGCAGATGTTAGTAACTAATGGGAAGCTTTTAGTGTGAGCTCCTTTCCTCTCAACAACCACAACCACTATTCTGAACCTTTATAATACTGGATATGCTTTATAATTTGTTTTCCAGAATAACCTGTATATTGATTGTCCATTTGATTATTTTTAAATTTTTATATTTATGTATTTATTTATTTTTATTTTTTTTGGGGGGGGGGGGGGGGGGGGGGGGGGGGAATTGGGGGTTTGATGATCTGAAACATATGGTTGTTTTAGGCAAAAGCTTCTGACTATAACAAATGCCAATATTTAGATATGGAACACAGTTATTTAACTTTTCTCACCAAAGTTTGTTTTGGTTTGAAATATTGCCAGGCCACCTAAACTTATAAGTTTATGTTCCTTAGCTAACACGAATGTTTCAGGGGTTTTTTTATCTTGTAAAAATGTGAATGAAAATCTAGGGAGCTCCTGATCCTGTCTAGTTTTCCATTACTGCCATCAGTTTTGGAAAAGAATTTCTTAGAAACTGAATCGGAAAAGTATTTAATTATTATTAATTATAAAACTACAATGGTATTATTGCATAGACTATCATTATTTCTTCACATAATGTAAGGATGTCATTTCCCCTCAACTCCTAATTTTATTGTATTATATGGGTGCAAAGTTCCTGTTTTATTTTTTCGTTTTTATTGGTTACAGTAAGATTTCCAAGAGGCAAAAACCATTTGAATGATACAAACTTCATATGTTAAACCTTACATCAATCATTTACACTTTAGGAATGTCTCACTTTCAATTTTCTTTTGTCATATTGGCACAGGCATTTTGAGGCGGTTGAGGCAAGATTTCTTCGAGCATCATATAGTGCTGTTGTAGATGTACTTACTCTAGCCACAAAAACAATTGAAGAGTTCGGTCAAGGAATGGAGTTGTGACATCAGTTTTATCAATCCCCAGTTATTGTTCTTGGTTTCTAAATCAACTAGCTGTATTTTTATCTGATAGTACTACAAATTTATGGAATTTCAGCTTTAATTGAAAACTTATACTTTGGTATAATTCTCCCTCTGGATGGCATTTTATTTTCTTTATATGTTAATTTTCTTATTTTAGCATTTGGTGAAAAACTCTGGGCTTCCTCAAAACTGCAGATAATGTGAACCTCATAGTTCACAGAATCCTGGCCAAATTATTAGTGTGTTAAGCGGGGCTTGGAACCTAACCTCAAATGTTAATAGAAATAAGGTCAAAATGGCTACAATAATGCCTCTTCCTAAAGAGAAATGCAGATATTTTTAAAAATAAAAAAGAAATAGAAAAGAAAGGTAGATGCAACTGAAGTACCAGAACATGGTTACAAATGAATTTCTGGAAACGCAGCCAAAATATCAGGCATACATTTGTAACTTTCTAGCTACAAAGAACCTCGTGTTGGAATCAATTTACCACCAATTTATCTAATAAAACAGAGCGGTTCAAATTCCAAAATTTCAACATTCAACGGTCTCAAATTAATTTAGACTTCAACATCAAACAGTCTAAAATCATTTAGGGCTTCAACATCTAACAGTCACTAATATATTACTCATTTTCTCCCTAAATTTAATATTTTTTTTTTAAAAATCTATCCACTCACATTTCCCTCCCAAATCAAACTCACCACTACACTACAATAATAATAATAATAATAATAATAATAATAACAATAACAATAATAATAATAATAATAATAATTATTATTATAATAATAGTAATAATATTAACAATAATAATTATAATAATTGTAATAATAATAATAAAAATAATAATAATAAAAATAAATAAATAAATAAATAATTACATGTAAACAACATGGGGTCACCCTTTTAGCTTTGACGCCCATTTTCTGTTTTTCGAGTATTGTGGTCGTTTTGTTTTCACATGCAAATTGATTTGGGTGGGAAATCATAGGAACGGTTCAAATTCATTCTAATTGATTTGTAAATTATTTTAGGTTGTAAAGACTCTTTAGGTAATAGAGTATTTTTGAAATTTTAATTTTTGTCGTGCCTTCAGGTACGGACAATTATGTGTCATCTCTTTGGTGTTTTTGCGGACTATATCAAGAGCAACTATTGTAATAGACTCTGACTTATGGTATGATAATCTTTTGTCCAAATTCAAGAAAAAATATAGAGGAAAAAATATTATGGTGATGCGATTTAATTGGTGTTATGACAATACTTTTTTGTTTGGACTTAGAGGACTCATTTTATACTTTTGGGTATATATGCAAAAGTCTTTCTTTTGAATTTTAACATCTTTTTTTCCACTCATTGCATCCCATCAAATGGCTTGCAATACTATCTTTTTTCCACAGAAAATACTGTTCATGGATCATATTAATCGATGATTAAAGATACTGGAGACAAATAAATGCTGTCAAACTTCTCATTTCGTTTTATTTATAAAAGAAAGGTGTGTGGAATACCCAAAAATATTATATTACACAAATTTGAACTCACTATCGTCAATCAATTAATTGCTTAAACCTGCCAAAAAACTAATTTTAAGTTATGAATGAATAGCATACTAATGTTTATCTAAAAAAAAATTATGACTAGATTGAGTATCAATCTTTTTTTATTAATGGTTGAACTCTCAGTTCTATTATGAAATTGAGAGTCCACAACAGTTTTAAATTTTTCAATCTAGAAATATTGGATATAGTACTCAACTGTTATATTAATTGTACCGTGCCTTTGAATACGGGTTATCCCTAGTACAATGTATAATGCTTGCAACCAACTTTGTATAATTATGTCAAAAGTAACATACAAGACTGCTGGATAAACTGAAAATGGAAAAGTTGAGAAAGCAAATGGAGGTAATGTGAATGTTGTTTCCACGTACTTTTGACCTCCTTTCCCTCTGTCACAATACCATCATCAGTATTCATCTAAGTAAGTGTATAGCGTGTCATCTTTCTTCGACTTGCGCCTACTGAGCAACGCCTTAAGGAGACGTTTACTTTTGCTGGGAATTTGATCAGTATCTTCGTGGTTTTCTTTATCTGCACGGAGGCGCATTGAAGTTGATTTTCGAGGCTCTGAAGGAAGCTGGTGCAGATGAAACAAACCCAAACATTAAAACCAAAACATGAAACAACAAATTCAACCGAGTAAATGAGAGCAACTCTAGAAAGATGGACAAGGTTGCTTGCTGAAGAAATCCTATAATTAAATTTTCCCTCCTGTAGTATGGGAATAGAAATAAAAAAAGATAGAAGGATCCGGTACATACCCCTTGCCTAGAGTTCGGGGTGGTAGGACGACTCACGTTTGGGGTGGTTGATCTTGAAATTGGAGTGGCGGATCTTGAATTTGGCGTGGTTGGCCTAATAGAGAGGGATCCAGAACGTAAAAGAGGAAATCGATGCGGTGAAACTGTTAGCTTCTCTGGTTCATTAAGATTGACATGGAAAATAAATTAGAAAAGATGCAAGAATTCCAAACACAAAGAAATGAAGCTAATAAGAGAAGTTTTGAAGACATCAATGATGTTAAAATTACAAGGACAAACCTATATCCTTTTTGGACATGCTGCCACTGAATAAAAAATTCCCAGGTTGCTGTGAAGGTCGCGGAGAAAGTGATATGGACCGCCCATTTCTGTGCGCAACAAATTTTAACAGTAAAAATCCTGGTACTTCTACAGACAGGTAGAAATACTAATTTTGATGTACTATAATATCCAATACTGGAGCTTAAAAGAAAAAATAATATTAATTTGTTGTAATGGAAGTTACCTGACTGAAGATGGTGGGGTTTCTCTGATTGTAGCTTGAACAGCTTTGGGAAAACATTCAGCTCATAAGTACATATTGATAGCACCAAAATCTAGCTAAGAGCAATACAAATCATAATGAGATAAAACAAGAAGCAAGCTACCATTCTTAAATTCATGCCAGTCATCTTGATCATCCAGATTACATGCTTCGTATATTGATTTAGTTTGGTTTGCACCATGCATGGTCTCCCCAACTGAAAATTAAGGAAGTATATATAACCGAGTATTAAAATCTCACATGTCCCACAATAAAGATAATAGCTTGTGAACTTATCCAATGCAACATTTTTATGTAGAAGATAAAGACAGAAAAGAAAATTTACACATAAAATAAAAAGAATGACAAGTAATTGCCTGGCAAGATATAGTGTTTATGGTACTTTGGGGTATTTATCACCAGTGACTGCTGGGAAAGGCCTTCACGATCAATATATGCCTGGCATGTCCGTAGTCTCTAAGACACCAAATCAAAAGAATGTGGAGGATCAGCCTTCCGTATAAATATTTATTGCTCTATATACATAAAGGAGCAAAATTGCCAATACAGCTTATATATTTCTATGAATTTTCAGTTATTTTATTTGGCACAATCATCCAGAATTTTCATAGCATAAAATCAGCTGCATCACATGGCAAGAAAGATAAACAATTGATCTCATACATCACAAATTAGCTGTGTGCAATCAACATCTATAAACATCCTGAATACCAAATATCAAGATCAATCAGGCCTAACATCATGCAGTGCGTGCCATCCAAAATTTTAGTCTGAATAATTGTTAAATTTATCCAAGAATTCAAGTACATAACCAGAATCTATGACTAGTGGGAACGTTATTCTGGATTTCAAATATGAACTTCAAATGGAGATTCATTTAACACAAATAAAGCTCTTAAATATCCCTCTAATTACTAAAGAAGCCATAGCATACCTGTTCAATGCAAGATACCCTAATCTCTGTTCCAGAAACTTCATCAACTTTCTCATCCAACAGATCATTAACCTTGTAGGTCACAGAGCCCAAATGGTCCACAGTATTGACAAGGGCTTTAATGGTGTAATCTTTTAATGTGTCCACCACTCTGCATGAAGTTTGAGGAATAAACAAAAGAAAAAATGAAACAGGATAGAGAACTTTAAGCTTTAATTTGCGAAGACCAATTGTCCTAATGAGTTACTCACATCTGTTTTGAGTCATCATTTCTGTAAGATAATTCAAAATACTCGGCGGCTGAGTACAATTGCTTTCTCAGATTCTTCAAATCCTGTAGAAAAAATTGCAAAAAGCTATTTTAGCTCAACTGAAAGGCTTTTTAGTATCAGGTAGGAAGGATAAAGGTATTTTGTAAGCTATGCTGCATCTGTTAACAAGCCAAACTGATACACATTGCTACATGCTTGGACCAACGATTACTAACTTGTAAAGACTACTGAATCTTAGATTGCCAATTATCTTTGGCACGACACAAACTTCTTGATATGACAGTGAAGTTAGTTGGCCTTAATACAACTGAAAAATGCAGTTCTTTGACTTCTTTCCTATATAAGATAAGAATGACCAAGAGATTACCATAAGACTATCTGAAAAGAGCAAGCTCTGGTGCATAGAAACTTCATCATAACTGGCTGGTTCTCGGGGAAGACGGACTGAAGCAGATGAACTCATTGTTTCCATTATCGAGACACTAGTAGCTGAAGATTCCTTATCCTGCAACAACCGTTCCCTCAGGTATAAATACAAACCCAAAATATATACAATACCAATAAAGAATGAAATGATATTCTAGTTCTGATTCTAATGCAAGATTCTGTAATATAATGTTAAATTGCACCTTTTATTTTATGAGTTTTTGATCAATTTTGGGTTTAATTTAGACTCATTAGTTGGTTGAATTTAAATTAAATTAAAAGTGCATTTGATAGCCTACTAAAAGGAGATTAAGAGAGAACAAAATATAATTCAAGTAGGAATTATACATTGAATTTTAATTATATTTAAAGTGGGGTATATAAAAAGGTATATTGTTGTTTGCAAAACTACTTTCTTTAAGTCCCACATCGATAAGAAATAAAACTATTTAAAGTTTTATAAACATTAGTGAAATAGTTTAATTTACTTGTGGTACTAAAGGGAAGGCTTGGATCGGGTCACAATGACGTGGTGCAAAGCACCATCTACTCGCATCCGGTCGCGTTGCAAAGTCGCATTGGCACTTTAAGCGCACTTTGCCCGAGCCATGAGCCTATTTTTTTAGATAGAGCTCAAATCAGATTGATTCACCTGATTCAATAATCAACTACAAACAAAGTTAATTTTCTGAAGTTACAGAAAATATATAGTTTTCATTTGTGAGTTGCTGTCATATTGAAAATATATAGACTAAACATATATCCTGGAGGTATATTGCCAGCAACCTTTAGTAAACCTTAGTGGTAAGGGGCAATAAACACTTTGACGGGAACAACCCATGTCAAACCATTCTGTTCCAATTTTAAGATTGTGTGAGAGTTTATATATAATCCATCCTTGAGCCCAAGACTAGAACCCTCATTCATCACTTAGAATTACAAGTCAAAAATCCATCAAGTAATAAAGCATTGAAATGAAAAGGCAGGAGAGTCTTCTAGTACAAGTTAGAACTAACAAGGAATCTCATTTCTTGTTGTAAAGTGGCTCGTTGTTGAACTTAATACAATACAAAGTACAAACCAATATGTTCTTCGAAGCATAAAAAATACAAAATGCAGAAAGATTAAACCAGAAGACTTTAATACATGTGCAAGCACCCCAAGAGAAACATATCGACAAACTTAAAACATAAACTTTAATAATGCTGCCATTATCCCAAAATCCCTTTAGTTTAATATCCTAAACTTAACCATTACACCCTCATTGTTCTATAAAGTACATCCTCGGATAAGAACTCAATCCTTAAAATAAAAAAAAAACAATCCTGAAAGAAAAAAAGAAAAAAAAAAACAAATTACTTGAGAACTCGATCCTTAAAAAAAAGAAAAAAAAGTAGTAATCTTTCATCAAAATAACTTCAATTGGTAACTGGGGTAGTAATGGAAAAACAAATTTTACCACTCCATGATATTTCCATTCAGTAGCACCTTTAGCAAATTCAATATCCGCCCTAACTTCTAAAACATGATCAATTTTAAGCAAAAATTAGTGAGGAAATGAATAGAGCAACTCACCTGGGTTTTGTTCAGCTGGAGCTATATCAACAATCGTTCATGTGTGAATGTAAATTAAAGGGTCCCAAGTGGTTCTGAAGGCCAAATGAGACATAAACTAATGTAGAGTAGGGGGTTGGTATTAAGAATTTGACTTTAACAGAACAGAAAGAAAAGGACAACTATGGCTTTTGTGTTACAAAATGAAGACGAGAAATACCAGAAATGTAGAGAGAGAAAGTGGGGAGGAAGAGGAGGAAGAAAAGGGGATAGCATAAAGGCGAGCACGTTGGTATGTAGAGGGAATCCGGAGCAAATTATAAGCAGAAGTCTACTCCTTTCAGAAGCCAAAACTTAATGGGTCATAATTCGTATAGTCGTTGACACTTGTCTATAAATTTTACTCATAAAATTTATCCCTAAAAAAAATAAAAAAATATGACTCTATTATATTTATCTTAATAATTAAAAATAAAACTATACTATTTTATCTTTTTTACAAATAAGTTTAAAATTTTCCTAATTTGTTGCATCCAAAATCCTCTCTTGGTCGAAAAATTATTAGATGCATCTGAACAAACCGTCGCACATTATTTATATGGTGTTATGTGAATATTTAAAATATGTCATTTTAATTTAAATATTTACATAACACTACATAAATAATATGGGACACCACATAACAGATAAATCAAAATCACTCAAAAATTACTTATCTCGATATGTCTCCTTCATCATTGCCGTTTGCTAGGTTGTGGGATCCTTTTTTGTAAGAATAAGTATAAACATATAATAGTCAAACAATCAAATCAAGCACTATATTTATCTATATTATTAAAAAATAGGACATAACATTATTTGTGTCATGTTTTATATTTTAATAATATAAATAAATATAATATTTAATTATTTTGTGTGTAGACTTGTATCGCTTCCCCCAAATTTTTCATGTTAGGTAAAGCCGTAAAGTGTCCTAATTAGTTTAGTAGATTTTTTTTGGAGGGAAAGATGGTCAAAAAGGTGCAATTGCTTTTTTATTAAATGTAAATAAGTATTAATTTATAGATTAATTACAAAAATATTAACTTAAAATTTTGCGTTGAAGTGTGTGTTTATATAATTTGTTTTCCCTTTAGTTTGGAGAAATGATTTCATAATTTAGGAGTATGATGAACAATATACTCTTCTTCTCACATATTTTTAGATTCTGTGTGAGATCTCTTGTATTAAAATCCATGTGTATATGAAAAGAAGAATATACTATTCATCATGTCCTCGGTGTATTTAATAATTCTGTTAATTTAAGAATGCTCTTATGTACTTATAGGATTGACTACCATAATTACATTTATCTTTAAGTATATTACAGAAGATGTTAAAATAATTTATTTTGTAGTTTTGTCATTTTAAGGCTTTAAGGAAAAAATACTAGTATTATACATGGGAGTATAATTATACACACCTAGTCAGCGATTGGGCCCACTATGTATGTGTCAATCGTATCATCATCGGCCCCACTGTCTGTCAAAGTTATTTTCAGTGCTACTTTTTTTCAAGCATTTTTATTTATTTTATTCGAGAGGTGGAAGCGGAAGCCGTGATTGGTGTCGGAATGCTAATTTTAACTAGTACTAATTTTTATTTTATAGACTCCATTTCTATATGTAGTACAAACATTCTCATCACTGCCGTGATTGGCTGCGGGCCCCCCCCCCCCCCTACATGCATTCAATTCTTAAGTGGACTGGGCTAACCTAAAACTACCCTTTTCTTTTGAAAATATATAGGAGATAAAAAAGAGAGCATTAAACCAAACATACTCCCGCCTCCATTTCACTATGAGCAATTGAGCATTGCAGGCCTTTGTTGAGGGTGAACAGAACATTATAAACAAAGGAAATTAATATTTTTATAAATTAATGTGATATTTTTATAAATAAATTTTATTTTTAATTAAATTAATTATTTGTGATTTAGTTAAAAATTGGATTTATTTACAAAAATATTAAATCAACCATCATAAATTTAGAATATACATACACGTCTCATAATACAACTACTAAGGACTAACTAAATGTTTATATTACTTTACAAATTTTGGGAGTTGTTTTTTCACTAATAACTATAATAATAATAATAATAATAATATAAAATAACACAGTATATTCAAATTTGTTATCAAAATTTCATTAATATGCCACACTATTAAACTAAGAATTTTTTTAATAGATAAACATATATAGAAAAAAATATAATCTTAATATTTACAAAAAAATTAAAATTTAAACTTCTTTCCTGGAATATTGGAGGGAGTAGTATGAATACGAAAGATATACTACTAAACTTCAATCAATTTAGTAAATCCCAAACATGAAAAATCCATGTCAAAAACGAATGAAAAATCCATCCAACAAGATGAACAAAGTAAAAATATGAAATAGTAATACGGAGTGATATTAATTCTGTGATGTTAATTACTACTACTATATGAAGATGATATTAGGCGGCCGCAACCACAAAACGGTCCCTACTTATGATAGAAATAGTGGGGTATAAGAACGGGATATCCTATAGGTAAATTTAGCTATGGCGGCTCATACTGTATATTTGGCGCACTAAATTTTTAATCACGAGGCACTAAAATGGGCCAGTTTTAACGCGTTACTAGATTGAGAGTAATTATATACATACTCCTACGCTATGTATATCATCAAAGGAATTAATGTACGTACTCTGTTAATTAATGACCTCGTTGATTGTTCCACATCTACGTTAAACCTCCTACTCCATCATCATTAACGGAAAAAAAAACCTAATCTTTTTGGAATGCATGCACGTATGTTCACATTGATGATTCATGTATTTTTGCTCCTCCATTTTTTTTTTTGTTCTCTCTTTTTTCTTCTAAGAGCCAATATTTATGCATCATCATGATGCAGCCCCTAGTGATTGGTACTCGCTCACTAATTAATTACCACAATTAATTTGGATTCCACAGTTTTATCGTAACTCCCACAATCGTGTTCATGAACTCCATTTAATAATTATGCATATATCTCCTCATCAATTTATTAAATTAACCCTTTATAAATTCTGCTTTATATCTCCATCCATTGCTCCCTCCTTTGTCTTTTACTCTCTCAGAAATAATGAATTCCATTGTGAGAATGGAAGATCAGGATGATTTTTACCGGTTTAATTACTTGCAAGATCAACAAAATCAAGGGTACGTTCGAATAATTCATGCATTCTGCAGAAAACCACCGTCTTGTATAACAACAATTTTATTCTTTTTTTTTACTTTATTAATTGACTAATTTTTATTTTTTCTGCTTCTATATATGTTTAATTTAATTATCAATCCAGCAGAATATTGGAACAATATTTGACATTTCCTGATAGCTCCAACCTCTTGTTTCCATCAAGTGGTCTGGCTGAATTCTATTCTTGGTTTGATCCTGAGTTCATGTTGCTGCAAAACAATCACATTTCTGATTTAAACTTGAAAGATATGGAAGAAATTACGGGCGATATATTAGGCTCAGTTGATGCTAACTTTTTCTTATTTCATGAGGATAAAAATATTGTGATTGATGCTAAGCCAGTTCAACACTTTCATGGTCACGAATCTGCCCGTAACTACAATAATAATGTTGGAAATGAAGTGGTCCACGGTACTACAATGCAAATTCACGGAGATCAGTTTATCAGTAGTAGTAATAGTAGTATTTCAAGGCGAAATCATGAAGAGGTGGTGATTAGAAGGCAAACAGGAAGATCCAAAACTCGTAAACTGGAATTGGATGAAATCCAAAAGTGTTTTGATATGCCCATAACCAAAGCTGCTAAGGAACTCGGGGTTGGCTTGACTGTGCTCAAGAAAAGATGCAGGGAACTCAATATCATGAGATGGCCTCACCGGAAAATCAAGAGTTTGAAGTCTCTCATCGATAATGTTAAGGTACGTAGGTAAATACGTTTATATATATATATATATATATATATATATATCTTAATTATCCAAAATCAAATAAAAAAAATGTATGTCAAGTAGTGTTGTTTTAACTTTTAAATATTATGGTAGGAGCTGGGATTAACAAATAAGATCGAGATAGAGATGCTGGAAGAGCACAAGAGTATGATTGAGAAACTTCCACAACTTGAATTGACCGAGAGAACCAAGAAGCTTAGGCAAGCTTGCTTCAAGGCCAATTACAAGCTGAAAAGAAGATTCGTAACTGCTGCTGCTGCTCTTACTTCGACCGAGTCGACTCACCATCTTTCTCAATTATAGTACGTACCGGTATTTATATAGTAGTACTGTAGCATTTCAGCTTCCCTTTCTTAATATGGGTGGTCTAATGATGAATGGGGCTGTTTTTGTCGTTCTCTCCTGTTATCTACATTACAAATGCCAACAACTACTTGGGTTGAGTTATTTCTTTCTTTCTTTCTTGTAATTAAATTAGTCCAAATGCACGTACAAACTCTGTTTTGATAATCCTATATATATATATATATATATATATATATATATATATATATATATATATATATATATATAGATCGAATGCTGAATTAATGATTGATTGACATGCATTTTATCTTTTAGTGTAATTACTTATAAAATGGGAGTCACTTATTTGGACAGGAGTGTTTATAAGAAAGGTAAATTTTAAAAAAATAATTGGGTTTTCTTGTTAATTGTAAAACGGCAGTACTACAGTTAAATGGAATAACACTTTTTCATGCTTAGTTAAGTAATCATGCGCCACAAACTTGGTTGCATATAAGAAAATTACTTTCTCTGGTAAATAGCGTGACTGTAGTTTATTTGTTATTGATAATGGTATAAAATAACACGATGTATTAAAGTGAGTACAAATTGCTAGTAACTTATAACTCATTAACTCTATAAAAAAAAAGAAGTAAAAATATATATAACCCTCCGTGATAAAACAAGAAATAAAAATATTTAATTGAAATTTGCAAATTTAAAAAATGTGATTGGCTTTTGTATTAAACCATACACTATACCTACACAATAATTGAAGATAAGATCAAGTTTAAGGTAGGTATAATCGCCTGATCACATTACTAATCAATTTTGGCCGGCCGGAAATACATAGGTCGATGATGATGAGTAGTCCATGTTTCTAATTTGTCTGGTCGGCGTTTCCATTTAAAGCTTTCATAGAAGCTCGACTACAGTACCACCAAAATAAAGTTCAATAAAAATCAACCCCCACAGATCGATGACTAATTAAATCTAAATAGCTATTAAAAATAAAAAACAGTAAAATTCTTGCATACCAAAAGGCTGGAAGTGGTACGTACGTAGTAGATAAGCTCAAGAAACTGTTCGATCTCCTTCTTCTTCTAATTACCCTAGTAGTAGTGATGTTCACCTTTGTATGGTCAGTACTCTCATTCCCAACACCAACACCTACACCTGCAACAAGTGAAAAGCAGTTGCTACCCTCAGTGCCATCGCTAATTCTACTGATCTACTTGTAACTACCCCATAACCACCTCCGAGAAGTGAAGTTCAACCTCTCCTTACCATCTCTCCTCCTCCTACTCCTATGTCCGCGAAACCTTTCCTCACGTGGCAGAGAGCAGCCGGGGTAAGGCCCACCCAACACCGTTGTTGGTGAGGCCGTGAGGGCATATTGGTGAATTTAGTACTACTTCTACTATCGTTAGTACTCATTAGCGTTGGAGGCGGTGGGATTAATTAAGCACCTTACACTACTAGTCTTGGACGACTTTAATAATATTGGAGAACTATTTCTAATTGCACCGGCGGTGTTGGCTGCGTGACCATTCCCGGCGGCTTCCTTTTCTTGCTGGGAAATGTATAATAGAAGAGAGCTTGGGTGTTGAGCTCGAGTCGGCTTGATCAAATTCCATTTGTCCCTCCATCTTTCTCTCTCTATATATTCCTTAATTAATTTCTCTACCTGTACTTCAGTGTGGCTACATTGTGTATAATCGTATATATATAGAGAGAGAAGGATGGCGTGATGGTGACGAATGTAGTAAGTCCAAAACGCTCAGGTTATATATTTCACGATCGAATTTGATAATTCACAAATTAATGTTTAATTTTAATTTTTTAAATTAAATTAATTATTTTAAAAATTAATAATTAAGTATATACAAATATATTTTTAAATTATAAAATTGAAATTAATAATAAATTGTAGATATATTTTTTTGATTATAGACTTTTCAATTATATTTTGACAAAAATAATTTAAAAATAATCGATTTAATATTAAAAAAATAAAATAAGACATTTAATTTGGGACTGTAAAAATATTAATAAGTAGATGGTTAATGACAGAATTGTCCTTAGTGATTGCTGAAATTGAAATCGAATAATATGTTGAATTGGTGAACGATCACGACCTGTATGTAACCGTTAAATATGGACGATACTTTCTAATCAAGTTACTAAATATTAATTCAAGTGCATTTCATCATAACTTAAACCAACCATATCTCTTCGTTTGGAGAGTATTATTACTTTATTAATCCTATGCATTACTCACCACTTAATTCTTATTTCTTTATAAAATTAAGAATAAATAACAAGTGACAATCATACATGAAGTGTGACAAAACTCCTCATCCTTTATATCATTCTCCCTCCGTGCTTTAAAAAATTGTCTAAAATACCATTTTTTTTTTGTCTTCTACAGATGAAATAAATATATAAAATAAGGACAAATATATTATTTAATAAAGTACATTAATATATATAAAAAAATCATCATTTTATGTAATTTTATAGGACTATTAAGAATAAACTTAAAACTATATCAACTATCTTTTCTTTATTTTACTTTTTCTATCTTGTGTGTAAAATGTAGTTTAGAAATTTTTTATAGGACACAGGGAGTATGTTGTAATGTGTTACTTTTCATTTTATTCTTATTTATTTATAAAATTAAAAGTAAATAAATAAATACCAATAACACGTACGGGAGTGGACATGAAATGAATATTACAATGAACCTCAGCTACTAATACTCGGAACTGATTACATGCATGAAGAATATTAGTAATAGAAATTACTAAATAGAATTAGAGGCTAAAGTACTTCATCAATATCTTATATATAAAAGAAGGTAATTAAGGTTATCCCAATTCGAATTAATTTGGTTTGCATTGAATTATTTTATCGAGTTTAGCATAATTTAAAATTCAATCGTTTCTTTTTTATTTAATTCAATCGTCTTTTCTTCTCCAATTTTTTTATTGTATACTTAAATTCAATCAATCAGTGTCAATCATCTCTTGATTGAACTCAAATTCAAAAAACCCTAACGATTGAGTCGATTGCGCACAAGGATGCAAGTTGGGAGTGGAAGCGGCGAGAAGAGAAAGCAGTTGAGGAAAGAGAGAACGAAGAAGGCACGCGCAGAGGAACTCAAATTCAAAATGACTGACAAGCAAGACTTGAGAATGAGTCAGATGATAATTGAGAATATGTAAAAGAGGGCCTCCTAAAATTATTTGGTAAGGAAATAAGATAATTGTCAAGAAAAACATAATAAGGGTGAAAAAGAAAAATGTGGAACAACATAAAAGAAAAGAGTTATTGTTAAAATACTATATGATTTTCTTATTCTTGCCTAAATGAATAAGCTTAAATACACAATTTTGAGACACAAATTAAAACACAAACTCTCATTTAATCCTTAAAATGTGAAGTCTGACACGAAAATTGTATATGTAGTAGTGTTCTGCCTAAATATGATGTATGATTTGCTTCCTTTTTTTGTTCCTCGCTCCATAAGATGCTAATAAACCAACATCAAACCCGCTTCCTCCACAATCAGAAGCTTTTATTGATTACCAAAATGCACCTACTATTTTAGCACAACAATTATTTGAAAATGTTGCTTAACAAGATCCAAACTTCGAAACAGAACAGGTGAGCTAAGCCTCCTCCCCATTTTTTTTCTTAATATACTTATTTTTTGTTGACAAGGAAGATCTTTAAGCTTGGTTGTTCGTATGGCAGGACAAAGCTCATTGTCAATTTTTGTTTTGTATACATTTGACATATAGAATTAAATTAGATAAATATATTATAAAAATACTATAACTATATGTAGAAAATTTTAAAATAAATACTTTCAAATTAACCCGTGCCTTGCATGAAATATCAAACTTGTATAGCTAACAAAGTTGTAGTTCGTAATTGAAGTAATATTTACAAGTGTACGTGATTAAACACTATCCAAGTTTTAATGTACAGAATGACCTATTCAACCACGAACTTAATTAAAGCCTAATATTTAAGCAATTTTAAAAATAAAAAAAAATATCAAATCAAATAAACTTAATTTGTTAACTTCAGCTAGCCAAAGTCAAGAGGAAGAAATGAAGGGGGTGATGCCGTTTTATACATACTATAAACCAAAACCATTATACCATACGCCAAATACTACTAATTATAAACAATTTTTCAGAACATATAGAATCTAGGGGGGGAAAAAAGATGTAGCCATCATACAGCTCCAAGTCTTTTAGAAATTTTTTGTCTTACTTCAGCTTTGACCCGAGTAATAATACTCAATCCATGGTAACCATGAAGTTAGGGGATCGAGCTTTGACATGTCAAGGAAGGAAGAATGATATATGAGTGTGTTTAAATTTCAGTTAAATTAATAAAAAAATATAAAAAAATCTCGCCATATTTTCAAGTACTTGTATTTCCAGATTGCCATTGCCACATCATTTGTGTGCAATTCTGTTTGTAAAACATATTCCTTACTGAAAATATGGCACACAAACAAAGCAATTCCAGACATCAACCATTGATCCATTATCAATCTTCATATCTTGTCAAAAAGATCTTCATATCTAAACAAACAGCAAACAATTTATTGCATAGGTTTCTGTTTGGTTACATCCCTACTCTATCCTTTATGTTTAATTTAGAGAAATGTGGCTACAAATACACTTGATATATATATATATGCGCGAGCGCGCACAAACACTTTTCTTCGAATATCGAAGCCAAACAGTGGAAAACATTTATACCTACCCACCAAGCATGTGCTATGGGTCCTTGTATTGAAATACTCCTAAAATCATTAATCAATGCATTAATTTGAAGGTCCAAATTACTGTTCATCAATTGCGACATAACAAACAATTGCTACTAGATTGATCTCGACTTTCTCAGAAGGATATAACATTGATCGATCAGAGAAAATATGGATTCACATTTTCACCAACAAAAAAATGGAAAAATTTACACGAGTGCATTATCTAGCAGTGCAAGTGACTTGTAACTTCTTATATTCCCTGTTTTCGTCCCTGATAATTAAATAATTGCGTTGCAATCTGAAGTGAGAAATCCTCTTCTCCGTCCCATCTGAATATGATTCAGTTTGGCCGGTGGAATATATATATATATATATATATATATATATGTATATATATATGTGTGTGTGTGTGTGTGTGTGTGTTTTGATAATTGGTAACCTTCGAAAATAATTTAGCATCAATATATTTTGACTCCACACACATTCCAACGAAAGTAAATACTACTAGGCTATGTTTGTTTACAAAATGCATACTTGAGATTTGACTATTTGTATTAATTTAAAGTTATTTCCGACTTTTTTATCCCATGATGAGGGATTAATAGTCCTTTAAATAATCCTCGGACTATTTTTTATCATTCTTAAGGCTATTTATGAGGGATTATATAATCCCATGATGAATTTGGGATTAATAGTCCCTCTCATTTTAAGCTATTAAATGACTTTATGGGACTAATATTTCAACATGAAGGGATTAATAATCCCTCATCATGGGATAAAAAAGTCGAAAATAGTTTTAAATTAATACAAATAGTCCTATCCCAAGTATATATTTTGTAAACAAACATAGCCCTAGTATTTTGTACGTTTGTGGTGGCACAAAAAATTCTAAATATTTCACATGTTCTTAAATTGCTTAACAAAAGACTCAAAGTGGATTCCACACACCTATCCCTAAAAAAAATTATGCGCACTTTTATTGTTGTTTAGTCAAACATACTAAAGCAATACTTGCAGTTGAAATATGTGTCGGATATTAGACTAGACAGCATCAAGAAACGGAGGAGACTGAAGTACAAGCAGTTTAAGACACTTAAACATTGTATCAGACAATAATGATTATCGAGCATAAACATCACTGCAAGAGTCGGCAAATACCAATCCTTACAATTTGTGTACATGATAAATGGACTAAGGAAAGTATGAAAGATCAACAAGATGAAAACAATGGAAGCAAGTATAGGGTAGAGAATTATGTGTTATTTGCCGGGTGAATATTGAAAATACATATATATATATATATGCACATAAACATTAACAAGTTCAGATAATCTTTTGTGCATCAATTTGATGAACATACGGAATTTCTCTTTGCATGTGGATGAATCGAATAATTTCGCTACATATACTAATATTGCTATAAGAAATTAACCGTGTGGATAAAACTGGTTAAATAAACAAATGAAAGACCTGCAAAGACGGTTCATTTTAAGTTTGTTGTTCACACAGCTACTTTCTGAGTTGTACCATGCCCTCACAAGCCAGGGTCCCCTCAAGATCCCCGATAATTCGAGCTATCCTGACTTCAAGGCCTCTTTGAACTTCTCTGAAGAGAGTTCCAAGGCTCTCAGCGAACCGCTGCATGTCAAAACTAGCAGGCCCATCATGCGTCCCATTTAGGAAATGCTCCAGCGTCTTAGTTTCCTCCTTTTTTCTTGCAACACTGGGACTGGCACCGGTCACATCAATATCATTCTCGTGCTGCACATCATACACAAATGATAAGCAGATGCATATATTTTGAAGAGCCTAGTGGACTCTGCAGATACCAACTTGGACACAAGTCTTCACTCTCTTGCAGTACAAGAATGATTATAATACGCGAAAAGCAGGTTAATTAGTTAACTGATGGAAATTGTATTAAGAGGTATCCTTTTAGATTTTGCTGAATAATAAACTAGGCGTACCATCCGCTTGCAAAGATCATCAGTCTTTCCTTGGAGGGACAAGTATCGGCTAACTTGTTTATTTAGAAAAGACATCAGCACATAGAATCCCTTGATCCCAAAGTGTCCGTTATCATTACTTTCGCTGTCTTCATTACTTTCTTGCTTTCCTACTAATCTCTCAAACATGAGTAATTGCTGCGTTAACCTCTTTATTTTGTAAGAAACCCCAAGAGCGTGAAGGTCCATCTTCCATGGATTATCAATTTTCTTACTCAAGGATTGGCTAGTTGATGTTAACTTCTCAACATTTATAACTATCTCTGGACTGGCACTTTCCTCTTTAATGGAACCTAGATCCAAGGTAACCACGTTCTCTTCTTGAAAATCTTTATTTGGAGAGTGGACCATCAGAACTAAGTCTTTAGACTGGTCATTTATCTGGGCTTCTTCTTCTTTCTTAGTCTCAGTCTCTTGAGAGATTTCAAAATAAGAAGTTTCTTGCTCTTTCTCACCTTGTTTTCTCTTTACAATCTTGACTTTGGACCAAATTGTATCGTGGGTTATAGCAAGATCATGTGATGATGACTTTAAGTTGGCCTTCTGCAAATTTGGAGGTTTTAACTGCAATGCTAAACGTTCTTTCAACGAATGTAA
This sequence comes from Hedera helix, assembly GCA_947179155.2. Classification (NCBI taxonomy): domain Eukaryota; kingdom Viridiplantae; phylum Streptophyta; class Magnoliopsida; order Apiales; family Araliaceae; genus Hedera; species Hedera helix. The sequence continues at coordinate 58,729,120 of OX359265.1, read as the reverse complement.
TTCTGCTTCTTGGTCCAATAACAAAGCTTCCAATTTCAGGTTGTCTTGTCCGAGATGTGAGAGCTCATGGTTGAGGCCTTCAATATGAATCTGGAACCGCTTCAACTCGAGTTCCATGCTCAGTGAACGCCAACGAAAACTTTCTAATTTTTCATCGTTCAGTCTCAGTTGTTCAGCAAAAGCATCTATTTCTAACCGATGCCTCTGTTCAAACACAGGTGCATATTTTTCTGCTTCAGATCGAACCCAACCCTCCAACTGTTTAACATCTGCTGTGAAAAATTAACAAAATAAATTTGGGTAGAGAAAAGTTAAAACATTTGGTTGGCATGCAAGAAAGAAATTGATAATTCATTTTTAATTTCAGATAGTAATGTTCAAAACTTTGAAGAGATATCAAACAACAAAGTAAATGCACAGTTGGAAAGTTCTGTGCTGGTAATCCATACATAGACATGCATATTTATGACAACATTCAAAGGGGGCATCAAGAATATGACCTTACCTAGTTCTTCAGTTCCAGAGGTTTTGTATTGATCAGATAAGGGGGAGAAATCCTTGCGATCATCTTGAAGTTCAGGTTGTTCGTGCTCTATTTCTGTTATCATTGATCTAGTTTTTGCAACACAGGGTGGTGCTGTTGCATTAGAGTTCATCCCCATTCCACCTAAAGAAGCCTCCAATTTTGACTTGGGATGTTTAGACAACATGCTTCTCAATGAATGCCTTTCAAGCCTAGATTCAGAAACTGCCCTCCACCTTTCTGTTTCCAGCTCGGCTTGCTTTCTCTTGGTCTTTGATAATTTCACCTCCTTCAAGAGCATTTGCTTCTCTTCTGTATCCAGTTTGGATTTCCTCAACACAGCTGAGAGAATATTGTCTTTCTGTTCCAAGTCCTTGCGGGTTTTCATAAGCTCCATGGATAGTTTTTGAGTCATCAAGATGGACTGCTCATTTTGCTCCAAAACTGAATCAAGCTCTTGTTTTGCTGCTTCAACTTGCCTGACAGCTCGACCCATCTCTGCTTCAAGCTGGCGCTGGGTAGACACAATCTCAATGAAGGCAGTTTTGTGCTTCCAAAGCTCAGCAGAGTGCTCTTGAGCTACGCGCTTTGCAGTCTCTGTCAGATCTTCAGCAACAGATTCAGCCCTCTGTAGTTTTTCTTCAAGCTCCAAATTCTTTCTCACTCCCTCCTTCAATGAATTATCCTTAGACTGTAGCAGAAGCTCCTTCTCCTGTAGTTGCTCATTCAGTTTTGTAGTAACTTCATCCTTCCTTTTCTCAAGAATTCTCAATTCATTAAGAAGAGCTCCAATGTGTTGCCTAAGCTTCCTTCTTTCACTGAACCAACCCTGCTCACGTGCGGCAAAGATGCTCACAACTTTCTCATTGGCTTTTGAATCTTCAGTTCTTCTCCTCTTTAACTCCTCAAGTTCTCTCTCAGCATTCTCTAGTTTATAGAGAAGCTCACGCTTTACGCTATTGGCTTCTTCTCTCTGAACTCTCCAAACTAGCAATCCCAACAGATTAGCACTTCCTTGAAGTATTTTATTTCTTGATTCTAACCACTTTTCATCATTTATATTATGCTCCGACAAGAGCCCCAGAGCAAAGAACGCGCAAGAAGCACCAAAAAGCATTGGACTCAGGCTATCACTTTTCTGTTCAGATATAGCCAAATATGATCCTGAGATTGCCTCTTCACCCATTACTCAAGAGTATGATTCTTTACCTATTGAAAATCTAATATACAAAAAAAAGTTTGAATTTTACCAAAAATATAAACCAAAAGAAAAAAAGTAAAGAATTCACAATGGCTTCTGCAGTTAATGAGCGAGACAGAGGGATCGAGCTTTGATTCATATATAATCACAAGAAAACAAGAAGCAGGACTACCTGTGACAATCAACAGTGCGAGTATAAAGCAAAGTAGTACGGAACAAACATTAAAAGCAATTTTTTAAGAGAAAATAAAGACTTGAGCTTCTTCAACTCATAACCAAAAAAAATTATAGAAAAAATACCCAGTACAATTATCTGCATAGATAGCATGCTACAACGAAAATTTGAAACCAAAATAATAGGGAACTTACGAGATTTAAAGGGTTAAGACTTCATCAACTGAAGACCATAAAAACAGCTCTTCATGAGATTGAATTGTTGCTCACGAGAAAAAAGAACCAGAGGCACCAGCCACACCCAACTTCAAAATCTGATAATTATCTAGCTATTGTTGAAGTTAACCCATATAAATCATCAGTGAATGCCAAAACTATGATGGGTTTTACGTGTGTGAGTCTGTAAAATCAGTTAAAAAAGTGTTGGTCCCGTAACTGAATTGGGCAGAAAGAATCAAGAAACTTGTTCCTAGTTGCTGACACATTTAACCCCACTTTTGAACTCCTTTTTACCTTTCTTTCCTTCTTCTGTTATCTTCGTGACTGATAAAAGGATCAAAAACACTAAATTGCTGGTGGTTTTGTCACCATTACCCAGCCTAAAACTAAAAGTCAAAAAATATACAAGGGCAAATCTCTATCAATTTACTATTATACAATAATAACGTATCATTCCAGGGTGGCTTTACCTGGTTGTCGATGTAAATAGTTTATATGGAGTATATATTTTAGTGTACACAGGTTTATCATGGTATGCTATAATGGAATATCACAATTATCATGTTACTTTCTTAAAACAGTGGGAAAGGGAGAGATTCCTAACACTGATTTGAAAGCCTTACCCACCTCACCTCACCTCTAATAAATCACAGTAATTTTCTTGTTGTGACAAGAACCACATAATTAACCCCCAGCATCTCAGTAGTTTCCTCAAGAAAGGAATTGTATGATATGCCAATATTTTGTCACGCCAAATTACCAAGAACTAATGATTATTTGTATATGTACGGAAAATTAAATATTTCCTGTGGGAAGTGGTCCAAATTGTGAGGGCATTTGAGAACGTCATTGTTATTAGACAAATGAAGAACAACACTGTCAGTCAGTACATCATCATCAATAATAATATTGTGAGTATCAGGCCCCCCAAGAAAACAGGTCTTCATGGGTCCTGAGAGAGAATGGGTTTGGTTTCTGTTGGATGTGAAACCTGTAAAGCAGGAGCTTGTTGAAGAAAATCTATACCAATGATTTCTTGAGTCAGTTGTAAGTTTTTATCATATAAGCAAGGAGACCAGTGGAGCAGTGATGACACCACCCTTTCTTTCCACCAAGATCTGCCCTTGGAATCTGGGCTTGCAAATTGAATTGGGACAATTCCCTTCAATTATTTCAGTATATAATACTAGTTATTGTTTTTCGGGGAGCATAACAAATATAACCCCGTCTCAATAAGGGCCGAAAATGGAACCAAAGCCCTTGGGTATCGATTCTTCAAAAAGTTTAAACGAGATTGGGATTTGTTAATTAGGTAATTCTTTTAAACAAATGTAATGCGAATATATTTAAATTTAAAATAGCAGTTGGACTTTTATGTGTATAAATTGTGCACAAATAATTCTATATATAAATAGAGAGAAAAATTATAATTTATAATATTTGATTTTTTCAAAACATACATTAATCTAATCGATTTTAAATATTAATGATTATTTGGTCAATTAGTAGACTCGGTAAAATAGATAACAATTTAATGGGCGACCCATATCTACCAATATTAAATGAGTTTGGATTGATAGGTATAAAATGAAAGTTATAAATAGTCTCCGTCTACATTTAACTACATAATAAGTAGATAAACGTGGACCGCCCCTATCGGGCTCAAATTATATACTTATCTTCAAAAATTAGTTCATTTTCAAATTTATTTATTGTACTTCTAAATGATTCATTATCTCTGGCTTAAATTTTTTATATTTTCTCTTTCTAAAATATTTATCTTTTCTTTTTAAAATATTTACTTTCTCTATCTAAAATATTTACTTTTTGCGCGGTGAGAAATTTCGGTTCCCTTTTTTTCTTAGGAAAATCACTTTTCAAAGTCTAATTTTAGTATGCTTCAATTATACGTGTAAAACATAAACAAAGGTCAGGGCATTACAAAGTAGACGTATTTTATTTTTAAATTACCGAGGATGAGAAATGTGGACTCCGGATAAACCTTACACAACTGGTTTACTTTCAAGCGCAAGTTTATTATGTTTATCCACGTATGACTACTCTGCCTATAACTTATCGAGAAATTATTTTATATTTTTAGAGAGTAAAAAATAATATAAATTTTTTAATTATAAAATAAAAATATTTAAAAGAAAATAAAAATTAGAAACAAATTGTGTTTAAATAAATTGACATAAAGAGAGGGAGAGAAGAGACGTGATTTAATGAGAGATTATGGAAGATAAAATAAGAGCAAAGAGATCACAAGAGATAAAATAAGAAACCAAATTATATATTGTGACGTAAAATTACCAAATAGCGGTTATAAAAGTTTATTAATAAAAATTCTAGGCAAAAAATATGTTAATTAATGTGTATGAATATTGGCACGACGAATTTTTTTATTTATAAAAAATAACTTATAAAACGGTGAAACAATTAATTCAATATCTTAGATTATTAATATTAATCAACCGTACATAAATAGATTTAATGGTAATAACGAATCACAACTAACACATAATTTTATATTTCTTATATTGTATCCATTTTTATGTGAACAAATTATTATTGGATTAATATACTAGCGTCAGATGCTCATAACCTATCCATTAACACAGACCAATCAAAAAACGTCCAAACTACCATTACCAAACTAGCAGTGTTTACACGATTATGAATCTTAATATCGTATCTTTGCTACTCTTTCTTTATCCATTATGTTTTGCGCGATCAAATCGAAACCCTAACATTTCAACATCACTGATCACATTAATCATCGGCTCACAATTCTGAGGCTCAATTAGAATTTTGGGTTTCGATCATATGAGTCTGACGGCCCTGTTCGAGGCAGGCTCGAAAGATTCATCTAATGACGTCTGAATCTGGCTCTGAAAAGGTTTTTCTGTGCATTATTTTGGGATTTTGCTTTATTATCATAGTCACTTTACTTTATTAAATGTTTCTTAAAAAAAAAAAATATATTTTGCAGGAGATAGTGAGAAAGGGTGGCGAAGCTTTGAAACAGTGCGAGGAAATGATAAGCAAACTAGGGTTATTTTCGGCCAACGAGTCCAAAGATGATATTAGCACTATCAATCACAAGTATCGTAGGGTTCACAAACAAAATATAGGAAAATTTGGCAATAATATACACATGCAGAAAAAAAAATATGAAGCTTTCAAATTATACACTTACAAAAAATTGAGAATAAAATATGGATGTAATTGAATTTTTGGCATTTTACTCGATGAATCTTTCACTTCAGATAGTAAGCAATGAGCAAGTAAGCACTAGTCAAGTAAAAAAGTAGGAAGCAGTTAGACAACTAATGATAACTGATTGCCTCCGGTGTGTATTGCACATAATGAGAATCCGCCATGCTGAGTACGCTCAGCATTGGGAAAACCATGTTGATTTGTCATGAAAAATTATGAAACAATGCCATAACTTTGTTGTTATTGCTTATAGTTTCATAGCCATTTAGTTGCATTAGGCTTAACGTAATGAAGCCCTTTTGGTACCTTGTACCCAAAAATGACAATCTACAACTAAAACTTAATCTTTTCTTTTTTGCATTTTGTTAGCAACCGAAATGAGGGAAACTGCTTTTGTGTAGGACACCACATCTAAGTGTCAAATCTGTAAGCAAAATACAACGTAGCCTTTCTAATTTTTTGGAGTTCCAGTTACTTCTTTTAGTTGAATCGAGATTTATTTATCAGAAAACCAATAATCCTAACTTGGATAGAATGACGTTTCTAATAATAGTTCATTACCTATTTGGGAATGTTTTGAATGAGTTAATAAGTACGAATTATGATATGACTGTGTATATTGTGTCTTCAAATCTCAGGTTTATTAGGAACTAAATCTGACTTCTAATTGTGGTTAGACATCAGCTTGTTGTTTATATGATTTTTTAATCTGCCTATGTCTGCTTCATTTTCTCATTTCTTCTCCACTCTCAAGTTGCTTTGGAAAATGTTTATAGAACACAGTGGAATCAGTTTGAGTGTTTTAAATTATTTAACTTTGAATAAGTAGTGTTCCATATATTCATGAAACGTACTATTAAAGCAGTCTGATTTTATGAAGGCTGTGATGTATGCTGGGATATACTCATGATTCGTTGGTACAGGTGCCATATTATCTTGCTGAGTTGACAGAGAAAAGTGCACAAGCTGATAGGCTACAGGTTCTTAAAGCTTCGATGGCAAAGTTAAAGGTGAAATTCATGTATTAAAACAAATTTTTTTTAAAAAGTTTAATTAAAGGTGATTGATGTTTTGTGCCAGAAGCACATTAGAAGCATATGGGGACATAGCACGAGGGCCTTTAGGCATTCGTTAAGTTTGTGGATTTGTTTCCATCTATGTTATACTCTTGATAAAACTATTTCTGCCTTGTGTAATATGAATTTTATTGTTCTGTCAATGCCCTCTAATAATTTTTTTCATTTTGTGAGGCAATGGAGCTTTTAGCAGAAGAAGAGTTAGAAACAACTGGAGTAGGGAGACCAAATTTAAATGCAGATCTGAGGACTAAGAAGGTGACTCTAGCTTATACATTTAGTGAAACTCAGGTTGAATGGATATGGAAGCATTTAACGCTAGCAGATTACTGGTAGATTTATGAGTTTCGATCGTAACTCAACTTGAATCGTTGAAAGCTATGTTAAAATGAAGCTGTGTGATTTTAAGTAAAAAAATGTCATTTTGAAACTCTTATTGGTTGATCTTGATTTTTGTTGTCAAAAATATTTTTGAAAATTAATTGGTTCTAGAAAACTTGAAAAACACAAAGTTATGAACATAACAAAACAGGGTTGAGATTATTTGAGCATGTATTGAATATTTTATATTTTATGAAAGATTAAACCAAAGTAATCAAAGTTAAAAAAATTAAAATTTTGAAAGTTGAACTGACTGCCCAGCTGGGCTGGTGATTATGATTTGTGGGTATTCTTAATATGCTCTGCCAACTCAATAAACTAGTGTTGGAACCTTTTGTAATTTTTGATCCAATCTCTTCTTCATTCCCCTTTATGCAAGGGGAGGTAGGCGTAGGGTGAGGGGATGACATCATAACAGTCTACAACCATCGTATATTCCAGATGTTTACCATTAAATTAATTGAAAAGGATACCCATCCATGACACTCGGCTCTGGAACTCAATAAAATTAAACATGATGTCCAGAAAAGTAACATTAAACATGAAATTCATTGCACAATATCTCATGTTATTAAGAAATACTGAGTAATATTTTACTAAACTTAATTTAGCAAAAAATAAAATAAAATATTTTACTAAACTGGTCTGATTTCGTGGCACTAACGAGCATCCCTCAAAATTTTCATAAGACTCGGGGCTCTAATCCATGAGATGGTGAGTTTGTGTGTGTGGGAGAGATATATATTAATAAATTTGTAATTGCCAATTCTTTTTAAATATTTGTGAATTCATGAATTGATTTCAAGTCAAAATAAATTAAATGGACCAATATGACTATATTTTAAAGTATCATTTTAATATGCTATCAAGTTAAATTTTTATATATCATGTTTTAAAATATACGAACAAGAAGGTTTACAATTTATAAATCTTTTACTTATTATTTTTTTAATATTTTATTTATTATAGTCATTGATTTATTTTTTAATATATTATAATATAAAATATTTTAAATTAAAAAAGTGCTATTATATAACTAGCTTAATATAGTAGTTTAGTTTCATATATGGTGGAAGATCATGTTTTGAAATCACCGGTTAAGTGTATACATATTTTGTGTTGTAAATATGATGATGTATAATAAATTTAAAGACAATATATATATATATATATATATATATATATATATATATATATATATATATATATATATATATATATATATATATATATATATATATATATTTGTTAATTGTTTTTATATATATTAAGGGTAATATAGTATCTTTCGTGTAAAAAGATGTGCAATAATATATTTAGAGTGTGCATATATCAACATTTTATAAATTAACATAAACCTAGTCTTTATAAAATCCGATATATGGATATATGTGTATGTATGTATGATAAAAACTAAATTTAAACTTCAGTTATGAACTATACAATTAACATTAAAGTCCTACTATATATTACGACAAATTTAAAGTGTACATATATCAATATCTTATATATTAACATAAACCTGGTCTTTATAAAATCCGATATATGGATGTATGTGTCTGTATGTATGATATAAACCAAACTCAAACTTCAGTTATGAACTATACAATTAACATTAAAGTCCTACTATATATTATGACAAATTTATTTCAAATTATAATTATGAATGTATCAATGCAAAAGATTTGATAAAATTATAAAAAGGCCTCATTTATTACACATTTTTCAAAAAGAGTTATTAATAATACTTATTCATTTAAGTGACAATCAAAAGTCAATACAAATATTCGTAGTATATATCACTTTGTATAATAAGTAGAGCTATCTTATAATTTTATTCACTATTAATATGTTTTGAAATTGTAATTTGGAACAAATTTTTATATCAAGACTCCTTAACATTGATAATCCGTGTAGGTATGCTTGAAATATTTGTGATAAGAATTTTCTTTTATTTGCATTTGTTAATGTTTAGTAATTGTTAGAGTTTATGCCCTAGAGGCTAATTATTTGATGTAATTGCTTAACATTTTTGATATTATATTTGATTGAATAAATGGATTATTTTATTATGATTTCATTTACTGCGTTAAATAAATGTTAACGTAATAAAAGCCCTTAGAATAATGATACGAATTATATAGCTTTAAGTATGTGACTTGAACATGAGATTATATAATTATAATTAGTATCATTACTCTTAAATGTCCCTAGTCGAGTATCATTGTTAATGGGACAACAATGATGCATTGAGACTAGTATGTGGATTGACTGATGGCCAAATCTCATTGGTCATAAATATATGAGATATTTGAGTCAATGCATAGGTACATGTTAGAGAATAATGTACTGGACTGACCCACCATAAGAATTCTACATGGAGCATTATGCAAAGTGTCATAAGAAATTCTTATAGTGACAATGATGTAATGATCCTCCGACCTGAAGTCACTATATTATTACACGAGAATTTATGTACTTTGATATCATCAAATGTCACCTTTAATAGGGTGGACAATAAAGGTGATCATTGGGTACATCATGAATCGTGTGAGGAATATGAGTGATCTAGATGGAATTTAACCCTCCTATATATTAGGAGTGATATCCATAGGCCTCTTGATTGAGTAGGACTATGAAATGCATGGCCATGCTCAAATATTGATTTGTTTCATATAGTCTACTCATTGATCAAGAAAACTCAGATTAAATTATGAAGAGTATGACACATTCCATGCCTCGAGTTTAATCTAGGATATAAGGTTAAAAGGATTAAATTACATTGAAACATTGGTCACGAAAAGGTTGTATCGAATCACCGATCTTATTATTATTTGGGTAACAGTGATGCATTGCTAGATGCCGCTCACTGTTTATAATTTTATAATATGATTTTAAAATTATTGCCAACATAATAATAACCTATAGGGTCACACACTTAGAACGTAATTAAAAGGGAATTAATTTAAATTGTAAGTATTTTAAATATGTCAATATGATTGATAGTATTTAGAAATTACGAATTTAAATTAATAGGATAATTTGTATATATGTATATTAATTAAGTAAGACTTAATTAAAATATAATATATATAAATTCGGATTTTATTTTTCTATTTATTTTAGGTTTTAGTTAATTCCTATTAACTACTATATATATGATATATCAGTAGTCTAAAAGTCACGTAAGGAAAAACTAAAACCCTAGCCGCTTTCAGAAAGAGGCTAGAGAGAAAAATAGGTTAGAAATCCAGGAAAAACTAAAACCCTAGCCGCTTTCAGAAAGAGGCTAGAGAGAAAAATAGGTTAGAAATCCTGATCTTGGTGGCTAGTACCGCAGATCCCTTTCGCTGCAGATCGTGTGACGGTTCGCGGATCGTTCGTGTGGATACCGTAGAGACGTAGTCGCTGGATTGCGTTGAAGATTCGAAGCCGTTCCAGAATTCCATCGTCTTCTCAACATCTCAGATAATCGGTAAAATAATCTAAACCTCTGATTAATCTGTTTTCGCATGGATCCTGTCTTAGGGTTTCAAAAAAAATTTTTAAATTCCGCTGCTTTCACTGTGTCGAAACCCTAACAGTAATGACATCAGAAAATTAAAATGCCAATATCTTTAAAGTTTAGGTTTTAAGAAAATGACTTGCTAAATCCAAATCATAAGTTATACCACAAGTCATTTTTTCAACATGAGAATAAATTTATTTACAGATTGTCTTTATTGCCAACTCAAATAATTTAGAGAAAATCAAGGAAAATTGATTGCGTCAACAAATTTATCTAATATATCTTTTTTCTTTTCTTAACTAATATATCTGTCAATGCAATTAACTTCATTACTTTTCGTTGAAATGGCATGCTATGATAGGATTCATTAAACTTATAATTTTACTCTTTTGGAATGTATTTTCCATGATGAAAACATATATATATATATATATATATATATATATATATATATATATATATATATTATTTTTATCTTATATTTAAGCCAAATATAACTATTAACAATTCTTATTATTTCAACAGTTAATAAAAAATCTTCCTACTTATTTCATTATTTCAGCACACTTGTTGGCAATTATAACTTCAACAGAAATCATATGTTCATAAATTATTTTAAACTAAAACAAACAGCCCGATATATCTATCTAAATAATTGTTATTTTCACAAGAAGAAATTTAATATTTTTGTATGAATGTGAGTCACATTTATAATTTTTTTGTGAAACCATCGTGTTCTCTTGTGAAAATATCAAGCTTAGGTGCTGTTTGATAAAATTCTGTATTAAGATCTGAATAATTTAGACATCTGAATAATATAGAGCATCTGAATAGAATTGTATCTGAATGAAAAAATGTTGTTTGATAATCAATTTTTTCAGATGTCTGAATAACAGTATTTTACCATTTTAACCCTATGAACAGTTGAACATTATAATAATAATAATAATAATAATAATAATAATAATAATAATAATTATACTAATAATAATTATAATTATTAATAATAATTATAATAATAATAATAATAATATTAATTATAATAATAATTATTATTATAAAAATAATAATTATTATTATAAAAATAATAATAATTATTATTATTATAAAAATAATAATTATAATATTAATGATAGTGCTAATAATAATACTAATAATAATAATTATTATAATAAAATTTATGATAATAATAATTATAATAATAATAATAATCATAATCATAATTATTATAATAATAATAATTATTATTATAATATTAATATTAATAAAAATAATAATAATTATAATAATAATAATTATACTAATAATAATTATAATTAATAATAATAATTATAGTAATAATAATATTAATTATAATAATTATAATTATTATTAATAATAATTATTATTACTATAATTATTATTATTATTAATAATTATAATATTAATATTAATAAAAATAATTATTATTATAATAATAATTATACCAATAATAATTATAATTAATAATAATAATTATAGTAATAATAATATTAATTATAATAATAATAATTATTATAAAAATAATAATAATTATATTAAAAATAGTACTACTACTACTACTACTACTACTACTACTAATAATAATAATAATAATAATAATCATAATTATAATAATAATAATAATAATAATCATAATTATAATAATAATAATAATAATAATAATAATAATAATAATGATAATGCTAATAATAATACTAATAATAATAATTATTATTATTATAATATTAATAATAATAAAAATAATAATTATTACAATAATAATTATACTAACAATAATTATAATTAATAATAATAATTATAGTAATAATATTACAATAATAATTATACTAATAATAATTATAATTAATAATAATAATTATAGTAATAATAATATTAATTATAATAATAATAATTATTATTATTATAAAAATAATAATAATTATATTAAAAATAGTACTAATAATAATAATAATAATAATTATTATTATTATTATAATTATAATAAAAATTATGATAATAATAATTATAATAATAATAATCATAATAATAATAATAATAATAATTATTATAAAAATAATAATAATAATAATAATATTTATTATTATAATAATAATAATAATATTGAGTGTTGGATATAAAAGAAATTTGTTAATATTGAAGAGGATATTTTTGTCCAAGTTCATTAAGATGCTCCTCTTAATGGTTTAGATTTGATTTTGTATCTCAACCATTTAGAGGCATTCAGATGTAACAAAAAAAAAAACAAACAACTTTGTTCCTCTTAGCGATTAAGAGGTTGTCCATTAAGAGCCATTAAGACACAAACAAACAGCACCTTAATGTCATAGTTTTCACTTTTCTCCTCCCCTGGAGAATAGAACAGAATTAGAAAAAAATATTCCAAGAGCATATTTAAGCACTACAAAAACAAGCCAGCTCTCATATAGCAGGAGAATTGTGGAATATATATAAACAATCAAAGCATGTTATTTATAGCAAAAATATCATTTGGGGAAGAGTGATCAAAGCTTACCCACCTGACATCTGGGGAAAGCCACTTTGTGCGTAAAATCATTGCAGTGAACATAACTGCAGGGGTAAACCAGTTCAAAGAACTATTGGTATTCCTTCTTTCTGCTCCAGATAGTTACTCAGCCAACATAAGGAGGATCAATAAACGCCCATTGAAAGACTTGCTCATATTGAACAGCAGCATTATCCCATGAGGAATCCCGCTCCATACCTCTCTTCATCAACCCCTCCCAAGAAGCTCTGTGTTCTCTGTAAGTCGTAACAGCGGTTCTTAATGCCTGCAAATGTTCACCAATCATGAATTAACACCAGCAAAAACTGAAAAGAACAAGTGGGGTGGAGCTAATATTTTACTTTAGGGGGTCAAAAAAGTATTTTGCTGATTAATTAGTTTGTTTTTTCAGAATGCCGAGAAGGTCAAAAGCCCACATCAAGCACCGTGTTGTTCCATCATAAGAACAAATTACGAAACAAGGTTGATCCTAAGATGGTATCAAGCTTGAGCCATTTAGGTGATAACAAGTAAAAATAAGAACAAAAATCATAGACAATGAAATGCAAGGAACTTTACCGCTATCATACTTTCCCTCGTGAGAGGAGAGAATGCCCACCTGTTGAAACATTAATCAACGACATTAGATAACATGAAAGAATGCATTCTCTAACACATGCACCCACATAGTAATAGAATTGAAGGAAAGGCTCAAATTAAGTCAATGGTTGAACAAAACCATCACAAATCTCCATAGTTCTTAATTTCAGGGTAAATATTGTTATTAAGCGCAGTACAACCACAAATTTAGAACTACCGATACATACCCGGTACCTTCACCGCTGCCTTGTTTAGCATATGGATTGAAATTCTCCACTGTGTCCTAAAGGACAGAAACAAAGGGGAATTTAGTGAATGGGGATTTACAAAAGCAACAACGTTCATAATGGTTGACTCACTCTAAGTCCTCCGGTGCCGTGAACTACTGGTACAGTGCCATATCTCATTGCATACAATTGATTTAAACCACATGGCTCAAATCTCGAGGGCATTAATAGTATATCACAGCTGCACGTTTCAGAAAATCAATTTATATAAACTACGAAAATTCCCTTCAAATAATAAAATACGGTTCTGAATCTTGATTACCCTGCTGTTATACGATGAGAAATAGGAACATTGAATCCAACCCATCCCTTAAATTTGTCTCTAAAGGATGACTCACTAGCTCTCATCCAGTCTTCATATTGTTTCTCACCAGACCCAAGCATTACCTGAAACAGATCAACTCAGTTCAATCAATTAGGAAAAATATCCAAACCCCAAATTGGATATTACCACCCAACTTATTTGTCGCTATATATTTATACACAGACAAAAATATGCATACTCAATATCTATACAGAACAGATCAGTATGTCTCATGCCCCCCATTAAGGTTCCCACCTCTAATGGGATAATGCTTTAATCAACATACATAAAAAGGGGACTCCCATTTGGATATATCCCTCCAAAACAATGAGGAGTACAATTCTAAAATATTTGAAGCTTGAAAGCCTTTGTCTACAAAGAATAATAAATCTCGTCACTTAAATTGCTTAGTACTGGTCAACTTAAAATCTATTTAAGGAGTTAAGAGAGGTAGTCTAGGTAATAATTGGTTGAGTTCTGGGGAATGCCCTGTGCTTTTGTATATTTCACTGAGTTTTTAGCATAGCTGACAGCTTACCGAGAACAGAAATAAAGAACTCCATAAGAGTAAAACTAGAAAATGTTAGAACTATCAACTATATAATGGACCTAACCTGTTTTAAAGACAAGACTTGGTCTCTTGTTAGAGAAATAAAGATCACTTACAAATTGAATGTCATCTTGTAACAACTCCGGAGTGGCCGAGAGAATTATATCAATACCTTTCTGGTAGTCCAGTCTCCCAATAAATCCAATCTATATTAAATCAAACTCAAGTCAATATCATATTGTCGCGATCTATACATTGCATAAATTGGTTTTTGTTCTCACCAATGTACAATCAGGCCTCACTGGCAGACCTAGTTCCTTTTGCAAAGCCATCTTGCATTGAACCTGCATCTTATAAATAGTTGGGTAAGAACAGCACCAACTAGAAAAACTTCACAATAACTACCGTTGAAAAGTTAAAAAAACAAACAGGCAACATTAACACTAATAATCAATAGAATCAATCACCTTTCCAGAGAGGTCACGAACAGAATAATGTGAAGCAATATTCTCATCTGACAACGGGTTCCATTCAGTATCATCAATGCCATTTGTGATACCTAAACAATCACAGAAGATGACCACTTTAAGAAGTAAATATCAAAAGTCGGACTAAAACACATGTAAACTTGATGCCCATATAGTCTGTGACAACTACAGAAACCACGGAGATAACCAGAAGAAACATAATCAATATTTTCTCAGTTTTTCTTCTAGTGAATCAATTGAAGAAAAAACCTCAGAAGTAATGGACTAGCCAAATGCTAAAAAACCATTTATTAGTAGATAGCAATAATTGAAATTTCAACTCAAGAAATCGCTTAAAGAAATTCCTCTCCGGAACGAATTGAGCACCAGATCTATCAAGCCTAGCTATTATTGGAAGTTTCTCCCTGAAAACAGAAAGATGGTTACTCTTGCAAATCAGGATATCTTGAAGAAAGATCACAGGCTTTACTTCATCTACAAACTGAGGATTTATTACCGAAACAAAATTTAAAAATTAAGGCAAACCAAGACTTCCCAATCAGAATTTTGTTGGAACACTAGAATATTTAAATTAGGTAAAAAAAAAAGTTTGGATCTTTTTAAAAAGACTTTCACACTGTTAATAATTTCTTCATAGACCTGAATTATAATAAAGAAATCTTCCACAGTATCACTAGTATGATACTGGTTTAATCATTCAACTAGAATGTTTATAACCAAAAATAGGCTCCTAGCTATTAAGGTGAGAGTACAAATGGCCTACCATTGACAACTATCTTACGACTACCCAATAGCTCATGTAGACCATATCCACCTTCAACGGTTGTTATTTCCAAAGAGTAACCCTGTTCCAGAAAAAAAAATCGACACTGTAACAGCACTTTAAAAATGCAGAAATATAGGCATTCATAGGGTGAAAACTCTATACAACACCACGGAAACATTTGTAATGTTATTTTCTCTCAAATTTACGGGGAGGGACATCAAAACATAGGTCTGTTTCCAAACCAGATTGATTGCTGATATTTCATTAGTAGATAATCCTTATGGGCACCATATGGTATCTATAGTTCATCAAATAAGAAACCTTGTCAAAGTAATAGATTACGCAGCATTACCTGGCTAACTGTCAGTATCCGGTCCGAGGTCACAATAGCACCTTTTAAAACATTGACAGCTTCACCTGTGTCAAGGGCGTGTGTCCTTGCCCATGTGGGAAATACCCATTCCAGTGCTCCATACCACTCAGGAGGCAGTCCCAAATTACTGTAAGTTGCTGCAGCCTCCACCCCCTTTCATGTACAGAAACAGTAGTATCCCACCATATTATTAATTTGATTTGTAAGTTTTAAACATTATAAAGCAACAAAATTTACGAACTAATTATTGGCGGCTAAAGAGAACTTTGTTAAGTCAAAATGGATAGTAGACTTAACATGGATAGTAGCACCCTTCCAATTTCCAAACATAGTCTTGGTAAAAATGGAAGGTTAATAAAGCTCCACTAAATTCTAAGATTTCATTTCCTTTCCCTTTCTTTTCCTTAGCAGTTTTCCAAGGTTCTAAACATAGCCTTTGCATTCTAGTAGGAAAATGTAGAATACCATTGGATGCACATGGCAATATGAGTACTCCATTTTCGTTCAAGGATCTTTTACAATAAGGTTTATTAATCCCATCTGCTTCATGCAGACAAGATTTCAGCTTTTCAGCTTTGCCAAAACTCTAAACTTCCTAGTCAATAAATATGAACTTGGTCGCAGGATATGCATTTCACAGCTAAAGATATATAGTCTTCATATTAACAGTTTCGACTATTAATTATTGAGATCCCATAAACCTGATTGCAGAATCAATTATGCAAAAGATGTCGACCTGGTGAGCGAGATTATGTATTACAAGAATACTTCGAGCATCCTTATAGACTCCATACGGACGATACTTCGCTGCCAAAAGCCTGAAACACATAACAAATGAAGATCCATGCCAAGTATTTTCAACTTCGAGATAACTTGCTTAATTGAAAAGTTTGAAAAAAACTTCTACAAGTTCAAGAGATTACAAATTCAAGAAATTATTTTTTTTTTAAAAAAAAAGTGAAAGGCAAAGCGATTGTCAATTGTACCCAGGAATGAGCACAGATGATTAACAGCCTTAGCATACAGCTGTTTACCATGGAACAGCTTGGTGCGGTTTGAAGAGCAAAAGCCAAAGACTTGTCGGCAATTTTCATGCATAAAATACAATACCAACTACCTTCCACATTGGAAAGATAACAGCATATCCAATGAAAAGGGTTCCCCGTTTTGTTTGAGACCACTAGTTGGCAAAAAGGAAAAGCAACAAAGAAAGAAATTTGAGTTTAAAAGCAAGGAAATATGTCAAAGTACAACTGGCATTCTAATTGCAATAATCGAGAGCACTGCACAATGGTTGTGAAGTTGGTCACCATATCAGCAACAGTGAAGAACAAACAGAGAAACATCTGTCTCTCGATCTGAGCATATATCGTGAGGTAGGAGGTACGAAGAGGAAATAAAATGGTTAAGTATAAGACTTCCAAGAAGAAGAATATTAAAAAAAGAAAGTACATACACTGGCACCAATCCTGCATGCCAATCATTGGCAAGAAACAGACATTTCTCTCCGTAAGTGAATCCTCCCAAGGGAAGCACTAAGGGAGCCTCGCACGCTGCGTGACAAAGCAAAGTGAACCTAAACTGTTTGACCCAGAAGAGAGCAATAACCAAAAAAAGAAAATAAGTCATTGTCAATAGAAAGGATAACCTATTGCTTCATCAAGTTTAATTCAGTAACTACAAGTAGTACCTGATTATCACCAAAAGCACCGAAAGTATCACCATATGGAGTTCCAGGACGGTGGTAAGAAGGGTGATCCACAAATACCTGAAAGGAAGAGGTAAAACTTACTGTCAAAGAGATTTGGTAACTTTGCTACTACAAAATGAAGAAAATCATACTGGGCTCTATTGCAAATACTTGTACTAGTTTGGATACAAAATGTACTATTAAAATCTAATACGGATGAGAATATTAGATGAAAAAAGTAACAATAAGAATCATTTAATATAGGCGTACGAATTGATGATTTAACATGCAAAAAAATTACCCAATCGACGCCTGCTCTATACTCATGATAGAAAGCAACCTCCTGCACGCCTCCTGAACAATAAAGCTTAGTTCGGCATCCAGTATCAGTTGCAGAAGCATATTTTTTATCTGAAGGACCACCATGCAGATATCTAGGAGAGACAATCATTACACGATGTCCTCGAGCGGCTAAAGCTATAGGTAAAGAACCACAAACATCACCTAAGCCTCCCGTCTTTGAATATGGTGCTGCTTCAGAAGTAACAAAAACAATATTGTATGTTACCCTGATGGAAAGTTTTTCTCCTCCTTCAATGTCCTCTGTTACTTGCTCTTTTTCTGAGGCTACCTGATCATGAGAACCAATAATTTTGTTCTTGCCTACGTTCAAGTTTATAATAATTATTATCAGCACTTTAACATTTTTACAACAGCCCTGAATATTGATACTTTTCTAAATAGCACAACTTGACTTTTTAAATTAATCTGGCAGTAAGAATATTCAACGATCAAGTAAGCGGGTTAGGGTTCATGAAGATAATACTGAGAAGGTATATGCTAAGAATCTTGGTTGAAGCATTTATTGATATACTTGATCAAATATTGTCAGAAAATTATTAAGGACAATTTGAAGTAGACCTTTTGTTATTATTTGAGGGGAGGGGGAGGGCCATATTTGGAGGAGTTTTGACATAGAATCTCTTACAATTAACAGGCAACACTGGAAACTATAGATGATTCAAAGGATAAAACCTGTAACTAATGATACGCAGCTTCAGAACAATACCACCAGTTCCTTGTGCCTCGCAGCGGCCTCATCCACCCAAGGAACGAGGCTACCCTTTGGAAAACAGGGCACATGACCCAATTAACATGGTAGAATTTATTTATTTTTAATTATTATGTGATCATTTTGTAATCAAATAAACTTGTGGCCCCCTAATATCTGAATTTTTTTCAGAAGGCATTATTAGAACCACGTTAGAAAAAAAGGATAAATATCTGAATATTTTTTCAAGAGCCATTATTAGAATCCACATTAGAAAAAAGATATATGAGAACACAATCAGAGTTCACCCATAGCATCAAATGTATTATAAAGATTCATCCATCACATATTTATGTGTGAGTGTTAGTGTGAGCGTGTGATAATGCTCGATTTATCTGAATAAAGAATTTAAAAAGTATTAACTAATAAATTAAGGGGGGAGACAAAGGTAAAGTATTGAAGCGGGGAATAATAAAAACATACTATCGGATTCAGGGATCAAGTGAAACCCAACAACAGAACCGGAACCATCTCTCTCCATACCCAATAAAACACCCTCCTTGTCATCTTCAACAGTGGAAGAAGACCCATCATGGGAGCCAATTGAAGTTCTAATAATAGACAGAGTAAGAGGCCGAATTGAACTGCATTTCCTCTTTTGCCTGGAAAGGTAAGGAAAACCCACTTGCCTAATTGAACTCAAGTTCAGAGAAGGAGTGCCTGCACCTAGATTTAGAGACCATTTGCAACAGAGAATAGGAGGTGCCTGCAAAGTATCCATGGTAGAGAAGGAGGAATAGAGAGAGAAGAGAAAGAAGGAAGGATATAGAGAGAGAATCAGATAGACCCACTTCCGATTGAGGACTTAAAGAATCGTGAAGAAAAGGAAAAAAGAAAATCTTGAAGAAGAAAAGAGGAGAGAGATTTTAGTAGGGTAAGGGTACATATCTCAGTTAACGGATGAGAGAGAAAGTTGGTCAAGTAGGAGGTGTACGTGATTGGGTGAAAGCGCACGAACCGAGAAGAGATCCAATCGTTTTAAAGTACTTTCGAGAAAACCTTAAGTTTGACAGTTGGCTCAAACATTAATGTGTGCCATGCTGTCATATTTAGAAAATATTAACGTGGGCCATGCTGTCATATTTATATTTACGAGTGAACTCAAAAGGGGGTGGACCAAGTAGTTATTAAAGGAGAAGTCTAAATATATAATATTTAAATATTATATTCTTATATTTATTCGTTACTAAATAGTTTCCCATAGACATTAGCTTTCCATGTATGTCCCAAACGACTGACGGTTGTTATGTTACTATGTGTCACAGTCACCGGTACTTCATGTGACAGGTTTTGTTTTCTTTTCAAGTTTTAGGAGCATTGAGCTGGCATTTTACTTCTTTTTTTTCTTCGGTATTTTTAAGTCCTTGTGATGTTGTGCACAATTTAAGTAATGGACAACTCTATTCATATAAATATTAAATATAAATTTTTATATAAATTTTATTTTAATTATTAAAAAATAAATTTGACATATATTTTCACGCTAAATTTTATTATTTAATTATTGAAATAAAATTTGTGTAAAAATTTATATTTAGTATTTATGTGTGTAAATTTATTCTTAAGTAATACATCGTTCACGGTTGAATGTGCATTTTTTCATCTATTCTAAAAAAAAATCTCAGTTTTAATTGTTTAGTTAAATTATAAAATTTTAAAATTCATAATTAATGTAAATTTATTTAATTTTAACTAATACAATCATTAATTTTATATTGGGATATTGAATATCATTATCTGAACTTAATAAGGTCCAAATATTTTACATGGGCCAAGCCCAAATAGCCACACAGGGCCGAGTCCCTCTCCCTCTATATATATGGCATAAGCAAAAAGCTTTAAAAAATCAATACACTCTCTATATACAAAATTTGTCATTCTTACAGTTAAATGTTATAATTGATTTACTATTATTTTTTGAATCTCTGGATGTATGTATGCTTCAAACCCAGTAAGCAAATTAACATGTTAGGCCAGTTGTACAGCAGATGATAATACTCTTGGGTTTTGCATCATGTCTTGATGTCGTGTCATAACTATATATAAACCATTTTTTCATCATAATGCCTAGATTTTTTATTTTTGACGATGTAGAGTTTCTCTATCACAATTGAACTAGTCTCTTCACCCCGAACTAGGATTTCGTAGGCTATCCGATCAAGTTGAACCTAGGTCCATGGCTCCATAACCTGTTTTTATGAGAAGGCTGAACAATTATTGCAAGTGAAACTCGAATTCAAAACATTCAAAGTTAAACTTAAACCATTTCGCCAATTGCCGAGATTATAATGCCTAGATTTAAATTTTGGTGATTCCTAAAGGATGGAATCTCATAGACATACGTAAGAAAATATGTAGAACCAAAATTAAGGGACTTATACTAGCAGTAGAAACAGTGAATGGTGTATTTTCAAGAGGAAACATGTTAGTTTCACCAGCCTCCTGTATTATTAGAAGTATTAGGCCTTTCTTACATACATTGTAGACGGATTTGGTGAAACTAGCATATTCTTGTTGAAAATATATAGTAATTCACGAGTCATAAATATTTATTCTCAAATTGAAGCAGAAAATGTTTTTATATGCTTACTTTAGAAAAAACATTCTACAATTATATATATATATATATATATATAGGGTCCTCTTTTAACATGTGCCTTAAAAGCATATGTTAAACACGAAAAATAAGAGACGTGACCTACTAAATATTATTTGTACTGAATTTAATAAATGAGATCCACTAACATATTATTTTTTTATATATTAAATTTAATACAAATGCATAAACAAATAATATTTAATGAATCTCATCTCTTATTTTTTGTACTTAATATGTATTTTTAAGACATATGTTAAGAAAATTCATATCATAATTATATAGTTATATCTTTCGCTTAATTTTTTTGTTGTTGTATCAGTTCTTAACATAATTCTCGAGTTCTAATGATTCAATTGATAAACTACTGTTAAAACTTAAAAGGAGGGGGAGGGGGGAGAGAGAGAGAGATATATGTATTTCATTAAAAATATATGCATTAATAAAAATGATAATCTATGAATTTAATTAAGAGATATAAAAGAGAAAAATAGAGACATTGTAAAATGTGAAAACAATAATGAGTTAATGATTAAATTCCTAAAAATAATGTGTTATGTTTTCGAGATAGGATAATCATCTATCGAAGTCCCAAATTTTATATTTAGTACTAATATTTTTCAACACATTACATAGTTGTATCATCAACCATGTCTAATTTGTGTCACGTGACATAAACTTTAAAACGACAAAAGAAATCCGATATCTGACCTTTAGTTGTCAAATCAAATACTTTCATAATATTTATGACTTTTTTTTTGTACTCGTTCTGTCGATATATTTTTCCCACGTACCTGTCCCTTCTTTCAAAATAATATCCCATGCCTGTCTGATTATTTTTTTTTAAATTTAATTTCTTTATTTTTTTAATAATATTTATTTTTAATTCAAAATCAAATAACATACAAATTCTGATTTCTAATCACAACTTGTATTACAAATGTTACATTTTTAATAAAAACAACTTCAAGAAACATGTACAAAAGATTAATTTTTAAAAATAATTATATATTTATTTATATTATAAAGAAAGAGGAGGAGGTAGACATTTAGTTTAGATATGATGCATGAAATAAAAAAATAAATATTTTTTTTATAAATTATCTTTAATAAAAATTAATCTTACCTTATATAACTTTTTTTAATTCTTATTTGCCTATTTTCTCATAATTTATTATGATTTAACTTTTATATTTTTGAACTTTTATATAAAAATATAATAATTAAATATGAGTGTTTTATATTTTTAACTATTTGTATTTGGGTCCGCTTAATGTGTGCCCTAAGGGCACACACTAAGCGCGGAAAACAAGAGATAGGACCCGCTAAAAATTATTTCTTTATATAGTTGCACTGAATTCAATATATGGGGTCCACTAGTATATTATTTTTTTATACATTGAATTCAGTGCGCCTACATAAACAAATAATATTATACATCGTTTTTCACGCTTAGTGTGTGCCCTAAGGGCACACATTAAGAAAATCCTTTGTATTTTTACGTTGAAGAATTTTTATATATTTTTTGAATTTTTTTTTCCCACGCGAATGTGTGTGAGAATTATTTTATATAATAATAATCGGCCGTGGGCCAAAGGTCAGGTCTTGCTCAGTCTGGGCCGTCTGGCACTCCTTTCAAGCCATTCCAAGACCGCCAAATACTACTCCTTACGAAACAATTCATAAATGTGGGCCCAACAGAAAGAAAGACGAATCTTTTATCAAAAATAAAAAAAAGGAAGATGAATAGATTATTTTATCAAAAAATCAGACACTCGCCTACTTGAAAAATTAGGCAAGTCACGTTTTACTTCAAGTTAATAAAATATTTTAATTTTAATAATATTTTATTATTTATATTTATAAACTCATCAAAATAAATTTTTTTTATTGATCCGAAACGCTACATAAATTTACCCCAACCACCAAATAATATCTCCGCCTACTCCTGTGAAACACTGGACACGGACCTGTTTGGCTTGCTGCTGACGAAGCTCCAAAAACAAAGTCAACTATTAGTCAACAGCTATTTCTAATCTGCCCTATAATCTTATCAAATCCCAGGTTAAGTTAAATCCTTTCACTCAAGGTTGGATATGGTACGAGCTAGGGTTTTCTGTGTTTCTATCCGAAATTCAAGGTTATATTTGGGACGGGACTAGGGTTTTATTTGTTTTCTATCACTAGTGAAAGCCCTGTAGAAATAGCACAGTTGTTGATGTACATAGATCGCCCACTCTCCTTCTGCCATTATTCTTTCTTTTCCTTTCCTTTTCTTCTTCATTATATTTGAATTTTCAGAAAAATGGTGCTGAATCACCCCGATTCTCGACCGGAAATTACCTATTCTGTCGCGGCCCTAAACGCGGGGTTTTCACTAGATGCCGAAGAGAATACGGGCAAATTTTCTATAGCTGTTGGTGGGGGGAATGACTGTTATCTTGAAAATAGAAAGAGAACGTTCGACGAGATTTTTGGATGCAGTGGAGATGCTGAGGGTGAGATTGTTGGGGGTAAAAGTTGTAGGAGAAGGAGGCCAAAGGGCTCCAAGAATAATAATAAGAAGAAGACGACTATCGCAGGACATTATGACATAAATGGCGTTGCATCGGAAGTAAACCAAGAAACGGTGGTTGGGGTTTGTGGTAATAGTGTTGATGGGATCGGTAAGCCTAAGTGTCGTCTCGGACGGCCTAAGGGTTCAAAGAATAAGAAGAAAATTCTTCCAGGAGAGGAGAAGACGGAATTGCCTGTTGAAATGGTTAGTGGTAAGGACAGCGGAGATAAGATTGTCAAGATTGGGGGGCCCAAGGGTTCCAAGAATAAAATAAAAATTATTGGCACCGAGGAGAAGAGAGATGCGCCTGGTGAATATTTTACTGGAGGTGGGATTGATAATGAGGAGCAGTTTATTCCTGGGTTTGAAGAGAAGCAGGTTATGCCTTGTGTCGGAGAGAAGCAGGTTATGCCTTGTTTTATGAAGAAGCAGGTTATGCCTTGTGTTGAAGAGAAGCAGGATATGCCTGATGAAATTACCGGCGGTAAGGATAGTGAACATTGGGTAGTTAAAGAGAAGCAGGCTATGGTCTCTGTTCATGTGAAGCAGGATATGCCTGATGAAATTATCAACAGTAAGGATAGTGGACATTGGGTAGTTAAAGACTTGCAGGCTATGGTTTGTGTTCAAGAGAAGCAGGATTTGCCTGGTGAAAATTCTTTGGCCGTTGGGATTAAAAAGATGGGGAGGCCTAAAGGTTCTAAGAACAAGAAGAAAATTGCACCTAATGGAAATGAGAGATACCTAGGTGAAGTTGCTGTGACTAATGGCGCTGGGGAAGGAATTGTTAAGAGGAAGGATGGACGTGGCCGGCCTAAAGGTTCTAAGAATAAGAAGAAAATTCTTCCAGATGAGGAGAAGACCGGATTGCCTGTTGAAATGCTTAGTGGTAAGGACAGCGGAGATAAGATTGTTAAGATTGGGGGGCCCAAGGGTTCCAAGAATAAAATGAAAATTATTGGGACTGAGAAGAAGAGAGATACACCTGGTGAATATTTTAGTGGAGGTGGGATTGATAATGAGGAACTGTTTATGCCTGGGTTTGAAGAGAAGCAGGTTATGCCTTGTGTTGGTGGGATTGATAATGAGGAGCTGTTTATGCCTGGGTTTGAAGAGAAGCAGGTTATGCCTTGTGTTGGAGAGAAGCAGGTTATTCCTTGTGTTGAGGAGAAGCAGGTTACGCCTTGTGTTGAAGAGAAGCAGGTTATGCCTTGTGTTAAAGAGACGCAGGATATACCTGATGAAATTACCAGCGGTAAGGATAGTGAACATTGGGTAGTTAAAGAGAAGCAGGCTATGGTTGGTGTTCAAGAGAAGCAAGATATGCCTGATGAAATCATCAACGGTAAGGATAGTGGACAATGGGTAGTTAAAGAGAAGCAGGCAATGGTTCCTGTTCAAGAGAAGCAGGATATGACTGGTGAAAATTCTATGGCCAAGGGTGGTGTTGGGATTAAAAAGAGGGGAAGGCCTAAAGGTTCTAAGAATGAGAAGAAAATTCGTGCAC
This sequence comes from Hedera helix, assembly GCA_947179155.2. Lineage (NCBI taxonomy): Eukaryota > Viridiplantae > Streptophyta > Magnoliopsida > Apiales > Araliaceae > Hedera > Hedera helix. The sequence continues at coordinate 58,703,466 of OX359265.1, read as the reverse complement.
CTAATGGAAATGAGAGATCCCTAGGTGCAGTTGCTGTGAGTAATGGCGCTGGGGAAGGAATTGTTAAGAAGAAGGATGGACGTGGCTGGCCTAAAGGTTCTAAGAATAAGAAGAAAATTCTTGCAGCTAATTCAAACAGGGGATTGTTAGGTGAAGTTGCTGAGAGTAATGGTACTGGGGAAGGAATGGTTAAGAGGAAGGCTGGATGTGGACGGCCTAAGGGTGCGAAGAATATGAAGAGAATGCTTGCTGCTATACAAAAAAGGGGACTGTTAGGTAACTATGCTGGAGGTGGGCTTGTTATGAAGAAAAATGGATGTGGCTGGCCTAAGGGTTCAAAGAACAATAAAAATATTCTTGCAGATGAAGAAAAACGGCTTAAGGTTTCAAACATTGAAGTTCCAATTTTTGTTGCTAATGTAGATCAGAGTGGAGCAGGTGAACTTCCCATGGGAGGATATGAGAATGTACCTCAAAGCTTAAGCAGTGTACATCCAAATTTTGCTAATGAAGATCAAATTAATGCTGATGAAGCTGCTCTTGTTATTGATGGTGGAGATAAGAGTGTGTCTCATAAATGCAAAATAGGCCGAACCAAAGGGTCTAAGAAAAAACAGCGTTTAGTTGTTGCTAGTGACAAATGTTCTAACAAAGAGGAGAATGAGTTCATTACAAACAGGGGTGCTGGAGAATTGTTACCTGAATCCACAAATCTTCAGAAAAGGACTCGAGGAAGGCCAAGGAAGTTTGTCGATGAATTTCACAAACCCACAGGCAAAGATCATGAAAAAGCAGCAGATGAGAATGCAAATGCAGAAATATTGGTGAGTTTTTCCGACTTCATACATCTCTATTTGATGACTTACTATTTGACAGTGTGTTCATAATATTAAATTAACAAATAGATGAAAAGCATAGGGATCAAGGGACCTGGCGCTGGTATCATGATAGTCAAATATCACTTTAATATATGAGGTCAGGAATGAGTTACCATGTGAAAGCCACGTGGCCAGCTTAGGTCGTTAGGATTGGACGTGGACTTTTTGTGTAATAGAATCACGGCTTTCAATGTCGACAGCATACTATCGTGATAGCATTTAATAGATACTTAACATTGTTTGAAATACATATAATAAGAAGCCGTTAGTAATTGGTTCTTCCACTCTAGCGGAAACTGTCACGTGTTGTTCTTACAAACAAGTTAGAATAGTTTTTAAGTAGCAATATATGAAAATTAGAAACTTCCAGCTATGTGCGTTGAAATATTGGACAATCCAAATCAAATCGAATAACGCTTAACATTGTTTGAAATTTGTAAAATAAGAAGCCGTTAGTAATTGGTTCTTCCACTCCGGTGGAAACTGTCGCGCGTTGTTCTTGCGAACAAGCCAGAGTAGTTTTTAAGTAGCAATATATGAAAATTAGATGACAATTAGAAACTTCCAGCTATGTGCATTCAAATATTGGACAATCCAAATCAAATCAAGAAGCGTGCCTCAAATAGACATGACACAACTAGGCATCACGACGATGAGCTTATGATCCAATGTAGATTCCTGAGAATGACTGCTTCTGCTTTCAAACTACCTAAACAGTCTAAGCATGGGTTTTGTTATCCAATACCAATATGTTGACTTCAACCTGTATTTGTCACCAATGCCAGTTATTTGTTGGATTTGTGTCATTATGTTGTGGCCTGGCAAGTAATAGATTATTTCGTCCTTTGTCATAAAAAATAGATTACACCGTCTTTTTACTTTTAATTATTATTTACACATAGAGGGTAAGTGACAAAGGGAAATTGAAGGATACATTTGGTGAGAATCCTCCTCCCAATAAGAGAAAGAGAAGGTAATACACAAATATAAATATGCGTGATTCTAGCTGTTGCATGATTTAATTGTTACTGCAATATTATAACATCTAAAAGTATTTGTTTCCCATTTTTGTTTGTATTGTCCTTTTATTATAACAATATTTATGATTTAGGACGATACCAGTTGGAAATGGGAGGAAGAGGGTTTATCGTGTCACCAATGCAGAAACTATAAAAGCAGTATTGTCATTTGTACAAATTGCAAAAGGAGATGCTACTGCTATGCATGCCTGACAAAGTGGTAATTGAGAACTTACAGAAGCCTTTTTGTTAATGAGAACTAGGACTTAACTCCCTACTTTCAAGAATTTTGCAAACTCATTGTAACTTTTAATTCACAGCAAGCAACATATTTCATAAGTTTAAAAAATTATTAGCTACTTTTGTAAAAGATAAACTCTTTAGACTACAAAAGTGGTAAAACGTCTCCCTGCTGATATACATTGACAATGCATTCTGCTTTTATAATGAATAGGTATCCTGAGAGAACAATAGAGGATGCCAAGAATGCATGCCCATCTTGTTGCAGAAATTGCAATTGCATACCATGTCTTCAAGCGGATATAATTGCAAAAGTAGATGCCTGCCTTCTGTATCCTATCTTCCTTTTATAACTACTTATGAATTCAGTTTCATATACTTTATTGTTATTTGTTTTTTATAGGTTAGTCATAATGAAGAAGATGAGAATATGAGATTGCAAAGGTCACTTTATTTGCTACAAAAAACTCTGCCTCTTCTCAAGCATATTCAAAAGGAGCAGACCTTGGAGCTAGATGTGGAAGCCCACATACAGGGTATTAAAACTTGATGCAATCCCAGAAGTGGAGGCTGCACAGCCTGCACTTCTTTACTGGATGAATTTTTGATGAGGTGTTTTTTCCACTGTTAATTATAGGTGTTCAATTCACAGAAGAAGATTTACCAAAAGCAATACTTGACGAAGATGACCGAGTATACTGGTCTCTCTCTCTCTCTCTCTCTATCTATCTAAGTAAAAAGTATACTGGTAAAACTCTTACTCCTAACAAACTGATATTCTCACTTGTTAGTATGTCAAAATATGCCTGTATTTATCTATGTAGTTAATTAAATCTATACAACCAGTGCTTGAATAATAAAGACAACCAGTAGTTCACTGTTATGGGAGCAGTGAATGGGACAGGAAGATTGTAAATTGGCTTAAAAGTATTTAATTTTTTAATCTGCACCTTGTTGTTTGGCAGATTTTTTAGATAGAAAAAGAAGATTTTATTAGATTAGGGAGAGAGTACACAAAGAAACAAGGAGGATGAGAAATGCTCCTAGTCTAGTAAACTTCTAAATTACAAAACCCTTGGGCTATGTTTGTTTACAAAAAACATACTTGGGATTGGACTATTTGTATTAATTTAACACTTCTTCGGACTATTTTATCCCATGTGGGATTATATAATCCCATAAAATTTTTGGGATTAATAGTCCCCCTCATTTTAACGTTTTAAATGACTTTATGGGACTAATTGTCTAACATATTAAGGGATTAATAATCCCTCATCAAATGATTAAATAGTGCAAAGTAGTATTAAATTAAAGTAAATAGTCTGACATAAAATATGTTTTTTGCAAACAAACATAGCCTTAGAAATTTGCAGTCCTTTTTTAAGTCTCAACATTCCCCAGTCACCCGAAACAACGAATATCATTACTTCCACACCACGAGGCAATGTAGAAACAAATGAAAACTAACGTCGCTAGCCTGCATATAGCCATACCTATCACACGACTATAAATAATAACAAAAAGCAATTCCGTGAAGATTCGATGACAGTTGTTTGGTAGTTGTGTATGCTATGGTGCGTATTTGCCTCAACTCTTAACCACACTAAGGTTATCTATATTTTGCTTAGTTTAGTTACCACTGGAGTAGTTATGTTATTCAGATGTTTCTTAAATATCTTCATCAGGTAAAATCCTTAAAGTTGATCTGTCATTTATATTAAAGGAAAAAATAAGAAAATAATTTGACATACATCTGCCTTTCTGGAGTTTTAACTTTGTTTTTCAGTCACATCGGTAACAATGATCTAATCCTTGTTCAACAGCGATAATTGCAATACATCCATTGTAAATTTCCTCAGAAGCTGCCCAAATCCCGACTGCTCTTATGATCTCTGTCTCAATTGTTGTTGGGAACTCAGAAAAGGCATCCAACCTGGTGGCAATGAAGCAGATTCTTCTTTACACCAATTTGTTGAAAGGTCTCGTGGTAGTGGGACTAATTTGAAGAGAGAAAATGTGGCAAACAATTGGGAAAACCAGGCAGCCCTTCCGGCAAATGATTGTTTAACTGACATGTCCTACAACTTTCCTGATTGGATAGCAAAGATGGATGGCAACATTCCTTGTCCTCCCAAAGCGCGTGGAGGTTGTGGTATTGGGATACTTGTACTCAGACGCATCTTTGATGCTGATTGGGTGCACAAGCTAATTCAGAATGCAGAGGCCCTTGTTATCAATCATCACTTGCCAGATATAGTCTTTTCAGAAGAATGTTCTTTGTGCCTTCCTGCCAGTTCCACACGAGAGTGTGGGAAAGATCATAATGAAGTACGAAAAGCTGCTCATAGGAAGAACAATTCTGATAATTTTTTATACTGCCCAAAAGCTGATAAATTAAGTGACAATGAATTTGAGCATTTTCAAATGCACTGGAGGAAAGGTGAACCAGTTATAGTTAGAGGTGTACTAGCAAAGACATCTGGTCTTAGTTGGGAACCAATGGTCATGTGGAGGGCTTTCAGAAGTGCTAGAAAAAAGTTAAAGGAGGAACCATTCAATGTTCAGGCCATTGATTGCTTTGATTGGTGTGAGGTATGTGTTTGATTTTTGTAGCTTCTAGTTAATTTCATGCTTTTCTTCAGAGCATTAATTTTTGCCCCATGAGCTTTATCAAGAGTTGCCAAAGTGCTTCCTACATTGTGTTTTGGTGGTTACTTTGATTATACAGGTATGCACCTAGCAAGTTCTTTCTCTATTAATTAGCTTTCAACCATTCTTAGAAGATGTAACCTTCTCATCTATTATTCTTACCAGTTGAATGATATGAGGCGTGTTACCATCATCTCTTTCCCCTTTGTCAGTTTACGCAGAATGGATTAGTTGATTGATGTATATGAACTTTGTGTGCTGTCCCGCTGACGAACCAGTCTAGAAGTAGAGACGGAAGACAATAGAATATAGAGCAGAACAACCAGAAAATGAAGTGAAGTTTGAAAGCTTATAATAGTTATACTTTACAGCAGCAATAAAATAAGTCGAGTAAAGACTTTGTGCATGTGGATTTGTGCATATAACTATACTAGAGAGTAAGATTGGTGGTATCTTGGTAGTGATGTTATCTTGTTTCTGTGCCATGCTATGCTGAGCCGTATAACTTGTAATGTTTGCATTTAGTAGTTAAGATGGGCAGTAAACTGTTGGGGTGGGCCTTCTGCATAAATCTTTAGGTGAAAAAGAATTTTACTCTGGTATGATATATATATTTTCTTTCTGTGCTTCAGGTTGAAATTAATATTCACCAGTTCTTCAAAGGCTACTTAGAGGGTCGTATGCATCAAAATGGGTGGCCGGAGGTGTTGAAGCTGAAGGACTGGCCACCAACAAATTCTTTTGAAGAATGTTTGCCAAGGCACGGTGCTGAATTTATTGCTATGCTTCCCTACAGTGATTATACTCATCCTAGATCTGGTGTTTTGAATCTTGCTACAAAACTTCCTGATGCTGCCCCAAAGCCGGACTTAGGACCCAAAACCTACATTGCGTACGGTTTCCCAGAAGAGCTCGGTAGAGGCGATTCTGTCTCAAAACTGCATTGTGACATTTCTGATGCGGTAGGTTCATCATGAGAAAACATGTGTTTTGAATTTATTTGCTTTAGTCTTGGTTCAGCTACAACCACCTTCCTGTTCCTTGGTTCATGTGTTTTCAGCAAGCATGGCCTCTGCTGATTGGGAGGCCCCACTATTGTTTAAAATTTTTGTTTTGGCTTTACATTTTTCTTTTGAGTCAATATAATTGCTTATGATTATCCATTTACCGTGGGAAAAGAAGTACTACCTCTACTTCTTACTTGCTTCAGGCCTCTCAGTGGTTGATATTTCCGTTGACTTGTAGGAAACTACATCCTCTCTGCCATACTTCTGTAGAAATGACTTGCATGAGATCAAAGTCTTTATTAAGGATTTAATCGTGTTCTTAGGTTTTTTTACTCTCCGATTTTGTTTTAGTCATTGTTCAATGTCCACAACTTTTTGTAGCTTTATTCAAATATGTAATTGCTATTTAGGTTCATGACTTCAAATTATGTTCACTATAAAGTGTCTGGACTAGCATTGTAATCATATGCTGGTTATTTATCACTTGTTACCACAATCTCTAATTCTGTGTTTTCATTCCAAATTGTTTTTAGTCATTAGTTTAAGTGGTATTGGATGGCAGTAAATATATTAAGCAGTAATGATATGTCCTATGGAAAGAAGCCAATGAGTAGTTGGATGGTAATGAGCAATTTTTATTTTTTTTTACATTATGTTTAAAAATTGGGAATTGTGCTAAAATGAAAAAGTAGACTTGAGAAGTGTGCTAAATTATGTTATTACCATTCCCTTAATAGTGGCACATTCCTCACCTTACCTAAGGAATGAAAAATTAAATTTTTACAACGGGTATTGTTGGTGATGACCCTTGAATGAGTTTTTTGGTGACCCAATGCGTTAATGGCTTTACTTGGCAATTGAAATCCATTACTGGCCTATTCATCTGAGACAAATGCCTTCTTAGTTAGTTCTGCTGCCTGTTATTGCAATCAACAGCTCTCATTTTCTTTCCTCTTGTTTCTTTTTATCTGCAAGGCCAAGGCTCCTTTGAAGATTGAAGCTATCTTCATACATAATTCTCCACAAACTCTTAGTAAATATGCTTCAAAAGTGCAGCCAATTTGAAACCTCACTTTGATGCGTGATATGCTGGGAGAGTAGAAAGTCTCACTTGCACCTTTTCTTGCATTACACTGTTGCTTGATGTTGTGGGGACACTTATTTTGAGCTTTTGGTGAATTTCATGAAGGAAAATTCCTAATTAGGTTGAACGGTTTTGATCGGGGGAGGACACTAAGATTCTTTGGAGGTGTGGATATGCTTTGCGATCTTTGGGGTATTTGGTCTAGATGGACTGCTCAGCTGTTTAGTGAGCATGTTTGGCATTTGCCTTTTATCTTTTACAGGATAGAGTTTACTTTCTCGCATCTTTATGGCTTCAGTTTTGGGTTCTTTTAGAGATGTGTTGTGGGATATTGATATCATAGGGATTTGGCCGAATGTCCTTCGGTAAGGACATTGCATTCTGGTTTCTTTTCGGATGTCTGTCCTCCCTCTTATATTTCTTTTTCATCTCCTTAATAAAATTTTCCTTTTGTATTCACTAAAACAAATATTACTATCAACATTCCTAGAAGGCCTAACTGGTAAATAGGAATGCTTCCTTGATTAAGTATGGTGTACATCATTAATTGTTAATGGACATTCTCATACTTCTGTGTGGCAATTTGTTGAATATAAACTTCACCTCATTTCATAATCTGATATGATATGTTTTTTTTCTTATGTAATAATGTGATGTTGACTTTAAAAACATTTTTTTTCTGCGTTTTTTCAAGCCATGTTTTCAAGAATTAATATTTCGTGCAGGTAAACATACTAACACATACAACCAAGGTGGATATTGCTTCATGGCAATGTAAAACCATCAACAAATTGTGGAAAAAATATGAAACTGAAGATTTAAATGAGCTCTATGGTGGTGGACCACGTGAGTTGTTGCACACATCTGGAACAGAACCACCAAAGGGGTCAGAAAATAAAGTCTTCGATAATTCTTCATTCCTAGAAGTTCTCATTGAGGAAAAGAAAGTGGATGAAGAAAAAGAGAGGAGGACCTCACCTTTATTAAAATCAGTGGGGTTTGAAAATAGGAGCTCAGATAGATTGCAGGATTTTATGGGCTGTCCTGAAAATGCAGTCAATTTTAGTATTAATAGGCAATCTGCTGGAGATTGCAATAGGATGGATCAGATTATTGACCTTCATATGCATGTGTTGGATAAACCACGCTCCTCTTTTATGGATAGAAGTCACGAGGAGACGTGTGATTTTGGTATTAAACAGGCCGAGTCAAAAGTATGCTCATCACTGAGCAGAGATTTACTAGATATGAAAGATGTTTTAAGGATGACTACTCCATGCATTAGTAAAGATAATAATAGTCCTGAGTTCACAAACCCTGACTCAGGTAGTACACATGCTGGCACCATTGTGTCTGCCAAATGCTTTGATGCTGAAAAGAACTTGTGTTTTCCAGATGATGTGGTTGTAGAAGCAAACTATCCTGCAATTATAGATTCTTCTTGTGGCCATGAAATTGATGCTAAAAATGATTCAACTGAAGGTGAATCGTATGATAGACAGTTCGTTCAAGTGTGTAATGCAACATTTGGAGATGAGCTTGTTAATGGGCAATATGACACGAGCTTAACTATTTCAGTCGATGAAAGGGATAGAAGATCAGATTCTATGAACTCAAAATTAAATGAATTGGATGTGGCCCTTACCTTACCCGTCAAAGGTCGGGAAGTTGCAAACAGTAATTTTTCCTTTACAGATGAAGTTGATGCTGGCCCAAACTGTGCTGGTGATGATTTGATTTCTGCTCATGAGCATCACCCTAAGATTGAGGATTTGAGCAATAAAAAGTGTTCACAGCCCTGTGAAATTGTTAAGCCTAGTGATGATAATCTTAGTTTGGAGGCGAATTTGTCAGGCAATGGATATACTGGCTCAGCATTACTCGAGGAAAATGCAGTTACAGATCCTGTTCAAAGAGATGATCACTGTTCTGAGGTTGTTCATGGAGGTGCCATATGGGACATCTTCCGGAGGCAGGATGTGCCCAAGCTAATTGACTACTTGCAGAAGCACCAGAAAGAATTTCGTGACATCAATAATATTCCAATGAATTCCGTGGGTACTGTTGCTTAATTCAGGCTAGAAGATATTACCTTGTTTTAATTCTGATCTCACTTATTGTGCTTGCTGTAGGTTGTACATCCTATTCATGACCAGACTTTCTATTTGAACGAGAGGCATAAGAAACAGTTGAAGGAGGAATTTGGTAAGAACTTATTTATGTCCATGTAAATATTTGCTAATACAATTACACACTGATTCTCGATACCAAATTTGCAGACATTGAACCATGGACATTTGAGCAACACCTTGGTGAGGCTGTGTTCATTCCTGCTGGATGCCCACATCAAGTGAGAAACAGACAGGTGACAGCTGCTTAACCGAATATGCCTATCTAGTATCTCTTAATGGCTTCTCTCTTCAGATTTCTGGCCAATGGCCATGATAAATCTTTTTATCTTCTTCTTAGAAAGTTGTCAATTGATTCTTCTAAGCAAATGCATCTTAGCTCATAATAAGTTGTATTGGATAAATTAGGACTTGTGTAATTAATTATCCATGCGTATGTTTTAGTGTGATATAAGAGATTTAGGAAGCTTCCTAACACTGAAGTCATATAGCAGAGGGGCCAAAAAAAATTGGCAATATTTTTCTTTAGAGGGGATGGGGGTAGTTTAGTTCTCATTACTAAAAAGAACAAACTCTACACTTAGCATAGAGCTCAATGATCTTGAATGAGAGCACTTCAAGTAATTCCGAACCATGACTACAGTGGGTACTTATAATAATGCTATGGGGGCTGATATAGTCTTTTAAGCGGACAATGGGTGTTTAGCTTGCATTTTAATACTCATTTGTGACCTAACCAATATCCTTCTTCCTTCCTTTCTTTTTTTATTTAATTTAAAAAACAACTTTATTTACTTACCGTTGTTATTTTTATGTTCCACTTTTGAGCATCTTATACTAACAAGTTTGATAATCCGTGCGAGGCACGGGTTAGTTTGTATAACTTTTTTCATAAATATTTAATAATTTTTTATTAATATATTTATTATTTTTAACTGACATAATACATATATAATGTTAATATTTTGGTTTAGCATGTTATACTACAATTGAAAGGAATTTAATTACTTTTAATATTATGCAAGGTTCTAAAAGGCGCTAGGCGGGAGGCGGGCGGCCGGGGGGGGCCTAGCGCCTAGGGGGCCTAGGCGGGGCCTGGGCGGGGCCTAGGCGGGATTTTTTATTTTATGTCAATTTTAATATTTTATCTTACATTTATCCTAACAAAATAATAATATAAAGGAAAACAATCGATAATAAAGATAATAAAGGCATTTGCTTAAAGTTCAAACACATATCCATGTTGCTAATGTCAAAGTTCAAACAAAAACACGCAATTGTTTAAAGTTCAAACACAAGCAAATAATAAAAAATACAAACTAATAGTCCTCATCTCCATATACCTCTATATCTCTCTATAACTCTTTTTTTTCTATATTCTTTCAAGATAATGTCCCCATTGGGCTCACACTCGTACTCCTCATTTCCCTCTTCCGTATCATTTTCAGACAAAAAAAAAATCATGGAGTTTTCTTACTTTAACATTTCTATTATTTCTCTTAAGCTCTAGCACGCTATCCGCTTCGGATGCTTCACCAATCGCTTCCCAAGTAAGGCCCGAATAGCTTTCAACTTCTTCATCTATTCTTATGACGTCGTTTTGTAGCTTAGTTATTAAAATTAAAAAAAAAATAATTGCAACCCTAAATTTTTCGCTTATGCCTCGCCTAATTTCTCTGTCTTGCTCGTCCAGTCCCGTATAATTCTCTGGAGGGATTTTTTTTTCTCCTTGGACATAGGCTAGGCGCTAGGCGGCCTAGGCGTGGCGGCAGGGGAGGGCCTAGCGCCTAGGCGGGGATTAATCGGACCTAGGCGGGGATTTTTAGAACAGTGATATTATGTGATTAAAAATTACAAATTAATTGTTAAGAAGAAACTTTTCATATTTCTATGTACACAAATTGAGAGAAATTAATTGCATTTATTTAAGTAAAATTATATAGAACTTTTAATATTTCAAGAAGTGAAATTAAGTGTAGTTATAAATTATACCACATTAAATGTAATAATACCATTTTTGTTAACTCATTAATACCATTCGAGTTGACTCATCTATTGAAATGAGTTACCTCATTTTATTTGATGAGTTAATTTGGTTGGTATCTCCTCTTGGGACTTTATATTATAATATAGATTTTACTTGACTGAATTTTAGATGTTGACAATTAAATTCCTATATTATGACTTATCAACAGAAAGCAAAATGTGAGGTGAGGTTGTGTGTTTTACAGTTTTCTTATTACACGTGTCCTAGCCAATGACCTGTTACGTTAGGAGTAACCCTAGTAGAATCGTGTTATTTATTTTAAAGAGCATTGGTGTTATTTGATATGTTTTGCTAGCTATTAGATTAGTGTGATCTCACATCCCAAGTGGAAGGCTGTTAGGATAAGGTAGGACTTAGGAGCACATTAACCATTTAATAGATTTTAGCTAGTAGTGGATGTAATTTAATTTTATGCATATTATGATTGAATATTGAATACGAGAGAAGTTTTATATCTGCCCAAAATTTCCTCCCTCTTCTCTATTTCTGTTACTTGATTCGAGTCATTGTTATTGCCTTTTTTCTGTGGTGAAATTTATTTTGCTTTCTTTTCTTTTGGACTGTTTTTTTTAGTTATTTGACCTTAAATTGATACTATTTATAATGACACAAGTTGTTAAAGCTCTATATCATCTTCTACTTACTGTAACTAGTGGGATAGTCTGTTTTTTTTGGCCATACATGTAGCTTAGTCTCTTGATATTTCTGTCCCTGTCGGTGTTTCTAAATTATATATATCTTCATTCATTTTAATTTGATCTATTTCCAACTCAATTTTGAGCAGTGTCTCCCTCTTTCCAATTTGTAATTGATTTACTGTTTTCTCTTCATTATACAGTCCTGCATTAAAGTGGCCCTTGACTTCGTTTCTCCTGAAAATGTTGAAGAATGCATCCGGTTGACAGATGAGTTTCGTTTGCTTCCAAAATCTCATAGATCTAAGGAAGATAAGTTGGAGGTACTGATTTTTCAAGTAACACTTTTGCATCACATTCCTGAATAGGCATCTCAAGTAAATTGATATGCGATGCACAGTGAAATTTCGTGCATAGAATTCGATCTATTAGTCAACTGAACACATTTTTTTTCTTAATTAAGCATTAATGAAGCTGTCATGTTGTTCTGATGTAGCTTCTATAAATATTATTTAAAAGAGAGATCTTGTCATTGAGTCAATCCAGTTTCTAGAATTCAATGCCTAGTATGCATCCTTAGTCTTTGTGTTTATGTAATTTGATGTCATAATCTGCAGATATGTATCAAGTACTTTGAAGCTTAGAATAAATATATAAACCCTTACCCGGCGTATTAATATGTATCAGTAAGTAGCCTCATGTTATTTGTACATAGAGGGTGTTGAAAATAGCCACACAAATTGGTGAGTCTTTCATGAAATTTTCAAAAGAACTTGTTGACCACCTGCTAGATGAAGTGCATACTTTAAAGATACTGTTCTCAGTACTGGAGCGTCAAATCTCTCTTGAAGCTTTGCTAATACTGTTCTCAGTACTGCAATCTCTCTTAAAGCTTTGTTGCTGAGGGCCCTACACACATTCTGCAATTTTTATTTTCCCAAGTTCAGTCGAGTATAAACCCAGGAAATGAATTTAACTTTCTAGTTTTGTTTGTTACCCTCTTCAAACTCAGGAAATGAATCGTAGGATAAATTTGGTTTAACTGGACCTCTTACTCAGAATTCTATAATTTTATAGGTGAAAAAGATGGTGCTATATGCTGTGAGTCTCGCTGTTGACGAAGCCAGGAAACTGATGTTGAGGGGGTATGAATTTCTTTCTTTCTTTCTTTCTTTCTTTCTTCCTTTCTTTCTTTTTAATTTTTTTTCCCAGAACTTGGGTAAAAAGAAAAATGAGCTGCTGCAGCGAAGGAAATAGAAGATGCATTAGTGAGGTCCGGATTCAATATACTGTGAACAAAAACCTTTAGCGGAACTGTATTGGTTCAAGAAGAAATGATTACTAGGCTGTTTATTTATTGTACAATTATAGGAAATAAGAAAGTTTGTAAAAACTGGGGATTTTTCCACGACGCACACATGGAAGGTGTAGTTTAGGAGAAAATAAGGAAGATATCCATAGCAGCGAAACTTTTGCTTAAGAATTTATTGAATGTGGGTATTGATGTTATTGTTTTATGTTTAGTGTTTGTTTGATTTTTTTTTTTTTTTTTTTTTTTTCCTGTGACAGTTCTCAGTCAAAGCCTTGCAATTCGACAAATCAAGTGAGCGAAGAAATGGAGGTACCTGTAGTAATAAAGGGATCTAATTAGGACAAAGCTACAACTGCAGAAAAGAGAAAGAGTTGAAGAAAAATATTGATGTAAATGTGTTTTATCTTTTGAAACATTCCATCTGGTGTATAGTGTCTCGGAGATGGTGATGTTTGTTTTTTGCTCTAAATATTTGTAATAGCTAAAATTAGCGAATAGTTTTAACAGTAGAAATTCCACGTTTCTGGCTGTAGAGTTTTGGTTTACTTTAGTTTTGTTTTGCAGTCCTAGGGTTTCACAATTGATTTGTTTTTGTGGCCAACTTTTTAATAATTATGTTAATGGTGGGTAACTTTTCCTGTCAAGTTTATTCCAATTCCTCCAGTTCTCTAAATTTCCAGTCTTTGAGATAACACTTTCATCCACAACATTCTCAAGACAACCGAATTTATATGATTAGGTTTGTTTATAAAAAAATATATTTAGAATTAAATTATTTATTTTAATTTAATATTAATTTATATTAATTTATTTTTTAGTGAGAGATTATTAATTTTTTAATATTAAATTATTAATTTTATAAAGTCATTTAATAATTTAAAATGAGTAACATTATTAATTTTAAATTTTAATTTCACATAAATAATTTTAAAAATGATATAATTTTTTTTATCAAACTATTTAAAAAATTATCAATCTTTTATTATAGAATAAAATAATTTTAAATTAATATAAATAATTTAATTCTAAATATATTATTAATATACATATATAGCATACTATTTCGTATTTTCATAGTAGTTCTCTTCTGCTTTTATATATATATATATATATATATATATATATATATATACATATATTAGTCTTGACTTTGTAATTCTTTATCGTCTCCGGTGTATATCTCCTCTGTTCTTTCTGCCTCTTAAAATCTCAATTATACTCGCATGATAATCTCAAAATCTACCAAATACCCACCTAAATTCACCTCGTTCACTCTCAAACCCATGTCTCAGTTTGTTCATTTAACCCCTCTTTGAGCCCAAAAACCCTCTATTTGTTACGACAGTGTCCTTTCCCCCGAAATCCCATGGCTGCTGCACTAAGATCAAAATCATCTAGAGAAACAGCTTCTTTTACTGTTTCTCAGTTCAGATACTTTATACTCAACCAAATGCACGCTGGCCGTACGACCAATTTCCAAACCAGTTCCAGAACTAAATTTAACGAATATTTTACAAACACTCCTTCTCATCTCACCTCTTTCAAACCCGTATCCCTTCGAGGCGAATTAGTCGATAGGTGCTACGATAATCCCAAGTGTTCTCAGGGTTTTAATAAAAATAAAAGGAGAATTAATATAGTCAGTTCTTATGGAGAGCCTCCTGAAGTTTGGCAGCCTCCTGGGGATGGAATTGTGGTTCGTCCTGGTGCGAAATTTGTTCAGATACGCGATGGGGATAGTTCGAGCTCCGGGTCGGGTGGTGGTCTTGGGTCAAAACAGGAGGGTTGGGGAGGATCAAATCTGGGTGATAGCTTTCCAACTCCGAAGGAGATCTGCAAAGGGCTTGATAAGTTTGTAATTGGGCAGGAAAGAGCGAAAAAGGTTAAATCTTTTAAAATCCTTTTCTTGGATGAATATGTATAAATTTAATGATGTTTGCTTGATTTAATCCTTTTCTTTGATGAATATGTATGACCTGTTGAATGTATTTGTGCAACTTTTAGTTGAAAGAAATGTGCTTTCGTTGGGAAGACTTGTATCCAGTTGTTATGGTGTTATTGTGGCTTTTGCTAATTTGGTTACTGCTTAATATAATAACAAATTAAATTGTTGATAATGATGTTTGCTTTAATGGGTTTTGTTGCATTTCCTTTTTGGTGCTATAACTCTGAAATTTCACTGATAATAGAGGGAGATAATGCATTGGTTTCTGTGATCTTTTTTTGAAGATAATCTTGTTATATAGGCTATAATTTGAATTTTGCAGTCCATTTATACATAAATAAATTTTCTTTTGTTATCCACCTGTTTAACGTGCTGTTACACCATCATAGTTTCTTCTGCTGGGTATTTGTCATGTACTCTTAATAGTTCCCTATGTTGCAGGTGCTATCGGTGGCAGTTTATAATCACTACAAGAGAATATCTAGTGACACTTCACAAAAGTATGTAGCTCTGTACCTTTCACCGCAATCAATTTTCTTTTCAGATGTTTGTGATGATTACGATGTTATCCTTTGTCGTTTGGTAAATTATGCTGTTCAGAAGAATTCCCAACTTACTGGTTAGCTCACCTAAGTGCATTATCCTGCATAAGGTTTAGATATAACTAATGTTACGGACACATCGAGTGCCTCATTTGTATGATGGCTGGAATCTAAAGTGTGAAGAAAATTAAGAATCTAAGATGGATCAAAATGGATCCCTTGTGGAAAGGAAGAGATATTTTCCTTTCTTCTATTAATTGGACAGGAAGGAATCCAACAGGATGTTAAACCATTCTGCCATAACCAGTAGAAATGTTAAAGAATGACAGTTGTTTGAAGGGCAAAGTAAGTGTAGAAATATGGGGAAGACCTTTCTTCCACTGTAACCAGTTTTGCGATGAAAAGATTTTGTGGAACAGGAGAGGAAATCCCTATACCTTCGCGCTCTTTACTTACATCCACTTTTCACTCCTATCAAATTGATTATTATCTTTGGTTTCCTTGCTATAATACCATTGGACTGTAATACCAACGGTTTTGACATTGTGTTTGCTATCATCACCTTTTTTTCTACAATACATAATTATATAAATATATAGTTCTGATATATGTTACTACAACTTGGAAAGTTAGGTCTGCTGGAAATTCAGGTGGTGATAAAACTGATGGCATGGAGAATGATGTGGTAGAACTCGAGAAAAGTAACATTCTTCTAATGGGGCCAACAGGTTCAGGTAATATAATTCTATCATATCCTTGGATATGTTCCGAACTCTGATTTTATTTGATTGTGTTGTCCAAGGATTTGTGCTTTTTAACAATAATTTCTGATATAACTGTTTGTGATTTGATGTAAGTCAAAAGCAACCCGAAGAGTAACTCGATGACTATGAATGTTGAAAGTTTACTATAGTGAGGTCATTTCTCTAATAAGCATCTAGATGGATGCTATGCTTCACTTGGTTTATTTTTTCTTTTTGCATTGTTTTTCTAAGATAAGAGATAATTATTATCTCAGTGTTGATCTGCATAATTTAAAGTTTGGTCTACTTATAAAAAAATGGTAAATAAACTTGAGTGAATTTTTTAGAGTAAAAGCCTTGGTTTGACAGTAAGCAACTTATTTACTTATTTGTACCATTTCATTCATTTACTTGTAATGTTGTTTCAAGACAGGGAAGACGTTACTTGCAAAGACCTTGGCGCGGCTGGTGAATGTCCCTTTTGTAATTGCAGATGCTACTACCCTTACACAGGCAAGTTATTAATTCATTGTTGTTGTTAAAAGTATGCAGCTATTCTTCTGATTTTTTACTTCTGCTGGTGATGGCTTAGATTCACATTCTTAAGAAGTCCATTTTTATGTTTGGTAGTTTATATAAGAAATGTTACTTGGTATGATAAATTTTGGAATAATTTCTTGATGTATAAACCTATAGATACAGCTGTACGTGTCTTGATGGTTGAAGGAAAAAACCCTCACTTTGATTAACTTTGATGTTCAATGGAAGTTTTGATAATTTGTTAATTTTTCTGACAAGAACTATCAATTTGTTCCAGTATAGGCTCACAAATCTTATTCACACCCTTTCATGCATGCATACTGGAGTAGGCATATTTGATCGAGTCTAGTTTTTATACTAGCTGCAAAAGAGAAGAAAAGGAGGAAATGCAGTTTTCCTGTTTGTACATGTGAATTTCCTGTGTGATCTTCATGTACTCGATGGAGCAAACTTCTATTATTGTCTCTGTGTATTTCTTTGTGTGCATAAATGCAGACTCAAAAAGAAAATCTTATTGTGCTGCTTACAACTTACAAAGTAATAATTAATGGAAGAAAACTTTAACAATCCTTTAAATTTGATCAAATATTTAACATGCTTTTCCCATTGATGATGCATGTAAGTTTTGATTCGCTATTGGAAATTTGATTGCTATGGCATTCAGAACATGCTGTTATTTGCAGGCAGGATATGTTGGGGAGGATGTGGAATCCATTTTGTACAAGCTCCTTACGGTAAACTCCTTCAAGCCTATTTTTATGTACTTTATGTTTCAATATCTATGTTATTAGGCATCCTTAACACCTTATTCTAATCACACATATTACGTAAACGATCACATTGCGCGAATATATATGTATAGAGGTGTAAATAAGTATATTTAATATTGTCTTTTGATGGGCAATGCGGGTTTATGATGTTCAGTCTCCTGCCATACTTATTGCTAAAGTCTACTCTGGTTTCAGATACTTTTTGAAGGCTGGTCTGAGCAGCTCTTCTAGAAATAGGTAGTGCAGCATATTGAAAGACATTTTTGTCTCCATGCCTAGGCACACCATGCAATTAGATTCTGGGGTAAAATCATACTCCAAGTCTAAGTTCGTATGAAATTTAATTTTGTGGAGTGACTTTCCTTTATCAATAGGAAGTAATAATGATCAGTATATTGTTCTGTTTGAACTTCTCCAACTTTTTAAGCAGGTGGCTCCTGATCACATGCTTCATCATTCTAATATTTAGCCTGGCTATATATTTGATAGCTATTTATGTTTCATCTTAATCTTCTGGTGATTTATTTTGGCTTTTTTCATATTTTCTTTTTAATTTCTCTATTGTAATTAATCCTATGTCCATTTCCAACCTTCCCTTCAGAGTCAAATCTAAGGATCTTCAACTAGTAGTAGATTTGTGATCGATGTATTGTTGTTTAAACAAAAATTAATGTAATATCACGACTCAATTTATTACTTGTGGTTTTCTCCCGTGTTTTCTCTAAGCTTTCTTTATGCGGGATTTGGATACTGGAGAAAGAAGAGTTTTTTTATTTTTTGATAGCTCAACAATTTTACGTAGTCAATTGTAGCATTTTATTGCCTTTCAAATTTAATACTCTTCTGTAACAGATTTTAGAGGGAAATCACTTTTCTAATACTAAATTGAGAAGGGGAAGAAAAGGAAGAAGAAAGAAAAAGGAGTTAGCTTTCAGGAAGTATGACCTCTTTTTTATGGATTTTTGACCCTGTTTTTCCTGTTTCAGGTTACTGACTATAATGTAGCAGCTGCCCAGCAGGGTATTGTGTATATTGATGAAGTTGACAAGATTACAAAAAAGGTTTTTGCTAACAAATATGAGGCTGAGATTTGTTATGCATACTTACCTTTTAAAACCTCCGCAATTTATTACAAGCTCTATTCACCTCTTTCTCCTTTACATGCAGGCTGAAAGCCTTAATATTAGTAGAGATGTTTCAGGGGAGGGTGTCCAGCAGGCATTACTAAAAATGCTGGAAGGGACTGTAAGTGATGTTTCTCTGTTCATCTACTTCTGTCTTGAGCAATAGATGATCCATTGTCAATCCATACAGTACTCTTTTTTAATCATGCAATAAACTTGATCCCCGACCCAGAAATTCTAGAGCAACCAATATAGCTCAGAGCTTGTATTTTCCTATCTGTCTTAGCTGCATCATCTATGTCTTTTCTTCTTTATTGCTAAATATTTTCTGTTTTCTTTTTTTTTCTTCTGCGTTTGAGTCTGTTGACTGAAGAGAAAAATTAAACTAAAATAAAAAATAAGGATGTTGATCCAAGAACATTGACACATTAATTTTATTTATTTTATTTTAACTTAGTAGTTTCTTTTTCTGAATCCTTATTCCACAAGTACTCCCCTTATTATCGCATTCTATTCTGTTTCTGTTATTTCTCGTCAAAGTTGATGTTGGATTTTTTTGAGTTAGTGCATTGGAATTGTTGATGACTCAAGCCTGCATTATGAGTTCATTGATAAAGTTTTGAACACTCTCTTGCAGTGTTTGGTTGTTTAGTAACCATGCACAATCAAGGCAGAGCACATAAAGTTTTACTGTCATATAGTTTATGTATGTTTCACTTCAGAAAAAAATAATATATTCTGATCTATGGTGCCCTTTTGCTTCAGATAGTCAATGTCCCAGAAAAGGGAGTTCGAAAGCATCCACGAGGTGACAATATACAGGTAATAATGAAATGTGTGTGTGTGTATATGTATACACACGCACACACATTATGTAAATCAGAAGAATTTATGTCGCGTCTAAGAAATAAACTATTTTGGGTGAAGAAATGTCTGACCAAGATTTACTTGCATGAACAGTCGCCTGTGAATAAAAATATCTCAGATTCTGATAATATTTCCGGACCATCTGTTTTGCTAATAGTATGGAATGGTTACTTGCCATTGATAATTTGTAAGAAAATCAAGTGCAAAACCTAAGGTACGTAGAGTTATTTGAATGTGTGAAATGTGAATACCCTAGTGGCAGTGTCTGTTACGTGGCACTTGGTTAAGGGTTTGAGATGTCCCCATACAGAGCATGAAAGATATGCTAAATTATGATTTAGTTGTAATGACGTTGCTATATAAATATGCTCAATATTTTGCTTGGTTGCTCAAGAGTAATTGAATTCCCCCTTTTGGGCATTCTATAATATGTAAGGCGGAATTCTCATAGCAAATGGATTAATTATTTTGAAGTATGAAAATCTTAATTGTTTTCCTTGTGTCCTCTTATTGGGAAAATGATTTGGAGTGTAGCCACACCCAGAACCAGCACATGCTACTGATTCCACATGTGCAAGCTCTATGCCTATGCACAAACATGCTTTGGAGAATCTAGTGCATTAACCTTTAGGGTGAGTTGCCAGTTTCACCTCTGTTGATTGGATCATTGTGCTATTCTGATCATTTCTTGAACAATCTGGCCGAGATTATGTTGGTTTCCTTTTTCTTTATATCTTTATGCAAACAGAAGAAAACAATGATTCATCTTCCTTGTTTTACAACCAGCTTCTTCTGCAATAACATGCTTCAAACCCTGGAATTTGAATCATATATGTTGGAATCAAAGATGACACCATATGAAAAAAATTTAAAATGTATTTGGTTGCTGGAGCCATCATATAAACCTTGTGCTGTAATATAGTTTTAGTAAAAGTAAATTTATTGGTACCAATGGAAGGTCTCGTTTCCTAGACCTTGACTGATGAGATATTCTTCATCTGCAATTTTTTGGGGGATTGTTATTTTCACGTCTTCTCACATATTAATAGTAAGTGGATCCCATGCTCACGTAAGAGAGTGCCTTGTAGAACCAAAAATTTACTTGCAAAAATAACAATTCCCCCATTTTACGACTTTTTTTTAGTTTCATCAAAATGGTAAGTGGGCGTGCAGTGAGTGAGCACAGAGCGTAATATTCTTTTGCCTTGATTATTATTATTTCATTTATTTTGCTGTTTACACATGAAATGATTCTCGTACTTATATAAATCAATTTCAAAATATTAATGCTGCTTATATTTTTACAGATTGACACAAAGGATATTCTCTTTATCTGTGGTGGTGCCTTTATTGACTTGGAGAAAACAATCTCAGAAAGGTCATACCATTATACTCCCTCCGTCTCATAAAAGATGACTTAAGTACACTTTTCACGCAAATTAAGGAACTTATAATAGAGGAGAGAGTATCAAATAAATTCCATTTTTGTCCACAGTGAACCCTAGCTATAGTACACTGATTTTTCTTTCTTAAATTAGTAGACCCCACCTAAGTATTCTTTAGGACAACATGGCCTCTGTATAGTATCTTAGTGTACTTGAGCCATCTTTTGGGGCTCAAAATACTTTTGTACTTAAGACATCTTTTATGGGACTTAGGGAGTAGTAATTATTCCGTCTGCCCCAAATTAGTTGCCTCAATTTCCTTTTCAACATTTCCCAAAACCTTGTTGTCCTTGCTTTTGGAAAAAAGAAGAAGAAAGTTTTGGGGTTTGGTCGTATAAAGGTTAATTTTAGAAGGCTACTCAACTTTTTACACCACCAATATTGCTACTTTTAACAAGTGTGAAAGTAAAACGAGGACAACTTGATTGGGATGGGGGGAGTACAATTTATTGACTCTTCTTGTTTCTTTTTCCTTTTTCTCTTTTCCCCCGTATAATATCTTTTATCTTCATGATACATGAGCTTTATTGCAACTTGAAGTCTTTTTTACATTCTATCTAGGCGCCAGGACTCTTCTATTGGATTTGGTGCACCCGTGCGTGCAAACATGAGGACTGCTAGTGTCACACAGGCATCTGTGACTTCATCTCTACTGGAAACTGTAAGATCACTCCATTCTTGAATCAGTTAATAACAGCTTAACAGAATGTTTCATATGTATTATCATACATGGTTGGGATATGTTCACGCATACTTGCACACACAAACATATATAATTATCTGCATTGAACACCCCTTTAAGATGATAGAACTATTCTGTGTGAATGACTACGTTTGGCAGGTGGAAAGTAGTGATCTTATTGCATACGGTTTGATACCTGAATTCGTTGGACGGTTTCCCATTCTTGTTAACTTGTCAGCTCTCACCGAGGATCAACTTGTTCAGGTTATATTTATAATTTCTGGAACACGTGTATGACTCGTCCTATATGCATGACCGATTTGTTTTATGATCATTTCGAGTAGTTGTCTTCTCATGCAGAGAATTATTGATAGATTGTATTTGAAAAGTTTTGACTTTCCCTTGGTACCAACGGAGTTGCATTTTGTGGAAAATTGTTCTGGTTGATTTTAGGGTCATCCTTATTGAAATTTCTCCTTATAAGCATCGTATTCCTGTTAGTTAAGTCAAATCAATTTAACTGGTGAAGAGATCTCCTAATGTTTCCTCTTACTACCCACAATGTTTTGTAGGTGCTAACAGAGCCGAAAAATGCACTAGGGAAGCAGTACAAAAAGATGTTTCAAATGAATGGAGTAAGTGATTTTTCTTATGCCGCTCTTATTGCAGTTGATATCTGGAAATGCAGGCCATTGTTTCACGTGTTTCCTCCATGCATTGTTTTATTAAGCTTGCTTGGACAAAACCTCAATAAATTCATAATTTATTTTACTTGATGCATCTGGTTTTACAATTTTCTGGTTGAGACACTGAAAACTTTTAAGGCACAACTATAAACTGATCTTGTTTTTTCAGGTGAATCTGCATTTCACAGAAGGTGCTTTGAGAATGATTGCTGGGAAAGCAATAACCAAAAATACTGGCGCTCGTGGTTTAAGGTCCTTATTAGAGAGCATTTTAATGGATTCCATGTATGAGGTACGTGAAATCTTCTTCCTTCAGCAGCTTTAACTTGTGTATGATATTGTAAGGGTGTAGAAGATGTTGCCATATGATGGCTAGTCTCAAGATGTGAGTTTGAGTTTCTCCACTTTGATCTTGAGAAGATCTGCTTTGTAGACGCAAAGTTGTCTTGTAAAAATGACAATCCTTGAAAGTTATTGATTGTTGTTTCAAATAACTGTAGTTAATAACCCCGTCTGTCTCTATCTCTATTTGCGAATCTTTATACAAAATGTCAAATTTGTGTAGAAGCTAGCAAGTCCACTGAAAGTTATATGCTATTCCTTTCGTCCTAATTTCATTGTACATCTGGGATGTCCCAAAATATTTGATTCCATTTCATATATCAATGGATTGATTGGTCATTTAATTATTTTTGCACTTATATTTGAAGCAATAGAAGAGAGAGTTTAAAATCGTGGACCCCATTGCCTGAATTTGAATTACTTATTATAATGGGGAGCAAAATCAAAGCCTCAGTCAATATTTATATTTCTAAGTCATCATTTTGGTTCGTTCCTCAGCAGAGCTGTTATAAATCAATATCTTTTAAGAGAAAACTATGCGAAGGAAAGAGATGTATAAACTAAATTTGGATGGTGGGATTATATACATTGCAGTCTGAACTGTGTAGTCCACTAGTCCTGACCAGCTAATTTATCCAAGTTTTGACTAATATTGCTCCTTGACATGAATATTGGTTGTTGTAGATGCCCTATGTCAAAGGACATGTATTAAATTATTAGCATCATCCAACTTAATGTGACATAAGGCAAAACAAAATGTTGACTAGTTAGGTCCCTCGGGGTGGGTGCACTTCGACGGGGTACCACTTAGAAGATTCAGGTTGCTATTTCTTCTTAGATTAACTCTTTATGGATCTTCTGATGACTAATATCTTTCCATTTGTTTGTTAAAACAAGGTTTGTGTTGTATGAAGATGATCTACAAAATTTATGTACCATTTTTGTATCCACCATTAAATTAAAAGATGGGACATTTTGTCACCAGAAAGTCGTAAAGAACAATTCATGGAACTTTTGCAGATTCCGGATGTGAGAACAGGTGATGACATAATAGACGCTGTTGTAGTTGATGAGGAAGCTGTTGGATCCAAGGGACATGGATGTGGAGCTAAAATCCTTTATGGTAGGGGTGCATTGAACAGCTATCTTTCACAACAGAAATTAAAAGATATAGAGGTGAGTCCCTATTTAGCGAGATTAATCTTCTTAATCAACTTTGCATATTACCCACACACAAAAAAAATAATAATATTATAATTAAGATTTTCTATGTGGTGTTTTCAGAAGAGTGCAGAGGGATCTGATGGAGAGCCTGAGGTTGAAGCAGAGCTTCCTTCTATTGTAGCTTTGTAACATAACTCCTTGTTTGATTTATATCGTCTCCCAGTACGGTGTATAATCTGAATGAAAGCATTAGTTTTAATAATGATAATTCAAAAGTATTATGTTTTAATTCTTCTGTTTTTGGTATTATCATTGAATGGTAATAATGTGGGATCATCTAAATGAATGAATAGCACAAGATTTTGCATTTGAGATGTTGAAAATGAAAGACCTTAATTATGAAGGAAGTATTATGTTACAACCTTTTGTTAAGGTTGAAGAATTTGATGTTTATAAATGTCCCATATCAAAGTCTTATTTCACTGATGTAGGATACAAGTTTCATACCTTGTAATTAGGATTATAACATTTTATCACACTCTGCAGTTTTGAAGTTTATACCTTACAATTATGATCATAACATATAACATTCCATCATGTTTTGCAATCTTGGCATCCACATGGGTTGACTTTGCGCTAAACGAATTTAGTCATGGGCGAATACTGCAATACCGACGTTACCACTCGTGTTGCACGATTGTAATCGGGAGGTAGTGGACGGCTCTAATACCAATTGTTACAAACCTTGGAAGAATCACACCTTAAAAATTAGCTGTTAAGATTGAAGAATTTAAGATTTGTAAATATCCTACATCAAAATCTCATTCCATTGATGTGGGATACAAGTCTCATACCTTGCAATTAAGATCGTAACATATTATAATTTAGGATATATCCCGTAACATTGAAATTGCCTAAATCTCGCTCGCTCACTCTCCTATGTTCGCATCAATTAATAGGTTGCCTCTGGGGGCCGTTTTCAAGAGAAGTCTTAATTAATTTTGTTCTTTCTAGTTTCTCAGTTCAGGTTATTTGTTCTTTTTTGTTTAACGTTGATCTGATTTCTTATTTTTTATTTTAATAAACAACATGCTCTTTTATTTTTATTTTATTTGGTACGAGGAAAATGAACTTTAAAATGTTATGACTATATATAATAATATCAAGTTGGCATTAAAAATCATGGCTCTTTTTTTCTTTTAAGAAAAAAAAAATCAAATTAAGGCAATGGTAGAAGGATATGCATTTTTTAGAGCAGTTAAGGCGGTAACTTTTGCATGGTAAATAGATTAGGAGAGAAATAATTAAAAGTGGGACATGACTCGAATTTTAATGATATACTTTATTTACAAATTTTAATGTCATGTCCCACTTTTTAATAGTGTAAATAGATTTAATATTTAGTTGTTGCGTATTTATACTTATTCTTTAACATATTATTACTGGTAAGGATAATACATTTGATTTTAATGATAAAGTATATTATGTTGATAGAATATCTAAATAAGAAAAGTTGTTAAAAGTTTATAAACTAGGAGTAGGATGGATGGATGGATGAAAATTGGAATATTAGTATTTAATTAGAGAGAATCAAGTGGAGAACAAAAAATGCGGACATCGTGCATGTGAATCATCTGAGAGAGACTCAGCCCAACCCAGCTTCGTTAACAACCATTCAACCAACGTGTTGGCTTCATTATCCACTTCTCTTCACGCACAAGTTGGCTGTAGTTAACTGTAAATGAGAGAATAAATAATTAAATAAGTATCAGTCTGGGCCCAAATGGCCCAATATCACATTGGGTTGGAGGTATCAAATCACGAAAATTAGTGACTCAAATTTTATTTTCTATTTACTTTTTTGCTTTTCTATCTTTGGATCTCGATAATAAACTTTATGAATACCACAGATTTGGTTGCACAAGCTATTCAATCGAATATCTAAGTAAGGTTTTTTGATATTATAAATTATTATATAATTTTTTTTAGAAAAATAAATAAATTCAACCTAGATATCAAAATAGTAACTATTTACTGCATGACACGGAAAGTCTGAAACTTCTCACTCTAATTTTCTTTATTTTCAATTCTGACCATTCATGTTTTCTATAATTTTTTCCATAATTTAACTTTTTCATAAATTAATTATATATTTATTTATTCTTATTAATTATTAAATTTGCACATAATCCATGTCTACAGATTATGAGTGGAACAAGTTTTGTCAGGTCGATAAATTATTCAGTGTCTCAAGAGTAAATAAATAGTATGTTCATCTCTCTCACATAACAGTAAGATCCATAAGTTGTGTGAATCTTGTGAATCCTATTATTATGTGAGAAAAAGAATATACTGTTCATTTGTTCATAGGATATTGGATAATTTTTCTTGCTAAGCCAGGCCAGTTGACAATAATTATTCTTTTTTTTTTAATATAGGATTTTGTATTTTCCTTTTATGTTTAACCATGAAGTGAGATATGATAACCGTTGGATCATCTTCTATCTTGAAATGGCTTTCAAATTTGGACGTTGATCCTTATTCCTCTCTTCATTTGAAAACCAGAGAGAAAGAAAGAAGTTATTTTCCGGGTACAAATCCTGTTTGGTTTCTGAGATGTCTCTTATTCATTTTCTTCCTACTTCTTTTGCTTCTTCTTTCTCCAAATCTGCCCTCTTTGAAAGAATAGACTAAAGGAAGAGAAAGAAATTTTGGAGAAAAAGTAAAATCACAAGAAAACGATGATGATTTGTTAAAGATTTTGGAGAGGTGGGTAATTGAGATTTGTGTGTAAAACATGGATTTGGATAACATTGAGTGCGTTTCATCTTCGGATGGAATGGAAGATGAAGAGATCAACCATCCTCTTCCTCCTCATAATCATCATTAATATCCTTCAAAGCCTCACAATAATATTGGTGCAGTGCCATGAATTACTCCAGCCACCAGTGTCCATGAATTGTTAGAATGCCCTGTTTGCACCGATTCTATGTACCCACCGATCCATCAGGTTTGTTTCTTTTCTGGGTCCTTTTGTTTTGCTTTTTATATATTTATAATTTATTCTTCCTTTTGCCTATATGAATTCGATGGTTTTGACTATGGGTTGCATAAAAATTTGACATTGGCTAGTAATTCCAGTACTAACACTTGTTTTTGATTAATTGGAGGGTGGAATTTGAGGATTTTGATCTGGAATTTGTATGCATTGGATTTAATTGGGCGTGTTTGATGTTGTGTTGTTAGCCGGATTATTGCGAGTTTAATGTATTACATAGGTTGGTAGGTATACCTGTAGAAATGTTGTATGTGCATAAAGAAATAAGATTTTTTTTAAATGGTTGCGCCTAATCGCCTTTATCCATTGACTTTGTCAAACGAGTACAAAATATTGGCCATTTTTAACACAGTTTGATTTGTGGGTCCAAAGCTAATGACATTAGTTATAAAAATGATAAGGTGTGTAAAGGGTATATATTGTTGGGATATTTCACATGAATCTTACCTCGGATAAAATTAGAGGATAAATACAGATTAGTTAATAAGTATGGTGGAGTCTTAACTTAATAAGTTAACCTTTTGGATAAGAAGGTGATCTAATATGCTTATTGTGTCAGCCTACACAGGTGTCCGCTACATTGATAATGAATTGATATAGGATAGATCGTTTAATTCCGCTTCAAGTGGTATTAGAGCCCATGGTTGAATGAGCCCAAGTATCAGGTTGGTGGAGTATTCACAGGCTACATGATCTCATTCCGCGTGGTGGAGAAAATAGAGTTGAGTTGGAGCACAAGGGATAACTTGCGCGTTTGTCACTACTTGCGTGTTTGTCACTACGCGTGATGTAGGACGAGGATAGGCTCAGGCTAAACGCGAAACTTGGGTGGAATAGTATAGAAGACTTTGGAAGTCCAACCTATAAATTAAGAATTGTATTTTAATTTAAAGTTGTATTTAAGATAGTTTTCATAATTTGTAATTATCTTATTTAGTTTTTATTTATCTTTCAGGATTCAAATTGGGTTAAGAGACTTGTTTAGGAGATTATAAATAGGGCAGTAAACTCATTATTTTATAAACAGTGATTTATAAAATTATTTGAGTTGTGGAATTATTATGTGTGCCCTACTTAACCCCGTTCCCCACTATTTTGGTATCAGAGCCAAAACCAACACTTCGTCGCCAGAAAGCCCTAACCCCAACCGTCTGCCACCATCACCCAAACCCTAATCCTTTACCTTTTCTGTCGCCACCCAAACCCTAACCCTTATCTTCTGCTACGGACACTAAAATCCCAACCCATCCTTAACCGCTGTCGACACCAAAACACGCAAACCCAAATCACAAACATACTGTAACCAAACCTATATTATCTTTACCTAGAAATTCCGAAACAAAAAAAAAGGAGAAAACTATGATGAAGAAGAAGTAGCAGAGAAAAAAGAAACAAAAACATACCTGAGAACTATTGCTTCCTGCCGTCGTAATTTGTCTCTCCTTTCCGAAGAGAGAGAAAAACGAAAGAAAGAGGAAGAAAGTAGGAAAAGAGAGAAGGAGGAAAAGGAAAAAAAGTTTGCTGAAATAATATATTGGAAAATTACACTTTAGTCACCTAAGTTTCGTAAAATTTTTAAAAAAGCCTCTGAACTTTGAACTTTTTTTATATTCGCCCCTATAATTTTATTTTCTTACAATTTAACCCCTAAAGTTTCATTAATTTCATATTAGCCCCTGTACTTTCATTTTCTTCAATTTAAGCCCCTGCAGTTTTATTACTTTTCATTTTAGCCCTTGTAAAAAAAAAAAGAAGCAAAAAAAATAAAATATATATATATATTTATTTGCAGGAACCATGGTGAATGCCGGAGAAGTCAACGCTAGGTTTAATGCTTATATGTCACAACAAGATAAACGTATTCAAAGAATTGAGGATTTAGTTGCATCATTGATTGGCCATGTTCATACTTTTATTACAATTAACACTTGCAGTAAAATTTGATGTACTTATGGAACGCGTAGATAAGGGGCACGAAGATGCTTGCCGAAATTTTGAAAATCCACCTCTATGTCCTAGTGAGATGATACTATTACAACAGCAAGGACCTAATTTCCATATGTCGGACCCTCGATTGAATACAGTGGATAGAGGAGCAAAGTTGGATGTTGGTGATTTCAACGGAGATCAAGGACCCGAGTCACTCTTTGGTTAGATTCATAGTTTTGAGAGTTTCTTCCGTTGGTATGTGTTAATTGACGAAAGAAAACTTTTCTTTGTTGATGTGAAGTTAAAATGGACAATCAGTATTTTGTGGGATCATCATCAGCTGAATAAACACAACTGCACGAAGATGGGAGGATATGAATAGTGATACTTTGTTCCTTTGTTAAAAGTTATTCTGAACAGATAAGATCACCTCAAGGCATCAAATACATTCTCTCTGCTATACTTAACTTTAGCCCCTCTTCAAATTGTTAGTTTGTGTTCATTGATAGTTCAGTGTTTCTTAGGACTTTTAAAACATGCATTTTCATTTAGGACGTGAAGTCAAATGATATCTGGTGAGAATGGATAAATCCACTGGTCATAGCGAGGATTTCCTTGACGCCTGGTTTTTAAATTTTCGTTCATAAATCATAGGTGGTGCCGTGGTGGAGAGTTAGGCCTTCAATACTTTGTCTACAAGTACTATGGATTCAGAGTGACACTTAGGATTATCGTTAGAAGGGTATGAAGCTTCAGTTAATTTCTGCTGTTGATTGCCTCAAGCCTCAAATCGTTAATACAATTATACTTCTCGTTTCCTCTCAATTCTATTAGCAGTTTACCATGTTACTGTTATATGGATGCTTCTTTGTTCGATCCACTAAAATTGCTTGGCTAGTCTGGCATGTTCCTTTTGTCTCCATGAGGAATACTGTGGGTTTGTAGCGTTATATCTCGAACTGGTCGTTTATAGACCTTCCCCCCCCCCCCCCCCCCCCCATCTTGTATGCTTCTATTATGAAGGTACTTTACATTTGATTTGTTAAATGTTACTAGGGTTTTTTTATTGATCATACAGTTTTCTTTTGTCTCAACAAGTGCTTCTGATGGTTGCTCCTCTTTGTCTACCATGCTACGAAGATCGTCTCTTTTTCTTTCTTTTTTTTCCTCTTTGCTAAGGTCATCTATTCATGTGATGAAGATTGTGTCTACTCTTGTATGTTTGTAAATTATAACTGGCTTATATTAGATGTGTACTGGCTTGCAGCTATCCAGAGTCTTGCCTAAGTTGTGACATTGTATACATGACCGACAACTTAAAGCTTGAAATATATTGGATTCTTCATGTTTCTGTCCAGCCCCTTCCTGCCCCAATGAATAAAAATATTAGTATGAAGAAATTATTTATTTACATTTTGCTGTATTATATTTTAGTGTGAAATTCCTCGGAGAAAATATATATGGGTTGGTGATATATGCTTTGGTCTAGAAATGAGCTAGTATATTTGAAGTCATTCTTTGTTTGTGTTTCTATTTCTTCAACAGTCATATATTAAATTGAAGTTGAGCAGCTTTTTCAAATTACTTGCTTCCTTGCAGTGTCACAATGGTCACACACTGTGTTTCACCTGTAAAACACGGGTTCATAATTGATGTCCTACTTGTAGACAAGAGCTTGGAGATATTAGGTGCTTGGCACTGAAGAAGGTAGCAGAATCACTTGAACTCCCATGCAATTTTCATTTATTGGGATGTCCAGAGATATTTCCATATCACAGCAAACTTAAGCATGAGAGAGTTTGCAACTTCAGATCATACAATTGCCCACCGGCGACATTCCTTTCCTGGTTTCTCATCTAAGAGATGACCACAAAGTGGACATGCACACAGGACGTACGTTCAACCATCGCTACGTAAAATCCAACCCTCGTGAAGATGAAAATGCCACTTGGATGCTAACAGTAAGTCTGTTTTCTATTTTTATAATGGTCTTCCATGAATAGAACAGTTGAAGAAGTTATATGTTGCGTCTATATAACACCATGACTTGTCCAAAAATAAAAATAAAATAAATCCTGCAGCTTCTCTGTTAGGTGTGTATCTGATCATTGAAAACTGAGCCTGACCTTTCTATGCTAAAGCTTTCGGAGTGTGTAAATTGTCTTACAAGTTAATAATGTTGTGCCATGTAGTAGGTGAGCCATCCTATGGATGTTTTTTTTTTTTTGATAAACCACATGTTATCATATCTATCTGATATTGTCCTTGTCAGGAAACTAACTTGGTAATTGGCTGTTCAAAATGGTAGATTCATAGCAGACACAATTTTTGGATAATAATCAGTGATCTTTGATTGCGTTATCATCATAATACAAGATGGAAGGAATTTATATTATCTCGCTTCCAGGAACCTTTTTCATATTGATGAGAAGTTTAGTACAGTTGATTATTAAGTTTGAATTAACTCGGAATGCACTTCATTATTCTATTCGTGTGATATTTAGCTTTTCACTCTAGCTCCAACATTACAAAGTAAACTGTGTACCCGATTCTTGAGGATCTTCGGTTTGTTTTGTGCTAGGTCTTCCATTGTTTTGGCCAATATTTCTGCCTTCACTTTGAAGCCTTCCAACTTGGCATGGCCCCTGTATACATGGCGTTTCTTCGTTTCATGGGTGACGAGGCTGACGCTCGCAATTACAGTTACAGCTTAGAGGTAGGAGCACATGGGAGAAAGGTCATATGGGAGGGTACCCCACGGAGTGTCCGCGATAGCCACCGGAAGGTTAGGGATAGTCATGATGGCCTTATCATTCAAAGAAACATGGCACTCTTCTTCTCTGGCGGAGATAGGAAAGAGCTGAAGCTTAGAGTTACAGGAAGAATATGGAAAGAACAGCAGAATCCAGATGCTGGGGTGTGCATACCACATATCTGTAGCTGAAAGTAGTTAATTTTGATTTATATGTTTGTGAGAGTCCTTATCTGCGTTCTGTGTTGTGATCTTGTCAACTTGCTCTTGTAATGTCTGGAAAAGCAGAAAAAAGTTGAAATACACGCTGAAGCTTAAACATTCTTTTAATAATGCAGTTTCTTTTCAATCTGTTGACCTTCTGTTTATCTGATTCCCAAACAGCATCACAGAACTTCTGAAAGTAATTACTTGTGCTTTGGATTTATCACTTCTTAACAAAGCAAAGACTCAAGCTTCTGGTAACAAAAAATGTTTAAGGGGAACAGAATAATAAATACTTCCTCCGATCTAAAATACTAGAAAATTTCTTATTTGGACATCCTTTTGACGATCAAAAAATTATAAAATGAAAAATTTGCTCATATACGTTGGAACTGAGGGAATATTGTGACATTAAAATTCTTCCTTATCTAATACAAGAATGTAAATAGAGGACAAGAAACTAAACCATACATAAATGAAAATACAGTTATCACAATTTTTTTCAGTTCTCATGCCTGGACACAAACAAAGCCAGCTCACCAGATTCCAGACTGGCCTTGCTGTCATTGTCATGTTCCCAGATCATATATATCCAAACTTATCTTCCTTTGGTGAAACTTCTCTACCAGAGAGATGATGTACATTTGAAAGTTTCAGCCACTATTGTGTAAATTACTGTTGCAACAACACCACTCCACCATAGACGAGGCAAAGTCCATTGATGGGTTTCCATAATCCATCATTCAGCTACCGAAGTTTGTGATGACTGGCAAATAAATGAAAAATTTATTCACATCTCTGCTTCAATGATCTTGCTCCTGGAACCTCTTGTAAACAGAATTTCTGCATATCCACTAAGCAGAGTTCATGTAATCATTAAAACTCTGGATGAAAAAGACATGTTTGGTTGGCGCTTTTGAAATCCAAAGGCACTTGGAATCTAGTCGTCTAAATGCAACTTATTTCAAATGCATTTTAAGACCCAAACTCACCCGCCAAACAAGCCGCCCAACCGCAGTTTCCCACCTAACCAAAAATAAATTAATAGGTAATTCTAATCTCCACTTTCCCTCTCTGACTTGTGTCCAAAAGCAGATTCTGTGTACAATTTAAGATATAACGGGAGTCGGTCCATCAAGGCTGAAGATAATCATCAAATCTTACAAGGTTCCTCACATCGTAGAAGTAAGGCTATAAAATGAAGCAAAGGGTTTGAATTTGATTCATATTCGCTCAACTAAAAATTTGATTCGAACTCAACTCAACTCGAAATATAAACTATTTAAATTTGAGCAAATTTTAAAGTTATATAAATTACTCGAACTTCTCCAAATTACAATTTTCTATTGATACAGATCATATTCGCTTGAAAAGTTCAAATTATTCAGGATCGATTTGAGATCGTGTCCGATTCGATAGCTAAACAAGCACTAATTAAATCTTATTTTTATACTCGATAAATTTTATGAACCAAATTTAAATAAATCAATATTTTCTACTCAACTCGATTTACTTGAAGTGTAGGAGTGAGTTCATAAACGGCAATAATAGTTAAACTCCCAATAACATAGTTTCAATTGGGAAATCACACTGAACCACAAAGTTCTAAGACATTTCCTGATTCCAATAAGCTACAACTCACACATACACGAACAGAACGATAAATATCGTGAAAATAATCAAAATTCATTTCCATCCACATACATAATATGTGACAAGAGAAGAGCGTAATATTAAGCTCATACCTCAAAACTACTACTACTACTAATTTGTCTTTTAAGATATTATAATAGGGATTTTTATGTTGATCATCTTGAAAATGTTCGATTTGTGTAGTGGTTATAGTTAATTTTTGGCATGTTAAGTGTTGATGCTCGAATTTATTCGCACGTTCAACCATTGATTTAGACGTGAACTTGTACAGAAAAAACCACCGATTTGGGCCACCAGGATACCTCCGGTGTTCGAATAAATATAAACTTTAAGATGTGTTAACAAAGAAGGTGACAAGTATTTAACAGGCTAGAACATCGTATCTGTACTTTTATTGTTTACCATATATTTTTAGTACTCGCTCAACAAGATTATGATTGGGAATCATGTATTAAAATTTTTAGAGAAGGTAACTTCTAATCACTGCTTAATATAATAAGTCTCATACCAATTAGTGTTTGATATGATTCTTCTTCATTTATTTTGTTTTGTTTTATTTTGCTATGCGAGAATCAATATCCACTGTTGAAGCCATCCTAGCTCCCAAAGACAGTAATAATAATAATACTACTACCACCGCCACCACCAGCAGTACCTTACATAAATGAAGGGCCCCTTACAAAAATGAAGGCCTGTTAGCTTAACTGGGTGTGGCCTAAATTGGACGATAAACAGAGTTGGTTTATTCTAAATTTCTTGATGGAAAGAACGGATTTTCTACAATAATAGTAGCTCAGATTCTTTATTTTTAAACACATTGTAAATTGGATATCCCAATTGGTAGAAAATGCAATCCCATCAAGTCATTGTAAAAAAGCATTCAGTGGTGATATTTTGACATAAATTCTCTTAGCTCTTATTTAACAGAATCCTAGATTTAGTAATTTAATTAAATTATTAAATCAAGGAGGTTGACCCATATGTCGCAATTGTTAATTTTAGATGACCCCGTCAATCATCCAAAATCCTGAATGTTATCAGCTTTAATGGGCTGCTTTTGCTCAAAGAAAGCAAGGCATACACCCGGTACGAGGAAACCTACTGTTCTTGCGGCTGAAACATTCTGTGAGTATTCACATTGTGTCTCACTGTCTCAAATTATTTGTCGTGCTTTAAAGACGTGTATTGATTCTGCTTCGAGATACATTTTTGAAAAGACGACTCCTATGAAAAATTTATTTTCTTCAAACATATATCTAACATTTGCTAGCAATGTAGTAATAATGGTGGTATGATATATAGAACTCGCTACTTAGAATATAAGTAACGACATGTTAGGAATTTCATGTTGTTTTGTAGTCTAAATATAGAAATGTATTTCCTAATTTTGAAAAGGAGGTACTACTAGTTACAGGAAACTAAGACCTATCAGCTATAAAATAATATGAAACATGCCAAATTAGATTGATTATATATTTCGAAATAGTGCCACCACGAGATTGAACCTGAACATTCCTATATAAGGGAGGATCTTATTCCACTCAAGCTACAGCTCACAGACGAGCATTACTGCTTTATCTTGCATGTGGCAATATCAAGGCCTGATCAGGAATGGAGTAGGGACAATCTCTTGGTCAATAAGAAGCCTATTATGTGCCCATGGTGATTATGGGCTATCTTGGGGCAACAAGCTCTCACCAGAGCTCAGGCTCGCACTTAACTTTTGGATGCATTCGTGAGGATAGATGCGCATCAGTCTGGTAGTCACATCAAGTAGAAGAATATAATTCTTTAAAAATGTAGTGACAAGAGCTAAACTTCTGTCTCTCCTTTGGTAGATCACAGTTGTAAACTTGCAGAGCTAATTATGCTAGCTGTAAACTTCTCTGTCTCTCCTACACATGATATTTTGCTAGGAATCCAAATTATAGTACACTACAAAAGTTCAAACCTACAGACTTGAGTATTGAGAAATAAATTTCACATTGTTAATTGATAACGGCAATGGTTTTCTGACTGCACTTTCTACTTTCTTAATTTGGGCTTTAGAATATTTCTGTTTCTTAAGTTAATTATTCCCTCCGTAAGCTATCTATATATGTGGTTATGGAACTTTATTCTCCGCCTGATGGTTTTGGTTTTGTATTATATGACAGTTGAAGGAGATGGTATTGGCACTCTTGCATGAGTCAGATCTGATACTTTGAAATGATGTTGTCGAAATGATTGTGGATAAGGAAGGTGCAGTTAACTCTACTATGTCACCTTAATTCTCTTTCATGCTCTCATTCTAAATACTGATAACTTAATGCGCTTAAAACAGACATTCAAAAGGTGATGGAAGGATTGATCAAGAAGAGTGGAAGGAATTTGTATCAAAGAATCCTTCTCTGTTAAAGAGCACGACCCTTCCGTATTTGAAGTGAGTAATAATTTCCTTTCCAGATAGAATTTCTGATTTGAAACAAATTTTCTCCATCGGAAATTAGATTGGAGTTTGTTTACACAAATCCTTGAATAATCCACAAATTGATTTTTTCTTGGTAATTCGTGGCATTTATATTGGATACTCTCTCTGTATAGTTTTTATACAAATCTCATATCCTCCTAAACCTCCATCACCCTAACATTTAATTACTAGAATTTTCATAAACCTGCTTCTTCAAGCCTTTACTCTGAATATATATATTCAGCGACTCATCAAAAAATAAAAATTATACTATTATTTTCCAGGGATATAACATTGGCTTTTCCCAGTTTTGTGGTGAAGTCAGAAGTTGAGGATTCGAAAATGTAGACTTGTGGCTGCATCGATTCTTGTTGAGAATCAATATGAAATACATGGTGGATGAACATTTTAAAGCAATCATCATCCTTCCACCGGAGGAGGTTAGAACAGCTTTCAGCCCGTCTTTAGTTTCTAAAAGTCAGTGTAAGGAATGGAAAAGGGGATTGTAGCTGATCAGTATAATAAGGGGGTTAGTTAGTTACATCAGTTAAGTACATAAGGGTGTCTTAAGGGAATGTATTCAATTAAGATTTATAAAGATTTATAAAGACTTTAAAACTTTAGTTATATTCAATTAAGACATTTAAATAGTTTATAAAAATTTAGTGGTATTCAATTACAACTTTTCTAATGTCTTTAAAAGTTATGTGGTATTGAATTAAAACTTTTACAAAGTCTATAAAAGTATTTCGGTATTAAAAAAGTCATAGATTTTAAAATTTTCTATCAAATAGTGGAGTTTGATAGACTTTAAAACAAGATTTATTCATATTTAAAGTCTTTCAAAGTCTGGCCTCATGCTCAAAGACTTCCAAATATTTGCCAAAAACTTTCAAATATTTGAGAAAGGGAGAAGATGAAAATAATATAAAATAAATACACATAAAATTAATAAAAACACATAATAATAAATAATTTTCCTAAAATAATAAAAATACTTAAAAACTAACAAATAAAAATAGTATAAAATAACATAAAATACTATAAATAATATAAATTAATTGAAAACTCACAAAATATATCAAAACCAAATTAAAATAAATATTAATACATTTAAGTACAAAATAATTACAAAAACTTAGCATTTAGGGAATAAAAATATAGTATAGTTCATCTTCATCAGCTGTGTAAGCTTACATGTTAGTGTTGATTTAATATATTTTGGGTGTCATTTATACTGGTGATTTAAAAATGTCTCATATAAAACTTTTGATAAATAATGATATACTAAGTAAACTGTCTAATAGAATTGTTTGCATTCTAGCAACTGTTTCTATAGAGAATTTTCATGAATAACCCCTCCTTTCATTTGGTTGCGAATGTCATTTTATGTTGTTGAGTTAAAATTGTAATTACAATATTTAGGTACTAGCAGTAAAAAAATAATAGAAAATTTTAAAGTTCTATGTGGTTTATAAATTTTTTCTATTATAGGGCAGTGTGTAATTTTTTCTAAATCAGTTATCCCCTTAATTTTTTATCCATTTGTGATCATTGGGTTAAGTGATACTCTATTATGTCAAAGGTGTAAAGATGGGGATGCTTCCAGACCAAACCAATCGATCCAGTTCATCATTTCTATAGTTTTCTTCAAAGCATATTGTCCGACCTCTTCAACAAAATGCTTAATGATGTAAACTACAAGATATATTAAAAGTATATAAAAGTCTATCAAAATTTTTAGTAAAAAGTCTATAAAAGCATGTCACTTATTTCATGGAGTCTTTAAAAGTCATTTTAAAAGTCTTTAAAGTCATTAAAAGTCAACGAACTCGACAAAAATTTGTCACTTAAAAAGAGTTTTTAAAAGTTTTTAAAAGTCTTAATTGAATACACCCCCCTTAGTCTTTTCATTTTCTTTAGAGACCAGTATTGTCTTTTCCGTTGTTTCATCCCTTTTCTGCTTCTGATGGAAAGAGTATATGTAATGAATCCAATCTGTAAGTTGAGCATGATTTTGATGAATGAAGATTTCTTCCTCTTCAAACTTTTGATTCTCTCTACTTCTTCCTCAATTTTCTATCTCCCTCATTTTGCTTCTTCTATTATTTCTCCCATTTCTGCATTCTCCCACTCCAGATCTCTGATAATTTGGCTAAGTAATTTAATTGAACCATATCAATTCATTACAATTGGCATCAGAGCCGTTCGATCTCAGGAACAATGACTACTGAAAATCAAAATTGCACAATCCTAGAAAGTTATTTCCAGGAATTTCGAGAATCCATTAAGGAATTTCAGAGTTATATGGATAAAGTGTTCAAGCAAGCCATGGAGAAAATTGATGATTTAAGGGCTTCCAACGAAAGAGCTCTTCATATGATTTCAAAACTTAAAACCACACTGGTAGATGATGAAGAAATCGAAGCTGTAGCAGATGCAAGTAAAGGAAATGGTGATGAAGATGATGATAAGGCCGATCCAATTGTACCCGAGGTTGGTGATCGTAATGTTGTCCAGAACGAAATTGAAGATCTTAACCCACAAATTCATCAAGTACTCAATCAATTAGATCATCCTAAGGTAAATTTTCTTCCAATACATGATTTCTCATCTCCTAAATTGGTAGTTAGCACAGTAGAAAGGGTGTTCGATGAAAGTCCCGAACGGAATGGATACATTCCTGCGCTTAGCCTAAAGCCACCCAATGAGTGTGGTTCTTCTCCTTGTATTTCCATGACCATGAAGTTTAGAGTTGCTCGGGCTTTCTCTATCATGAACCCATCATGGTTGATCCCGCTCATTTTCGATCTCGGTGGTGAAACTTGTATTAGTTTTTCAAAAATCATGAATGATGAATATGAGAAATTTATTATGAGGATGAATGCACCCAGAGTTGTAATTGACAATGATTCCTACAAAGATGTTACTATTATTTAGGTGGATAGTGCTAATGAACATGGAATACTTCTGGAGGTTGTATAAGTTCTGACTGATGTAAACCTTACCATTACTAAAGCTTACATATCTTTTGATGGAGGTTGGTTTATGGAAGTCTTTAATGTTATTGATCAAGATGGGAACAAAATCAAAGATGTAGAGGTTTTGGATTATATTCAGAAGGCTCTTGGACCATATTCGGGTTTCGCTTATTCTATGAGAAGATCTGTTGGGGTTAAATCTGTGATAGACCACACGACTATCGAGTTAATGGGAAGTAATAGACCTAGATTACTCTCTGAGATGAGTTCCATTTTCACCCACCTCAATTGTAATGTGGTGAGTGCTGAGGTGTGGAACCATAACACCCGGGCTGCAACTGTGATACATTTAACTGATGGAGAAATTGGGGCTTCAAGCATAATTGATTTACAGTCAGGCGGTGACAAGCTTCCTGATAATTGGTTTGAAGCACCAAATGTATTGTCGCTTTGCTTTTTGGATTGCTTCTTTTGCTATACAAGATATGCTTAATGTGGGAAAGCAAGGAAAGCCATGGTGGAGTTTTGATAAATTATCTCGATGGAAATTTTTAGGACTGGTTAATGGAAAGGTGTTTGATCATATGTTTCAGAGAAATGTAGTGGCATGAAATTCAATGATTTTGAGTTATATTCAAAATGGTTTGATGGAGGAAGCAATTGAGGTCTTTTATGATACGAGGAAGGAAGGAAGGAATAGAACATTCTCGTGTTACACTGGCTGAGAGAGCAATCTATTTGAGCCATCTATATTATCAGCTTCAGCTGATATGAACAGGCTAAAACTTGGCAGAGAGGCACACTGTTATTGTATTAAAAATGACCTTGTATTTGAGGTGGCTGTTGTGAATAGCATTGTCGATGTGTATGCCAAATGTGAGAGAATTGTTGTTGGGAGACGAGTTTTCGACTCCACGATAAAGAGAGATCTTGTGTTGTGGAATACTCTTTTGGCTAATTATGCAGAACTGGGTTTAAATGGTGAAACCTTAAACTTGTTTTATCAAATGCACTTAGAGAGGGTGCCACCAAACTTGATATCATGGAATTTAGTAATACTGAGTTTATTGAGAAATGGACATGTCAATGAGGCCATATATATTTTCACAGAAATGCAATCCCTTGGTATCCAGCCTAACCTAATCACTTAGACTACGCTTATCACTGGACGGGTTAAAAATGGATTTGGAATGGAGGTAATTATGCATTTATGGCAAATGCTAGAAGCAGGAATTCGACCCAACAGTATAAACATTGTTGGTGTACGCTCAGTTTGTAAGATTATCGTATCATTGTGGTGTAGAAGGGTTGTTCATGGTTATAATATGAGACATAACATTTGTGTGTCTGTTTCATTCTCAACTTCTCTTGTGGATATGTATGCTAAATATGGAAACTTAGAGCAAGCAAAATTGGTGTTTGATATGGCTTCAACCAAGCAACTGGCTTTGTATAATGCAATGATATCTAGTTATGCATTACATGGATTTGGTAAAGGAATATATGGATATGTTTTGAAATTGGGTTTTGAAGATTTTGTTTTTTTTGCCAGTATTCTTGTTGTTCTGTATGAAAAGTGTGGTGTTGTAAATGATGCAGGATATTTATTGGATTATGTTTTTCTTGCTTGGTCCATTGAGATCCTAAAGACATCATTCCTAATTTTGTAAGTCCTTGTCAATTGCATTAAGAAAATATCCCTTGCTAAATGGCCTCTTTCGCGAGGAATCATATGAGGTCACTCTTAAAGTCCCACATAATGTTAGAATTACTATGGCTACACCTTCTGGTTTAGTTGTAACAACCATCAAGAATGTTCAGTCAGTTTCCATAATGGAGATAACAAAGAAACTTTCACAGTTACAACAGTTGGCTATGCCTAACAAGTTTGGTCAGGATGATGCAATTGAACGAATCCAACAAACATATTTTGTAAAGAAGGAGCTCACTGTTTTAGCAGTTAGTTTTGCAGTTACATTTTATGGATTGTTTGGTTCATCCCAAGAGTCTTGAAGCTGAAGCCAAAGTGCTAAAGTCGATGTGAGGCATTGACAATCTTGCATAGGTGAATTCCAGTTTCAGTCTTTGTTTTGATAAACCTCACCCTTGAGGGCAAGGGTGTTTTTGAGGAGCAGGGAATGTAAAGAATGGAAAAGGGGATTATAGCTGATCAGTAGTATAATAAGGGGGTTAATTAGTTAGTTACGTCAGTTAAATACATGAGGTTGTCTTAATCTTTTCATTTCCTTTAGTGAGGTTAGTATTGTCTTTTCCGTTGCTTCATTCCTTTTCTGCTTCTGATGGAAGGAGTATATGTAATGAATCCAATCTGTAAGCTGAGCATGATTTTGATGAATGAAGATTTTTTCCTCTCCAAACTTCTGATTCTCTCTACTTCTTCCTTAATTTTATATCTCCCTTATTCTGCTTTTTCTCTTATTTTTCCCATTTCTATATTCTCCCATTCCAGATCTCTGGTAATTTGGCTAAGTAATTGAATTGAACCATATCAATTCATTACAGTCAGTTCCTTCAAACTTCAAGTGCAAGAGATTAATTGGACAGAAGGTTTACAAATATTTATAAGGTATTATTTTAATGCATTTCTCTCATTCCTTTTTGTCTTAGGCGATTTACAAATGACGAAGTACTAGGGTCGCATACATTATATATTTATCTTAAAATATAATTCTAATGTTAAAAATATCATTGATTTTTTTTTTATAGCTTGTGGTGGAAATCGTATCTTAGTTGCTATAGTTAGGCTCGAGGTATTATGTAAAGATAGCTACAGGGCATAAAGGGGCGCGCACACACAAGGTGTGATGTATAGTAGTGAGGTCTTGGTCAAATGCTACTTTAACACTATGTTTCTGAGTTTTAAAATTGACAGAAAAAACAAAATGAAATAGACGAAAAATTTAAGTTTTTTGTTCAATTATTGCGTTCCTGAGTTTTTTATCAAACGGAAAAGAAAAGAAATTGATAAAAAACTTAATCACTTTTTTTATCAAAGTTTTTTATCCAAAATTGACAATATTTAGATGAAAAAGAAAAATAAGATATGTAATATTATCATAATTCTCATATTATCCTCAATCTTGTTGGTTATTTTTGTCTCTTTTCATCACCTGGACTTCAAATATCAAATGTCACAACCCACCATTAAACCTCTTTTCTGGTTATCAAGATTATTAACACTCGTCTTGATGATTTTTCATTATCTTCACTTGAAGATGAAGATGGGTCATCCTCAAAATTTGAAGAATCCCCATGATTGTTATTAGCATCCACAAAATTAGAAGGAAAAATATAATAATACCCAAGGTGAAACTCAAATTTAGTTTTAACCTCAACTTTTTCCTCTTGGGCATTGTTCTTCTTCAATTCTTCTTCTTATTCTATCTGTCATTACTGATTTAGTGCAGAGATTTTTTTTCATATAAAAGACTACCACTTTTTGTTTAATTCCCAGAAAAACGAGAATTTGAAATTAAATTCTGAATTTTTGTATTGAATCAGATCATTTGAGTAACAAATTTCAACTACATAAAAATTAAAATTCGAGGGTTCATCCCTTACTTTTCTTCTTTTTTCTGATTGAGTACTTGAAGATTGGAATTTGCGACCACCGGATGAATGAATACCTCAAATGCAAAACACTGTCATTGCCTAGCAAATTGGTGGGTTAAAAGTGGTTTTAGTTTATGAATTGTGGATTAGACATAATTGTTATTTTCACTAGATAAAATTGAGATTTTCCCAACATTTAACTTAATTTGATTAAT
The DNA here is from genome assembly GCA_947179155.2 of Hedera helix. Taxonomy (NCBI): domain Eukaryota; kingdom Viridiplantae; phylum Streptophyta; class Magnoliopsida; order Apiales; family Araliaceae; genus Hedera; species Hedera helix. The sequence continues at coordinate 58,660,802 of OX359265.1, read as the reverse complement.
AGGGGCTCTAACTTATGTTTTTTTTTTTTGGACAAAAAAAAAACTTAATTTGAGTTTTATTTATTATTTATGTGATTAGAGTCTTTTGAAAATAATAATTTTCTTTGCATAAATATCATTTTTCTATCTAAATTCCACCCAAACATTTTTAAAAAATTTTTCTCTCCAGAAAATTATACTAATAGTAAAATTCATTATGATTTCTCAATTTTAAAACTTTGAAAACAAAATTTGTATATAACTTCCTCTCTTTAAAAACAAACACTGTTTATTGTGCATGACTTTCATACATGTTTATGACTTTCAATTAGTTGATAATTTCACAGTTGATCATGTTAATAACAATTATACATCAAGACAAGGCGCAGGGGGTTATCATTAGAGAGGAGATTGAATTTTTTAAAGATTTAATGAATAGTTATCGTTAGTATTAATAATACATATTGTATTTAATGACTTTTGGATATGGTATGATGGTGACTTTGTAGAAGTAATTTTTTGTTTAACATTTCTTTGAATATTTGTATTTGATTATGGAATATGATTTTGATTAAACTTTAGCTTGCATATTTTTTATCCATAATTCAATAGTTATAACTATAATTTATATATTACATGTAATAGAAAGATAAATTTGTAAAAGTAATATTTTCTTTTTTTTTTATTATTGGAACTCAGAAACACAAGAAAAGAAATTTTTTAAATTTTCTATTATTTTTTATTAAAAATTCAGAAACAACATAATTTTTTTTTTAATTTTGTATTCTTTTCTTTTTCGTTGTAATTTAAATTTTATAACTTCTTTTTTTCGTCCAAAACTCAAAACCAGAGCATAAAGCACCAACTTAGTTGGACAAGGTGAAGGTGGGTGTGGTGTTGGTGTGGGTGGCTGTGTTGGATGGTCCATAAATTGATATCTAATTTTTATGTCTAATTATTCTGTCTCCATAAAAGTAATCGTTTTTCAAACTCTACCAAATTGCTTGCCCCTGATTAGCCTGTCCAATCACAGCTGGCAAATTTTCTTTTAGCCAAATTAAACTCGCCACTATTTTAAGAAAAAACCTACGTACCTATACTGTCAACATTACTACTGGAATGCTCATTTTCCAATGACATGTGAAACCTTCATTATCTCATCATTTGAAAAAACTACATAGTGGGAGAGTGACTGGCCTCAGAGATGAGTGCTGGACACTCCAACTACTTGGAACCGGGCCACGCCTATAATTGATTGCCCAACTATTTTGGGCCCCATGAACATGACATTTGACTTGGAACCCTAGCTAAAACCTGGTTGTTGCCCTTCTACTCACCTGGGTGGTCCACAACCATTAAGCCTTCCTTGGCCAATTTGCAATATTCTCCGCCTTTTAACAACATTCTCACCACTTCCCGTTAATGTTTCTTGCGTAGGGTGACAAGCAGTGTAAATACCCGACTCTAACAGTAACACCATTACTATATATGGTCACTCTACAAATCTTAATTTGAGTCATTTCTACAAGGTAATTAATTAATGCCATTTTAATCAGACAAATTATTACATTATAAAAAATATAGAAGAGAAAAATTTATTGTTATATCATACAAAAGCAAAACATAAAAAATAACAACCCAACCCTCCATCCCATTATCGGTTTGGCAGTCTTTTATGTATATGTTATAATCCCCCAGGTCCCTACAGCCACAATCACACTGCAATTTGTAATTAATTTCCTGATAAACCTGCCAAGAAAGCCACTCCTGTCGCAGGTAACCATGACGATCCAAAAATAAATTGCCCAACCGTAAATTTACCTGCCTCAGTGGGCGACGTGATCACCCGATACCCCGGCCATTTTACTCGTTGCCCAACAGCCGCACCCGGCCCAGAATTCATATACTCGCCATAGTACAATGTGTCCAGTGCAAATGTTCCATCCCACTCCAGCCATCCCCTCGGATGAATGTGATCACCCATGTTTGATAACATGTAGACGGTCCGCGAATATAATTTCCATGGGCGGCCCAAAAACGTCGGAAAGCTCCCTTTGGACGCTTCCAGCTCGGGTGTTGCTAGGATCCTGCAGGCGTGGATCGAGATCCCGGTGTTTTGGTTCGGGTCTTTTCGGTTTTGGGCCGTGATGGTGTTCTTCTGCTTGGGCATGGGCTTTCGGGCGTAGATGTTGCAGTGTTGGAACACCACTGCTGCATTACCAAATATGAAGTCCACTGTTCCGTAAATATCACATTCGCGGAAGAATTGGCGTTGAGAGTGTACGTATAATGTGTCCTGGTACCCCATTATGTTGCACCGGTAGACCACCGCGTGGTCTGCGCCAACACGAAGAGCCACGGCCTGGTGCTTGCTTGGCCCAGCCGAGTTCTCGAAAGACATGTCCCGTGCAATGAATCCAGCACCAGTTGCCGCTATATATAATACCAGACCAAAGTTAAGGCTTAATTATGAGTGAATCATGATACCAGTGCTAGTTTATACAGTAGTAGTACCGTAATTGAATATATTGAGAATGATGAAATCTAAATGAAATTGTTCGAAAATGAAGCCTAACGGGCAGAAATAAATTGAGATACCTTTGACCCACGCACCTTCAATAATTAATGTGATGCACATTCATTTATACTCAAAACCACAGCCGAAATTTAATGTGTGTCACAATATTATATCTAGCCAGCCAGCCAGCCAAAATTACTTATTTATTTTCAAATTCACATCAAATAAATTAATGCAAAGTTTGCCAGTGCCAGTTCCAGATCCAGATCGAGAGCTGGGTTCGTACGTGGTCATATATAGCATGCATATTTTCCGGAAGTTGAGTGTCTCTGCCTAGACCTAGAGTGTATTCCATATCAATTCTATTTTTAAGATGAAACATGAAATTCAATTGTTAATATGATAGTATTATTTTTGAACTTAGCTAACACTTGCACAATTTTAAAGGAATAAGTTGAAAAAATATAATTACTCTTAAAAATCATTGTATATTTAATTTAATTTTAGGACGGACGGACGGACGGAAAGATTAGTTGGTGTAGTTGTTTTTACAAGAATTTATTGAATTCTATATATGTTATGTCACGGCAACGTACGTGCGTGGACAAGTAACAAAATTATTACAGCAACAGCAGCTAGCTAGCTTAGCACCCCTCAACAATTACGTGCTCCCACTCAATAGCTATCTTATTCCACTGATAGATATGAGGATCCAAATTAATGCATGCGTCACCATCTAACATCTATAGTCACATTCATAATTCATCAACTAACAAACAAGTTAAGTTAGCTTTTAACTATGCAAACATTTCATACAATTATATATATATATATATATATATATATATATATATATATATATATATATATCAACATGCTTATGTGGTAGCCAAAACTTTATAATTGCTCAATATGTGTGGGTTGTTACGAGAATATCCTCGACAATGAGACATCAATAATGTGACATGTTATTAGGTTAATTAATTCTTCATGTAGAGAAGTTTAAATTATCAACAACTCAAATAGTACCCTTTACGAATCAACTGAATAATTTTCTGTGCAAAGAGTAATCTAGTCTACAAATGAATATATATACACACACCGGTCGTAATAAATTATTCTGTCCGACAAAAGAGTCATATTTATTGCCATAATATTTTTAGGGAATTGATATTTTCACAAGATCAAATTGAACTCATTTATAAAAATATTAAATTAACTTGTGGAAATATCAATTCCCTATTTTTATAAATTTAACAACAAAATTCATTATTATCTATTACTATACTAAATAAAAATTAACAAGATTTTTTCTATTTATAATTTTTATTTCTATAAGAAATTTTAAATATTTTTACAAGTTTTATCTCACATGAATGTGTGATTCAATTCACGTAAAAAAAGAAGAAGATAAAATTATTATTTTAATTTATAAAAATATGAAGTTTCTTTAAAAAAAATAAAAAATTGTTGTAGACAGGGATTAGTCACAGACCCTCCCCCACGCAGTTTCCATCACCGGGCCGCGGGGGGGGGGGGGGGGGGGGGGGGGGGGGGGGTTAAGGTGCAAAGAGGAAGAGGGAGAGAGTGTTTACCGAAGGAGGCGGTGTGGAAAGTTGTGATTTTCTGAAATACGTTTTTCCCTCCTGAAATTACGGTTTTACCCATCCCGTCACCTATGAACATCAAATTTGTTTTCTTCCTTCCAACCTTCAAATTATCCTCTTGGTACCTGCATGGCATGCATGCTGCGAGTATTATTACATTCTTAATCTATATATATGAAAAATTATCTACAGCAAGGACAACCAAAATTAATCTACAGAAAGAAAAAGTAGCGCAAGACCAATTTTACGTATAAATTGACCTTTCGCAAAAAAGAGTAGTAACATGACTTCTCGCAAAAAGAAATAAAGGCATGACCAATCCAAAATAAAAATGTCCTTGCATTGGTTGCTGGAATTCATCCATAACAATCGTTATAGTGGATGACGACCCTATATACAGGGACAAAGTCAGGCTTATGGTTGTGGGGTCAATTGACTCAACTGAACTTTTATTTTTTTTAATTTATTATGTGAAAATTTAATTAAAAAAAAATTATGTATATTATATAAATTGACCCCACTTAAATTTTGTAAAAATTTTAATATATAGGGTCAAATTGAATTTTTATGATTTTCTCAATTAAATTTCAATCACATATCACTTATATCTCCTTATAGATACATCGATCTTACTTAATATTTTTAAATTTTATAATAATTAAGTTTACATTATTTTCAAATATTAACAAAAATAAGTATTTATGAACAAATTTATGATTAAAAAGGCCTATCAGAGGTCAATAGGGTGTGTGTGTGTGTGTAATGCTACCATTGATTTTATTTCATTGTTATCAAATAGTCTCTCTTTTCAGAAATCATATATTTATTTTTAAAATGATGATTTTAAAAATAATTATTTTTTCAAACATATTTCTAACATTTATTGAAAATTTGTAACAGTGACAGACCAAATTGTCGCTAAAAGAGATATGTTAGGTATATTCTTTAAAAGATATGCTCTTGAATTTTACTCTATGTTATGTAATGATTGAACTTTAGAGTCAATAACGCAATCAAACAAAGAAGGAAGCACAATAAAGTTGATTGTTTTTTTCTTCCAAAAAAGACAAGGCATCAATGTCATTTGGAATCCGTAGAAGAGTGTTTTTTTTTCTCTTAAAAAAAGTGAGTAGGTTGCGCGAACTTACTTTCCCGACTTCACGTAAATAATAATCCGGCGACTACTATGCTCGGGCGCCTTCTTAATCGCCTCCGCGATTGTCTTAACCGTACCGTTACCGTCGTTGGATACCACAATATCGGCTTGGATCGCCGACACCGGCATCTCCAGCAACCTTCTGTCTCTCCTTGACAACCACTTGGGAATCTCCGACGGTGCATCGGACCAGAACAGCCTCCGCCGATTTTGTATTGGAACGCCATTAAAATCATCGTTATTAGTCGCCGCGAATATGGCCAAGCAATTGCTCACCAATTCCGACAAGTCCTTAAGTCTATTCACCATCTGATCCTTCACGTATCCACTCACCTCGGAGAATCCATCGCTGCACGTGTCCTGGTTAGTGAGTGCCGCGCTGAGCCACGTCAGCACGTCGTCGGTGGTCCCCACCGGCTGTCCATTCCTCTCCGGTGGCGGAGCCACCGAGGTGAGCGACCGCGACAGCTGGTCCACCGAGTCCTCGAGGAGCTCCAGGCAGTCGTCGTAGGCGGCGCGTACGAGCGTGTCCATCTGGAGGTTGCTGATTTCCGAGGACACGTAGAGGGCGCGGCCGAAGTGCTGGAGTGTCATGTTGACGGAAATGTGGACGAGGTCGGCGGCGGAGGCTGTTGTCGAGCCGGGGAAGTCGAGGAGCGAGTTGACACATAGAGTCGGGTAACGAGTTTTGCTGCAGGTTCGGGACATGGCTTGGCTTGGCATTCTGTGCGACTGGGCCCGGGATTCGCCCGAGGCTCTGGCTCGGAGCCCAACTAGGAGTGCCACGGAGACACCCGAAGCAACAATTAAGGTGGCTGCACAGATTATGAGAAACTTGAACTTGGATGCCTTTCTTTGGGGGATGGTTGACGTGGGATTGTCAGGTGGGCTTTGAAGCTCAGTGGATCCGAGACTTTCGTATCCCATTATATTATATTATATTATATAATATGATATTTTATTAGGAGAGAATGTTTAAGAGAAAGAGCTAGCTAGCAAGCCAGAGGAGTTGCAGAGAGAGTACGGTGTGGGCTAGTTTTTACACTTTTACATATAAGTACTGGGTATGGAGGAGAGAGAAATAGTGTGGAGGTGGTTGTGAAGTCTACATCGACAGAGTTAGGCAGTTAGCTGTAATCTACTTGGAGCAATGCGCACCGGAGGAAACTGTTTTTTCTTTTTCTTTTTTGGCTAAATCTGTCTGCTTCTAGTTTCACAATTTCTTCTGTCTGCTACAACGGACCTTAATTTTCTATCCTTACTAGTACATTAATTTTTCATGTTTCTAATGGGGTTATGTTATGATGAGTGGAGTAATTGGCCTCTTTTTTTTTTATATCATTCTCCATTTATTACAATCGTTAAGTTGCGTATTTTATTAGTATAAATGATTTTACAGTCCATTAAATTTAGTACACACACAAGAGAATTTTAAAGTCTGATAGGCTTAGGATCGCGTTCCTTATCAATTCGAATATTAACTATTTACCATATTTAATACTAATTAGTATGAGAGTTACCTATTTAATAGACAGTTACCTTTTTTAAAAGATTCTACTACACAATTCTTATTAAGAATTAAAGTCTTATTAAGCAATATGAGTACTATAAATACATGGTGAACAATAGAGGTACACACGACTATTTTTCTCTACTAAATACTTTAAGACGTCATTGTTAACATATCTTAAAAGTTATACTTACTCTCACACCAAGGGTATCCCCCAGCGGCCTAAGTCGTTAAACACTTCTAGTGGTTCTTTTTGTGCAGGTCCCAGTTTGAACTAATGGTTGAACGTGTAGATGAAATTCGTGCATTAACATTAGCGCTAGAAGAATGACTTCTAGTATTTAGTAAAGACAATTGTTTCAACCAAAAACAATTAACATGGCGACCACATTACCCCCAAAGAGCAAGAATAACTCCTGAAAAGATACACACTCGCGGTCACATCACACAACCAATGCTGACAGGCAGCGTCGCCTTCGAGAGATGTTTGATAAAAAGAAAGCTCTTGATGTCTAGCAAGAAGAGTTTGATAAACAATATACAGACTTGGCCAAGGCTATAAACAATTTGTTGAGCTAGAGAGGCTCGGCCTCTTGCACAGGCCGCAATGGTCGACACACAAACCGTCGTCGCGACTACCATCCTGACCATAACACAGTTAATTCTCGATCTATGACTTCTCGAGACCTAAGAAAAAGTTCGAGATCTCCCCTACATCATAACAGGGATGATCGAAATAAGAAGCTTCGCGAAGATAGTCATATTAGAGAATGATCCCAATGAGGACTTCTGAGAAATGTCCCAGATCCAAACCGAAGAAGCCTTATATAGCACCATTCACAAAGGAGCTTCACAAAGCTAGGATCGACAGAAGTCTCAAAGTCCCTATTTTGAAGATGTACAATGGAACAAGTGATCCAAATGATCATACATTCTCTTTTGAGTAGGCTATGCGCTTTCATGGTCATAATGCAGCGGTGATGTGCCACCTTTTCATATCCACCCTAAAGAAAACAGCGATGTAGTGGATAATCCACTTCCTTCACGCTCCATTGATTCATGGAAAGAGCTGCAGGAGCAATTCCATACATGTTTTGGTAGTAATAAGATGTGTGCGAGGGTGACGACATCGCTACTTCAGGTGAAACAGAGACCCGACGAAACTCTTCGGCAGTACATGAAGAGGTTCAAAGATGCAGCCCAAGTAATTCAATTTCTAACTATGGGTTTGAACGTAGACAAGTTGTAATATCCAAGAAATTTGTAAATGTTTATATTAATGAAATTAATAAATTACTTGAAAATTTATTTGTGTTCATACATTTATTTATTATGTGGTAAGCATTAACAATTTAATTAAATATGTGATAAATAATAATGTAAGTGATGATGATGATGATGAACTCAATTAATGTAATATGCCTTGTGTGGCATAATTGTTAAGATGGACTAATTAATTAATTTATTAAATTAATTGTGAGTTGATTAAATAATTAAATAGATTAATGAGGATAATTAAATTAAGTCATATGTGAATATTAGGAGGTCACGTGAATTAATGTGACACATTCCAACATGTTATAAATTAAAAGTCTATGTGTGTAGAATTGTTAAAAAATTGTCTGTCTTTTATGCTTGGAGCTGTGTGAGAGTTATAATTATATATGGTAAGCCTAAAAAACATAAATTATTTTAGGTGCATCATTAGTTTGAATATGGTCATATGTACTAAAAAGTATGGTTAGTTCACTAAACTTTGGTTAACCTATGGATAATAAATTGGTGGATGGTTATTACCTATTTGAGTGTATTTTATACATATATTTATACATGTATTGGTATATGTATGTGTATATGGATTTTGCCTATAAATAGGCTTATCTCCATTCATTTTAGAAGGTTACTTAAAATTTACTAGGTAAGGGAGCTATAGAGAGAAATGTTAGGGTTTCGACACAGTGAAAGCAGCGGAATTTAAAATTTTTTTTTCGAAACCCTAAGACAGGATCCAAGCGAAAAACAGATTAATCAGAGGTTTAGATTATTTTACCGATTATCTGAGATGGACAGGAGACGATTGAATTCTGGAACAGCTTCGAATCTTCAACACAATCCAGCGACTGCGTCTCTACGGTATCCACACGAACGCTCCGCGAATCGTCCCACGATCTGCAGCAAAAGGAACCGCGGTACTAGCCACCAAGATCAGGATTTCTCAATTATTTTTCTCTCTAGCCTCTTTCTGAAAGCGGCTAGGGTTTTAGTTTTTCCTTGCGTGACTTTTAGACTACTGATATATCATATATATAGTAGTTAATAGGAATTAACTAAAACCTAAAATAAATAGAAAAATAAAATCCGAATTTATATATATTATATTTTAATTAAGTCTTACTTAATTAATATACATATATACAAATTATCCTATTAATTTAAATTCGTAATTTTTAAATACTATCAATCATATTGACATATTTAAAATACTTACAATTTAAATTAATTCCTTTTTAATTACGTTCTAAGTGTGTGACCCTATAGGTTATTATTATGTTGGCAATAATTTTAAAATCATATTATAAAATTATAAACAGTGAGCGGCATCTAATAATGCAGCACTGCTACCCAAATAATAATAAGATCGGTGATTCGATACAACCTTTTCGTGACCAATGTTTCAATGTAATTTAATCCTTTTAACCTTATATCCTAGATTAAACTCGAGGCATGGAATGTGTCATACTCTTCATAATTTAATCTAAGTTTTCTTGATCAATGAGTAGACTATATGAAACAAATCAATATTTGAGCATGGTCATGCATTTCATAGTCCTACTCAATCAAGAGGCCTATGGATATCACCTCTAATATATAGGAGGGTTAAATTTCATCTAGATCACTCATATTCCTCACACGATTCATGATGTACCCAATAATCACCTTTATTGTCCACCCTATGAAAGGTGACATTTGATGATATCAAAGTACACAAATTCTCGTGTAATAATATAGTGACTTCAGGTCGAAGGATTATTACATCATTGTCACTATAAGAATTTCTTATGACACTTTGCATAATGCTCCATGTAGAATTCTCATGGTGGGTCAGTCCAGTACATTGTTCTCTAACATGTACCTATGCATTGACTCAAATATCTCATATATTTATGACCAATGAGATTTGGCCATCAGTCAATCCACATACTAGTCTCAATGCATCATTGTTGTCCCATTAACAATGATACTCGACTAGGGACATTTAAGAGCAATGATACTAATTATAATTATATAATCTCATGTTCAAGTCACATACTTAAAGCTATATAATTCGTATCATTATTCTAAGGGCTTTTATTATGTTAACATTTATATAACGCAGTAAATGAAATCATAATAAAATAATCTATTTATTCAATCAAATATAATATCAAAAATGTTAAGCAATTACATCAAATAATTAGCCTCTAGGGCATAAACTCTAACAAGAAATTGAGGGAAAATAAGAAAAGTTAAGGGAACTCTTGCAAGTGAGTGATTCTAGCAAGGAAAGAAAAGGTGGAGGTTTACTACAAATTTATATCTAAGAGAAAGAAAACATATAGAAGGTATAATCCTAACTTAATTTTTATTTTATAAATTAAGTGTATATATTATGGTATATTGGAATATTTATGTTTGCATTGATTATGGAAAATCTTGTGTGTGAAAATCATGGTTGTAAGACCCCGAATTTTATGAAATACAAAATTTAATTTTTCTTCATATAGATATTTTTTTTAAACAGTAAGTGGTTAAATCGATAAAGTTAAAAGTTAAGGATGTTATGTGCAAATTTTATTTTGTCGGACAATATTCGTTTGGTCGGGGAATATTCATTTGGTCCGACGGCGCCGAAATAACAAATTATTGGTGGACCCCACAACGGAATATTTGTCGGATATAGAAAACGACAGAAATAACCTTTTTAAATAAAAATAGTCAACGGAACTGTTAAAATACCGGTGATAAAAGAATAGTAGCATACGGTAGTTATTGGTATTTTCTGTAGCACTCGGTACTCTACAGTAACACACGGTATTGCATAGTGTCTCATATTATTGGTCTGATAATTGACACCGTAACTGTTACGCATCATTTCATCGATAATTGTCACTGCATAATATTTTATATTATCAATTCAATAATTGTTGTTACACAGTATTTTGCATTATTGATTTAATAATTGTCATTACACTGTATTTTATATCATTGAGTCAATAATTGTTGTTGCACTGTTTTTAAAATTATTGAACCTAATAATTGTCACAGTAAAATATGCACAGTAATTCACATTATTGAATCAATAATTGTCATTACACAGTAACGTATGCTTTATTTTACATTATTGTTATCTCTATTATGATGTTATTTAAACAGTTGTATTTCATTAATTTATTGACTTGATATCTAAGAGCTAACTATACTGTATTTATAACAATTAGTCATAATAATTGAATTGATAAAGTTATTTGTTTATAATATAAAGTTAGGTGATTATTAGGTGATATGAAATGAATGGTGTAGATTAAAGTGTGAATTATTGTTGAATAATTGAATTGATTTGTTTATAATATAAAGTTAGGTGATTATTAGGTGATATGAAATGAATGGTGTAGATTAAAGTGTGAATTATTGTTGAATAATTAAATTGATTTGTTTATAATATAAAGTTAGGTGATTATTAGGTGATATGAAATGAATGGTGTAGATTAAAGATAATATAATATTTGAAATGGATGGTGTAGATTAAAAGATGATCTTTAAATGAATGGTTTAGATTAAATGAATGATAAGATTTTTGGCTATAAATAGAAGCCTTAACTTAAGGATTTTTCATAAACTTCCTTACTTGTTCTTTCTTTCTCTCTCTAAATACTTCTTGTGAAAGTTCTCTCTAAGTGTGCTTAAGTCATCTTGAGTATTTGTGAAGATCTATAAGTATACGTGTACTGTTCAAGTTAATCAACCTCATTTAAATCAATATCCAGTCACGTGTTACGGTAAGGGATACCATCTTTTTCATCTTCCATTATTCAAACGTACTATGGTAAAGGATTATCATTATTTGATTCTCGATAATAATATTGTTTCTTCCTTACTCATAAGACGTGCCTTTTATTTCCATGTATTAAATTGTGGGAATAACCTTACGGAGCGGATTGCCGCCTGTTGGTGAATAACCTTTTGTATTCATTCATTATTAATCTCTGAGAATAACCTTACGGAGCGGATTGCCGCCTGTTTGGTGAATAACTCTTTGTACTCAAATTCTATTAAATTGTGGGAATAACCTTACGGAGCGGTTTGCCGCCTGTTGGTGAATAACCTTTTGTATTAATTTCCTTCACCTTTTGTTAATCAAACCTGCTACGGTAAGGGATATTATTTTCTTTCATACTCCTAAATCGAAATTTATTATGGAACTATTGCTTCTATAATTCCTGAAAATATTATATGTTCCATAATAATTGAACTTCATTATTTCAACTGAACCTTCCTATTTACGTGAACCTTTCTATTGAATTGTAACCGTTATTCTGAACTGTGGATCTTGAATTTCACTCCACATCATGTTGACAATTTGGACATTATTTGAATCTGTACAAAGTAAACTTCCGATACTTATTGTTATCCTATTTCTTCTGTTCATCATTTATATCATTCTAATCATCCAAAAATCAAGCTGTTGTGAATATCTGTGGCCGGGGGCACAGATGTGATATATTTGTTGAACAGATGATAGGTTAAAGGCGATATAATAGGTTAAAGGCGATACATCTGTTCGGTGTCTTTTATGGCACGTGGTGAATGTTCTCTTTGGCCCGTAGTGCAAAGATGAACTGTTGTTTGGTATGATTATGACCAAAGGCTGAATCTGGTATAATCATGACCGTTGGTGCTATATTGAATATCTTTGGCCCGTAGTACAAAGATGAACTGTTGATGTGCATGATTATGATCAGGAACTGTGAATTTGTATTATCTTGACTAATGATATTTCAGATGATAAAAGTTGATGATGTTTTTCCTAAAAAGAGAACCGAGTGGACATTATAGTCTGCATTATTCTTCTAATAGATTACTCATTCCGCTACTATTATTGATCTGAACGTTGTTTAAGAATTTAACTGCAGTTTTTGATATAAACCTTGTAGTCTATTGTATTCTATCAAGAACTCAGCTGTTGAAGACTAATGATAATTTATTCGTCATTATCTTAGTCATGATATTCTTTACTGGGCTATTTGAGCTCACCCTTTCTTTTGTTCCATTGTTTTTCAACAGGAGATGAAAACATAACAGGGTCTAGCCGGGGAATGGAGTGAGGGTCCGAGGAATAGTTATCATAGTCTTCACGTTTTGTAAAATAGTGTGGCAATAATAGTGAAGACTTAGTTGTGTATTATTATACACTGTATTGTTGTACGTTGTGCTTTGTTGTAATAATTTTGTTGTAGTATTTTGACGACTCAAGTTTGGGCTGTGTGGGCCCAGATTTGGGGGCGTCACAATGGTGAATTTCGAAGACATAAGGATAGTGTTATAAAGGAGTTTATGTGCTATGTATGTGTTTATAAATGTTTTATGTTCAAATAAACTAAAGGAATATATAAGAACAGAAAAATCTTAAGTGTATTAGTAAAAACATGTGATTTGGGTAAAAATAAAATAAAATGTATAACTCATTTGTATAATCTAAAAATTATATGTTGTAGCTCTAAGAAATATGAAGATACTTCAAATGGAACGAACAAAAACAGAGCTAAAATAAATTTATGGTGAATTTTCTTGTAACGAATGTCAAAATGAAACTCTAGCTTCAAAAATTAATAATTTTGGTAAAATAAAATTTTTTAAAAATAATATAAAAATAAGAATGTTGAAGGGTTATTAGTTTATGAAATAACAAGACTGATTTGAGCTCATTTGAATTTAAAATAAGCAAGATATGAAGGATTCAATAAAAAATGGTATAAAATAAAAAAATTAGAAATTGGTTCAGCCAAGGGGGCGCTGCAGCGCTGGCCCCCAGTGTTAATCCGGGCGTTACAACGCCGGTCAATTCGTCTGGTTGACTGGGTCGGTCAAATCGATTGGGTTGACCGGTCCGACCCGACTGAAAAAAAAAAAGTTTTATTTTTAATTATAATAATAATAATAAACAAATAAAATAATTAAATTAAATTTATTTATTAGTTAATTAAAATAATATTAAAAAAATAAAATAATAATTTAAAATTATTTTATTTGTGAGTTGATTAAATAAATAAAATAATACTTTAAAAAAATTTATTTTATTTATGAGTTAATTAAACAAATAAAATAATAACTAAGGATTATTTTATTTGTGAGTTAATAATAAGGATTATTTAATGATTTCCTTAAACAATTAAAATAATATTAAAGGACTATTTTAATTGTGGATTAATATTATATAAGCAGTTAAAATAATATTATAGGTTATTTTAATTGTGAACTAATGAGAGCTAAACAATTAAAATAATATTAAAAATTATTTTAATTGCAAATTAATAAAAAGTAAGTAATTAAATAAGGTTAACAATTATTTTAATTGTGAATTATTAAAGGAAGAACAATTAAAATAGTACTAAGGATTATTTTAATTGTTTACTAATGAAGCCTAATTAAATTAAAATAAGAGTAGGGGTTATTCTAATTGAAATTAAACAAATAAAATGATAACTTAAATTATTTTATTTGTGTATTAATAAAGGGTATTCAAATAATATATTAACAAGTCATAAACAAATAAAGTGATAACATTTTGTTGTGAATCATTAAGAAATAATAAAGAATAATGAGACAAATAAAATAATACGAAGTGCTATTTTATTTGAAATAATTAATGAATGAATTAAATAAGAAATGTGAGAGACAATAATGTACAAATAAATAATTTTATTTGAAATTATATTTGTAATGATTTGAGAGTCTAAGTTATATATAACTTGTAAGCAAATCTATTATATTGTTACGTGAAGGTTAATAGAAATTAACCGTTAGATGAATATGTTGAACATAGGTTGTTCAAAGGATAAGGAATTACAGTCCGATAGAGTCGACGATTCAGACAAGTACTTTAACTTGTATTCTTATCAATTCGTACAAGTAGAATTAAATTGATGAATCAATTCATGTTTATCTATATTGTGAAGATTAAATGATTATCTTTGAAATTTGACTTAATATCATAATTATATATATAGACGATTATTCAGACTCTATTTGCAGACATTGAACGTATCAATTGTTCCTAATTGTGTTGAGATGCATGTCTATGCCATTTGTATCGACTAGACCAATGATAAGATCGATTGTTAATCAATCATATTTTCTTGAGAAAGTTATCCAAACCAATTGCCTTGGTGAGGATTCTTATAATATGCTGAGATGAACAACTAATTTACGTCGGGGAACCGACACACGCGCAAACAACATGTCTGAGTGTTATCCATAACATATGATACTTTAGGCTGATCACCTATTATACTTATTTATTAGTGTGAATTTTCAGTATAATACTGTTAATTCAAACATATGTTCACAGTCCATAGTGACCACTCAGTTCAATTATTTATTATCTGAAAATATTAAAATTCTTTATTTCATATCCTTTAGTCCATAATGACTTTTCAGTAGTAGAAATGATCAGAATTGAAACTTTTGACACTTACATTGATCAATTCCTGAGTTTCTAATTATTGTTACATACCTTGTTATATAAATCCCTACACATGAACACTTACTTTTATATACTTGTTGAGCAAACTCATTGTTCACCCTTATTTCCATTAAACATTACAGTTAAGTATGAACAAGGCACCGGCTCAGGAAAAGATAAAGGCAAAAGTAAGGTTGTTGAGTAGCCTTATTGAGATATTGTAGTTAATTTCATTCAGTGTTGTATTAAGACTTATGAAGTACTTGTTATTTTTAATGGTGTTTGCATTAGTAACAGTTGCGAGGCTTGGGACGCAAATATTTATATTATCTTAATGTAAATATTTTTATTATTCCACATTTAGTTGATATTAGTTTATTGTATGAGTTGAATCGTGAAGCATTAGATTCGAGGTACATGTATCTGAATTTGAGAGCGTCACACATGTCCAGTCGCTTGATTGAAGAAATCATCTCTAAAATTCCTTAAACTCTAACAGAAGTCTATGCAAAGGTCGATAAGTTTATAGAGTTGGAAGAGGTCTTCGCCAACCTTCGGGGTTCTTCGAGATTCGATGATAATTATCATCGAAGAATAGACCCTAGGGGCAACGATGTACTAGACAAAAAAAATGATGACTGAAGAAACTCCAGGGGTGATTGACGACAAGAGGATGATAACTTCATCGAAAGTGATTATGAACCAATAGATATGTCAGTCGAAGAGACCAAATAGCAGTCGTCGAATTCCCGAAACCTGTACCCACATGAGAAGATCTCCATATAATTGTTGAAGAGCTTCAGACCACAGACAGAAAGCCTATCTCTCATATATGGCATACGATTCGACGATATTATCAGCAATCATATATGTATTAATTTTTTTTGGAGGTTATTTTAACCGACTATTCCTTTTTCGATTTTAATGAATATGATAGCTCTATTTTATCACATTCTTATTTTTTGTTTAAATGCATTGCTTAGTTTTTATTATTTAAGCTTTAACTTCAGTCTATCAGATAAGGCTAGGAGACAAGGAAATATAAGTGTTAAGCTAGCAAACAGATACA
The DNA here is from genome assembly GCA_947179155.2 of Hedera helix. Classification (NCBI taxonomy): domain Eukaryota; kingdom Viridiplantae; phylum Streptophyta; class Magnoliopsida; order Apiales; family Araliaceae; genus Hedera; species Hedera helix. Next base: position 58,644,244 of record OX359265.1, on the reverse strand, counting down.
ATACACAGAACTCATTATGAGAATAAGAGAATATTTGTGACGCCCCCAAATCTGGGCCCACACAGCCCAAACTTGAGTCGTCAAAAGACTACAACAAAATTATTACAACAAAGCACAACGTACAACAATACAGTGTATAATAATACACAACTAAGTCTTCACTATTATTGCCACACTATTTTACAAAACGTGAAGACTATGATAACTATTCCTCGGACCCTCACTCCATTCCCCGGCTAGACCCTGTTATGTTTTCATCTCCTGTTGAAAAACAATGGAACAAAAGAAAGGGTGAGCTCAAATAGTCCAGTAAGAAATATCATGACTAAGATAATGACGAATAAATTATCATTAGTCTTCAACAGTTGAGTTCTTGATAGAATACAATAGACTACAAGGTTTATATCAAAAACTGCAGTTAAATTCTTAAACAACGTTCAGATCAATAATAGCAGCGGAATGAGTAATCTATTAGAAGAATAATGCAGACTATAATGTCCACTCGGTTCTCTTTTTAGGAAAAACATCATCAACTTTTATCATCTGAAATATCATTAGTCAAGATAATACAAATTCACAGTTCCTGATCATAATCATGCACATCAACAGTTCATCTTTGCACTACGGGCCAAAGACATTCAATATAACACCAACGGTCATGATTATACCAGATTCAGCCTTTGGTCATAATCATACCAAACAATAGTTCATCTTTGCACTACGGGCCAAAGAGAACATTCACCACGTGCCATAAAAGACACCGAACAGATGTATCGCCTTTAACCTATTATATCGCCTTTAACCTATCATCTGTTCAACAAATATATCACATCTGTGCCCCCGGCCACAGATATTCACAACAGCTTGATTTTTGGATGATTAGAATGATATAAATGATGAACAGAAGAAATAGGATAACAATAAGTATCGGAAGTTTACTTTGTACAGATTCAAATAATGTCCAAATTGTCAACATGATGTGGAGTGAAATTTAAAAATGATATTCAAGATCCACAGTTCAGAATAACGGTTACAATTCAATAGAAAGGTTCACGTAAATAGGAAGGTTCAGTTGAAATAATGAAGTTCAACTATTATGGAACATATAATATTTTCAGGAATTATAGAAGCAATAGTTCCATAATAAATTTCGATTTAGGAGTATGAAAGAAAATAATATCCCTTACCGTAGCAGGTTTGATTAACAAAAGGTGAAGGAAATTAATACAAAGGGTTATTCACCAACAGGCGGCAATCCGCTCCGTAAGGTTATTCCCACAATTTAATAGAATTTGAGTACAAAGAGTTATTCACCAAACAGGCGGCAATCCGCTCCGTAAGGTTATTCCCACAATTTAATAGAATTTGAGTACAAAGAGTTATTCACCAAACAGGCGGCAATCCGCTCCGTAAGGTTATTCTCAGAGATTAATAATGAATGAATACGAAAGGTTATTCACCAACAGGCGGCAATCCGCTCCGTAAGGTTATTCCCACAATTTAATACATGGAAATAAAAGGCACGTCTTATGAGTAAGGAAGAAACAATATTATTATCGAGAATCAAATAATGATAATCCCTTACCATAGTATGTTTGAATAATGGAAGATGAAAAAGATGGTATTCCTTACCTCAACACGTGACTGGATATTGATTTAAATGAGGTTGATTAACTTGAACAGTACACGTATACTTATAGATCTTCACAAATACTCAAGATGACTTAAGCACACTTAGAGAGAACTTTCACAAGAAGTATTTAGAGAGAGAAAGAAAGAACAAGTAAGGAAGTTTATGAAAAATCCTTAAGTTAAGGCTTCTATTTATAGCCAAAAATCTTATCATTCATTTAATCTAAACCATTCATTTAAAGATCATCTTTTAATCTACACCATCCATTTCAAATATTATATTATCTTTAATCTACACCATTCATTTCATATCACCTAATAATCACCTAACTTTATATTATAAACAAATCAATTTAATTATTCAACAATAATTCACACTTTAATCTACACCATTCATTTCATATCACCTAATAATCACCTAACTTTATATTATAAACAAATCAATTCAATTATTCAACAATAATTCACACTTTAATCTACACCATTCATTTCATATCACCTAATAATCACCTAACTTTATATTATAAACAAATAACTTTATCAATTCAATTATTATGACTAATTGTTATAAATACAGTATAGTTAGCTCTTAGATATCAAGTCAATAAATTAATGAAATACAACTGTTTAAATAACATCATAATAGAGATAACAATAATGTAAAATAAAGCATACGTTACTGTGTAATGACAATTATTGATTCAATAATGTGAATTACTGTGCATATTTTACTGTGACAATTATTAGGTTCAATAATTTTAAAAACAGTGCAACAACAATTATTGACTCAATGATATAAAATACAGTGTAATGACAATTATTAAATCAATAATGCAAAATACTGTGTAACAACAATTATTGAATTGATAATATAAAATATTATGCAGTGACAATTATCGATGAAATGATGCGTAACAGTTACGGTGTCAATTATCAGACCAATAATATGAGACACTATGCAATACCGTGTGTTACTGTAGAGTACCGTGTGCTACAGAAAATACCATAAACTACCGTATGCTACTATTCTTTTATCACCGGTATTTTAACAGTTCCGTTGACTATTTTTATTTAAAAAGGTTACTTCTGTCGTTTTCTATATCCGACAAATATTCCGTTGTGGGGTCCACCAATAATTTATTATTTCGGCGCCGTCGTACGGCACGAATATTCCCCGACAAAGCGAATATTGTCCGACAAAATAAAATTTGCACATAACATCCTTAACTTTCAATTTTGTTAATTTAACCACTTACTGTTTCAAAAAAAAATATATATGAAGAAAAATTAAATTTTGTATTTCATAAAATTCGGGGTCTTACAACCTCCCCTCCTTATGAAATTTCGTCCCCGAAATTGACGTACCTGACATATCGAAGAGGTAAGGATACTTAGATTTCATCTCAGATTCTAGCTCCCAGGTCATTTCCTCAGTATCTCGGTTCCTCCATAAAACCTTAACTTGAGGTATAACCTTTGAGCGTAGGATCTGCTCCTTCATATCCAGGATCTTAACAGGTACCTCCTCGTATGTTAAATCCTCTGCTATAACGTCTGGTTCTAACTCAATGACGTGGTTTGGGTCCTTCACATATTTACGTAACATAGATATGTGAAAAACGTTATGGATGCGAGACATACTTGGTGGTAGGGCTAGTCTGTAGGCTACGGTTCCTATTTGATCGAGGATTTCAAATGGGCCAATAAATCGAGGGTTGAGCTTTCCTCTCTTTCCGAATCTCGTAACCCCTTTCCATGGAGAAACACGTAAGAATACATGATCTCCGACGTTGAAATTTTCGTCTCTCCGATGAAGATCAGCATAACTCTTTTGTCGTTCTTGTGCGGTCTGTATTCGTTGTCGGATCATTTGGATCTTTTCGGTCGTCAAGCGTACCAACTCGGGTCCCAACAATTTTGCTTCTCCTACCTCATTCCAACATATTGGAGAGCGACACTTCCTTCCATACAAAGCCTCGAATGGAGCCATGCCTATGCTTGCTTGGTAACTGTTGTTGTAAGAAAATTCCACCAATGGCAAGTACTTATCCCAACTTCCTTTGAAGTCTAATACACAAAGTCTCAAAAGATCTTCGAGGATCTGGATCGTCCTTTCCGATTGTCCGTCCGTTTGAGGATGGTATGCAGAACTAAAACGTAGTTCAGTGCCCATAGCTTTTTGTAGACTGATCCAAAAGCGTGAAGTGAATCTAGGCTCTCGATCAGAAACTATGGAAACTGGCATGCCATGCAATCTCACGATCTCATTTATGTACATACCGGCAAGACGTTCAAGTGAAAAGTTTTCTCGTATAGGCAAGAAATGAGCTGATTTGGTCAATCTATCTACGATCACCCAAATTGCATCTAAGCCTTGAGAAACTTTTGGAAGACCCGTCACGAAGTCCATATTGACGTGTTCCCACTTCCATTCGGGAACTTCAAGTGATTGTAATGGACCTTTAGGAACTTGATGTTCTGCCTTGACACGTTGACAAGTTAGGCACCTTGAGATAAACTCCGCAATCTCTCTTTTCATATTGTTCCACCAAAATATATGTCGAAGATCTCGATACATCTTGGTACCTCCTGGGTGGATTGCAAACGGCGTGTTGTGTGCCTCCATCATGATTTTATGCTTTAATTCAGGATCGTTAGGAACACAGAGTCGAGAGTTGACTCGAAGTATTCCTTTCTCGTCGATTCTTGCTTCGGGAATGGCACCTTCTTGTACTTTCTTTATCATGTTTATCAGTTCCGGATCGGTAGCTTGAGCAGCTTTAATTTTATCGATTAAAGTTTGTTCTACTCGCACGTGAGCAATCTTCGAGCGGGTCCCTGGTGTCTTTAGCTCTATCTCCATCTTTTGCAAGTCGTACAAAATACACTTTTGTGTTGTCAGCAGTGCACTTGTACTTGCATAAGATTTTCTGCTCAAAGCGTCAGCTACAACGTTCGCCTTTCCCGGGTGATACTGGATTGTGTGGTCATAATCCTTTAACAGCTCAAGCCAACGTCGTTGTCGCATGTTGAGTTCCTTCTGGGTGAAGAAATACTTGAGACTTTTATGATCCGTATAGATATCCACTTTTTCTCCGTACAAGTAGTGTCTCCAGATCTTCAACGCGAAAACGACTGCTGCCAACTCTAGATCATGAGTAGGATAATTTTTCTCATAATCTTTGAGTTGTCGAGAGGCATAGGCTATAACCTTTCCATGTTGCATAAGGACACAGCCTAGACCTTTGCCAGAAGCATCGCTGTAGATAACAAATTCTCTTGATCCTGATGGTATGGTCAGAACAGGAGCTGAAACAAGTCTCCTCTTGAGTTCTTGAAAACTCTTCTCGCATTCCTCGCTCGATATAAGTTTTGTACTAGAATGAATGATACCGATATCTAGTAATTAAACTTTCAACTCTTGGTGTTCTATGGGGGCCATTTGGTATGGGACTTTAAAAATGGGCTTAGTGCCGGGTTCAAGATCGATACAGAATTCAATTTCACGGTTTGGGGTAAGCCAGAAAGTTCCTCAGAAAAAAACGTCAGGAAACTCATTAACAATGGGAATATCATTCAAGTTTGACGTGTTTTTGTTCAAATCAGTGACATGAGTTAAAAAGGCTTGACATCCGTTTTTCAATAAACGAATGGCTTTATGGCTAGAAATAACAGTTATAGATTTCAATGGTTTAGTTGCTTGAATTTGCATGACAGGTTGATTAGGAATATGAAAACTAATAATCTTATGAAAACAATCAATTTTAGCATGATGGGTAGTCAACCAATCAATTCCTAAAATCACATCAAATTCACGCATCTCCAAAGAAATAAGGTCAACAGGTAATGTGAGGTTGTTGATTTGAACTAGGCAAGATTTATAGATAGTAAATGTAATAGGTATTTCTCCCAATGAGGTTTCAACTGATAAGACAAGATTTAAGTTTTCAATAGTCAAATTTAAACGTTGAGTACATATAGGTGGGATAAAAGAGTGGATAGAGCCAGTATCTAGTATGGCATAGACTTCACGAGAATTTATGAATAGCTTACCGGTTATCACCTCATTCGGTTTCTTGACTGTTATCGTCAAATCGAATCCCGAATACTTCATTCGGATCTTCACGTATTTCAACCATGGGAATACCACTGAATAATTTTCTAGCAAACTGTTTCTCGGGTTCATCAACTTCATCAGTAGTAAGGTACCAATGATTTCCATTAAAATAGTATTTTCGATAGACTGCAGTTTCCACGATAGTGACTAACTTAACCTGAATTCCTCTAAATTGTAACGCCCAAAAGTATAGAAACATCATTTTTAAATAATCTTGAAAATCATAGCTGGAACACCATAAATCCCAAAGACTAATATGAAAAGTCCACATATTCTGATCCTTTGTTATAGAGCATAACCAGGTAATATCACTCTCCCAATTAGTGAGTAAATTAAAGGCAATAATTTCCGCAAGTTCGTTACTTCCTTTAATTGCTTCTAAGAATGGATCTGGAACGACTGTAGCAGAGTTTTCACCTTCATCCTTACTGGATAGAACACGCATAATTTTTGCCTTAGGCAAATGATTCAACTCTGAGTTTGTAAGAAGATTATTCGTCGCCTCTTGTTTTGCAGCTACATTTGTTTCGGTAATTTCATAGTTAACCTCCTGATTTCCAGATGCCATAATTAACTGTGGTCACAAAATAAATGTTAGTTCAAATAAACTGACTCATCTCTTCATGTTCCTACATTCAAATCGATTCATTAGATAAAAAATAAATCTAATTTAGGTAAGACACACTAGTGATTGATTCTATTCGTCTCTCCCCTCCTAGTTCTAACCCCAGATCTCCAGTAAAGACCATATCCCTAAGCTCTGATGCCAACTGTGACGCCCCCAAATCTGGGCCCACACAGCCCAAACTTGAGTCGTCAAAAGACTACAACAAAATTATTACAACAAAGCACAACGTACAACAATACAGTGTATAATAATACACAACTAAGTCTTCACTATTATTGCCACACTATTTTACAAAACGTGAAGACTATGATAACTATTCCTCGGACCCTCACTCCATTCCCCGGCTAGACCCTGTTATGTTTTCATCTCCTGTTGAAAAACAATGGAACAAAAGAAAGGGTGAGCTCAAATAGTCCAGTAAGAAATATCATGACTAAGATAATGACGAATAAATTATCATTAGTCTTCAACAGTTGAGTTCTTGATAGAATACAATAGACTACAAGGTTTATATCAAAAACTGCAGTTAAATTCTTAAACAACGTTCAGATCAATAATAGCAGCGGAATGAGTAATCTATTAGAAGAATAATGCAGACTATAATGTCCACTCGGTTCTCTTTTTAGGAAAAACATCATCAACTTTTATCATCTGAAATATCATTAGTCAAGATAATACAAATTCACAGTTCCTGATCATAATCATGCACATCAACAGTTCATCTTTGCACTACGGGCCAAAGACATTCAATATAACACCAACGGTCATGATTATACCAGATTCAGCCTTTGGTCATAATCATACCAAACAATAGTTCATCTTTGCACTACGGGCCAAAGAGAACATTCACCACGTGCCATAAAAGACACCGAACAGATGTATCGCCTTTAACCTATTATATCGCCTTTAACCTATCATCTGTTCAACAAATATATCACATCTGTGCCCCCGGCCACAGATATTCACAACAGCTTGATTTTTGGATGATTAGAATGATATAAATGATGAACAGAAGAAATAGGATAACAATAAGTATCGGAAGTTTACTTTGTACAGATTCAAATAATGTCCAAATTGTCAACATGATGTGGAGTGAAATTTAAAAATGATATTCAAGATCCACAGTTCAGAATAACGGTTACAATTCAATAGAAAGGTTCACGTAAATAGGAAGGTTCAGTTGAAATAATGAAGTTCAACTATTATGGAACATATAATATTTTCAGGAATTATAGAAGCAATAGTTCCATAATAAATTTCGATTTAGGAGTATGAAAGAAAATAATATCCCTTACCGTAGCAGGTTTGATTAACAAAAGGTGAAGGAAATTAATACAAAGGGTTATTCACCAACAGGCGGCAATCCGCTCCGTAAGGTTATTCCCACAATTTAATAGAATTTGAGTACAAAGAGTTATTCACCAAACAGGCGGCAATCCGCTCCGTAAGGTTATTCCCACAATTTAATAGAATTTGAGTACAAAGAGTTATTCACCAAACAGGCGGCAATCCGCTCCGTAAGGTTATTCTCAGAGATTAATAATGAATGAATACGAAAGGTTATTCACCAACAGGCGGCAATCCGCTCCGTAAGGTTATTCCCACAATTTAATACATGGAAATAAAAGGCACGTCTTATGAGTAAGGAAGAAACAATATTATTATCGAGAATCAAATAATGATAATCCCTTACCATAGTATGTTTGAATAATGGAAGATGAAAAAGATGGTATTCCTTACCTCAACACGTGACTGGATATTGATTTAAATGAGGTTGATTAACTTGAACAGTACACGTATACTTATAGATCTTCACAAATACTCAAGATGACTTAAGCACACTTAGAGAGAACTTTCACAAGAAGTATTTAGAGAGAGAAAGAAAGAACAAGTAAGGAAGTTTATGAAAAATCCTTAAGTTAAGGCTTCTATTTATAGCCAAAAATCTTATCATTCATTTAATCTAAACCATTCATTTAAAGATCATCTTTTAATCTACACCATCCATTTCAAATATTATATTATCTTTAATCTACACCATTCATTTCATATCACCTAATAATCACCTAACTTTATATTATAAACAAATCAATTTAATTATTCAACAATAATTCACACTTTAATCTACACCATTCATTTCATATCACCTAATAATCACCTAACTTTATATTATAAACAAATCAATTCAATTATTCAACAATAATTCACACTTTAATCTACACCATTCATTTCATATCACCTAATAATCACCTAACTTTATATTATAAACAAATAACTTTATCAATTCAATTATTATGACTAATTGTTATAAATACAGTATAGTTAGCTCTTAGATATCAAGTCAATAAATTAATGAAATACAACTGTTTAAATAACATCATAATAGAGATAACAATAATGTAAAATAAAGCATACGTTACTGTGTAATGACAATTATTGATTCAATAATGTGAATTACTGTGCATATTTTACTGTGACAATTATTAGGTTCAATAATTTTAAAAACAGTGCAACAACAATTATTGACTCAATGATATAAAATACAGTGTAATGACAATTATTAAATCAATAATGCAAAATATTGTGTAACAACAATTATTGAATTGATAATATAAAATATTATGCAGTGACAATTATCGATGAAATGATGCGTAACAGTTACGGTGTCAATTATCAGACCAATAATATGAGACACTATGCAATACCGTGTGTTACTGTAGAGTACCGTGTGCTACAGAAAATACCATAAACTACCGTATGCTACTATTCTTTTATCACCGGTATTTTAACAGTTCCGTTGACTATTTTTATTTAAAAAGGTTACTTCTGTCGTTTTCTATATCCGACAAATATTCCGTTGTGGGGTCCACCAATAATTTATTATTTCGGCGCCGTCGTACGGCACGAATATTCCCCGACCAAACGAATATTCCCCGACAAAGCGAATATTGTCCGACAAAATAAAATTTGCACATAACATCCTTAACTTTCAATTTTGTTAATTTAACCACTTACTGTTTCAAAAAAAAATATATATGAAGAAAAATTAAATTTTGTATTTCATAAAATTCGGGGTCTTACAATATTTTCCATAAAACATATGAAAAAATTATTTACACAAAAAGTTATACACAAGACTATAAGAAAAAATTGACGTCAGTCTGCGGGAGGATTAGCAAGAACAAATTTCAAGCCCTTCAAAAGAACTCTTCTACTCTGCTTCCGACCCTTTACGCAGCTGAAGTCATCGCCTTAGAAGTGGGTGAAGGTTGTAGAGGCTCTTTATGGCCAATATTAGAAGGACTGAAAGTCAACAGAAGAGACGTGTCCTTGAGGAAGAGAATGGGCCGCGAGTCAGGGCAAGAGCTGGTGCAGGAACTGTTTCAAGAACAGGAGAAAATGTAGCAGCGCTGGGTTCAGCAATTGCAATCTTACTTGGCTTTTCTGCCTTAATCAGCCCAAATGAAAATAAAATAAAATAAAATTACACTTTCACCTAAGTTTTTTCCTTCGGTCTGATGTCCTCGAAACCCCAAAGACCTCTCTATCTTTGGGTTAGTTGTTTTGGAATCTCAAAAAAACTTTTTTTCTCCCGAAAACATACTTTCTTCTAATTTACAAAAGCAATATTTCTTCGGTTTTCCTTCGGTCTGACGCCTCTGGGCTCCCGAATGAGCTTTTCCTTTGGTTTGATACATTCGAGCTCTTGAAAGAGCTTTCCATTCGGTTTAATATCTCCGGGCTCCTGATGGAGTTTTTCCTTCGGTCTGATGCCTCCAGACTCCCGATGAAATTTTCCCTTCGGTATGATGCCTCGAGCTCTCGATGGAGTTTTTTCTTCGATCTGATGCCTCTGGGCTCCTATAGGAGTTTTTTCTTCCGTCTAATGCCTCCGAACTCTCGATGGAATTTTTCTTTCGGTCTAAAGCCTCCGGGCTCTCAAAGGAGTCTTCCCTTTGGTCTAATACCTCCAGGTTCCTAAGAGAGCTTTTCCTTCGGTCTGACGTCTCCGGACTCCCGAAAAACTCTCCCATCTCGATCATTGTAGTCTTTGGACTCCCAGAACCTCTTATCTACTCCTACAACCCATTTCATATACTGAATGAGTGAGGGACAATGTTGGGTTATGTATTTTACTAGCATAAATGGACTGTCAATGTTAGGCTTGGCCCTACAGTCCATTAAGTCTAATGCGCGCACAAGAGGATTCCTAAGTCCGATAGGTTTGTGATCGTTTTTCTTATCGATTTGGATACTAACTAGTTACTATATCTAATACTAATTAGTATGAGAGTTACCTATCTAGTATTGATTAACGTGACAGTTATATTCTCTAAAGGATTCTACTACATAATTTCTATTAGAAATTGGAGTCTTGTTGAGCAATATGAGTACTATAAATACATGGTGAACAATAGAGGTACACACGACTATTATCTCTTTACTAAATATTTTAAGCCTTAATTGTTGACACATTTTGAAATCTGTACTTACTCTTACACCGGAGGTATCCCTTCGGCGGCCCAAGCCGTCAAACACTTCTGGTGGTTCTTTCTGTACAGGTCCTAGTCCGAACCAGTGGTTGAACGTGCGGATGAAATTCAAGCGTTAACAACAATAACTTGAAACAAACAAATTATTAAACTATGAGTATAATAGTTAATTCCACAAAGTGCTCTTACACCAGGAAATGCCATTAATATATGAGCATATCAATCGCTTGTGCTTTACTATAAAAGTTATATATATATATATATATATATATATATATATATATATATATATATATATATTTGGTGTTGATGCCTGATTCTGTATGCACGTTCAATCACCAGTCTAGAGAAGATACCTGCACAAAAGTCCTGACGGCTTGGGACGTCGGTGAACTTCCCCGGCGTAAGAGTAAGTAAATATTTTAAGATAAATCAACAATGGATGTTTAAAGTATTTAACAGAGATATAATAATAGTCATAATGTCCCCTACCTCTATCGTTAACCGGATCTTTATAATACCAATCCTTTTAGGAGTGTCTACCGAGAAATTGCAATTGAAGAGGGGGTAACAACCATCTTAATCTATCTGCGGTATACGACTTTCACTCTAATTAGGATTATATGTGATAATTAGTTAACACCCAAATTGATTTAGGACTTTAACTCAAGTTTATCGGACTAAAGAGTTTTTTTAAATAACCGCCGAGCGAATGGACCATTGGACTGAGCTCAATATAAATTGTCGATCATGTCCTAACGATTATACATCCTAATATTTGGTATCAAAATTTTGTATCTATGAGGTTCAAATATTTATGATTACAAAAATTTTTAAATAAAGAATGGCTTTTTAAAGTGTATTAATTTGGATTTGAAAGAAAGAAAAAAGAAAAAGGAGTGCCAGGGACGAATCGTAAAAATGGAATAATGCATTACCAAAATTAAATCTATTTCATTTAATATATATGACAAGCCACCTGAGAAGGGATAGGAAAGTTTGTGCGCCAAACTAGCTCGCTCAATTTCAGTACGTTCCATTACAATATTTGTTATGCCAAACTAAACAAAAGGAAGAAATAGTATTTCAAAATTCTGTTACTTCTCGTTTCCAATAAAAGAAATCATCCTTCCTATTATATAAAATAAGTGTATATGTACAATATTAAATATAATTTAAAATAAAAATTTATGTTAAATTTTATTTTTTAATAATTAAAAAATATATAATATTTTAAATTATATTTAATTATAATACGTGTAAAATTGTTCATTATATATGCATTCCAGTAGATTTTCAAACAACTGTTGTTCCAATTTAATTATAGAAATTGTTTTAGTGGTGGGTGTACTGTGTACATCTAGAAAGGAAAAGACAATATCTTTCACGTGGGCGACAAACTGCACCTACAGTAGGTACTATGTCCATATGTATACGTGTACTATATATATATATATATATATAGTTTCTAGTTGTTATAAGGGGTACGTGACATTTATATCATCTTCTATTCTTTATCTCAATCATGTGTCGTTGCACTTAAATATTAGTCGGGTTGAAAAAATATATTGGGTAAATCTAGTGAGCTTGTTTCTAGTTAGTTTTATTTCATTATTCAAGGAGTTGATCCGTAACTTGTTTTCAAGGATAACATTTAAAATTTAACTATTAATTTTAAAATTTTTATTTATTTTAAAATTTAAATTTGAGATTATTAATTATAAAATAATTTAAAAAAGAATTATTTAATATCATATTTAATTACATATTATAATATCTATTATTTAAAATTAAAAATTTGTGAACAAATTTAATATTTATCTTTTTTTTTAAAATGATCGATATATCATATTATATCCATTTATATTTAAACTATTGAGAATATGATATTTTTATTATTAGTGAACGTTAAGTTTTATCTAATTTTTTAAATAATTTTGGACAAAATAAACATAACATAATATTATTTTAAATTTTTCATAAATAATCTCATTCAAAATAAACATTTGATTAGAATTATCTAATCCTAAATTAATAGTATTGAGATTATAACTTATGAGAATATAGTTTCGAAATTATAATATTTACAAATAAATATGGTCATAATTAATGATTTTGAAATTATAATTAATCCATAAAAGTATAGTCTTGAGATTATAATTTTTACAAATAAATATAATTCAATTTTCTTCTTGCCAAGGAATTTTACGTTAAACATATGAGATTGATGTTACATTTTTTTCCCCGGTTCAATTATTTAATTTCTTCGAATGTTAAATGTCCAAAACTTGTTGTACATGTTTCAGGACAAAAACTTGCTCTGCATGTGTTTCAGGACAGATTCTCCACTGTAACTATGACCATCAGTACGTCATTTTAAAATTTTAGTATTTGGGATGGTAAGTACACAAACACAATATCCTCAATAAGCCCCCCCCCGCATACCAGCAACAACATTCGAAACTATGAACATGTTAAATTGATCGAATTTTGTCAAGATCTGAAAAGGAAGGATGTACATGCATGTGTTACGTTTTGGGATTAATTTGAATAAATAACAATTCAAGTTAATCCAAAAATATTTATACTTCGTTTGTTCGAGTAAAGGAGTCGAGTCATGCATAATATTTTAATACTGTTGAAGAATGTATAATTATATTTAAAAAAATTCAATCATCTCTTTTTAATAACAAATTTTACTGACTATAAAATATATGTGGTCAATAATAAAAACAATTATTTGTGATATATATATATATATATATATATATATATATATATATATATATATATATATATATATATATATAGAGAGAGAGAGAGAGACAGAGAGAGAGAGAGAGAGAGAGAGAGAGAGAGAGACTTCTATTGGGTATATATGTATAGTCACCATCTTAAATAAGGACATAAATCATGTGAAAAAAAATTGTGTATTACTAGTTGAATTAGGATCGATGATGATTATAAAACCGTCCCAGGATCGCTAGTTTCAAATTGACAAATTAAATTATCTGAGAAAATAGTACTCGCCGATACTAGAAGACCTTACAAAATACGTGACCAAAACAAAAGGACTTTATAAAAAATATTTTTTTCGTTTCGAATTACTTGATTATTATTAACTTTTTATAAGTAATTTAAAATTTAAAACGGATATGATTTATTTAAATTTTAAAAATAATTTTTTTTTATAATTAATAAAAAAATTTAGATATTATATTCATAATTTAAATTGATATAAAATAAATGAATTCATGTTATATCTGAGTTCGAAACTATTAGAAATTAATTTTTTTTAAATTAATAATAATTTTATAATTTAAAACGTAAAAAGTATAAATTTTATATTTCGCATATGTGGCACCGAATTTTCTTGGATATTAGCCTGCAAGGAATGCATATATATGTGAGAGAGAACTCACTCATCTCTCTTTTCGTAGTGGTGTTTAGCAAAACTTAAAAACAAACTTCATGAATTAAAGAGAATATACTCCTATATAAATCTATTTTATGTGAGACCACCGACAGCTAGCCTTTATCTGGGGGAGAGAATCTATGGAAGAGATAAAATTAAAGAGTATAGCACTGAACGTGGCATGTTCTTGATGCATGCATGTCTGTCACATTTAATAATTGAATTAATGCATAACTCGTAGGACAAATAATAATTCCTTGTGCCATGTTACTAATAATACGTAGTTATATATATATATAGACACACGCATATTTTTTTAAGGTAAAAATAAAACTAAATGGGAATGTCAAAATTTACTTTAAATTATAATTACGTCTGAAAAATTACATTAAATGTGACAGACTCCCACCCTCTCACTTTGTATGGTAAATAGATATATTTTGGACCGACATAGTTCAGTGCAAACAGTATATAAATAATTACATTCGCAAATTGTCTCTAGTCATACTTAAACAATTAGATTTGTGCTAAATAGTCAAATGATTAAAAAGAATTTACTGATAAAAAAATCAAAAGTGATAATTTAATGATGATATTTCACTCAACAAAAGTCAAACAAAGTCAATATGTGTATGGTTATATGTCGGAAGTCTACTCTTTAACAAAAATTCAGAGAAATTAATATTTTTTAGATAATTTATAATATTTATTATTATATTAATTAAAATTAAAATAATTTATGTTAATTTTGATTTAAGTTTTTTTAATTAATTTTAAAAAATTAATAATAATCAAATAATATAAAATAAAATAAATATTATTTATCTAATATATATGTTCTTCTTTTTACATCTGTATTTGTAATATTTTTTTTCATTTAAAATCACGTAATGATCCCTCGACCGCTTTCCGAAATATTCTCTCACTTTCGGAATATAAAGAAAAGACCGTTATATTTTGGAATGCAAGAAGTATACATTAAAAATTGACTAAAAACCTTCTTTATCTAATAAAATTATTTTATCTTAATTCTTATAAGCTTTACACAATCTCAATATCAACGCAAGTCTTACGTCATGTATTCTTAAGGTTGACTTCCCAAAAGTTAAGGTCATTATAAGATTCTACAGGGAGGACACGTACGGTTTGGAGGCTCACTTGGCTATCGGAAGAGACTATATAAGAAAGGATTAAAGTATTAACAATAAAATTAAATTTTAAAATTAAAGGTTTTTTTAAATAATAAATTATATGATATTTTTTATTTTAATTAATACAATTATAAATTATATAAATTATCTAAAAAATACTATTCATAATTTTGAGATTTATTATTTTTAAAATTTCATTAAATCATATTAATTTTTAAACTTAAAAATATTTTAATTTAACTTTTAAAAAATTAATACTAATTTTATATTATATTTCGGAATGGAGAGAGTAAATCAAAGTAAACTAAAGGGACAAAAAAAAGCTAGCTAATTTTCTTTTATTTTCTAGTCTTGTTTTCCTCAAAAGTAAATTAGTTCCTTTGTTTTTAATAACCAATCCATAGACAACTACGAGTTAGTAAAGTAGACTAGTTAGGTTGTCCAACATTAGTGGACCATTTTATATTAGGTAATAAAAAATATCTCAAATAATATGTTATTATAATATTAATTGATAAATCTTATATGATTGATTATATCATAAATTATCATAAAAATATTCAAGTGACCTAAAATTTAAGACCCTCATTATTATTCTTTTATATTAGCATAATATTAATATCACATTTTTTAGTTATAAAAACAAGTTAAATATGTACTCCCTCTATTTTTTTTTTAAAAATAGTTAAAGTACATTTTGCATATAAATTAAAATAAAAATAAAATAGAGAAAATAGAGTATAATTTTTTTAAAATTTATCCATAATAACCTTAAAAAATTAAATAAAATGATGAATTTTTTATTTATTATACGATATATTATCTTGGCCTAGTAAAGGTTATCATAATTTTTCTTTCTTAAAATATATTATACTTATAAATTTTACCATGTCAAAGATGAAGTATAAGTTACGTACGTACCTTTAATATTAGTCACGTGTTGAGGCGACCAAGAATTTGTCTCCAAGTCAAGTCGTCGCTTCCTAATGAATTATTCGTTGGTGTTGGGTCGTGGCAGCTACTAGTTATTACATGAACAAGCAGAAGTTTGATCATAAACGTACGATTGAGCAATGAATTAAGTGTACAGCTAGTTAATGTCGAAAAGAGTGTATGGAGAAAAATCATAAAATTGAGGGGCCGGCCACATCCACAAAAAAGTACGGTAATTTGCTAGCTTAATTAACCAACAACTTGTGAGTTGAGCATGTGCAGTTGTGCACCCCTTGACAGCACTCACATAGCGATGGGTGGAATAGACTAGACTATCACATGGTTTGGGCTTTACATTTATTGTATAATATTTAATTAATTTATGCTAATTCCAGATGCTTGATTTTAATGCTAGCTACCTACTGTGGTCAAGAAAGTTGTTTAATCTATGGCCAAGAATGCACACAAATTAAATATAATATTCAAATACAATATTATTTTTATTATTAAAAAATATATTTTTATATTAAAATTTATACCACCCTTAAATATTATTATATATATATATATATATGCTTACACAATATATTGGATCTTAAAATTCATTATGCTTAATGTTGTGTAATGAAATAAGAAGAATCTAACCTCACAAAATAATAAGAGAATTTATTTTGTTGTGGATATTAATTTCAAAAGGTATGTAAGCTTATTATTTTATTGTATAAAAATAATTTTAATTAATTTTGATATATGAGCCAATATAATTGAATTATGATACCATGTCGAATATATGTAGTAATAGTAATTTATTAAGTTAGGAATTTCATTTACTTTTTGGGACTTCTTAACATATACTAAACCCGATTTATTATAAATACTAATTCTTACACCTAACAACTTAATTAGACATAATATTTTAAAAATAATTAAACCTAGCAATAGAGGGAGTGAAGCTAATTTCCTCTTCTCCAATCCATATCTTCCTTTCTTTATATTTATAATAGATACAATCATTTCATGTGCCTGTGGAACTTTATTTTTTTTTGAAATTATTTTACTCTTCATTTCAATTTTTTTTTATAATTATTATTTTATTCTTTCATTAATTTTATTTTTTCAATCTATACATAAAGAATTTAGTTTTGTGAGTGTTTTGATCGGTGTCATAATCAATTAAATATTCTTTTCGATGATGATTGGCCATAAATGAATGAAAGAAACTCGTCAATAATATGTAAAAAGGATAGAAATAGTTCTATCGGGCAGGTAATTAATATATCAATCATGATGAACACTCGAAAAAAAGTCACTTATTTGGTAGCAATTACTTTTGACATTACACCCGTACCGATTAACCATTTTTCACCATATATTTCTGTTATATTAGATAGGATAGATCTCCTTCCTGTCTTGTCCAAGGTAGAACAAATCTCTTAGTGCTCTCTGGGACATGCCAAAATAAAAATAATAATAATAATAATAACAGTTTTGATAATTTTTTCATGCGTCTCAAACACGATAACACATCTTCTAAAAATAAATCAAAAATTGACATGCATGATTTCTTAGAGACTTCGATATAATAAGAGGAAATGGAAGTTTAATTTGGTCATTAATAATATATTTAAATCAGTTCCGTACAATAATATATGTAAAAAGGCTAAGAATTTTATTTCTGACATATATATATGAAAAAATAATAAAAATACAAATAAAAAATCACATCCTAAAGGTTTGGATATTAGCATAACCATACATAATGATAAACTCTGCCACAAACTTTACAAAAATCATAAACCGATAGCAAATAACGAAAGTGATGCCGACCGAAAAACATCATACTGATCAACCGCTGATGCCTGATAGCAATGTTGAAACTAATTAATAATAATAATAATAATAATTCAGTACAAATTTAAGACAAGTTGCTTAATTTTCTTTGCATGTACTATTAGTTATGTTGTGAATAAATACTTTTCTTTGGACCGACTAAAATGTTTGTTATTTCTTGATGTTGATATAATATATGTTTTCTACTCTTTATTTAAAATCCAACTAAAAATCAGAGAACCAATAATTATAATATACCATGCATCATCAAGTACAGTACAGTTTGTTTAGGTTGAGTAGTGATGGTAGAGGCCGTTAAGCATCATTAGCTTTTTGCAAAATGACTTCCACAAATGATTCCAACATTGATTTCAAATGTCTAATCCATTTCCCAACTATAATGATGTACATTAAATTTTTGGTGGATCAGACATCATTCTCCTTTTTCTCTTGCTAGCTTCATTTTTTTTAAATTAAACTTACATGGAATTGAAGAAGGAAACATAATTTTAAACCAAAAATTCATAATCGGGGTAGTTAAGCGTGCTGCGAATTTAGTTCTTGCATCTATAGATTCACTTTAAATATACGTTATAAGTGCCGACAATTTTGCTTCTTTATGTCATACCATAAAACCTCAATTCACCCTTAAGAGCACCGACACTACGCTTGGATTGAAGCTTAGCTGGAATATTGAATCATTTCATATCTTTTTCAAAGAATAAATTTTATAAATTTGAGAGAAATGAGAATGATTCATTCCAATAGAACAACTAAACATAATTTTTTTCATATGAGTTATTCCATTCTCACTTTTCTTCTTTCAATTCAAACGTGACATAACGATATTATATTGTACTTTAGATTATATCTCTTGATCAACCAACATAAATATATATTGCATGGGCCATGAATTACAGTGCTGATCGATATTATGTTTGGATTAAAATAATGAAATAGGTAAATGAATAGAATAGAGAAGAGAATGATTCATGCTATTTCAACTCGAATGAATCATTCCATACTCACCCTCAAATAATAAAATTCATAAATTTGGAAGAAATATGAATAGACCATTCCATTCCAATGGAATAATCAAATATAATTTTTTTTATTTCATAAAAATAAGTCATTTTATTCTTACTTTCATTTCTTCAATCTAAAGATATCACAAAAAAAAGAATTTTCATGTTTAGTTATTAAAAAGGATTTTCATGGTTAGTTATTAAAAAGGATTTATTATATATAAAGTTGAATCAGTTACGTACATTTCTATTAACATCATCATAATACAAGGAGACTGATGAGACTAAACACCGACTTATCTTTTTTATGAGGGCCATAGTATTTAGTTACCGTAAGAAATCATAATAATGGAGCTCTAAGTTGAAAATAGTGGTGCTTCAATCCGTCTGTAACGGAGTATTACCCAATTTTATGTGGACCATATCATGCACGAATCAGAGACAATAAATTAAACCATGCACAGTGAAATTAATTGGCCTTACAACTTGGACAAATTAACTTTATCAACTATAAACACAAATAGTTCTTTCAAATTTTAATATTAAAAAATTTAATATTATAAAATTGAGAGAGCATAAAAATACTTTAATTTGAGTGAAAAGTCAAATTCTCTCGTCGTCCAAAATCTTTCAAATTAATTAAAACATTTAAACAATTAATTAATTCGAATAAATGGTAACACCTAGACATGCACAAAAAAGCCCGCGGCCTGAGGCCTGGCCTGGCCCGGCCTGGTCAAAGCCTGGCCTGGTCAAAGGCCTGGTCCGGCCTGGCCCGGCCTGCAGGCTTTAAACAGGCCACGATTTTAGAGCAAAAGCCCGGTCTGGCCTGGCCTGGGGAAAAGCCTGGCCCGGCCTGGCCTGGCCTGGTCAAAAGCCTGGTCTGGTCTGGCTAAAGTCTACCTCGATTTTTGGTAAAGTGACAAGAATACTGAACTGGGATACACTAAATACTAAATTGTATTTCTATTTCTCCTATCATATTATATTATAATATGATTATTAGTCTATGAGTGAATATTTAATTTAAATTGGGGTGATGGTGATTTGCAGACAACCCTATATTATATAATTATATAGTCATTATCACTGTGGGTCATTTCTAATTTTTATGCAGTAGTACTAAAAATTATGAAAAATGGTGATTTTGATGGATTTTTCAATATTTGGTCTTCTTGATTTGTAATTTTGCACACGTTCATACAAAAAAATATGCAACCGACGATTTCGCGGCTCCCTCATTCTCTCTTTCTTCTCTGTCTCTCTCTCGGTCTAGGCCTGGCCTGGCCCGCAGGCCTCAACAGGCCCTATTTTTTTTGGAGAAGCCCGGCCTGGCCTGGCCTGCAGGCCTAAAAGTCAAGGTCTGGCCTGGTCTGGTCAACGGAAAAAGCCTACCAGGCCTAGGCCAGGCCGGCCTGGCCTGGCCTGTTGTGCATGTCTAGTAACACCTATGAGTAAACTTTCACCAAAACTCTCAATTTACCTATTCCGCTTTGCAGTACAACCTACGCGTTATAGTTCAGCCGAAACCACTCACCGTTGAATATGTGCTTTTAATTTCTTATATCCTTTTGATTCCGTGTATACCTTCATGCCACCCAACACATGTATATATAAGACATGATCCCTGATTTCTAATTAGTTTAGAAATCAATTATCATATCAACGTATAATCCTTGTTGGATTCGGCAATATTCCTGATTTCTTATTAGTTTAGAAATAAATATTTGATGTTAAAATAAGAATGTATTTATTATTGTAATAGAGAAAAAGTAATTCCTTGTCCTTGGCCCGAATTTAATTTCTCTCAGATTTCTGACCTACATCATTCGCGAGCAAGATGAAAACGAGTGCACGAAGACTTGATGAAACTTAAGTCATCGTGTAATCCAAGTCAACTAATCAAGTGGACAATAAGCCGGACAACGGGACAAATAAATGAGGAAATAGTCAAATTAGTTACTACAACATAACTTCATTAACTTGAGTGAGTAAGGGGGTGTTCGGGATGAACTTATAAGTTAGTCAATTTAATTTATAAATTAATTTTTAATATTTAGTGTTCGGGAATGAGTTATATGTTAACTTATAAGTTGATTTATTAGTCAAAAAAAATAAGCAAGTTTTATTTACTTATTTTTTTGACTTATAAGTCATTTTTTAAGTTTTGATCAAACCTATTAAAATGTCCATTTTGCCCTCTTTTATTTTAACATGTTCTTTTTAGTAAAGGTTATTTTAGTAATCTTTATATTTTATTTTAACTTATAAGTCATTATTAGCCGAACATATCCACAACTATTACTTATAATTTCTGACTTATAAGCAAAAGTGATGTCAAACACTTTTACTTATAAATCTACTAAAATTTTAACTTCAAGTCAAAAAAAAAAAAAAAAAAAATTTGATCCCGAACATGACCTTAGAATGGCAGAAACATTCAATTGTATATATATACATAGATTGCAAGTGCATGTATATGGAATTACTAGTAGTATAGTATAAATAGCATCGTAAACAACACTATTGGATTCAATAAAATCAATTTTTACAAATTGCTTCAGCCACATAACTTTATTACTTAAAAAAGAAATTGACAATTCATCATCTATCTATTTTTTTTCCATTATCTTGAAAGATAACTCGATCGATCATCTACTGAAAGGTTAGTAATAGCAAAGCAAAACAAGTAATAAAAGGGAACCAGGAAACAGAAAAAGAGAAAAGCAAAACAAGTAATAAAAGGGAACCAGGAAACAGAAAAAGAGAAGAAAAATACTTAATTTTAAGTACATATATTGCTTAGAAAGAAGGATTAATTACTTAATTAATCTCCTCCTTCATTCATTATAGGGGTATAGCTCGGGCTCACAATCTAGATTTGAACTCCACCATTGCTTGCTCCAGTCGATGAGGGGAACCGCTGCTGCAGCTTGGACTACTAGTCACATAAGCCCAAGACAGGAGATAGATAAGATGGTTCTGGATCCCTCCCACAAATCATTGATATTAGTACTGATCGAGACCACAAGTGAACGTTGGGTCGACAGTACTTTTGCTTGCTATTGTACGTATTGGCCCTGATCGTAAACATCTTTTCCCTATTTTTAAAAAATCCAATATATTCCGCACAAATAAATAAAATCATCACCAGTCACAAATGATTTATATGCATGCAACTTTGCTAGCCGTTATGGCTATGTAGCTTCTTTTTCTTCTTTTTTTTTGTGACCGAAATTATTTATTGTGGCAAGCATTGACAATACATTGGCAGAGTTATGGGGATAAAATGATACTTGTTCCAAAACTTTGTACTGATTTAGAGGTGTCTCTCAAACTCATTAAGGATGCCGTGATACAGAGAGGACTGGCCATGCCTTTCCCTTTGGGGAGAAAAGTGGACAAAAATGACTCGACCGATCATCAAGTGAAGTAATGAAAATACTAGTACGTACTACTTACCAGTTATTTGAATTTCTGCAGAGTATTTGTATTCATATGTGATACTCTACTTTTTGTTTCTTTGTGTATGATACTCATGTGAAGATAATCAAGAAGATTAATTACTCTGATAAATTAAAGCCATTCTAGCTAAGTCTTCTTTCTCGCATTTTGGTATTTTTGAGTGTGAGTTTATTTCAACAATGTTTTATCATCTTAACTATTAGGGGCATATATAATTATCATGAGCTTGTTAACGTATTTTTTTCAATAATTTTAATATTAGAAAAAGATTATTAAAAAGAAAATCATATTTAGATGTATTCTAGACCTTTATATTCAAAAAGGGGAAAGCTCAATAAAAGATTAATACTCAACAAATAAGTGTTAATTTTTTCAAACAACAATAATTATTCGTTTCGTAAGTCGAGTAAAAAAACAAAACAAAAAATGACTTTAAAGATAAGAATATTTTGTTAGACTTATTGACAAAAAAAAATCAATAAACTTCATCTCTTTTTTTAATTTAACCAACCAAGTATTTTTGTAAGCCCTCATGCTCCTTAAAACCCTCTCAAAATATCTAAATTTTTACTCCGTTCAAACTATGGTTAGATATATTCTGATATGATAGCTAACGTGTAATTTTTTTAAAAATAATAATGTGTATTATAAGCATTGACCAAGAATCTAATAACAAAGAAAACTACCCATCTGTATATCATATGATCTTCTTCTGTAATTGTTAGAGAGAAAACAAAGGAGGCTAAAATGTTAGAGAGAGAGAGAAAGAGAAAGAGAGTGTTTGTGTGCGTGCTCTTTCAATTCTTCATATACTTCAATCGAGATTTGATTCCTTAGCTTTTATTTTTTTGTAAATTAATTAAGTACATCCGGTGGATTTTACATTACATCTCTCTAATAATCTTTTTTTTCTCTCTCTTATTAGAGCTCTGTTATAGAGCTTTATTTCTTCCCAAACTCAATCT
Source organism: Hedera helix (assembly GCA_947179155.2). Taxonomy (NCBI): domain Eukaryota; kingdom Viridiplantae; phylum Streptophyta; class Magnoliopsida; order Apiales; family Araliaceae; genus Hedera; species Hedera helix. The sequence goes on along the minus strand of OX359265.1, from coordinate 58,620,590 downwards.
AAAAACTTCTTTCTCTCTCTCTCTAAAACCCATAAACTTTTGTAAAACTCAAAAAATTTCATTCAAAATTAATATGATTTGGACGGGAAAAAAAATTAATAAGTAATATTTTTATAATTCTTATATTATCCTTAACTTATAATATAATAATTTTTTAATTACAATTCATGTCTCCGATTTATTTCTCAAAAATATTTTTGAAAATATAGCTCAACTGTAATAAGAACAGCGTGAAACAGCGACTTCAAACATTAACTTGGTTGATCCCTACCAGATTTATCCATACCGGAATCATCTATCATCAAAACCTCCACTTTCTGAAGACAATCGACTTCTATGCCAAAAGGGAAACTTAGAACATCACAAATCACCATCTTCCAAATTCAGTTTTGTACGATAACGGTGACCAGATTTTCGGAATTCAGTACTTCTACAAGTAGTATCTGTTACTGACTCGCCATCTCCCATCACACAACTTCACTCTGCTGGGCTTCCTCAGCTGCAATGCCAATAGAAAAGCGGGTTGCTTCACATACTGCTTAGGACCATCTCTGTGATCTTCCTTTACCTCACTTTTTCTATTAAATATTATATCAAACATTACTTATTTTGGATGATCAATAGATGCATCCCTTTTAAATGACTCAATAAAGTTTTCACAAGCTCGGATGTTAGAATCTTAACCATGTCACTAGATGAATCAAAACTATAGCGTATGTACTTAAAATGATTCATTAGATAATCTGAAAATCGTGGTACATTTTCTGCCGAGATAAGAGTCACCAAATGAAGCACCTATAAAGGAGTCAATAGTCATGATGTTCTTCTGATTCGCCTTCGCTGTTATCATCACAAGCTGGGTCAAACCTGACACGTTTTGATGACCTAATTGTCGCATTGTTTTTCCTCTTCAATATAGATTTCAGTTTAACACCACCTTCAAATAATATAACAGGAGGCTCCTTAGCATTCGTTATGGATATATCACAAGTCTCGTACAAATCAAATTTTTGATCTGTTGTTTCAGCTTCTTCCTGCATAATGTAAGGAATTGGGAGCTCCAACTCAGTCCTTACCAGCGGATTAAAGGAATCTGCAGGAATTAATGAGAAATGGGGGAGAAATGTAGAAGAATCAGAAGGGAGGGAGTAAAAATAGGAGAGAGAATTAAACAGAATCAGAATATTTGGGGAAGAAAGCAATCTGTGTCAATTCATTTCATGCCCGATTACACTATGATATCTGGCTTGTATACATCAGCTTCAGGAAGAAGGGAAAAACCACGTGCATAAGCTATACCAGCTCCCTCACTGAACATGTGAACTCTTAACAGAACAATTGGGAAAAGACTACACTATCCTGACTAAACTAATTAAAAGGACTAATACACCCCTGACTCCTAACATCTTAACTAACTCCCTAATTACTGCTAATTAACATTATTCTCTCCATTTCTTACACATAATTCGTAAATCATCCCTACTAGCACGAATGTCCCTTTGGACATCCAGTAAAGAACTGGGCAATACGTTGTGAGAGTTTAAATATGGACCATAATAAGTGATATCCTGCATATATAAGCGATCAACAATATAATATAATCTTCTTTTTTTTATGTGTGCTAAATTTATTAGACTGTTCGGCTATCCGTTTAACTCGAAATATTAGTTTTATTGAACAAAATCAGTGTTTCTATCATTTTTATGACATTCTTCTCTTATTTTTATGGCATATGATAGAAGGGTAAATTTATAAAAGTGATACTTTTTTTTCCATTGGAACTTAAAAACACAAGAAAAGAATTTTTTTAAGTTTTTCATTCTTTTATATTAAAAACTCAGAAACAATAAAAAAAGATAAAATTTTCTATTCTTTTTTTTTTCTGTTCTAATTAAATTTTTTATTCTTTTTTTTTCCGTCCAAAACTCATAAAAAAGTGCTAATTTATTAATTATGCTTGTGTTCTCTAATTTAGTTAAATTAGATTTTATCAATTTTCAATTCTTTTATTTTTGCCACTTCAACAATATTTTGCCAAATGACCTGTCCATATATTAATGCCAGCTAATTTATTTCATTTTTTATTTATTAAAAAATTTCTTTCAAATGTCACATAAATAACTAATTCACCATAGTTTGAAGTCAAGTCAAATTATGGTATTTTGAGAGAGTTTTTATGAGTTTAAGTGTTTAACTAAAATAAAAATACTTGATTAGTTAAAATGATAAAAGGTTAAAATATAATTAATTTTTTCGACCATTAAGTCTATTTTGTTACTTGCATATAAATGGAAATCTAATAAGATTAGAGAGTATAAATAATTGGTAAGATTAATATAATAGTAATAATAATAATAATAATAATAATAATAATTATTAAAAGTAATTATTGAGAGTACTCGGAACCTCAGGGACTTAATAGTCAGTCCAGCTCCTGGTTACCTTTGAGATATATAATATTCCAATCAGTTCACAACCCAAAAGGGAAAGAGCAAAACAATCAAATATCTTATATATTAAGAAAACCCTAACCCTGGTTTTGGAAAATTCTATAGCTCTTAGTTATTGTCAATGGCGATACTTTCCGATTACGTAGAAGAAGTTAGCAAGACAACGACCGACCCATCATCCTCTTCGACGACATCAAAGCCGTTCAATGGCGTGCTCGATCCCTCAAACCCTCTAGGGTTTATCGAGACGGCCTTGGACTTCGTCGCACGCGAATCAAATCTATTCAAGAGCGACTCCTTAGTCAAGGATGTAAATTTGTTGGTTCATGTGGTCAAAGAGAAGTTGGAGACTGAAGAGCGAGAGAGGAAAGAGAAAGTTCGCGGTAACGGCAAGGCTGAGGCGATTATCAAGGACCAGCCCAAGACGCAGGCACCGGCGGCGCCGATTAAGGAAGAAATAAAGACGGAATATGAGGCGGCGGACTCCAAGGATGACGAAGAGAAGAACAAGAAGGATACTCGAGGTATTTTTCTTGAACCCAAATTTCTTCCCAATTCAAAAAGTTTTATGTTTGGTGTATAACCGCCCTAGTTTCAATGTTATTTTGAATAAAATTGTTACTGTTCTATTGATAGAATCCAGGGTGCTTCGTACTATAATACATAGAATTAGGGTATCTTGATACGAAGCTTAATAAATGCAATCTGAAAAATTAAAGAATTATTGAAGCATAACAAAAACCAGTATTTGAAGCTTTGTACTTGTTTTAATTGTTTTAATTACAATGAGTGGATTATGGTTCTATCACAAATTGAACAGAAATTGCAGAACATGAATTAAGAAACTTGCAGGAAAGAAAAGGAATTGCAGACAACGAAAAATGCAGAGAACTAAACTTGCAGAAAAGGAAATTATAAAAGGAAAACTTCATTCATTTCATCGATATCCCCTCTTTACAGACTGATGGTACATATATAGCCGCAATTCTAACAATTCTGCTTAGCTAACTAATTGATCCTACAATCATTTAACACGTGGCATTCCCAAGTTAATGCGTAAAACGCTGCTAACCAATTGGATAAAACGACTTCGTTTAACCCAATAAACTAAACGACTGCGTTTCACTTAAACTACCCTTAAACGATGATATCAATCCTTCCCTGCTGTAGAACTGGTTTCTTCAGAGCTTCTGCCTTGACAAATCCCTTCTCCTTGAAATTTTCCTTGTCCCCAAGGATTAAAGTGTAGAAACTTCTTGCTGCTAGTCTCACCCATGGACATGACCATAATTCCATCACGCCTTGTGAATGATCCTGGAAGCAACTGAAGCCCTGTTTCATCACCAAGCCTCACCATTTTCCAACCGATTTTAAGAGAATGTCCGATAAGACTGTCATCCAAAAGAGCCTGACTATTAATGTTAAAAGCATCTTCCAAAAATCCACCAATTGATCCAGACACCATAGCTTTCAAACGAGACCTTGTAACAGTTGGAGGTGCAGCCTTTGAATGATACCCAATTTCCATTTCCTTAGCCAACAATGACCGAGTATATGGCATGGATTCCCTGAAAACTTTTGGTGGAAGCTGATCATTCTTAACAACAACAAATTCTGTTGGAAGGCCATCAACAACCATATATACTAATTGATCAAATGAAGGTGGGATATGTGAAAATTCCCAATATAACAATTTTAGCTGATCAGGAGACAAGCTTGTCACATTCTGATCTTCACTAGAATGACAAATAGGCGAATGTAAACTCTTTGGGCCGCTCAATCTGTAGTAGAATAAGGCTCTATCATGAACATCCTGATGAAAATCAATAACACCACCTGCCAATGCAATTCTCAGAGCTTTTTTAGCCTCCAGTGGTTTTCTTAAGAAACATTTCATTACTGATGTAAGCAGATGCAAACGAACCTCTAAATAGTACTCATCATCCCAGTTTTCATCATCCTGCATGTCATGAGCATACTTCCCTGTCCACTCGGGCACCTTTGCTTGAAAATTTGGCCTCACAGGCATTCTCTTATGACTGTGATTGTTGATCCACAAGACATTGATTGCATCCGCAGACTGACCGTGAATCTGACTGTTTATCAAATAGATCCCCCAAGTCACTATGAATGCCTAAGGATGAGGACTCCGGACCTGCTCTTCCTTGAGACTTTTTAAGAGAAAGAACCGCTCTAGATTCTTTTGCGGTACGGATCCTCCAGCTGAATCTTGATATCTCAGACCCGGAATGAACTTCATACATAATTGGATGCATCTTTTGCTTCATCTGCCAAATAGATTGTTCAGTGCCTGAATCAGAATTCCTTTTCAATAACATCGCGTCTCTAGCCAACAGAACCTGCTTCCATTTCTGTTCATTCCCAAAAGACTTCCATTTTGACCTTTCTGGTAAAGACCCAATGGCTGGATCACAGGGATCCTTTGCAACCATTCTGACCCAATCCAGCAAGGACAAGTAACACTCACGTTTTCTCTTTCGATTACAACCATCCTCCTTGACTACCCTCCTGAAATTTATATCACGTTTGTCAACATAAACAATTCTTTCGTCAATGTCATTTTTCTTATTTCCATCCAACTGCACAAAACTCTGAACCTCGTTATCCTTAAACATTTTTCGACTAGAACCTTATTTCCCAACTACACTATACTCAAACTGTTTGTCACTAAAAAATTTCTTGTCTTCATCCAGCCCCACAAAACTCTGAACATCACCACCCTTGCACAATTTTAAGCCATTTTTAAAATTCAATTTACTCTCCTCCAAATCAAAATGCAAGTGTTCTCCATCTTTCTTCTCCTAATCAGAATTTTCCAAAGAGAAACCTTTAGACACTGATTCTAAGTCCATCATACAAACACTCTGAATGGTCTCACTTTCTTCAAATCCACCTTTTGAATCCTTATCTTTAATAGTTCTTTGCATCCATTTATCCAATGTATCTAAATACTTGGCATAAAGAAGTTTCAAAGCTAAAGCAACACCAGAATACAATCTGTCATCCATGATCTGAAAACTCAAACCAAGGGCAGTAGTCCGAGATTTCACAAAGACAACTATGTCATGTACAAGAAATCCTACCTCTGCTTTCAACATATCTAAAACCTTCATAGTAGATTCCCTGTTGCACTTATTATTGTTAGAGCCATATTGATTTTTTTTTATTAGAATATGGAAATTGGACCATAAAAATTTAATCCCTTTAGGCAGAGCTCCAAGGTCAAATACAAAGTTCAAACGATTACTTAACTTATAATTCCATAGATCAAAATCACACCTCAAAACTTGGTGAAGATTAATGTACTCCACCATTGTTTGTAAAAATTTGAATTCGTTGTTGATTTTTGAATGGACCTCCTCCTTCTCCACAAATTTCTCTCGAAGGATTTGTTGTTCTATATTTTTGACTAGTTCAGGTATTCTAGCAAACAAGTTGTGCACAACTTCAGAAGGTATCCCCACAAACTTTGATTCACTAACTTTTACTATTTCTGTTTTAGTCATATCAACAAATCTTTGATGCTCACTAGCAAACCTCCCATATAGCTCGATAAAAAAGTCCTCCCAACAATCCGGAGTTCATGTATCTAAGAACTTTCTTTCAACGTATTGGTAGTACCATTCCAATGTTTTTCCTTCGAAATCCTGCATTACATATTGAATCATATCTACTTCAGTTCAGTCATAGGGTTTACCTTGAAAAATTCTTCATATCCTTTAATAAATTCACAAGGATCACCGCCGGAGAAAGGTACACTATAATATGGAATAATTTTACTTAATTGGTCGCAGGAAGGATGCTCTGTTAGATCTGAGTATGAAGGCCACCCCCTATAGAAACTGCTTGAGTGGAGAGTTTTGGAGTATGTGGAACAGTTGCAATCATAGTAGGTCTATTTTCTGTTTCGGATGGAAGAATAGGATGTGTGTGTAGTGTAACAATTGTAGCAAGAGCATTAGGTATATTATAATTTGGCATACAAGGTTTAGCAGATTGATTTGTGAGGGATGCAGGTATGCTAGTAATAGGAATGAAATTCATGGCAGTACCAAATTGAAGTAGGGGTAAGGGAGTGGGTGCAAGTGACGATGCTAGTGGTTCCGGTAAGGGGCAAGATGCTATAGTGTTGGTAGTATTAGGAGTTACCTTGGTTATGGTGAATTTTTTTGTCTCCGTTCGCCGGTAAGCATCCATAGCTTCCAGAATTTTCTGAGTTATTTCCTCACTAGCGGTTTGCAACCTTTGGCTAAACTGAGTGATTTGATCCCCCATGGTTCCTAGTTGCACAAACGACTGCTCAAAATTCCTAGTCATCGACTCCTGTCTGCAACTAATCCAGCCTGCCTTCTAGTGTTTTAAGGTCCTTCTCATGCTTTGGTAAGCTCGCTTTCACGTTGGTGTCAGCCATGGATGGCCCAAGGTTGCTCTGATATCAATTGTCACAAATTGAACAGAAATTGCAGAACATGAATTAAGAAACTTGCAGGAAAGAAAAGGAATTGCAAACAATGAAAAATGCAGAGAACCAAACTTGCAGAAAAGGAAATTATAAAAAGAAAGCTTCATTCATTTCATCGATATCCCCTCTTTACAGACTGATGCTACATATATAGCTGCAATTCTAACAATTCTGCTTAGCTAACTAATTGATCCAACAATCATTTAACACGCGGCATTTCCAACTCGGTGCTTAAAACGCTGCTAACCAATTGGATAAAACGACTTTGTTTAACCCAATAAACTAAACGACTGCGTTTCACTTAAACTACCCTTAAACGACTATATCGATCCTTCCCTGCTGCAGAACTGGTTTCTTCAGAGCTTCTGCCTTGACAGGTTCACCCCCTCAGGAACGTTAGTTGTCCTAGTATTTCAAAGGACAGAAATTTAACTTTTTCCTTCCTAGAATTTTGTGTAGGATCAATACTGATATACAAGAAATTAAGTTATTTTTGAACTCTTTGTGTTGTGTTTAATATGCGTTAAGCAATAGCACTTTCTTCCAGCTGTGAAAATATTTCATGCATAATTTCTTCTTGTGAAACAACTGCAGAAGCATTAACAGAATTCTGAATTCACCATTTATCATAATATTATTGCAGTACTACTGTGGTAGTTTGGCATGCTAACATATCCTGGGTCTAAAATCAAGTATGAGGTGGACTAGTTTGGGATAGAAGGCAGTCTATTTGTTTACTTGTCTATTTCTAACTTTTATGGCTAAATTAGAAGTTGGTGTGGTTTTAGTGACAGTTAAGGTGGCAGGCAATATCTGTATGCCCTGATCGTATTTGTATTTAAAATATTGTTCCCGTGACAGTTAAGGTGGCAGGCAAGATATGTATGCCCTAATCATATTTGTATTTAAAATATTGTTCCTAGTAGATCATTGTTGATGTTATTATATGATATGAAAGTGCCTATCGTGAATGGAAGTCAGATGAGTTTTGGCACCTTTATGTACTTGCTTGTGACACTTGCATCTTGAGTGGCAATGCTGTTTGTGCTTTATTTAGCTGACTGCAATTGTTATGCTTATGTATTTTTAATGAAAATTGCTATTTTTTTTTTAATCTATTATGGCTTCTCTTGATATTTGGTTGAAGGTGATCCTGAGATTGATACTCAGAAAGTAGAACCTGAGAGCAGCAAGCTAACTGATCTTGACCCAGAAACACGATCAACTGTGGAGGAGATGATGGTAAAGAGCTTGCTGTAACTAAGCTTTAATTACTATGGTGTATATTGATTTCCTCTGTCTTTAATTGCATCGTTTTTACTACTTCATGTGTATAGGTTTTCTTTTTTTGTTTTTGTCTTGCTTCTTTTTCTCCTTCACATAGTTCAATGTTATATCCATTGATCCTGTTTTGGTGATAAACTTCCCTATTGATTCGATGATTTCATGTATTGAAGCATGAGACAGTTTGCGACTTCAGATCATACAATTGCCCATATGCTGGAGCAGAGTGTGCTGTTGCCGGCGACATTCTTTTCCTGGTTGCTCATCTAAGAGATGACCACAAAGTGGACATACAGACAGGATGTACATTTAAACATCGCTACGTAAAATCTAACCCCCGTCAAGTTGTACATGCCACTTGGATGCTAACAGTAAGTCTGTTTTTTATTTTTATAATGGTTTTCCATGAATAGAACGGTTGAAGAAGTTATATGTTGCATCTATATAACACCATGACTTGTCCAAAAATAAAAATAAAATAAATCCCGCAGCTTCTCTGTTAGCTGTGTATCTAATCATTGAAAACTGAGCCTGCCCTTTCTATGCTAAAGCTTTCCGGGTGTGTAAATTGTCTTACAAGTTAATAATGTTGTGCCATGTAGTAGGGAGCCATCCTATTTATGTTTTTTATTTATTTATAAACCACATGTTATCATATCTATCCAATATTGTCCTTGTCAGGAAATTAATTTGGTAACTGACTGTTCAAAATGGTAGATTCATAGTAGACACAATTATTGGATAAATAATCAGTGGTCTTTTGATTGTGTTATCATCATAATACAAGATGGAAGAAATTTATATAATCTCGCTTCCGGGAATCTTTTTCATATTGATGAGAAGTTTAGTACAGTAGATTATTAAGTTTGAATTAACTCGGAATGCACTTCGTTATTCTTTTCGTGTGATATTTACCTTTTCACTCTAGCTCCAACATTACAAAGTAAACTGCGTACCTGATTCTTGAGGGATCTGCGCTTTGTTTTGTGCTAGGTCTTCCATTGTTTTGGCCAATATTTCTGCCTTCACTTTGAAGCCTTACAACTTGGCAAGGTCCCTGTATACATGGCTTTTCTTCGTTTCATGGGTGACAAGGCTGACGCTCGCAATTACAGTTACAGCCTGGAGGTAGGAGCAAATGGGAGAAAGCTCATATGGGAAGGTACCCCACGGAGCATCCGTGATAGCCACCGGAAGGTTAGGGACAGTCATGATGGCCTTATCATTCAAAGAAACATGGCACTCTTCTTCTCTGGCGGAGATAGGAAAGAGCTGAAGCTTAGAGTTACAGGAAGAATATGGAAAGAAGAACAGAATCCTGATGCTGGGGTGTGCATACCAAATATGTGTAGCTGAAGGTAGTTAATTTTGATTTATATGTTTGTGAGAGCCCTTATCTGCGTTCTGCCTAAGCTTAAGCTTCTTTTAACAATGCAGTTTCTTTTCAATCTGTTGACCTTCTGTTTATCTGATTCCCTGACCACAAACACCATCACGGAACTTCTGAAAGTAATTATTACTTGTGCTTAGGATGGATCACTTAACAAAGCAAAGCCCCAAGATTCTGGTAACGAAAAATGTTACCGATAATAATAAAAACTTCCTCCGATCTAAAATACAAGAATATTTCGTTTTTGGACGTCCTTTTGACGATCAAAAAATTGCTCGTGTTGGAACAAAGGGAATATTATGAAATTCAAATTCTTCTTTATCCAATACAAGAATGAAAATAGAGAACAAGAAACTGAACCATATCTCCAGCTCTCATGCCTGGACACAAACAAAGCCAGCTCACCAGATTCCAGACCGGCCTTGCTGTCATTGTCTTGTTACCGGATCATATATATCCAAACTTATCTTCCTTTGGTGAAACTTCTCTACCAGAGAGATGATGTACATTTGAAAGTTTCAACCACTATTGTGTAAATTACTGTTGCAACAACACCACTCCACCATAGACGGAGGCAAAATCCATTGATGGGTTTCTATACTCCAATGTTCCTTGCATCGTACAAGTAAGGCTATAAAATGAATCACAAACGGTTCGGACTTAATTCGTACTCGCTCTACTAAAAGTTCGATTCGAGATCGGTTCGAAATATAAACTATTTAAAAATGAGCAAAGTTTAATATTCGATAAATTATTCGAATTTCTTCAAATTATAATTTTCTATTGATACTCAAATTATATTCGCTCGAAAAATTCAAATTGTTAAAGCTCGATTCGAGATCGTACGCGACTCGATAGCTAAATAAATCTCAATTAAATTTTATTTAATTCTCGATAAATTTTATGTATCAAATCTGAGTAACTTAATATTCGACTCGATTATTTATAAAAATGTAAAGGTGTAGAAGTGACTTCATATGCGGCAATAATAGTTAAGACTCCCAATAACATAGATTCAAATGGGAAATCACACAGAACCACAAAGTTGCAAGTCATTTCCTGATTCCAATAAGCCACAGCTGACACATACACGAGCATAATGATAGATATCATGAAAATAATCAAAATTCATTTCCATTACACGCATAATATGTGACAAGAGAAGGGCGTAATATTAAGCTCATACCTCAAAACTACTACTACTACTACGTTAAAACTTATTTATTAATTTGTCTTTTAGATATTATTATAATAGGGATTTTTATGTTGATCATCTTCAAAATGCTTAATTTGTACCAGCGCTAATCATGATAACTCTCATACTAATTAGTAATAAATATGGTAATTAGTTTTTTTTTTTCACTTATTTTGTTTTATTTTGCCTATACAAAAAGCAATATTCACTGTCGAAGCCATTCCAACTCCCAAAGACAATAATAATAATAAAGCTCATTTAATCTTCACCTTCATGTTAATTTCTATTGGGTCTTTTACATTAATAGTACTCCATTTCTTTCCTTAGTAATGGGTCTGTAAATGATCGAGAGACTCAAAACTATTTTATTTATTTTTTCAGTTTTTTTCTTCTTCATTCTAATCCTTTATAGTGCAATGGTTTTGATTACTGACATGCAATTTGATGATGTCATTGTTTTATAAATTTAATAAAGGGTTATATGGATTTTGTGAATCGAAATAATGTCATTTTTTGTTTATTGATCCTATATAATGACCAATTGCTTGTGACATGCAGCAGAGGGCAGCTATCTGGGATTAGTATAAGATATACTCTCAATTCAATTGGGTATATGTCTTTTAGTTGTTTATTCTAATTATTCTATGATATCCTACCCCTTTGATTGCTTCATTCTACACACACAAGTAGAAATTGTTATCAAATTTTATGAATGGGGAATATTATCATTTTCTTTAAGTACTACATAGGATAGGAGTATGTATATATTAAGCAGTTGATCAGCAGAGGTCAAACACAGTTAGTTGATTCTAAATTTCTTGATGGAAAGAACGGATTTTCCGCAAGATTCTTTATTTTTAAACGCATGGTAAATTGGATGCAATCCCATCAAGTCGTGATCTTTTGACATAAATTATCTTGCCTCTTAGTTAATAGAGTGCTAGATTCAGGAATTTAATTAAATTATTAAATCAAGGAGGTTGACCCATATGTTGCAATCGTTAATTTTAGGTCATCCAAAATCCTGAATGTTATCAGCTTTAATGGGCTGCTTTTCCTCAAATAAACCAAGGCATACACCCGGTTACGAGAAACCTACATTCAGCTCGATGTTTCTGTTAAAACTTATTTAATTCATTTTTTGATATCAGTGAATTAAGTCTTTAGTCTTATAAACTTAATTTTTTAGTTTTTTTCAAGTTCCACACTTTATTATTTTGAATCAACCTAACAAATTTAAATTTAAAGTTCTTATACAATGATTACTTTTTAAGAATTTTACAAAATGATAAATTTTTCTTTTCTAAGTTCTTGTACAATAATTATCTCTTGAAGGACATTACAATATTACTTATTTTTCTTTATACATATATGCATTAAGCTCTTTGTCATCATATCGTCATTAAATTCAGTGTTTAAATCATAAATGCACTAATAAATTATTTTAATTACATCTCCGTTCATCTTATTTCATCGTATCGGGATGTGATATCCCAAGTGTAGAGCCTCAAAATTCTTATTTTTTGTCGTTAGCATCTCTTATTGGATTCTATTTCTTTTCTAGGATTAAAATTTTTTGTAGTCATCAAAAAGCTAATTTTATCGTGCACCACCAAATAATTCCCCGACGCGTTCGTGCCCTAAAAAAATGGTTCTTATAAACCCTAATCCCTCCCCATTAACCTTCATTCACTTGCTTTAACTGTTCATGCTATGGATGTGGGAGCATTAACTTTTAGTATCCAAAATTAAAAATGTTTATCTTTAAGAGGAATAGAAACAAAGAAGATCTTTTTTTATTATTATTCAAATTAGTATAAATACTGTACAAATTTATAATAATTAAATATATACTATCTAAATTTTAAAATATTCAAAAGAAACCTAATCAATCTCTAATAGAAAAAAGTAACTTCTAAAAGAATTATTATTTTTTGTTTTACAAATCTTATTACAAAATTCTTTAACACATTTTTGAAGTAATTAATTAAGACAATATAACACATTATATTATGTCATATATTCTAATTTTATGTTACTTTTAGTCCAATCAAAGTGTAAGATGATATATGGTTTAATTTTGTGGTTACCTGATATTTATTACGAGATGATTTGATATCTTCCGAGTATTGTATAGTTACAATCTTTCTTTCTAATCCTATTCAAATTAGTATAAGTATTATACAAATTTATATCAATTAAATTTTAAAACACTCCTATCTCTACTAAGAATTGAAAAAAAGAATATCCTTTTTTTTTTATATATATTTTTATCACTTATAAATTCACTCACAACAATTCACTTTTATTGAACCTCGAAGGATTCCATAAAAAATAACAAAGAAATTTCATATAACATAAATGTTATGGAGATATGATTGACAAAAAGAAAATCTGAAGAACAATATCGTTTGAAAAAATAATAAACACATCTAAACACCGATTATTCAATAAAATTTGAAGTTGGCGACTTAAAAGGTATATATTTAAAATTTACAGGATCTAATATTTACAATGCGTTTGTTATAGAGTTTGGAGAGTTTGTCCGATTATTGAGTGTCTTTCATCCAAATGTGTGCGACAGATTATTCCATGTTCCTAAAGCAAGTGAATGGTATGCTCCCCTAGAGCAAATGAATGGTATGCTCCCTTTCTCACATACTTGTAAGTCTTGCATGTGGTAGAGCTTACAAATATGTGATAGGAGAAACATACTGTTCACTTATTCTAAAAATATAAAATAATTTTTTCAAATGTGCACTTGTATCTAACAAATTTTTTTGTAAGATTGATTTCTAGTGACATTTGAAAATGTTTTGGTAATATTGTCCAAAAAATTTTTATTTTCTATTTTTTTTTAAAAACTCAAAAATAACATTAAAAAAAATTAATTTTTATATTCTTTTATTTTTTGTTCTAATTTAATTTTTTATTCATTTTTTTTTTTCGTCCCAAACTCAAAAAAGAGAAGAGTGTAAGTCTATTTTGTGACTTGCAAATAAATGGAAATCTAATAAGATTAGGGAGTATAAATAATTGGTAAGATTAATATAATAATAATAATAATAATTCATTAATTAATAAGAATAATTATTAAAAGTAATTATTGAGAGTAATGAAGATTCGGAACCTGAGAGACTTACTAGTCAGTCCACGAATGAAGTCTTTGAGAACTCTCTGGTCTCTTCCAGCTCGTAGTTACCTTTGAGATATAATATTCCAATCAGTTCACAAACCCAAAAGGGAAAGAGCAAAACATCAAATCAAATACCTTATATGTTAAGAAAACCCTAACTCTGGTTATAGAAAATTCTGTAGCTCTTTGCTATTTGGCAATGGCGATACTTTCCGATTACGTAGAAGAAGATAGCAAGACAACGACCGACCCATCATCCTCTTCGACTACATCAAAGCCGTTCAACGGCGTGCTCGATCCCTCAAACCCTCTAGGGTTTATCGAGACGGCCTTGGAGTTCGTCGCACGCGAATCAAATCTATTCAAGAGCGACTCCGTAGTCAAGGATGTGAATTCGTTGGTTTGTGTTGTCAAAGAGAAGTTGGAGACTGAAGAGCAAGAGAGGAGAGAGAAAGTTCTGGGTAACGGCAAGGCTGAGGAGATTATCAAGGATCAACCCAAGACGGAGGCACCGGCGGCGCTGATTAAGGAAGAGATAAAGAAGAAATCTGAGGCGGCGAACTCGAAGGATGATGAAGAGAAGAACAAGAAGGATACTCGAGGTACTTTTCTTGAACCTTCAAATTTCTTCCCAAGTCAAAAAGTTTGTTTGTAAATATATGTTTGATGTATAACCGGCCTAGTTTCAATGTTATTTTGACTAAAAGTGTTACTGTTCTATTGATAGAATCCAGGGTGCTTCGTACAATAATACACAGAATAAGGGTATCTTGATACGAAGCTTAATAAATGCAGTCTGAAAAATTAAAGAATTTTTGAAGCAGACCAATAACCAGTATTTGAAGCAGCTTTTTACTTGTTTTAATTACAATGAGTGGATTATCGTTCACCCCCTCAGGAACGTTATTTGTCCAAGTATTTCAAAGGACAGAAATTTAACTTTTTCCTTCCTAGAATTTTGTGATATACAAGAAATTAAGTTATTTTTGAACTCCACTTTCTTCCTGCTGTGAAAATATTTCATGCATAATATCTTCTTGTGAAACAACTGCAGAAGCATTAACAGAATTCTGAATTCACCATTTATTATAATATTATTGCAGTACTACTGTACTAGTGTGGTAGTTATGGCATGCTAAAATATCCTGGGTCTAAAATCAAGATACATTTCAGTTCTAGGCTTAGGGTTTCTGAAATATGAGATTGACTAGTTTGGGATAGAAGGCAATCTATTTGTTTACTTATCTATTTCTAACTTTCATGGCTAAATTAGAAGATGGTGGGATTTGAGTGACAGTTAAGGTGGCAGGCAAGATCTGTATGCCCTGATCATATTTGTATTTAAAATATTGTTCCTGGAAGATCATTGTTGATGTTATTATATGATATGAAAGTACCTAATGTGAATGGGAGTCAGATGAGTTTTGTCACCTTTATGTATTTGCTTATGACACATGCATCTTGAGTGGCAATGCTGGTTTGTGCTTTATTTGTCTGACTGCAATTGTTATGCTTATGTATTTTTAATGAAAATTGCTATTTTTTATCTACTATGGCTTCTCTTGATATTTTAATGTCTGTAGCTCCCAATAGTGGCAATGGCCTTGATATGGATAACTATAGCTGGGGCCAATCCCTGCAAGAGGTTAACATTAACATTCCTGTACCTCCTGGAACAAAATCAAGGTTTATTGTATGCGAAATAAAGAAGAACCATCTAAAAGTTGGACTCAAGGGTCAGCCTCCTATAATTGATGTAAGTGTTTCTTGGGATGTTAATTCAATTTGTTGCTAATTGTAGTATTAAATATAACGTCGTTTACTTGTCTGTTTGATTCATTATGATTCACTTTGTCTGGACATACTTGCAGGGGGAGCTCTTTCAGTCTCTAAAGGTTGATGATTGTTTTTGGAGCTTAGGTAAAAAAAATCATCATCTTGTTTGAACACATTATAAGATCTTACTTGTTGACCCAGAAACTAATTTGTTTGCCTGTCAGGATACTGGTAGATGTAGTAGGGCTGTCTAGTGATGATTCTTGAATCTGGGAATTGTTGTCTAATTTGTGACCATATAGCATATTATTGTTTGTTGTTCATATGATTTATTTTTCCCTTCATTGTTGGATTTACATGACCTTGTTCTCATCTTCCAGAGGATCAGAAATCTATCTCTGTACTCCTAACCAAGCAAAACCAAATGGAATGGTGGAAGTATTTGGTTAAAGGTGATCCTGAGATTGATACTCAGAAAGTAGAACCTGAGAGCAGCAAGCTATCTGATCTTGACCCAGAAACAAGATCAACTGTGGAGAAGATGATGGTAAAGAGCTTGCTATAACTAGGCTTTAATTACTATGGTTTATATTGATTTCCTTTTCGTCTTTAATTGCATTGTTTTTACTATTTCATGTATATAGGTTTTCTTTTTTGTTTTTGTCTTGCTTCTTTTTCTCCTTCACATAGTTCAATGTTATATCCATTGATCCTGTTTTGGTGATAAACTTCTCTATAGATTCGATGATTTCATGCTTTTGGCTTAGAATTCATGTTATTTTCTTTTTAATTGTGCATATTTTGCTCTACTTGATCCTACCTCAAATGCTGGGATGTAGTTTGACCAGCGCCAGAAGTCCAGGGGCCTACCAACAAGTGATGATATGCAAAAGCAAGATATAATGAAGAAATTTATGGCAGAGGTGAGCGCTTGATTCTCTGTCAGTATGCCTTTCCCTCTCTGTCTCTCTATAGTTATCTATATATGTAATCTTGTGGAATTTGAATCTGTGCAGCACCCAGAGATGGACTTTTCAAATGCAAAGATGTGCTGAGCGGGAAGTTTGTTTTGCAAGCAGTGTGTTGATTCAAATTAAAATCTTGGGTCTTGGGAAGAAGTGCTGTGTTTTAGATCAGGTTTCTTTAGAGAAGTACCTTGGACTTATAATACTTGTACTTGGACTTATAATACTAGTAGATAGCATTTATTAGAACATTATGTCTCTGAGTTTTTGGGGCTCCAAGGTTGATACTTGCTATTGTGGTCGTTCATAGTAGTTGATCATATTTTTGAATTATAGCTGTTCTATTCACTCATATCTGGAAATATTTTACTAGATCTCAACTTTAAGTGGTGTGGTATTTCTCATGTAAAAATGTTAGTTGCACAAGGTTGTCTTATGAATAGTAAGAGTGGGGTCAACCCTCGAATGACAGGACCTTGTAAATCTAACATTTTTGCAAGTGGAAAAATCAATGGCTGTGTAGGTTGAAAGATGTGCTAGGACTGTGTACAAGAAGTAAGAATAGTTTTGGTGTTTGTAAGGGAACTTTGGCCTTAAATTTGTGGACGCGAAATAGGGAGTAGGTTTCTGTTGTCCAAAACACATTGGTAAGGAGACAATTTAAAACCCTATTGGAACAGTTGGAAGGGACTAGGTAGTAGGTATTATTTCAGGAAAAATTTCAAATCTGAAAATAGGGTTTATAGTTGGTAAGATATATGTTATATTTTCACAATTGGGCAAAGACTTTTTTCAATAGAGACGGACCAATGTGAGAAATATATATCTAAAAACTAACGCGAAATTCTTTAGAATATTGAATGTTAAGCCAAAAGTTGTTCGTAAACTAGCACCTCCCGGCTCTCCATCCATTTGTTACAAGTAGGTATGGAACTGATGGGACGCTATAAGGATATCATTACAGGTATATCCAAGCCTTGTATTATCATAGTCAGGTTTCATTTATCAGTAGTTTGATTTATTATATAATCAGAGTGCGATGAATAAATTACGCATGATTTTTTTTAATTAGTATATAAAGTATTCTCATGAGTTTGGAATAGTAATTCAGCGTATTTAGAAGTTTGAGTTTTCCTATCTTGAGTGGAGTAATAAAGTAATTGTAAATTTTATACAACATACATATTTCGTAATTTATTTATGGGTGTTGTAGTTTATGTGCCAACACTTGCAGCGAGCGGGCGGGCGGGCGGAATTTGGATGGATTGATTGGGATTAGTCAGTGAGGCAATCAAAGTCTTGGATCTCCATGTAGTTAGCAGTAACCATATTATTTTTATATCTAAATTGTAAAAAATCAAATTTAATTCTATATCTATATTTTGGAAATGAGATAGTGTTACTGGAAAAGAAGAAAAAAATGTCCATGAAAAGAGGTAAGCAGGAGGAGGACCCTGGAATGGAACATATTATGATGATGACGATGATGTAATTAATTAGATGATACTTACCTTTCTGTTAACGCCAAATTTTGTAGCACCCGTTTAAATCACAAAATAACAAGTGAAATCAAACGTCAAACACAATTAATTAAGAGAAATTACTGTAAAGACACAAGAGATTTACGTGGAAACCCAAATCGGGAAAAAACCACGGGGAAAGAGAATAATTCACTAAAATGATGATGGTGTTTACAGATTTCTCTGGTAGTAGAGAGCTTGTATGCTGGAAAATTGGTTCTGTTTAAATAAGTAAGTAATCAGTTGTTCAGTAGTCTTTTTTCTTTCCTGTTGTTTCCCTTTTATATGCCCATGCAGCCATAATTGCTGGCATTAATCAACCAAATAAACGTCTCTCTTTCAAACAACCGTTATTCCCCAAGCAGTCTCTTCATATTCCAAGTAGGCTGACTTTTCTTCTTCCAAACAACCCATCCGTCCAAATGAAGGGTCCAATAGCCAATTCAGTCGGGCCCAGCCCAATGAATTAATAGGGACCAACCAAACAAACCAGTATGGGTCCAAACCCGGGCCCAAACTATCTCAGCCCAACATTGCCCCCCACTCTCCTATTTTTAAGAACCTTAAATAGGAGAGTAATTCAAACATTCTTATTTCCCTCGTAACTGATTATATCCAAACAGGCCCTAACTCCCCACGTCTGGCACACGATCATCACCCTCCTATCACGTTCCCCCAAATCTGCTTCCGTTTGATCTTTGAGCGCCTCCCTACACTCCCAAAACTGACGCCTATTGAAGTTCGTGCGCCTCCCTACACCCCATAACTGACGTCTGTTTGTATTATTTTCATCTATAAAAGCCCCAAAAGTCTTTTTCCTAACACACTACTCATTTTCTGAAATCCCCCTTTTCTCTCTCCTTTTTGTCTGAAAAATCCCCAAAAGTTTTTCTTTACCGGAATCTATGACAGCTCAAGGTCATGCTTCTTCTTCCCAAGCCCAACCTACTTTTGATAGGGAAAAAGAAAATGCCATCCGTCGAGTGTATAGAGATGCCCTAGCAGCGAACACCCCGTCATCTGTAACCCCTGCCAAGCTTCAATCATTCCGCCATGAGTACCAGATCCCACTTCAGTACGAGCTCCGAGTTCCCCAACCTCATGAGAGGATGTTCTGGCAACTCGAGGGGGGCTGGATAGGAGTTTCATCCCTAACCCTCAAACATGGCGTCCGATTCCCTCTCCACCCTTTCATCACTGAGTTTCTAGGGTTTATAGGGATCGGGTTCTCCCAACTTGTTCCCAACTCTTATATTCACCTGATCTGCTTCATAGCCCATTGCCGAGATCAGAATGTGGATCCGGCCCTAGATCTGTTCTTAAGCTACTTCAAACTCATCAACTCAAAGGAAAAGGGATTCAAGGTCTTAACCCGATTCGCCAATCGGAAAGTCTGGATGGCCACCCCTCAAAGTAACAAAGGATGGCATTCCTCCTGGTTCTTCATCTGAGGAACGGATACCGTTCTTCTACCACCCTGGGGAGAACCGAGCAAGGCGTCCCTAGGGTTTGACCACATTGAGGATGTTCGGGAGGCCGATCTCGAAAAGCTTCTTTCTTCTATGCCGACCGACCTCTGGCCCAACAACCTTCTTTCCGACCAAGATTGGCTTTATGCTCATGGAAGTAAGTACCCGAATCATTCATAAAAATTAATTTATTTTAAACTGTCCATCTTATCCTTATCCATCTTCTGTGCAGTAGTACTTTTTCGCAGTTCGGAAGGGAATGGTTCAAGTCCTCCCCCGATCACCCGAGGACAGACCCAGGAGGGGCCTACCTTCATTCAATCTCCTGTCTCTTCGGAAGAATCCGAACCGTCTGCCGAACCACTGGTCCGAAGAAAGAAGAATTCTTCCTCTTCGGCAACATCGGGAGAAAACCCTATGGCTCAAGGAGCCAAACAAATCCAACAACAAATAGAGTCTGCCCCCCAGACTGAAGCCCGACCCGCATCGGGAAATCCTCCAATTACTTCAACAGCCTCAATCGACCAATCTTCGGATGCCTTAAAAAGAAAAGGCCCGGAGACATCCAAAAAACGGAGCGTCTTTGACATATCCGAGTCTGAGCTCCGAAAAATGTTGAAGACCAAAAAACAAAAAACTTCCCATTCACAACCAGATTCTTCCCAACCCCGAACTCATAAGAAGACCAAGCCCACGCCCGATCAGCAAAAAACTACAAACCCCGAACAACCAACACAACAACCTTCCGAGCCAATCAAAGAAAGAACACCCGATCAACCTCAACCATCTCCGGGGCAGACCAGTAAATCGGTTGGCAAACGACCAGTGGTAGAGGAAGCCGAACCCGTGGGAGAGCCGATACCTGAAGGTGATCCCTCTGCAACCGAGCCACCTCCGGAACAACCAACTGGTGAACCCCGTCCTTCCTTTTTCCCAGACGAAGCCAACACTAGCCTTCCATACACGGCTTACAACAGCTTCAACTTCCGAGCCGATAATAACGAATTCCACGATTATACCAATCGGGAGCTTATATATGCCACCGCCCTTCATCAAGGCCGGGTAAGAACTGCCTTTTAAGTTATTCCAAAAATTTCTTAAAGATTTCTAACCATCCTTCTTGATAATTCTCTATGTAGGCCTTGGCCACCTTCAGCCGTCTCCTTGGTCGGGAGTCAAGGAAGGAAAACAGTGACACAAAGGCCAAAAAGATGAAGACCAAGTATAAGGCCTTGAAGAAGAAGAACAAAGAACTGACCGCCGAGAACACCAACCTCAAAACATCCAACGAGAACCTCCAACAACAATTTGAGAGTGTTCTTGACATCAATAACCAACGGACAGAAGAGATCACCCGAATACAAACAGAGAATTCTGAAACGTTGAAGAACTTTCAGCAACAAACCGAAGAACTAACCAAGCTGAAAGAACAGAACGCTCAATTAGCCTCCGATATCCAACGCCAACAAACCGCCAACGAAATTCTAAGGGAACAAGCTCGCCTTGGGACCCCCGAACTTCGTTATCAGATCTTGGAAGAGTACAGAGCATCTCCCGAACTGCTGGATGAAATATTAAAACAGTTCCACAAAGGTTTTGAAGCTGCTGTGGCAAAGGCAACAAAAGCCGGTGTGGACCCTTCAGTTTTTTCCGATTCCGACTCTGACTCTCCCGAGGATAATAATTGACCCCAAACTGCAAAGTTTTTTCTTTGTATTTTTTCTTTATTTCTTCCATGTAATCCACATCAATCTTATCAATGAATATTTCGGGATTTTATTAATGTCTTGTGCAACAATATAGTATGTACTGAAATTTTCTTCAAAATTTAGCTAAGTACAAGTAACTAAGACATTCTACTCGACTATTGGAAATATTTTCTTAATCTAGTTGCATGCCAAAAATTCTTCAATTCAGACCCAGACATATCCCGAAGACGATATGTCCCATATTTTACAACTTCAATTACTTCATAAGGTCCTTCCCAATTTGGCATCAACTTACCAGTGTTCAAGGGAGTAGATGCTTCTGCTTCCCGGAGGACTAAATCCCCGACTTCAAAACGTCTTTGTTTAACTCTCCGATTATAGTGCCTTGCCGTTTTCTGTTGATATAAGGCCAACTTCATAACTGCAGCATCCCGAAATTCATCCACTAAGTCGAGGTTAAGACGAAGTCCATGATCGTTGTATAGTTCATTAAAATTAACTCTCCGAAAAGAAGGAGAGCCAACCTCAACCGGGATTAAAGCTTCAGTCCCGTATGAAAGCCGAAAAGGAGAATCCCCCGTAGTCGTTCGGGGAGTTGTCCTATATGCCCATAAAACACTTGGTAACTCATCGGGCCATCTTCCTTTAGCATCATCCAATCTCCTTTTGATGCCATTCAGTAGAGTTCTATTCGTTACCTCCACTTGTCCATTGGCTTGAGGGTGGGCAACCGATACCCTTCGATGCTGAATCCCCAAGTCAGATAAGAATTTTTCGAACTCAGCTCCTACGAACTGCAGCCCGTTATCGGATACAAGGACCATCGGGATTCCAAATCTGAAGACAATATTTTCCTTGAGGAAACGAATGCAATCCTGCTCGGTGATTCGCCGAAGTGGCTTCGCCTCTACCCATTTGGTCATATAATCAATTGCCACTATCATGTAGGAGAATTGTCCTTTGGCCTTCGACATCGGCCCCACCAGATCAACACCCCAAACTGCAAAAGGAATTGGGGAAAGAACTGAAGATAACTCTTCAGGTGGCCGATGTGCAACAGAACTGTTCAACTGACATTTGGGACACTTTTGCACAAACTCCTTTGCTTCCCGAAACATCGTCGGCCAATAGTATCCTTGACGGATGAGTTTATATGCCAATGACTTGGCTCCCATATGGTCACCGCAAATTCCTTCATGTACTTCCCGAAGAGCATACGAAGCCTCCGACGGGATAAGACACTTTGACATGGGTCCCGAATATACCCTTCGGAACAAATCTCCATCAATCAAACAAAAGTAGGCACTTCTATATTTTATCGTTTTTGCCAAAATTTTATCACTTGACAACTTACCTTCGGCCAGATACTCTAAATAAGGAGTCAACCAGCAATTAGATCTTTCCACACATTTGACCTCCTTTTTCAGTATACTAGGTTCAATCAACTCTTCAATGTGCACTGATCCCGATAAAGACTCATTCGGGGTAGTAGCAAGCTTTGACAGAGCATCAGCCACAGTATTGTCATTCCGATCCACGTTTTACAATGAATAAGAAACGAAGTATTGCAAAACACTCTTCACCTCGGACAGATACCTTGTCATTCTTGTTCCCCGAGCTTCATATTCTCCCTGAATCTGCTTTACCACAAGTTGGGAATCACTCATGATCAGCAAGCTCCTGACCTCCAAACTTCGAGCCAATCTTAGGCCAACTAATATAGCTTCGTACTCCGCCTCATTATTGGTGGCTTTGAATTTAAACCGGATTGCTTGTTGGACTCTGAAACCTTCAGGACTTGTCAAAATTACCCCGGCTCCACTCAAGTCTGCTGTAGATGATCCATCAACATTCAAAGTCCAAGAATGAGAGGGATCTGGCTGCCCCCCAGCTATTAGTGTTACATCCGATCCCGAAGAACCGATTGTTTCTTCTTCGGAGAACATGCACTCCACCATAAAATCAGCCAATGCTTGGCCCTTTATCGCCGTCCGAGGACGGTATTCAATCGTGAACTGGCTTAGCTCAACAGCCCAAGTCACCATCCTTCCCGATGCATCAGGCTTTTGGAGAATCTTCTTTAAAGGTTGGTCGGTGTAAACAATTATTACGCGACCCTGGAAGTAATGCCTTAGCTTTCTGCTAGCTATTACCAAGGAGTAGACACACTTCTCTAAGTTGGCATACCTCGTTTCTGCATCCCTCAAGGCATGACTAACATAGTAGACTGGATTCTGTCGGCCTCCTTCTTCCCGAATCAGTACAGCACCAACAGCCAATGCACTTACAGCCAAATATACATAAAGTACCTCCCGGTTAATTGGCTTCTGCAGCAACGGAGCCGAAGATAGATATTTCTTGATGTTCTGGAATGCATCCTCAAAATCCGAAGTCCAGTGAAATAATTTCTCGTTCTTCGGCCCTTTAAGAGTATCAAAGAAAGGCAAACATCTTTCGGCCGATCGGGACATGAATCGCCGAAGAGCAGCTATCCGACCTGCCAATCTCTGCACATCCTTAAATGTCTTTGGGGACTTCATATCAATAACTGCTTTAATTTTTTCTGGGTTAGCCTCTATCCCCCTCTTACTGACTAAATAACCCAAAAATTTGCCTGCACCGAGCCCGAAAGTGCACTTGGTAGGATTCAACCGCATATTATGATGCCGAACTGTTTGAAAGCATTCTTCCAAGTCATGTAGATGGTCATGCACCCTTGTACTTCGAACGATCATATCATCCACATAAACTTCCATGTTTCGACCAATCTGTTTTCGGAAGACTTTGTTCATCATTCGCTGATAAGTGGCCCCGGCATTGATCAGCCCGAATGTCATCCGGTTATATGCATAAATAGCCCGATGAGTAATGAATGATGTCTTCGGGATGTCTTGCTTCTCCATCAAAATCTGGTTGTATCCTGAAAAGGCATCCAGGAAGCTGAGTATAGCATTCCCCGAAGTAGCATCAATCAGCTGATCGATGTGGGGTAGAGGATAGAAGTCTTTCGGGCATGCTTTATTTAGGTCCGTGTAATCTATGCAAACTCTCCATTTCCCATTTTGTTTGCGGACCAGCACAACATTTGCAAGCCATTCCGGGTATTCAATTTCCTCAATAATCCCGGCATCTAATAACTTTCCCACTTCTTCATCAATTATTTTCTGGCGTTCGGGAGCAAAAATACGCCTCTTCTGAAAGACAGGCTTCTTTTCGGGATCAACGGATAGCTTGTGAATGGCCACGTCTTCTGCCATCCCAGGCATATCTTGGGGTGTCCAGGCGAAGATATCGGCATAAGTTCTGAGTAGTTCAATTAACCCCCTTTTTAGAGTATCTTGCAACCCGGCCCCTATTTTAATCAGCTTCTCGGTATTCCCCGGAATAAGCTGCACATTTTCAGTTTCTTCAGCTGGAGAGGCCAATGGCTCAGTGAGTCCCTCCGTGAACGGCTCAAACATCAACTGTCAAAGTTTGTCTCATTTTGCTGACTCCGATCACTGGTGCTGTAAGAGTATGCCTATAACATCTTCTGGCAATGTCCAGATCTCCCTTAACTTCCCCGACTCCATGTGGGGTAGGGAACTTCATTTTAAAATGGGCAATGGAAGTAACTGCTTGGAGTGCTGACAAAGTCGTCCTTCCAAGAATGGCATTGTAAGCCGAATCTACTTGCACCACGAAGAACTTGACGTTGACTGTCACTTGTCTGGGAGACTCCCCGAACACCATGGGCAGCTCTATTGTGCCGATTACTGGCACCGCTTCATTCCCGAACCCATATAATGGAGATTCCTGGCCAACCTCCAGCTTGATTCCCTCCAGGTTCATGCGTTGGTAAGCATGACTGTATAAAACATCAACCGAAGACCCGTTGTTAATCATAATTCTTTTTATATCAACGGGCCCTACTTGGGCAGTTATCACCAATGCCCCTTCATGAGGTTCAACTGAGTCAACTGGATAGTCCTCATCTGAAAATGAAATCAGAGACCCCGGATATAGTCGTTCTGTTTTAATCGGCTGTCTCTGCTACAGCCATCACCACATCTGAGGTGGATCTTCTGCGTTTTCCCGATGACTTTATGGGCATACCCCCACTTATGACATCAATGACCCGTCTCGGCTGACTCCCACTAGCCTCGTTATGATCATTCTTTTGGGGCCGAACCCCCTGTGGGACTGTTCTCCCGGCAACAAAATGTTGCTGTCGTCCATGTTGGATATTTTTCTCAATCAATTTCTTTAAATCTGGACATCCTTCAGCATCATGTCCTCTGTTCTGATGGTATTCACAGAACTGATTTTGAAATCCTTCATAACCCCTTTTACTCCGTGGGGGTTCATAAAACTGAGTACCCCTGATTTCATTCAGCACATGCACCCGATCAGTGTTCAGGGGAGTAAATTGTTTTTGTCCAAACCTAGGTTGGGCGGGTGGTTTATTCGCCTGATTATTGCCCCTCGGGCCCAACCTATCCATCACATCCGACTTCCCTTCCTTAGGTTTGTACTGTTCAGATCCCCTATGATTTTTGGACAAAGTAGTCATGGCCTCCTCAATGACAATGAAATTCTCGGCTCGTTCATAAGCATCGGCTAGATCCTTCGGTGGTTTGAACATTATATTCTTCATTAGCTTCTTTGATCTGTAGATGTCCAACCCCGTTGTGAAGAAGCTCAACGCCTGGGTCATATCCAGGTTTACTACGGCCCCTGCTGTCTCTCTGAATCTTTGCACGTACTGGCCAAGGGTCTCATCTCCCTTTTGTTTGATTTGCATCAACGATGCAGTCAGCTTACCCCTTCTTTTGTTGCTGCCGAACCGGTCATGGAATTTATCACACAGTTCCTTCCATGAATTAATGCTCCCCGGCGGCAGAGACACAATCCATTGTTTTGCTGCCTTCTTCAGAGTGGTTATAAAAATCTTGCACATCCCTGCATCTGAATGGTTGTAGTACCCCATCACAATCTCATAAGAGTTGGTATGATCGTAGGGATCTCCAGTGCCATCGAAAGACTCCAATGGTGGCAGCTTCATCTTCGGATCAGCCTTCTCCATATTGATCACAACTGAGAATGGAGAATTGGTATTGGTGGGCTTTGCTACTGCCTTTACTTCGGCCAGTTGTCGTTCCAATTCTACCATTCTTTTCAGTAAGGGATCATCACTATCATTAACTTTCTGAATATCAGGTTCAGCCCCTGAATTCCTTCTCGGGCTACGAACTTCCCAATCATCACGGATATAACCCGCACCTCTCCTCGGGCTCCGTATTTCCCGATCATCGGGCACATACCCCGAACCTCTCCTCGGGCTCCTGATTTCTCTTTCATCGGGCACATACCCTGAACCTCTCCTCGGGCTTCGTACTTCCCGATCCTTGGGCCCATATCCCGAACCCCTCCTCGGGCTCCTACTTCGGGCATGACGTCTTTGGGGAGATGGTGAACGCCTCCTTCGATCTGAATAAGTGGATCCCCTATCCCTAAAAGGGGTCGGCCCTCCACCTGCTTGCTCCGACTGTGGCTTTGGTGGGCCATATTTATTTTCGACTCCGTATTGTGATGTGGGTGGGTCATTCACCCGTCCCCGAACCCCTCTACTCTGGGGTGTCTGTACTCCAGACCCTTGCACTGTGTTCTGAGGCTCTTCATCTCTTTTCAATTCTGTCAGTAGAACAGCCCATCCTTCTTGCTGATGTTGAAGAGATAACATAGCCTCCTCTGCCGCTTTAATCCTCTGTCTTTTAATAGACTCCCTTTGCTCATGGAGATCTTCTCCCCCAACCGTGTGTTCCCGAACAGAATCTTGACGAATGATCCCTCTATCATGTCCCAAACCAGGAGAGTCAAAGGAAGACAAACGCTGACGAACTGAGTTAGAGTGTGATGCCATCGATCCTCCCCTTTGATGGGAAGGACCCAATCTATCCTTCACCGAGCCTCTAACCGTTGGTGTTGACGAACCTGTCCGCTCCACATGATTATTCTGATAATCCATAATCCTGCTAAACTTGATTCTTACTTCAACTGTGATTTTTCAAACAGAACGCCCCTCCTTCTAGCGCCAATGTTAACGCCAAATTTTGTAGCATCCGTTTAAATCACAAAATAACAAGTGAAATCAAACGTCAAACACAATTAATTAAGAGAAATTACTGTAAAGACACAAGAGATTTACGTGGAAACCCAAATCGGGAAAAAACCACGGGGAAAGAGAATAATTCACTAAAATGATGATGGTGTTTACAGATTTCTCTGGTAGTAGAGAGCTTGTATGCTGGAAAATTGGTTCTGTTTAAATAAGTAAGTAATCAGTTGTTCAGTAGTCTTTTTTCTTTCCTGTTGTTTCCCTTTTATATGCCCATGCAGCCATAATTGCTGGCATTAATCAACCAAATAAACGTCTCTCTTTCAAACAACCGTTATTCCCCAAGCAGTCTCTTCATATTCCAAGTAGGCTGACTTTTCTTCTTCCAAACAACCCATCCGTCCAAATGAAGGGTCCAATAGCCAATTCAGTCGGGCCCAGCCCAATGAATTAATAGGGACCAACCAAACAAACCAGTATGGGTCCAAACCCGGGCCCAAACTATCTCAGCCCAACATTGCCCCCCACTCTCCTATTTTTAAGAACCTTAAATAGGAGAGTAATTCAAACATTCTTATTTCCCTCGTAACTGATTATATCCAAACAGGCCCTAACTCCCCACGTCTGGCACACGATCATCACCCTCCTATCACGTTCCCCCAAATCTGCTTCCGTTTGATCTTTGAGCGCCTCCCTACACTCCCAAAACTGACGCCTATTGAAGTTCGTGCGCCTCCCTACACCCCATAACTGACGTCTGTTTGTATTATTTTCATCTATAAAAGCCCCAAAAGTCTTTTTCCTAACACACTACTCATTTTCTGAAATCCCCCTTTTCTCTCTCCTTTTTGTCTGAAAAATCCCCAAAAGTTTTTCTTTACCGGAATCTATGGCAGCTCAAGGTCATGCTTCTTCTTCCCAAGCCCAACCTACTTTTGATAGGGAAAAAGAAAATGCCATCCGTCGAGTGTATAGAGATGCCCTAGCAGCGAACACCCCGTCATCTGTAACCCCTGCCAAGCTTCAATCATTCCGCCATGAGTACCAGATCCCACTTCAGTACGAGCTCCGAGTTCCCCAACCTCATGAGAGGATGTTCTGGCAACTCGAGGGGGGCTGGATAGGAGTTTCATCCCTAACCCTCAAACATGGCGTCCGATTCCCTCTCCACCCTTTCATCACTGAGTTTCTAGGGTTTATAGGGATCGGGTTCTCCCAACTTGTTCCCAACTCTTATATTCACCTGATCTGCTTCATAGCCCATTGCCGAGATCAGAATGTGGATCCGGCCCTAGATCTGTTCTTAAGCTACTTCAAACTCATCAACTCAAAGGAAAAGGGATTCAAGGTCTTAACCCGATTCGCCAATCGGAAAGTCTGGATGGCCACCCCTCAAAGTAACAAAGGATGGCATTCCTCCTGGTTCTTCATCTGAGGAACGGATATCGTTCTTCTACCACCCTGGGGAGAACCGAGCAAGGCGTCCCTAGGGTTTGACCACATTGAGGATGTTCGGGAGGCCGATCTCGAAAAGCTTCTTTCTTCTATGCCGACCGACCTCTGGCCCAACAACCTTCTTTCCGACCAAGATTGGCTTTATGCTCATGGAAGTAAGTACCCGAATCATTCATAAAAATTAATTTATTTTAAACTGTCCATCTTATCCTTATCCATCTTCTGTGCAGTAGTACTTTTTCGCAGTTCGGAAGGGAATGGTTCAAGTCCTCCCCCGATCACCCGAGGACAGACCCAGGAGGGGCCTACCTTCATTCAATCTCCTGTCTCTTCGGAAGAATCCGAACCGTCTGCCGAACCACTGGTCCGAAGAAAGAAGAATTCTTCCTCTTCGGCAACATCGGGAGAAAACCCTATGGCTCAAGGAGCCAAACAAATCCAACAACAAATAGAGTCTGCCCCCCAGACTGAAGCCCGACCCGCATCGGGAAATCCTCCAATTACTTCAACAGCCTCAATCGACCAATCTTCGGATGCCTTAAAAAGAAAAGGCCCGGAGACATCCAAAAAACGGAGCGTCTTTGACATATCCGAGTCTGAGCTCCGAAAAATGTTGAAGACCAAAAAACAAAAAACTTCCCATTCACAACCAGATTCTTCCCAACCCCGAACTCATAAGAAGACCAAGCCCACGCCCGATCCGCAAAAAACTACAAACCCCGAACAACCAACACAACAACCTTCCGAGCCAATCAAAGAAAGAACACCCGATCAACCTCAACCATCTCCGGGGCAGACCAGTAAATCGGTTGGCAAACGACCAGTGGTAGAGGAAGCCGAACCCGTGGGAGAGCCGATACCTGAAGGTGATCCCTCTGCAACCGAGCCACCTCCGGAACAACCAACTGGTGAACCCCGTCCTTCCTTTTTCCCAGACGAAGCCAACACTAGCCTTCCATACACGGCTTACAACAGCTTCAACTTCCGAGCCGATAATAACGAATTCCACGATTATACCAATCGGGAGCTTATATATGCCACCGCCCTTCATCAAGGCCGGGTAAGAACTGCCTTTTAAGTTATTCCAAAAATTTCTTAAAGATTTCTAACCATCCTTCTTGATAATTCTCTATGTAGGCCTTGGCCACCTTCAGTCGTCTCCTTGGTCAGGAGTCAAGGAAGGAAAACAGTGACACAAAGGCCAAAAAGATGAAGACCAAGTATAAGGCCTTGAAGAAGAAGAACAAAGAACTGACCGCCGAGAACACCAACCTCAAAACATCCAACGAGAACCTCCAACAACAATTTGAGAGTGTTCTTGACATCAATAACCAACGGACAGAAGAGATCACCCGAATACAAACAGAGAATTCTGAAACGTTGAAGAACTTTCAGCAACAAACCGAAGAACTAACCAAGCTGAAAGAACAGAACGCTCAATTAGCCTCCGATATCCAACGCCAACAAACTGCCAACGAAATTCTAAGGGAACAAGCTCGCCTTGGGACCCCCGAACTTCGTTATCAGATCTTGGAAGAGTACAGAGCATCTCCCGAACTGCTGGATGAAATATTAAAACAGTTCCACAAAGGTTTTGAAGCTGCTGTGGCAAAGGCAACAAAAGCCGGTGTGGACCCTTCAGTTTTTTCCGATTCCGACTCTGACTCTCCCGAGGATAATAATTGACCCCAAACTGCAAAGTTTTTTCTTTGTATTTTTTCTTTATTTCTTCCATGTAATCCACATCAATCTTATCAATGAATATTTCGGGATTTTATTAATGTCTTGTGCAACAATATAGTATGTACTGAAATTTTCTTCAAAATTTAGCTAAGTACAAGTAACTAAGACATTCTACTCGACTATTGGAAATATTTTCTTAATCTAGTTGCATGCCAAAAATTCTTCAATTCAGACCCAGACATATCCCGAAGACGATATGTCCCATATTTTACAACTTCAATTACTTCATAAGGTCCTTCCCAATTTGGCATCAACTTACCAGTGTTCAAGGGAGTAGATGCTTCTGCTTCCCGGAGGACTAAATCCCCGACTTCAAAACGTCTTTGTTTAACTCTCCGATTATAGTGCCTTGCCGTTTTCTGTTGATATAAGGCCAACTTCATAACTGCAGCATCCCGAAATTCATCCACTAAGTCGAGGTTAAGACGAAGTCCATGATCGTTGTATAGTTCATTAAAATTAACTCTCCGAAAAGAAGGAGAGCCAACCTCAACCGGGATTAAAGCTTCAGTCCCGTATGAAAGCCGAAAAGGAGAATCCCCCGTAGTCGTTCGGGGAGTTGTCCTATATGCCCATAAAACACTTGGTAACTCATCGGGCCATCTTCCTTTAGCATCATCCAATCTCCTTTTGATGCCATTCAGTAGAGTTCTATTCGTTACCTCCACTTGTCCATTGGCTTGAGGGTGGGCAACCGATACCCTTCGATGCTGAATCCCCAAGTCAGATAAGAATTTTTCGAACTCAGCTCCTACGAACTGCAGCCCGTTATCGGATACAAGGACCATCGGGATTCCAAATCTGAAGACAATATTTTCCTTGAGGAAACGAATGCAATCCTGCTCGGTGATTCGCCGAAGTGGCTTCGCCTCTACCCATTTGGTCATATAATCAATTGCCACTATCATGTAAGAGAATTGTCCCTTGGCCTTCGACATCGGCCCCACCAGATCAACACCCCAAACTGCAAAAGGAATTGGGGAAAGAACTGAAGATAACTCTTCAGGTGGCCGATGTGCAACAGAACTGTTCAACTGACATTTGGGACACTTTTGCACAAACTCCTTTGCTTCCCGAAACATCGTCGGCCAATAGTATCCTTGACGGATGAGTTTATATGCCAATGACTTGGCTCCCATATGGTCACCGCAAATTCCTTCATGTACTTCCCGAAGAGCATACGAAGCCTCCGACGGGATAAGACACTTTGCCATGGGTCCCGAATATACCCTTCGGAACAAATCTCCATCAATCAAACAAAAGTAGGCACTTCTATATTTTATCGTTTTTGCCAAAATTTTATCACTTGACAACTTACCTTCGGCCAGATACTCTAAATAAGGAGTCAACCAGCAATTAGATCTTTCCACACATTTGACCTCTTTTTTCAGTATACTAGGTTCAATCAACTCTTCAATGTACACTGATCCCGATAAAGACTCATTCGGGGTAGTAGCAAGCTTTGACAGAGCATCAGCCACATTATTGTCATTCCGATCCACGTTTTGCAATGAATAAGAAACGAAGTATTGCAAAACACTCTTCACCTCGGATAGATACCTTGTCATTCTTGTTCCCCGAGCTTCATATTCTCCCTGAATCTGCTTTACCACAAGTTGGGAATCACTCATGATCAGCAAGCTCCTGACCTCCAAACTTCGAGCCAATCTTAGGCCAGCTAATATAGCTTCGTACTCCGCCTCATTATTGGTGGCTTTGAATTTAAACCGGATTGCTTGTTGGACTCTGAAACCTTCAGGACTTGTCAAAATTACCCCGGCTCCACTCAAGTCTGCTGTAGATGATCCATCAACATTCAAAGTCCAAGAATGAGAGGGATCTGGCTGCCCCCCAGCTATTAGTGTTACATCCGATCCCGAAGAACCGATTGTTTCTTCTTCGGAGAACATGCAGTCCACCATAAAATCGGCCAATGCTTGGCCCTTTATCGCCGTCCGAGGACGGTATTCAATCGTGAACTGGCTTAGCTCAACAGCCCAAGTCACCATCCTTCCCGATGCATCAGGCTTTTGGAGAATCTTCTTTAAAGGTTGGTCGGTGTAAACAATTATTACGCGACCCTGGAAGTAATGCCTTAGCTTTCTGCTAGCTATTACCAAGGAGTAGACACACTTCTCTAAGTTGGCATACCTCGTTTCTGCATCCCTCAAGGCATGACTAACATAGTAGACTGGATTCTGTCGGCCTCCTTCTTCCCGAATCAGTACAGCACCAACAGCCAATGCACTTACAGCCAAATATACATAAAGTACCTCCCGGTTAATTGGCTTCTGCAGCAACGGAGCCGAAGATAGATATTTCTTGATGTTCTGGAATGCATCCTCAAAATCCGAAGTCCAGTGAAATAATTTCTCGTTCTTCGGCCCTTTAAGAGTATCAAAGAAAGGCAAACATCTTTCGGCCGATCGGGACATGAATTGCCGAAGAGCAGCTATCCGACCTGCCAATCTCTGCACATCCTTAAATGTCTTTGGGGACTTCATATCAATAACTGCTTTAATTTTTTCTGGGTTAGCCTCTATCCCCCTCTTACTGACTAAATAACCCAAAAATTTGCCTGCACCGAGCCCGAAAGTGCACTTGGTAGGATTCAACCGCATATTATGATGCCGAACTGTTTGAAAGCATTCTTCCAAGTCATGTAGATGGTCATGCACCCTTGTACTTCGAACGATCATATCATCCACATAAACTTCCATGTTTCGACCAATCTGTTTTCGGAAGACTTTGTTCATCATTCGCTGATAAGTGGTCCCGGCATTGATCAGCCCGAATGTCATCCGGTTATATGCATAAATAGCCCGATGAGTAATGAATGATGTCTTCGGGATGTCTTGCTTCTCCATCAAAATCTGGTTGTATCCTGAAAAGGCATCCAGGAAGCTGAGTATAGCATTCCCCGAAGTAGCATCAATCAGCTGATCGATGTGGGGTAGAGGATAGAAGTCTTTCGGGCATGCTTTATTTAGGTCCGTGTAATCTATGCAAACTCTCCATTTCCCATTTTGTTTGCGGACCAGCACAACATTTGCAAGCCATTCCGGGTATTCAATTTCCTCAATAATCCCGGCATCTAATAACTTTCCCACTTCTTCATCAATTATTTTCTGGCGTTCGGGAGCAAAAATACGCCTCTTCTGAAAGACAGACTTCTTTTCGGGATCAACGGATAGCTTGTGAATGGCCACGTCTTCTGCCATCCCAGGCATATCTTGGGGTGTCCAGGCGAAGATATCGGCATAAGTTCTGAGTAGTTCAATTAACCCCCTTTTTAGAGTATCTTGCAACCCGGCCCCTATTTTAATCAGCTTCTCGGTATTCCCCGGAATAAGCTGCACATTTTCAGTTTCTTCAGCTGGAGAGGCCAATGGCTCAGTGAGTCCCTCCGTGAACGGCTCAAACATCAACTGTCAAAGTTTGTCTCATTTTGCTGACTCCGATCACTGGTGCTGTAAGAGTATGCCTATAACATCTTCTGGCAATGTCCAGATCTCCCTTAACTTCCCCGACTCCATGTGGGGTAGGGAACTTCATTTTAAAATGGGCAATGGAAGTAACTGCTTGGAGTGCTGACAAAGTCGTCCTTCCAAGAATGGCATTGTAAGCCGAATCTACTTGCACCACGAAGAACTTGACGTTGACTGTCACTTGTCTGGGAGACTCCCCGAACACCATGGGCAGCTCTATTGTGCCGATTACTGGCACCGCTTCATTCCCGAACCCATATAATGGAGATTCCTGGCCAACCTCCAGCTTGATTCCCTCCAGGTTCATGCGTTGGTAAGCATGACTGTATAAAACATCAACCGAAGACCCGTTGTTAATCATAATTCTTTTTATATCAACGGGCCCTACTTGGGCAGTTATCACCAATGCCCCTTCATGAGGTTCAACTGAGTCAACTGGA
This sequence comes from Hedera helix, assembly GCA_947179155.2. NCBI lineage: Eukaryota > Viridiplantae > Streptophyta > Magnoliopsida > Apiales > Araliaceae > Hedera > Hedera helix. The sequence continues at coordinate 58,585,990 of OX359265.1, read as the reverse complement.
TAGTCCTCATCTGAAAATGAAATCAGAGACCCCGGATATAGTCGTTCTGTTTTAATCGGCTGTCTCTGCTACAGCCATCACCACATCTGAGGTGGATCTTCTGCGTTTTCCCGATGACTTTATGGGCATACCCCCACTTATGACATCAATGACCCGTCTCGGCTGACTCCCACTAGCCTCGTTATGATCATTCTTTTGGGGCCGAACCCCCTGTGGGACTGTTCTCCCGGCAACAAAATGTTGCTGTCGTCCATGTTGGATATTTTTCTCAATCAATTTCTTTAAATCTGGACATCCTTCAGCATCATGTCCTCTGTTCTGATGGTATTCACAGAACTGATTTTGAAATCCTTCATAACCCCTTTTACTCCGTGGGGGTTCATAAAACTGAGTACCCCTGATTTCATTCAGCACATGCACCCGATCAGTGTTCAGGGGAGTAAATTGTTTTTGTCCAAACCTAGGTTGGGCGGGTGGTTTATTCGCCTGATTATTGCCCCTCGGGCCCAACCTATCCATCACATCCGACTTCCCTTCCTTAGGTTTGTACTGTTCAGATCCCCTATGATTTTTGGACAAAGTAGTCATGGCCTCCTCAATGACAATGAAATTCTCGGCTCGTTCATAAGCATCGGCTAGATCCTTCGGTGGTTTGAACATTATATTCTTCATTAGCTTCTTTGATCTGTAGATGTCCAACCCCGTTGTGAAGAAGCTCAACGCCTGGGTCATATCCAGGTTTACTACGGCCCCTGCTGTCTCTCTGAATCTTTGCACGTACTGGCCAAGGGTCTCATCTCCCTTTTGTTTGATTTGCATCAACGATGCAGTCAGCTTACCCCTTCTTTTGTTGCTGCCGAACCGGTCATGGAATTTATCACACAGTTCCTTCCATGAATTAATGCTCCCCGGCGGCAGAGACACAATCCATTGTTTTGCTGCCTTCTTCAGAGTGGTTATAAAAATCTTGCACATCCCTGCATCTGAATGGTTGTAGTACCCCATCACAATCTCATAAGAGTTGGTATGATCGTAGGGATCTCCAGTGCCATCGAAAGACTCCAATGGTGGCAGCTTCATCTTCGGATCAGCCTTCTCCATATTGATCACAACTGAGAATGGAGAATTGGTATTGGTGGGCTTTGCTACTGCCTTTACTTCGGCCAGTTGTCGTTCCAATTCTACCATTCTTTTCAGTAAGGGATCATCACTATCATTAACTTTCTGAATATCAGGTTCAGCCCCTGAATTCCTTCTCGGGCTACGAACTTCCCAATCATCACGGATATAACCCGCACCTCTCCTCGGGCTCCGTATTTCCCGATCATCGGGCACATACCCCGAACCTCTCCTCGGGCTCCTGATTTCTCTTTCATCGGGCACATACCCTGAACCTCTCCTCGGGCTTCGTACTTCTCGATCCTTGGGCCCATATCCCGAACCCCTCCTCGGGCTCCTACTTCGGGCATGACGTCTTTGGGGAGATGGTGAACGCCTCCTTCGATCTGAATAAGTGGATCCCCTATCCCTAAAAGGGGTCGGCCCTCCACCTGCTTGCTCCGACTGTGGCTTTGGTGGGCCATATTTATTTTCGACTCCGTATTGTGATGTGGGTGGGTCATTCACCCGTCCCCGAACCCCTCTACTCTGGGGTGTCTGTACTCCAGACCCTTGCACTGTGTTCTGAGGCTCTTCATCTCTTTTCAATTCTGTCAGTAGAACAGTCCATCCTTCTTGCTGATGTTGAAGAGATAACATAGCCTCCTCTGCCGCTTTAATCCTCTGTCTTTTAATAGACTCCCTTTGCTCATGGAGATCTTCTCCCCCAACCGTGTGTTCCCGAACAGAATCTTGACGAATGATCCCTCTATCATGTCCCAAACCAGGAGAGTCAAAGGAAGACAAACGCTGACGAACTGAGTTAGAGTGTGATGCCATCGATCCTCCCCTTTGATGGGAAGGACCCAATCTATCCTTCACCGAGCCTCTAACCGTTGGTGTTGACGAACCTGTCCGCTCCACATGATTATTCTGATAATCCATAATCCTGCTAAACTTGATTCTTACTTCAACTGTGATTTTTCAAACAGAACGCCCCTCCTTCTAGCGCCAATGTTAACGCCAAATTTTGTAGCACCCGTTTAAATCACAAAATAACAAGTGAAATCAAACGTCAAACACAATTAATTAAGAGAAATTACTGTAAAGACACAAGAGATTTACGTGGAAACCCAAATCGGGAAAAAACCACGGGGAAAGAGAATAATTCACTAAAATGATGATGGTGTTTACAGATTTCTCTGGTAGTAGAGAGCTTGTATGCTGGAAAATTGGTTCTGTTTAAATAAGTAAGTAATCAGTTGTTCAGTAGTCTTTTTTCTTTCCTGTTGTTTCCCTTTTATATGCCCATGCAGCCATAATTGCTGGCATTAATCAACCAAATAAATGTCTCTCTTTCAAACAACCGTTATTCCCCAAGCAGTCTCTTCATATTCCAAGTAGGCTGACTTTTCTTCTTCCAAACAACCCATCCGTCCAAATGAAGGGTCCAATAGCCAATTCAGTCGGGCCCAACCCAATGAATTAATAGGGACCAACCAAACAAACCAGTATGGGTCCAAACCCGGGCCCAAACTATCTCAGCCCAACACTTTCCAATTTAGTACTATGATGATGATAAGACTTGAATCATGTTGTTTCTCTTTCTATATGTGCCATCTACCCTCAACTACTATTTCACAAACGACCAAAAATACTGCTCCTAGTTACTATCAAACTTGTAGCTTCATGTATATTGAAACAAGACACGCATGCATGCGGCTATTATTCTCTCTGTTATCACCGTCAACAAAAAATGACTATTATTATTTATTATTATTATTATTTCCCTTGGATCCTTGACTAATGATTCGAAGCACATATTAGACCGCTAACCACAAGCATAAAAAGTTTTTACTCTGATTTGAAACTATAATTAATTGGCCTCACATATGCCATGTAAATATAATTACCGAGTAAAAGAAAGATGTGCAGATCCCGTTTTATTAAAGATACAATATCGAATTTTGTTTATTTATTTATTTATTATCTATACGTCACAAGTTGTGCTTGTAATTTGGTTTTATTGGTCAATTGTTGTAGATGGATTGGAATAACCCATAAATGTACGTGTGTATTCAGATTCAAAACACAAATTGTGTTTGGCAACTCAATTCTGAGCCTTTGAATTGTAATTAAATACTAAACTTAAATTGCTTTCAATTCTGATACTAAAACTTGGTTGCCAAACGTCTTTTGACTTGCAAGTTGTACTAAATTTAAGGTGCCATATTCCTTGTTTAACTTTGATTGTTTTGCTAGCTATTTTTCCAGAAGTTGGGTTCATTTATTATGTTCTGTATACATATCTTCAAAAAAAGAGAGGGGAAAAAAACTGGTATAGATACGTAACTGAATAATGAATGCTGTCAAATTACAATATACAAAAGCTTTCGTCATGAAGCAGGAAGAAGGGCCAGCCAAGGGAGCAGCTTGTCATGGACTGACTCTGGCCTATCATCGTGAGGGCAATGCCCTACCCCCTTCAAAACAGAGAGACTAATATTTGATGCTTGAGAAGGAAGAGAGGAAAAGTATTTACCAACAGGCCCATCAAGCGGTGTAAATGGATCTTCATCGCCCCACAATATTAGGACAGGTACAGTAATTTTAGGCATTAACTGCACTGGATTTGGGCCAGGAGGCCCTGTCACAATGGCAACAAAAGCATCAAGTGCCCCTTCCCCGTCTGCCGGAGTCTTGATAATCTCTACTAGTTCATCATCCACAGATTCTTTATTTGCATAAACAGATAACAAAATCTTCTTTAAATTCTCCCTCTGTTTGACTCTTTGAAAAACAAATGAAGCAATCCCTTTTTGCTTCAACAAGAAATCAATAAACCAAAGCAGAGGCAATAAAAGTTTAATCCTCCAATCATCAACAATGGCCTTATTATTCATACCCCCTGCACAATTTAACAAAACAAGGCCTTTGACCAACGACTGAGTGGAATCGGCCGCAGCAATTACACAAGCAAGACTACCAACAGAGTTTCCTATAAGCACAGTTGGTTTTTGAACAATTTCATTCAAGAAATCTAAAATTAACTCGGCCCATTTCTCCGTTGTGTATTCATAGCCTGCGGGCTTGTCAGAATCACCAAACCCAAGAAGATCAATTGCATAAACGGTGCGATTTTGAGCTATTACCTTGATGTTCTTGCGCCAGTGGGGGATGGATGCACCAAAACCATGAACTAGAAGCACGGGATGATTTGAAGAAGATTCTTGGGCAGCTTTATAAACAAAGTAATTAATGGAGTGGCCTTTCCATTCCCATTTACTGGAATTGTCCTTTAAATCAGTCACTTGAACTATTGAATCACTTGTAGTAGTAGTAGAGGTAGAGGAGGCGGAAATAGGAGTGTTGCTTCTGATGAAGAGAAAAGGCTTAGGCTTAGGCTTTTGCTTTTGCTTTGGGTTATTTTGATAACAAGAAGGATGGGGTTGATGGGTAATATTGCCATAACGGTAGATGAATGAGGGCCTCCCGCCGGCGGTCTTTTGCCGGAGATTGGCTGGAATTTTTGGTGACAGTGAAGAATGGAATGGAGGATTTACTGTCATCCCCATAATATTATTCTTGTAATGCAAATGGATAAAGGCCAATTGAAAGTAGTGGGTGTTTTCTGCAGATTATCAAAGTTGGATTCCGGGCGTAGCATAGCCATCCATGCGTTTTGGACTTGGCCCTTATCCTGAATATTCCTGATACGCCACGCCACGCTCCGCTCACTTTAGTTTATTAGTCAGTCCGTGTCGTTTGAGTGCCGCTAGATTAGCGTTCCTTGAGCCAAATTCGTGCTTTGACTAGCCGGTCACAGGTCTTTCTCTAATATGACTAACTCTGGCGGTAGAGGGAGTGCCACCCCGACTTGTGTGTCCTCCTGCTCTAAACTTGTTTGTATTTATGTTGTGTTTGTGATGTGAATAAAAGTTATCGTTTTCTTTGAAAAAAAATTGTTTAAGTCACTTTTTTTGGCATATTTTATACAATAGCTGATTATATTTGTAAAAATTATAATTATTAAGTTGAATTTATTAAAAATATAAAATTTGAATATTCTATTAAATTAATTAAATGTTTGTTAATTAATTATCAACGTAACAGAATGAAAGAAAAATAAGAAATCAAAATATATGACTTGGACAAATTAAAAGAGATACATAAGACGAAAGAAAAAGAATAGCTGGCGGCCAAGAAAAGAAAATTCTGAGATTTTTTTTAACCTTTTCTTCACTCTCTTCATCTTTTTGGGTTTCATTCCTATCGGCGAATTGTGAAGGAACGGAATTATTGTACACTGGATAGTAATTGGTTCTGCTCTAGAAACATTTTTGGGAACATAATAATAATAATAATAATAATAATAATAATAAAAGTTAGTCTAGAAAAAATGATGGATGCATCAGGTTGTAAAAACTTGTGTCTTGAACATTTTATTGCCCTTAATTTACTACCAAATTTATCCCTTTCTTCTTCTTTAGGAAATGATCTACCTAAATTAACTCCTTAGAATCAAAATAATCTCTCTCTCTCTCTCTCTCTCTCTCTCTCAGAGTTAGGGTGAAATGTAGAGAGTAGTGTGTGTATATTAAATAAAAGCAATAAAAATGAGTGGTTGAGGGATCAAGTTTTTCATGCTACTGCAAGTACGTACTAGATGCCGAAACGTTTCTGTTTACAGTAAAACACATTCAGTCTCCAAAAAAAGGTAATGAGTAATCGAACCCTTGAGAGAGACGGACACCCACCAAAATTGTCCTCATTTAGACAGGCATACCCATACTAGCTATAAGACAAATTAAATATTGTTCCTATACCAGCCTTCCATCTTCATTCTACTCTCAAAATCAAACTTTTATTTAACTTTTAAATTTTATTTTTGTGTGTGTGTGTGTGTATATATATATATATATATATATAAATGCATATTTTGAACTGAATGCTTGCTTGAACTATATAAAAGACTTCATTAAATAAATTAATTATGCTATACAAATTATCTTGCCACTTGGGAACTATAAAAGAATGAACTGTACGTACCCTAATGTAGTTAACATCTTAGGAAAATTATGATAGTGTTGTAATTTTGTCTCTCTCATGCACCTAATAGATATATCTATCATTTAGACTAACTCAACTTCTTTTAGAAAAACTTGACATCCATCCTCTCTCTCTCTCTCTCTCTCTCTCTCTCTCTCTCTCTCTCTCTCTCTATCTATCTATATATATATATATATATATATATATATAGGATGACAGAAATAAAGTGTGATCGCAATTCGCATTATATAAACTCGGCTTAGGGTCGTCATATATATCAAATTTTGAATTTGATTGGAGTTTAAGACTGATTATGTAGTTTTATTTATTTATTTATTTATTAATTATCCTAATTTAGTTTATTATTTATTTTTGACGAGTTGCATTTGAGATTACTTTTTTAGGTTTTAAGCGTTATAATTAAATTCTTTTGTAATTATAAATTAGGGAGGAATTTGATTATCGATAATTTTTGCTGAGATTTTTTTTTTATAAATTTGATTTTTTTTTTAACGAAATTGGTATGATATCTAAACCTACTATGAATATTTGTGTCAATTACTATCATTAAAGCAAAATTTTGAACAATGATAAATATGTTCATCATGGACACGGAAATTGAAACATTAAAATTATTGTGATTTCTAGATTCTCAAAGTTGGTTTCCAGGCAGCCTGATGTTGAACCTTAAAATTTGTCTTTGTGCTCAACATACCCTTCACCCTAATATATATATATATAAAAGTAGTCCCACTTTTGTCAATGTCAACCAGTTATTAGATGCCACTCTTTTAATCCCTCTCTTTTTCTGTGGGGAAAATACCAAAATTGTAGTAAATTTTTGGAATTAAGTAAGGCAACATTATATATATAGGGGTCCCACATGCCCAAAACAATTCCAATTCCAAATGTTGCACTTGAAATAGAAGACAAAAGAGCTACCACCACTCCAGCTGTTTTTCCTATACTTTTTACATGCATATTTTTTTCTTTATCCAAGTACACTATTTTTTGGGCATCTCTCCCTTTCTGGAATATTTATTAATTCTTTTTAAACACAATTCGGGCACTCTGAAAAAGCCATGCAGCTGCAAAGCTTGGAAAAAATAAATAAAAAGGAAACATGTACATGTCTACTAGATTCATGCCATCGCATTTCTTAGCTCAACATAAGCAATTCCTAAACACAGCAATTCCGGACAACATAATTCCATACATAATTTAGTCGCAACTAGCAAAATTACTTGTGAGTTTTTAGTGTATGTTTAATTACTCGGCGTTTAAAAATTTAAATACATTTAAAATTTATATTCGTCTAATTACAATTTAATTATTTTAAACATAATTTATTTAATTTATAAATATAATATTTAGTCCTTAAATACAACATACAACGTATTAAAATTGATGTGATGAATTTAAAGGTGTAAATGCTATCGCGAGTAGACAATATTATGTTTTATTCATATTAAAATCGGAGTCTACTTTCGCACAATTACGTATATGTGATGAGCTGATCAAGCAACAAATGAAGTTGCATGGAGCTTTCCTTTTTATATTTTGACCTTCCCCCCCTCCCTAAAGTGGGAATTTAAGGTTGTATGTACTGTCTGTCAGTCAGTCAGTCTGCTGTTGAGGGGGCATGCATCCATTGGACATTAATTTTTTTACTGAATAACCAAAAGAGGGCATATATATATATATATATATACTCCTCTTATTAGTGATTGTGTTCTTGGAGGATTGTAATAGTTGAAATTCTGATCATAACCTTTTGGAATACTTTACAGCTGGCCCTCAACTCCATTGGTCAGCATTAATTTAATTTCATCAATTATATTTCTATCCAACTTGAAAACTATTTGACCTTTGAATTGTTAAATTAACAATTAGTAGTTCTGAAAGTGAGATACATAAAAAGAGTATATTTTTAGTAATTAATAACGCCATGTCTTCAAATTTACCCTCTATGATTATGTAATCGTACTAACTATACTATTAAATTAACAAGTTATATTTCTACGAGTACAAATTAAGCAAATATATATTCTTAATATTACTGAAATTTATGAATAAGATTATTTTTATGGAATGAATTAAAATTTATAAAGCAAGTATTATTTTATATATAACCTTTTTAAACGGTCTTATTACATTCTCTAAATTCAAATCTTTGTATTTTATTTTCCTGTTAGTTACCGGTTGCTATTATTTCGTTTTTCAACAAATATGCTATCATTTATGCGATAATATTAGTGGTTTTATATTTTTAGTGTTAAACGAGTTTTAAATAATATGATATTAAATATTTTAATAATAATTTATAATATAGTTAATTACATAACATCACCTCAATCAATAATAATAATAATAATAAAATATTTTTTTAGGTAAAAAATTGGAGATCCTTACCATTCATTACCTTATTCATAAAAAGCAAAAAATTCAACGAGTGAAACAAAAACTGACTGGCTTATCGAGTGGTCGTTGGTAAAAGTAGCACAAAAAAAAAAGAAAAGTGACTGGCTGTATTTAGAAAAAAAAAACTGGCTGGCTGGCTGATCTGGGAGGCTGCAAAGCTGAAGTGTATGTCACTTGCTTCAGAATTGTCATCACTCTCCTGTACCGGCTGAAATTACTGCTGCAATTAATTACATAAGCATAAGTACGAGACTACAAGATTTAAATATTATATTTATTTTAATTATAAAAAATTATTTAATATTCTTAAGATATTATCATATAATATTTTAAGTTAATTATATTTGTCATTTCAATATATACAATAAAAAAATTTATTTAATAGTCATGGGATAATATCACGTGGTATCTCAAGTCAATAAAATCTTTCTATTTTAGTAGTGTCTCACTACTTGCAACTATGGACCTACTGAAATAGAAATATTTCATTGATCTAAAATACCACGTGAATTTATCTCAAGATCACCAATTACTCGTGCAGTGGGTCATGGGACACCACGTGACAATACCCCAAGAGTACTGAATAATTTTTTCTTAACTATTAAAAAATAGGATATAAAATTAAAATTCGTTTTATGTCTCACTTTTTAATTATTAAAATGAATATAATATTTAATTTTGTGTTTGAATATTGTGTATATATATTTGTCTATTACATAATTACTATTTCAAGTATACACCGATCGACGTAGATTATATTGAGCAACAACATTAGATACTTCCACTCAATATTTTCATAATCGGACCGGTTATCAAATCGAAAAAGGTATCGGGTGAATAGATCACTGGTTCAACTAGTGGTCGAGCTGTTATTGAATTAATGACGTCATAAATATATATAAAAAATATTATTAATAATTAATAAAATATTAAAATATTTAATTTTTTATAAGCTAAAATATAGTAAAGTTATGTTATAATATTATTAAAAATATTTTTATAAGAATTTTTTTTAAAACATTTTAAAATTAATTCAATCGGGTCAATTAACCGATTAAACCAATGATCAATCAATTTTTAACTAAATTAATTAAATTAGTCCAAATCAAACTGGACAGTAGATTGATTCCCTATTCAACCAATCAAACTAACCAGTCCGATTTCGAATTTGATAACATTGTTTCTACTTGAGTATTTAATTAGAATATTAAAATATAAGAGAGAAACTCATATATTATTATATTAGTATTAATCTATTTTATCAGTTGTAGTTTGAAGTTTCAACTTCATTGTAATTTATATTAGACATAAAATTAGTCAATATGTAAAATATATATATATATATATTTTTTACTGTAAACTCAAAAATAAATAATAAAGTATATGGAGCAGATATTTCTACTTCAGGGATGTTTGTTTTGTACAGACAACATCTCAACACATCTTAATAAATATCATTCATATAGTTAATAAGACTGTTAACTATTGACTTTTGTGGCGAGGGAATTGATATTTTTTTGAGTGTGTTTTATTTGATTTAGTTAAAATATTAAATTAATATTTTTGTAAATAGATTTTATTTAATTTTATAAAAATATCAACTAATTATATGTATATTATTGCCAATGGCATAATAAAATATTAGGATTAAAACAAAATCATCATCATCATCATGTTATACTTCCCAGAAAATGATATTATAAATGTCTATCGGACCCTAATAACCAACAAAAACAGATTATTTCCCCCCCACCCCGTCTCTTCTTTCGCTCTCTACATTACGCCTGTTTCTGCCCCCCTGTTTTCCCTCTGTTTTCTAGCTAAAGGACTTGTACTCCATCGAAGCAGCTCTGCTAGTTTTTACAAGAGGTGCACAAAATGTATGCCGAAACTGGGCTTCTTTACCCTTATTACCAGAATTTCTCACTAGAAGTTCCGCCTCTTGACGAGTTCCGGCACTCGCAGAAAACCAGTGATTCAATGGTAATTTCATTCTTTCTATCTATCATCTTTATACCTTTGTCATCTTTAATTTTGGTTTATGGGCATTTTCTTTCGCTAGCTTTAGTGCAGAGTTTCGGCTTCGATTTTGATTTGATAGGCACTATAGGGTTTCTGAATGCTTGGATGGACTTTTGAACTTCAAATTGAAGCCCTGTGGATGTGAATTAATAAAAATTTAATTGAGTGTTTTTTTTACTCTTCTTCAGTTGTGGGTTTTAATTTGAATTATACTTGTTTAAATCGAACAGACGGGAATCCCATTTTTTTACCTTGTGAAATTGAGGTGAATTAGCACATAATTAAAATGAACTGAAAACAGTTTAAGATTAGATTCTTCATTTTTATATTTTTCATTTTTTCTTGGCAAACAAACAAAGGCATTTCCAGTTTTCTGCTTATGAAAGTTAAAGGGAATGGCAATATTTTCACAATCACGGGCTCTTTGTTGTCTTTTCTCTTTTCCATTTTTCATCAGTGGGAAGGACAAGTTGGCCACGGATTTTCTTTTCTACCCCCCATCTTTGATCTTTCCGTCTATCAAATTTCTGATGCCAGGTTGAGGATTAACTTTTTACCGCACTTAGAGAAATTTAAAAATGAAAAAGTTGGAGAAAAGCAAAAGATATGCTACCCCTTTTGTTGTTATTATTCCGTGATATTTTAGGTTGAAATACCAATTATGTGAAAAGGAGTTTTACCTTGGAAAAGTTGCACTAGATTTCTCTCCTGTTGAAAGTGCTTATTTTCTACAGTCATGCACTTCGAATATTTGAAGGGCTGAACATTTGGTTACTTGAAGGGAGTGAAAGCAGACAAATTAGAAGATCCTTCTAATTGAGGAAAATCTTTGATCACCTGAACATCAGATGGTTAATTTATTTCCACTTTCTTCTGACTCTATATATTTCAAATATCTTGTTTGCTTAAACAATATACTGAATCTCCAAAGATGTGCTTAGTATTCTAGAGTTCATCTTTAAATTTGAGCCTAGTATCAATATAAAGCATATTAGTAGACAATGACTTCGGCGTATGCTATGCTTTCCTTTGCTCTCAATACTTGTTGATTTTATTTCCTATTATGGTATCTGATTCAGGCCTCCACTATATTGGAATATGACCTTGGGGCAGAAGGGGATCTTTTTAAAGCTCTGGAACCGATTATTGAGGAACCGATTGTTGGCCTTGATCCTATGACGGCTTCCATTTCAATGATTTCTGGTGGAGAAGATGCCATCTCCACACAAGCACTAAAGGTTGCTGATATTGAATTAATGCAGAACGAGCAACTTTTGAGTGAGGTTTTTTGTGAATTCAAGAAGGATCTCTTGGCAAATGAAGCTACTGGAACACAACTTTCCGAGGTCATGCAAATCCAGATTCCTATTGCAACAGACGAAAACCCTATTGCAGAGGAAAAAGTGCTTCCACAGGGAAGTTTACTGAAAAGTGTTAGCTCAGAGTGTCTAAACACAATGGAGTGGATACATGGAAATCCAACGAGGCCAAATTTTCTGGATTTTCCTGGAATGAACTTTGGGGCTGTTTATGGGATGCGAAGGTCATTCAGTGAAGGAGACATAAAGGTCAAATTTAATTATTTTCCCCATAGTCTTTTCAGCCTTTCATCTCTTTCTATTCCTTTTCTTTCTTATCTCTAGTTATCTAAAATATTTATGAGTTGAAACCTGCTAAGTGGTTCTGTTGAAAGTATGATAATGAATATGAGGAATATGTGCTTAGTGAAAAAATCTAGATGATATTATGAGCTCATGGATATTGAAAGGGAATAGGGATGTGAAGAATAAGAAGGAAACAAAAGTATGAACGACATTAAAAATGAATAACATGTTTCTAAGAAAAGCATAGTAGTTGTGGTATTTTAAAATTATAATGACTAGTTTTAAACCAATATAGATTTCCTTGTGCTCTTTAGATTACCTTTTAGCCCTGTCAATCTCTTTTATGCACATTGCACTCCAACATGGGTGGAAAGGGGAACTCAGTAATAACAATTTGGAATTTTGGATATACATGGAGAAACTTGTACTCATTATCATGTGCAGAACAGTTTAGGGTTAAATGCTTTTTAACTCACTATACTTTAGGTCAACTTACAAACGCCTAAATATATATTTTTTCTTAGAGTCAACTAACTCAACTTTTATTTTCTTACAGAACGTTACAAAATCCGTTAAATCACGTTGACTTTAAACGGTTTAACACATGTAATTCCACATAAGAGAGAGAAAGCTGACATGGAACTCTCATGTATAATGTAGCTAGGCTAAAGTGGAAATTAAAAAATTATGAAAAAGCTTAAAGAAATTTGTTTAAAATAAAATATAAATCAAAAAAGCAAGAAAAATAATATTTACTTATTTTTGTAATTAGTATCAAATGTGTTCTTATGTAATTATTAACAAATATAAATAAGGAAATTATAAAACATAAAAATTACAAGTATGCTAAATTAAAAGTCTTTTCAAAATGAATTCTTATTGATTTTTTATACGTACATATTTTTAAGTTCTTATTGACTTTATAAGAAAATACATGTATTTTCTTCCAATTTGAAACCCACTATTCCTAATCATATGAGTAATAATGTGATTCATCCAAATAATAATCTAATAAACCTGCAGAAACAAATGGAATAGCCTCTCAATCTGTAAACAACCCCTTCAAGAAAACATTGCCTATCTTGGATATGTCACCTGAAATCTTCCATTCCTCCATTGTAGGAAGTTTCTTCTTCGCCTGTCGTCACCATGGAAGTGAAATGGGAGAGAAAGTGAAACGTAGAAAGAGGCAGATCGCACCATCGCTGCAACCACTCGAGGTCAAAACCTAAACTAGTGACGATCTGAGTTTGAAAACCCAAAATCAATCAGATCTTAAACTTTATAGATGTCTTTTTTGAAATACAAGAATTCTTATTATAACTCATCATCTTCACAATCTTCTTCTCTCTTGGAAATTGAAGATGTAGATGAAGGAAGAAAATTAGAGGAAGAATATGAAGAAAAAACATTAAAAATATCCCTTTTTTTATTTTAGATCTATTATTTATTAGGATAATAGTAGTTGGGTCTGGTCGGATATTCATGAGTTTGGGGGGGTAAGTTTATTTGTATGGGTGGGCTATAGATGACGTGTAAAAAACTATTAAAAAAACATTCCAACTAGGATTCTGTGCATACGTGGCACTACCATGTCAAACTTCTGTTAAAAAATTTAATGACCAAGACTGAAATTCAAAATTCTACAAGAAAATAAAAGTTAAGTTAGTTGACTGTAAAAAAAAAAGTATAGTTAGGCATTTGTAAGTTGAAAGTATAGTGAGGTAAAAAGAATTTAACCCAAACAGTTTATCTCTGGTGAAACTAGATTCCAGTTGGGAGGTGACGTTATTAATCAGTCGGTCAAATTTCATAAACAAAGCACGTGTAATTATTTGAAGTGTAGCAGGGTCAGTCAGTTAATTTTTTATAATTTAGAATTCCTGTTTTGAATAGAAAAGGAGATTTTCATGCTGGTGTTTGACGCTGCGGGTATGGTAGCATATGTACTTCCCGAAAGTAAGCACATCAATAAATGAACTCCTTAGGAACCATTGCTATTGAAGAGTGCTTTGACCAATGCTGCAAAGAGATAAGCTGTGAATCAGGTTGTTAAATATTATTTTAACTTAATATATCAAGCTTTAAATTCATTACGCTTGGCTCGTTTACCCTTCTAGAAACATCTAACTGAGCAGAGCCAAGTACAAGTAATTTGAGCTTATATTCTCATTAAGTGTCCATTAACTATGCAAAGCCAAACTTGATAAATTAAAAAATATTCAATATATGTTTACAAGCTTTTGTTTTTTACCTCATGAACTGATAGCCAAGTCGAGGTCCAGTAACTTGGTTTCTTTTGAAGCCTTATAGTCCAAGTAGCAGCTATACAGTCTGAACAACAACAACATTAATCCCAATGTTTAAATTCCTCAATTCTTAGGCTCAAGCTTGGCCTAATTTTTTATTTGGGTTAGAACCTTCAGCATTTATTGGTTTTGTGACAAAGTCTACAAACTAAAAAAAGTTTAGACGTCTCTGATCATTTCAGCAGGAATGAGCTGAGCCATTGATACTGAGTTTTTATGACAGACTATCGTCATCCAATCACCCCGTGGACAGGCACAAAGTTTGGGCAATTGCACCTCTGAAGATCGCAGGGAAAAACTTTCTAGATACAGGACTAAGAAGACAAAGAGGAATTTTGGCAGGAAAATCAAGGTAATTTCTGTAATTGCCAATTTATCCTGTTTTATTATCAAATCTGTCAGCAGCTGTAAACTTGAGTGGTAAGTTAGGTGTGGCAGTTCCCAATGCCAGACAGTACAAGACGTAACCTGACATGGCATTAGATAGCGTGGTTTAAAGTTCTACAATTATGTGTAATAAACATGTTTGGCACGTGCGATATATTGGTCCATTTAGGAAATCAAGTCTCAACACATTTAACATGCTTTGACACAGTATGTTAAGTTGATCAATATAACCTAAAATTGGTCCGAGCCTATTTTAAAAGAAAGTTTTACCTCTTTTTGGAAGATATTCTACACAACTATCATATGACAGTCAATGTTTATATTGATGTTTAAAGTCCTAAGTAGTTTTCATTTCAGCTGTTTTTTCCAGAGATTCAATCTATTTTACTATTCCTACAGATTTTTCAGGTTAAAATGGATTAATAGATTTGTTTTCCTTACTTAACTTGGGTTAGGTAGATCGTAGATGAGGTTTAAAACAAATTTGAAAATTTTCTCATGTGCTCATTGCTAAATCAATCATTGATATTGTCAATTCTCTATTTGTTAATAGACCTTATGAGATGGAAATATTACTCATTCCGTTTCACACAAAGTGTCTCATTTTAACTCAATTGACAAAATATTTAATTTTAAAATTGGTGTGAATTCATTTGATTTTAGTGAATACAATCATCAATATTATAAACTATTTAAAAAGTACGACTAATTACTTTGTTTTTAAAATATAAGTGATCGCATCAATTTTAAATTTTAAGATTTCTGAAATGACTTTATAAAGTCAAAAACAGAAATGGAGGGAGTATTGGCTATAGGAGCATTACTGTATGAAGGTTACTCATGCTTCCACAGTTCAAATATGATGATTGAAAAGAAATTCCCCTCTTCAGTCATAAATCTATAATTTCACACGAAACAAAGTAGGCAGAAGCTGCTTAGATAAAAAAATCATGTGGGAACTTTCTCACCAAACAATTCACTCGTGGCTTTTTTCTTTCAGTATGCTTGCAGGAAGGCTTTGGCCGACAGCCAGCCAAGGATCCGCGGGAGGTTTGCAAAGACGGACGAATCTGACATTTCAAAAAGTAACAACTGTTAACTCCGAAACAATAAGAAGAAAGATAAGAGTGTAGTTCAGTCTGATGAGATAATGAAAGAGATCAGAGTTACTGCAAGTTTGGCACATGCTCCCATAAAAATTAAGTAGTTTTTTCTCAATAAGCTGCAACCCCAGCTTCTGCAAACTAGTTGGTCTCTTATTAGCTGGAATGATCACCTCTGTAGATCAAAATGTTCAAATGCAGTTGTATACAAGTGTTTGTGAAAATAAAGTAAGTCCAATGCTTGTAGTTCAATTATATGATATGAATCCCATATTCCTTTTAAGTTAAGGTTTTGAAAGAAAAAAGAGAAGGGTATGATTTGTATTCATGGTACTTGCATATTAATATATGTAGATATGTAGATGACTGGTAATCTAAAGAGAGGTTCCAAAGGTCAATTTCAGCTCGTAAATCATTATGGTGAATGTTGTGTTATATGATATGAAGCAGTGGTAACATATTCTCCCACGTTTTTCACATAAAAAGAATTCTATTTTTTTTTTATGGATTTAGCCGTAGAAACACAAAAAAATGGGCCAGTGGCCCACCCCGCCAGTGTAAGCGCCGCCTTGATCTTGAAGCCAAAAACATGAACTCCCAAAGAAGAAAACAAATATGCTTTAAACATCTGGTGATGACTGAACTCCTCACAAAAGATTTAGCTCAGAGCAAATAAATCGTATAATGCACTTCATAATAATTAACATTCGCATTTCACATATAAGAGAGAGCCGAACCTTTCTTCCTAAGTTTTCATTCGATGTTGACTCTGTTGAGTTCGCCACCATAAAATTCAGTAGTTACACCGACTTGTTTGATGTTATACTTCAATTTTGTTCTTCAAAAAGGAACTCCGGCTCTAACAAAAGCTAGATCATACCTCATATTTTTCTCTTTGTATCGGATTGTCTCGCTATACCTTCTACATGTTACATCGGCTATAACAAAAGCTATATCAAGAAATAAAGTACCTCATATTTTTCTCTTTGTATTGGATTGTCTCACTATATCTTCTACATCTTGACTAGCAACAAACCATGACGACTTGACCAACTCCAGGTCTAACAGAAGCAAGTCCTACAATTGTTTAATATTTGAGAAGAAAATAAAATAAAATTTAAAAACGTAATTATGATAAATTTGTAAATTCCCTGTATTTGCCCTTTTCTTTTGAAGTAGGTCATTTGTATCAAAAGCTCCTCCCTCTTCCCCCAATTCTCAATTTTCGATAAATAAATATCCCAATAAAAAAATATTACATGTTTACTTTCATTAATCATATGATTAGTTTTATATCTAATGAAGGTACCAAATCCAAAAATATAAAATAAAAATAATTCCACATAAAAATGAATTGTTGTGGGATATAAAAGTCAAATTAAGCAATTAACAAACTCCAACTAGAAAAGTTTTATATTATTCCGTATTTCAAATAACGGTTTACTAAGTCTCCTCATTAACATCTCTTCTTGACCTTTAAAATCCGAAGTCATGTTCACGACTAAAACTTTCTTCCTAATTTGTTCCATTCACGTCCAAACCAAATGCATCGCGAACCAAAAACCGTGTCTTATACTTCCTAGCCCGGACACAGATCACCTCAAACCAAAATTAAACTGTACGAGTGAAAAACAACACCCTACTCAATTTTGAATCTTGCTTCTAGATGAAGAAGCTTCATATGAATTTTTAGGTATAGCTAGCTATTTTAACTTTTAATTTAATCTAAGACCAAACTAATTGGTCCAATTATCAAACCAGTTCCCAAAAAAAAAAGAGGCCAAATTCTTTCTCTCGGTCGTGGTTTTTACATCGCCGGAGAATTCTCTGGTATGCTCCTCCGTTCATACCTTGTTTTCTTGTATTCTCTCGCGTGTCACATCACAACGTCTCTCCAATCACCCATAATAGTCCAACAAAGAAAATGGTGGAAACTCCAGTACTAATTTTGGTCACAAATTCGAGAAAAAAAAAAACAAACAGAATTCTTAAAAGAATTGGTAATATATTATATGAATATGCTGTATAGCAACTCCGATCATTCCACCGGAGAAACGTCTATAGAATCACAAGAATCATCTCCATATCATTAAATTTGTCAAAATATTCAAATTCCCATGCATTGTATTCGTCAGGGACATTATCTCGAATGTCTTCACAGAAACTCGGTACGTACGACATTAAAATTCTAACCAAAAACACACACACCAAAGTATCTTGAATAAACCGTTGAACAAACAAATTAAATTACTACACATTTAATTCCACGAAATTAAACAACCCAAAACCTTAGCCTGAACAAAAATTAATAACACCCATCTATTTTCCGTTTCCAATTTTCTTTCAACACAATCATATCTCCACCGATTTCCCCCCCAAAAAATCGTATCTCCACCAGATTACAATCTGCTACGTACAAATCTGCAACGAGTCTCCAAGCAAAAATTAAAAAAAAAGAAGGAAGAAACATAGTAATTAACACGTCGAGCGCATTTGATCATTATACTACTAGTATTCCAATTACTATACCGACCAAAGTCATCCTCCTTAGCTTGGCATCTTTCTTGCTTTCTCTAACTTTCAGTCTAGAGATATATACATATACATTCTGTATCTATATCTACGTAGCCAAAAAATTTTCCATGGAATTTATCAATTATCTAATTTTTTTTTCTTGACGAATTTATATATATATATATATATATATATATATATATATATATATATATATATAATACGAATACTACTCGGATACTCTTATGATATATTATAAAATTGGTCTTTTTCTCTCTCCTCGACTCGATAGCAGTTAGACAGAAAGAGAGCTTCGTCGAACAGAGATCCCTATTCAAAACCTCTCTCTTCTCTGCTCTCCGGATTACAATTCGCTATTTCCCTTATCAATTAACCATCGTTTTCTGCTAATTCCATTCTCATTTCATCTTTTCATGTTTATTTATCGCGAGAGAGTCCCCTTCCTCGCGTGGGAGTCAAGTTTTCTCGCGGCTGGAGTCTTTTTTTCCGATTGGGGATTAGGGTTTCGAATTGAGAAAATTAAGGATTTGTTTTAGCAATTGGGTTATCTTTTGGTTTTGTGTTTGTGAACAGAGGAGAGGAGATGATAATCAAGCGCAGCTTGAAATCAGTAATGCCGAGTATGAAGCGGTGCCGACTCAGCGAGTCAGGCGCTGAGGACGATGAAAGCTCCCAGAATCGGAAGAAACGCAAGGTTAACGGCTATTATCCTCTGCACCTTCTTGGAGAAGTCGCCGCTGGAATATTTCCGCTAAGTGGATACGGAATTAATCGTGTATTAGGAGCCTGTGCCGGCGCCAGTATGACTCCTACACCGCCGTGCGCGGAGTTTTCGTGCTGGCCCGATGAGGTGGACTCTAAATCGAAGACCACCAGAGATGGCATGAACATGAACAATGATCGAGTAGCGGCTGAGGCTCCACGGCCGCCATTGGTGAGGACTTCGAGAGGGCGAATTCAGGTACTCCCTTCTCGATTTAATGATTCGGTTCTTGATAATTGGAAGAAGGAGAAGTGTAACTCAAGTGTTCGAGAATCGAATGTGGACCCTGAATTCACTCCTTTTAAGGGGAAATATAAAAGTGCGAAAAACCCCAAACCTGGTGGATGTTTTGGAAATAAGTTGCTGAGTGAGGATAAATTTGACTATCAGTGCCACAAGCCTTCCTCATTGTTAGAAGAAGAAGAATTGGGGCAAACAAGATTTGATATTAAGAAGTATTATTCCAGTTCACGCAGTTCAATAACAACAGTGCAAGAGCAAATGGCCGACGTAGGTAAGTCTCCACCAGTTGGGGACTTTGAGGAAGCTATTGATGGTTTGGTCAATGGGCAGGTTAAGAAGAAAACTGGGATATGTGGGACGGGTGACTTTGCTCCCGGTGATATTGTCTGGGCAATGTCAGGGAATCATTACCCTGCTTGGCCAGCCATTGTCCTTGATCCGCTATCGCAGGCTCCCCAACAAGTTCTAAGTTTTCGGGTTGCTGGTGCAATTTGTGTAATGTTCTTTGGTTACTCCGGGAATGGAACTCAGAGGGTAAAGTATAGTACTTTCTAACTCCAACTTGTTTCTACAAGTAGATTTGATGAGACAATAGTAAACAATGGTAATAACTTGTAATAATGGAAATGACACGTATTTATTGAGAATTTATACATTGATGAGCAGGACTATGCATGGATAAACCGTGGGATGATCTTTCCATTTGTTGAACATGTAGACAGGTGTGTATTGTTGAATTTGTTCAGTACATTAAAGTTGTCAGTTGAATTGAATTCCTGTTATATCTTGTCTGGTTCAGGTTTCAGGGGCAGACCGACTTGAACGATAGCAAGCCTGGCGATCTCCGATCTGCGATAGAGGAGGCATTTCTAGCAGAACAAGGGTTTACTGAGATGCTGATGTTGGAAATTAACGCAGCAGCTGGAAATTTAGATTATCTTGAAGCTATTTCTAGAGGCATCCAAGAGGTTATTGATTCGAATCAGTATCATGAATGCAACTCCCAAAACCAGGCAAGTTGCATTTCAAAGAGGCTCATTCTTTAATATTGCTCATGTCGGTAAACAGGGAAATAAGTGGTAACCTTCCATTGTTTTGGCATTTTTCAGCAAAGTTCAAATGATGTGAAATTGGGTTTTCTATAAAAAGTATTGGCATATTTTATTGAATTGCGTGTTTTATAGAAGAAAAAGATTACCATGTGGCTCGAATTTGCCTACCATACAAATCAGCCCTCTCATTACTAGATTGGCCCTTCCTGGACAAGGGTCTGATAAAGATATTTTGTTTCTGCAGAAAGCATTTAAGAAGAAAAACACACAACACTGTGAAGGCTGTGGCTCAAGTATTTCTCTTAAAATTTCTACAAAAAAGATTGATTCAGTTCCCGAAGTCCGTCTTTTATGTAATACCTGTGCTCGGGTTCGTATGACATGTGTTGTTCTATGGTGTTATATTCTTGTTCGTCTTACCAACATTCTCGTAATTAAAAGTTACTTGCTTGTTATTTTATGTTTTTTTAAAGTTTTCTTGTTTATTTTAGTTAACAAAATTAAAACAGTATTGCGGCATATGCAAGAAAATTTGGAATCGTTCAAACAATGGGAGTTGGGTGAGGCAACTGGAACCTGAACTAGTTTATGATTCATTGTTTCATTTGAATTTATTTATTTCTTTATCTTCTCATAGATTACATATGTGATTTTTTTTAAATTTGTATAATGCATTAGGTACGTTGTGATGGGTGTAAAGTTTGGGTGCATGCAGAGTGTGACAAAATTCCTAGCAATCGTTTGAAGGTCTACTCAACTTGCTCTGTCTACTTACTGTTTTTTCGTTCTACATGTTGAATGTGTGATGTAGAGAGAATAAGCAGTTAGTTATGTAGTTATTTATTGTTTTAGGATATGGAGACCACCGATTATTACTGTCCTCAATGCAGAGCGAAGTTCAATTTTGAATTATCAGACTCAGAAAATTTCCAGCAAAGAGTCAAGTAAGCCTCAGCTATCTATATTTCTTGCAACTGCTCATGAGGCAATGGGAGCTAACTTGGATGTTTTACTTTATCTCTAACATGGTGAAGTGTTTGTTTCGGAAATTATAGAAAGAATGGTATACCAGTGCTGCCTGACAAGGTTACCGTCATTTGCGCAGGAGTGGAAGGCACATATTTTCCAAGTGTTCATTTGTAAGCATATATAAAACTACACAACTCCATGGCAAACTCTATATCTTATAAGCTTGTGACATGATGTGATTGAGATTGTTGTACTCAACCTGAAACATCATGTATTCTACGCAGGTAGGAATCTTTACTCTGATAGCCATTTAAAAGAAATGGGAATCCCCAAAGTTTTCTTAACTGGTATAACCCATCTTATCAAGCGTTCGCCATGTGAAAAAATCTAAAAGAACCAGCAGCAATCTACCTTGTGACACGAATAACTATATCCACCCTTAAATTCTTTCATGTACCTATGAATCTCATATCTTTGCCTCCCAAATTTGAGCTCAACATGTAAGAACTGGTCAGATTTGATGTTTGGCATGTCATCTAGAGTTTTCTATTATGTCATAAGTCCTACTCCTTCCGTCCATGATAAAAGTTCTCTATTGACTTTTGTGGTCAAATTGACTATTTTTTAAATTAATAATAAAACATATATATTTAGATTTTCAAAAAGGTAAACACTAAGATTAGCACTGAATTGTATGTGGTCTATTATATTTATAGACTTTTTGCATACGTATAAAAGAATAATAAGATATATTGATCTGAAAAATGGTTAATTTAACCATAAAAGTCAATAGAGTACTTCTATATTGGGAAGGAGGGAGTATTGTTATACTTTTGTAACACATGGCTAACAGTTGGGAATAATTGGGTTTAAAATTGTCAAAAGAAATTACTAATAATAATTGAGCTAACCCTGTAGATTAAGAAATATTTGGGAGTACCAAATATTTTTTAAAGTGGCTAGAAGCGTAAGAATTCCAACAGAATATAGATAATATGATGGAAGATTGTTTGTATTTCTTTTTCTTCCACCGTAAATTATAACTTAATTTATCACAATTGACTATACTTATATGGCCTACCCAAAACTTACTATAAATTTCTTCTAGGACTATGTTTCATAAGGTTTTTAAGCTGCTATTTTGATCTATCTGTCAAAATTTGGACTGCTATATTGTAAAAACCTGTAGTTCAGCCTCTAGTTGTTTTTTAATCTGAAACGAGTTCTACCCCCTCCCCCCCCCCCCCCTTTCCTTCCATCGCAGAGTTGCCTGCAAGTGTGGGTATTGTAGGATAGAGAAGCAGGCTCTTAGTCAGTGGGAGCGGCATACAGGTTCCAAAGCAAAAAATTGGAAGACTAGTGTCAGGGTGAAAGGTTCCATGTTACCACTGGAACAATGGGTTTGTACTCGAAGCCGATTTATCCTTTTGTACTTCAATTATTTTTGTCCGAGTATCTATTTATGTTGTGTTTTGAGATGAATAGCTTATATTTAGCAGTTTCTTCATTTTTAAACATTGGGCTGCTTTAGTTCTCCAACTGCAATCAAATTCTGCTGCTACTTAACTCTTCACATCATTTATTAACATCACCTCATCTAAGATTTTAAGGGAAGTGTAACATCGTATTTCAGATTTTGGTTAAGTATCTAGTACCATATATATCTGAGTGATATAACATATATGCTAAGATGCATGTCAAGGATCAAGTACTGGATGTTATACTGTCTGACAGTAAAAGATATCATGGCCAACAAAATGAGATTTTAACAAGATATCATTTATTAAATGTATCAACTTTCTAAGAAAACTTTCCCAAATTTGATACTTGAAACAACTGTGACTATACATACAAAATTGTCAGCCTCGTCTATTAATTATTAAGAGAATAGGTTTTGTCTATTATTCTGTTATAACTTTCTATAAAGTATTTAGTTTAAATTGGTAGAATTTGTTACTTCTTTTAAGAGTTCATTTGTTCTAAAGGACATGTAAAAGAAATTACATGTTAAGAACATATATCTCATACTGACAAGTTTTATAAAAGAACATAAAACGAGTGTGTGTGTGTGTGTATACCCATATACTATAATCCTCTTTTCTTTATTTCATCAGTATAATAAAACCCCAAATATGGCATGTGCTCCACCATGATAAGCGGGAGATCATATGATCAATCTTGCCAACTCTATGGGTACCCACACAAGCTTATGCTTGGATTTGTCCAGGGCATGGATGTTGTGGGGGTGGTAGCGTACCCATGGCCGTGGGATTAGTCGAATACTCTTAACAGATTTGGACACCCATGATTTCGGAGGGGGAGCCCGAATATTGTTATTTTACTTCCATCCATCCCTAATTTTAGCTTTTCACGACTACTGTTAAGGACTTGCTTACCCAAAATTTTGAATTTTCTTCTAATCTATTCCGTTTCATTTTCTTTTTTTCATCCCCTTCTCGATTGTAGCTTGTTGACTTCTCTTTCAAAAAAATTTGTGTTGTGTTGTTTTTCTTTTTTCAACCTGTGCTTGAATTGTAGTGTAAAATTCGATAGTCGGATGCTGGTTTCCTTCTCTTTTAACATATATATAAAATATGTATCTTTCTCCCTCTATGGATATGTTGTAGTGATCAAAGATATTTTACCATATACATCATTCTCAGTGTCTCATCTCTTAAATGAGATGTATATAAATCTAACAAGATACACATGACTCGACAGATGCTGCAGGTAGCAGAGTACCACGAACATAGCCTTGTTTCTGTGAATTCTCTTAAACGCCCTTCTCTAAAAATGAGGAAGCAGAAGTTGCTTAATTTTCTGCAAGGTACACTCCTGTGATAGATATTTAAATTAGATTTTGCAGAGATCTTCCGCTTTACAGCCCCTGCTGCTGCGTCAATCAGACTGACTTTTTTAGTACGGTCCTTTGACAGAGAAATACGAGCCTGTGTGTGCAAAGTGGACAACAGAACGCTGTGCTGTATGTCGATGGGTTGAAGATTGGGACTACAACAAAATTATTATATGCATCAGGTTACAAAATAAGGAGCTTTTTATACAATTCCGAATAATTTGATCTCATGCGCAATATGCAAACATATTGTTTATGTGCAAAAATGAAGGAAAAAAGAAGAGTGACCTAGATGTTCTTAGGCTCTACAATTAACCGTGGTTGGCGTACATCTTTTTGGCAGACTTTGCATAGTGCTTATACCTCATCTTTTGCTATAGTAACATTTAGCAATATCGTTTCCTACAGATTGTAACTAAATCTTTCCCCCCCTAAATCTGACAAGCTAAATAATTAGTTAATGCCTTGCATTATACAAAATTATTCTCACCCATTGTATGAAAACGTTACTGATGCTCTATTATTATCCTATCAGATGTCAAATAGCGGTCCATCAAGAATGCTATGGAGCAAGAAATGTTCAAGATTTCACCTCATGGGTTTGCCGATCCTGTGAAACACCCAATATTGAAAGGGAGTGCTGCCTTTGTCCTGTAAAAGGCATGAACTCTGCACTGAATACATTCTTATATGGCTTGAATTGATGAATATTCTGTGTTTGTGGTCTAATATTTGACATTTATTTTTTCGTATCCTTCCGTAAGTATTTATTTATGTTTGTGAGATGTTGGCATTACGTAGGTAGCTGACCAGCTCTCTCATTTTACTAGTGGAATATTTTAGTTCTAATGGATGATGGTTTCCATTTTACTGCATGATTTTGTTATCGTTTTTCCTATAAAAAAATTAGCATGGATGGGGATGATGGAAAGAAAGGTGAAGGAAGCTTGGGGATGAGATTGTTTAAGCATATTTGAGCTCACCATAAATAGGCCACTTTGTATAATGTATCAAATCTACTTTGTCAGTGTTTGCGAATATATTTTGTTCAGCTTGTCTGTTAAGTATGGTTTTGTGCAACTGCACAAGGAACATGAATAGTATTAATTGACTCGTGAACTGTTTGTAAAGATTAATATTCATTTTAGTGCCATGATCTTTAATATTTGAACTAACCCTGCTTGGAAAATTTTCTCAGGGGGTGCTCTGAAGCCTACTGATGTCGAGCCTTTGTGGGTTCATGTTACTTGCGCTTGGTTTCAGCCTGAAGTTTCTTTTGCAAGCGATGAAAAGATGGAGCCTGCACTTGGAATATTGAGAATTCCTTCAAATTCTTTTGTAAAGGTATCTTAGGGTTATTTATAACTTTCTGTAAGAGCTCCCTGTTTACTGTAATGCTATTACTTTTTTAGATGTAGACTTGACTTAAGCTTATACATATTCCTGGGGAATGGATCGATGTTAAGATAATAATTGAATGCAGTACTTTACCGTCCTCTAGGAGAATTAAATGAACCAGGAAGTCAATATTTTTTACCTGTTTGTTGCTAAATCTTTTGGTAATAATATTGTCTTTCGCTGACCAGCAAAATTTATTCCAGAAATATTTATGTGAAATAATTACTTTAATATTGTCAAATGATCTATTATGGTTGTATTTTGATGACTCTTTTTGATATATATTGATCTTATAGTTGGAATCTAATGGAGCATTATTGTTATAATTTCAGATCTGCGTAGTCTGTAAGCAAATTCATGGTTCCTGTACACAGTGTTGCAAGTGTTCCACTTATTACCATGCAATGTGCGCATCCAGGGCAGGCTATCGCATGGAGGTGAGATTACTAATATCGCTTAGTTTACAGTTGTTTTGTTGCTTTAGATTATTGTGTTTAATGGTACTATTTAGCAATATGTAACGCACTTTTCTTAATCTGAATTAGAAATGTTGCCCTAATGTAGGATACTTTAATGAAGTGATTGAGAGTTCATTACAGTTGATTAACACATCCTCATTGTCTGCATCCATTTGTTTTTACATGATTTAAACAATTATGCTTCATGGTTTCTAATTCTATTATGATGGAAAATGAACAAGCACTGAAATATGCCGAATGGTGCAAAATTTCCATGACACTAAATAATGACCACATTTCCATATTTTTTTCATATTTCAATTTGTGTATTTTCATGTAGCCTGAAATCTGTGGCATGAAATCACCAGTTTCACTCAGTGGTCAGCTCTATCAGTATGCTATATCTCACTAAAATAAAAGCAAGGAAAATATTTGTATCTGCAACAGTAAAATTATTCTACTACTCATGAAGAGGAGTGAAACAAGACATTTTGTGTCCAGGACACACTTCCAGAACTTATCTGTGGTACGGAATTGTTGATTCACTAGCATCTTATTATACAGAGAAGAAAAGAGGAAGTTGTGAATGTAATGTGTATCAGGGGCAGAACTGTGTCTCTTTGAGAAGCACAACACTTTTCAGCCCAGCAAAAAGAAGAAAAATGCAAAGTAGGCCCTTCAAAACAGTAACTTCCAAAACATTTTCAGATAGACCCTTCAAAAATGTATTCCAATGACCTTGAAGTAGTCTTTTATTCACCTTTGCTTTTCCGACTAAACCGTCCCAGGGTCTACCTTAGTTTGTTATTAATAAGACATTATGAGAGTGGCAAGCAACCTGACCAAAATCTTTTATTTCTTGTATAATTTAATGCATTGATTTGCTTTTGTGTTATTCATGTATATGTTTCTCTCTCGCGCTCTCTCGCTATATATATATATATATATATATATATAATGAATGATTTTATGCTGGGCCGGAGTCAAGATTTATCGGCAGCAGGGGAAGATTTTTATTAACAAAATTCTAAAGAAAATAAAACTTAAATATAGTAAATTCCAAAATTACAAAGTGTTCAAATATTAACTAAACATAATACTGTTTACAAATTACAATGTCATCTTTCTAGACTCCATAGCTTGGAAGTGTTAAATGATAGCTTCATTATCAGTGGTTTTAAATATATCATTTTTGATGTAAGTAACTAAACAATCATTCAATCATTTATCTCCCATTTGGTTATGAAGTGTTCTTTTAACAATTTTCATTGTCAAAAAATAACATTTCGAGAATTAACATCTTCTACATTGAATTCTACTTGGGATTGACAATATATGGATTATATTTCTTCCCCTTTAAATTTATGGAACTTCAAAAAAGTAATTGCTTAAGAAAAAATTTGAGCATAGGCAGCTAACGGCCTATGCTGCCCTTAAAGCAGCTCCACCCCTGATTTTATGTACACAAACTATACTCAAAAAGTTATGCACAACTAGTAGGACTCATGTAATGCATACTAGTAAGTAGTAAAAGTCCAAAATGGTATGTCCCACTTCCTATTTTCTCTCTTTTTTTATACTGTTTTTGCACTACTTTTTGTCTATAGTTTGTGAACATAGAACTACTCTCTCTCTCTCTCTCTCTCTCTCTCTCTCTCTCTCTCTCTCTATATATATATATATATATATATATATATATATATATATGTGTGTGTGTGTGTTCCCTCTCCATTTCCTTTTTGCATATGTACTTTACATGAAAGAGACCTGGTTACCCTTTTTGTTTTGCCCGGTATGTCAATTTCTTTTGTGATGTGAGCTCTTATGAGATAAATGCTTTTTTTTATTATTTAATTTGCAGCTACATACCTTG
The DNA here is from genome assembly GCA_947179155.2 of Hedera helix. NCBI lineage: Eukaryota > Viridiplantae > Streptophyta > Magnoliopsida > Apiales > Araliaceae > Hedera > Hedera helix. The sequence goes on along the minus strand of OX359265.1, from coordinate 58,557,852 downwards.
GGAAAAAAAGGGAAACAGATTACCAAAATGGTTTCATATTGTGCTTACCACAGGTATGGTTCCTCCTTTTGCAACAAGAGACAAATGTAAAAAGTTACCTCTATCGACCATTTCCCTGGAGCTCAGTAATACCCTTTAACTTATTTGTTATTGGGCTCAAGAGTATATCTAACCCTATTTATCACCTTGTACATGTACTATATGCGTTCCACCTGTATTTTGTTTCTGTTCATCTTCATGATTTTGTCTTTTGTGCAGGGCTCCGAATCCAGATACTGTACTAATTATACAAACTCCGTCTGGGGTTTTCTCCACTAAAACCCTACTCCAAAATAAAAAAAGGAATGGTTCCAGGCTAATTTCATCCAACAGGCTGAAACTTCAAGAAGCTCCTATAGTTGAGCTCAATGAGGTTGAACCATTCTCTGCTGCTAGATGCCGGGTCTTTAAAAGATTAAACAATAAGGTACCTTTAATTTGAGATATGGGTCAATATGTTATTTTACATCATGGAGTTTAAGAATGTTTTGCAGCTGCATAATGGTAACCCCTATAGAGTGGGTGGGGTCAGTATCTGATATTATGATTGCATCCATTTGTTCGGCGCTAATTCCATTTTATTGTGCCCATTATATGGGTACACTAAAATCCCAGATTCCAAACAAAAAAAAAATGTCTATTTTATACAATGTTTTATGACAAGCATACCTAACTGTAAGTATAACCAATCACAATTATTGACTGCCTCGTACAGTAAAGGTAGAGATAGTAAGGATATGATGTAAAAGTTGTAAGATGATTGATCAGCCTAGCATATTTGAGCTTTCCATATAATTAAACTCGTTATCGATCAATTTGATTTTATGGTTTTGGAGTTTTGAACTTACACAATGTCCATGCTGATTCGATATTTTACTCTTTTTTTATTAATGGAGCTACATTACCTATTGTTATGAATTGTCCGAAAAATTGCAAAGATGAAGATTATAAACTGTTACTGCTATTTTAAGTGTGATAAATTTGTCGTGGTTAATTTATTTTTTTCTATTTAAATAAAATGTTTGATGTTACGATTCAGTATTTGCTCCCTAAGACCATCTAGCTATTTATTCGTGCATAATCTATGTTCTTTTTGCTGCATCCATTGTGATCCTTCTCTTTTTTATTTTGCTTGCCAGAAAGGAGAACCAATTGCGCACCGAGTTTCAAGACCCTGCCATCATTCTCTAATTTCGATACAAAATATGAACACTATTAGAGTAACGTTCTCCTCATTGTCACTTATATGAAGTTTAACTTTCTTCTTTGATTTGATCAAAGAAATTACAAATGATTTTTTTTCCCTTTCAACCAGGAAATAAAGGAGCCTAAAACATTCTCTACTTTCAGAGAACGGCTATGCCATTTACAGGCAATTTTTTAATCTTTTCGTTTCAGTATTTGTTATTTTATGGATACTCTTTCTCACTTTTTTTGCATGTTCATTCATTACTTCAGAAAACCGAAAATGATCGGGTTTGCTTTGGTAGATCTGGCATACATGGTTGGGGCCTCTTTGCACGCCAAAATATTGTAGAAGGAGAAATGGTAAGGTCTTTAAAACACATAAAAGATATAATATTTATTTATAGTTGCCTTGAAGTTTCAGGATGAAAAACTCCTCTTAAAGGATTGCTTTCTATGAACTTCTTGAAATACTTTAGGCTCAAGGTGTGCTTTAGAAGTCCTAGCGACTGGAATGGAGTTAGTCCAACGTGTTTTTTCATGAAACTTGGGCACAATAGTATCCTGAATTTTGGAGTACTTGTCAAGTGTACTTTTTGAAAGGGTGATGAATTTTTAAAATAACTTCACAGCTCCACATGCAAATATGCAATGTTTATCTATTTCAAGGTTGGAGAGAGAAATTTTGACTCATAATCAATATAAGACACTGAAATAGTCCAGTTCAATATAACATTTGATACCCTTGAATAAGATTTGGTATATGTTCATAATGCATATCAGATTTACTTGGGGAAAAAAGTAAAAGATAAAATAATGTATACTTGTCTTTGTGAAGCATTAACCTATGTCTGTGAGTATACACTATGGTATGGAGATGGTTTGATTTTCTTTCTATTTTAGGATGCTTGTGGGTTTTTGTTTCTAGAATCTCTCTTTAACCAGCATATTGTGCTTTATTTTCTTCTATGTCAAAATATAACTATTACATTGTGGAACATTCATCTGTGGCTGGGTACAGGTTCTAGAATATCGTGGTGAACAGGTCAGGCGTAGTGTGGCGGATCTGAGGGAGGCCCGCTACCGTATAGAAGGCAAAGACTGCTATGTGAGTTTAATTCTCTTTATTTGCCTTTTTCTTTCAATATGACTTCCAAAAGGATAGGCAATTTGTATTTGTGCTCTATTGCTCTCCTTCTTTTTTTTTTGGGCGCTAATTTCTGTTATTATAATTCGCAGTTGTTCAAGATCTGTGAAGAAGTTGTGGTGGATGCTACAGATAAAGGAAACATTGCACGGTTAATCAACCATTCAGTAAGTCATACTTGTTGGAGTTGGGAAGGTTTCATGCTATACCATAGTCTTAGCATGTATGGACCAGATTGCAACACCATTAGGGTATAATAGCCTAGCAAAAAAATAATAATAATAATTAAAGAATAAATACATTTAGGGTGTGGAAGGTGTACTCATGATTTTATACTCCAGTCAAAAAACTAAACAAGAATCAACCTCAATATTGGTCAATTCAATGAATGATTTGAAGCTCTGCTAATGTACTAGATGTTCCCATTATTGCAATTATGGTAGGAAATTTGATTATCTGCCGTACTATGGTAAGAACCATCTATTTCGTGTTGTCATATTTGATGTATAGTAGCTACCAATATAACTAGTTGCCTTCAATCAACATGTTTGTGGGACTCTCTTTAGCTCTTTTTTTTTTTTTTTGCTTACTGGGTTTTCTTTTATCTTTTATTGACAGTGTGCGCCCAACTGTTATGCAAGAATAATGAGCGTAGGTGATGATGAGAGCCGGATAGTACTTATTGCCAAGACAAATGTGTCTACTGGTGATGAATTAACGTATTATCTCTCTCTCTCTCTCTCTCTATATATATATATATATATATTTGGGTGGGTGCGTCACTTATTGGAAATTCTGAGATTCCACACGTTTAAGGATATAGATCTTCTCCATTTAGGGGGTAAATATAGGATCCTCCGTGTACCCCTAAATGCAGAGGATCCAAACCACAAGAATTTACTCCTTAATGAATCACAATGCATTTGACTGTATGTATGATTTTGTACTCTGGCAGGTACGATTACTTATTTGATCCTGACGAGTGTGAAGAATTCAGAGTCCCCTGTTTGTGTAAATCTCTAAATTGCCGGAAGTTCATGAATTAGGTTACAAACAGACAGAAAGAAGAGTATAGCCGTTGTTTGTCTTCAAGGCGGGAGCTCACAGCAAAATACTAGTTTTGTAATATATATTTTTGACGGGAGTATGTATTTAATTATTTATAATTTCAAGTGTAATAAAACCCTATGTAGATAGAAACCTTTCTGGCTGTTTGACTCTGAGGAACTGTGGTGTGTATAACATTGGAAAAAGCAGATAGATGCATCCATCAACTAAAGCTAACACAGTTTTTATAACCGAGTGTTGCTTATTATACGTTCATTTTTTGATGAAAAAATAAAATTGTAGAATAATTATTTAGATTGTGTAAACTGAAGTAAGAAGAGGAACTTTGTTACCTGGCGAAGTATAAGGATCTTTAATTATGATATTCTGATCATGGAGCTTGATCTGTGCCGAGCATGTAGACTGGATCAAATCAGTAAAGTAAACGGGCGGCCAATAAACAACAAGGGAGGGAAGGAGGGCGGGCGAGCAGACAGACGTGAGATCTAGCGAGCCTGAGCTGCTGCAGCTTGATTGCAGCAGGAAGTTTACTAGAAGCAGGTAGCGTCCTAGGTAGGCTAGGTTGGTTGTGGGAGGATTGCGCCCACATCACATGGTGTCCGTCCATCCCTGCCAAATCCTACGCTAAAGTAACAAGAATAAATAAAGTTTTTTCCTCTCCTTTTTTTCACTATTAACCACGCGATATATGCTACAATCATTGGTCTTTCACTAGTGTACCTTCCTTTAATATATTAGTATACATATTTATTATTTTCCAATAATTGATAATTTTATAATATTTTTTTTGATATGATCGGTATATCTATCTAGCAAAATTTAGTTCATCTATTAAGAAATGGATAATGTCACTCACGGGTAAAATTATTCAACCCTTTTAGACTCAACCTGTAGGTGCCTAGACCTATTTAATATTTATACACACCTACAAATTATATGTATTAAGCTTGAAAACTATTCTAAATTGATATTATTTCCAATTTTAGGTTAAATTCTTTTTTATTTATTCCAGTTATAAGAAAATCAATTATAGGTTGAAAACATTATCTTATAAAAAATATATATTACGATTTTTAATACATTTTTGTTCTCATCATCTTAATCTCTCATTATAAAGCTTGAGGTTTTTTTTAACTGTTTTTTTCGCTGTTGAAAATTTAACTTATATCTATCTTACTTGCCGTTACTTTTTAAAATACTATAATTTTTATGTATTTCGTCTCTTAATGTCTGTATTTAATTAGTTTCACAATTTAATTAAGACAGTTACTCCATCCCCTCAACCCATCATCTTGATAGAGAAATTACCGCTCAAGTTATAAGTTTTAAAAAATATTTTTTTGCAATCTTTTCTATAACCCTTTCTGTATTTATTTTTTTCTTCCCCGGGAGGGTGTGAGGTTTCAAAGTCGGTTCCTGAAGGGAGAGATTGAAAGTTAATTTTCATCCCTTCGAAACTTTTTATTCAATTATTACCAAATTTAAAATTATAATATCTAATTAAAAAAAATTACATAAATTATTTTAATTTATTACACATGCATAAGATATGTAGTAAATTTAAAAGGTATACGACGTGAATATATATGTAAGAATAAATTTACATACACAATATTTAATTATAAAATTAATCATTATATTCACTTTAATTATTGAAAAATATAATTTTGTGTTGAAGTTTGTGTTAAGTTATATTTTTTAACGATTAAAGTTGATTTGTGTGTATATAGAGTTATTCTATTTGAAATGGTGAAAATATTAAATTTGTATGAAAAATCGGAGGCGGAGGGAGTAGTATGACGAATCCAAAGCTCCTGTTTTAACCGTCTTTCCGACCTTTGAGCCTGAGATATTTGGAAGGGTGAGGAACGGAGACGTGTGAAAAACTCATGTCTAAACACTTCATGCCTCCTCCCCCACGCAGCTCTCACACGCCTCTCTCTCCTCTCTTTCCTCTCTCTATATGTATGTACACATATGACTCCTCTTTCCTCAGTATTCCTCAATCATTCTTCGCTCTCAGTTGTTTCTGGTAAGTTGCTTTCCTTCTCTTTATCTCTCTCTTTTTTTAATTGTTTTTTTATTCTTCGTCTCTGTTTGACTGTTTGAGAAATATTAACTAAACCATAAGAACAACAAATCAAACTTGTTAGTGCACAAATTTTCCATAATTCTGACCTAGTTTTTCCGCTACTTTCTCCGCCTGTATTATTACAAACAAGGGGTCGTTGTTTATACGTTTACTGAAGGTTTTGTCTAATTATATGTTTTTTTAGTTTATTAGATGCCATGTTCATCTAGTAGAATTAATCATTACCTATTGGCTACTAGTATTAACTTGGTGAAACTGTTTTAATTTTGCTAAATCTGTAGATTTCTAAATGCAATGACGTTTATTGGGATAATTTCAACCCCAAGACTGGCAAGTGTTGAAGCACCAGGCTTCAACCTTAATCCGTCGATAAGACTGAGTAGACCAACTTGTTTATCTCTGATTGGGAAATATGCTAATTCAACTCAGATACAGAGCTCCAACTTTAGGTGTTCATTGTCGAGAGAAACTTTATCCCCCTTGGAGTCAGAAGAGAATAATAATCTGACTGCCTCAGACTGCGTGGAGGAAGAATTCGGCCATGTTATGAAGTTCAAAATTTCTGATTTTAAGATATGTGATCGGGTCAGCAGTGGCCTCGGTGGGAGGGTACAGAAAACTTGAATGTATTTGTGAATTTCCTTAAAATGTTTTAAACATCCATTTTTCTAAATGTAGTCATATTTTAACGTTGTCTTATGTTGCAGGGTGATGAGGAAGTTTTTGAAGCGATAGTGAAGGATTCCCTTAGGTAGTTTCTGATATGCTTGAGTTTGGTTATGAAGTTTCACAAAGGATATAATTTTTTTGCATTTTGTTTATAAATGCAGCCCTTTATATAATACAAAAGTCGTCCTTCGACGACTTACTAGTGCTCAAGCTCAACGTAGAGGAAAACGGGCTATACAGGTTCTTGGAGCTTATGGATTGGATATCATGCTTTTCATGCTTAATAATGCAAAAAAATTAGACCTACAACGTTTGCTGATTTTGTACATATATCATAGGTTTTGAAGAAACTAGCTCGTCGAAAACTCATGTATCATTCTTATTCTATGCAAGTTCATGGCTATGTGTGTTCATCAACAACTGGTGATGATGGCTCATTTACCCTTGTTCATGGAGTAGGTCTAGAAGATAAATTTATGGTCTCAGTTGTTACTTTTTGTTGTAAAAATGTGACTGTAGCAGCTGTTGTTTAGTATTAGCCTTTGGAAAAAGGCCATCTGGATTGAGACTGATGCATATCATTATCTTTCTTTGCAGTATCATGGTAGTTTTTCATTAAGACATTGGCTCCAGCGATCTGATTGGCTTCCAACTTTAGAAGCTACTCTTGCTCTCGATGAGGAATCTGTGAGGAGGGTGGGAGATGATACAGTGGGGGGACCTGCCGTTTCTCGACAGTTGCGTATTATTCGGGTCCTGATGAGAGATCTTTTAATTGGAGTATGTTAGACATGCTTTATAATACACACACACACACACACACTCATACGAGTGTGTATACAATTTTTTTATGAGGCATACTATTTTCTGTTTAGAATTAAATGGACATATAGTGTTTCTCTTGTTTATCTACCCCAGGTGAATTACTTACATAGCCATGGACTTGCTCATACGGAATTGAGGCTAGAAAATTTACATATAAGTCCTCTTGATCGGCATATTAAAGTAAGTACTATACCACTCCTTTATTATTTCCCTAAGAATCCAACTCAACATTAACTTTTCTGTCTATCCTGAATAACTTCCCTCACTGCTTCAGTGGGCCTGATTGCATGATTGTAGGACTTGGAGCTGCTAGTCTATTGTTACTTAATACCTGTAGTAGACACTAGGCAATTAAATGTACAAAATCGGAGCTTATGATGGTATCAGGGTATAAAATACTCTCTTTCCCATTTTAGTTTCTTCTTTTAATGATGTGTGAGATACATCTTTTAAGACATGTCTAAGCGTTTTTAAGTATTATATTTCTGATATAATTTATATAGTATTTATATGAGACTTTTTTTCCCTCCCAATTCTCCCACATGTTTGTTCAATCTTTATCTAGAAAATTAGCAATGGTTAATGTAATTGGATTTCAGGTATTGAGATGCTTCTTTAACTGATAAAGTTGGCTTGGAGATTCATTTGTCTTATCTCGTTTACTATATTAGCCGGTGAAGATTCATAAAAAATGAGTTGAGTTGGTCTACACTGGCTTATGGAACACTTAATGATGGTAGCTGGAAAGAGGTTCCTAAAGATTCTGAGTTTTTTTAATTAGTTTGAGTGATAAGATAGTCTTAGTTACCGGTAATAATGATGAGGTGTCGGTGATTTTGACGCATGCTAGTTAGCGTACTTTTGAGTTTGATTGTAGTAGATTCTTATGCATTTATTTTCTAAATTGTGCTTACTAGGTGGGGATATTGGGAAACGCTGCTGACTTTTCTGACGAGAATTTAAATAATAGCACACTGGATAATGATACTCACAGGCGGCAAATGATGATTGCATTTGACATGAGGTATTGTACAGGCCAGAAATTGAGACTTACATATCCTCTAAATTTATCTCTTAGGAAGTGATTCATGAACTATGCTTATGTTTCCAAAGATGTGTTGGATTCATCATGACCAAAATGGTGTTGCGGGAGCTTATGGAACCATTGATATTCTCAAAGTTCAAAGCATTCCTCACACAGGTATAAACTGTTTGATTTTCCATTTTGGTGAAAATTTCTTAATGGTATGGCCTACCTTCTTATTTATGGGAGAGGGCATAGCATGGATGCCAGGTCCATGAAGTATAGATAAATTTCAGTTTGGACAAAAGATGTGAACAGAAAAAAGAAAATAATTCTACATGTGATAGATGAAGAGAACTAATTTTAACTCATAAATGAAATAATAGAACTTGAAGCGTAATGTGCATTTAGTGATGTTTGGTGGTGGTGTTCTGCCAAGTGTTGGCTAAATTGGACCCAACTCGAAATTTGAACTTTTTCTAAACTAAATTGTTGTTTTGTCAAGGAAGCATAATGGCCATTTTCCTTTAAAATGTCCCTTAGAGGTCACTCCTAATGCAGCATTTACATTAAATGATATTGTGTCTGGAAAAGAGAGCTCTACTTTTGTGTTGCCTTCTTCTTAGTTTTGTTTTCTCTCTTCTTCTCCTCCTTTTTTTATTTTTACTTTTTACAAATAGTAAGGTTTGCATAGGTTGTATTTTGACATATTTTTTTCGATATTTTTCTTTTAATATTGAAGTTTAAAGACCAAAGTTATTATTTAAAAATTTATGTCTCAAGTCTCCTATGCAAACCTTAATAAACCTTAATATTTGTAAGGACAACAAAAAAAGCAGGATTCTTTTACTTGAATGGAGGTAGTATATATGGGCCATCATCAAGTCAGCACCTCTCGATTAATAAGACAATTTTAGCTAAAACAACGAGTCTATTCATTTTGTTTTTGACTTGACCTAATTTTGATATGATTTGTAAATATTGAAACTACAACTTTAGACACCGTGCCAAAACTGCATCTCTTGTCTTTATAATCTTTCCAACCACAAGCACATGCCTAAAGAAAAGAGAGGCAGAAAACATCATGGATTCTACACTTGTTTAATTTTTTGTTACACTCGGGTGTTACATGAAGTCAAATTAAGGCTCTTTTATATCCATTGATTGAATTCTGGTGAATAGTTTCAATTAATGTGTTTCTTCTCTTCCAATTTGTAAGTGCAGGGAAATGATCCTTCCTGTTTGCGTGAATTCTTACTGCAAACTCTCAATAGGAGATCCACATCTGGAAATGCTGGACTACAAGTTAGTAACTACTTGTTCTGAACAAATCACCGCACTTTTTTTGCTCATTTTATTCCTTTGTGAATGACGTGTTGGAATCTTATCCTCACTGCAGATGCTTGATAGGAGTTGGGGTGCTGGATGGAACCTTCTATCCTTACTACTTGCAAGCAAACCTTCTGAGAGAATTAGGTATGGCATTGTCATATTGTGAAAAAATTGCTATGTAACAATATGTTCAGAGATTTCCTCTATATTTTTGTTGTATTGATAATAGCCGAGTACGCTCGAGTTTCCAGGTAGCCTGTGTAGATGTTTGGCTTACATGTTAAATTATGTCAAATTAACAGATATAACTGTCACGTGGAAACATCAAAATGAATGAATAATCCATACTAAAATGCTATGAAATGCTGATGGGTATGGGCATTACAAGTACGATATATGCATCCAACACAATTCTTGTAAAAACAAAGAAAAATGACATGGATATGGATGTTGGAAAATAATACCCAACTCCCAAAAAAGTAAAAGGAGCTGCTATTTAATGTCTCTTTGCAGGTGGCCCCTTAAAAACAAGGTAGTATTCTTATAATGGCAATAAATGGATATTGCCTTATCATTGGGTATAGAATACAGAAAACGTATTAGTCTTCAATGCTTCCACTACATCAGTCTTTTCTTTGAGTGAGAACTTAAATGTACTAAACGAAAAGAGGAATACATCTCAGGGAAGAAAAGCCTATGATGTTGTCACTAATGACCCTACTAAAATGATTAGGAAATTGACCGAGTCAAATCTTATAATTGTACAGTGTATGTCCTTTATTTACTAAGAATCAAATACTCTATTAGCTTCCCAGTATAAACATGAGCTCTTCTAATGTTGGTGCATATGTTTACATATGATCCCGCTGCTCATATGTTCTACATCCTCATGTGTGAGCTCATCTACCATTGATGCATATGCTTCTCACATTGTATCAAAGTGGGTGCATGTTAGAAACCATATCATTCTAGTTTACAGTATGTGAATAAATGAGCTCCAAAGAATCCTTTCTCTAATTGAAAAGGAGAGATCTGCTATGTTGCAGCTAATGTTTCTTTTTGCTATTTGGATACCATATTAGTGTCCTTTATGTTGAAAGGGTATAGGAAAATTAGAATATCCTTCTTATAGGAACTAGGTTAATAGTATTCTATTTTTATGTTGCAGAATATTTGGTTTTCTTTCTCAGTTTAACTTTGGTCCAAGCTGTCGGTACAATTTGGAAAGTTGAGAAAAAAATATACTTTTGAAGTGGCATTCAGTTGTTATGTCTAATTAGAATGCAAGGGGCCTTTTTAGCAGACATTTCTAGATGCTTTACAAAAGGCAATGTTTAAATGAATTTTTATCCTATTTGGTGGTTTTATACAGTGTATAGACTTCATAAACAATTCTTTGTCAAGATTGCATGTGTGACAACAACACTGAGTCCTTGTGGATACTTCAGGTGCTTAGATGCTCTCAGACACCCATTTCTGTGTGGTCCACGATGGCGTGTGGACCCAACCATGGACATCATCAGATGGAGTCTTGGTTCTACTGCAGTTCGAATTACGGAGGAATACATTTATGGTCAGCAGCAGGTAAATAGATTCTTATCTTCCTTTTTAGCTAAGCTACCTCTTTGTCATAAAAGACAATCAGAAGTATTTTTAAACCTTTTATCATTGTGTGTTGCACTGGTGAGCCTTTTGTTAAGCTGATACATACTAACCTTTATTCATCAACTTGGTAAGACAACTCCACACTCAGAAATAACTAGACGTTCCCTTTGAGCATTATATTACTTTCATTTGTGATGGTATGTCTTCCAGAACGAATAAGAGATTGCGCCAATTAAACAAAAATGTATTTGTCTTTTTACCGAGTTTCTCCAATATATATGTCTACCTTAATATATTCATTGTCATTAACATCATTTGTCATTACTGCCGTGCTGATTTGTTTGGTTTCCTGTATATCTATGAAGTTCTGGTTGTTATGCATCTGCAAGTAACTTTATATTTAGCATTATAAGCAACCTAGAAGTATTGCTGATCTATTATGTTTTTGTGTTTTAGCGGATTAGGATTGCACACTTCATTGAATTAATGGAGATACTGAATCGTCATTCAAAGCCAAAGGTGAAGAAGTGTATCTTTTTATCCGCATAAAAAAACTCTGTTATTTCTTTCACGTCCATGAATGATAATTACATGAAATGGTTATCACTTTGCTTTATCACAAACCTTGAACATTTTATCTCACTTATAGTTCTTTAGATTTTTTCTGAGGAAATTGTACCTCAATCCCTTGAGAACAAATGGTGTTCCATATTGTTGGCAACATAATGTTACGATTGTTTCATTGTCAGTAGTTCTTGTGGTGTGGCTATGACTTAGGAAGCTCTAATATCTCAACTAGTTGGTAAATCAGTACTATTTAAAGTGTTATATGTTATCTTTTTTGTTATTCTTAACCTACTTTGCATTTGTAAACCACCTAAAAGGGGGCAAACAGCTTAGCAGAATCTTAGACTTTGAGCATTCGCTGTGCTTCAAGCCATGTGGGATTCACTTAGATGCCATTTACCGTACTTGGTTGTGCTAAGTGCTACTAAATCAATTCGTAAAGCACTTGCTAATTTAACCTAAGTCTCAAGATTGCAATTAACCGAGGAACTCAGGGCCTTTTAAAATGGAATGGCTTTCTTTCTATTTTACATGTGGATATATAATGTTTGTTTGCGTGAATTTTAAGGCCAACGTATTATATATGGAGAGAGAACTACATAGAAGAAAGGAATGTATCAAAACATGAAGCAATGAGGTTGAAAAAAAGAAAGTTAACCGTCTTCACTGTCACTGTAAAAGTGCATATGAAGATACTTGAAAAAGAACCATTATTTGACGTGAATGCACTCTATTCTGAAACCCGCCCCGTCATGCACGATGTTCTTGTTGTATACGTCGTGCCTGTGGCAGGCTACTGGGAAATACTGAATTGGCTTATTTTGGTAATCCCAGTTGTTTTGATCTTTGCAGAATTGGCTGGAGTTGCTGCCTGGAAAATGGCGCCTCTTGTACTGTACTGGGAGGCATATAGGATTGACCCTTCGCCAGCCTCCTGCTCGAGTTCTAATTGGTGATGTGCATCTAACCATACATAGAGTATCAAAGTTGAACACGACCCTTTCCTTCAACTCTGACATTGGTTTCACGGTTTTAATTGGCAAAGAATGGCCTCATGACAAGACTGGAGTAACTGGGGAATTACAAGTGAATTCTCTCTTCAGATTGATGGCTGGGAAAAGGCTATATCTTAAAGAAGAAAAGGGCGCAAGAAAGCTACCTTTTGCCATGCCAAATGCTCAAGATTATGTCATAAGAAAAGTCTCGGGCAAAAAATGGAGGAAAGTACTTCCTTTTAAAGAATTTCCCTCGAGCCTTCCAGTCGCTAAACTCATCTCAAGTGACGTTGAGGTGAGCATCTCTCTCAATGGGCCATTAAGTAAAAATGTCAAGGCGGCACAAGATGTAGTTCAAGAAGTCCGGACACAAGTCCCACCTGAAATGTTTGATCTGTCTAAAATTGTTTGTGGAACATATGTAGACTCGAGGCTGCTGGTCCTTCGTGGTGTGAATGGATCAGCACTCTTCTTGACGAGGTCTTGTATAAGCAAAAATTGTATATAACAAAGTCAAAAATTCTGTATAAGGAAGTCATAAAGAACTGATGCAATTGGAATTCCATTTTTTACCCCATGACAGTTTTTCCAGCACAGCCAACAGTTAAATCATTCAATCCATCTTTTGTGGGCTGTTTAGAAGGCAGAACCAAAAGTGTTGCAATTTTGGTTAATTTGAACGTATGTCCATTGTTTGAGGTGCCAAAGTAAAGCTAAGTCAAATGCAGCGGCTTGTAGCTTTGTACACAATTTGGTGGGTCAACTGGAGGCTCACAAACACAAAACCAAAAACACCATGAAAAGAAGGATCTCTGTGCCATGGTTTCTCATGTATTAGTTTTGCTAAGTGGAATGTAATAGTCTAGTTAGGAAGGCTTTATCTACAATCGTATAGTTATAACTTGTACCAAGAAGGGCTTGATATGCACAGGTGGTAGAATGTGTGTTTGTTTAATAGTCCTTTTTATGCAACTTTGAAGTTCCTGTATGATCTGGACTCTTGTTGCAATCTCCTTGTTAATGTCAAGGAGGCGTTTCTGTGAATACCCAGTGAAACATATATTATATACACGAGTACTACTGCGAACCCAGGAATAACTAAGCCAGACGTACCACAATAAGAAATAAGAATGTCACGCAATACCATGCTAAACACGCGTAATTATATGCTTTTTACCAATCCATTCTTGGGAAGAAAGAATAGATTGGTAAGACTGCATAATCAGTGTAGAAAACGATAATGGTAACAAATAATTGGAAATATAAGCAAAATTTGACACCCAGGTAAAATGTTTGCCCATTAACCACATGTAATTCTAAACTTTAAAAAGCGACCAAAATATTGTGCAGTAAACAATGTCCCCATGAAATTATCTCCATGTTCTAAAAGATATGGCCACATTCCATGTCCACAGAACATAGCACCAGTATGCAAAGTCTAAAATAAAATTTAGAAAAAATAATAAAGCAAAAGATGTAACTGTTATTTATCATGCCCATGCGATCAAAGCTAAACATATTAACAAAGCATAATGTAACCACTCAAACAAACTATAGATCATCTTCTCCGGGTCCACGCGTACTACTATTCATAAAGCTAAAAATGCTTCAAAAAAGACCAGGACATATTATTTGTGATAATATTACGGTTCTTACAATAAACCATCAGGAGGGAAATTGGTGCCAAATGATCACCAATGAATTGAGTTGTCTAGAAATACAAACAGCCTCTCTCTGTTAACTTTGCTTCCCTTGTCTTCAGTGCAAGCACTTGCAAGTCCCAAAAAGAGATGCCATAAGAACAGCCTAATAATCTTCAAATTCTCTTGAAACAAGAGTTTTAGTTTCCTTGGCTTAATTTTTAAAGCAAGCTGGAGCAAACACAAAGCACAAGGTCACTTCAAAATTCAGGTAGCAAGATACACTGAGAATGCTGGAAGATTTGATCTGCACATCAAACTGATATGCCATGAGAACACAGCAGGAAAGAAAGAAACAAACAAAAGTCGCTGCTAGACTTTTAACTCAGTAAATCATTAGATTGGAGTGACCTCTTTCGTACAATTATTATAAGTACTAGATTTCATCTTCAAAGGTTACAGAGACAACAATAAATTCCAGTGAGCATATCCACTTGTCGATGTAAACATATTTAATTCTTTTTTTCTTTTTTTTTGATAAATAAAAGAATAAGCCAACTTTGTTTTGCAGTAAAATAAAACACATGAATAATTCTGCTGAAACCTTACTTTGAACGCGTAACTGATCTGAATGGAGCAAACTGTTTTTTTATCTAAATTAACCCCTGGCGCTGCAGATCAGTATATGTTTTCTTGTTATAAATGTTGCCCTCTCGGTCTTCATATTCTTCTTCAAGGTCAGGGCGCCACTTGTTCACTCCTTGCCGTTCTTGTATTCTGTCCCACAATTGTTTCGCTTCCTGAACAATAAAACAATGTGAAATTTCCAGATTAAAATTATTTTAAAAATATCAAAATAAGAATAAATAAGGTTTAAAGCTATAAATATAACAATAAATAAAAGTGAATTAATATTTCGACAAGTAAAAGTGGTATTTCCACAAGGTCCTTGAAGCATAATAGTAAGTGGGTCCCGCATATCAAAATAAGAATAAATAAGGTTTAAAGCTATAAATATAACAATAAATAAAAGTGAATTAATATTTCGACAAGTAAAAGTGGTATTTCCACAAGGTCCTTGAAGCATAATAGTAAGTGGGTCCCACAATAGTGTGAGAGAGAATGTGGAAATAACAATTTCTATAAAAGAGAAAAATTGTTTACACATCCAATCAGCATCCTGATTGGGTCAGAAGTCTCAAACCATGGGATTACCACAGAATGTACATATAACTATCAAACACATCATAAAGCACTTTACTTGATTTCCATAAATGCGTGTGACAGAGAGAATATAGAATGGGATATACAAGAAACACTTGGGATATGTCTAACGAGAATATTTGACATCAAAATAATTAAATGGGCATAAATTATAATTACTTTAAAGTAATGGCACATTTTGATGTACGTTGTATTTCAAGTCAAACCATCTAACTGAAATTTGGGAAAGAGAATAAGAAAAGATGGAAGAAAAGCATACACTCCACCTCCCAATGCAGACAAATGAGCAAAGGGAGTTCCCGAAGCCCTTATTAGTGCATCTTGTGACATCATGTAGATTGATGGCAGAACACTGCCTCTCAACAACTATTTACAGGTATTGTTTCTCAATTAGAACTTATAGATTGAGTGGGTTGGCCATTCACATAGAGCTGACTGAAAGACAGTATACATACATCTGTACTCCTAGGATATATGATTAACTCTAATTCAGGTTCATGAAATCAAATCAAATCAAAAGGACAAGTCTTATGACATTAGTTATCCTTCTGAAACTTAGACTCCTTATGTATACTGTATTTGTGTCCTTAGCCTACCAGTACAAACGAAAACAGAACATATAAAGGTATGACACAATCTATTTGAGGTGACAATTTCACATCATATGCATGAAAAGGTGAATGAAACCTTCATAATAGGATATGGATTTAGCAAAACACCCCCATACGGAACATTAAAATACAGCTAGAAAACTTAGGAAGTTAATTTGAGCTGAGGATATCAGTTCACAGAATTCCACCACTGAAAAATCCTTTTTACACAGTTAAGGTAAGAACCGCACCACAATAGATGTGATTTCATTGAAGTTCTTGGTATTTGGAATACCAAGACAACGCATCCCATGCTGATGCCGCCATTCCTTGAAATGACGCTCATAAGCTCTACGACCCCAGTAACTGTGGTTCCCACATATCTCACATTTGAATTCCTGAAAAGCATTCATAAAGCTGTTGAGAACCATACAAAAACAATATACTATGGTCTTGCAAAATAAATATGACTATACAATTCTACATACTATCCCAAAATAAATTTATGTATGAACTAATGTGAGAACTGGAATGGAAAGGCAAGTTATTTGGACAATAATAGGTAGAATTTTAGAAATAGATTAATACTCCCTCTATATCAAAATATATGATCAATATCTACTTTTGAAGTCAATACGAAATATTTTCAAATTAGAATTGGTATGAATTAATTTAGTTTTAGACAATACGTTTACAAAATTTGTAAACTATTAACATAGTACTACTAATTAGAAGACTTATTTTTTCAAAAGGTAAATGAACCGCATAAATTTTGAATTTAAAAATACCTCAATTTGACCTTGAAAAGTCAAACTTGAACCTATATTTCAAATGGAGGGAGTACTCGATAAAAAATGATTTAGCGAGACACCTTCAATTGAAAACTACCTGACCAAGACCGTGAAGCTTATATAACCAGTAAGGTATAGGCTTCCCATCCCAACCCATTGGCAACTTCAAGGGATTATAGATCTCTTTCTCTTCATCGTCGCTTTCTGTTTCAGCTTGTACCTCTTCCTGATAAAAATGTTACAATTTGGACAAGTATTGTCAGAAAATAAAGTAGCAAATTAATTACTCCATATAGGAATGAAATGTTAAAGCAAGAAAAATATGCAAAATATTATCAAACTTGGTCTCCAAACAATTTGAAATACATGATCAAATATTAATTACATGTGGAAAGATTAACAGGTAAATAAATCTAAATAATGTGGCGGTAAGAACTTCAATAAATTAATGCACTGCCTCAACAGATAATTGGAATGACAGAATGCACTAATTAAATTACAATCCTGCTTGGGATCAACCAATAGCCCTCAAGTAGTTAACTCCAACCAAGTCGGTAACGGACTGC
Source organism: Hedera helix (assembly GCA_947179155.2). Lineage (NCBI taxonomy): Eukaryota > Viridiplantae > Streptophyta > Magnoliopsida > Apiales > Araliaceae > Hedera > Hedera helix. The sequence continues at coordinate 58,540,493 of OX359265.1, read as the reverse complement.
TTAAGCGAACAGTTGACTAGTCCAAGGTAAATCAACAAATTCTTTACAATACTCACATTATATATATATATATATATATATATATAATTACAATTTCACAATCAAAACTATTAAATAAATTAATATGCTGAAAATACTATACTATCAATTAATATACTATACTTAGTATACTATAAATTAATTATATATACCAACCTTAAATAAAATAAAATAAACTCACTATATATATAAATACATATTAAGGGGTAAGGCGAATGGTATACATCTTATACAAATACATATTAAGGCAAATGGAATTTATTGAGCAGGCGAATGGTATACATGTTATACAAATACATATTAAGGCAAATGGAATTTAAAATTGAGTTTGGAAAATCAATATTTGGGTTCATTCCCAAGTCATCTGACTAGATACCAAGTCAGGAAAATCGTCGATTTGAACCGATTAGGCGATGACTAATTGTTCAAGTCGTTCAACTTAACGACAACACCCGAGTCGAGCTCTCAACTTGCACTTCCAGCAGCGACTGAACAACTAGGCGTGCTTAAGCGGTAACTTGATAACTATGGCCAATACTAGAACTACAGTACTGCATATACAAAGTGTCTGTCACCTGATAGGGCCAATACACACTCCAACCGCTATCCCTATCAGGTTTTTCTCAACATGCTATTCATAGCTCTACTATACTAACAATTGCAGTATCACCAATTATGTTATCCAAGATGGCAAAAGCATGCTACATAGGAGAGTTTAGAAAAAGAAACTTAAAACATCAGGGGGGAAAACAACTCTATAGGGTTCCTTCTCAGATGTACTACACTAAGGCTTCACAGAAATTTTTGTTTCCTTTTAATTTTAGAGAAAGAGAAGAATGAAGCAATATATATATCACCTCTTCTCGTTCTGCTTCCATTTCTTCATATGTGAGAGCCTGTTTCTTCACAATATTTTCTTTTGTTCGCACTATGGTCTGCACAAGTACACAAAATTCACGTTAACTGCAGTCAAGAAGATGGATTAACATACTCACTACATATATAGTATATATCGGTGGGGTGTGAATGCTCCATAGCCAAAGTTAGATATAGACCATTAACCTTACAACCCATTTGTAACTGTTCAAGACCAGTTCGCGAGGCTTAAAGTAGTAAAATAGTTTTTTCTTTCACGTATTGTTTGGAGGACAACACAAATAATTGTGCGGATGATGACCCTTACACAAATAAAACTAAACTGCTCCTGTTTTAACCGATTACAGCCTCTACGATGACCCTTCGACAAAAAGACTAAACTGCCCCTGTTTTAACATATTACAGCCTCTGTCAACATAATAATACTGTGGATGACTAAAACAATCCCCTGGTGTTATTGTGCGGATGGTAATATTCAAACTACTAGACGGATGAGTGTATAGAAAAAACGTACTCATCTTTCGCTCGTAATATTTAAACATAACATCTTACATCTCTCTCAAAACATATTCAAAGTTTCAAACAGAGCAAATCCAAACCTCTCTCACAAGATGATAATTTTCAAAGCCGCCAAAACACGCCGTATTATGTTTTTAACTCATCTCTATATCAAAATATGGATGTGTGTGTGTAATATATTAACACCTAACGGCCCAATCAAGATGCTCATCTGAGTAAGCGACAATACCATCACAGCTGCCCACTTGCTAACTTTAAACCTCACAAATACCATCAGCGCGATAGCAACTTGCCATAGCACTCAAACCCAACAGCTCCTCAAGAAGACGCAGATAGAAGCTAAGGAGTTAAAAAGAATTCGACCATATGAAAGAGAAAAAAAAATGATAGAATTAGAACAGCTACCCTTTATATATATATATACTCGTTTGGGATCCTTGTTTAGACTAAAGTGTTCTCCGGTGCTTGTTTGTTATTCGGATTCCTTTGTATCGGAGATTTGATGTGGACAATGGTGAAGCAATGTTCCAGTCAAGATTTGGGATGATAGCTTTAACAGAGATGGATTGATTTTGGTGCGACTGATTAAAGCTCAAACTTGAGATGGGTAATACTTATTCGCTATTGCCTAATTTAAGTTCTCTCCGCCTGCCAAGTAATTATGTGGATGAAGGACTTCAAACAAGGGGTATTTTAGTCTTTTAATTCTGTGAGTCCTCGTCTGCACAATTGTTTTTGCCGTTGTCCAAATAATTGTACAGACGGAGAACAATTTAAGCCATACTATCTGATCTTGAATGCCTACAAATGAGTCGTAACGTATTGGTGTACATCCAACTTTAGTTATGAATCATTTACCATATTATGTATATATATATATATATATATATATATATATATATATATATATGAAAAATGATCCATAGCCAAAGTTGAATAGAAGCCTATAATTATTCAACCCATCTCTGACTGTCTACAAATTGATCGAATGGTCCAAGATAATCCCCCTCTGCCATTTAGTTTGGGGATGCCACAAACTATATGGTCGACAAGGGCCACTTAATAGAAAGACCAAAACCTCTGTTCTATTTTAAATCACCGTCTGCATGACAATATAGCTATATTATTATGCAGATGACGATGAATAGCTTTTAGTCAATAGGCACTAGGCAGAAACATTAATGGTGCATAAAGTTTATCTAAGTGGTTCGTGGCAGCCCCAATTTCAATACTCAAAACCCCATTTTCTCCTTCAAACTTCTTTGATGATTATTACTCATAGCCAATCTCTTCATCATAGAATTACTCCTCTCTCTCACACAACTCTTCTACTAATAAGTAGTCTCTCTGTTTCCTTCTACAACACTCCTTTGGATTAATCTCTCCTCCCTCTGACTATACACACGTAATATGTAAATGTTTGGATTAATCTCTCCTCTCTCCAACTATATACACATTATATGTAAAATTGTAAATGTTGGTGTTTAATTAAGGTCAGTGGTTCAAAATGTTTTAAAACAGGGGCAAGCATGACTTTTTACAATGTAAATCGTCGTCGGCACAATTGTTTGCACCGTCCTGTAAACAATATTGCGGATGAGGTAAATTTTAGGCCATACGATATGATCTTGAATGGTTACATATGGGATCCATATAAAACTTTAGCTATGGATATATATATATATATATTAGTTAACACCTCAGCTCTACATTTGATTACAATTACATTCTATTATAAAAGAAAAGACCAGGACAAAGCACAAACTGACCTCCTCCAACAGGTCACATAGCTTTTCCATCTTGGATTCCATCAGAACAATCTCTTTCCAATCTTCGGTTTGTTGCAGAGCTGCAGCAACACCATTTTGTTCTGATCCACGTGAACCTTTGGCAAAATGCTTTCTATCTAGCTTCTCAAGGGGAGTGTGCTGTGCAAAAGAATTAAAACATCAAGATGAATATGTAGGCACCGCTGAAATCGTAATAAAGATCACAAAAGATACTCCAAGGAAATAGTAGTCTTTGAGGGAAATTAAAAGATGTATAATATGTTTCCAAACTCAAGAAACTCTAGTTATTTTTAATGTTTGATGAAGATTCCATCATATTGGAAGCGACCAACCCATAAACGGAAAACACTACTCAAACTTTTTGGATCCCATATACATACCTATCAACAATTACTTTAAAAAGAAACAATTAAAGACTAAGCCATTAAATAAACAAAATTAGTTTTACTGCACTAGCCTTTGTAAGAAAAAGCCTCTCTGCACGCTGCTGAAGAGTACCCCCCGTCTTTAGTCCTAGCGCAGCCAATGCCTAAGAGGAAGTAAAATGGTCAAGAAACATTAATAGCATCCATGAAAGACAACCACATTGTCTCATAAAAATTTGCAAAGAGGAACAATGTAAATACAAAAGCTATGATACCTTCCTCATCATGGTAATTATTCTTCCAATACATCAATATAAAAAAATTGATGAAGCAGTGGATCATTTCTAGATAACCAGCACTAACTAATAGCCTTGTCTATTTTAATATTACAGCTCAACACAAAGCTAATCTGGAAATCAGATACAGTCAAACTTTCAACTACTTCGGAAACTTTGAACATAATATCTGTATGTCATCTCTAACACCCAAATCCTTTGTTGAAGAAATCCCAGAAGTGTAAAGCATAAACTATTTTCATTTTTCAATTCTGCTAGATATAATAGGTAGCTTCTTAGGACTTAAAACTCAACTGACCGGTCAAGATTTGTGCTGTTAGAGCTATGTTAGATGGATACTTCAAATAAATGGGAGAGCATCCAAGTCATACATGGCATTCTTGGTAAATTATATGCATCCAAGAGAGCTAAGACAGAAAATTTTCCACTCCAACAAAAGAACAAAGGATCATCACATACCTAATTCCCTCAATGCCCCATAATTTTCCGTCTAAGGAACAATTTTGCATAGAAACATGATATAGCACATGTAAGGTTAAGATTATGACAATTTTCACCCAATTGTGCGATCAATACTAGTGGTATCTATTCCAATTAATCATAGATTTTATGAATAATACCAACATGGTATAACAAACCACCAGTATGCAAAAGTAGCCCACCAAACAGTTTTAGCTGTAACACCAACAACAAATTTATTACAAAAATGAATTGATGATACACACTATACACACCAGGGCTATACAACACTATTTGAGAATAAGGTTCAAATGACATTGAAACTCTTTAAATGATACTCCCTTTGTTTATAAAAGAGGTCTGATTTCTTTAGTTGGATTCTTTTTTTTCAAATATTAAAGGCTTGTATGTAAATATAACAATCTTTTGATATAATTTTTTTGGATAAATTATTTCATTGCTAAGCTTTAGAGGCATAATTTAATATCAGAAGGGGGAAAAAGAAAGATTAAACTCCGACAGAAAGTCAATAATGCCAACAGAAAGACGACAAACAGAACCCAATAACTAAAGTTCCTCAATTTAACTCCTGACAGAAAGTCGACAAAAGACGCAACTGAGCCCCAGATACGCCTCATGCTGACAAAAGTAAATCAAGATCAGAAACAAGTAAAAAAATCTGGACAATACTACACCCTTCTTCAAAATATCTACAATCTCTCCCTCCAAACAACCACCAAAGACCATGTGATACCTTATTTCACCTTGCTCAATGCCTCGTAGGTGCTTTAGTACCTGTACAAGCTCAAAAAAATCTTGATAGTAGGTGGTATCCCCCAACGACACCAAGAACTTCCCTCTCCTGCACACTGAATCATAAGTCAAGATAGCACCCCACATTCCCCGTCCAGGAAAGGAAAGCCACCTTGCGAGGAATCCCCACCCGCAAAATGCTCTTCCCCGGGAAACCCATCACCTCTAAACCCATTAAACTTCTATAGTAAGACTTAACAAAGCAAACGACTCAAAATGTAACCTGAAACGCAGTTCATTTTAATTCGTTAAACCTATACATCAAAGTGGTGCGTATATAGGCCAAGTGGTACGCTAGGGGTAGCTTTGTATGGATGCGCATACTTAGGATTTCTCTTAGAAACTACATGCAATAAGGTTTAGAGTAAATTATAAATTACCGCTTGTGGCTTGGCCAATTTTCTACTTCACCACCTAGGAATCAGAAACCTACAACAAAGCCATCTGTGGTTTCACTTTTGTTTCCAAGTTACTCCATTTTCATCCATTTTGACGTCAAGTGTACTACACTCGCCAAAATGTGAGTGGATGGCTCCCAACTGTAATAAAGAATGTTGAAATGACAATAATACTCTCCATTTTTCATCAAATGTAACAAAACATATTCCGAGTTCATCAATAACCAAATTTGAGTATTAACAAAATTATTCCGAACACACCTTAAATCAACTATTGGAAACCCTGGCCTAATCACAATCACATTTCCACAGTAAAGCACAGAACCTGATCCCCAAATTGTTCCATTCATTGTCAGACCCATTCCCAAAATAGGAAAACCCAAATTTGAAAGGCTTATACTACAATATTTGAAAAATAGATCCGCAATTACAGAACAGATTTGTAATTGAAAGAAAACAATGAAAGACAATGAAGGGTATTGAGATGGAAATGTGTGGTAGAATCTGTGTTTCCAGCATGGACTATGGTGTCATGGCTCAGGATATGTTTGCCGTTTGCTTCCGGGAAAGACAAATATGGCGGCTGGATAATTGGTTGGAGTGCAGGCTTGTTAGTTGGTGGAAGTTGTACATTGAACAAGTTAAGTGAAAGAAACAAACGACTCGGTTAGAATTTAGGCCAATACCTCCTTTAACCTCTCAGGTCCCACTTCAATCAGTTCTTCAATAGTACTATAGTAATCAAGATCAATTGCAGTATGCTGAGCTGGAACATGCCCATTCTCGTGGATGTCATTATCCCAACCTTGTACCATACCACTAGCCCATTGCTCTTCCAACTCAGATGTTACCTGCCACAAAACAGTCCTTGTCATAAAAGAACACACCTAGAGTTTTTTTATATTTTACTTTTTATAACTTTATTGTTTGTTTCTTTATATTTTTTTGATAAGTACAGAACATCAGTACATAAGTAACATAATGAATTTATCATGAGATTCAATTCATCCTCCATATTAAACACTCATTAAGATACCTAAGAGTTCAAAAAATCATGCAGGCTTTAGCATATACAGATTGTGTTAATATCTGCTTCTCAACAACCGTGTTAAAGACATTATTTTACAAAATATTTCATTGGGCAATCTGTACATTTTCTAATATAGTGCATCAACACTATCGTACTTATGGATTTCCATTCCATGTGATGTGATAAAAGTACCACCGATAACCCCAATCTAACTGATTAGGTAATCAGTTGCTGTGACGAAGTTTAAGTCAACACATGAAAATCGATGAAAGAGTCCTGTATTGACACATACAAGTCATTTACAAAACAAGATACAACAGAGTATCAGATGATACAGCTCCAATTACTAGGGGTTGGTGTTTTAGCAAATAAGAGAGGCGATTGAGAACTGCTTTAGCCTTAGTTTATCGTTATGCAAAATTAGCATTAGTTGAACAGAATAAAACACACTATTCTTCAGCACTTATAATTTGCCATCTTAAACCAAATGCAGATCAAACAAAAATGTCAGTTCACATATCCAACAGTCTTGGAAAAATCTTTTTGTACTTGAGTAGTTTCATTTACCAAAAACACTGCAAGTTCCAAAAGATCCAAAAAAAATTGATGTGAAGCATATGAAAAACAGCACATCATTTTATTCTTGCAGATAAAGAAACCAAAAAGGTGTGCAAGCATGAGCAACACACGAGCTTCCCAGGCAGTACAACTCTAAATATTACAGATTGTTAGGGAATCCTCGGTATGGGTGCAGGCCGAAATGAAAGTCATTTTGGTAAAATTTGGACCGCTCTAGAATAGGACCTGAAAGCTAGTTCTTGCAATTAACTTTCCTAAAAAAACCTGCTCACAAAACAGTGTATGCCAAACAGTAAGACACTGGCATATCGCTTTATTAAAAATATATATAGAGCAAATGCTGACATACCACATTCAAAAAAATTTGATCATGAAACAGTAAAGAGAAACAAGGAAAACAAGGCAACAGAAAGGGGGAAGAAAGATCTTCTTTAGTGAACCTTTGAGAATATTCTATCCAGATCTTGCAAAGGCTCTGTCCGCTCAAAAAAATATATAAGATACTCCAGTATTCTGCTCAAATATTCCCTATATTGCCTGAAAAAGCAAAGTAAGGAAATACATTTACAATTCCATAGGATAGTATGCAGAAACAAACAGATGTATTATACATCAGAACAAAAAGAAAAGTAAGCAGAACTTGTAGAAGACAGTACACTGGGCAAGAATCCCATGCATCATGCTGTAAATGATTATCAATCAATGAAAAGTACAAACAGTCCACTAGATAATATACAATAGATCCGGTGAACAAGAAATCATTTTGGACAAATGACATGTTTAAAAAAGAATATATTTTTTCTTAATAAATGCAAACTCATTGTTTATCTCCTTCCAATGAAACAAGAGAAATTAAAGAGCTTCTCAGTAAGCATCTTGTGCTTTGCCTTGCTCATCCCTTTCCTCCGAAGATTAACAAGAAAAGAGGAATTATTGTTGTGAAACATTTTTCTTTTCAATTTTTTTTTTAAAAGTTGCAAGAGGAAAACTATTAGAGAGGGAAACATTTACCTTGTCAGCTTCAATTTGCGAGGTATCTTATGTGTTTGAGAAAAGACTTCGAGGTAAGCAGAGTATTCAATTGGCCCTCCAAATTTAGAATTTATGTAATCATTGTACAGTTCATGCATATCAAGGTAGCGTCCAAAACCTTCCTGAAATAGAGTTTAGATAAATTAATTTCAAGAAAAAATGGAACGAACTTTCTCCAAAGAAATTGGAAAGAACTTTCTCTTCCAATCCCATAAAATTAAAACTCACAAACAAACCCTAAATGAAGGGCTATATATTTGAAATTACTTGTTTTAGCTGAAAAACAATAACCATAACACGATTCTGACTGTTAATGCAAGAATGACCAAGTTTTTCCTCTCAAGGAAAGCCCACAAAGCAAATCTTTTCCTTCAAATGAAGGCAAAAGCAGAGACATTTACAACAATGAATGAAGTGCTAATTCACGAAAAATATGAATTTTGGAACTGATGAATATTAATAAATTCTTCTTCTATCTCTTAAGCATAATTTTTTTTAAAAAAGTTGATTACAAGTATAATTTTTATCAATTCAGTCATGGAACTTTGTTATTCTGTCTTCCTATTTTCGTTTCGCTTATCCGTCAGTTTATATACATCTGGTGTATGGAAATTTGATCGGTGAATATACAACATGGAGGTGTCCTGACCCATTTATGGAATGACACTAATACTTGTGCAGTATTTATACATGACCACAGGTCAATTCCGCTTTGGGGCCACTCCTTACTCTACCATTAATCAATTATCATAGGGGTATGGGGTTTTAGACAAAGAAGGGTCAAGGCTACTTATCACTTTTTCCTTTATACTTTACTTGGATCTGTTTTTATGCTATTAGCTATTATGTTAATTCTTCTCCAAACAATAACCACCGATTTACAAATATGATTAACCACACAATTAAAATTTAGTGAGCAGCGCCAAATTGGCATACAACATACATTAGTGAGACTGGAGATGGCAAAACTTTGAGAAGACTGGTTTCTAAACCATCACCTCAACCACTAAAATAATCAGGTTCACCAAATACTCAATCCTGCAGTTATTATATAATTTCTATTTAGAATTACCTTCACGCATATTTAGGTCTATCTATAAATTACTTGAAATTAAATTTGCTATGGAATTTTTTCAATATGAAAGTTTGATAAATTACTTGAAATTATATTTGCTATGGAATTTTTTCAATATGAAAGTTTGACCAAACTTGATATTGAGCAATAATTACTATAAAAAAAATATGTTTAAACATATTGTGGGTTTAAAACACCACATGCATATAAGTACAAGATGAAGCATAACACATCTAAGTCATAATAGGATACAATAAGCAAGGTAAGCTAAGTAGCTAACTATCCAACTTTTTTGTTGCATAAGTTGAAGAGATGTAAAATTAACTAGCCAAGTCTCTTAAACAATATCACGTATCAAATAAAGCCTCTTCAAAAAGTCTTAAGAGATTCAAGTTCTTAACATTATGAGCACAATTCACAAATATATATATATATGGAGAGACAAGATTCAGAGAGAGACGCCAACCTCCCCGCTAAACTCAATATGTGGTTCGTCTTTGAGTAGCTGTTCATACTCATCAGTGACATCAACAACTCGTGCAGCAAGATGACGTCTATGATACTCCCGAATCTACATTATGCATGCATTTGTAATTTTAATAATATAACCAATTATAAATTTATTTATTTATTTTAAGAAAAAAAGACCTACACTGACGTATATACAAACTAATTTAGCTGGCTTTTAAAATAAACAGATAATGTACAAGGTAAAATTAAAAACTAAAAAAAGTACTTATAAAAAAATAAGATAAAGAGTCCAGATGAATTGTTAAATGTATAGCAAAGACCCTGAGATTTTGCTACCTCTTTTAATCTATCATAAAATGCGCTAAAAACATTAGTTCCAGCAGCCGTTTGACCTCCAAGAGCGGCAATCTCATCTTTCCTCGCATTGTCTTTATCTTCATAAATCTCGACCTGAAAAAACAAAGCATTACTTCATCGAGTGGAAACATTATAGGCGTGAAAAATCAATAAATAATAGCAAGAAAATGAGAGTAAGTACGATTTTGTGAGTGGTTTCGGAGATTTGATCGATCAAATTGCGGACACGGTGGCTCTGTAAGTGTCGGTCCCTGTTGGAGGAAGGGTCGTTTTGGAGATCCTTCACGATGATTCGCTCCAGCCGTTCGACTTTCTCGTGACCCGCCCGAGTCAGCTCCAGTAGAGTCGACGACATCTTCTCTCTATAACAAACCAGCGCTCCAGAACAGACTTGACCTAGGATTCTGTTCTCTCTCCAGATAAGTAGGGTTTTACCGGGGCAAAAAAATTGATAATTGGAATCGAATTATCGCGGCGTTTAAAAGTTAAAACCCACCCAAAAGGGGGCCAAAACACGAAAATGGGAAGGGGGAAAAAAAACATTGACGCGTAATGCGGCATCGTTTCGTTTACGGAAAAACCGATGAACAACTTTTCAAAAATTTGCATGTTCTCATTTTTTTTAAATATAGTAATTTCAATAATTGATGGTTCAATTATTTAAAGCACGGGCTTATTCTATATATATAAGATGATTATAAAATATGTTTTTGAATTTTAAATTAATTTATTATTATTATTATTAAAATAACTACAAACGAGAATCAAACAAACAATTATTAGATGCTTGAGTGTTAGTAAAGTATTTTTTTTTCTCTAATTTAATATTCCTTTATTAAGTTTTTAAAATTAATATTTAATTTTTATTTTCAATCTTTCAAATTTATATATAATTTATTAGAGTTTTAAAATGAGTAGATCTAACTAAAAGTCTAAACTCGGTGTTTAAGGATTATATATAAAATAAATTGTTGTAGAATAATAAGTTATCATCATAATTTTTAGTCTTAAAATGTAGCTAGATTTTAATAACTAATATATAAATGAATTTTTTTTAGCATTAATTAACCAAAGATCTCCTATTCAAAATAAAATTGGTAAGTAAATAATATATTTTGTAATATATATTACTCTTTTTAATATTAATTATTACTTTCTCATAATATTTTTAATATATAACTATTAAGGAATAAAATTATTTTAGAATAATAAGTTTACTATTATGACTTTTATTTCTAAAATTAACTAATTTTTAATCACAAATATATAAGTTATAATTATTTTTAATATTAATTAATTAAATGACTATTATATGAAATAAATTTGGTAATTAAAAGTTTAATCATTAATATATTTTTTAATATTAATTATTATATAATTAAAATATTTTTTATATATTTTTAATATTTAGTTATTTAAAGTCTAAAGTTGAGTAAAGTTAAATTTTAAACATTTTTTTAAAGTTAAAATTTATTATATGGTTACTTAAAAGACTATTTTATAAAATATGTTTTTGTAAAATACTAAGTTAACATTAAAGTTTGTAGAACAATAAAAAAATATATATAAATTAATAAGCTAACATTAAAAATTGTAGGACCATAAAAAAAATTAATTTTATAACACTAACTATTAATTATTTTTAATAATTTTGTAACTTAACTTACTAATAATTTAGTTTTATTTTATTCTTTCATATTTTATTATTTAATCTTATAGTATTACGCCATCATCATATTTGGTTAATGCCGTGGGGACACATCGGCAAGCTTGTTTAGATTGGTTGGAGGAGAATGGAGTGAGGTCGAAGGTACAGTATTCCTACAAATACATGAGCAAACACCTTGGCAATAACCATACATAAATTATATATTTATGCAAATTTTAAAGCTCCCTATTTTTGTTTGAATAAAAAATTTAAATTAAAAGATGAAAATTTTAATAAACGCATTAAATAAAAAAATGTGATAGTAAAATAAATAATTAATAAAAATGGCGATTCAACCTCAAAAAAAAAAGTAGTTGATGGCGATTTGGAAGGAGTGCTGTTCGACATCAAAGAGATTTCTACAGAATTGGGATTTTGTTGATTGTTATATTATTTTTTCATTGTTTCGTCACTTTAAAAAAAATAGTTTTACTACTTTAATTGTTTTCCTTTTTTTCTGTTTGTCCCATTTCTGAGTTGAATTGATTGACTCCTATGGGTTGTAGCGGCGATGGTGGCAAGACACGGTGTATATATTATTGGCCTTTTGTTGGGCTAGATATTATTGGGCTTTTGATCAGAGTCTCATCAAACTCAATTTCAGGCCTTCGTATGAAACGTGGATGAGGAGTCTTCTAAAAAATATAAAATAAAAAATCCCTTCCTTTTTTTTTGCTGCAGCCAAGTGAGTAAATAGGGGTGTGAACCTAAATTATATTCCCTCCTTTTTTATTATGTAAGATGTTTAAGACATAATCACATATATTAATTTTTTTTATTAATTATAATATTAGATAATTAATGTTGATTTAAAATGTTATTACTACGGATATACTAATTAATTATTTTTCATTATCTCTTTCAATTATTCTATTTTTTAGGTGTAGAATAGAAAATTATTAAAAAAAATATTCTATATATATTAAAACGTTTAATATTATAAATAAAAAATTCTTCTAAAACGACTTATATAATAAAAATTATATAATACCATGTTAGAATATCTTACCTTGTATTGTTGGCGCCTACCAAATACACATTTAAAATACTATAAAATAAGAAGTGTATCTCAACAACCAAGACTTTCATAGCCTTGAAGCTGAGATAGGAGGCTTTTGCAATTAGTTATAGATCATCTCTACTTTCTTCTTCTTCTCACCAACCCTCCTCCAACTAAGCAAGCCAACATGTTTCCAACTACCTCCCTTTTATACAGAAATTCCTCGTTACTGCATTAAACAAAGTCAAATTAAAGATTGGTGGTTTGGGTCAGTTTGACTTGTCAAATCTCAATAAAGGAAAAAAGAATTAATGATTACAAACATGAAATATATATATAAATAATATATAATGAAAACAAGAGAGAGGGTTGGTGGAGGGACTCAATAACATTAATTTAATATAAGAGCCCTGCCCATCATCATTGGCTGATATTTTTTCTTGGCCAAATTAACTCAATTTATTTATGATCGCGAGAAGGAGTGGTAGTATGTCTTAATTCAAAGGTTAACCCCCTAGCGGCCGGTTTAATTTTTTTATTTTTTTAACTTTTATAATATTTATTTTAATATTTTTATTTATAAAATTAAATATTTTAAATATATATGAATAATAATATTATAAAAAAAATTAGATCAATCACTAAGTACCCGTGCTCCTAGAATCACTCTAATTCAAACTACCTAGAAATCTCTCAACAACCCCAAGCAAATGGATGTCTGTCTCATCAACTGTTAGGCCTTACCTACTACATCTACCACAAGATGTTAAGCAATAATTTTATTTTTTTTTATTTTTTTTCAATCTGTGAATATTCAGAGCAATGACATGTCTATCTGAGTAAATGTGCATTGGGCTAATCATCGACCGAATACAATACTACCCTACAAATTATTACTTTATATATTCAACCCATAAACTATTACTCCCTCCGCCACCCATGTAGTTAGTATTTAGTAACCCCTTACCCGATGAAATAGAGCAATCTGCCCTCGAGAAGTTAAAAGATAGGCAGGCCCTTGATTAGTAGGAGGTCCCGCCGAATTAGGTAGGAACTAGCGGTTGCTAACGATTCTCGGAGTGAGAATTCTGAGGCCACAATCCCTTCATTCGATTTTATTCGTTTTAATTAACTTTTTAAAGTTAAATTAATTAATTTTAAAATTAATAGGCAAAAAAGTTTATTAAAAATTTTAAAATTAAATAAGTTGATTTTAATATTAATATTTAATATATATTTTTATAATAATAATTTTGTACTAATTTCTAATAACGTTAAGAATAATGTTTAATTCTAAATATGATCAATTTATCATAAAAAGTCAATTAAGATAAATAAAATTGAAAGAAAATGGTATTATTTTTCAAACAATTACTATTAGGCTCGTCATCGAGCTAATTTCTTGGATTATTATAAAATCTTTTAATATTTCTTTTCTATTATTTCATATACTACCACGATTATCACCCCGTAAATCCGAATGGACCTATATTATTTAATTGAATTTTCTCAAACATATGGTAGGAGTTACATTTAATGACAATGAAAAATGTGATAAATGTTGTAACAGTGTTATTTTGGGCAAGCAAAATAGACGTAGGGCCTATTCTGGCATGGCTTATAAGCTAATTAAATCAAATTATAAGTTATTTTTTACTGTTAGGATTTTGTTTGACTTAATTTTTAAATTATAAGTTGTTTTTTTTGGAAAATAATAATTTATTATTTTTAAAAAATAACTTATAATTCATTTTAAATACATAAGTTTGATCAAATATAATTATTATATCCTTCATTTTTTTCATAAATTATATTTAATCTCTCACCCTTCTTTTCACCTATCTCTCTACTCTCTCCAACCTTTTCTCCCCCCTCCCTCTATTTTTTATTTTAATTTTTTAATTGATATTAAAATTTTTAAAAAATAATAATTAAATTTACATTTATTAGGATAATTCTTTTCTCAGTGTTTATTTAAATTTTGGTTTCTTTTAATTATTTTGAGTTTTGCAAGTCTCAAAAAAAAGAACTCATGAATGTTGAAGTTGAGATTCTTCTTAATGTTTTATTAATGTTGTAATAGTAATTCTTATGATAAATATTGAATCAAAGTAAAAAAAAAATTATTAATGACTTTTTGTCTTTTTTAAGAATCTTTATAATTTATTTTAATTTATAAGTTATTATCAACTAAATACTTTTACATCTCGCTTTAATTTAATTTTTAATTTATAAGTTAAATTGATGTCAACCGCTTTTTTATTTATAAGTCACAACCGAAATAACTTATAATTTATTTTAAATTTCAACTTAGAAATGGCTTAAAATAAGTCTTGGTTTCTACGATTGGATATTTTAGGAGAGTGAAAGAAACAACAATTTGGACGAGTACGAAAGATGAAAGAGAAAGTATCAATTAACGCTTTAGAAGGAGGAAGGAGGCAATTAACACTTTAGAAGGAGGCAGTTGATGTAGGAGGGTGGACTCCTGGCTCAATTCAACGGCCTAAAGCTTATTGAAAATTCAACCAAATAAAAAAAACGAAACTACTTTTAAGATCATCATCAAACAAAAGCACGAGACTTTACCTCCACCATTTTATAGTGCCAAAAATAACTCTCTTCGATGATCCATCCCATTGGATACGCGCACGTACGGTATTTCATTCTCACCGACCACCAATTTCATATCAAATATCAAATTCGCCACCATCCCTGACCTGTGGACAATGGTGCGTGCATTATTAACTTACACGTACTAGGTATACAAAATAATACTAATAGTAATAACTAAATATAAAGAGATCAAGATACGAAAAAATATTTGTGTTAATTTGTCAGCTCGTCACGTTTATTATATTATTATTTTACTATTAATTGATAATTTGTGGGGTACAAGTCTTGTCACCAATTGAAAAATAAAATAAAATGGTATAATAATTATAAATTTATTATTATGTCAAACAAATTGTATGTTTAGGAGTAAATATGAATAAACCACATCCTTAGTTAGTATTCCAACTTTTAGAAATAATACTCGTTTATGAAACCGATGGAGTGTTTATTGCCTTTGAGTATTTTTGTTATCAGAACAATATAATTATTAAGTGTTCTATTCGACACTCAGAATTATCTCTTTAATAAATGCATCCAATCATAAACTTCTGAGGTGTGACTAAGATTAACTTTTAAAATGAAAATACAAAAAAGAAATTAGAAAAGAATCAGGTACATTGATTATTTTATTATTTGACTAATGGTCATCATTTATTGTGCCAATCTATTTACTTGCGTTGAGTTAATTGACATGTTTTAGTTTATTCTGAATTGAGTTGAATTGTCAAACTGTACATGAATTTAATTAGTTAATATTTTTATTTTTAATTTATTTGTATTATTTTATAAGATATATATATATATGAGAATTTTCTCACTTTGTACGAAACTATTTAATAAGATATATTTCTTTGTAGTACAAAATCTAAAATATATTATATATTCATTTAAAATCTTTTTTTTTAATTATTCTTCTTCCCTTTTTTTTTTTTATTTTGATGAGCCAACTGTTTTATTAAACACTAAAAATAAATATAAATATTATTATTGGGTAAAATTATTTGTCTAACTATTTTAATAAATAATAATAATAATGGCATTACGAAATCACTTTATATGAGAATTTTAACTAATACATGCACTGGTTTAAAATTATGAATATAAAAAAAAATTAGTTCGTTTCAAAATTAGATATATAATTTTATTTTAAAATTATAAAATGATATAATAATTTTAATTTGTCATTATTTTTTTTTAATTATTTATAATATCACATTGTTATTGCTTGACTAATATTAAGAATACGTTTGATAATATAAATTATAATTAATAAATATAATTGTAAGTTATGTAGATACCGAATTAATAATATTTTAAGTAAACAAGACAATACTTTTGGGTTCTCTCGTTGGCAAGCAACTATTAACAGGTGAACTTAATTGATCTCGTGTAAATAGAAGATTTTGAGGCGTGTAAACCACTACTCTCGTATCTCCATCGCCTACCAAATTTCACTTAACAAAATGTAATTAAATTGGTATATGTGATATGACATGGTTCAAACTGCCTATGTTCAATCTTTATCGTAACTAAATAACTGTGTCTTATGACAGTTATATATGGATATTAATACTATAATGTATGCCCAACTTTTCAGCGAAGGGACATGCTTGGCTCATTATCATATACAATTTTATGACCGGCCAAATTTGTGGTTATGGATTCGGGAACAGGTCTGACAGAGGCACGTGCATTATTTCTCTAGCAATGCAACCACCGTGTTATTAATACTGATTTGACTAATAACTCATACATTTATTTTTATAAAAAATAATAAAATTCATCACTAATACAGTTAATTTTATTATTTTTTATAAAAAATTTTTATAAATTATTATAAAATATCCTTATATATATTTTTTTCCGTGTTATTATAGGAATCTTCTTTTTCCTTTTTATTTTTAAGGAGAAACAAAAATTGTGCTTCGTTTCACAATTAATTTTAGAAAATTAATATTTTTATTAATTAATTTGATATTTTCATAAAATCAAATATAACTCATGAAAATATCAAATTAACTTGTAAAAATATCAATTCTCATATAAAATTGATATTTTTACATTTGAGAATTGATATTTATACAAATTAATTTGAAATTTTCTCAAGATCAAATAAGATCCACTTATAAAAATATCAAATTAATTTGTGAAAATATCAATTTTCATCACAATAGTAGAATGAGGTTTAAAGTGCTTAAGAGAGACATAAGTCCAATGAAATCCTACATTTTTTTTAATTAAACTGCAAAAAATATTAATTTATTAAGGGTCCGCTTAATTGTGCCCTAAGGGCACACACTAGGCGCGAAAAACAAGAGATGGGACCCGCTAAAAATCATTTCTTTATATAGTTGCACTGAATTCAATACATGGGGTCCACTAGTATATTATTTTTTTATACATTGAATTCAGTGCGCCTACATAAACAAATAATATTATACATTATTTTTCGCGTTTAATGTGTGCCCTAAGGGCACACATTAAGAAAATCCATTTATTAAATATGGATACAAATTGGATGATTTGCAATATAGCTACTAAAATATTATTTTTCTTACTTTATGATGCCTTAAAGGTACATCACTTTATAACATATTACTTTTTTATTAGGACAATATTATATACATAAAAATTAAATACTATATTTATTTTAATTATTAAAAAATAAGATCTGACACGAATTTTGTACTAAATCTTATTTTTTAATAGTTGAAATATATTTTATCGTCGATTTTTATAAACTTATAATTTTTCCTTTTATTAAAGAGTAATACTACGATCAAAATATGGTTATAAAAAAGTGAGTACAAAATTATGTATCTAGTTATAATTAGTTGATATTCATGAGTGAGTTTAATAGTTATAACACTATCATACACATCATTTTTTATCTTTTTTTGTACTCACTATGTTCCATATTATAAGACCATTACTGATGATTGAAAGTCAATTTGATATATTTTTAAATACAAAATTAAAATAACTACTTAAAAAAATATGAAATAATAAAGATTACCATAAGTAACTTTTTATATATTTTATAATATTTATCATTGTTTGTATTAATTAAAATTAAATAAATTTATGTTAATTTTGAATTTAAAAAAATATATTAAATTGATTTTAAAAAATTAATAATAATTTTATAATATAAAATAGAGGGAGTATTTAATTTTTTGTTATTAAAATATTTTTTTTTATGGAATAGAAAGTACAATGTGATTTATCACCTAAGTAAGACGATCATTATTTTATGTATTGATTAGTCGAAAAAAGCTTCTTGGACTCTTTTTCGGAATTGGATACGCTTTATTGAGGAGGTGGAAAGTCATGCCCGAGCAGATCGAGTCATGCCCCGGCAGATCGACCTAGATTGTATAGTTGCAATAATAAAATAAAATTAGGGGGTTGGGTCCACTCCAATTATAGCTTATTATAATCCACTTTTTGGCAGGTTCTGAGTGATGCGGTGGGGAGCCTATTTTAAATATTAACCTAATAATTTAAAGATTTTCTTAAAACATGCCTTAAGAATATGTTTTAAACGCTAAAAACAATGCATAATAATATTTATTTATGTATTTATATTAAATTTATTGCATAAGAAAATAATATACTAGTGGACTCCATATATTTAATTCCGTACAAATATATAAACAAATAAAATTTATTCTTGTGTTTCATGCTAAGAGGACCCATAATTTAATACTTCCTTAGTTTTAATAAAAAAAATGAATCATATTAAAGATATATTTTTATTTCTTATTAATTTTTAAAATATAAATTATTTATTTAGTAGCGTTGATAAAATATGAAGTTAAGCTGAAAAAATTAAGAATATTATGTTAAAATAGATATGAGATCTATTTAAAGGGATTCAATTTTAGTTAATTTCAAATTCGAAACAGTTATAATAATCTATTTAAAATTACAAAACATTAAATTATATAAGTAATATTACAAAGCATTAAATTCTATAAGTAATAGCACTTTTATATAATTTATAAACTTTATTATTATATTCACTAAAACTAAACTAATTTTAAAATGTCTCATACTATATTAATTTTTAATCCATTACAATATCTTATATTTTAAGAATAGAAAAAGTATTTTTTTCGTTTCAAAATATAAAATTATTATTGATTTTTTTAAGTTAATTTAAGATATTTTTAAATTTAAATTTAATATGAATTTATTTAATTCAAATTAATATTATTGTGAATTATTTAAAAAATATTATATATTATAAAATTTATTATTTTATAATTTTAAATGAAATATTTTAAATTTGAAAATGATTTATTTAAATTTTTAAAAAATTGTTTTATTGAACGAATGAAATATGAGCGAGCAGGCAGATGCGAGCCTCATGTTTTGTACTGTAGCCAATTGGGTTTGGTGTGCTACAAGCAAATCGTTTCGATCGTCTTACAGACGCGACGCCCTCGTTAGGATAGACGACGACTATCTATGTAGAGAGAGAAAGCGGTGGCCTAAATCTTTTGTTGTCAGCTGCGGACTGTGCCATGCACATAATAAGTATCTGTCACTGTCATGTGGTGTTCGTTGTATTAATTAAACAAGTACGTAATAACCGCCTCTTCAACATTGCCAAGAAACCACTCAGGAGTACTCATTTCAAGTTTTTAAAACCAGCAAACGGCACGTAGAAAGCTCTCTCTATGCCTAGTCGGCCAAAAAAAAAGAAAGAGAGATAAATTACAAAGATTCTCGCCTGTGGCATTAGCCACAACTTTCCACAATTTTAAACCAATCAACATTTAGTCGCTTTTTTTATTTAAACTGTCAACTTTAAATGGTGTGGAGTATTACGTAATTGATGTCTCAAGACAATTGTATAATTACTCTATATTTGTTTGTAAAAATAAATTATTTATCTTAATTTAATATTATTTTGCATTATTTAATCTTTTGACAATGGACTATTAGTCTCTCAATATTAGATTATCAGTCCTATAATATTATTTAATAACTTAAAATGAGAGAGATTATTAATATCACATTAATCATGATATTATATAATTCTTCGTGAATAGTATTAGAAATAATAAAAAATAATCCATATGACTATTTAAAAGAATATTAATCTCTTATCATGGAATAAAATAGTCCAAAAATAGTGTTAAATTAATATAAATAATCAAATCTCAAGTATTTTCTTACAAACAAATATAACCCTAATATTAATTAAATAGCTAGTAGTGATTGTATACAAAATTAAGAATATCATGTTCTATATAATATTAAAAAAAATGAATTTCTAATTTTAAATCAAGGAGGGAATATATAGGGAAAAATATTAATACAAATACAATTAATTTTTTAATAAATAACTTAGAAATAATTATGTCAAAATATAAATAATTAATGATGATGAATAAATCTAATCTTTAAAATCAACCTCAGCCATATATATAATTTTATATACAGAAGTCGACAGAAGCCAAACACACAGTTCTCATTTTCTGTTGGCCGCATAAATGATAAAGCTGCAGCAAGCGATTTCCGTTGTTTTTTTTCTTCTTCTTCTTTTTGTCTTCTTTTTTTTTTTTAAAAAGCAGCCGCATATATTTAAAATTCGTCACTGAATTCGTCACCCTGCCATCATCCTTGCGTGGTCAAACAGCCTACCTACCTGACAATGTTTTCTTGTTTCTTTATATTAACTCTTTAGTTAAAAAAAAATGAAAATAAAATGAAGTAAAGGATAAGAATTACTGTAACAGTTAACAACTTATCTCAAACCTCCGCGTTCTTATCACAGTTTTTTTCTTTCTTTAGTTTAGACCACGTGTGCAACTTTAAAAATGTGAAGAAAAAATTTAAAAAGAAAAATTAAATTTAGTATAAAATCAATATTAATAAATAACAACGTAAAAAATAATCTTAAATTAATTATTCTGAATTAATTTTCTTATAATAATGTAAGAAGTCCAAAATTCAATTATCTTAAATCAACTTCATTGGTCACGAGTCAAATTAACTGAGTTTGGCTAAAGTCAAAGAGTTGTTCTTTTTCAAACTTTATTCTCTCATAAAACTCCTTTTTTAAAAAGTCATTGTCAAACTCTTATTTTCTCAATAAATTAGATATTTTATGAATCAATAAAATTATACTTATAATATATAATAATATACATATATATCACGTATGTATAATATTGTAATATTTATATATTATATATATAGAGAGAGATAGTATTTGTAATAATATTTTAATAAAATTAGAACATCTAAAAAAATAAATAGTTTAATTTATAATAAAAATATTAGATTGTATCATATAAAAATAATAACAACATATAATAATTAATATTTAAAATAAATAAATAATATTTATAAAATAAATAAAACGTCTACCGGATTTAGGGGCTCTGGAAGAACCCTTTAATGCTTAAGTCAGCATTGATATGGAGAAAAAAATTAATACTATTATTTTTTATTAATAGAGTTTTAAAACTAACAAGTGACCGCTAATTATTGATAAATTATTTTTATCCACGTCAAATATATATGGTGAGAAAACCCGAGCTGATATTGCATTGAATATTACTTGTATTGCAAATTCAACATAAAAATAAAAATAAGGGTGTATAGAATACCCAAACGGTCGGTATTTTCTTTTGTTATATCGTTGACACCATAAATTTTAAATCCAATTATAAGAGAACACTTGTTCTTTAAGAAAGTCATCATATATAATTTCAATTCTTGAATTCTTACACCAGATTCCTATTTTTTTAATTTTACTAATATCTAATTTTCTATTCTGAAAATCAATATAAATAAATTATTTGAACTCAAGTAGTTGTTTAATTTTCTTAATCAAATTGTGAAAATAAATGGAAATATGCTCATTGAATTTTGAAGTGATTAGACAATCTGTAAATTTGTATGGTAGTGGGTTTTTAAGTGTAACGCTGCATAAAGAATTTTTCAAACAATAGTATATTGAGAAAAGTTAAAAGAATTGATATTTTTATTTAAAAAATTGATAATTTTACAAAAAATTATTCATATAAAGGTGGATTCTACTTATACTTATTATTTATGTAAATAAAATTTTAATTTTTTTTTTTTTTATAAAAATATTAATTTTTTAAACATAAAGGTCGTACTAGTAAAGTGGTGGTAATAAGAAACAATAAAACACGGTAAGCCAAAATTAACCAATAGCTACCTGGTACAAGGCGCGGAGGCTCGGCACCAAGCCTGGTTACCTAAGTAGGCAGCTTATGGGAATTGGGTCCCACAGGAGCGGTTGTCGCGTGCCGCATAGTCTAAAGATACACGTGCCTGACACTAGAAAATATTGAGCTGGACAAACTCTATAATTAACCACTATTTTAAATATTATATTTATTTAAATTATTAATTTTTTTTATATAATATCAAAATTTATATTATATTTTATTTTTTAATAATATAAATAATTATAATATTAAAAATAATATTTAATTATAATGTATTTATACTTATCCCATCGAGCTGTCTGCTTCTCCAAAAACTACTGAAAAATGGCGAGGTGGGACTGGGTAAATAAATCAAGCCAAGCCCCCTATAAACTTTTGTGGTCCCCACAATAAGCACCACGTCCCCACACAGAACACTTTCAATAATATTTAGTTTTCTGTAAATAGATACAATATCTGTAAAAATCCTTCAAGAAAATATGTGACAACAAAATTTAACTACGTATCAGACTCAAAAAATGATGTAATATTTAATTATAAAATATTTATAATATTATTAATAAAAATAATAAAAAACAAAAAGTATATTAAAATCATTTATCCTATAATAAAATTAATATATTAATTATTTAAATATTTAGAACATTTATATTTTAACATGTAAAAATAATAATTTCATAAATTTTATTTTACATAAATAATAAATGTGTCTTATATTTATATAAAAGAGATATTATAAAAATATTAAATTTTATTTGTGAAAATATTAATTCTTTATAATTATTTTAGTTATGATGTATATTTGCAATAAAAATTATATAGAATTAAGACAGTATTATTATTATTTTTCCAAATGACACCAGTAGTATTTTCTCTCTCTCACACACACATACACACTGCGCATACCTCGCCTATCTCTCTATAAATCAAATAACTCATGAGCCTTGGAGAGGAAGTGCCAACGAGAGAGAGCAGCCTGTCGCCCATACCAACAAAGGTGGTGGATTTTCTCTCTTTCTTCTCTATTTGTCTCTCTCTGCAATACAAATCCTGAAAATTTCTGTCTCTTTCTTCTCTATTTGTCTCTCTCTTCAATTCATATCATGAAAATTCCCTGCTTCTTCTTCGAATATTTTTGGTAGTTCAGTTTTGTTCCATCTCCCAACTCTCATTGAACTCTTCGCTGCGGATAAGGACTGCCCCTTCCTTTATATCCATCAATTTCTCTCTCTTAAACTCTTTGTAGCCGATTTTCTTCTCCCTCATCTCTAGATTGAACTGAATCATCATACAATTAATCGATCAATTGATTTGGTATCCAGATCTGACATTTGATTCACCCAAGGCTGGTTTGCTATTGAAAAAGATCTGACGTAAGAATTAAAATTATAAGAAAAGGGATTCATATTTGTTAAAAAATTGGTCTGTGGAATACTAGTAATTTATAATGTCGGTCGCTTCGAATTCGGGTTTTCAAGCAGGAAAAAACAGTTCCTCATCATCCTTGGTGCTCCCTTCAGTGACTAAACTTAAGCCTGTATTGAATCCTCAACTCAATGTTTTTAGCGGAATTGGTTTCAAGGCCAAAACCAAATCCAACCCCAAAACCTCCTGTTCTGTATTGGAGAATCGATTCTATGGGACGAGATTACGTGGTGGGTCGGGTCCGGAAAGGCACCATATTTGGCAATCCGACGGACCCGGCCGAGCTCCCAAACTCAAGGTGGTGGTGCGATCGTCAATGTCTCAGGTGCCCGAGAAGCCCCTTGGTCTTTATGATCCCTCATTCGATAAAGATTCATGTGGGGTTGGATTCGTTGCTGAATTATCCGGCCAAAGCAGTCGTAAAACGGTAAAATTAATTAGCTAACAAATCATTCTTTTTAAGATATATTAATTAGACTCTTTAGGTGTTGAAATTTGATTTTTTTTAAGGTAACGGATGCGATAGAAATGTTGGTACGTATGACACATAGAGGTGCTTGTGGATGCGAAACAAACACCGGTGATGGGGCTGGCATTCTTGTCGCTCTTCCTCATGACTTTTACAAGGAGGTATATCTTTATATGCATATACATTATATACAGTGGATAGACTGGATTCTGCGTCGTTTACTGATTCTGTGAAAAAAAATAATGCTAGGTAAAAATGTCTAGTTTACCTAGACATTACTCAGTTTTTAATTAAGGTTGATGTTATTTTATAAGGGTTGGTTAAGCTATTGTATCCGTGTATAGTTGAGGAACTTAAAAAAGAAAAAACAGTGGGAGAAAAGGATTATTAATTTTATTATTAGTAATTTTTGTTTTTCTGAATTTGGGTTTGCTCTATCTGTACTCTTTAAGCTTAAAATTCTGGCAAGGTCAAATTTTTTTTTGGCCTGTTTATTATGATCTTAATGTTAATTGTTGGGGTCTATTTGAATCAGGTTGCCAAAGATGCTGGGTTTGTTTTGCCACCACCTGGCCAATACGCTGTGGGAATGTTCTTCTTGCCTACGTCTGAAGATCGAAGGGAACAAAGCAAAATTGTTTTTACCAAGGTATCTTCTTACTTCCAGTCTTGTATATTTCAGTTTTTTTTCTGTTGTGGCTATAGCATATGTGAGAGATCTAACTACACATAGACATTATGATTAAAAAAGATTGGAAGTGATTCTCTGTCGTGGTTTAATGATTTCATGATGCAGTTTATGTTTTGTACTACATACCTGGTTATGGGAAATTGCTCTTTGGCTCTTTGGTTCTTTTGGCGGCATGCTTGGACGTTTTGAGTTGTCTAATTTCGGTATTGTCTCAATAGGTTGCAGAGTCGCTTGGGCATACTGTTCTTGGCTGGCGCCCTGTCCCAACTGATAACTCTGGATTGGGCAGGTCTGCCTTACAGACAGAACCTGTCATTGAACAAGTGTTTCTTACTCCTACGCCCAGGTCCAAGGCTGATCTTGAGCAACAGGTAGTTTCTTATCTCCACGGTGCTACTATCCGTCTTAAAAATTTCAATTGAAGAAAGCTAGATATTTTCCCTTTATTTTAGTGTGTATAGGTTTGAATATTGTTGTATAAACATGTGCTATTGTCTTATGGGAGATTAATTTGACAAATAAATAGAACCATTTAAGAGAAAGGGTTAATTTCTTTATATTTATCCATGTAAAAAGTTGTGCATTTATGGTATAACTTACTTGGATATATACCTCTCATGTGGCATTTTAGAGTTAATAAATTCGTTATTTCTTTTCCCCACACAGATGTACATATTAAGGAGAGTATCAATGGTAGCTATACGAGCTGCATTAAACCTCCAACACGGTGTTGTGAAGGACTTCTATATATGTTCTCTTTCCTCAAGGTTTGTTTTTAAGAAGGCTTAATTCTTTAGGGAAGTTATTTAGTTTTTCTGCAGCTCTATGATTGGTGGTTTGATGCCTTGTCCTGTGTGTTGTAGAACCATTGTCTACAAAGGTCAGTTGAAGCCCAATCAGTTGAAGGACTACTACTATGCAGATCTTGGCAATCAAAGGTTTACGAGCTACATGGCCCTGGTAAATATTTTCTTCATTCACTCTTCTTCTTTATCCACTGACTGCAAACTTCAACAACGAACAGCATGGGATCAACCTGTTAACTGAAGAGATGCAAGGTTGAGGAATGACTTCTGAGGCATTGAAGTATGAATGATCTCTTAAGTTCTTTCACTCCCTTGATATTTCAATTTGGATGCCAGAATTGATTCTTTGGGTGCGTTGGTAAGGAACCTCATTATGAAGTAAATCCTGTTTGCAGAATCTTGGTGAAGTGTTCTATATGATCAGTTCTTCAGGTTGAAACTTTGAATTTAAGTGGTGGAAAAGTAATTGTGTTTGGTCCGGTGTTTAGGGCTCAGTATCTGTTTTCTGCTGGCACCGAGTATATTTTAAATTTAAAGTGCCCAAACACAATCATTTTTGCAATACAAAGTTAGATCTTTGTATTGTAGATAGTGTGAATGGAATAGCGAGTAAATTGTGATTATTCTACTTTTGGTGCAGATTCATTCTCGGTTTTCTACAAACACATTTCCTAGCTGGGACCGCGCACAGCCTATGCGTGTTTTGGGCCATAATGGAGAAATCAACACACTTCGGGGAAATGTGAACTGGTAAATTTTTACAAAATTTATTCCAATCAGTGGGGAGACTAGAAATGTATGTTAGTGACTAATTTCACAGGATAGGCGTTGGCTTAGTTAACCTCAGTACCTCAGTCATGGTCGATTCATGTTGGTGATTGCAGTACCTATGCCTGGAATCAATGCTACGGTCCATTTTCAGTGTGCAGTAGTTTGCCTTATAGAACAGGACCATGTTCCATGGCCATTGCTGGTTGGGGCTTATCTACCTATTATGTAGCGGCTGTGGCCTGATGTATTGCAGTCATTAATGAACTGTTGTCTACTAATTACTTTCTATTCCGTTTGGAAAAAAGTGATTGATGTAATTGTTATTTTACTGTTTTCAGGATGAAGGCTCGGGAGGGTCTCCTGAAGTGCAAGGAGCTTCACTTGTCAAAGAATGAGATGAAGAAACTTCTACCTATTGTAGATGCAAGCTCATCTGATTCAGGTTTGAACATGATTGAATTCTCTGTATATTATTGTGTGCTGTTTGTATAGATATTCCACATGGCACACACATTTTCATCCCACATTGTAGTGAATCTATGTATATATTGAGTGTATTCTGCGTCCTTTTTGCCAGATTCTGAGGATATGTGTTAACACCCCCCTCCCCCCACAACTATCAAAATAAAGTAAGGAAGACAAATTTTGCATTCCTGAAGAGAGGATCATTTCCTTTCCTCCTGACCCCCCCCCCCCCCCCCCCCTCTTTTGTATTTTCTCTTTTCATCTAATAAAATTACATACTTGAACGATGTTGATGGGTATAGAGTCACTTTAGTCATGGACTTTGTCCAAGGATATAGAGTCACTTTAGGCTCTTGTCTCAAGGTTTACATCGAATTAGTTTTGACATTGTTCTTCTCATTTTTAGGAGCTTTCGATGGTGTCCTTGAGCTTTTAATTCGTGCCGGAAGAAGTCTCCCGGAAGCTATGATGATGATGATCCCAGAAGCCTGGCAGAATGACAAGAATATGGATCCTCATCGGAAGGCCTTGTATGAATATTTCTCAGCCCTTATGGAACCTTGGGATGGTCCTGCTCTTATATCATGTAAGAGGTTTTGAAATATTTTGATTTCACATTGAGTTATCTCAACACAACTTTAACTTTTGTGTTTACATACATCACTTGCAGTTACTGATGGTCGCTATCTTGGAGCTACGTTGGACCGAAATGGATTACGTCCGGGTCGCTTTTATATTACTCACAGTGGACGAGTTATAATGGCAAGTGAAGTTGGAGTGGTTGATATTCCACCCGAAGACGTATCAAGGAAAGGAAGGCTTAATCCTGGCATGATGCTTCTTGTGGATTTTGAGAAGCATGTTGTTGTAGATGATGAAGCTTTGAAGCAGCAGTATTCACTAGCAAGACCTTATGGGGAGTGGCTTCATAGGCAAAAGATAACTCTGAAGAACATAGTTGAATCTGTTCATGAATCTGACAGGGTCTCTCCACCCATAGCAGGAGTTTTGCAAGTAAGCAATAAGCAGAATGTCTTTCTCCTCTTCCTTCTGTTCTTATTATTTTTATGCATTTTGTTTTCTTTTCAAATTATAAATTTGGTTGTAAATTTCGTGCCTCGTAGGCGACTACGGACGATGACAACATGGAAAATATGGGACTTCATGGTTTGTTGGCTCCCTTGAAGGCTTTTGGGTATGCATCTCCTTTTGTTCTGCTTGGTCTAGATTCCTCGACTCTTATTTTTCCTTTGGCTGTGGTTATATAATACTACATGATGTTTTGCTAGTTACACTGTTGAAACCTTGGAGATGCTCCTGCTACCAATGGCAAAAGATGGTGTTGAGGCCCTCGGCTCGATGGGAAATGATGCTCCCTTGGCTGTGATGTCAAACAGAGAGAAACTCACCTTTGAGTATTTTAAGCAGATGTTTGCTCAAGTTACAAATCCTCCTATTGATCCTATCCGTGAGAAGATAGTTACATCCATGGAGTGCATGATTGGTCCTGAAGGTGATCTTACAGAGACCACTGAAGAACAATGTCACCGTCTATCACTAAAAGGCCCTCTTCTATCTATTGATGAAATGCAAGCAGTTAAGAAAATGAACTACCGGGGCTGGCGCTGCAAAGTTGTGGATATCACATACTCTAAAGGACGTGGTAGGAAGGGTTTGGAAGAGACCCTAGATAGGATCTGTTCAGAAGCACATGATGCAATTAAGGAGGGCTATACGACGCTGGTGCTTTCTGACCGAGGTACAATATAACCCACATTTTGGGAAAACCTTTGTCCAATAAACATTTGGTTTTCTAGATCAATAACCTGTTAACATTTTCAAATCTGTAGCATTTTCGTCAAAGCGTGTCCCTGTCAGCTCCCTCTTGGCTGTTGGTGCTGTCCACCATCATCTAGTTAAAAAGCTTGAGCGAACTCGCATTGCGTTGATTGTTGAATCTGCTGAGCCCCGTGAGGTGCATCATTTTTGTACACTGGTTGGATTTGGTGCAGATGGCATCTGCCCATATTTGGCTGTAGAGGCCATTTGGAGACTCCAGTTTGATGGGAAGATACCTCCCAAAGCAAGTGGTGAGTTCCACTCAAAGGAGGAGCTGGTCAAGAAGTACATCAAAGCAAGCCACTATGGAATGATGAAGGTTCTTGCTAAAATGGGGATATCAACTTTGGCCTCGTACAAGGGTGCTCAGATTTTTGAGGCTGTGGGCCTTTCATCAGAAGTGATGGAGAGGTGTTTTGCTGGAACTCCTAGTAGGGTTGAGGGTGCAACATTTGAAGCACTTGCTCATGATGCACTTCATTTGCATGAACTGGCATTTCCAACAAGGGCGTTGCCTCCTAAAAGTGCAGAGGCTGTAGCACTGCCTAATCCTGGTGATTATCACTGGAGAAAAGGTGGTGAGGTTCATCTAAATGATCCCCTTGCTATCGCGAAGCTACAAGAGGCCGCCAGAGGTAATAGTGTCGCTGCATACAAGGAGTACTCCAAGCGCATACAGGAATTAAATAAAACCTGTAATTTGCGGGGACTTCTGAAATTTAAAGAAGCAGTGAAGATTCCTTTGGAGGAAGTGGAACCAGCGAGTGAGATTGTGAAAAGGTTCTGTACGGGAGCCATGAGTTATGGATCCATCTCACTGGAGGCGCACACAACCCTTGCTATGGCAATGAATAAAATTGGGGGAAAGTCGAACACAGGTATGTTGTTGATTGGACTTTGTGACAAGTTCTGTAAAAGCATTTTAGGTATATTCTTATTGAATTAATCAGTTCTGATGGTCAAAGTTTAAGTTGTATGTGATTGAGCTGTACCCACTTTTGGCTTCTTTTAAAAAATTAACTTCTGATGGTCAATTCTTGTCAATAGATAAGATATACTCCCTTGTGGAATGTTCTTTGGTATGCTTTCTCTGTTCCCTGTTTTCTACTAGAGCTGCTTAGGAGATGGATTCTTCCTCTTTTAATGGCTTTTATGTATTGCTTAATTTTTTGGACCTCTTCCTGTTGCTGCTAGAATTTCATAGCTTATTATCTTGACAACTTCAGGTCTCTGCTTCATTGAATGTTCTTCGTAGTTTTATTTGGATGTTGAAATTCATTTTGAGCACTTGCTTTATGCATCTTTTTTCCTCTGTAGGTGAGGGTGGTGAAAACCCATCTCGTCTGGAGCCACTTTCAGATGGTTCGATGAATCCCAGGAGAAGTGCAATCAAGCAGGTTGCTAGTGGGAGATTTGGAGTCTCAAGTTATTACCTTACTAATGCCGATGAGCTACAGATAAAAATGGCTCAGGTATATATTTAATGCCGATGAGACTTCTTACAAGCTTAGTATTTCTGCTGTGAAATTTGTATTCTACCATGAGCCCCTGCATTCCTACTGGAAAAAGGGTCCCTCTTGTTTATGAAGTTATGTTAATGGACATATTATGCTGTGTCTGCAAAGCATCCCTAGGTCAGAGGTGCTTTGCATCTTTAACTGATACCTACATTTGGCATCGGTGAGGTCAAGTATGAACTGACCTTATTTAATTTGTGGCTTGAGTTTATTTCATTTTTTATTTTAACATTGGATTGTGGTGTCACAGGGAGCGAAGCCTGGTGAAGGAGGTGAACTTCCTGGACATAAGGTTATTGGTGACATTGCAGTCACTAGGAATTCTACAGCTGGGGTGGGATTAATAAGCCCTCCTCCCCATCATGACATCTATTCGATTGAAGATCTTGCCCAATTGATTCACGATCTAAAGGTAATTACATATGCTAATTTCTTCGAAAGATTCTATTTGTTCTGATTGTTTGGATCTTAATACTGTCCTATTGGCTACTTTAGCATGGCTGTGTCTGCTATATTCCTCAGTTTAGTGCATAAACTCTTTTTAAAGATTTGGTAGAATTTATATTAACGACTGGAAAATGGTTTGTCTGACTTGTTTTCTCTGTGTTTTGTAGAACGCTAATCCAGCGGCCAGAGTGAGTGTGAAGTTGGTTTCTGAAGCTGGTGTTGGAGTAATTGCTAGTGGAGTTGTGAAGGGGCACGCGGATCATGTTTTGATCTCTGGCCACGATGGAGGTACAGGGGCTTCTCGATGGACTGGTATAAAGAGTGCTGGGCTTCCATGGGAACTTGGTCTGGCGGAGACCCACCAGACTCTTGTTGCTAATGACCTTCGTGGTCGAACAGTTCTCCAGACAGATGGCCAACTAAAAACTGGAAGAGATGTGGCTATTGCTGCACTTCTTGGTGCAGAGGAGTTTGGTTTCAGCACAGCTCCTCTAATAACTCTTGGCTGCATCATGATGCGGAAGTGCCACAAGAACACTTGCCCGGTTGGCATTGCAACCCAAGATCCAGTTCTTCGAGAGAAATTTGCCGGAGAACCTGAACATGTCATTAATTTCTTCTTCATGCTAGCAGAAGAGTTACGGGAAATCATGTCTCAGCTTGGACTGCGAACAATTAATGAAATGGTTGGTCGTTCAGACATGCTTGAAATGGATAAAGAACTGGTCAAGAACAATGAGAAGCTAAAGAATATTGATCTCTCTCTATTACTTAGACCTGCTGCAGACATTCGGCCTGAAGCTGCCCAGTATTGTGTACAGAAACAAGACCATGGTTTAGACATGGCTTTGGATCACAAACTTATTGCACTGTCCTCTCCTGCTTTAGCAAAAGGTCTTCCTGTATACATGGAGACTACTGTGTGTAATGTAAATCGTGCAGTTGGAACGATGCTTAGCCATGAAGTGACAAAGCGCTACCGCATGGTGGGACTTCCTGCAGATACCATTCACATTAAACTAAATGGCAGTGCAGGCCAGAGCCTGGGAGCTTTTCTCTGCCCTGGAATCATGTTGGAGCTTGAAGGTGATAGCAATGATTATGTTGGGAAAGGATTATCAGGTGGCAAGATTGTTGTTTATCCTCCGAAAGGAAGCCGGTTTGACCCAAAAGAAAACATTGTAATTGGAAATGTGGCTCTCTATGGGGCGACAAATGGAGAAGCTTACTTCAATGGGATGGCGGCAGAAAGATTTTGTGTACGTAACTCCGGCGCCAAAGCAGTCGTAGAAGGTGTCGGAGATCATGGTTGTGAATACATGACTGGTGGGACTGTGGTTGTGCTTGGAAAAACTGGGAGGAATTTTGCAGCTGGCATGAGTGGTGGAATTGCTTATGTTCTTGATGTGGATTCCAAGTTTCGATCACAATGCAATTCTGAGCTGGTTGATCTTGATAAAGTTGAAGAAGAAGATGATATTATGACTCTAAGAATGATGATTCAGCAACACCAGCGATACACAAACAGTCGGCTAGCCAAAGAAGTGCTTGCTGACTTCAATAACCTTTTGCCTAAATTTATTAAAGTCTTCCCCACGGATTATAAGCGAATTCTTGCAAGCCTGAAATGGGAGGAAGCTGCCAAAAAGGCTGCTGAAAGGGCTGTTAAAGAAGCTGAAGAGAAAGAAGAGGCAGAGTTAATAGAGAAAGATGCCTTTGAAGAGCTTAAGAAATTAGCTGCTGCATCCTCGAATGAGAAAGCTACTGAGGTACAAACTATTAGTTTCTGCTAGTATATATATGATACGTAATCTTTATGCTATTTTTTTGACGCGTTTGATGAGAGGCCAGATCTTCGCCGTAAAAGTAATTAGAAAATAGTTTTAATAAGCTATTTTAAGTCAAATCAGTTCTAAATGAACATAGTTAATTCTTGATTGGTTATCTAGATCACTTTACATATTTCAATGTTTATGCTGATTGAGAGGTCAGATTTGATTTATATAATTTTCAAGTTTGATACGAATCTATATATTTGCCCTAGGAGTTGTTAGAAAAGAGTTTTTGAAAAGCTCTTTTAGGTCAAATCAGCTCTAGCAAAGCATAGTGAACAAGTGACTGGCAATCTTTAGAAGTTTGCGCATATAGGAAACCTTGCCTTACTTTGCAAGATGTTCTTCCTTTTCTCACCAGAAAAATAGCACTGAAGAAATTTAGCTTGTGGTTGATAAATTTCTGACATAGGCTTTAACAAATTACTGAAAATTGTTGTTTTCTGGTTTCGGTCCCCCCCCCCCCCCCCCCCCCAAAAAAAAAAAAAAAAAAAAAAAAAACCCTCTTTTTCTTCTCTCTATCGAATCCAACTTTTCTTTTAATAAATTCTTTGGCCTTGGGTTCTTAATTATTCCTGTAGCTCTATTTGAACAATTATAAGAATAAGCTGATGAGTGGCTTATATATGTATAATTAAGGGTCTAATGGGAATTTGGAACAAATAGGTGGAAAAGGCTGAATCATCAAAGAGACCAACTCGGGTAATTGATGCTGTCAAACATAGAGGTTTTGTTGCTTATGAGCGCGAGGGTGTTTCATACAGGGATCCAACTGTTCGGATGAATGACTGGAAGGAAGTTATGGAAGAGACAAAACCTGGTCCACTTCTAAAGACACAGTCTGCTCGTTGTATGGACTGTGGCACTCCTTTCTGCCATCAAGTAAGGAATATACTTATATATTTACCATCATACTGTAATATATATTGCTTTTCACTTTTCTGAATTCTTATATAACTTCTACCAAGTTAATTGATTCTCTTTTTAAAATAAAAAAATAAATCAGGAAAACTCTGGATGTCCTCTTGGTAATAAAATACCTGAATTCAATGAGTTGGTCTACCAAAATAGATGGCGTGAAGCACTAGATCGGCTTCTTGAGACCAATAACTTTCCAGAGTTTACTGGCCGAGTGTGCCCAGCACCATGTGAAGGTTCTTGTGTGCTTGGTATTATTGAAAATCCAGTATCCATCAAAAGCATCGAATGCTCTATCATTGACAAGGCTTTTGAGGAAGGATGGATGGTGCCACGACCTCCACTTAAGAGAACAGGGTATGAAACTCCCCCCCCCCCCCCCCCCCAAAAAAAAAACAAAAAAAAAACCAACAATTGCATACTTCAAAATTTTTGAATCACTCTGGGTCAAGAACATGTACTTCTCATTGCAAATGGGAGGGGGTCGGGTTGCCTCTCTGTTGTTGGCTCTCCCAGATAGCATTTATAGATTAGTCATCTCAAGTGAATAAAAATTATCTATTAAAGGTTTTAGAAAATTGACTATACTTACTCTCGGCCTTGCAGGAAAAGAGTTGCAATTGTTGGGAGTGGACCTTCTGGTTTAGCTGCAGCTGATCAGTTAAATAAAATGGGTCATTCTGTGACGGTATTTGAGCGTGCTGATCGGATTGGTGGCCTTATGATGTATGGAGTCCCTAACATGAAGACAGACAAAAGTGCTGTTGTTCAGAGGCGGGTTGACCTTATGGAGAAAGAAGGAGTGACTTTTGTGGTTAATGCCAGTGTCGGTAAAGATCCGACTTATTCCATAGAGCGCCTACGTGAGGAGAATGATGCTATGATTCTGGCCGTAGGAGCCACAAAGCCAAGGTGTGATTTGAACTCTTGGATGATGCTTATAACCATATCTATGAAAAGGAAAATTCTTGTCTTTTTCAGTTGCAATAGTAACTCGATTAGTAAAGTGTGTTCAACTTTGTAACTAAATCTTTGCAGAGACCTTCCTGTTCCTGGAAGGGATCTATCGGGAGTCCATTTTGCAATGGAGTTTCTTCACGCAAATACTAAAAGCTTGCTGGATAGCGATCTTCAGGATGGTAATTACATCTCAGCCAAAGGCAAGAAAGTAGTGGTAATTGGTGGAGGTGATACCGGCACAGATTGCATTGGGACATCTGTTCGACATGGTTGCAGTAGCATTATAAATCTGGAGCTTCTCCCTGAGCCACCAAGAAAAAGGGCGCCGGGTAACCCTTGGCCACAGGTTTGACTCTTTCCGTTTCTATATTTATAATCCGAAGGCTATGTTGAATCTTGATGCAACTGATGTTCAATCTTGAAATATGCGTGCCTTTGGATGGTTTAATAGTCTTATGATAATTTTGCATTTAGAATCAAGGTTGCAAGGGCTGAATCTAAAGGTCGTGCAGGATATGCTCATCTGCAGGTGTTTCAAGCTTTCATTTTAGATGTCATTAATGCGTTTTTGCTTTCCATTTTGCTTTGCAGTGGCCTCGCATATTCCGCGTCGATTATGGGCACCAGGAAGCAGCTTCCAAGTTTGGGAAAGATCCCAGGTCCTATGAGGTATTGACTAAGCGGTTTATAGGAGATGAGAATGGGGTTGTGAAAGGACTGGAATTAGTACGTGTCCAGTGGGAGAAGGATGCAAGTGGAAAGTTTCAGTTTAAAGAAGTTGAGGGTTCCGAGGAGATAATTGAGGCTGATTTAGTCCTACTAGCCATGGGCTTCCTGGGGCCCGAGTCTGTAAGTAGTATGAACTAATATGTTATTACAATCTCTCCGTGCAAAAATTAGTTGAAACATGAAAATTGTTTCTAGATTATTATTGACATGGGACTATATGAACTGTGGATAAAAAAAATAGAAAAATAAAGTTTATCATTAGCCATTGACAATTTTATGATTTAAATCTTTTTCTTATTCTTTATCAGCATGTTAAGCTAACAAATATGAACTACTTTTTTGAATCAATCCTGCTTCAAATTAAGTTAACCTATGCTCTTCCATATTTACTTTGGAGTTTTGAGACTGGGTGGGCTGTGATATTAAATTATTCATCTCCTTATACTTGTGCTGTTTATTTTCTTCAGACAATAGCTGACAAACTGGAGTTGGAGCGCGATAATAAATCAAACTTCAAGGCAGAATATGGTCGTTTCTCAACCAACTTGGAAGGGGTGTTTGCTGCTGGTGATTGTCGGCGTGGTCAATCTCTGGTGGTATGGGCCATATCTGAAGGTCGGCAAACCGCTTCAGAGGTCGACAAGTATCTCCTGAAAGAGGACAAAGACTTGTATACCAATTCAGAGAGACAATATGTCACCAAGAGGCAGCAAGATAGCAACATACAGACAGTAATGACGTAGAATGTTTTTGGCATTTCTTCTCATTAGAGGTATAATGAGATATTCTTGATGATTTCCGTAGAAAGGTGGTTTATGAATTCATGATCTTTCTGGATGATTTCTATACCAAGGAGGTTCGGGTAATGATTGCTTGTAGATTACAAACTAGGGAGCCTGTTAAGCTGAAAAGGATTATTGATTAATGTAGTCATTAACATCCTTCGTAAGTGGACTTTTTTAAGTGTTGTTCTTTGTAGTCTCTTTGTTTGTAAGTTATAACCTTTCCGCTTTGTTGTTTGAAGCGTGGATCAATGGTGGTCCTAAAGGAATAATGTACAGTTTTTTTTTTCTTTTTCCATTAATCAATCAAAATTTAATTGGGGAATTCAATTAGATTATATGAACAGACTTTGCGTTGACTAGCCTGAGCAACTGATGCCTGATGGGAGTCCTGTGCCAAAAAAAAATTTGTTCCATAAAAGGTGTCTGTTAACATAATTTTATGAATAAATATAAACGCATAACAACTAAATATTATATTAAACGTTAAATTTATTTACACAATTAAAAAATAGTGCATGTCATTAAAATTCGCTCGACTTTTTAATGATATACATGGATATAGTGTTTGATATAGTGTTTAGTTGTTGTGTGTATAGATTTGTCCTAATTTTATTATTATGCCACTACTATTAAATTAACAATTTATTTTTTATAGATAAATATGATTAAAAATACATTTTTAATATTGCAAATTTATCACAACATTGCACAGATAGCTGTCTGGAGTAATTATTCATGTGGTGTTATGTGAGCACTTAAAGTGAAATAATTTACTTTAAATGACCCACTTTAAGTGTTCACATGACACCACATGAGTAACGTGGGGCATCACGTGACAGGTGCCCTAAGAGCATTTAATAATTTTTTCCTGAGATGTATACAATTCTTGAGGGAGCAGAATGAAGATCAAAAGCACCCAACCAATTGTAAAAATATTGTGAAGGATCAAGCACTTACCATAAAAGCAGCCAACCAATTGTAAAAATATTGTGAAGGATCAAGCACTTACCATTGCACATGGCAGCGCAGAGCCCCACGCTAAGCTGCAGACAGACATGAGGGTCTGCACCTAAGTGCCAACAGGTTGAAAAGTTATTCTCTGGGCAGTTACTCCGCGAGCACACCGAAAGACTTTGGGGTCCAACCCCAACACATTGACATTAAGAAGAATAAAAAATAATAATTACTTTAAAAACAAAAAGAAATCACGTCACTAAGACTATCCAAATTTAGGCGTTTTGATGTCACTAATTAATTTGTTACATACCATGGTCAGAGAAAAGATTTCATGTGTAATGCTTGAATTTTCATGTAAGAACTTGACCAACCCTTATTAATTTCACATAGGTTACAAAATTACTCGCATATCCTACAAGATTTGGTTAATGCCTAAAACATCCACCACATATTAAGAATTCTAGGCATAGTAATAGTAGTACTAAACAAGTGAACGCTTTAAGTTTTAGATCAAACAGAAAAGAAAATATACTCACTAGGATAGCCTCTATTTCTTTGTCTGATACGGGGGTACGTTTAGGCTGCAGAGATGCTTTCCCTCCAACGGCAGTGTTCATGGGTGTGCAGTTGGAATGTCTGTGCTTGAGATGGAAATATTTAGATTATCTCCATCTTTGACTGCTGCAGCTTGAATTTGAGATGAGGAACCTAGCCCAAGGGATAAAGTCAACAATATTTCAGCATTAGGTTGTTTAACACAAACGTCAAATGCATGGGCAATCAGCATTCTGCAATGCATATCGGAAACAATAATATGAACACAAAATCTTTAATCGAGAATAAAATAACAAAATTGATACATGAATAAAAATTGACTTCCATTACAATAGCCCAAACAACCACAACCTGTCAACATAGTATGCCTTCAGAAGGATCAATTCAGTTTGCTGAAAGGTACTAAAGTGGTTAGTTTTGTTTCTATACGCAATGGCGATTTCTGATGCGAATTCGGAACATTCTCTTGTGCTATACCGTCGAGAGAACATGTTCTGATTTTTTTTGTCCAATTTCTTATTTTTAGTTTTAATAGATATTGCATATGACAAGCTTTGACATTTTTTTCAATAAGACATGTTGCTGTAGTCTAATATATTGAGCAAACATATATCTGTATACATCTAAAAACCTCCATTTTCTTTTTTAAGAATATAAACGAAAAAGGTTTATTACTTTTCTCAAGTTCCATAAAGAAGGAACTTGTGAACAAAATATTCTTATTGGGACCTAACACTGTCTAATCCATGAAACTTTCATTAACCGGAACTGACCCACGTGAACTCTCTAGTAGCAAATATGTCACCCCTACAATTCGTCTTCATCTTCGTCGTCGTGATTATGATCGGCACTTTTTTCTTTTTCTTTTTTTGTTATTTTTTAGTCAAACCAGTCAAGTTTCTGGTAAATTAAATTAATACAGGCTTTGAAGAAGGAAAGAACTTTTAAAGTTCTTCTAAAGATAAGAAGATCCTAATAAGCACTAGTGATAATTAGTCCATCAAGTAAAGAACAATAGGTATTTGTCCACCTAGAGTACCACTTGGAGATATAAACACTTGACAGTGATTTATGAACTCCACTAATAAGAACAGCCTAAAAGAATTAGTACTAGTTTCTATACTAGGCGTCTCTTCTCTTCTTTTCGGGATATCGGACCTTGTTGTTGATTGTTAGGGATCTCCTCCTGATGATTCTGAAGTTTCTGAGTTGTAGAGCAGATGAGTTGCCTAAGTTGAAAATATACACTTAAGTTGAACGTTCTTTCTTTGCAGAAATAGGCTGAAAAATCTAATAACCATGCATATTTTGTATTCATAATACATTTAGTTTGGTAAGAAGAACAAAATAATATTCCAAATGTATTTTAATTTTTCAATTTCTTTTAGCCAAACTCTTAAAGAAACTTTGTAATAGAACTTTTATTATGTTTGCTTCCAAAGAGAATTCGAACGGATATTAACTAAAATTAACCAATCCTGTCACTCAGACTCGGAGATAGCTTCAAGTCGCTCATTGAAGTATGATCTTGCATGTGTTGTTGTAGCTGTACTCGTTGAGCTGAAAGGATTTGGTGGCATGGCTGGACAATTTTCTCCTTCTAACATTTGGATCACAAGTTTCATAGAAGGTCGGTCTATCGGATGCCACGCAATGCACCAAAGACCCACTATTGTCAACTTCCTTACAATCATCTTAGTATCAACTTCTTCCTCAATGTGGATTACCACTTCTCCTCCTTGTTCTAAACGATGAAAAATCCATTCTGGGAAATATATTTCGCTATCATTATTGTTTTGTGCTCCATCAACAACATTGTTCTTTCCTCCAACCATTTCAAGCAATAACATTCCAAAACTATATACATCTGATTTGGACGATACTTTACCAAAATTTTTAGAAAATACTTCTGGCGCGATATAACCAATGGTCCCCCTAGCTGCAGTCATAGAAACAACACTTTGTCCCTTGGAACACAGTTTTGCCAAACCAAAATCTGAGATTTTGGGATTAAAATATTGGTCCAACAAAATATTATGAGGTTTGATATCAAGGTGAAGTATTCGTTGGGTGCATCCTTGGTGAAGATATTCAATCCCTTTGGCTATGCCAATAGCAATGTGTTGCATCTTCTCCCAACCAAGAAACTTGTTTTTGTTATTTTTCCCCAAATACACAAACTTTTCTAGTGAATTATTGGGTAAAAACTCGAAAACAAGAGCTCGATTAGATCCATCGGCGCAATATCCAACCAATCGAACAACATTGACATGGTGGATTCTCCCAATAGTACCCATTTCGTTGATAAACTCTTCACCATTTCCTTTGGAATCGCTATTGAGGACCTTAACCGCAACAAAAAGATCATTAGAAAGTTGTCCCTTGTAAACTGATCCATAACCTCCCTGACCCAATTTATCCTTAAAGTGGTTAGTGATCTTTTTAATATCATAATAAGAGTATCTTGTGGGCTTGAGAGCTTTGTAATCCTCTAAAAACATTTCGATCTTCAGTTGGTCTTCTTTCTTTCTTTTATATAACCGGATAAAATAATATAGGGAAATTAGGACAAGCACACTGAGAAAGAAACTTGAGATTATTCCTGCATATATGTTAGTATAAGTCAGAGTCCAATGAAAATCCTAGTCTATTCCTTGATTAAGCAGTTGCACATAAGACGGATCGAGGGAGATGAAAGAAAATTTAATGCCGTATAGTCTTTCTGTTTCAAATTATTATTGACATTTGAAACATCAATTTAAAATATTTTAAACTTAAAATTGACATAATTTATTAAAAATTTTAAAATTATAAATCTTATAACTAGTAATATGTTTTTGATAGTTCATAATTGTATTGATATAAATTAATTAAATTCATGTCAATTTTAAGTTTGAAAATATATCAAATTAATTTTTCAAAAGTCAACGTTATTCTTATAATTTGGAACGGGATAAAGTAAGAGCATGCAAATACAAATTTGATTAATCAACTGATTCTAAATCTAAATATTAAAGAAATTAGTGCATCAACTTCACCTGCTACAGTTCGTTGCTTAGCTGCATGACGGCCATGAACTGCGATTGCGAAGTACCAAAAGTAAAAGAATTGTTAGCTTTTAAGCAAATACTTATGCCTGCTCGGGGAAAAAGAGAGAGAGACGGAGAGAGAAATTAAAGAAAGAAAGAAGAAAAAAAATAGTTTTATTTTGATTTTTTAATTTTTAAATTGATATAAATTTATTTAACTTTAATTGATATTAATACTAAATTGTAATATATTATTGTAAAATATCTAAGAATAGATATACTATTTGTAGCATTCGTTATTTTTAAAATTTAGATGAATAATTCCTAGTCAATTTTGACTTTTAGTATTACTAGAAATTAAGTTGGAAAAGTTAACATATATAAAACCCCTTTAGTAAAATCGGGGGTAATAATATTATAAATATCTGAGGGAATGGTATAATTAATTTATAATGTTTTGAAGCAAGTAAACCACCGGCCTTCCTCCCAGTAAACAGAATCGTACTTAAAAGACGATAGGAATTCCAAAAATGATCAAAACTAGCTAGGAATTTTTATTTTTGTTTATATTTTTAAAAAAGTGTACCTGAAGCTGTTGTGGGTGATGGTTTGGGAAAGCATGTAATGGTGGTGGTGTTATGGTCCGCCAACTTACAATACTCTCCCTTAGCTTCACATTTCCCACAATTGGGTGTGGACCAACTCAACTGCCAATGGATATTTGCCCAAGTAGAATTAGGAATATATTCTGGAAAAGAGCGTGCGCTTATTGAAATGTTGAACACCTTGGTGCAAGATATAATAGGCTCCTCGTCTATGGAAGAGGAAGAATACAAGGCAAACACTTGGAAATCAGAGCTGCTAAGGGAACTGATAAGATTATAATGAATGTCCCTCCTTATTCGAGAGGAGGAGGTTGAGGAACAATTGAAAAAGGTATAACCCTCCACAGAAGAAGAATCATCATGGTCCTGAGCTGCTGTAATTTTGAAGGGAGGAGAATTCAGAGGAACAGATGAAAATTGTACTTGGGACATGTCATGCAAATAAAAAGGGCTGATATATATCCGCTGATTTGCGTAATCGATGGAATACACAGGTGTCTTTACATAATATGAGAGCTGGAGTCCCTTGACGGATGTGTCTTGACGGTGTTGGAACTCTAATACGGTGGTTTTGAAACGCCCACTCCTACTGCATGAAACTTCAAAACCTGAAGGGTACCCACAACGATCATCTGCCTTCCGCCGCCGGTGGTCTTTCAGCCGGAATGGAAATCGAATGGTTGGGCCGCCGTCACTGCACCTTGTCTCAGCCCTGCAGTACTCATCATCATCAACTGCTCTTAATGTACTAGTAAACACTAGTACTACTACCACCACCAAGGAAAATAAATATTCAAGCAACAACAAGAATTTACCCATTTTTTTCAACCAATTATAAATGAATGAATCCTATCAGCCTCACTTGAGACTATATATGTAATTAGTAGGAGTTATCAATTGACAATTTTATAAACTAGTACATTTCTCAATTTTATAAAGGAAATATTTAGTTCTAGTAGACCTGGTAAACGGGCGAGACGGGCCAAAACGGGTTGGACTTTTGACGGGTCGGGTCAAAAACGGCCCGGCTTTTTGCGGGCTATGAAATGTTTGGCTCGTACGAGCCTGCCCGGCCCGCGGGTCATTTGTGTAATTTTTATTATAACTTATAATTTAAAATATTAAGTCAGACATGAAATCTTCTTCAACTGTGTCATGATTTCTTTTTCCAACCAACGAAAAAGCACAGGAAGAAGCATACATAACTGATTAACTTTTTATATTTGAAATAAATATTAACATTAATTATTTACAATTATAACATATTATTTTTTATATTATTCATAATTCTCTATTTAATTTATTTTTTAAGGTTTTTTTTTTTGTCAACAATGTCAAGCAATATAAATTTAAAAATAAAAAAAATAAAAAAATTAGCCCGCGGACCGGGCCAAAAATAACCCAACTTTTTTTGGATTATATTTTTTAGGATCAAAGTTCGATTTTTTTAAATCAACCCGGCCCGGCCCACGAACCCCGGATCTTTTTGTCAGGCCTAAGTTCAAGTGAGATTGAATTTCAGCTACCTAATTAAGTTGAGTAATGTATGGGTTGAATTTGTTAAATGTTCTGCCTTGCGGGACCTAGAATGAAATTAACATTTATTTATTGTATCATTTGTATGACAGTGACACAACAACTGTCTGTTACCACTTACCACCCATATATTCATGTTACTTAATTTCCTAGCTACTTCTACTTCTACGTCTACTTCCACTTCTTCTGGGCGTCCTCTCAAGTCATGATCATGCAATTTCATTTGGAATTTTCCTCCAGGTTCCTATACGTATTGATT
The DNA here is from genome assembly GCA_947179155.2 of Hedera helix. NCBI lineage: Eukaryota > Viridiplantae > Streptophyta > Magnoliopsida > Apiales > Araliaceae > Hedera > Hedera helix. Next base: position 58,497,258 of record OX359265.1, on the reverse strand, counting down.
TGATACATAGGACAAGTGTTCAACTTTGATAGGCTTATTGAAGAATCTAGTAGAAACTGTGGTTGCTTGGCAAGGGGGGATGATGAGGGAGAAAGACTTGACTTCATCAGTTGACTTCATTTTAATTTTAATTTCTTAAATTTCAAATTTTGGTTTTAATTGTGAATGACTACAATAAATTAGTGACCTTTGACCGTAAACATAAAAAATACGTTTTCATCTCGGTGTTACTGAACGCTATAGTATTTCTTAGCTACCTCTTCTTTCCACATCAGGTCAATACATCGCAACTCAAGTCTCTCTCCTCCCCACCCCTAGAGCAATTGTTCAACTATGGCAGTTGACTTAATTTTTTAATTTAAAATTTTTATAATTCGTATTATATAAAATTATATAAGTTCATATTAATTTTTAATTGAAAAATATTTAAAAATAATTTCAAAATGTCAATATTACTATTATATTTTGGAAATAAAAAGCGTATATAGTCAAGTTTATGTTTGGACATCCTAATCAACAGTCCAATATCATTAATTATGAGGAAATGAAGTGTAGACGTGTCCCCAACCAACCTTTTTTTCTTCTTTGGTCTATTCACATTTATTGTCTATGGGTTACACTTCAGTTTATATTGTCCAATACCATATAAATGAATTTGCTCGCTTTATAAGTTTGTTCTCCAATTTATTTAGTAGTTTACAATATTTTTGTAATTATATTATTGTGTTTAGTATACAATATTTATTTAGATAAATAACATGATATTATATTAAATTTATATTATTTGTTTATATATGATACCAAATTCCCAACTAGGCATGGCCGGACCTATCTACCATATAGATGACATGCATATGTCGGAAATTAATTAAAATCTCAACATATATACAGAGGCACCTTTGGCTTAATTTGTACCATCCAGAAATTAAGAAATCAAAGAATAATAGCAGTAGTAGTATCACTATGTGGAGACGTGGTCGACTGTCCAACTCCTGTTAATAATTCTTGATACTTGGATATTACTACTACTGCAGCTTCTTGTAGCAGCAGCCGTAGTACTAATTCTCATAATACTAATAATAATAATAGTACAACTTTCCTGGATTCATCTTTAACCGAAAAGTATAATTATTATTATCATCATTATGCTGTCCTGGGATATATTGAATTATCTGAGGTGGAGGACAATTGCAAGGTTAGCAAGATAACTTGGGTCTCATCGGAATGGAGTAATAAATTGTTTACTAATCGGACGAACCACCTCCTTAGTTTCTCAGACATTCATGATGGGATGGCTTATGGATTTCAAGTTACGTGGGGCGACATATATTGCAGAACTATTTGTAGATATGGCACTTGTTATGCTCATAAAAATACTAGTACTTACAAGTGCTACTATTCCTGCAGCTTCCGACACCTATCCTCCTACAAACCTTCATTCTTTTGTGAGTCAATAAACAGACTAACCATTTTTATGCACTACAACCAAATTCAATATTTTTATTTAGCTATATATATGCATGCTAACCAAGAAAGCTATATGCAAAATTCAAATACCTATCTATGGAAAATTACCATGATATATGGTTATGGAAATTTTCATCATGGGTGGATTGATTACGTACGTTGTCGTGATTTTTACTGTAACGTTCATGCTATATTAGCTAGCCTAGCATTTATAGTCTGTGAGTTTTATTTTAAGGGGAAGGGAATCAGGGGCGGATCCACGTTAGGGCAGTGGGGTCAATTGACCCCACTGGAATTTTCAAGGTGCTCCGGTGCTGCAAAGGAGGATTCCAGATGTACCACATTTTCTCTAAACAAGTTGGGTTGCAGGCTTGCAAGTTGTCTTCTAATATAATTTATAATATAGTTGTGGATGTTGACATGTTGTCCCCCCTTTCTTTCCTTTTCCCAAAAACCTTTCCCTCCCTTTCTTTCCTTTTCCCAAAAACCTTTCCCTCCCTTTCCTTTGTTATTATAATTAAATATGTAATATAACACTGTATAAAAAATTATAAAAATCCAAAAATCACATCGAAGAGAGAGAGATCCTTTGGAATGTGGGCTTTAGTCCATCTTTTGAGAAATCTCTTGAGAAACGTAGCAAGCTTGCCGGCTTGCCGAGCCATGCTTGTGGGAATCACTATATTTTACCAAAGTCTCCTGCACAAGAACTCTTCAATGTAAACACTTTCCACTTCTCTGTAAATTTCATTAACAAATAGTGATATCGGAGCACAAGATGATGCAATGGAGTTTATACTGATGATGAGCCAAGAAATTTCTGGTGCAGCAACTAATGCTGATGCTTCATCCAAGTCAATGTTTGGCCTTTTTGGAGGTAGGAGTTTTGATCTATGTAAATTTATCTTCTATTTTTTGTCATTAATAATTTAATTCTATGTTTGAGCTTCTATTTTACTTTATTTTTTAAAAAAAATTGACCCCACTGAACTTTGGGGCTGGATCCGCCCCTGAAGGGAATTAAGGTGAAGTTGTTCTACTTCATCATGTGTTCGCTAACACTTGATTTGCATGAACCACGTAGGCGTGCCCAAGAACTTGCGAGACCTGGGCGATACCTTGAGCTGTTAGTATTCACTACTTCTCTGTGTCCTCGACCTAGCTAACTTTTCATCTATACTTTTCTTTTTGAAATTCTTATGTATTTTCTTTACTTTTGACTTTTTTTTTTGTTGACCGACAGATTTACGTCGTGCTATAGCTATAATTACCGGTAAGATTTGATATTTGTTTAATATTTTTCTTAATTTACTTCTTTCCTAGTCTGTTCTTAATCAGACTTGGAGGAAAGACATTGGTCCTTTAATGGACTAACCACGCATATACTAGTACTCTGTTGGTCTTTTGTCTACCTTTATTTTAGCTTTAATATATGCATGGAGAAAGATCTAATATCCTAAATGATACGAATTTAGTTTTCTAATCTCATCTCCTCTTCTATAATCATGACAGGTATTATTATCCATTTAAAAAGTTAAAATAAATAAGTTACACTGGACGATCGTGTGATATGAGATGGAATAGGAGACAAGACAGGAAATTTGAACTCAAATGATACTTGGTACATAAATTCCAAGACAACTCTTTTAAGTTCATAAATTCCTATGATTGGCTAGAATAATACTCTTCTTTTGTTGTTATTATTTTGTATTCTTTTTGTTGTTGTTCAACTTTTTTTTATTTTGAAAAAAAAAATGTAAGCATGATTGTTGGTGCAAGATTTATGTGTGGAGTACCATTCCTGCTCGCGCTGTTGGTATATAAGCTGAGGAGAAGGCATTTGTCAGTTTATAACACCATTGAGGATTTCCTGCAAGGTCAAAACAATCTCATGCCTATTAGGTATAGTTACTCTGAGATTAAGAAGATTACTAACGGTTTCAAAGATAAATTGGGTGAAGGAGGCTACGGTACTGTATATAAAGGAAAGCTTCGAAGCGGTCTTCTTGTTGCAGTAAAAGTAATGGGTAAGTCCAAGGCAACAGGGCAAGAATTCATAAACGAAGTTGCTACAATTGGAAGGATTCATTTTGTAAATGTTGTGCAACTCATGGGCTTTTGCTTTGAGGGTCCAAAACGTGCTTTAATCTATGAGTTTATGCCTAATGGATCTCTTGAAAAATACATTTTCCTCGTGAAGAAGAGGAAGAAACTATCTCCTTGAGTTGCGAAAAGATGTACGAGATTTCTTCTAAAGTGGCTGCTGGGATTGAATATTTACACCGAAGTTGTGACATGCAAATCTTGCATTTTGATATCAAGCCTCACAATATTCTCCTTGACGAGAATTTTAATCCAAAAATTTCAAATTTTGGGCTTGCAAAATTATATGCCACGGATGAAAGTATTGTTAATTTGACCGTAGCAAGAGGAATAATGGGTTACATGGCTCCGGAGTTGTTCTACAAAAACATTGGAGGTGTTTCATATAAAATAGATGTTTATAATTTTGGAATGTTGTTGATAAAAATGGCAGGCCGAAGGAAAAATTTGAATCCATTTGTAGATCAATTGAGCCAAATATATTTTTTTCCCTCGTGGGTATATGACCAATTTAACGAAGGAAAGGAGATTGAAATGGAAGATGCTAGTGAGGAAGAAATGAAGTTGGTAAAAAAGATGATAATAATTGCATTATGGTGTATACAGTTGAAGCCTAATGACCGCCCCTCAATGAGCAAGGTTATTGAGATGCTTGAAAGTGATGTCGAACTTCTAGCAATGCCTCCTAAACCTTTTCTTTGTCCACAAGATGTACCAGGTGAAGGTGAACAACAAATAATTAACAGTACACCATCCCATGATTCTATAATTGAGGGCTAGTGAGGAGCAGCAATTAGCACCCAATCTTTGGTAAAGTGGACTACTCAATAATTTTAAATCACTCTGTTCCTTTTACTTGTAATATTACCTAGTTTGAAAAGATTAATGTTGTGATTTTGTTTTGAGTTGATTTTTGGTTTAATAGTTACTTAAAACTTAGATGAATTCATATTAATTTTTTAAATTTTCAAATTTAGAGAATTGACATTTTACTTGAACACAAAATGAGACTCAATTAAGCCCGAGTCTCTCCTACGGCAGTGTCCATGGGTGTAGCTGGAACGTTTGAGCTTGGGATGGAAAGATTTAGATTATCTCCATCTTTGGCTGCAGCAATTTGAATTTGAGATGAGGAACCTAGCCCTAGGCATAAAATTCTTACATGAAGAAATTGAAAGCTTCAGAGGATTACAACTAATCAAATGCATGCTAGGCTGAAATGTTAAGACTAATGTGACACTCATCTATATGTTGCACATTGTATTGTATTTCAATCTTTTCGTAAAATATTAATTTATCCTCTATTTTAGAAATTGTTTTAGATGATAAATAATTTTTTTCATCACACGTAACACGTGTATTTTGGATACTAGTACCAATAAAATGGCTTGTAATTTCGTTCCAAATTATCTGAATAAAATAACTTTGAAGAGCATAATATATATATATATATATATATATATATATATATATATATATATATATATATATATAGGTAAGTGCATCGTATATATATCAATAGGATAAGTCATGTTCATAACTTTAACATTCGTAGTAAGTTTGTTTTTTATATTTTTCTAACGGAAGGAAGGAGTATAAGATTTTAATTACGCTTTAGTAATAATTAATACTAGTTTTTCTTATTAAATTATTTAACATTTCAAAGGCTATTTATATATAACAACCAGAGCAAGAAATGAAATCATATTATGAACATATATAGGATAATACATTTGTTAATTAGGAAAAAAAAAAGTTTGGTGTGGTAAACACAAAGAATAAGAAGATTTCAATATTGCTTGGAAGATATACTCCTATAATTTATTTAGGTGTAATTTTAATTGCTTTTTTTTATCTGACCAAGATAATAAATAAATTAAACTTGAAAAGTCCTAAATATATATATTAAAAAAAATTAGTTATATACGGAACGACAATAGTCTCGTATTTAAAATAAATATATAAAGAGAATGTTCTAAAGCATGCAGTACATGATATTTAACTAGCATATATATAAATAAAAAGTATACATACATACATTATATTAGTGCAAACCAAACCAAACCAAACCAAACCTAGTTGCTCCTCCTTCCCTTTGTCTGCTCTTTGAACCATAAAAGGAACGAAGAAACTTCCTAGTTCAAAAAACAACCAATTTAGTACCTGAGAGTTTAGTTGACTGTGTCATATAATTCTAGTTTGAATTTCAAATGTACTTTGGATCTTACTGATTTTGTAGCTAAATTTCATTGCTTTTGAAATTATTTCTAAGGAATTAATATTTTTATAAATAAAATTTAATATTTTTTCAAAATTTCTATCGCATGAGTGTAGGACCTGATTATTACTTATATAAATAAAAAAAATTATAAAATTATTATTATTATTATTCATGGAAATATCAATTTCCTATTTTTAATACTTGTCTAAAAGCATCTTTGGACTTTGTTTTTTCTCAGTGGTGGATTTCTAATTCCCTGACAAATAAAATTTGGTCATGGAAAAATAATTGTAGGGCGTAGGCCATACGCGTGTTTCGTATATATTGTTTGTTAGGAGGCTCTTCTCATTTGATCGCGACTAACGGGTGTACTAATTTGATTTTTTTTTTTGTCGTTATTTGCCGACGCTTCAACAACGTACACTTGTACCAAGCCGCTCAACACAATTTATATGCTTCGACTCGTGGTCCTATTAATAAAATAAAATTCATTAGTTTTATTATTTTTATGAAATTATTCCGTGCAAGATGTGACTTTTATTATAAAATTTAAATATTTTATTTGGTAAATTATTTTTTATTAAATAAAATAATTTATTTTTGTTCTTAAATTTTATTATATAGTAGTTGGTAACTGTATTATATTTCTCGTCAGTTCCATTACAAAACGCAAATCATGTGCTACGCTCGTGATTCACGTTATCCTAATACTAAAATTCATTAATTTTATTAATTATTTTAAACGAGCTATCTCATGCAAAACACAGGTTTTGTTATATAATTATTACATGAGTAATTTTTTAATCCATGCAAGGCATGTATTTGATCGGTATAAATTAGTTAGTTTAATTTTTATTCTTTTTTATTTTTATCTTATAAAATAAAATAAAAATTTGTTCATGTACTTTTCTTTTTAAAGAATAATGAATGACTAATCCATCTCAATTTGTTTATCAATTGTCGTTCTTTTTGTAAAAGTATAAAAATACATTTGTTATTCAATATTGATTCAATCGTGAGTTTTAAAGTTTTCTTTACATAATTAAAATTTATGCAATTTATTTGCTATTTATAAACATAACCATCATTATTTAACTGTGTGATTTAATTTTCATCAAGGCTTCACTTGATTTGACACAATAAATAGCTAGCATATTCTTCTTTTGTTATAAAATTTGAGATACAAGCTGACTTTGAAGTCAAACGACGGTATATTAAACTTCAAATTGATATGAATTTATTTAATTTTAGTTGATAAATTATTATAATTCTATCACATATAACAAAAACTATTAATTATAAAATTTATTTCATTCTAATTTTTTATGAGTTATACTAATTTTGAAGTTTAATATGTCGTCATTTGACCTCAAAAATTAAATTATATCTCTAATTTTATAGCGAAGGAAATATATACTAATCGTAACTCCATGCAATGATTTTAGTCGGATAAAATTTATTGCAACCCTAATTATTTTTTTGCCAAAAAAAAAACATTACAACCCTAATAGGTCAATTAAACCAACAATTGTCCTCAATTTACCTCTTTATATATTAATATATATTAGAATAGATAATAACAAGCTCATTATTATGATAACAAAAATATGGATAAAAAGAATTTGAAAGTAGAATGAAGAATGAAAAATTAATCGAGTTTATATATTTTAATAATAATAAAATATTACATACTTTAACATTATTGACAATAAGGATATAATTTGTAGTAGAACATCAACAAAATTAAAAAATATATAAAAATAAAAGATGATGGTAAGAATATAATTATGACAGTAAGAATATATATATATATACCCTATTACAATTTTAATTATATAAATACATTTTACCCAGGAAGGAGGGAGGGGGACAAGAGGCGAACGAAAGGGAATTTTTTGGAAAATTTATGTTTAATATTTTTTAGTGTCAGTTGATTTTAATTCTTGTTAAACGATAAATTTAAATTCATGACCTTATATAATAAAATAAAACATTTGATTTGACAGTAAAAATACGAATGAAAAGAATTTTGAAGTCGAATGAAGTATGAGAATGAATTTATTAGTTTAAATTAGTATTAAAATTTCACAAAATATAAACTAAGAAAATCGCAATGTATAACCCATTTTAAAATAGAAAGAAGTATCTTTTATTATTATCAAATTGTGGAGGTCAGTTAAGGTTTTTTAAGTACAAATAGAGGATAGTGATTGTACATAAAAAATAAAAAAATAAAAAGAGATTGGTGATTGCAATTTATTTATTTTGGTTATATATAAAATTATAAATAATTATAATAATAAAAAAGTAATATTTATATAAAAAATATTGATAATTTTACAGAATTTATATAACATAAATAGTGTATAAGACTGATATTTATGTAAATAAAAGTTGGATTTTCTTAGAATGCCTTAGGGTACATACTAAGCACAAAATTCAATGCATAATATTATTTATTTATGTATTTATACTGAATTCAATGCATAAAAAAATAATATACTAGTAGATCTCGTGTATTGAATTCAATGCAAATATATAAAAAAAAAATATTTAATAGGGTCCATCTCTTATTTTCTACATTTAATGTATGCTCTTAGGACACACATTAAACGAACCCATAAAAATTTATACAAATATTAAATATTACTCAATAAAATAATAATTTTTTAAATAATAATACAATTAGAGTTGCCTTTACAATGAGGTATCGCGTGTCACAGTTAATAGTTAAAATTTTTAGAATCCGAAAAGATTATTTTTCATGATTTGAGTTGTGTCCACCCTCTAATGGATGGGTTCAGATCACTTGTATTTAAATTTTATTTTATATTTTATATTTAAAAATATAAAATTATAAAATGTATATATATTTATAAATTCAAAATATGAAATTTATGTATATCTTATAATTTTATATTTTTAAATATAGAGACATGAAATAAAATTTGGAGAAGTACATGGTGGGTCAAATCAAACCATTACGGATGAATAAGGTCATATAAGTCATAACACGTTCCCGTACTTTCTTCGGGTGTATTTGAATATTTGATAATAATAATAATCTAAAAAAACGCCATTTCCACCCAAACAAAGCTTTTCTTGTGCGAAGGAGAAAACCGAGTAGTGTATAAGAAAAGCCTCTCTACGTGTTTCATCTTTCTCGCATGCGGCGTTCATCTTCCCGATTACACCACCGGAAGCTACATTTATTTATTTAGTCAACTATAATCTCGTTAACGCCAGGCATCTCCACTGTCTCTCTCTACATATATGTATATATATTGACATTTATCTCTCTCCCTCTCTCTATATTTACCTCTCTTAATTTAACTGTTATTGCTGTCTTATTTTGCTAATTATGTTCTTATAATTTATTCAAGCAGAGTAATTTACATAGTTTTCGATACCTAATAGTAAATAGGATTTGTTTTTTTTGCTGATTGTTTAACCCTAGCTCTCTGCTATTTGGTTCCCTAAAAATCTGACGAAAAAGGAAGGCTGGACTTTGCTAAAAAAATATTATTTACATGGAAAAGAATAAAAGATGGTATTTCTCTCGCCGCGTTAATTTAAAGTTATTCATTTGTCGAATTAATGTCATTATAAACTTTTAAGCGAATTTTTAGTTGGCTTGAATGGTACGCGAAGTTTAATTATAATTGAAGTTTTAAATGGTAAGTAAGTGCTGTAGTTTTGATTCATGATTTATTGATTTGTGGCTAGTAGTAGACAAATTTGGAATCTTGGATAGCCTGTTTTGATTTGTTATCCTGAAAGAGTTAAGGCATGCTTTCTTATTTCCATTTTTTTTAGTTAGATGCATTCTGTTCTTCCTTTTTTGGGCATTATTTTATTTATTCTACTGGAATTTTTTTTATGACTGGCTGGCTAGGTTATAAATTAAGTGGCCTTCTTCCTTTCTATTGTACTTGCATCAATTTTTCCGGTATTCTTCTGTCTCATCCTTTTGTCTTTATCTTTTTTCGATTCAGTTCTTTTACTTGTCTACTGGTGCCAAATTCTGAATTTATTCTGTTTATGTTTGGTGATTATGTTTTTTTATTCTTATTAGACCTTGTAAGTTAACAATCATTTTATTTGTACTTGCATCATCAATTCTTCTGCTATTCTTCTCTTGCCTAACCTTTTTTCTTTTTGCTATCTTGGTTTTTTTAGTTGTAATAGCAATACCATATTCTGACTGATTGCTGTTTGAACTCGGTTTATGTATGGTGATTAAGCTTTTCTATTCTTATTATAACTTGAAAGGATAAGGAAGTAATATTTGTCGTGTTTAATTATAGTAGATTGAGCTCTTTAATTTATGGTTTTGTTTTTTTGTCTGTTAGTTTTTTCTTTGGGATTTTTGCCTTTTTCGGTATGTTTTGGTGCTTGATGTATTGATTGTTATGTTGTCTGAATAGTACATATTTTGATGGTTAGAGACTGGAGCCGAAGAAGAAAAAGATAAAGATATATGGAGGGCGACGCAGGAAGAGGTTTGGAAGGCCAGAATATTTTGGATGGGAAGGGGAATGATGAGACCAGTATAAATCAGGCTCAGGCCATTATCCCTTCTTGTTGCTTGAAGGCTAGAACTTCTGACCCTGAGCTTGACGCTAACTGCCATGCCACAGTTGTTTCCGGATGGTTCTCCGAGCCTCGGTCATTCTCTGGTCATTATCCTTTTACTTCTTTTCTTACCTATGCTACTAGAAACATGCAGAAGCTCCCCCCCAAACCAAAAAACAAAAACAAAAAATCCGCTTGTTGTTGCAGTTTATAACTTTTGCATGATGAAATTAGTGTGGTGGCTATTAACTCCTTTTCCTTCTAATGTTGTTGCTCACAGATAAAGATGGCAAATGGATGTATTTTAACAATCCAATGTGGCCAGGTACAAGGTTGTTCATAGCCTTCTTTGTCAAGATATGATACATCCAAAATAAAATGTGCATTATTGATCCTTTTATGAGCTTATCAACTTTATTCTTTGCGACAATGCACTGTCACCCCTGCTAAATCTGCTGCTCATAAAGTTATTAGAATACCTTTTTGTAGACACTTTCTTATTTTTCCAATCAATTCACAACATGTCATCCGTTAAGAATAGGTTTTAGCCCTCACATTTTTTTAAAACGTGAGTGAAATTTATTTCCTTTAAGTTGTGCTAAAAAGCTAGCAATGTCAGGGCATTTAACTCCGCTAGCGACTCTTACTGATCAAGATGGTCTTAGAATATTATTAACCTCATATGACTAGTAGTTTTAAAAATTATTTACGAAGTACAGAACACCTTTAACTTTTTATATGATAGCACTCTATCCAACAGGCTCATTAGTAAGAGTACTTCATGTCATTCCACCACCCCGCCAAACAGGCACCAACTACCAAGTATAATCCTACTATATTTATATTGTTGTGTTGACTTGATTATTATTCCCTCAATAAACACGTAGAACTGCCAACTTGCAGCCCCTTTATATTTGAAATCATTGGTTAATGCTTCCCCTTAACTATTCAAGCTTGGCTTGTGTCATATATGGCTAATTCAGTGAATGACGCTCACAGGAGAAGCACATTCCTTGAAAGTAGAAAAGATTTTGTACAAAGAAAAGTCGGAGTACCAAGAGATCATGGTTTTTGAGGTTCAGCATATCGATCCTATGTGCAAAGCTGTCTGTGTGGTTAATTGTTTCCTAATCTTTGTATCATGTTGATAGATGATGTTTCTTTTATCTGCAGTCCTCAGCATATGGGAAAGTGCTTGTACTTGATGGGATTGTTCAGTTAACCGAGAAAGATGAATGTGCCTATCAGGAGATGATTGCTCATCTTCCACTTTGCTCAATAGCATCCCCCAAGAATGTAACTCTACTGACCCATAATTTAATAGCTGTTATTTTTAGTGACGTTATGCATCCTATTTTCATGTTCTTAGACTATAATTTTTCTTGTTTACTTTTTTTTATTGCATTATTTGGAGTTTTATGAATATGCTATACTAATATGATTTTTTCTTAATATAAAATTTAATTATTATGAAAGTTTTTTTTTAAATGCATAGTGTTTATGGTACTCGTGCGACTTTCTGAGTATAACAAATGTTAAGTTGCCTATCATATTCCTTCTTTCAAAATAGAAAAAGGTTTGAAAGTGCTGGCGTGGTGTAGTCTGGTAAGTACTCTCGGACGTCACTTTGCTACCCTGTCAGCGATTTCTAATTCATTATTTGGTTGATGGGATTATTAGAAATTTAAATCATTGAAAAAATTGGTATCCATAGTTTATTGTCAGTCTTTTCATAGAAATCCAGAACAGATAGGAATTGAATGACACTAATGTTACGTTTGAATTGAAGGAATGTAATGAGTGAAGGAATGGAATGGAGAGAATTTGGGAGGGAGGAGGGATGAGAATAGTTCATTCCATTTTAATGAAGCAACCAAACATAATTTTTTTCATTTCATAAGAATGAGTCATTCTATTCCTACGTTCATTCCTCCGATCCAAACCTAGCATAATTGAAACAAGTAACAAGCATCTATATTTCAGTGGCGTACTAGTATATAACAATTTCAATTGATTGAGAGTAGATATAAGTATAAGCTCCAATTTTGTTTTCCAGAGTATAATTTTGGTTTATTTATTACCTCTAACCCAATTAGTCTTTTCCTGAAATTATTAAGTATATTTCTCTAGAAATATACTTATAATATATAATCCCCCTGTCCTATAAAAATTGCAACACAATTTTTTTTTGGGAGTCCCACATTGTTTGCAGCATTTCTTCTTGGGAAAGTTTTACTAGATTAATTACCTAAATTACCCTTAATGGTCACACATAAATATTCTTTAAAGTACATATGGTCCACCATTTTCATGCCAAAATTCAAACCATTGGTTGTCTTTTAAGCTTTGATATATTGAAAAATTCAACATTTGGCTCCATTTTAAAAAATTTTACTTGGGCATTTTGGGCATTTAACCAAGAGTCAACACAAATCCTTAATATGCATGAAATGTCAAAGGTTTCAATTATTATGGGACGGAGGAGTAATGTATTTCAATTTATATATACGTCTTGAAATGTATATGGTCCTTTAAGCTGTGTTATTCCCTTTTCCAGTTTTCCCGGTGTCATTGGATGTTAAGCTTAAACTAACTATTGGCAATGCAGGTCCTGGTTGTTGGTGGGGGTGATGGTGGAGTTCTGAGGGAAATTTCTCGCCACAGCTCTGTGGAGCTGATTGATATCTGTGAAATAGATAAAATGGTTATAGATGTAAGTGTTGAAATGATGCGTCTTTCATGTGACAGAGATAACTCGCTCTTTGTTGTGTGTTCATAGTTGTAATTTTATTGTATTGTAGGTGAGTAAGATGTATTTTCCGGAATTAGCTGTTGGCTTTGAAGATCTTCGTGTCCAACTTCATGTTGGAGATGGTATACCTGAATTTAAACATTTCCATTTGGGTCTGACATGATGATTAAACATGTCAGTTGAAGAATATTTTTTTTTTATCAATTTGACCTTTATCTGTAGACAGCTATTTGAAAATCATGCTGCCATATTGGTTGTGCTAAGTTGTTGACAATTTGAGTACATGAACCAGATATCCGTAATTTGGCTACTCAGTCTCTTTGTGAATTAGTCTCACTCCGAAAGACATGGGACTAGAAAGAGTGTTATTGGCCATGTTACATAAAGCCACACAAGTCATATTGGTGGATACATAACTAAACTTCCTTGTTCATCATGTTTCATTGTTTTGTCAGCCGCTGAATTTCTAAGAAATGTACCTGAAGGGAAGTATGATGCGATCATTGTCGATTCATCTGACCCCGTGGGTAAGTTTTACAATTCATGGTATAATCTGTCATTTACTTTCTCTTTGGGGGGAGGTATGGAAGTGTGTCATGTGTGCAGACATGAATTACTATACGTATCTCTGTGCATAGCCATTGGTAAAATACAAGATAAGAAGATAAGGAAGTAGTGAGTTGATTCTATTAAGATGGCTTCTTATATTTCAAGTATTATATAAAATATATACACGCACACAAAAACGTATCAGAAGAATAAATCATATATATGTATATCTGGTAGGGCGTGTGAGGCTTTTAAATAGAGGATTGATATTTCCACAAGGGAAATTGATATTTCCACAAGGCTCTCTACTCACATGAAAAGTAAGTGGGACCCACTTTCTGCGGAAATATCAATTCCCTTTAAATATTGTGACAACATTTTTTTGTTTTAATATGTATTGACAACTGTTGATGATTTTCATAGTTTTGCGAACAGTATACTGTGATTCAATTTATCTCTTGGTGCTTCAAAAATCAAAATGAAGCTTCTGTAATTGTAGCTTTAATCTCGTCTCAGTGAACCATTTCATTTCTAGCACAATTGATTATTGGTTAATTTTTCGAATAGTTCAAGTACGTATTTCATATCTGCGGGAGCTTAATGTACAGTATCCCCTAAAATTCATTAATGAATCAGAAATTCCTTCTTGTCTTTTTTCCTTGGTTTAGGTCCGGCTAAAGAACTTGTGGAACGGCCTTTCTTTGAGACAACAGCAAGAGCATTAAGGCCTGGAGGTGTTCTTTGTAGTATGGCAGAAAGTATGTGGCTGCACACGCATCTTATTGAGGACATGATTGCTGCTTGCCACGAAACATTCAAGGGTTCCGTTCATTATGCATGGACGAGTGTACCAACATATCCGAGGTATAAATGCTATTCATGGCTTGAAGTTTGTACATTATAACTTCATATTTTTCTTCATTACTTTTGTGTAGCATCACATGTACTTAATATGAATTATAACGTCATTGCTAAATGCGGAATTGTCACATCTTCATGTTGTAGTATCTGTTTTGTTTAAAATGGAACTATTTTAGTAATTAGAAGATTTCTCACTATACATGCCATGGGTTAAATTTGTATGCATTATCGGGTATGCAGTGGCGTTATCGGATTTCTGATATGTTCAACGGAAGGGCCACCTGTGGATTTTAGAAACCCTGCTAATCCTATTGAGAAGTTAGATGGAGCCCTCAAGTATCGGAGGGAACTTAAGTTCTACAATTCTGAGGTATTACCTTCCTGTTTCTAAATTTCAGCGTAATTGATTTGTTTTATTTAGTTCCTTGGCTTAACTCTCTTCTCTTCCTCAGTTTATTTAGCCCTCTTAAGGTTTTATACTGGTGCAATTGCACTAATTCCACTCATTAAAAGATTTCAACCCTTGTAGTGTATTACTATCCCAAAACTAAAAAAGTACTCAAATAAAAATATATGATTAACAGAGCCAGAGAGATTGCTCTGAGATGATTTCCCCCGTCCCACCCAAAAAAAAACCCCACTCCCTATATTTGGGATCGTGACACACAGATGCAATATTCGTAATTGGTTTGATCATACTATGATGGGTACCGTTGCTGCTTTTAAGATCAATGCCAGACTAAGAAGTAAGGATTCTGAAAAAGCTTTTAAAAAATTAAAAAAAAAATGTCAAAAACATTCTGACAGGCATTGTGGTGAAACCATAGATCTTCTAAAGTTCATAAACTTGTTTGCACTTTCCTGTCATCATACCTCGATATTTTGATTTGTGAATATTTTTCCCTTAGTAGAAATTAAGACTGCTAAAAAAATAATGAAAACAAAATGTGAACTCTCTCTTTCTGTCAAAACGTTTACTTGTTTTACTTGACAGATTCACACAGCTGCCTTTGCTTTGCCCTCATTTGTCAAGAGGGGGGTGCATTGTCTTTGAGATGGGCCCAACCTGGAAGAACAAGTTTGCATTTCTCTGTTGATTAGTAGCATCTCTTCTATTTAGTTCCTCTCTATGCTCTTCCTCAGTTTTTTAACCCTCAGTCAATTCCTTAAGGTTTTATAGTGGTGGAATTGCACTAATTCTACTAGTTAGATTTCAAACCCTGGTAGTGTATTACTATCCCAAAATTAAACGTATTCAAATCAAAATATATGATTAATAGAGTGAGAGAGATTGCTCTGGGATGTGTTTCCCCTCCCAACCCCCCCTCCCCACCCACCCCAAAAAAAAACACAAAACCACCATTATATTGGGATCGTGACAGAGAAATGCAATATTCGTAATTTGTTTGAGCTAATAAGTGAGTATTCTGAAAAAACTGTTCAAAAATAAAGAAATGTCTAAAATATTCTGACAGGAATTGTGGTGAAACCATAAATCTTCTAAAGCTCATAACTTAAGCTTGTTCGCACTTTCGTGTCATCATATGTCGATATTTTGATTTGTGAATATTTTTTCCTCGTGTAGAAATTATGACTGCTAAAAAAAGAATGAAAACAAAATGTGAACTCTCTCTTTCCCTGAAAACATCTATTTGTTTTACTCGACAGATTCACACAGCTGCCTTTGCTTTGCCCTCATTTGTCAAGAGGGAAGTGCGCTGTCTTTGAGATGGACCATCCTGGAAGAACAAGTTTGCATTTCTCAGTTGATGATGAGTAGCATCTCTTCTATTTTTCTACAGATATGGAGTTGTCAAATCATTATGTAATTGATGTAGCAGCTTTAGCGCAGCTATTAGTAATCTGCTTTCACGATTGGTTTGGATGTGAATTTAAGCAAGTAATATTTGCACTCATTGAAGATACAATACTGCTGATGATTTGTTACAATTCGCACTCTTTGAAGATACAATATGCCCGTCATTAAAATAATACAGGTTAAAAAACTACCGCATGAATTATTAAAGGTATATTTGTTTAAACGAAAAATAATTGATCTGCCCATAACATCGTCTCCCTTTGATATTGCTAATTATGTGAAACATATCTGCTCGAAAAATCATAAATGCTAGTAGGCATGCACTTGAATCTTTTTAATTTGCGATATTCTTATATCTAAATTGTGATGTAAATTTGTTTTAATTTATGAAATAAAATTGTATATTAATGAAAATTTTAAGTAATTTTTAATATTAACTTTTGTATTAATAAAAATTAAATGGATTCACCTCAGTTGTGAGTTTTCTTATTTCACAAATTGACCTAGTAAAAAATTAAATTAAACTTTTTTCATGGGGCATAATGAGTAAAAGTTTTGACTATCTGATAACATGACATTAAATAAGACATAATATTTATAATACAGTCAATTATAAAAAATATATTCAATTAGTATAAAACGTCACATTATTTAAGATATTAATTAAGACTCCTAGTAACTACGTGACTTAAAATGAGTTGGGTTGTTGATTGGATGCTTGCATTTTTAATTGTTTAAAACCCCATAGATGCCTGCACAATATTTGAGAAGTTGCGATAATAGTCCCGGACGATTATTTTAAGTGATGAACGGTAGAGCCAATTAAAAAATTGATTTGCCCTCAAAATTATATTAAAAATCATACAAATCATAATAATTAAAATTGTATTAATGGTTTCGACATATGTGACAATTTTAGGTGGGTTGAAAAATCGAATTTACGGTTTATGTTTGATTTTTGAACAAAATCGTATATGAAAAAACCGTACCGCACCCCACCGCATTAGATATATTTATATTTTTTCGTCTTTTGGCCATTTTTAACATTGAGCATATCAAGAAACATTAGTATGAATTTCACCTTTCAATTAATCCATTTAGAATTATCTCTCATGTAATTATCTCCGTTTAGAATTTTCATATGTGAGCAAAAAATTTCAATTAATTCATTTGAAATTATTCCTCATGTAACTTATATTTTGTTTTTGTTTAGACAAAATATTATAAGTAAGATTGTGTGTATTATCAAAGTAATATTTAATATTATGTGATGTTAAATTGTTAATTTAAATTACATAAATTTTAATTATTTTAATTGATTTTAGAATCGAAACTGTATTAAATAAAATTATATTGCACGGTTTAAAATAGTTCCATACTAATCACAAGTGATTTTATTTATAATTTTAAATTTGTTAAATCACATTTAAACGGATTTATATTTAAATTAAGTTTTAAACTGGACCATATTCATCCCCAGTGAACGGAACACTTGTTGCACCAAGAAAAAGAAAAGGAAAAAGAAAGAAGTGAAGAGGGCGCTTGTGTAGGTGATGATGTTTGTACTATGGACTGTCTGGCGCACTTTATTGGGGCGATGCTTTCTGGGCAAATGTTCCACCATATAATTATTATATTTAGAATCATACTATGTATTGTAAGAAAAAATTATCGAATTATAATTTAAACATATATACATAAGTGTGATAAGAATTAAAAATTATTTTATTTTATTGTATAAATTAAAAATAATCTCACTCTAATTTATTTTATCTTATCGCATAACCCTAATTTATGTTATCTTACCACATAGTATTTTACGTTGATCGTAATTCAACTTCGTCACGTATTGTCGGCATGTATATTATTTTCTATTATATTATGTATATCAAAAATAAATATTTGTGCTAGATTGATAATTTATATGATAGAAATATCATTCCCATCTATTTACAGCAAATTTTTGTCTCTATATTAAATTATTTATTTAATATTTATAAGTATGACTGTTGGGCCGTGTATTTTGAGTTGTCCTAATGAATTTTGTTCCAGTCAATTCATAATCATTTAAGCTCCTATAATAGACTTTTAAATTTAATAGGTTTAGGTTACAGTTACCATATTCAATACTAATTTCTATGTAGTACTTATCTTTTTCAATTATGAATTATAATCCTATTGAAAAGGGGAAGGGGATGTTAAACTATAAAAACAGGTGAATAATAGAGATCTTATTCATCTTATTTTTATGATAAACCTACTAAATACTTCTGCCTCTTTTCATTCTCACACCAGATGTATCCCCCGACAGCTCAACCCATCAAGTATTTTTTATGATTCTCTTTGTGCAAGTTCAAATCCAAGCTAGTGCTTGAACATGTGGATGGTCTTCTAGTATTTAGTAGAGTTTTCGTTTTGACCAATTTCTATGACGACCCATGGTGGCACCATAACCATTGTTAACTCATCACAATAGTTCTCAAAGAGAGACAAGCTCGCAGTCACGTCAACCCATAGACGGTGACAAGCAGTGTTGCCTCCAAGAGGTCAACGACAAAAGAAAAACTCTCTAGCTCCAACAAGAAGAGTTTGACAAACAATTTGACAGCCTACTACGCAAGCGAGGAATACCTTCCAAATTAGGTAGCTGAGGACCTCGCCATAACTACAAATCCTCTTCCTCCAATATCGGTACATGATCGTTTGATTCAAATAGATTTCAAAGAAGAAGAATTAAACCTCATTTACAATGTAAAAATAACGATCAATACAAAGGGTGAAGCCGAAACTATAACAACTCATTTGATAAAAGATCCCTCAGAGATCCTTTGAAGGGCGTATCGAGGCCAACGGTAACAAATCCTACACGTCTCCCTTTAATAGGGATTTTGATTAAGTTAGAATTGATAGATCTCTCAAAGTCTCGAATATCAATATATATATGACAAAATAGATGATCCATATGACGTATCAATATATCATTATTTTAAAATTACATATAAATTATAAAACGAAGGTATTTCAAATACGAAACATGAAAATATGAAAAATATTATTCATGAATAATTTTTAAATTTCTTCTTTATCCTAGATCTAAAAAATTAGCTAGACAATAAAATAATTAAGGTAAAGAAGAAGACGATTAATAAGAAAACTTCTTTTATTTATTTAAGATCTTCTAACAAGTGTTTAATAAAGAAGTAATTTAATTTACTTCTATTCCTAACCTAAAGTAATACATACAATTAACATAATACATCTTTCAAAATAAAAGATCCTATTTATGGAGACAAATTACTTGAACTTCAAATCAGGTACAATGAACTTTGATAATTTTTCTTTAATATTATAGGCAAAATCAATCTTTTTATCTTTATCTTTCAAGTATTTATTTTTTGCACATCTCTTTTTTGGAGTCCAGATAAAAATCAACTAAGAAACTTCTAAAACTCCATTTTTCAACTCAATTTCATTTATTTATTTTCCTATAAAACAAAATAAAATTAATTAATTAATTTACTAAAATATTAATACGAACAAATTATGTAATTAAAATGTATGACTCACGTACTTATTAATGATCTATATCAATACATAGAATTGAGTATGATCATAAAGTTGACCCAATATATCAAATATATTACTAAAATAGTATCAACTATAGTTATTTACGTAACTCGCAAAAATAAAAAAAATAAAAAATTAACATACAAAGTCGCAATATATATCAATTTCAAACCCTTTTGAAAATTGATATATATTGCATATGTTTTTTTATTACTAGTTATATGGATAAATATTAGTACGAGTGACAACCCTTTTAGAGATACATGTAATAAGTAAAATTCTCTTATAATTCTATTTAATAATATATTTCTCAATTATAATTAAATACACAAATTTATCGTAATATATAACACGACTCAACCTATTATTATCAGATAGTATAAAATATTTAGGGGTGAAAATGATTATGAGTCTAGTTGAACAGTACTTTACTTTTATTATAATTGAAACTTTTTTAAGGTGTTCAAATTTGAATATAATTTTGTAATCTTTACTCGGATTCGAATTCAATTCGTTTTAATGTACTCGAGACCGACTAACTCAACTTGAATGGTCTTTTTGTCGAACTACTCGCTAGCATTTGAGATACATATGAATCACAATTAGATCATTTATATCATGATAATTTATATAAAATTAAATCAGTCAAATAGTTGAAATAACATAAATTTGAACTTTTTAAATTAGATATTGAGCATTGTAAAAAATTAATGAGATAATATTACCACCCTTGAATCAATTGATATATACGAAAAACATAAAAAAGTCCGTCCACCTCTTAAAGTACGTAGACAATTAAATTATTGAATACAATATAATAAATAAATTAAGTATATTTGATAATATTTACGATGTATAAAAGTAAAGATCAACAAAATTGTACGAGTAAAGATCAATGAGTTTGATACTTTAAGTGAACGAACAGTAGACAACTAATATTTGACTCGTACAAGTGTCTGAATATCAAAATAGATTCGAATTGAATTATTTTAAGTATCAAATGCGAGTCTTTCTCAAAATTTTCGAATCGATATCACATCGAGTTTCAAACCACTCAGGTACATTTTCAGCCTAAGAATATTACGGACAATCTTTATATAATTTAGTCCCTAATTTTTGTCTTAAACTTTTAATTGTATCTTCCAACAAATTCCTTAAAAATTGTAATTTAAATAACAAATTTGAGAACCCGTACGAGATACGGGCTATTTTATATCATTTTTTTCACAAATATTTGATAATTTTTATTGATATATTTTTTATTTTTTATTGACATAATACATATATAATGTTGAAGATAATTGTATATATTTCACGATATACGAAAAGTTTATATATATCTAAGTATATATTTTACGATATACAAAAATTTTATACATTACATTAAAATTTTAAAATATTTTGAATAATTAACTAAATATTAACTCGATTTTAATTAGTTATTAATTTATAATTAATTAAAATAATTTGATAAAATTATAAAATTATAAAATTATTAGATAAGATATGCTAATGGCTTCATTAGCTTCTTTTATATAATTATTGATTATTGACGATGTGAAGATTCTGTGGAATGAGTCACGTGTCATCCACACTCCCCAACCCTCGACTCTTCTCTTTCTCCTAAAAAACGCCCCAACCTCGTTCCTTCGATATTCCATCCAATTTTGTGTTCTGTTATTCTTCAAAAGCCCTCTGAAGGTAAGGACTACTCTTGCATAAGATATACATTCATATATATATATATATATATATATATATATATATATATATATATATATATATATATTGGTTTCATTCCCGAATTTACTTATAATTTTTTCAATTTTTCAATTTTTGATTTATGATTTTCTTTTGGTTGAGGTTTTGTATCTGTTTATATGAAATTGGCTAACAAAGTAGTGTAAGTCTTTATTTAACGGGAAAACGATGTCTTGAATTCTTGGTAGTTGAGAAATGATAATAAAGAATTATGTTTTGGTTATTTTGAAAGCAAATTACGTGAAGTAATCAAATTGGGTGTCAATTCAGTAAGTTCTTTTAGAAACCGAGCACAATCATAACTATCTGGAGTCTTTGCCATGAGATGTCAAAGTTGCAATGTCGAAGTGACATAAAGCATAAGTAAGATCCGCAAAGAAAATAAACTTGAAATCACTTGTTTGTTACTAGTCTATAACCCTATTATAAACTTGTTATTATCACTTTCAAATCAATGTTTGTGGTTGTTGGGTCCGACTAATAGCCTCTGCGACATGGTAATCGGGGGTTATTGGTTTGAGCCAATGTTATAGTATTTAGGATTTTCTAGTTATTATAAAATATTGTTTAGTGTGCGAATCATTGTGAAGTGTGTGAGAAATCTAATAAATACATCATACAAGCATGAATAGTCACAATTTGGTGAATCTGTGTATATTGTGTATTTTTACTTTTTTTGTTTTTCATCTATTTTTGTTGTTGGAGGAGAACCGGGGAGCCCGTGTATTGCGTGCGCGTACACAAGACACTAACACACATATTTGGAACTCAACTTAACCCAAAAACTTAAGCTATTAGGTCTTGAACCCATTCATGTATAGTAGTCATTCATACTTTCATTATTTTCTGCAATGTGGGACTCTAACTCACTTTTGATATCTTAGAGGTTGTCCTCATTTACTTAGATCAAGTGTTAGATACTTACTATTCTATGCGATCATGCGACACTGCTGATTTGGTTTAGTAGCTACGCAGGCTAATTGTAAAAAACAAAGTGGATCTAATATGTAATTTTTAAGTTTGGGCTTGTAAAACCAATTGTACCCAATTAAATTATTGGGTTAAAAACCAAATTAGAATAGTAATGACAATAATATATTAGGTCAAGATCTCCCTAAAATTTATACTCCAGTAAATGAGAAAAAGGAAGAGGCAGAAAGAGAGAGAGAGAGAGAGAGATCAAAGGAGACAAAAAAAATAAAAAGGCTTGGGAGTAAGATTATTAAGATTGTATTTAGCATAATCTTCTTTTCAAAAGGTAATTATTAGATTTATTTTGAATATAAAATAGCTATTTTATTATTAATGTCGATGGATTAATTGAACATGATGATACAATGTGGATTTGTAACTGAGATAGATTATACATTAGATAAAGAAATTAATTTGTTATTGTGAGTTTAATTTGGTTTGTAAAACAATTAATGTATATATATATCTTGGTAGGGTTTAGTGCCGTCAATTTGGCATTAGTTTTACGCATGGGAGGACTTCCTGATCTTTGTAGGCATAGGTTAGTCAAATGGTTAATTAATTATTATAATATGATTTTAACCCAAGTTATATGTATGCTTATATCATGATAGCTATAAGTCAGTAAGTTACTGGTTAACATGATGAATAAACTTAATGATATGCATCAAGAGGTTCCACGGAATGAATGAAATAATATTTTATTATTAATATATCAATAGGTAATATTATGTATCAAAACATAATTATTTGATTATGGAATTTTCATGTACTAATATTGAATTTTTAATATTTATTAAAATACAAAAATTTACAAATTAGTAATCTAATTAATGGTCTCATATTATTTTGATGATTATATAGATCAAATTGAGGAAGTCTAGTGGTGTAATATTTGGGCTTCGGTGAATTATTTGGTATTTTATTCAGGTACGAATTCCGTACTTTATTTTCTTGATTGTTGTCCTATTCCATATATCAGTTTTGGCAATATCTCATTATTCTGACAAACTATGTTTTGAGTTCGTTTGTAACATTTCCATATATTTTCATTGACACTTGAAAGTTATTTTTGATATTTGGCATCTTGAGACAGTTAAGTGTGTTAATATTTTGAATAATTTGATATCATTTGAGAATAGTTATGTAAGCCTTGTGATTTGAACCCCTTTCGGCTTACATTTTATAGTTTCAACCTTAGGGTATACTTCAGCTGTGAGCTAACCCCCTGTGGAGGTACCACAGACATGTCTTCTTGACACCGGGGCACGACACTTTTTGTGGTAGTGTGATTAGTCCACGGCGTATCTTTTTGTATGCTCTAAGTGTGAGTTTTGGTCATTTGATATGTATTTATTCAGGATGATACCTATGGGTCGATCTAGTATTTGATTTGGTTTGGTTTGATTTGTTTAGCGGATTAGTGACGTATGTGTCGTGCGTACTATCCGGTTTGATTTGCATACATCATGGTATTGATGTATTTTGTTAGCCTTTGGCTATTTATTTTTTAGCTCAATATGAAATTGTCACATTATAAACATCTGAATCAGTCTTCATCTTGTTTGAGATCCTCTTGATTATAATTATCCATTTAATAGTGTTCATCGTGTGTATTTAGTCTCACTAATTTTGATATATTTATAATTTGTTTGTAGTTCGTATTTGTTCATTTATTTGACTCTTTTGGTCATAATATATTGTGGTATATATGTGTATCTCTATATCTATACTGTATATTTGGCTTACTCTGTGTTCTTTTTCCGTCAGGTAATCATGAGTGATTAGGATTTGTGGGATGAGAGTTTTGATCCAAATAAATCGACTAGTTTTGACACTTTTTTTAGACTTGTGTTTTTATAATATTTTGTAGACAGATTATGGAATTTCTTTCTATTTAAATTGGCTGATATGACAGTTAGTATGCAATCTATTTGGATATATTTTGAGGTTTATTTCAGGTTTGTTATGATTTGTGTGTAACCTCCTTTTCCTTGTGAAAGGGGGTGTTACACTAATTGTTGCATTCATGAATTAATTTGGTTGTGCTCTGCTCAAGGTGTCTTTTTTTTTTAATGGAAAGTTTATCTTGTTCGTAAGAATTTTTGGTTTAGTGTATTACTGGGTTTCTGAATTCTTATGTCTTGGCTTGTAAAACGTATTTTGAATCAGTAATTTGAACTTATTATTTTTTGTAATGCATCCAAGATTGTTTCATCTACTTGCGAAGTTGCAGAAGTTTTCTGGACTGGGTATATTATGATAAGTTGACAGAGTAATGTCCAATTTCTTAATGTCATTAGAAAAATAGAATTGTGAGAAAAAGGCATGGACCATTCGTTTGTTGGTTTAGTGGAGTCGAAAAGCACTTCGTTGCTAGAACGGTGCATGTATCACAGTTTCAGCCGATAGTGAAAAATAAACTCACTCCCTTGACCAACTGTAATATGCCAGTAAATGAGCTTTCTTTCCTGTTCAATGTTCATTACCTTTTTATGAATATTTTCATCCACTATAGCAAGCTGATGGAAATATACATGAGATTATTTCATTTTCTTTATACTATAGAGCTCTTTAGATACTTTAAATTCTTGTCTGAGAATTCTTAATGTCACGACATTATTTCTCTTTGGCAGGTCGGATTATCTTTCCTTGAAAGGTTGGCTTTTAGATGATGTTGGGTGCATTTTCAGTTTCCGTCGTCACTAATCAGGCGACAGCATCGAATTATGTAATTAGCCCCTTAATCTCACAGCTGATTCATGCAAAAATGTAGTGCTCTTTCTATGTTCTTGTGCTGAATCCTGCATCTCTAGAAATTAGAACTTGGAACTATATACTGGATTGCTGTTTGATTGAACTTATCACTCTTTTATGTCATCTATGAACAATTGAAGACTACCCATATCAAACGTATTTAAAGAGGGCTTGGCATGCATGTGATTTTGTGTCAGTACTCGGCTAGCTTTTGGGTGGGTGGGGGGGGGGGGGGGGGGTTCCCCCTTTTTATATATATTATTCCTTTCGAGCTTGATGTTATGCATCTTTCTACATTGTTGATTTTGTTGGCAGTGTAAGTTTAATTGTTGAAGTGGTTTGTTTACTAATACATTGACCTAGTTACCTTGAAGAAAAAAGTTGACTTCTTTTAGTCCATCGAGTAGAAAATGATTGGCACAGCGGTACGGGGTACCTAATGATGAAAGTGTTTCAGCATATTTTAGTAGTATTAGTCATTCTGTGGGTATTTTGAATTTTTGATCGTTATGTCACCCTTTTGTTATGCAAGGAAACATGAAACGTTCTGAAACTGAATTCTTGGTGGCTATAGCCAAAATATTCAAGTGTCTTCAATGGCAACCTGTAACATTCTGGAACTGTTTTTCTAGTTTGCTGTTGGCAATATTTTCAGAAGTCTTTGTAATTGGTGTCTGGTATGGACGGGTAGTTGGGTACCAAGGTTCTTATAGTTAAATTCTTATCTGTTTATGAAGCCTCTTCCCCCAATTCGCAGGCCATTCAAGCAGCTGGTTTCTCAAATTTTACATCCTCCAACTTACGCGAGAAGTTTGCGCATGTGCCATGTACATTTGTTGCTAAAAAGTCAGTTTTCAGAGATAAGTCATTAACAGGTCACAAAGGATACCTAGCTCTAACTTTCATCGTCTCTGCTACTCGAAATGAGAATGATGAACCTGAAAGAGGAGGCTCAAATGCTTGCATCAATGATACATTCCTTACAAATTCAAAAAACAACGAGAGCTCTAAAGATCCAGGGGAGGCAGTTGTTACTTCTTTACTATATTCAGGTGCGGACTGTGATCTTAGTGCTGAAGACCTTGGAAACCAAGGAAACCTTTTAGACAAGCTCAAGGCTGTTCACTTACTTGTATTAGCAATGGAACAATGGAATGCTTCCCGACTTAAACTCTGTCACAGGTGTGCCTTTCTGTTTCTTTGAAAATTACTGTTGACATCAATGTATAGATCATTTACTGTTACATACTCTGCAGTTCTCTGTTAACTGGCATATTTAAATTACTTATTCAACTATTTAATACCATTATTGAAGTCAGTGATCATCTTCTACACGCTTAAAATGAATGATTGTGTAAAAACTTTGTACCATTTTAGTTATTTGTTGTTCAGCTTTTCCAAATTCTTCTTCTTTTTTTAATTATCTCCAAATTCTTATACCATGTCAGTGGTTTGTACTGCAGCTTATCTATTGTGCATCTTGTTTATGATATATACGTCAACCTGATCAGTCTTGTTGTCCCAATATGCCCGGTCCTGGTCCTTTTTGTTTAGAAAATATTAGATATGATGCTAATGTAGTAAGTAGTCTATGATCTGTATATGAGTTGGTATGCAAATCTGATGCTCTGCACTGACAGCACCTGTAATCTGTTTTGTTATTAATAGATTTTTTTCCTTGATGTTTCTTGTATTTGCAGAACGTATTTGGCGTGTGCAGTAAACTTAATACATTATGTGGCACTAATGAGCCTTGATATCGAGCAGCTAAATGCAGATCTTTCTTCTCTCGGTCTTCTGAATTTAGAAACTATCTACCCTCATGTCCTTGCGAGTCTTTCTGCAGGCATCCAGATGTTAGAGAACTTGAAATCTAATTCCTTAAATAGCAAATGGAACTTTGGTGAGATTTCCGATAGCAAAAGCTTGGACATACATAAGAAGGAAGAGTTGACGATTAATACAATGGTGACAAAGGGATTCTCTAGCACGAAGCTGCTCTTGGGACCCCTTCAAAATCAAAGAGCTTCTCATATCATGGTAACAGTTGGTCAAGAAGCAATAGAAAGTGAAACATTAATTGCTGATCTTCTCAAGATGGGGACCACCATAATTCGTATCAACTGTGCACATGGAAACCCAGGTCTTTGGAGTGAGATAATCAGAAGAGTGAAAAGAAGCACTCAAATGCTAGAGATGCCATGTCGAATCATCATGGATTTGGCTGGACCAAAGCTTAGAACTGATAAACTGAAGGCTGGTCCTTGTATCGTGAAATTGTCTCCCAAGAAGAATGCCAATGGAAACGTCATATTTCCTGCCCAAATCTGGCTGTCTCCCCAAGGAGCAGGTTCACCACCATCTCATTTATCTCCTGATGCAGTGCTGTACGTTGATGGTCAAGAATTTCTCAGTAAGCTGGAGATTGGTGATGCTGTGAGATTCTCTGATGCTAGAGGAAAACAAAGGGTACTAAGGATTTCTAAGAAATACCCTATTTTTGCTGGTGTTGGGTTGATGACTGAATGTATGAAGACAGCTTATGTTCAATCGGGAACTAAATTGTATATTAGGGGAAGCAAGAGGAAATCTGCAGTTGGACATGTGGTGGATGTCCCCCCCGTTGAGCAGTTTGTTAGATTGCGAATTGGTGACTTGCTAATAATATCACGAGATAGCTCAAATGAACATGAAGTCACTTCTACAGTTGGTTCTCATAGGGTAACTTGTTCTTCTGGATATCTTTTTGATTCAGTCAAGCCTGGACAACCTATTGCTTTTGATGATGGGAAAATATGGGGAATCATCAAAGGAACTAGTATATCGGAAATTGTTGTTTCAATCACTCATGCTGGTCCAAGAGGTACTAAACTCGGTTCAGAGAAATCCATCAACATCCCAGAAAGCAATATTCGATTTGAAGGACTTACATCAAAGGATCTTATGGATCTCGACTTTGTTGCTACTCATGCTGACATGGTAGGAATCTCTTTTGTTCGAGGTGTCCGTGATATAGTTGTTCTGCGCGAAGAGCTTGCCAAGCGAAAACTTTGGGACCTGGGTATTATTTTGAAAATTGAGACAAAAGGTGGGTATAAAAACTTGCCCCTTATGCTTCTGGAGGCAATGAAGTCGCCAAATCCTTTGGGGGTAATGATTGCCAGAGGAGATCTTGCGGTGGAGTGTGGATGGGAAAAGCTGGCAGATATACAGGAAGAAATTCTATCAATATGTAGTGCTGCACACGTTCCAGTAATATGGGCAACACAGGTTCTGGAATCACTAACCAAGTCTGGTGTGCCTACTCGAGCTGAGATTACTGATGTGGCCAGTGGAAGGAGGTATGTAATTGGATTATTTCTTTCTGAGCCTGATTATCTTTTGTTCTGGTTATTGATAGAATTTTATGGTAAAAACAATGTATGCAAATTTCAACTCATCTTCACGAGTTTTTAAGTGATAATGTGAAAACATTTTAATCACCATCTCAGTAGCAATAGTTCTCAATCAATTACCTTAGGATTCAATATTTATGTTTTCAAGCTGATGTTCTGTAGTAACCTTTAGTCTGTTTTGAAAGTTGGTCAAGAAAAAAAAAAATGGGCGTACAGGACAGTAGTTTTCCTTTTCTGGTTTCATTCTTTCTAATCCATTCCTCCCGTGATTTGCTTACTAATATTGCTTTGAGTTTGATCAGGGAAAAAGAAAAGTTAAATTTTCTTTTCTTCCTTATTTTATCATTTCTTTATTGTGCTACTCCTTGTATATTTAGTTCCCTTGTTTGGAAGTTATACCTGTTTACGTTCAACAAGAAATAGTGACACTTATTTTTTGGCAGGGCAAGTTGCATCATGTTGAACAAAGGTAAGCATATTCTGGAAGCTGTTTCCACTTTGGATACCATTTTGAAAGCCAGCTTTACCGAGGTGAACCCGGAAGTTAAGCCTCTAATATTATCCAGTCACCAATCCTAGTTGTTCTCGAGGACACATGAAAAAAGCCCATTATTTAGTTCCTTTGCTTGCTACCGTGTTAGTAGTTTTGTGTAATGGCTTTCCTGCCTTTTTCTGTCTGTAAAAATCCTGCACATGGTACCAGAAATGTATGTGTCGTGCGTTATGTATATATTCTTTTGCTTATCCATCATCCTGTTACTCTCTATTTTTGGTAATAATGATCCATCTTTCGAATTTTTAATTTTTGTTGGTAATAATACTAGTCTTCAAAATGGATGGGCACTTGGAAAACTAAGATCATCAGTAAGCAATTCCCATGAGATGTCTGAGAAACTAAGGAGGTGGTTCGTCCAATTAGTAAGCAATTTATTACTAAGAAGCCATTCCCATGAGACCCAATTTATCTTGCTAACCTTGCAATTGTCCTCCACCGCCTCTGATAATTCAATATCTTCAAGGACGACATAATGATGATAATAATAATTATACTTTTGGGTTAAAGCTTATTAGCACAGTTTCTACTGGATTCATCAATAAGCCTGTCATAGTTGAACAATTGTTCTAGGGGTGGAGAGGAGAGAGACTTGAGTTGGGATGTACTGATTTAATATAGAAAGAATAAATAGCTAAGAAATACTCTACGACATTTAATAACACGAAGATGAAAACATATTTTTGATGTTTACGGTCAAATGGAACCAATTTATTGTAGTCATTCACACTTCAAACCAAAATTCGAAATTTAATAAATTAAAATGAACTCAACTGATGAAGTCAAGTCTTTCTCCACACAAAAGTAGAGACACGTTGAGCCAATTGACTTCTTTCCGGCGTGATGTTTTTCCAGCGCTCCCTGCACACATAGTAGGCAGATTTGATCCCTTTTACTTCAAGTTATAGCACCAGTGGCACAGGGGTGCATGCCTAAATTACATGAAATAAAATAATATTTTTATAAAATTTTTAAAATTAAATAAATAATAATAATCTTTAAAAATCAAATAATAATATAATTAAATTTGTAAAAATAAACAAATATAGGATATCACAAATTTATCGCTTAGGTCACTAGCTCAAGAGAACCGTTTCATAATAAAAAATACTATCTATCTTGTGTATTTGTGTCATGTATTATTTAAAAAGGTTAACGAACTTAACGAAATATAGCAATGTGACAACACAAATTTGAACCCACTTATACTACTAGGTAATGTTTGTTTGCAAGGATTATAATCTTGATATTATAATCTTATGATTAAATAGTCATAGTTACATATTTATTTTTTATGAAATTATTCATGGAATAACTTAAAATAATCTCACGTTATGTTTATTTTTTTCAAAATTAATTAAAAGATTAGATATAAAAAAAAATCTTTTAGACTATTTTATTCTTATCAATAATAACGTATTTTAAACTATAATTTAAACTTATTTATACATTAAAAAATAATGAATAATTAATTATAAATTTTTAAATACTACTGAAATAAGTTAACGAAATATTTCACCTTCGTGAAATATTTGAGAATCAAATTGTCATAAATTAGCCTATGATCAATTAATTTCATGTACTGAATACTCAAGAATTTTTTAACAACTCGATTATTTTCTCTTCAACCGTTTAATCCTCGCGCCGCCATTTTTTAATTTTTTTCTTTGTTGTGAAAAGAGGGATAGTATTTCAACTACTCCCTCATTTTTAAAAGAGAAAGATCAAATTTAATTTTTAAAAAATAAAATAAATGTATTCACTGAACTTTTGAAAACCTCTTATAATTAATAATATTATTTAAATAATTTATAATTTTTATAATTGTTCAAACCAAGGTTAACTGCTATCGATTTTAAATAACAAAATACATCTCAAATTAACTTCAAAATATTATTCCTATTGTTTGGATGGAGGTAGTATTTTATAAATAAAGATTTATATTTGTACAATTAGAGGTAGCATTTAAATTTTTTACAGTGAGGTGTGAGGTTTTCACAAATGTTTTAGTGACGATGATCAGAAATCACAAGTAAACCGTGGACGACGACGTGACATAATTGACCGCTTTTGTAAAATTTGAATCAATTTGTGAAATTTCAAATTTTAAAATTAATGTCAACTTTTTTTTATAAAATAATTAAAAACATAAATTAATAAAAAAAAAATTAAGTATAAAATTGATACTTATTCCGTTTCAATTTATAATATCACTAGATATAACCCTGCGCTTTGCGGCGGAATTATTTATTTGGTTAAAAATATATATAATTAAAAATTATTTTTTGTGTGATTTAGAATAAAAGAGTTGGTCATTATTTATAGGGTGAATACAACACATGTTTAAATCAATCACTCATCAATTTAGGATAATACCAAATTGGAATTATAGGATATAATTGTGGGATATAATATAAATATAGAATTGCTGTAATTTTGGGATATAATATTAGTTTAGATTTGTATTAATGTGATAATGTTACTTTTCTTGTGTGATTAAAGAATTTTAAAAAAAAAATTATGCATGAATATTTTTTGTAAATAAAGTACAAAAGCTCAATTACGGGATAATATTATATATTTTTTTGATTGAGAATTATTTGTCAAAAATTATGAATTCAAATTATTGGATAATATCATATATTTATGTGTTAAAGTTATTTGCAAAAATGTTATAATAAAATAAATTCAAATTATTGGATAATATTAATTTGGAATATTAATTTGGAATTGTTGCAATATTGTGATATAATATAAGTTTATATTTATATGCATGACATATTTATGTGATAATGTTACATTGTTTTGTGTAAGTATGGAATTAAAAAAATATAGATGTAATTATAATAATTCTCAAAACCAAATTATTAGATAATATCAATTTGGAATTGCTATAATTTTGGGATATAATATCAGTTTAGATTTGTATGTGTAACATATTTATGGGACAATATTACATTTTTTTTTGTGAGTAAGGAATTAAAAAAAATTAAAAATTTATGTGTGAAAATTATTTATAAAAAATTACATATTTTTGTGGCTGAAAATTATTTATAAATTAAAAATTCAAATTATTAGATAATATCATATATTTATATGTCAGAGTTATCTGCAAAAATAGGATAATAAAACAATTCAAAAATCATATTATTGGATTTTATCAATTTGGGATTGCTGCAATATTGAGATATAATAGTAAAAATGTAAATAATGATAGTTTGACACGCACAGATGTGTGCATCTAATTAAAGGATAATTAAAAAATTGGGAACCAGAGCAAATTGGCATTAACTATAAATAAATTACCTTATACATGAGAGAAATTGAATTTTCTTGTTGTAGAAAAAACTCTAGAAGTGGAGGTAATTGAGGACTATAAAAGATGAGGGAGATAAAGAGGATATATAAGTGTTGGTGTAGGAAAACCTAGAAGTGGATGGAGATGAGATCGCAGGGATAGATAGGAAGAGCTTAATTATCGTGGGCAACATTATAAATAAGTTACTCCCAAACACCTTAACAGTAAAGTACAATTTAAAAGTGACTAATTTGAAATATATTTTGTTTTACCAAATTACACATAGTATGTCATATTTTTTCTCCAAGTGGTATTTTTAATTTTTTAAAACTGATTGTTATACGATAAAAACTAATGTACTAAAAAAATTATAAAATGAAGAAAGTATTCAATAAGGATAATAATATAAAAAATATCCTAAATGAAGTAAACTAATACGATCAATATTCCGTTTGTTTTGGTGTGTGGTTGGGTATATATATATATATAAATTTAGTTATTAAAGGGAGTAACTAATTAAAGAGAGTATTATTTTAAGAGTAATATAGTATTTTATTTTTAAACGACAAAAGATTAAGATTAAAAAATATTTATAATTAAAAATTATTTCTGGTATAATTAGGAATAAAAGAGTTAGTCTTTATTTATAGGGTGAATAAAACACGTATTTAGATCAGTCAGCTATCAATTTGGGATATAATATCATTTTGAAATTGTTGCAATTATGGGATATAATATCAGTTTACATTTGTATTTATAGGATAATAAAACAATTCAAAAAGAGCTAGTCTTTATTTATTGGGTGAATAAAACACGTGTTTAGATAAGTCACTTATGAATTCGGGATATAATTATGGGATATAATATTATTTTGGATTTGTTGCAATTTTGGGATATAATATCAGTTTACATTTGTATTTATAGGATAATAAAACAATTCAAAAATCAAATTATCTGTAAAAATATGTCAGAATTATTTGTTAAGTGTTAGAGTCTCTATTTATAGGGCAAATAAAAAACGTGTTACATCAATCACCCATGAATTTGGGATAATATCAATTTGAAATTGCTTAAATTATGCAATATAAAATAAATTTAAATTTGTTACAATTTTGGGATATAAATATTAGTTTAGATTTATTCGCTGCAATTTTTAACTTTATAATATCTTTACTTTTTTGTGCGAGTATGAAATTAAAAAATCTTAAAAATTTTATTGGATAATATCACAATAAAACATGTTTTAGATCAATCATCCACGAATTTAGGATAATACCAATTTGTGATTTCTTAAATTTTGCGATATAAAAGCAATACGGATTTGATGCAATTTTGTATTCGTGACATATTTATGGGTAATATTAGATTTTTATGTGAGAGAGTTATCGTGTGAGAATTAGTTGTAAAAAAATTTAAATTCCAAATTATTTATCAATATGAAATATTAAATAATTATCTGCAACAAATATGGGATAATAATAAATTTTTATGTGGTTGTAAAAAAATTCAACTAAGTATTGTGTGATAGTTCAAAAATAAATAATTTTTATTAATAGACAGTTTCAGATTTTAATGGGATAATACTCAATATCGAAATTATTGGATAACATCATAATAAAACATGTTTTAGATCAATCATCCATGAATTTGGGATAATATCAATTTATGATTGCTTAAATTTTGGGATATAAAAGCAATATGGATTTGATGCAATTTTGTGACATATTTATAGGTAATATCAGTTTTTTTATGTGAGAGAGTTATCGTATGAGAATTAGTTGTAAAAAAAATTTATATTCCAAATTATTTGTCAATATGAAATATTATATAATTATCTGCAACAATTATGGGATAATAATAAATATTTATGTAGTTGTAAAAAAGTTCAATGAAGTATTGTGTGATAGTTCAAAAATAAATAATTCTTATTAATGGATAGTTTCATATTTTTATGGGATAATATTCAAAACCGAAATTATTGGATAATATCATAATAAAACATGTTTTAGATCAAATCATCCATGAATTTATGTGAGTGTGATAATATTAAATTATTGGATGGAATTTTTATGTGGGAGAGTTATGGGATAATATTAAATTATTTGATGGGATTTTTATGTGAGAGAGTTATGGAAAAAGTGAACTGCATAAAAGATTGACACTTGGCATAATATGGTGTCAATGTACTGCATTTTAATATATATAATAGATTATTAACTTTTTAAAACATTAATCAATTAATCTCAATTCTTCTCCTTTCACTTTTCACATAAAGTCAATCTATAATAAATTCAAAAGGCTAAGGTTAATTTTTTCTGGTAAGAATTATAATATCTGGTTGAATATTATTTATAGTATCATACAATATTACTTTGGTGACAAAACATTGAGTACAAAAAAAAATACAAAATAATGTGTATATTAGTAATTAGATATAACTATTAAATTTATTCTTGTACGATAAAATAGCAATTAATTATAATTTAACATATCATTTTATATTTATTTTTTATAATTATTTTTTGTCACCATAACATTACTCCTTCAAATAATGACATAATATGTTTACTTTCTCGTTACTTACATGTAACACTGCAAATTGAATGTAACAAACTAAACCACTTTATCTCTAGAACACATATAATGAATAAGTATATATTTTTATGTCTTACAGTGGCGAGATAGCCACATACAAAAATCGTCGGAGTTTCATTAATAATTCATGTTTATTTATTATTTCACCCAAGTTACTATTGGAAAAAATATATATATGTATTAAGGATCAATTAAACTATAACGGTAACGTGAAAATGGTACCAAATAAATTCGTGTAGTATGAAATCAAGTTACCCCTGACAGAAAAATCATCAATTATATATGACCATTGAAGTTTTTGCCCAATATGCTACTAATATTTGTTCATTGTGAATGACAGAATTTCAAAATTATGACGCATAAATTTTTAAAAATTTTAATATGGTTTCGAGTTCATTTCAGTCATTCCACTGAAGTTGAGTTTTTTTTTAAGGACTAGAATGATAAATTTACCTAAATAATTTTATTATAAATAATATAATAAAAATAAATAAATATCAAAATAATTAAAACACACATTAATACACCTAGAACACACATGCAAATTCAGACATCTACACTAACACACCAAGAAGACACACATGCCATAACAAATTCATCCATCTCCTCGTCAATTTCAAACACACACACTAGCCAACCAAGAGCACATATATCATCACCTCTAGATCTGAAACAAACTTTAAATCTGAATCCAATACATACCAATCCCCAAACCCAAATTCAAATTCAATCTCTTCTTCAATTCAAACTCTCAAACCCCACGTAATTGGATTATCATATGATACTCTCTCTTAGAAACAAAGTGATGACTCTAGCCTGAAATAGAGCAATAATGCCAAAAACACCATTAAACTCTCGGTGGCTAATCCCAAAATTCAACCCAAAAATTGAAAACTCAGATTAAACTCCATCAGCTTCTCCTCCCTATCCAAACCTATTTACCAAATTCACATATCAAAATCAATCCTTGATTGAATTTTTTAATACAAAATTATATAAAAACACATATAGATATATTAAGCTTACTTTCTATGCTAAACTACGAGTAATGGAGGTCAAAATTAGAACAATCAGAATCTCCTAAAATTGGCCATCTCCCTTCCTTGTGTACCCGCTGCAGGGCCACGGCTATTAAATATCTGACCGTCTATTCCGACGACGTAATCACCATCATCGACCCCTAACTCCTATGAATCGTAACGTTGAGCAGTAGTTTCCTGAGCTTCGGCTTTATCTCCGCCGTCGAGACTTCCGGTCTGTAAAGCTTCCCAACCGCCATGAACTCTGATATCCTTCTGTAAAACAACTATACTTTCTCCTTTAGTCTCCCTTGTTTCCCCTTTTTATAAATCCACGGAATCAAGAAAAACTCTAAGGTGACGTTATAATTGGATATCAAAATTAGACACAACTATTTTATAATTTTATTTTTAATTAAAAATAAAAATAAAAATAGATAAAATTATAAAATATTCGTATCCAATTTTCATATCTAATTATCGTATCTCCGTAAAAGAGCTCTGGAATCAATTAGGAGCACCTACTAATTCTTGTAATTGGTTTTTATTTTGAATTGATGTTTTATCTAAGAAAAATAAAAGATCTTTTATATTTTTTAAAAGTGTTTTGTATTTTTTAGTTAGTATTTTATTCTTTTAATTTAATTGATATTTTGTGTTTTTAATGATAATATTGTCATTTTATTTTTTGTAAATATTTGCCTTGGATAAAATTTTACTTATTTTGCAAAATAATTAATTGTTTTTAAAAAAATTATTCGTTCTTGGCATTTATGTGTATTATTGGTGTGTTAGTGTGTGTATTTGAATTTGTATGTGTGTGTTCTTTAATGTGTTAGTGTGTGTTTTAATTATTTTATTACTTAAAATGATAGTATTTAAGAAGGTGTGTTTAATTAAGAATTTTTTTAAGTGACAACTTTTTTGTAAAATTCATGGATTTTAATGACTTTTTTTTAAAAATGATTTTTAAATACTCTATGAAATAAGTGACAAACTTTTATAAAATTTTTACCAAGACTTTTATATATTTCTTGTTATACCAAAGAGAAAAAAGAACACATCTGATGAATAATTCAAATAAATTATAATCTCGTTAGTTAGTGTTATTGCAGTTAATTGTTAACTGCGTAATTCTTGACATGATTCATTGTTATATAAGCATTTAGTTTAACGATTTATAATAAATTGGTATATTTTGATTGATTATGTAAAAACTCTAGATAATATTTTAATAGTATCAATTATAAACAACATATAAAATATGTTAAATGTCCAATAAAAATGATTAAAGAATAAACTAACTAATAATTTAGTTGCATTAAATATGAAATTTATAGATAAATTATATGTTCACTTTATATTCAAGACAATTCGGATAGATTTTGAATCAATTATATGTTTCACTAATATGAATATATATTTTAGTAAGTTATGGTAAATTAGTAAATTTTGATTGATTACATAGAAATTCTAAATATTATTATAATTTGATAAGTCGAAAGTAAAACTTATGAAATATTTTACTCGTCCAATTAAAAAGATTAAACAATAAACTAGACAACTCAATATAAAAAATTTAGATTAATTATATTGTGACGCCCCCAAATCTAGGCCCACACAGCCCAAACTTGAGTCGTCAAAAGACTACAACAAAATTATTACAATGAAATAGAACGTACAACAATACAGTGGATAATACAACACAACTAAGTCTTCATTAGTATTGCCACACTATTTTATAACACGTGAAGACTATGATAGCTATCCCCGCACTCTCACTCCATTCCCCGGCTAGACCCCGTTACGTTCTCATCTCCTGTTGAAAAACAATGGAACGAAAAGAAAGGGTGAGCTCAAATAGCCCAGTAAGAAATATCATGACTAAGATAATGACGAATAATTTATCATTAGCCTTCAACAGTTGAGTTCTTGATAGAATACAATAGACTACAAGGTTTATATCAAAAACTGCAGTTAAATTCTTAAACAACGTTCAGATCAATAATAGCAGCGGAATGAGCAATCTATTAGAAGAATAATGCAGACTATAATGTCCACTCGCTTCTCTTTTTTGTAAAAATATCATTAACTTTTATCATCTGAAATACCATTAGTCATGATAATAAAAATTCACAGTTCCTGATCATAATCATGCAGATCAACAGTTCATATTTGCACTACGGGCCAAAGACATTTAATATAACACCAACGGTCATGATTATACCAGATTCAGCCTTTGGTAATAATCATACCAATCAACAGTTCATCTTTGCACTACGGGCCAAAGATATTCAATAAAGCACCAACGGTCATGATTATACCAGATTCAGCCTTTGGTCATAATCATACCAACCAACAGTTCATCTTTGCACTACGGGCCAAAGAGAACATTCACCACGTGCCATAAAAGACACCGAACAGATGTATCGCCTTTAACCTAGTATATCGCCTTTAACCTATCATCTGTTCAACAATTATATCACATCTGTGCCCCCGGCCACAGATATTCATAACAGCTTGATTCTTGATGATTAATACAAATAACAGTGATACAAATGATGAACAGAAGAACAGGATAAACAATAAGTATCAGAAGTTTACTTTGTGCAGATTCAAATAATGTCCAAATTGCCAACATGATGTGGAGTGAAATTTAAAAATGATATTCAAGATCCACAGTTCAAAATAACGGTTACAGTTCAATAGAAAGGTTCACGTAAATAGGAAGGTTCAGTTGAAATAATGAAATTCAACTATTATGGAACATATAATATTTTCAGGAATTATAGAAGCAATAGTTCCATAATAAGTTTCGATTTAGGAGTATGAAAGAAAATAATATCCCTTACCGTAGCAGGTTTGATTAACAAAAGGTGAAGGAAATTAATATCCCTTACCATAGTAAGTTTGAATAATGGAAGATAAAAAAAATGGTATCCCTTATGAGTATAAAGGAAAATGATATCACTTACGAATATGGAATAAAAGTGTCATGTGATAATTCGTGTAGACAAATTATTTCCACACGAGACAAATAAAAAGGGTTATTCACCAACAGGCGATAATCCGCACCGTAAGGTTATTCCCATCAATTTGAATACGAATAGTTATTCACCAAACAGGCGTAATCCGCACCGTAAGGTTATTCCCACAATTTAATAGAATTTGAACACGAAGAGTTATTCACCAAACAGGCGTAATCCGCACCGTAAGGTTATTCCCACAATTTAATAGAATTTGAACACGAAGAGTTATTCACCAAACAGGCGATAATCCGCACCGTAAGGTTATTCTCAAAGATTAATAAGGAATGAATACAAAAGGTTATTCACCAACAGGCGGTAAACCGCGCCGTAAGGTTATTCCCACAATTTAATACATGGAAATAAATGGCACAAGAAAGAAACGATATTATTTTCGAGAATCAAAGAATGATAATCCCTTCAAGTAAGAAAGAAAATAATATCCATTTATGATGATGAAAAGAGTGATACCCCTTACCTTAACACGTGACTGGATATTGATTTAAATGAGATTGATCAACTTGAAAAATTCCTGCACTCCTTTTGGCTTTCAAACTCTCAAAATAACCTTACTATTCTCAGAGAAAACTCATAAAATTCTTATAGAAAATTTTTATGTTTTAGGTGTGATTTTTCTATTCAGCTGAGCAAGCTATTTATAGGAGAAAATAAGTTACTATGCGTGGTAGGTGAACAGAAAAATTTCAGCAGAGGCTGCTGCGCAGCCTCCACCAACTCTTCAGCAAATTCTCACATTTCTCACATTTCATGTGGGCCCCACAATGGGTCCCACATGTTTCTTACTATTCACGTACTATTCACGTCACTATTCACGTCACTATTCACGTTACTATTTCAAATAGTAAAATTAATTATTTTATTTTTTATTTATTTATTTATTTATTTATTTATTTATTCTTCCTGTGAGTCCAACATATAAAATAATGTTACCACAATAATGTAAGAAACACGTTACATATTTTTATTAATTTAATAATATAAATTATAGTGTATTTGCTACAGTGACAATTATTAGATTCAATAATTTTAAACTACAGTGCACCAACAATTATTGACTCGATGATATGAAATACAGTGTAATGACAATTATTAAATCAATAATGCAAAATACTGTGTAGCAACAATAATTGAATTGATAATATAAAATATTATGCAGTGACAATTATTGATGAAATGATGCGTAACAATTACGGTGTCAATTATCAGACCAATAATATGAGACACTGTGCAATACCGTGTGCTACTGTAGAGTACCGTGTGCTACAGAAAATACCATAAATTACCGTATGCTACTATTCTTTTATCACCGGTATTTTAACAGTTAACACCGTTGACTATTTTTATTTAAAAAGGTTACTTCTGTCGTTTTCTATATCCGACAAATATTCCGTTGTGGGGTCCACAAATAATTTGTTATTTCGGCGCCGTCGTACAACCCGAATATTCCCCGACAAAACGAATATTCCCCGACAAAAAGAATATTGTCCGACAAAATAAAATTTGCACATAACATCCTTAACTTTCAATTTTGTCAATTTAACCATTTACTGTTTCAGGAAATATATATGAAGAAAAATTAAATTTTGTATTTCATAAATTCGGGGTCTTACAACCTCCCCTCCTTATGAAATTTCGTCCCCGAAATTGACGTACCTGGCATTTCGAAGAGGTATGGATACCTAGACTTCATCTCAGATTCTAGCTCCCAGGTCATTTCCTCAATATCTTGGTTCCTCCATAAAACCTTAACTTGAGGTATAACCTTTGAGCGTAAGATCTGCTCCTTCTTATCTAGGATCTTAACAGGTACTTCCTCATACGTTAAATCTTCTGCTATAACGTCTGGTTCTAACTCAATGACGTGGTTTGGGTCCTTCACATATTTACGTAACATAGATATGTGAAAAACGTTATGGATGCGAGACATATTTGGTGGTAAGGCTAGTCTGTAAGCTACAGTTCCCACCCGATCGAGGATTTCAAATGGGCCAATAAATCGAGGGTTGAGTTTTCCTCTCTTTCCGAATCTCGTAACCCCTTTCCATGGAGAAACACGTAAGAATACATGATCTCCGACGTTGAATCTCTCATCTCTCCGATGAAGATCGGCATAACTCTTTTGTCGTTCTTGTGCTGCCTGTATTCGTTGTCGGATCATTTGGATCTTTTCGGTCGTCAAGCGTACCAACTCGGGTCCCAACAGTTTTGCTTCTCCTACCTCATTCCAACATACTGGAGAGCGACATTTGCGTCCATATAAAACCTCGAATGGAGCCATACCTATACTTGCTTGGTAACTGTTGTTGTAGGAAAATTCCACCAATGGCAAGTACTTATCCCAACTTCCTTTGAAATCTAGTACGCAAAGTCTCAAAAGATCTTCGAGGGTCTGGATCGTCCTTTCCGATTGTCCGTCCGTTTGAGGATGATATGCAGAACTAAAACGTAGTTCAGTGCCCATAGCTTTTTGTAGACTGATCCAAAAGCGTGAAGTGAATCTAGGATCTCGATCAGAAACTATGGAAACTGGCATGCCATGCAATCTCACGATCTCATTTATGTACATACCGGCAAGACGTTCAAGTGAAAAGTTTTCTCGTATAGGCAAGAAATGAGCGGATTTGGTCAATCTATCTACGATGACCCAAATTGTATCTAAGCCTTGAGAAACTTTGGGAAGACCCGTCACGAAATCCATATTGATGTGTTCCCACTTCCATTCGGGAACCTCAAGTGGTTGTAAAGGACCCTTAGGTACTTGATGCTCTGCCTTGACACGTTGACAAGTTAAGCACCTTGAGATAAACTCTGCAATCTCCCTTTTCATATTGTTCCACCAAAATGTATGTCGAAGATCTCGATACATCTTGGTACCTCCAGGGTGGATTGCAAATGGCGTGTTGTGTGCCTCCATCATGATTTTATGCTTTAATTCAGGATCGTTAGGAACACAGAGTCGAGAGTTGACTCGAAGTATTCCTTTCTCGTCGATTCTTGCTTCGGGAATGGTACCTTCTTGTACTTTCTTTATCATGTTTATCAGTTCCGGATCGGTAGCTTGAGCAGCTTTAATTTTATCGATTAAAGCTGGTTCTACTTGCACGTGAGCAATCTTCGAGTGGGTCCCTGGTGTCTTTAGCTCCATCTCCATCTTTTGCAAGTCGTACAAAATACGCTTTTGTGTTGTCAGCAGTGCACTTGTACTCGCATAAGATTTTCTGCTCAAAGCGTCAGCTACAACGTTCGCCTTTCCCGGGTGATAC
This sequence comes from Hedera helix, assembly GCA_947179155.2. Lineage (NCBI taxonomy): Eukaryota > Viridiplantae > Streptophyta > Magnoliopsida > Apiales > Araliaceae > Hedera > Hedera helix. The sequence goes on along the minus strand of OX359265.1, from coordinate 58,454,684 downwards.
TGGATTGTGTGATCATAATCCTTCAACAGCTCAAGCCAACGTCGTTGTCGCATGTTGAGTTCCTTCTGGGTGAAGAAATACTTGAGACTTTTATGATCCGTATAGATATCCACTTTCTCTCCGTACAAGTAGTGTCTCCAGATCTTCAACGCGAAAACGACTGCTGCCAACTCTAGATCATGAGTAGGGTAATTTTTCTCATAATCTTTGAGTTGTCGAGAGGCATAGGCTATAACCTTTCCATGTTGCATAAGGACACAGCCTAGACCTTTGCCTGAAGCATCGCTGTATATGACAAATTCTCCCGATCCTGATGGAATGGTCAGAACAGGAGCTGAAACAAGTCTCCTCTTAAGCTCTTGAAAACTTTTCTCGCATTGCTCGCTCCATATGAATTTTGTGCTTTTCCGAGTAAGCTGAGTTAATGGAGTGGCGATTCGAGAAAATCCTTCTACGAATCTCCGATAATAACCAGCTAGACCCAGAAAACTTCGGACTTCGGTTACTGTCTTGGGTTGTTCCCAATTTAGTACCGTTTCAATCTTCGCAGGATTGACTGATATTCCTTGACTAGAAATCACATGCCCAAGAAACGTGACCTCCTCAAGCCAGAACTCACATTTCTTCAACTTGGCATATAATTTGTTCTCACGGAGCTTCTGGAGTATCAATCTCAGGTGTTGTTCATGATCCTCACGACTTTTGGAGTATATGAGGATGTCATCAATAAAGACAACCACAAAATGATCCAAATATTCCTTGAATATTCGGTTCATCATGTCCATGAAAGCTGCAGGAGCATTGGTTAGTCCAAAAGGCATGACTAAAAACTCATAATGCCCATAACGAGTTCTGAAAGCAGTCTTTGGAATGTCCTCAGCTTTAACCTTTAACTGATGATATCCAGAACGGAGATCAATCTTTGAGAAATGTTGAGCACCTTGTAATTGATCAAACATGTCATCAATTCGAGGTAACGGATACCTGTTTTTGATGGTGACATGGTTCAATTCTCGGTAGTCAATGCACAATCTCATACTCCCGTCTTTCTTCTTCACAAATAGAACAGGAGCACCCCAAGGTGATACACTCGGACGAATGAAACCAGTATCCAACAATTCCTGTAGTTGGACTTTTAACTCTTGAAGTTCAATGGGAGCCATTCGGTATGGAGTTTTGGAAATGGGCTTGGTACCAGGTTCAAGATCAATACAAAATTCAATTTCACGGTTTGGGGGTAAACCAGGAAGTTCCTCCGGAAAAACGTCAGGAAACTCATTAACAATGGGAATATCATTCAAGTTTGACGTATTTTTGTTCAAATCAGTGACATGAGCTAAAAAGGCTTGACATCCGTTTTTCAATAAACGAATGACTTTATGGCTAGAAATAACAGTTATAGATTTCAATGGTTTAGTTGCTTGAATTTGCATGACAGGTTGATTAGGAATATGAAAACTAATAATCTTATGAAAACAATCAATTTTAGCATGATGGGTAGTCAACCAATCAATTCCTAAAATCACATCAAATTCATGCATCTCCAAAGAAATAAGGTCAACAGGTAATGTGAGGTTGTTGATTTGAACTAGGCAAGATTTATAGACAGTAGATGTAATGGTCATTTCTCCTAATGGGGTTTCAACTGATAAGTCAAAGTCCAAATTTTCAGGAGTTAAGTTTAAACGTTGAGCACATGCAGGTGAGATAAAAGAATGGGTAGAACCAGTATCTAACAAAGCGTAGACTTCACGAGAATTTATGAATAGCTTACCGGTTATCACCTCGTTCGAGTTTCGTGCCATTTGGGATGTCACAACAAAAGCTCTCCCTTGAACTACAGATTTTTCCTTATCTGCGCTAGCTTTTGGTATCATCACTGCAGCTGGACTTGATTTTGTGGCAGGACAAAATCGCGCAAGATGACCCTCTTTCCCACAACTGTAGTACTTTTTGGACTGCAGTGTACAGTTTGGGCTGATGTGACCTTCCTGACCACACCTATAGCATCTCACTGGTGGTCGATCTTCTCCCCTTGAAACTGGGGTCGGTGCTGGTGCTGGTACTGGTGCCCTTCCATAATTATTATGGAATCTCTTTCTTTTGAAATTGTTCCCACTGGATTCTCCTCTTCTGTTATTTGATGTGGAATTACCACCGAAGTGTTGGTTACCTCCTCGATGGTTCTCGTTCCTGTGGTTGTTATCATTTCTCTGATCATTGACTCTTGGCTGTAATTTTTCATCTGTTTGCTCCACCCTTTGAGCCCTATCAACAACATCTGAATACAAATTAAATTTATGAGAGCTAAGTTGTTGACGGATTTCGAATCTTAGACCACGTAAGAACATCCGACTTATCCGTGCTTCGTCATCTACTAGATGAGTCGCAAAACGAGACAGTTCAGCAAACTTAGCTTCATAGTGAGAAACTGTCATGTTTCCCTGCTCCAGCTTAATGAATTCCACTTCCTTCATATGGCGGATGCTTTCTGGGAAGTACTTTTCATTAAATAGCTCTTGAAATTCTGTCCAAGACATCTCAAGTGCTGAAGGGTGGATACGTTTTACCGCTTCCCACCAGTGATCCGCCTCACCTCGAAACATAAAGGTAGCAAAGGGCACCTTCTGATCATCAGCGCATTGTAGGACATCAAGTATTTTTGTCGTCTGCTTCAGTCATGCCTCCGCTTTGAGTGGGTCAGGCTTCCCGTGGAATTCAGGTGGTCCCAATTCTTTAAATTGCTTGACAGTGATCATCCTCAAATTATCAGCGTTTCTACCGTTATTGTTAACTGGATTTCCTCTTGCCTGATTCTGCATGAACTGCATGAAATTCCTAAAGAATCCATCATTCATCATGTTATCAGGAATATTATTTCCTGAGTTGGCAGGAGGATTGTTTGTGGCTTCTTGATTTTCGGCTACATTCGCTTCGGGTATTTCGTAGTTAACCTCTTGATTTCCAGATGCCATACTAAACTGTGGTCACAAAATAAATGTTAGTTCAAATAAACTGACTCATCACTTCATGTCCCTATATTCAAATCAACTCATTAGATAATAAAATCTAATTTAGGTAGGACACACTAGTGACTGATTCTATTCGTCTCTCCCCTCCTAGTTCTAACCCCAGATCTCCATTAAAGACCATATCCCTAAGCTCTGATGCCAACTGTGACGCCCCCAAATCTAGGCCCACACAGCCCAAACTTGAGTCGTCAAAAGACTACAACAAAATTATTACAATGAAATAGAACGTACAACAATACAGTGGATAATACAACACAACTAAGTCTTCATTAGTATTGTCACACTATTTTATAACACGTGAAGACTATGATAGCTATCCCCGCACTCTCACTCCATTCCCCGGCTAGACCCCGTTACGTTCTCATCTCCTGTTGAAAAACAATGGAACGAAAAGAAAGGGTGAGCTCAAATAGCCCAGTAAGAAATATCATGACTAAGATAATGACGAATAATTTATCATTAGCCTTCAACAGTTGAGTTCTTGATAGAATACAATAGACTACAAGGTTTATATCAAAAACTGCAGTTAAATTCTTAAACAACGTTCAGATCAATAATAGCAGCGGAATGAGCAATCTATTAGAAGAATAATGCAGACTATAATGTCCACTCGCTTCTCTTTTTTGTAAAAATATCATTAACTTTTATCATCTGAAATACCATTAGTCATGATAATAAAAATTCACAGTTCCTGATCATAATCATGCAGATCAACAGTTCATATTTGCACTACGGGCCAAAGACATTTAATATAACACCAACGGTCATGATTATACCAGATTCAGCCTTTGGTAATAATCATACCAATCAACAGTTCATCTTTGCACTACGGGCCAAAGATATTCAATAAAGCACCAACGGTCATGATTATACCAGATTCAGCCTTTGGTCATAATCATACCAACCAACAGTTCATCTTTGCACTACGGGCCAAAGAGAACATTCACCACGTGCCATAAAAGACACCGAACAGATGTATCGCCTTTAACCTAGTATATCGCCTTTAACCTATCATCTGTTCAACAATTATATCACATCTGTGCCCCCGGCCACAGATATTCATAACAGCTTGATTCTTGATGATTAATACAAATAACAGTGATACAAATGATGAACAGAAGAACAGGATAAACAATAAGTATCAGAAGTTTACTTTGTGCAGATTCAAATAATGTCCAAATTGCCAACATGATGTGGAGTGAAATTTAAAAATGATATTCAAGATCCACAGTTCAGAATAACGGTTACAGTTCAATAGAAAGGTTCACGTAAATAGGAAGGTTCAGTTGAAATAATGAAATTCAACTATTATGGAACATATAATATTTTCAGGAATTATAGAAGCAATAGTTCCATAATAAGTTTTGATTTAGGAGTATGAAAGAAAATAATATCCCTTACCGTAGCAGGTTTGATTAACAAAAGGTGAAGGAAATTAATATCCCTTACCATAGTAAGTTTGAATAATGGAAGATAAAAAAAATGGTATCCCTTATGAGTATAAAGGAAAATGATATCACTTACGAATATGGAATAAAAGTGTCATGTGATAATTCGTGTAGACAAATTATTTCCACACGAGACAAATAAAAAGGGTTATTCACCAACAGGCGATAATCCGCACCGTAAGGTTATTCCCATCAATTTGAATACGAATAGTTATTCACCAAACAGGCGTAATCCGCACCGTAAGGTTATTCCCACAATTTAATAGAATTTGAACACGAAGAGTTATTCACCAAACAGGCGTAATCCGCACCGTAAGGTTATTCCCACAATTTAATAGAATTTGAACACGAAGAGTTATTCACCAAACAGGCGATAATCCGCACCGTAAGGTTATTCTCAAAGATTAATAAGGAATGAATACAAAAGGTTATTCACCAACAGGCGGTAAACCGCGCCGTAAGGTTATTCCCACAATTTAATACATGGAAATAAATGGCACAAGAAAGAAACGATATTATTTTCGAGAATCAAAGAATGATAATCCCTTCAAGTAAGAAAGAAAATAATATCCATTTATGATGATGAAAAGAGTGATACCCCTTACCTTAACACGTGACTGGATATTGATTTAAATGAGATTGATCAACTTGAAAAATTCCTGCACTCCTTTTGGCTTTCAAACTCTCAAAATAACCTTACTATTCTCAGAGAAAACTCATAAAATTCTTATAGAAAAATTTTATGTTTTAGGTGTGATTTTTCTATTCAGCTGAGCAAGCTATTTATAGGAGAAAATAAGTTACTATGCGTGGTAGGTGAACAGAAAAATTTCAGCAGAGGCTGCTGCGCAGCCTCCACCAACTCTTCAGCAAATTCTCACATTTCTCACATTTCATGTGGGCCCCACAATGGGTCCCACATGTTTCTTACTATTCACGTACTATTCACGTCACTATTCACGTCACTATTCACGTTACTATTTCAAATAGTAAAATTAATTATTTTATTTTTTATTTATTTATTTATTTATTTATTCTTCCTGTGAGTCCAACATATAAAATAATGTTACCACAATAATGTAAGAAACACGTTACATATTTTTATTAATTTAATAATATAAATTATAGTATATTTGCTACAGTGACAATTATTAGATTCAATAATTTTAAACTACAGTGCACCAACAATTATTGACTCGATGATATGAAATACAGTGTAATGACAATTATTAAATCAATAATGCAAAATACTGTGTAGCAACAATAATTGAATTGATAATATAAAATATTATGCAGTGACAATTATTGATGAAATGATGCGTAACAATTACGGTGTCAATTATCAGACCAATAATATGAGACACTGTGCAATACCGTGTGCTACTGTAGAGTACCGTGTGCTACAGAAAATACCATAAATTACCGTATGCTACTATTCTTTTATCACCGGTATTTTAACAGTTAACACCGTTGACTATTTTTATTTAAAAAGGTTACTTCTGTCGTTTTCTATATCCGACAAATATTCCGTTGTGGGGTCCACAAATAATTTGTTATTTCGGCGCCGTCGTACGGCCCGAATATTCCCCGACAAAACGAATATTCCCCGACAAAAAGAATATTGTCCGACAAAATAAATTTTGCACATAACATCCTTAACTTTCAATTTTGTCAATTTAACCATTTACTGTTTCAGGAAATATATATGAAGAAAAATTAAATTTTGTATTTCATAAATTCGGGGTCTTACATATATGGTCACTTTTCATTCAATATCAATTTAAAAACACCACATAATATATGTCTTATGTCCTGTCTTGATATTAATTCAATTCAATTAATGGTCTATAGTCAAATATAAATAAATATATATATATATATATATTTATGTCATAATTTCATAAAAAAACACGAGAGACAAAGAATAAATATATATATGTGAGATTCAGGGAGACAAAATCTCACATAAAGTCAAAACCTCATGCATGCGGGTGAGATTTTCAAGATGAGATTGTGACTAAACTAATGATATTCAGATTATGGGTGGAGTTTTTTATGTGTGTGAAAAGTTTGAGCTTTTATTTTTCTCACTTCTCATGTATGCTCATCTTATTTTTCAAATATTTGAAAGTCTTTAGATATATGAGTTGGTATTTATACCTCTTATTTGGCAAACTCTACTATTTGATAAAAATTTAAAAGATTTATAATTTTTTGAATATCAAAATACTTTATAAATTTTATAAAATTCTCAATTCAATATCAGGTAACTTTTAAAGATATTACAAATATTTGTTCGATTATAAATCGTATTAATACTTTTAATAATTCAGGAATCATATTAAAATTGTGTGTTAACTTGGATGGAACTTTTATAATTCGGCCAATATGGTGAGACCCATGAAACGATATCCGAAGACCTCCGATTCCGAAGACGCGTATTCTCCTCCGATTAGTTTACTTTTACCAGTTGGAAGAAAACGGGAAACAGAGAATAAACCCCCGAAGTGGATGCATGAAGAGTGCCACGTTGCCTCTTCTCCTCGGTGCCAAGCTTTGAAGAGCCAGGCGTCCATCCTTTCGCATCTTTACTTCACTCCCATCCTTCTCTCTTCTTTATTCATTCATTAATTCTTTAGATTCAAACTCCTTTTAGAATTCTCTCTCTAGGGTTTCAGATCCTCTTTCTATTTTTGGTAGCTAGAGAGAGAAGTTATATACTTTACACGCGAATAAATAAAAGCTTTTTTTTCTTTGCCAATCCATACGGTTTCAAGATGGTTTTCAACACGATACGGATCTTCTACGATATTCACGCTCGAAACTACAATTGGAATTTCTCAACGATCGATCTGCTGTAATTATTGGAAATATTGTATTTATTTCGTTCTGTCATTAATTCATTATTTTTCAAGTTTGTGATTTGTCTCTTAAGATGTCTTATTGCAGTTCGCGGATTCGAGTAGTCTGAGAGTAAGATCCGATCACTTGTTCAACTTTTTTTTGTCAATCTAAATTAGAAGGTCTCGATTTCCTGCCCTTATTATTATAGATATATATATATATATATATATATATATATATATATATATATATATATATATATATATATATATATATATATATATATGTATGTATGTATTTAAAGTTTTTACAAATGAAAGGAACTCAAAGGAAAAGCACTTACTTATATTACAACTTAGCAATAATTAAAAAAAAAAGAAACGGAAGTTTATGATTTAACAAGAGATAAAGTTTCAGTTATTTGGGGTATTCGGATGGGGTTTTTTTCTTCGTATTAATGGGAAAACTTATACTTAGTTTTTGTTGGTGGAAAGTTAAATTATGATACCCTGGTATTTTATTTTTAAAAAAATGTTTTGTATTTCGTGCATAAGTTGTGGAGTATACATTATCAAAAAGTAAAATTATGTTGGCACAAACTATAGGGATTTCTAGCATTTATTGGTTGGTGGCTGTTGAAATCCCGCTATTTTATTTTTTTAAAATTTTAATTTAAAAAATATTAGTGATCAAATGTGCATATAAACTGTTTCTTATGAGAAAGAATGTTAGAATGTAATGGAGGTTTTGTTATTAACAATTTTATGTTATATTAACGTTATTAGATAAATCCGGGCAAACAAAAGCAAGGTGGTCGAGTTAGATGGTATGCAAAAGTTGCCTAAGGTCAGTAATTCTTCAAGTTGGGCACATTGGGAGAATAGCTGAGGCAAGAAATCAGTTGAGCTCCATCAGGAGAAGTCTGATTACAGCTCAGAGCCTAAGGTATTTGTGGAATCACAACTTAACGACAACGAGAAAGATGATGGTGGATATGAGTGCAACTGCTAGTCGGGGATCCCTTGTCGATATTTTACCTGAAAAGAATGACGATGGTGGCTATGCCAGTGGAGGATGGAAGAGGTGATTGGGTTTATGATCATTTCAATTGTTATGAACAAAGATTATGTCAGTATATTAGAAAAATGCTACCTTTAGAGCATAGTGCAATATGTTAAACCTTCACTTTTCAGTCCATTTAGCATGTGTTCATATTTATAAGATTGGCTGAATTGACTCTGCACAGAGTTGGACGTCAACTCTTCCAAGTCCTTCTTAGTCAGACTTAAGTTCATCTCTTGTGCTGTATGTTGTTTGATGGACCTAACTGTTTGTATGGAGTCTGGACTTTGCAACAAAAAGGATATGGTCATTTTTTAAAATAATGTTGTTTACAAATGTATTAACTTAAATCTTGATTGAATTTATCAAATGACACGGCTACTTTGACTAGAATTTATATTAAATGTGTATAACATTATGTCATGAAATCCTACAGCTCATGGTAAATTTTAGCGGTTTTCATTAATTTAATTACCCTCCATTTATTATGTTGGAAATGCGCCTTAAATGTGTGGAAGGCAGTGGATATGTCCAAACTTCCTTTGACTGTTTAATATGCCGTTAATCGTATTTTGGGGAAAAAGACTGGCATTTGATTTTGGTTGTCGTGTATCTGAAGGATTTAGGTTGGCATCTCAAACTGATTTTAATATTCCTTTCTAGCAGCTTATATGCTGTTAAAGGGCCTTGAGATGAATCATGTTATGGAAATAAAGCAAGATGTAAGAGTTGTATTCAGCCAGCTGTCCAAAAAAAATTGTGAATGGCCTTTTTCTTTAAAGCTTTAATAGGCTTATCTGCGCATGATAAAACGAGAGAAAGTATAACTTTATCTCACTGGCCTGGGTGGGTATTTCGATTATAATGTTTCAGTCATAGAGATGCCTAATGACCCAAAATATGACTTCCAATTGTCAGCACATTCACTTGAATTCTCACCAAAATCTGGTAAATCAAGCTATTTACCTGATATCCATTGCCTCTCCTCTCCGCCAGCAATTAGCTTGAGTGGTGTCTGTTAGTACTCCTAGAAGGAGCTGATTAGAATTGAAAAATATCATGGCATGGTACATTTGTTGTCCTTGAAAAACAATAATATGAATTCTCATTCTATCATGGTTTCAGAACCATGTATTTATGATTTGCTCATGTATGTCTCATACTAGGGATGCTGAAAAAATTATTGATATGCATTTTTTCAAACCACCAAAATTGAATATAATGATGACATAACCTAACAAAATTTGTTCCAATCATTTCTGCAATTTTCCCTTTAGGTGTTCATGTTTCTTTAGAGTTGCATTTACTTAATGTTGCTCTCCCATTGGCAGTGAAGATGGAAAACTGAGCTGCGGGTATTCGAGTTTCAGGGGAAAGAGAGCTAGCATGGAGGATTTCTATGATGTTAAGACTTTAAAGATTGACGGGAAAATAGTGCATCTCTTTGGGATATTCGATGGTTAGGTTCTTTCTCATCATCCATGTTCTTGAATTTGACTCGTGACATGAATTGGTCTATGTGGTTGGGCAACTTTTTGTGACATGTTTGACATCAGTACTAAGTTTAGTAAAGTCTTACTTCCTAGAAGTCGTTATACTATAGCTTGATACACACAGGATTAACAGCATATCAAGTATCAATATTATCGGAGTGAGAGCAGCTATTAACAAGGGATTTTTTTACTGTCAAAAGTTTTTTTTTTTCAATCCGTCTTGAGTTAGGGATTGAAATTATGTTGCTCAGGACTTGTTGTTGCTCTTGGTGAGGAGTTACTACACAATGTAGCCAATTAGACAAATACAGAAATATGAATTGTAGAGGTGTCGGTTTCCAAAATGGTATGGCCTGACCAGATTTGTGTCATAGGCAATAACTAGTGATATAGAAGTATACCTGTTTAACAGGTATTGCCATACTGACTGAACAAAGGTAGACGGATTTGGGTTACGTTGCTCCAAACATGGTGTCTTTATTAGTAAGCAGTCACTAAACAAGGTAGCCAATAAGGCAAATACAGAAATATCGACTTGCAAAGGTGTCAGTTTCCAAATGGCCTGGTCTGGCCTGACCAGATTTGTTAGTCTATCATAGGCCTATCACACAGTTATTGACAATATATTTTCACAAATACGTAAAGGTGGGATACCTGTGCATGTGGAGCAAACTTAGGTTTTGGGGTGGGGCACTAACAGTTCTATTTATTGGCCTTCTATTAGCTGCAATATACGGGAAGCTCTTATCAATCATGAAGTTCATCTTCCAGAATACTCACCTAGATATTATTTCTATCAAAGAAGTAGTACTCCCTCCGTTCCATATTATTTGATCATTGTTAACGTTTCAAAGTCAATTTAAGAAATTTTTAAACTCAAAATTGATTGACAGTGATTCTTTTAATTTTAATCAATACAATTATGAATATTGTAAACTATCAAAAAAATATTACGCATTGTAAGTTTTATTATTTAATAATTTTGAACGAGTCATCTCAATTTTGAGTTTGAAAATGTCTCAACTTGACTTTCAAAAGTCAATAATGGTCATATAATTTGCAACAGGGGGAGTATTAATTAACAAGTAAAATTAACCAGCAGGGCTGACCAATCTTATATTGCAGAATCTCTGGGGTCCCCGCAGAATCAATGATTCAATTTTTTTTGACCTGTTTGCGGAGCCTAATAATATTTGTATTCCCACAAGCTAATTCCACTAACATTTAATCTACAAAAGAGAGTCGAAGATATTGTTTTTTCTTCTCCTTTATCTATAATATGAACTGTTATGACAGGTCATGGAGGTTCACGTGCAGCTGAGTTTCTGAAGAACCACCTCTTTGAAAAACTCCTGAAACATCCAGACTTTTTTGCCAACACCAAATTGGCTATAAGTAAGTATCCTTTTTACTCTGCTTATTGTTTATTACTTATCTTACGGCATCTGAAATTAAGGTGTTCTGAAACTAGGGTCCTAAGCTGGTAAAAATGGTTGGCTGCATGTTAGTTTATATAGGACATATTAATATGGCATGAAAGTCCATGTCATTTGCTATTTGCAGTGTATGGAGTGGTGGAACAACTTTTTTGCTCATATACATGTAGTTTACCTTACAACTTGCAGGTCAAACATATCAACAGACTGACATGGACTTTTTGGAGTCTGAAAAGGATACTTTCAGGGATGATGGTTCTACTGCTTCAACAGCAGTTCTAGTTGGAAACCATCTCTATGTTGCCAATGTAGGAGATTCACGGACTGTCATATCAAAGGCTGGGAAAGGTACTTTCAGATTTTATATTCTCTTAAAGTTTCTGAGTGAAGAATTAGGTGACATTGTTGAGCCAATTTGTGAAGTATACGAAAAAGAATGTTTGGTAATGGAATCTGTGTGTGGTTTATCTTAATTTTATCATGCCACGAAAATGTTAACATAGATAAAGTCCCAGTATCAGGACTTCGAGAAGGTTGGCATTCCAATTTCTATGCTTACGAATTTGTGTACACACACATACCTGAATTTTTCTTTTTTTCATGTCATCTTTTTAATGGCAAATTGTATTTGATGGTTAAGTCAATATTGGATGCCTTGATATGATGTATATCTGTCTGTATCCACCCTCACTATTTCTGAGACAAGGGAATATAGCTTTGTATGTTCTACTATCACAAATGCACAGTAATTTGCATCAAAAGCTGCTTCATTTTTTTGAGAGAAACTAATTAGCAATTTTTGAATTGTATTTTGCATGTCCACCAAACTGATTTGCCAGGCGAGACAAGCACCATATACACCTTTTCACTTTATTTTTAATAAAAAAAAGTTGAGATAAACAAAATTAGTATCATGGCAAGGGATTCGTCTTAAGGTAATGATGAGATTTTCCAAAGACCAGTTTTTAAGACAATCTAGAACAATATTGGTGGTTAATAGTAATGGGATTTGTCTACAGTAGAACTTTTTTTCAATAAACCATGCCACCTTGAATAATTTGTTTGTTATTTATTATTGGTACCCTGGTTAAAGAATGATGATTTTGGTAATTAATATTTGTATATTTTCTTCTTTAATTTTGATTAAAACAATTATAGTTGTACATATAATAATTAACTACATTTGTTGTGGCATATGTATGTGGGATTAACTAGTGGACAAGGTGTGTTTAGGATTGAAGTTGATTTGATATGAAATGATATTGTTAGATAGCCCAATGGGGTGAGTTTGTGAAAGTCTCTACAAGAGAATGAAATGAGTTTCTCAAGCTTATTATCTTTACTTTTATTAGAATGTGAAAAAGTATTTAGAAGATTGATCAAGTGTTCGTAAATTTCCTTGGAAGAAGTTATTTGAAATTCCTACTGAAATATATAAATAGATATTTGTTCTGCACCATTTTTTATGTGTTCAAAATCATTATTGAAGTGAACGTGCTTTGCTACTCATAATCAAACAACACACATGTAGCTGCTATTTTAATGCGTATTTTTTTTTTGTTTATTTGCATATTTTTGGTTTATAGTGACATTATAGCCACAAAAACAATGATAATGGCACTAGCAGTCTAGTTGTTAAGAGTCCTTCATGAAATTGGCTCTTTATTCTTTACAGCAATCCCTCTATCTGAGGATCACAAACCAAATAGGAGTGATGAGCGGAAGAGAATTGAAAATGCTGGCGGTGTTGTGATGTGGGCAGGTAAGACTTTTATTTATTGGTTTCTTCATTAATTTGGTAATAAATGTGAATCCTTATGTAAGATGTTGTAATGCAAGTGGGCTAAAATAATGAGAGCTTGTGGTACTGTCATTAATAATGAGAGCTTGTGTTACTATTATTGTCAAGAAAGTACTACATCACGATGTCTCGTGTGCTTAAAAAGTTGTTATTTCCTCTGTCAATGTAAAAATATTTCTATTGCAATAACAGTTCCCTACAAGCTTTCGAACGAAGGGTATGCATCATTATTTGATGGGTCTCACTCGAAGTTCAAGTTGGTCTGCTTTCTTTGATTGTTTATTTGAAGTTTCAAATTAGAAATATTTTTATGCTGATTTTTTTAATCTTAAAAATAGTTTAAAAGCCACGTGTTGAATTGCAAATATTTGGTTCCCACGGGTCACATATTTGGACAAGTATGACCTTTTTTTGACCCTTGGCAAGTCTGGATGACCTTTCATACCTATAAGTGCTCTCAATTCTCATATAGTTGATTTGATTGTCCGTGGTTTGATTTTGGATTTTGTCTTCAAATTGAAAAAGATTTGGGACTTATAAATCATATGTGGTGGAGAAGACATTGTTTCTTTAAAGAGGGTAACAAGAACATTTATTAATAAATTTTCACTTTGACAACTCTATTTAAATTAGGGGGTGAATGCATAGTTGTCATGGCGTCGTCTAGGCGACGCCTAGGCGTCCGACAATGCAGAAGATGACATGGGGCGCAATCTGGGACTTATAAATCATATGCGGTGGAGAAGACATTGTTTCTTTAAAGAGGGTATCAAGAACATTTATTAATAAATTTTCGCTTTGACAACTCTATTTAAATTAGGGGGCGAATGCATAGTTGTTATGGCGTCGTCTAGGCGACGCCTAGGCGTCCGACGATGCAGAAGATGACACGACGCATTTCGAGTTGAAGCAGTGCGCACTAGGCAGCTCTGGCCTAATTTACTGCTTAACCCTTCTTTTGAGTTTTGATCCAAAACCCATATTGAGTTATTGACCCATGGGATGACCCATCTATTAAAACAAAAAAAAAAGCACCGCAACATAAAAGAAACCTAAAAGGAAAAATTGATCCATCGCGATTCCTTCGACCAATCTACTGCTGCGTGTTCGACCCATCGTGACTTCTTCTTCGGCCCACAACTCCATCATAAGCGACTCCATAAGTGCTCTCAATTCTCATATAGTTGATTTGATTGTCTATGGTTTGATTTTTGATTTTGTCTTTAAATTGAAAAAGATCTGGGACTTATAAATCATATGCGGTGGAAAAGACATTGTTTCTTTAAAGAGGGTAACAAGAACATTTATTAATAAATTTTCGCTTTGACAATTCTATTTAAATTAGGGAGTGAATGCATAGTTGTCATGGTGACGCTTAGGCGTCCTTGCAGATGATACGACGCATGTCGACTTGAAGCAATGTGCACTAGGCAGCTCTGGCCCAATTTACTGCTTAACTCGTCTTTTGAGTTTTGACCAAAAACCCATATTGAGTTATTGACCCATGGGATGACCCATCGATTAAAATTAAAAAAAAAAAACACGGCAACATAAAATAAACCTAAAAGGAAAGATCGATCCATCACGGCTTCTTCGACCCATCGCGACTTCTTCTTCGACCCACAACTCCATCACAAGCGACTCCATCGCTGCTCGATTGCGACTCAATCGCACCTCCATCGCAAGTATACTGACATAGCATGTTTTTCTTCTTCTTCTTCTTCTTCTTCTTCTTCTTCTTCTTCTTCTTCTTCTTCTTCTTCTTCGGTTCTTCCCTCTCTCACACATCGGCACCTCATTGACTCAGCTCGACTTCTTCCCTCTCTCACACATCAAACTCTCTTTCTCATACGCATTGACAGGCTCTCTCTCGCGGCACATCCATTGCAGGCATAACAAGTTTTTTCTCTCCTTGTTTCTCTGTTTCTCCCTTTCGTGCTCTCTGTTTCCCTCCTTGCTTTCTCCTTCTTGAGTTTATAAGATTAAATTTACTATATTTATGATGGGGTTGATTTTATATCTTTGAGGTGTGGGGCTGATTTTTTTATATCTTTGTGAATTTGTGGTGGTGCTGATTTTATTTCTTCGTAGTGGGCTGACTGATTTTATATCTTTGTAGTGGAAGCTTTAAAGGGCAACTCTTCATGTTAAGAATATATTTTATCATTGTCAATACATAAAGCTTAATTAAGTAGGTAGAGAATAGTTAGCTAGGTCATTAATTTAATGTGTTTTGTGAAATGTGATTAGTGATTCAACTTTAATAAATTATATTTATTGTTTACTTTTTGTAGTATAATTTACAAAGTGTAAACACTATTTATTAATTGTTGAATGTTAATGGTTACTATTTACTAAACTAGTAATATACTAATACATTAAAGTGAATAAAAATGTCAATTTTGTCTTATATTTTTTATTTGATTGTATTGTGTAGAAAAGTAAAATAACAGATAATTCTGGAGCCAATGGTTATGATATAACCAAGGCCCCAAAAAGAAAGGCTAAATCGAACGATTCAGGTTGAAAATATGGATATTAGCTTGATATAAGTAATAAGGATGTAGTAAAAGAGGAACAAGCCAGTTGAGCTGGACCATGATGATGATTATGACGACGTAGTAGAAGTGCAACGAGAGCAATCATTTGCTCTTCCAAGCATGGTTTCCAGTGTTTCCCCTAACACTATCCCAAGTTTTGGGACCGTTTCCAAAAGGAAGAAAGCTATTTTTCAATTTCAAAAGCCACTTCCAAAAACTCCGACAAAGGTAGTTGAAACACTTTTAAGGAGGACTCTCGAAGTTGTAGAGGAGAAGCATGACAAACGTTTTAGCAAAACAACTATTGAAAATCGTTCGAGGACATTAGAAGAAAAAGAGAGAGTCAATATGCATATTGTCAACTTTTTTTATGAGTGTGACATACCATTCAATGCTGCAAATGCAAGGAGCTTCGAGGTAATGATTAAGTCCATAGGGCAATATGGCCAAGTTTAAAGACGTATAATGAGTTGAGGGCTCCTTTACTTGAGAAGGCAAAGAAGCAAACTGATGAGTTAAAGGAGAAACATGAAGTTTATTGGAAGCAATATGACTGCATACTCATGTCGGATGGATGGACAGATAGGAGGGGAAGACGTTGAACTTCCTTGTTAATAGTCCGAAAGGGACTTACTTCATGGGTTATGTTGATGCTTCCAGTCAATTGCAAGATGCAACAATGTTGGCAAATCTCCTTAATAGCAAGATTGAAGAAATTGGCCCCGAGTATGTTGTTAAGGTGGTCACGGACAGTGCCTCTAATTACAAGACAACGGGACATATACTAATGGAGAGGATACCTATATTGTTTTGGATACGTTGTGCCGCTCACTACCCAGACCTTATGCTAGAGCCTAGAGGACATGGGCAAGCTGAAGCAATTTCAGCCCACAATCACAAATGTAAGAAGAATTTCAACATTCATTTACATGCATGGTCTCTTCTTAATGTAACGAGGGAAAAAACAAATGGGAGAGATCTTGTGAGACTTGGAGTTACTAGATTTGCTACAGCTTTCCTCACCCTGCAAAGTTTGTACATGTATAGAGATGCATTGAGGCATTTGTTCATAAGCGACGATTGGACAAAATCTAAGCTGTCGGCTACCGAAGTGGGGAAGTATGTGATACTGTAATTTCAACTGCATTTTGGCATGTTGTTAAGGATTGCATCAGAGCGTCACAACCATTTCTTGTAGCCTTAAGAATTGTTGATGCATATGAGAAGCCTGCTATGCTAGAAGTTTTCTCTGCGATGGAGTGTACGACGAAAAAGATCAAAGATTCATTTGATAACAAACAAAGACTCTACAAGAAGGTGATTCACATTGTTGAGCGATAATGGGAAATCCAAATGGAGCAAAAATTATATGGGGCTGCATTGTTTCTCAATTCGGGCAAGTATTGTGATATCAAAGAGGAACAATTGGATTTAGCGCTTACAAGTCACAACAAGACTTCAATGATGTTCTTGCAAAAATGGTGTCCAAGCTAGATTTGCCAGTCAAGATAAGCAATTTAGCCAATAATTATGATGCTTCTCGAGATACTTTTGCAAGAGAAATGACAATTTGGCAACGGAAATCAAAGAATCCTCGTAAGCATATTAAATATACATATATATATATATATATATATATATATATATATAAAGATATAAAATATAAATTATAATTATAAACGTTCTTCTTTTTTATTCTTTTAAAGATGTTTATATTTTCTTTAAATGTTTGCTAGTTGATTGGTAGAGCGCTTTTGGAGGGCGGGACATTGAGCTTGCAAAGTTTGCAAAAAGAATTCTTGGTCTTTGTTCTTCTTTTTTCGGTTGTGAGCGCAATTGGAGTACATTCGAGTTTGTATTGTTGGTTGATAGTAATAAGTCATTACTAATACTAAGTAATTTCTACATACTTAAAATTTTATCATTAATATTATTATTTTTGTTTTATTTATTTTAGATTTATACCAAGAAAGGGTTGGAACACAAACGATTGAGTGACTTGGTGTATGTCCAATACAATCGAAAGATCGTTTCAAGGTTTCAAAATAGGCGTGAACTTGGAATATTTTTTTTATCCATTAGCCATCGATGGTTTTGATTGGGGTAATGAATGAATTAATAGTGAGGCCAATGTTGTTCATCTCGGTGAGGATCTTACATGGAATGATGTGGAAGAGCAACTGGTGCATCCAACACGCTTGAGGGAAGGGCTCGTGCCAATATCATTACCTACTCTTGACTTGGTGGTGGTTCAATTTTAAGAGAATCAAGGTTGATGGATTTCGACTCTGATGATGAAGTTGATGAAGAAGAGAGAATTCTAAATGATGATGAAAATGTGGATAATGATTTTGGACAAAGGCCACCTACTCCTTTGAATGAGAGTAGTTCTTGTGGAGATGGAGATAACTTTGTTCTTGATGAGCTTGCTTGAGCTATGCTTAGCAACTATTGTAAATAGAGATTATTTTGGCTTGCTATGTGGTGTTTTATTACTTATAGACTTGTGATGTGTGATGATTGGTTGATACATTATTTTTTATGTAGTGTTTATTGAATTATTCTAATAATTTTTAATAGTAAGTGTTTTATTTTTGGACTGTTATTGCTAAGTATTTACATAATTGTGCTTTTAATGGTATTCCATACAGTTATGTTTTGGGCTTTAATATGTATAAAATTTTATTGCCAATATACTTGTGAAGTAAAATAAATAATATATAAATCGTACACTGTGAATGACTTGTTTTACGGACGCAATGGTGGCCGCCTAGGAGTCCTGTCGGTCAGCTATCGCCATGCTTCGCCGTGGCGTCGTGACAACTATGGGCGAATGAGTGATTGTTGTCCTAGATAAGGTGCACCATGTTCGTGATTATTTAAAGAAAATTTATTGTTTATTTCCCTTTTTCTTTACACAAAAAGGATGTCTATTAACCATTTACACAATAACATCACCCTTTGAGAGTGATCCTGAAAACTATCATAAAATATGTTCCAGATGAGCATTGGCCTAATCAGAGACTAATGGTAAGAAATTTAACCAAGCAAGATCCTATTCTGCGATTCATATTAACTAATTAGAAGCCCCAAGATTTTATGTACGTTTAATGCTGCAGACGGCAGTAGTCTCCTCGTAACAGGAAAGTCTGAGAATACATCAACAGATGATCCATATAAAGTCTGAGAATACATCAACAAATGATCCATATAATATAACGATATAAAGTCTGAGAATACATCAATAGATGATCCGTATAATGAATGTTATGGATCCCAAGTATGATACAAGTAGCGTGAGAGTTTAAATTGTTGAATAGATTGGCCGCTAGTTACAGAGTTTACTTTTATTTGTTGATTCTCTTCCAGGAACTTGGAGGGTAGGTGGGGTCTTAGCAATGTCCCGTGCTTTTGGAAATCGCATGCTTAAGCAATTTGTTGTGGCAGAACCTGAGATTCAGGTAGACCTTAACTCCCATTATGCATTGTTCCTTGTCTATTTTATGTTATTTTTCCTTAAGAGGTATAGTTCCCTTTTAGGTTGTTTTCATTTTTTTTTTTACCTCTTTCTTTGGCGCATATTGACGATAGATATGCACCTCATTAAATTGAAGTTCTGATTTAGGCATGTCTGGTATGTTTCATTCGACAGTCCTAATGCATATGTTCTTCAAATTTGGGAGAGAATCCAACATCCTATTAACATATGGCCGTTAATAGGAAAAAACCTTCTATATGTGCACTAAAAAATTGATAATTTCCATTTTAAGAGATCACATCATGTATGCAGTACGTTTGACCCACCAATAGTAACAACCTGAATTAAATAAAAAAACAATCACATGACCCTGTTATGGGCCAACTGGCGTTGGGTTTGAAATTTCAAACTTCGTATGTGTATAGTGTTTCCATGTGTTAGGCTACAAGCCTACAAGGCCCACTGGAACTTTACTTTCAATTTTGTTGGTCATCTACTGACACTTTGGTAACACAAGTGGTCGCCCTGTAGTTTCTACTTTTTCATTTATCTAAACATTCCTCATTACTAAAACAGTATATCCAATATGTTACAAGTCCATCAGACCTTTATCAGACTTTGAATTAGGATACCACAATTTAAGCCTCATTCTGTTAGAGAATTTCACAGTTATTTCCATTGCACTCGTCATACTTTGTCTCTCAGGTTAGCCATCTATAAGTTGGCATTGTATTGTGTAGTCCCTAACCTTCAGCAGAATAAGTGCTTGTGTTTTCAGTATTGCATATTGTGAGCTGGCTCTGGATATAGGATATGCATGAATAAGTCTGGAGAAATTTTTTGGTTTCTTATTCATCCACAACTGTCCAGCATCTTCCCAGCATTAATTGATTGTTAAAATGTTTATATTTGGTAATCCACGTGTCCCTTAGATGTAGACTTGTATTTATTGTTCCATGTGAATATCAAAGATCCTTTTCCTGTGGAACAACAACAAAGTTAATGCTGGTTGTCATTGTGTGAGAACTGCTTATGTTCACAGTGAATTAATTCGTGATTGTTTGCATACTTATTCTCTAAATAATGTACTATGGTTGACCCAGTTGACCATATGTTGCATTCTTTTGCAGAACCTTTTTGCCTGAATCCAAATACTATAATTACAGCAGTAAAGTTTGTATCTGAATTTTTAGGATTTTTTTTAAAAATTTGTCTCTGAATTTTTAGGATCAAGTGATTGACGAAGAATTTGAACTGCTCGTGCTTGCAAGTGATGGACTGTGGGACGTCGTACCTAATGAGGTATATTTTTGATGAATGATAGCTGTAATGCTACTTGCTCATCATTTAATACTATAATTATTAAACATCCACAAGCATGTCAAGCAGCGGAGGGTCATTCAGATGCTTTTTTGCTTTTATATGTGGGGTCTTCTTGTAACTACTACCGGCTGGTTGAGCAAAATGGATAGAGTACGCAGCATGTGTTGAAAAGGTCAGACTTTGAACCTCGGATCTCGCTCAGGCTTGGCTCACCTGATATTTTGCAGTTTTTGAGCTCGGCTTGAGCTTGACTATGATTTTGTATTAATAAAAAACTCAAGCTTGCTCATGAAGTGCACGGGTTTGGATTGGATTCAACTCGTTAGCCATGCGTTTCTTTGTGGTAACAGTTAGCATGTATACGTTAAAAGGTAGTTCAACCTTGTACCCTTAGAGTGATGTAGCATTATGTCGACTTTTTCAAGATAAAACATTGATTCATGGAAAAGTAGTAACCTAATATGGTGTGATTGGTGTCTCACATGAATTGACAAAGACATTTAAGAAGCATATGAATATTGGGAAATGAAGTCATGTTGCAGCCCACAAGTATAGCTAAATTTTATGTCTTTTGTTTTACAAACCTAAAAGCCAAGGTGGAGTAATGTTTGTTTGTACTTGAGAAACTTAAAGTCGGGAGCTGCTCAACTGTCTTCCTGGTTCCTTTTGTAACCTTAATTAAACACTTTTGGGCTAACTATGCTACTAACAGCTGAAGCTTACAATAGAATCTCTAGGCCGTGATGTAATATTGTAAGGAAAACAAAATCCATTAAGACAACCCTTTTGTCTTTCTATATATGCTAGCTTAATGTATTACAGTAAACCGTGCTTTCAGGATGCTGTGTCAATTGCAACAACAGAAGAAGAACCTGAGGCTGCAGCTCGGAAGTTAATAGAGACTGCTTTTACTCGTGGGAGTGCCGATAATATCACTTGCATTGTGGTAAAGTTTCACCATGACAAATAGGACCCAACTGACCACAAGAGAGATTGAAAAACTAGGGGCATTGTTGTTTTGACTCTGCATACTTCAAGATGGAAACTGCACACGTGCAATGGCCAAGAACCCATACCATGCAGGAGGCTAGGTGATTTGTTGATTTATTGGTTCATTGTTTTGTGATGCTTTTTTTTTTGCTTTGACTCGAAGGAACATAGACCTTTGTATATCACTCTGTACTAGTATAAGCGATTTCCGGTTAATTAGCTTTTAATTTAATAAAAAAATATGCTTTTACTTGTTGTGAGTCTTGTGACCTTCGGACTGTTCTTTTCATTTCCTGTAGTGTGCATTTGTTTGTCGTGTTCCCATTTGTAAAGTTGAAGAATATATTTTTATTAAATGTTTAGCCTTAAATTTACTGTGTAATTTTAACGATAAATTTGAGGACATTGTGTCATTTTATATTGTCATAATGAAGTTTTAATGATAAATTTGAGGACATTGTGTTATTTTATATTGTCATAAAACAAACGAGCGTCTTTTTGGGACGAAAGAATTTGACAGGCCCAGACTACATTATATTGTCAGATGGGTGCTGGGTAAATAAATTGAAGGTGCCTTGGTAGAATTCTTGGTCAAAAAATGTTGACTAAAACATGTTTGTGGCATGAGTAAAAAGTTTTGTGGAGCAGGCAGGCAGGCAGGCAGGGATAACGAGGAATTGGAGCACAATGGTCCTCCTAGTACTCTTTCCGTCTTAGGAATGAATGTTAGGGAGTATCATATGATATTATTTTCCTAAATTGAAGAGGGCCAAGGGAAGAAGTTTCCCTTTAAAACTTGTTGGCGTTAGGTTCATGGTCAATTGGAAGTCACTGTAAACTTGATATTGAATGAATGATTCTCCAAATTAGCTCAAGATCATTATCACATCAATCGGGAGTGAGGAGAGAATATGTTTGGTTTATATGAATGCGGCTCAGGCTTAGCCCCACCAAGCAAATTGACTCCCTGGTTTGAATTCTCCTACTCCACTTGAACACACACACCACATGGAGATGCATGGGTTGGTAGTAGTAGGTATACGAGAGTTATACTGACTCTCTCTCTCTCTGTGTGAATAAATTAAATAAAACTAAGCAAATACTGCATGGCGTTGTACATACAGTTATGGTAACCATGAAATTCAAAATGATTAAAGTTAATTCAAGAATTACTTTTAATTTATTTTTTTTTTACAACTTTTTGAAGTTCCAATGCAGTATTTGAAAGTTTTGTTTGTCTAAAAATACTTTATCTTAAACAATAATTTATTTAAGATATAAACTAGAGCACGGTTTTCTTGTTTGGCATAAAAGACTACTAAGTACTAATATCCTACCAAGAGAAAAACAAAGAGGGGATAAAAAATAGTTTGTTTTTTTTGGATTAGCTCAATAATTTACATTTATTAATTATTATTCTATTTAAAAGTCCAAAAAATAATTACGAGGGATTTTTATGAGAAAGAGTATATATATATATATTATATGAATAGAGAATTGATATTTTTATAAGGGATTTTTGCAAGATGTCACTCACATAAATTAAGTAGGATCCAATTTTATCTGAGCCTGTGAAAATATTAATTTTTTCTTATATAAAAATTAATTATCATAATTCATAAATTTGTTCCAACGAGAGAAAAAGGAAAAGAAAGGAACTTCACCAAACTAGAGTTAAAATTTAACCCTGGTTAGGGTTAAGAAAAAGGTTGGAGTTAAAAATATTAAATCAAGCCCATGCCTGCCTTTTATTTTTCATTTCTATCAGATTTATTTTTAGTTTTGTTCATAGGATCTGTAAGGTGGGTTTTGACCAAAAATTGAGCTCTCTTCTTCTTTCTCCTTAATTTCGTGGCAAACAAAAGGTCAATAAGAGCTTCACTTCATATGGTGATTCAAATTTCTTCTTTCTGACAGGTATTTAATATACTTTTATTTCACTTTACTTCTAATTATACATACATTATACGCAAACAATTTGTTGTTGCTGAATCTAGGGTTTGAGTCTGGAACACTGAATGTGCGAATTCGAATGGTGAATTTTGACCGTTAGTAGTTGCTTTGTTCCCTGGATTCTTGTAGATCCATATCAAATTTTCTTATTTCGAGTTTCAGTTACCTTCGTTTTGAGTCGTCGTTTTTGCCTTTGCTAGCCTCGTGGTTCGGTAATTGTATTGTTTTTGGTCATATGCTAATTCAGTTATGTAGTCACAACCATAGTGATTATTTTGAATCTGTTTGACTGTCTGGATATATTGTTTGAATCTTTTACATACTGTAATTCTGTTTTAAAACTCATGAATGTAATTGATTTGGTTAGTTGATGCTGGCATCCTATCTTTCGTGTATAGAAGAATTTTTTTTGTTTTTTAAAATCTTGATTATTATACTTTTTCTGGATTGTGGGAGCAGAAATAGAGCTAGTTGTTAACTAAGGGGTTTGTTAATTGATGATCATTGTGGGAATTTTATTTTTTCTCCTTTTTTGGTATGTAACTTGAACTTCTTAAAAAGTGATGAACTTGCACAGACATTGGAACATGGACAAGCAACAGTAAAATGGACTCAAGTCTGTAAGGATTTGTATTCTCTGTGATAAGTCAGTTGTGATTGAATGAGGATTTCAAGGCAGTGATGCTATTTTCTAACCGTCTCACTGGATTTTATGGTACTTCAAACCAAATGAAATTTACAATTCATATGAAAAATTTGAGTGGTATCTGGCCTTGAAATATAGTTCGAGAATTCTTAGAAATTTGACAATTCTAGATGTTAGGTTTTGGCTAGCATGCAACTGGCCATTTCCCTTCAACAAACTTTGATTATTACTTTTCTTGTTATTTTGTAAACTTAATAAATTAATAATTGTTTTTCACTGCTTTGGTCTGAATCACTGTTTCTCACTAGTTTGGTTTGAACCACTTTTTTTTCACTGTTTGGGTTTGAATCAGGTAATGAATGATTACTATGACTTCTGTTTTAACAATTGGGAGGCCTTCAGCTTTAGCATCTGATACCTGTGTATGAATTCTGGCTAACTTTTGGGTCTCTCTATTGCCGTACGTAGCAAACTGAGAAGAGAGATAGCTAATTCAACATTGAGGATCAGTTGGGGAAGTTATGGAGTGCAATAGAGATGAGGCCTTTCGGGCAAAAACGATTGCAGAGAAAAAATTAGAGGACAGGGATTTTGCTGGTGCCAAGAAATTCGCCTTAAAGGCCCAAAATCTGTATCCTCCACTTGAGGGGCTTTCCCAAATGTTGACCACACTTGATGTGTATATTGCAGCAGAGAACAAAGTTAGTGGTGAAGTGGATTGGTATGGAGTACTAGGTGTAACCCCCTCAGCTGATGATGAAACAATTAGGAAACAGTATTGGAAGTTGGCTCTCATGCTTCACCCAGATAAAAACAAGTCTGTTGGTGCAGATGGTGCCTTTAAGTTTCTGTCAGAAGCTTGGAGCTTGTTATCTGATAAGGCAAAAAGGTTAGCGTATAACCAGAGGAGGAGTTCGAAAGCGTTCCAACAGAAAGTTCCTGCCGAAACTGGAAGACCACCAGCAGCTCCCGGTGCAAATGGATTTCATAATTTCACAAATAGGGTACCTTCAAAGCCAAACACTCATAAGAATACTGTTCCCCCTCCGTCCTTTCGTAGAACAGATACTTTTTGGACTATTTGCAATCAATGTAAGATGCATTATGAATATCTCAAGGTATACCTCAACCATACCCTCATTTGCCCCAATTGTCATCAGGCTTTTTTGGCTGCAGAGATGGCTCCACCTGCCAATATGTCCAAGCCATCCAATTCATATTCTGAGCAACTGCATCAGAATCTAAGCAATCATGCACCTAGTAGTAATCCAGGAAGAAATACTACATATACGCAAAATATAAGACAGGGAGGGTCTGTTGGTCCTAATTCATCTAAGCATACAAATACTCATTGGGGTGCTTACTCTAACATTGCTGGAACTGGCAATGCTGAACCTTCCATTGCAGCAAAAGCAGCAAATGTTGTTCAGCAGGCAAATGAGAGATTAAAGAGAGAGCATGAGGAATCACAAGGTTCTGTTCTCAAGGGAGAGGTGCCCTCTAAGAGAAGAGTATTAGCTGGTGATGGTCACTATTATGGAGAAAAGTTGTCGTTCCAAATGTCCACAGGAAATGGTGGCGCTGGCACGCGAAGCATATCTGGATTACATGGGTTTTCTGTCACTAATAATAGGCCCAACAGCACTAGGGAACTGACACCCCTTGAAACCAGAAACATGCTGATGGAGAAGGCCCGGATGGAGATCTGCAAGAAGTTTAGGGAATGGAACTCAGAGGCTGTTAAAAAGGCTGCAGAGAAAAGGAAGGTAGAAAAACGGAAGGAAGAAAAACAGAAAAATGCCATGAACGGTGGTGCTCAGTTGAATGTGATTGGTGAGTCTTCCACTACCAAGAGAGCTGATGTAAGTGGGAAGTGTGTAAGTAGCACTTCTGCTGGTGGTGAACATAAGGAGGATCCTGTAGCACTGTCAATGAATGTTCCAGATCCTGATTTTCATGATTTTGACCTGGATAGGACGGAAAAGTCTTTTGGAGAAAATCAAATCTGGGCTGCATATGATGATGATGATGGCATGCCGCGTTTCTATGCTTTCGTTCATAAGGTAATCTCCAATAAGCCATTTAAGATGAAGATTGGCTGGCTTAACTCGAAAACCAACAGTGAATTTGGTCCAATGGAGTGGGTAGGTTCTGGTTTCTCCAAAACCTGTGGAGAATTTAGAGTTGGAAAATTTGAAATCAACAAGTCTTTAAATTCATTCTCGCACAAGGTTAAGTGGACGAAGGGCACACGTGGGATCCTACACATAGTTCCGAAAAAGGGAGACATATGGGCTCTCTACAGAAATTGGTCGCCTGAATGGAATGAGCATACCCCTGATGAAGTAATTCACAAATACGACATGGTAGAAGTGCTTGATGACTACAGTGAGGAACAAGGTGTGTCTGTAACTCCTCTTATCAAAGTTGCTGGCTTCAGGACAGTATTTCATCCACATCCAGAGCACAGTGAAGTGATGAGAATACCGAAAGAAGAGATGTTCCGATTCTCTCATCAGGTCCCAAACTACATGCTTACGGGCCAAGAAGCTCAAAATGCTCCAAAAGGTTGCCTGGAGCTGGACCCAGCAGCTAC
Organism: Hedera helix; assembly: GCA_947179155.2. Taxonomy (NCBI): domain Eukaryota; kingdom Viridiplantae; phylum Streptophyta; class Magnoliopsida; order Apiales; family Araliaceae; genus Hedera; species Hedera helix. The sequence goes on along the minus strand of OX359265.1, from coordinate 58,428,042 downwards.
CCCCTTGGAACTTCTTCTGGTGACAGCAGAAGTTGACGAGGTGCTTGCGATGGAGAAAGGTGGACATGTTAAGGAAGGTATTTTACAGAATGTCCCAGAGATCAAGGTAGATGAGACCACTGAAGGCGCTGCTACAAAGGTTAAGAAAGAAGAGATGGTTGAGAATAATAAAGAGACCTAGGAAGGAAAGCCAATCAGCATACTAGAGTTAACCAACCAGGGAAGGCGGGAATGTAGTTAATTTCAGATCAGCTTAGCAGATTGTGGAGAGTGAAGAGGACACATATATCAGATGAATTTTTGGGGTACAGGCCTGACCATAACTAGAAGTAATTAATCTTCTGATGCAGAAGCTGATCGAAAGTGAAAATTAGCATTCTTGGTTTAGAATTTATGTAACATGTGGCTGTGTTAAAAACTTATATGTTGCCATCCCATTTTGAAGTCCATATCAGCTTTACTAGCAATTCGAATATAGTTGAGAGGAGTAGGGTACATGAATCTCAAAGGCCATTACTTCCCTGCCTACTCTGCTTCTCGAGGCATATTTGAATCCTTCATTGACAATTTTGCATAATCCAATACCTCTTCTACGAAGATTGGTAGCTCGAGCCTAAAACTGTTATTTTTCATATCATATATATATATATATATATATATATTTTTTATACTTTTCATTTTTAAACCCGTGTAGTGGTTCTCATCCTATGTAACAGCAGGTGATACTATCATTTCATTAATTAGTGTGATTGATTTATCATTTTCATGGGACAGAAAAGCACAGCTTAATCCTGCTTATAGATCTCACCAAGTTTTGTTTAGTTGGTTTTTGAATTTATGTCTAGATCGCAATTCAGGCCAACAAAGCAATTTTCCTGAATTCTCTTTCTGAACTAAGAGCTAATCCGCTTCGTTAGGTCCGCAGTAACAACTCTTACAGACCTTGACTTCATGCTTGGCAAAATATAAAATTGAATAAATTTAATGCTCCTTATTAACCAGGTGAAGAGATGCGCACCGAGTTGAGGACGACAATTTTATTACAGTACTTTGATGTCAAATAGTATAGTGAAAGTTGACGACTATGATTAGTATTGGCTCGCCCTTTTAGACAGAGAAGATTAATATATTATTTCAGCAATTAGTTTCAACTAATATAAAACCAACTTCTTAAATTATTTTACTTATCATTTAGATAAATTCTAAGTCAAAAATCATATTTTTAATAATAATGATGAATGAAAACCAAACAATCACGTGATTTAGTTGTAACCCACAAGGCCACAATCTAAAATTAAACGTGATCATTATTGGGTTCGCCCCAGGTAGTTATTTCACTAATTTGTTCGCCAAAACTTAATATATATATATATATATATATATATATATATATATATATATATATATATATATATATATATATATTATTCTTGGGCTTTGGTCGTAGACGTACGGTAATAAGAATAATAATGCTGCAAGTAATGCATTAGTTCAGCCAACTTCATCAGCTCAGACAGCTCAAGTTTCAGTAGCAATGGCTAGCTAGGCCATTCGTAATAAGTTGGCAAATACCTTGGTAGTCACCGCAGCTAAGCAAGTTTCACATGATGCGCCGGAGGTGCATTATGACATAGTAGCACGCCAGACTGTGTAACTAGCTAATAGTTGACTGTAGTTACTTTATCTTACTATAGTTAGTCAATATAGCTTGTGACATGTAAACCAGAGTTAGAATTCTGTTACACACACACACACACACACACACACACACACACACACACATGTAATAGAGATTGAGATTTGTTATGAAGAATATTTTTCCTCTTTCTCATTAATTGTTCCTCGCATGTTCGTTCATCAATGAATTAAGTAGATTTTGTGAAATCTAAAAGAAGGTTGGCGTATTAACAAGGATTTGATTTATGTTGGGCCTTGGAAGATTGGACATATACGAAGCAGCATAAAATTAGAAGGAAAGAAAGAAACAAAACAAAGAGACAAAACTATAATTAGGAAACATTGCTTGCTTTTAAAATTCTGAGCACAACTATAGCAGCTAGTTCTCATGTATGGAAGTGCTAAAATTAAACTCACGTTGATCCAAATGAACTAATTAATCTCGATTGAAGTCAATTCAAGATTTTTCTGTTCAAATCTTTTTAAAGAAATAGCTCGATCTGATCCAAGCGAGCATAAGTAGGTTTAGTGGTTGAAACCTTTGAAATCAATTAATGGGAACCTTAAAACTATCCCATAGCCAGGAATAAAGTCATATAAGGCACCGTGACAACATCAACTGGTACAAGGAAGAGAAGTGATAATAAAGATCAATTCATCTCAATCTGAAAAGAGCTAGCATCGCCTTGTATATATAACCCCAAAAGATAGAAAAATTGACTACTCCAAAATATTTTATTAATTATATTGCCAAATGAATGTGGATAAAACATTTGAGATCGAATACCTTGCTAACTTCATTTCTTATGGTTAATTTCTAGTTCTACCACGACTACTATTTTGGAACAATTACAACCATATGTAATTTTTAATGTTTTTAACAGTTTAGCTGGAAAAAAAAAGACAATAATAAGTAAATGAAGGGTAAGCTTATGCAAAAAAATAATATAAAAATGATCGGATAGTTTAGGACATTATTATTATTATTGGAGTAAAAGGCATTTTGTATCGATCTAATTAACCTAAGATAAGTTATATTAGGTCATTCCAATATAACATTATTTGATCGTCAATTTAATAATCTGACTATACGGATGTAAACTATATGCAAAAATATGATATTATGTAAAATTTTATTTGATTATTAAATTGATTAAATGATATTATATTAGAACTGACCTCAGATAACATATTTTAGGTCAATTTAATATACGTTTTACTCTTATTATTGTTATCAATATTTATATTGTCATCATTATTTTATAATAATAATAATAATAATAATAATAATAATAATAATAATAATAATACAGATTACTAAAATTTACTTGATTTATAAAACTTTAATCGAATTACAATAGAGAGTACAAAAGATAGAGAGAGAATTAGAACTTACAGAAAAGCCAGTGCTTGAACACTGAGGCTCTGATTCTCTTAAATAGAGAAAACATACAATGAAATTCAAATGAAATTACAACGAAATTCAAATGAAATTCAAACGAATTACTATTACAGACACTTTTCACTATTACAGACACGTTTTACTTTTCAGACACCTTTTACTATTTATTACTGATGATAGCCTCGAGATGCCAAAAGGTGGATGCTTTTGGCAAAGTAGACGCTGAACTTTGACTAAAGGAGCAGACATGTCGGAGACAGATCAGGCAAATGGGTCCTGAGCATCTTGGAGGGAGATGCTTCCATAAGGATCTTTACTGGATGCTGCTGACTCATGAGAGGAGACGGAAGCAGAAGAGTCTTCTTCATCAACTTCTTTGCGGAGTGAAGAAACTCTTTGGTTAATAGCATCGGATAATAACTTGATATCTGCAACAGAACAACTATTGATAATTGAGAGATCAATAGAGCCTGTTGGGCTTGACTTTTTCTGTTTAATTTTTGTAGTTCCAGAAGTAGAGGCCAGAACTGGTTTAACTGGAGTTAATGGAAATTCAGTTTGAACTTGTTTGACAATCCTGTTGACATCAAACTTGTCCCACCATTTAACAAAGAAAATTCTGGTTACTACAGGGATCTGACTAGAAGAAGGAAAGTTATACTGCCATTTAAGAATCCAAGGGATCTTATATTTACTGACGAATCGGAGCAGTACTGGGATACCTTCAAATTTAGAGTTAAATGGAACTTTATTACTGAAGTGGTTTACTTGGGTGAGGAGGAGTTCAGGAAGAATAGAACTCAAAGGACCATATCTAGACCACCAAATGGTGAACCAGAGGGGAATTTGACTTTTAAATTTGTGGTCAAACTGGATGAACCACGAGTGACTGAAGGATTGGTTCTGGTACAAGAAGATTTTGTGCCAAGCTTCCATATAGTCATAGTAACTAAAATATGCATCATCTTTACAAAGTAAAGGGTTACTAGAATCAGTAAGAGGTCTCAAATCAGAGGGATGGTTTCCCCAATTTGAAATAATCTGTTTAATATATAAGGAATGAAAGATGATTTTGGTACTATCATTCCTGTCGTAAATGGGTTTAATGGTTATGGACTCTGTTTGAATAAGAAGATCTTTGTAAAAAGTTAATGACTTGTATGGAGCATTGGGCACGAAGTGCCAACCAGGGGGATAAAACTGGACAACAAGTTTAATGGGGTCATTTTTTGAGGTCATTGTATGTTCAACATATAACTGGTTACTTTCATGACTAGGAGTATATTCAGATCTAGGCAGAGCTGGATCTAATGACTGGGTTTTACTTTCAAAGGGATTGAAAGGCTTAGGTTGACTGGCTAGGGCTGAACTGTATGGTTTAGGTATTTGACCTAAAACCTGAAAATTAGTAGAAGGTGACCTGGGGGGATAACTGGGGTGAGGAACAAGAGTTCCAGTAACTGGAGTAGTCGGAGTAGAAGAAGTTACATGTGCCTTGCCTCTGCCGGCTCGGCTGGAAGACGATCCACCTCTCACACTCATTGATTTTGTTTTGAGATTCCTGACTGCAGAAATTCTCTAGTAAGAAAATCTGGAATTGAATTCTCACTACCTTTAATGTATTCAATATCAAATTTAAAGATACTTAAAATAGATTTCCACCTTGCAAAAATTTGTTTAGAGGCAATGTTTTCAATATCCTTTTCTAAAACATATTTAGCCGATTTACAATCTAATCTTACTAAAAACTTTTGATTTAATAAATCACTCTGAAATTTATTAATGCATGAAACTAGAGATAAAATCTCCTTTTTAATGGTAGAATAATTACTCTGAGTAAGATCCCAAGCATGAGAATAAAAGCAAACAATCTGCTCAGGAGAAGTAGGGGTTAGCTTTTGTTTCAGAATACCGCCGAAACCAATATCTGAGGCATCGGTTTCAACAATTTTAAATGCAGTGTGATTAGCTATGCCAAGACAGGGTAAAGTTTTGACATATTTTTTAATATCTCGAATTATGGAAGTATGAATATTAGTCCAAGGGGAAGGATTTGACTGCAATCTTTCGAATAGGGGTTTACATTGCTTGCGTAGATCTTTATAGAATTCACCAATATAATTGAGAGACCCTAAAAATCTTTGTAACTGGGTTTTATCAAGGATTTTATCAGGAAATTTATCAGCAAATTGAATAGCACGAATAACAGGCTGAATAGTTCCATATTGAATATGATAACCAAGGAATTTAATCTTTGTTTGGAACAGGCTGAATTTGGTAGAAGATATGACTAGGCCATTAGTTTTGACTGTATGAAAAAATGAATTTAAATGTTTCCAATGTTCTTCAATAGAGTTGGAAGAGATAAGAACATCATCAATGTAGACAATAGCAAAATGACTGAAAGGGTTTAGAATATCATTCATAATATTCTGGAATTCACTAGGGGCATTCTTCAGACCGAAAAGCATGAAATTCCATTCATAATGACCAAAAGGAGTATTGAAAGCGGTTTTGTACCGATCTTTCTCATTAATTTGGATTTGCCAGAATCCACTCTTAAGGTCAAATTTACTAAAAACGACAGCCTGACTTAATCTTTTAATCAAATCCTTTTTATTAGGTAATGGATACCGAATCCATTCAAGAACTTTATTAAGAGGTTTATAATTTATGACTAACCTGGGGACTCCTCTTTCTATTTCAGAATTCTTATTAACATAGAAAGCAGGACATGACCAAGGAGATTTACTCTTTCTAATTAATCCTTTTTTTAATAAATCATTAATTTCTTTTTTACAATGTTCCATTTGTTCATGGTTCATTTGAATAGGTCTAGCCTTAGTAGGAATTAAATGTTCTTTAAATTTCTTAGCATAAGGTAGCCTGACAATATGTTTCTTCCTGTGCCAGAAAGCATGGGGAAGATCAGAACAAACAGAATCAGTTAAAACTTTTGTAAAACATTTTATTTGTTCTTGTAACTTATTATTTTTTAAACGTTCTTCAACTTTCTTATACTTAATTTCATCTTTTAGGTATTTTAAATGATTTGTCTTATTATTTAAGATATTCAAACTTTTAGAAATTGACTCATCTTGAATTATCCTTAAATCTTTGTTTTTAGGTTTATTAATAAATGAAAACGTTACTTCTTGACCTAAATGTTTAGTAGTCAAACCATTTGTATTGGTAGTAAAAGGGTACAATAAATATATAAATGGTAATCCTAAAATAATCTTATCCGTCATGTTTCGTATTAACACAAAAGATGTTTCAAAACAAACATTATTTTGACAGATATGAGCTTTAGGTAATTTGTAATTTATATCCATTTTACTTCCATTAGCAGATGTCATTCTTTCAGCAGTTTTTACATAATACCTAGTTGGGATAAGACCTTCTTGAATGCAGTTCAAGTCAGCACCAGTATCAACTAAGGCTGGGATTTCTAAAGTGAATGTTTTGTTAATAATTATAGTGACTTTAATATACCATTTTTGGATGGTAAGAGATTTTAATATACTTAAAGATAATCCTTGTTGATTAAGAGTTTCATTATCACTATCTGGGTCATTAACTTTAGAAGTTTCAGCTTCTTCATTATCTTCACTATCAGAGGAGTTATTAACTAACAATGTATCATTTTCTTTAAGTTTATTAATTTCATTTCTTAACTCAGGGATTTCTGACTTTAATTTAGAAATTTCTCGTTTTAAATTATTAACTTCTTGGTTTAATTCAGGTAAAGTTATTTCTTTTACTGGACTTTTAAATCTTTTGAAAGTCTTATTAAGGCTGAAAACAGGTTTTTCTTTTAGCTTATTCATTTTATTAGTTGGAGTTTCTTTGTTAAAAAGATCTTTTAATTGTTTAGTATATTGAATTTTTAACTGGGGATCAAAAATTTTACTAATTAGATCAATTAATAAGCCTTGTTCTTCTTCTTGTTTACTTAAAACATTTAAGGATTTATTACAACAAGTATCAGTACATCCTAAAGTTATTTTAGGACTTTCATTACCAGAAGTTGAATTATTAGTTTCACTGGAAGACTGAAAATAATATTCTTCTTGTTCATCATTACTAGAACTATTTTCAATTCTCATTAACTCAATTATCTGATTACTATCTTCTTCGGATATTTTTAATTGTTTTAGTTTTTCTTTTACTTTGCATTCATTTTTATAATGACCTGATTTACCACAATTATGACAAATGACTTTACTTTTATCAAATTTTTTATAAGTTTTCTTTTTATAGGGTTTTTTATAACTTGTATTTTTGGGAGATTTTTTATAATAATTTTCGTTGTTATTGTATCTATGTTTTCTAAATTTATCTTTTTTATGGTGACTTTTCTTTCTAGAAGGAGCAATAGGGGGCAGACCATATTGTTCACAGAAAGAGTCTAACTCATATTTAGCTTTGGTTTTATCTTTATTGGCTTGTTTACTAATTTTAAAATCAATACACATTTTAAGTCCTGTTTTTTGTATTTGACTAATTATATCACCATAGGTTAAATTATCATAATCTATGAAACCTAAATTTTTACTTAATTCTTCACGAATTTTATGGGCAAATAAATTAGGTAATCCATTAACAAATTTTTCTTTCCAAAAAGGTTTGTTACTATCATCACGCATCATAACTCTAGAGGTAAACACGTCTTTGTACCATCTAAAATCACTTAAGGTTGGGCAAGATAAATTACTTAACTGGTCATGAATTCTATCAGTTATGTTATTAGGTGTTCCAATAAAATGTTTAATTATGGTGTAAATTAATGTGTTGACTCCATCAGAAGGGGCAAAACCTATGTCTTCATTAAATATAGGGTTACCTTCTTGATCAGTTTGAACAGCATGAATAATATTATTCCTAGAGTCTTCAGTTAGGTGTTTTTTCCACCAAGACCTAAGTATTCCTGTAAAACCACTAGCAAGTAATTCAACAATATCTGGCTGGGTTAGAGCAGTATAGTTGGTTAAATAACTATTGGCTACCATGGACATGTGATTTAATTTATTTAATAATTCTTGTTCACTAAGACCATCTATGTTCTATTCATAAATCTTATTAGCAGAAACAGAGAATTGATTATCTAAATTCCTTTCTTCAAACTGTAAGTCTGGAGGGGTTGGTTTAGAATACCAATTTTTTGTCTGACTGGTAACAGTTGGGTTTTTAAAAGTTAATTTCCTAAATTGATTTTCAATTTCTTCAATAGTTGAATTATCTGTGGTGGTAGACTCACTATTACTAGAATCTTCTCTTTGGCTATCATATTTTTCAATGACGGCTAAAGACTTTGATCCACTAGACTCAGCAGTAGTTTCTAGATTTTTAAATAACTTATCCAAGGTTTTTATTAATTGTTTATCAGAACTAGGTAATCCTAGACCTTGCCTATTTTGGGGTAAGTTTAACAAGGGTTTTTCTATTTTATCATCTTGACTGATAATTTTATCTTCAAATTTTTCTTCAATTTCATCTAACTGTTTTCCTAGAGTTGCTAAATATTGGTTAGTGAAATTATTTTGTTCAATAATCTTCTTTTCATTAATATTAGTTCCTTCAGCAATCTTGAAAGGACTAGCAGTGACAGAAGTGTTTTGAACTTTTATTATTATTGTTTCCAAAGGAGGATGACTAGAGGAAACTTTAGTTTTATCTTCCTTAACCCACTGTTTTTTAGTTATAACATTGCATTTTCCATAATATCTTTCATACCATGAATAAAATGTAATATTTATCTTTTCTTTAAGCACAAATTTTTTCCATTTTTTAATTACCTTTTCTCTAGCAATTTCATTATGGTTTTCTCGAAATTGATGTCTTTTATTTTTATTTTCTTTTGAATTAAAATCATTAGTTAGTCTTTCCCATTTAGGTTTGAATTCTTTACTTAAAACTCTAAGTTGATGGTTAATAGCTTCAAAATCAGACTGTGCAGGTGATAATTGTTGTTCATTATCTCCGTCCTGACTTATAGTCTCATTATTATAACAGGGCTGACTAGTCTGTCCTTCATTGATAATTCCTTTTAGCTTAATATTTTGAAGTGTATTTTTACTTAATAACTCTGGATCTTTTCTAGAAGATGCTATAGTATTACTGACAGAAGGTGTTATAGTACTATTAATATCTTCAATGACTAAGGATCGTCCAAGTCTTGAATCATCAAAACTTATCCGAACAGTACCATCTAAGTATTGTTTAATATTTTCTAAATTCATTATGTTATTATTAACTGGTTTCTGGGGCATTTCATTTTCTAATATCCATTGCCTCGGGAGATTTATATCTCTCCAAAGAATAGTCTTTGGAACTTGGATATTAGCATCACTCGTGCTACTCTAAATAAGAATAGTTTTATCTTTAGGACTTTTACTTAAAGCTTTTACATTTAAATTAGTTTTCATAGTTTTATAATAAATTCTAAATATCAAAGCAAGGGCCTGGGATCCCTCAATCATTTGGGTGATTTCTCCAGCTGTTTTGATATTTAAAGTTAATGCTTTTAACAAATGTGGGTCACTTAGACTTAATGTAAAATCTGGAAAGCAGTTAAAATGGACAGGTCCATTATGCAAACTAGATTCCATGATACCTAAGATGCTGGGAACATAATTTAAATATCTAGCATCACGCAAACATAAAAGTATGCTAGAATTAATACCTTTAATGCTTAAGGGTTTAACAGCAACTTGAATTAGACCTATATGAATAAAATTATATCCTTTAAGTCTATGTTTTTTTAATAACTTCATTAGTTAATAAAGAGCAATTTTCATGTTCTTTATTAATAGCATAAACCTTTTCAACAGTTTTAACATTATAATCAGACTTGAAATTATCCGAAAAAGTTGTCTTGTAAATTTCTTTGGGTGAAACATTAGGTATGTTCCAATTTCCAAGGTCTTGACTCAAATTATCATAACTGTGTTCTTCCTGGTTGATAAAATCAGGAATAAATGAAAGGCTTGACCTATGGCTAGCCGAAGAGTTGGATCTGAACAATCTACTCATATTTTGAATACTGTTCTCTGGTATTAAGACACTTTCTGCAAAAGGGTGATAAACAAAAGACAAGGTAGAAGAAGATCTTACTAATGAAATGAAACTGGAACCCTAACCAAATCACAGGGATAGCCTAAAAGTCTCTTGTTTCTGAATAAACATAAACCCAGACCGACACCTACCTAAGCAGACTCATGCCATATGGAAATGACCTGACGCCAAACACTGCTCCTACCGTGGAGACTTACTACAGCAAACGGTCAACATCTAGGCGGTCTAACAGTAAAGTCGGTGTTTTATGAAGAATGAAACAAAGATAGATTAGTAGGATATGTATGAAAAGGAAGAGAAACAATAAACAGATCATTAAAAGGACTTAACAACTACCCATTATTATTATTATTATTATTATTATTATGACAGTTGTGTTTTATTTTTCAATCAATCTTGGAATGTTGCTTAGGGATCGGTCCAGGAGGTCACACTAATCACTAAGAAGTTTAGTACGTGCCCATGTTTGTAGCCATTCAATCAAAATCCGCTCAAATTAACAATCTATTATTTAATTTAGAAATTATTATTTGTACAAATAAAATTTAATATTTTTAAAAAAAAAATTCACATAAATGTGGGACGTATCTACTATTTATGTGAGAGATATTTTGTAAAATTAATAAACTATCACTTTTATTTATGAAAATGTCAATTCATTTCTCTCTTTTTTAATGGAAAGTTATATTGTAAAGGAAGTACAACAATAGTTTTCATAAATATTTCAAGTTTTATGTTTCAACTAGTTTTCTTAATTTGATGTCACTTCTTTTCTTCTTCTTCTTTGGGTAACTCACGAGAACTTCATTATATTGTAAAGGAAATACAACAATAATAGGTAGAATAGAGACAAATACAATTAAAACTTTGACCAATTTACCCTGACCACATTCAGCTGCTCCAAATGCAAATCAGTGGCACAAAATCCTCACACCTATAGATTCAAAACAACCACCCTTGATACACATTAATTGGCCTAACATGTACAAAAAAATCCAAATAAATCAAAAACAAAATCCACATAAATAAAATTAAGAGATTGAAATGGTTTAAGACATTCAGCACTTCCTTCCTATAGTACTTGGGAGTAATTAATGGAATCAACAAAGCAATTTGTGGAATATGACTTGTGAATATTTTCAATTCGGAAAATTAAAACATCTATAAACCTTTTAGAGAGATGAAGCAAATTCAGTTGAGAAATTACTCATGTTATTAATTGACATTTTTAAATTTTAAAAAGTTCAAAAACTTTCTATAGAAGATTGACAGAGAAAACTCACCTTTCTGCCATTAGAGGTAAACATTCGAAGCTTGAAGGATGTTGAATTGTGTTAGTTGAGTGTTGAAAATTGACACGAGTGTATTCTAATGAAGATTCGTGGCAATAAACCAGGGCCAATCTTTATAATTTAAATCTGACTTAATTGCATGCATGTTTATGTGTTTATTATATACCCGTGTAAGTCACGGTTAGTATCGAAAATAAAATTTAAAATTATGGTGTGATGTTTGTTCTTTATAATTTGAGTATAAATAGTATAATATAAATGATAATAATATATTAAATATGAAAATAAAGAATTATATGTATATCAAAATTATTGTATATGTTATTATATATATATATAGTGTGTGTGTGTGTGTGGTGTAACATTATATATATTGTATCAGTAGAGGGGATGGACTTGAGATAAACTTGGTAACCAACCAAAATGATTCTATCAATTTAAATAAAATCTCCAATTGTCTTATTTTATATAGTAATAAATATGTGTCACAACACGAAATTTTAGCTCTATTTTTGTCCGACGACATTTTGTATTATAAAATCAAAATTAAATTAGAAGTAATATTAACGGTTTTAGTTTTCTATCTCAAATAATATAGTATTATTATATTAAGTGAGCATATCGTGTATGGTTGATTGTGTCATAAAATATTATTAAGAGAAAAAAGTTGAGACTTCATCATTATCCTTGATTGAAAACGTGTGATCATGGGTGGCAATGCTAATTGGTTTAAAGGACGTAAAGGTAAATGTGCTATACAAATAATTAATACAGAATTGAAACGTATTTTTTCCAAAATAAATTAAGTGGAAAAAGATTATGTGATGTAGATGACGAGTTGGACATAAGTCAGCCAAAATTTGCTCTATTAATTTATGTGGCACATTTACTTTTAGATCTAAGAGATTGACTATGGATTTCCAATATTAACAAGCGGGCTAATTTGGTAAGCCAATTTTTTTGTTTGTTTGTTAATATAGAATAATTGCATTAATTACCCCGATTTGCATGATTTTGACATGATTTAAAATCCGGAAATATTCTCACCCCCATAATTACTCCCTTCTTGTATAAATATAAGTATATAACCCCTCTCCTTCCACCTTTTTTCTCTTCTTCCATTCCTTTCCCTTTTATCTATACTCTTCTTTATAATATATACTTTAGTCTTCTGTATATATATATTAATCAATAGAGTAGCTCTAGCTCACTTCCCGTACGTTCAAAGCTCTAGCTAGCCTCCCCTTGCGATCAAAGCCTGCTCAGATTTTCAAAGAGCAAAAAACATCAGTAAGTTTCTTCGTCTATGATGATCGATTCCTTTAATTTGTCATCCCCACAATTCATTTCTCATTCGTACCATTATGCATCAATATATATGTTCCGTAAATTTTAATTTCATATTTTTATTAGCGGTGATGATGTACCAATTATCATTTCTAGAGTATTTTTTTTATACATCTTTTCACGTGAAGATGAACGATTGTCAATATTTATTATTTAATTTTTGTATATAACTAATTTTTTTCTCTATATTTTAAACAATACAAAAAAAAATCAAACGTATTATTAATTATATTTTAGACAAACTAAAAATTATAAATATTATTATACAACAACTATTACTTGTCGGCCAAATATTATATGTTTAGATTTTTTAAAAGTTTTACATATATGTCTTAAGACTAAGGGGAAGAACTAATTTTATAATAACGGCGCACTTTAGTGGAGTACACACGACAGAAGTACGAACGAAAAAAAACGATTGGTGTTCGTTTCTTCATTCCTTGGAGGAGTAGCAACAACGCCAAAGTCTGAGCGCGTGTAATGACTTCAAACGCCTAACCGATCAATTTTTGTACGTCACGCTCAGAGTAGTAAAATCCTTACGCTCACCTCATGATTCATTCGGTTACTTTCTCTTTTCTCCCAGAGGGGTGGCATATATACACCGCACACGTGGTTAGGTTGGGGCCCACCTTTGACGGGACTAGGTAATGGTTGACCTTGACGACCAAGAAGGCAAAAACTTAATTTCAGACTTTTTCCAAATAAAAAATAAAATATAACACCTCTCCTTGCCTACGGATGACACGTGTGCTGAGAAGTTAACTGACAGGTTGACCGGAGAAAGATGGGAGAAGTAGGGGGGCCTCGCGGCCGCCCTGCATGAAACGAACGACCGACCGAAACCTGAAAAAAGAGGTTTCTAACAACGTGTCATGGCGGCGAGTTGTTTCTTGACAACCCTTCACGTGCGTTACGTTGTTCACTTGACGTCAGAAAGGGGAGTAAGAGAAATTTTTTACATCCCGATTAAAGAATGAAGAAATGAAATATTTTGATAATTCTTGTTACTTTTTGGATCATTACGTAGATGTAAACTATCTACAACGTACCTGTAAAATTTTCAATTTAAAACCACAATATCTGATATTCCGTTTGATTTTTATGGCATTAATTTTAAAGTTAATAATTTTTTTTAAAAAATTTAAAATATACTCAAAAAGATTATGATCGTAATAATTACTAATACCAATTTACGTGATTTAAAATTTATATAAATATTTTTTAAATAATTAATTTGTTCACTAAAATCAAAATATATTGATAAAACTAACGACATTTTTAATTAATTAATACCACCTTGTCTGAGAAACCAAAGCACCCACCAAACCAAGTGGTTTAATTCAATATCATGCGGTCACTACTACTGCATTTGTTAATCAGTTAACCAACTTCTGTTAGTTAATACTAAATGAATCATATGTTTCAGTATACATACATTTAGTAGTTTATGTATATCCAGAGTAATTAATACTCTAGACTTGGGACTCTTTAAAGTATGTATGTATTGCGTATCCTCGTTGTGATGACTGAACGACACGGAAAATCTGTCTTATTGCACTTTTTTTAATTTCTCTGTCCATTAAAAAGCAAGATATTATATTATGACTTGTCCATGTTTCTCCATGTTCACATAGGAGTAATATATTAGAAACACTATTTTTATATATATTTTTAACATTTTTATAAAAAAAAATTAATATGAAAGTGAATCTTAGCTACTTTATACTTATATGAGAAAAAATTATATAGATTAAAATATCAAAAACATATGTGGAAACATCAGTTCCTAATATATTATATACTCATTTCCATTATATAAACTATTTGAGACATAATCACACATATTAAGAAATTAATCTCATTAATTCTAATGTTAATGATTAATGTTAGTTTAAAATTATCACCCGTGTATTAATTAATTACTTTTTTGTCTCCCTCAATTACTCTTTTTAAGAACAAAATAAAAAATGATTAATTTTTTATTTTAATATACGTAAAACATTTTATATTATATAAAAAAAATCTTTCTAAAATAACTTTTATAATAAAAAGGAGGGAGAATTACATTTGTGTTCCATCAGTCAAAATCAAGAACTACACTGCTTTTCTTAGGTAATAATTAGTGAATGGCATATAACACTCGTGTGTTATTTTTTTAACTGTCTTTTCTTAAAAAATAAGTTCACTCTTTTTACCTGTCATTTATACATTCAAATGAAGAATTAGTTGCTTATAATTTATATTATTATCCCTAATTTTATATACGAAAGTAATGTTTTTTGATTTCTTGTGATCACTTGCAGCTTCTTGAGTGTTTTGGCTACATGCTCCGAACGTCTTAATTAGTTGATGAATCTGTGGGTGGCCACTGACCACTAAGTACAATTAATTAATTAAAGATTGCATATATAGCCCAGTTTTAACTGATTGCTATGCTTGTAGAAGAAAGCTAAGCCCATGGTTATTATTATCTCATTTTTATTAAATATGACGTTAATTTAGAAGTTTTTTATTTATTTTATAATATAAGATGTTTTACATATATTTAGGAGAAATAATTTAATTTTTTCTTGTTTTGCCACCAAAACATTTTATCAAGATACATAGATTAATTGAGGAAGAGAGGAGGAGGAGCAATTAATTAGTACATTGGTAGTAATAAAATTTAAAATCAACATTAAGTACTTAATATTAATATTAATGAGATTTCTTAATATGTGTGATTATATATGTATTAAACATTATATATAATAAAAAAGAGAGAGTAAATGCCGAGAAATCTTTTTCAAGATTGAGTAGTAGTTGTAAAAGTAGAGACGAGTTCCATTTGATGTTTCCGATTAGGTTTTGGGAAACTATATATAAACTCTTCCATATAAATTTAAGCTTAGAGCAAAAAAAATAAAAAAAAATCACTTAAAATATACAAATTCTTCGAATTGAGAGGTAGTTTTTTGTTAAATTTGTACGAAAGGTAGAGCAAATGTTGGGTTAGTAATTAAGATATCATTTTCTTTCTTTTGGCTTTGTAAGCATATAAGCATCTGATTTTTATTTCTAACTCATGGCATGCAGGTACTTTTATCATAGGAACCCCTGCGTTAATCTTGAGGACACTAATTTTTCTTGAATTGGGTGTTTTTTTAATTAAAAAAATAATTTTTTTATTAACTCCTTAACAATTGACATGAAGAAAAACTTGCATTACTGTTTCAAAACTACGTTGTGTTCGTCCTAATTTTGTTTCCATGGACGCTGGAACCAAATTTGTAAAAATTTTAAATGAATGATGCTAATGAATACTGTATAATATAATATCCACACCCTGAATGATTGTTTTAATTGCTACACATTACCCAGATTTATCATATTAATTGATTTACTAATAGTTTTCATTACATGCATCTCAATTTTTGTCCATGCATAATTTAATTGCATTTTGAAGAACTGCAAAATTTTACAGGGGAATTAAGTTATATTATAGAGCTTAATTTGTGATCTCAATATTTCCTATTATATCTTTGTTCTCAAAGTATCCTTTTTACTTTTCTCATGTCCCATCCAATTCTCAAACATGCAAATATATAGCATTCATTCATAGTAACCGATTGTTGAAAATATTATTATAGTAATTATATGCAGGGATCAATTTAGATGAACACCCGTGTATGTGTGTATATAATAGTTTCTTGATAGCATATCTATATTATGCGCACAAAGTTTCTTATCGGTTTTCCTTGTAGTAGTGAGTTCGCGTGTGGAGAGAGGGATAGATCCTAAATTCTTCTAATAAAAAAGTTTGAGAGATGTTTGAATAAATAAAAAAAGTCACAATCAGGTTAGCTACTTTCTTAGAGCCAATGCATTATAATCATGCATGTCGGTGTTGGGCTGATAGAAACCCCAATTTGGACAAAAAATCTCAAGTTAGCCATGCAATGTTGAGTCATCGAATCCGACTTATATTCTATTATATTTGTTCCCTTATCTACTTGTACGTATTACATCAATCCTTTCTTCACTTTTTCTTAATTTGTTTTTTCAGTAGTCATATTAAAAAATCAAGCATTGTTTTGAAATTGACCTCTTCTTTTTCCTGATAATTGAAGACGCAGGCGACAATTTTGATACATAAACTACTTACTATTTTAAGCCTTGAAATAGCTAGGCGCTTTTTCAGAATTATATATTTATTTTTCACACAGTTTCTTTAGACTAAAGTACCCTTGGAATATTTATTTCATCTCACGATTATTACCTTCCACCAACTTTTCCACCGGCTTAATTGTATATTATTATTGACTTCATTATATTATTAGTTTGTTATTGGGTTCTAGTGTTCTAAGGATACGTACACAACTATCCTTAAACATAATTATTTATTTATTTATATATATTTTTGCAAATGATAGCTTAACTACTAAGGTGAAAGGGCTTCATGTATAGACTTTCGTTGCTAGGTATGTTTTTGTTGTTGTCTATTAACTTCTTAATTGTAAAACAACTAGTCTATAAATTTTTTATTTTTGGTTATGGGTTATCGCCTTTGATTAAACCAATTTTAGGTTCTTACGCTATAATATATGATGATTAGAGGCATGAACAAGATAGTTACAAACGCAAAACCTGACAAAGAACGTACCAGCCTCCTCCAGCCCTTACTTTTTATTCGTCTTCAAAAATACTAGCTAGTAATAATATGTTTTTCCTTATTTCTACCGATCATACTTTGAGGAGTGATTTTAGGGGGACCAATTTTTGGGATAGGAAGTTATGACCGGTCTAATTTTTATTTTTATTATTATTTTTTCTTTTGACTTTTAAAATATTTAAAATATTTATCCGATAATTTTTTTTTTTTACATAATTTAATGATTTAAGTGTAATTTAGATACATATAAATAATAATGTTATACATTTGAATACATGTAAATAACAGTATTGTACAGACTGTACAACACTGTTATTTACATGCATCCAAATTGCATATAAATAATTGAATTTTGTATAAAAAAAATTGCCATAATAAATATTATAAATATTTTAGGAGTCAAAAAAAAATTGGACCGGTCCCAAAAATCTGTCCCCTAGACTTTTTGTACTTTGAGAAATTTATTTGAACTAGTAATTAAAAATAAAACCCTAGATCATGTACGTATATGGTTGGGCTTTATGGTGACGGAGAGATTACTAGCTTGACCTTTCAAACTTATAAATTATTATTGTACTTTTATATTTTCTTCTTTAGTTTTTTGTGTCTTTTAGTATTTGTAGAGAAGCAGAAAGTCTCAGTAACTTTAGTAGTTCAAAAAAATTCTATTCCCAAAAAAAGAAATTAAAAAAAAATTGTCTTTTGCGACCCACTGCATTAAATCTAACGTTAGAGCCATGCATAAAGATGAAATAGTCAATTCATCATCTTGATTTTCCTTATATATATATATATATATGTACGTTGCATATAATCAATTAACTTCTGTAACTTCATTCTAAACAATTAACAGTAGAACTTATCTGCAAATTTTTATTTTTCTTAATTTCGTATTGCGTGTGTATATATATATTGATAGACGATGAAAGAAAATTTCCCAAAACTTTACGAGGTGATGGGATTTAAGAGATGGCTTACAAAGAAATTCCAGAACGCGGATTCCATCTCGAAAGTAAGACATGATCATAGGAGTAGTAGTAGTGTTGCCGATGAACACACTGCATCAACCACCATTGATTCCGATGTAATCTATGCTTCTTGGTTGGTGAGTTACGTTCTTCTAATTAAAACTTTATAATAAATACTATATATATACTCCTAATTATCTTTGTTATAATTTTAGAAAATTATTAATTGTTCCTTCCTTTTATAATTAGACAAATTGACTCTGTAAATATTTATTTATAATAATAGAGTGAACACCCATCCGCACTTGCCTCATTCAAAGAAATGATGAACATGGCAAGGGGGAAGCGCATCGTTGTTTTTCTGGATTACGATGGGACCCTCTCCCCTATTGTGAGCGACCCTGAGCGTGCCTTCATGTCAAATCCGGTAATTTATTAATTAAAAGAATTTCATTATTAATTCTTTCATTTCTATTACGTAAATTAAAAAAAAAATCATCATCATTCAAGCAATACACTATATTAATAGAGGTTTTTGAAATAATTAACATGCACCTTTCAAAAAAAATAAATAATTAACATGCAGATGCGTTCAGCAGTACGTGAAGTTTCTAGGCACTTTCCAACAGCTATAATAAGTGGCAGGAGCCGCAGCAAGGTAAGAAATAATTTAAGTACTTTTAATCTGCTTTATTATAATTCTCTGGATAAACACAATTTTCATCATCCATATAAAAAAGAATAGTCACAATTTTAAGGGGAACAGTCCTGATATACTAATATAATGGAGTATTTTATTTGTGTATGTACGTACCTAAATTAATTACTATATATATATATATATATATATATATATATATATATAGGTATATGAATTTGTAAAGTTGAATGAGGTGTATTATGCGGGAAGCCATGGGATGGATATCATGGGACCTCCACAAGTGAACTCCTATGATGGCAAGTACCAGACTAGAGCTCTGGATGAAAAGGTCAGTATACATACATACCAATTACCAAGCATTAATTCCATATATAATATCAATTAATTAAATTACTCGAGGCCTCTATCTCATAAAACAATTAATATAAATGGTTGATTTGATTCCAAATTAGAAGCTGGAAATTAATTAATATTAGAAAACTGAAAATAACTGGTCTGGAAATTAATTAACATTTAAACTTTTGTGCGGTTATATATGCGCTTTTGATCATCATGGAAAAAGTTGTATTCTAAGTTTTATTTAATTCTTTCATGATTGGATTTATTCCATAGAATAAATTGAACACATATTAGATGGAATTAATCTTGTAGGGTGAGGAGTTTATCATCTTCGAACCTGCTCAGGAGTTTCTGCCAGCAATTGAAAAGGTATACTAACCCTAGCTAGCTAGCTAGTTCGTCCTAGGTTTCCTTAGTTACTTTGAATTAATTTCTAATTTGAATCAATTGGACCGTTTGCACTGTCATCTGGATGGACAACAACATCTGCTTCAGTTTTCTCATTTCCTAAATGCAGTTAGCTAGAATTAATATATGGTTAATTAATTTTAACTTTTAATCCTGGTAAATTATACGGGTTTTAATTTTTTGCTGAGAAATACATAGACTATATCAATATTCATATTTCTCACATGGTGATATTGAATTCTTAATAATTTGTTTACAGATGTTAAACGAGCTGGAGGAGAAAACTCGTGAGATTGGAGGTGTTGTGATTGAGGATAATAGGTTCTGCATCTCTGTGCATTACCGCCATGTCCAAGAAGAGGTACATACCTGCATGCCTACATCTATATACATGCATGCGATTCATATGTAGTCTCGCAACATAAATACGCATGTATTTGTGTATTTTGCATGCATTCGATATAATACTTGGATCAGACTAGCTAGATCTAGCTACTCTCCCATCTATTGTCCCGTCCTTATGTATAATTTTTACTACTTTTTATAAGTTAAGTGTGGATAAGTAAATAATGAATAACTTGTGGCAGAAATACATAGGGAAGGGTGGGACAGTTGCATCATGTATATTTAATTTTTTTTGTATAATGACCGAAAAGTAATTATATAATGAGAACGTACTAATTAAGAAGTTTATGTAACTGTATGTTATACGCATGCAGGAATATGAGATTCTGGAAAAGCAAGTGGAGTCTGTGTTAAACAAGTATAGGGGGTTCCACCTGACAAGAGGTAAAAAGGTATTGGAAATAAGGCCATCAATAAAGTGGAACAAAGGCCACGCCCTCCAATATTTACTGGACACTCTAGGTTTTTCACACTCCAAGGATGTTCTCCCCCTCTATATTGGGGATGATCGAACTGATGAAGATGCTTTTAAGGTACCTATCTCTATACTCTAGATCTACTCACCAATATTATTATGCATGGTTCACAAATGAGAAATATTATCAATATATAACACATATACTTAAGTAATACGTACTACTAGCTTAATTACTAACACATATATAATTTGTAATGTTCATTTAATAAGCTTATAATTAATTAAATAATTAATCAAATGTTGAAGGTTTTACAAAGCAGAGGAGAAGGGTTTCCAGTAATCGTAACTTCGAAACCGAGGGAGACTGCGGCTTCCTACTCGTTGCGCGATCCATCAGAAGTTTTATCGTTCTTGATCCGTATGGCAAGATGGACATCAGCCCATTATCCTCATCGCTAATTAATTCATTCATCGGTTGTAACTCTAATTATTAAAGAAATAATATTTCTATGTGTTTTGATATTTTAACATGATTCTTTCTCACATGAACATAAAATATGTCATATTTTCATGTGAGATGAAATCATATAAAAATACACGTGAAAATAATTATTTTCAATTATTAATAGTACATGTTATGTACATACTAATATATATATAAAACCAGAAGTTCATATATATATATATATATATATGATGGACTTTTTTGAACTTTTTTACGCTTGTACAATGATTATTTGTAAAATGATGGGTCTCATAGGATAATTAAAATAAGAGCTTTGTTAAAATTGTGGGATCCACCATTTTTACATTGTGGATCTCACTATTTTTACATTGATTCATTGTACTTATCATTGTATGGATCATTATTCATAATAAAATTATTAAAATAATAGACTCACTATTTTATAAAAAATTATTATACAAGTCATTGCGTATAGTAAAATTGAACTTCTAAAAGAAAGAAATGATACTCCTATGTACGTGGAGTTATGTTATTCTTGCATCTTTTCTTTTTTATTATCTTTGCCGTCTTATATATAAAAGCTTTGTCCAAACATGCGCTAGCGTACTCTTTATTTCTTTGCATTTTCTTAAAAAATTGCGTTTAAGAATATTGGAGTTTGATAGTAACAAGTGTCACCCTTTAAGGTTTTTGTGGCACACACCGTGTTGTTCATTTAAAATAAATATTTAAATAAAAGTTCTAAAATATGGCTGAAATTTTTTTAGAGAGATTTTTAAGGTTGTAAAAATTATTATGGTTGTAAATATTTGAATAAAAGTTGTAAAAAATATGAGTCTCAACTGTTATGATCTTGATTGTTATGTCTCAAATACATATCACTAATTATTTGCAACCCAGAACCCGCAATAAGGTACACCGTAATTCATGATGACAATATTAGTATTTAAGACCCCAAAATTTGATATCCTAATTTATAATTAAAAAAAAAGGTCTGCAAGAAAATGGTAATTGTGATATAACAACGGTACCGCTGTTAGAGTTTATGCCCTAGAGGCTAATTATTTGATGTAATTGCTTAACATTTTTTGATATTATATTTGATTGAATAAATGGATTATTTTATTATGATTTCATTTACTGCGTTATATAAATGTTAACATAATAAAAGCCCTTAGAATAATGATACGAGTTATATAGTTTTAAGTATGTGACTTGAACATGAGATTATATAATTATAATTAGTATCATTACTCTTAAATGTCCCTAGTCGAGTATCATTGTTAATGGGACAACAATGATGCATTGAGACTAGTATGTGGATTGACTGATGGTCAATAAATATACGAGATATTTGAGTCAATGCATAGGTACATTTTAGAGAACAATGTACTGGACTGACCCACCATGAGAATTCTACATGGAGCATTATGCAAAGTGTCATAAGAAATTCTTATAGTGACAATGATGTAATGATCCTCCGACCTGAAGTCATTATATTATTACACGAGAATTTGTGTACTTTGATATCATCAAATGTCACCTTTAATAGGGTGGACAATAAAGGTGATTATTGGGTACATCATGAATCGTGTGAGGAATATGAGTGATCTAGATAGAATTTAACCCTCCTATATATTAGGGGTGATATTCATAGGCCTCTTGATTGAGTAGGACTATGAAATGCATGGTCATGCTCAAATATTGATTTGTTTCATATAGTCTACTCATTGATCAAAAAAACTCAGATTAAATTATGAAAAGTATGACACATTCCATGCCTCGAGTTTAATCTAGAATATAAGGTTAAAAGGATTAAATTACATTGAAACATTGGTCACGAAAAGGTTGTATCAAATCACCGATCTTATTATTATTTGGGTAGCAGTGATGCATTACTAGATGCCGGTCACTGTTTATAATTTTATAATATGATTTTAAAATTATTGCCAACATAATAATAACCTATAGAGTCACACACTTAGAACGTAATTAAAAAGGAATTAATTTAAATTGTAAGTATTTTAAATATGTCAATATGATTGATAGTATTTAAAAATTACGAATTTAAATTAATAGGATAATTTGTATATATGTATATTAATTAAGTAAGACTTAATTAAAATATAATATATATAAATTCGGATTTTATTTTTCTATTTATTTTAGGTTTTAGTTAATTTCTATTAACTACTATATATATGATATATCAGTAGTCTAAAAGTCACGTAAGGAAAAACTAAAACCCTAGCCGCTTTAAGAAAGAGGCTAGAGAGAAAAATAATTGGGAAATCCTGATCTTGGTGGCTAGTACCGCGGTTCCTTTTGCTGCAGATCGTGGGACGATTCGCGGAGTGTTCGTGTGGATACCGTAGAGACGCAGTCGCTGGATTGCGTTGAAGATTCGAAACTGTTCCAGAATTCAATCGTCTCCTGTCCATCTCAGATAATCGGTAAAATAATCTAAACCTTTGATTAATCTGTTTTCGCTTGGATCCTGTCTTAGGGTTTCAAAAAAAAAATTTAAAATTCCGCTGCTTTCACTGTGTCGAAACCCTAACAACCGCAAACAAAAAAGATGGGCAATTGCACTTGCACGTATTGGACATTTACGTATGGTAATTCTTAATAATTGGCAACGATTTACCTACTTTTAACATGATCAATCCGAGAATGCATTTCCCCCCTCGGCGTAAAGGAACAGGTACAAGGAAAACGTAATATACCACCATGGTACATATACTATACACGAGACAAAAGCCCTAGCAAAATTAATGTTGGTCTCCACCCCCAATTAACGCAAGGAAAGCAGAGACCACCAGAGGTACAGATACTTGGATTTCAGGTAGGCGAAAGGGGTGTTTAAAGTTCTGGTGAAGTGATTCTTTACCATAATTAGTAGCTTTTTGATTCAGATATAAAGAGGAGGGAAGGAAAGCTGCATCGTTCAACTGGTAATTCTTCTGTGTTGTTAATCTGGCAAAATAGTCAAACGCCCCTGTTGCCATAAAGCAACACCAATTAAATAGTATTAGAGCTGACAACCAAAAAATGGCAAAGCTAATAACAGCAAAAATTATGGTCTTGAGATGAAGCACAGTTGGGCAGTGCACATCTTCATTAATTAATCAACCAAGTTAAGAGGCTGATGGTTACAATAAACCCACCCGTACAACAAATTCCAGTCAACTCAATAATTAAACCGCAGTAGAGGCTAATATGGAAGTCAGAATTTATGAGCAGACCCAAACAAAACTAACTGAGAAGACGAGAAAAACTACAACTACTAGAAAGATTATTTCTTACTCTATGGACCTCCAAAGTGTAAAAGAAGGCAGCATCTACTGTAACACTGAAAATGAAATGTTGGATTTCTCAGACCTAATGAATTATCAAACCTAAAAAAACAGAAAAGCAATTACCTTTGATGCATTGGTGAAGACGGTAAATCTGGTGAAGAATAGCCAGAATCTACTGGAATATTCGGCTGCTCCTTAGCATCTCTTGATGAACTTTCGCCAAGATGCACCAGTTCATTTATGTTAGAGAAATGCATAGGTCCAATAGAGCCAAACTTGAGCTGCTGCTCAGCTGAGGAGTCACAACCCATGTTTTGTTCACAAGGGTAAAACATAACAACGTAAGGAACTGTAGTGGCTGAAGGAGCAACTCCATTTGGATTCATTACTGGCAGAGGATACATGCCATATGCTACATAGCCATGACGAGAGGAGTTTGAAGAGCTGATCGGACAATTCTGGGAAAGGTTTGAATGCACCGTGTCAGGTCTAAATGAATACTGCAGCCCTTCAGATCGACTTTTGTTTGCAATACTTCGATCTATTCTTGTGTTTGGCCTCTCAACTTGGCTTCGACCTTGGCCACGACCAGTAAACTGTTGGTTCGAGTTGATATTCCATTTCAGGTCCCTATCGGCATTGTGATCCTTGCCATCATTGCTGTAGTCCCCTCTATTATTCCCAGCATTTGAAGATTGCTGATCCCTAAAAGAAAGCTTTTGCTGAAAATAGTAATAAAAAAGTGAATGCACATAAAGAAAAAGGCAGTATGAAACCTTTTATATTCAGAACCACATGTCAGGTGGTACTTGAAGTTAAAGTAGTAGCAGCAAAATAACAATCTCGCCAGTTTAAGCAATCTTTCCATTTGGAAAATGCAACAGACGTATACAAATCCCTGGTATTAGATCCAATTTAATTCAACAAAAAGGAAATCCAATTACTGACATGTATTACTCTCTTAAGAGTAATGGTTGTGGTGGCACTTGTACTGGCAACTATAGAAGAGATAAAACCATGGGTTTTCTAGGTAGACTGATAAACATGCCAGAGATAAAAATTACAGGTGGATGAGAAAAAGCATGCAAAAGTGACATTAACCCCCAGGCAAAACCAAGGGCAACTGTAACTCTGTAAGCAAGATTCAGCAGCAGCAAAGTTGGCTAGGAAAAGCACAAAGAAACAACCAAATTCACAAAGTTAGAAAAACATACAAGTTTAAGGCCAAAGTCTCGGCCATTTGAAGTGTGAATTCAGTTAATAAAGTAGAATCATCAAAAGTGAAACTCGTTGAGTACTATCTGACCTTAAAATGGAAAACAAACTATTGATATTAAGCTTTGAACACAAGGAAACATGCTACATCCAGCTGAAAAGTCAATTATGCTGGCACCGATAAGATACAAAATGCATTCATGGACAGAAAATTACAATTTTCTCCCAGATAGATTAGATTACCGGATTAGGAAGGTAAGTTCCAGTTCCACCATGATATCTAGGTATTTCATCACCTGAACTTTGATAAACACTTCCAGGTCTATTTGAACCAGGCTGGAGAGAGGAAACAGGAACTGCACCAGGACCATAACCCATAAGCTGAGTAAAAAGGTTGGCATTAGCAGAGAGAGGTCTTCCAGGACCATCCCATGACAAATGGCCTTGAATATACATTGGTGGTACAACAGCAGAGGAAGGGTAAAACATGTGCCCATGATTCCATGGACTCTGGCAAAAGCGTCCGTACTGCAGATTTTGCCAGTGGCTGGCGAAGTCACTGTTTAGGATATCAGATTTGTTCTCTCCAGAAGACTCCACTGAGGCATCCCCTTTCATATTAGATTGACTAGAACTTTGTGGATGCTCAAGGTTCTCGGTCAACCTTTGACCATATTGACTAATATGGGAGTTATTGAATTCCTCATCCCTGTCAAAGTGACTTCCAGACCCATCAGAGGATCCCATCTCAGTTGGGAAATTATAAAATGGAAGCATAGTTACAAAAGGTACAGGTGGGCCTGCGGGATAAAATGCAAAGGGCAATGCATCATTGTTATCATATGTTCTCTGCCTTGAATCAGAACATACAGGCACTGGAGCAACAGGAACCATTGAATGTGATCCACTCATCTCTGCTGGTTCATAACTAGGTATTTGATCGAACCGCATAAGTGAAGGAGCAACATTTCCAGGAACCATGTCAGCTTCAGATTCAATAGTTGACAGTGGGATCCACTCTCCTCTGTCGTCATCAGCCAGTGGAGAAACATAGTCAACGGAGTCGCTTTCGCGTTGCCACCCATGCTTATACACAGTAGAATGTTCTGCAGATGGAACAGGCTTCCTCTCCCCTTATCCCGTACTGACTTAGAACTCTTCATAGACAATCCGTCACATGAACCTTCAGAAGACGGTTTGGATCTAGAGGAAGTGGCATTTGCAGCTGGCATGGACCCTTGATAGGGTGAGTAAACCTCACTTCGTCTTGTATTTTGATGCCGATGATTGTCACCATAATTTTCCCTTACGCTTCTGTCTTCTTTTCTTGACCCATGACCTTTCATTAAATAATTTTCAGGGGTTGGCAGGTGAGTTGCAGAGATAACAGTGGACCCTCCAGAAGAGAGTGGCCTTTTCTCTTCCAGCTGCTGCGCCTGGAAATTCTCATCGTCGGGATCAAATCTTTGGAGAGAATATGCATTCTGCTTGGACCAAGGAACGTGATCTCTATCATTGTGAAGGGTTTCCTTGAATATCAAACAATCTTCGATTGGTTCAAAAATCTCCTCTTGATGATGGGAAGCCATTTCTAAACTTGAAGTAAATTGAGATACTGGCATAGATACTAAACCCTGAGAATAATGCGTTTGCGAGGCCCAAGGCATCTCAAATGAAGTAGTGCTATTTGGAACCATACCACCTGAATTTCTATTAGCATATCCCAGTGAAGCTAAAATTGAATGTGACAATGGAACAGGTAAATGAGCAGGAGCCAAGTTCAATGGGATCTGACCATGTCCACCGAGACCATGAACTCTCGAAGACGCCATCATGTTAACAACAGCTTGTTCTTGTTGATGCATCTGCATTGTCTCACCAACAAAGGTTTGGTCATCTTGCATGGCACTTAATCCAGATTTACTGTGATATCTATTTGAGGCACTGTCTGAATCAACAGCGGGCTTGATGCTCTGAAGGGATGAAATCTGTCTTGAAGATGGAATTTCTTCCCTTAAAGATCTTGCACTGTTACCATCTGAAGCTTCAAGGCCTAAGTTTCTCATGCTATAATCCAACCTTGTAATGGCAGCCTGCTCATTTATTGATTCTGATGCCCTTTTATGTCTGCCTTGATTTGAAATTTCACTATATTCTGTAAGCTCGGGACTTGAGTGTGTCCTTGCAAAGTGATACCTAGAATTCATTTTGTTCCCCAGGTAATCTGGTCTGTAATTTCTCCCCTTATCAATATGCACATTGAGGTTACTATTATAACCTGGTGGCATCTGATGGTTCTGATCAGAAGCCACGGAGCAAGTTAAGCTGGCAAATTTCTTCTGGCTCTGCGGACCAACCACATTATTAGTGGTCCTAGAATTACGTTTTAAGAGTTGATTGCCTTGCTGGGAAAGAAAACCATTAGCAGCATGAGAACCACGATTTTCCTCAATCTTAGATTCATGCCCAGTAGGTTTCTCTTTAACTTTCTTGGTGCTTGAAGAATTTCTAAGATTATCAAACCCATTGACATGATTCACATTAAGACACCGTAGTCCATAAGGATCAGAATTCAATGCATCAGGGCGATGGCCTTTACCATGTCTATCCCATGTGTTCAGGAAAAAACGATCAACTTCTGCATTGATATTCTTTTTGGGGCAGTCAAGTAATCTGGCTAGTCTTTGGGCCCCAAAAGCAAAGGCACCACGAATTCTAAAGAAATTACCTGCCAAAAACAAGAACATAAGGTTTTGACAACATAGAGCAACAGATATAAGTACATTTGAGTGACTAAAAGCTAACTCATGGAAAAAGAATATATGATTCAAATCAGGTGGCAGAAAATACATTCAAGCTCAGCTAAACAAAACTTGACGCTTCTACAGCCTCAAACCAACCTCCAGCTCGCGTAAACTACTTATAATTATACAGGATCAACTAACTCAACCTCAACTTGTTAGCTCATGCATAATCAAGTTAACAGAATCCTTATCGAACATTCGCTATTAAAGGCATACATATAAACTGACTTCCATGAGCAACAGCCACTCAGAATTCAAAATTTTAGGCAGAAAGGCAAAAACTAATAGAAGATATTACCGGGTAGACCACATTGATCATCTGAGATTCTCGAAACTGTGTATAGAAACCTAACAAGAAGATTTTTTGATAGCGAATATTTGATAGAGAGAGAACAGTGCGCCCTATGTGGGGATTTCACAGGTATAGTTATCGATGGTTTATGAAGGTGGATTTGCTTGTACAGAATGAAAAGGCAAACTTTTTTGAGAAACATCAGGAAGCAGACTTTCGCTCTTGCAGTATAACTCATATGAAGGGAAAGAAATAACGGGATTACTCAAACAGCTAAAATCACCAACTCCAACCAGAACGTTGAAAATTTAATGCAAATGGAAGCCTTGTCTCAAAAGGGGTTCATACATAATGTCATAAATTAACAATAATAATACTAATATATATACATAATAATAGTAATATAGAATAATTTGATCTTGAGTGTTCAATATAAATACCTTTACTCACACTACGCCCAAGGTTATTGTTTGTACGCAACGGATCGATAACATTAAAATGTTTAGAAATGAAGGGTAGCTCGTTATTTTCTTGACCGCCAGGAAAAACAGAGTATACAGTGCTACAAGCATGGAGAAATACTTTGCTGAGTAATAACTCTCCGCCATCCTTTCGAGGAGGGTCAGCTGTAAGATATTTACAAAAGAAGAATCAGAGGTAACTGGTGCAAAATGTTCTTTTACATAGAATGTCATATCAGGAATTTATGTAATGAATAGTATATTATGATTCCATCATTACCTGTTACATTAGGAAGTGAACTAATGGGTACTGGACCCCAGAGACTCACACAAAAGTTTTCCCAGTCAAATTTCCCGAAGAACTCCAGAAAACGGTAAAGTACCTACAAATTCATGTCAAGTAAAATTCTTTATTAGAAAGGTAAACACAGATACAAATTTAATTTATAAGAACTGTAAGAGATAACTACATTCACCTCAAGAGGTCCTGTAAAGTCATTGTTGAAAACATGAAATATGTACAGAACCAAGGTTTCCAAAGCATAAGTTGAAATGAGTCCATGATGAGCGCCCAGTATACGACTCTCATAATAACACCAAGCTTTGATCAATATGACACTGCGCTTGAATAGATGATTTTGGTTTATCAAACTGTCAACCTTAAAAAGTGAGAATTGTCTGTTAGTGAAAACCAACAGCAGAAACAGAGAGAGAGAGAGAGCATACAATCCAAATCCGCAAAGTAATCTTGAACCCATGTTTCTAGGTTTAGCTTACCTCCTCAAGGAAGCAGAGTGTACACAAACCGCCGATCTGGTTAAAGGATATGTCCAAAACAATATTTTCTACAAGGCACTTTATAATCTTAACCTGCAAATCAAAAACAGCAGCAAAGTATATTTCACTGAGAATGATAATTGATATGCCAACAAATGTTTATGCTTCATGACATTTGACTTTTTAGAGGAAAATGATTATGTAGAGCTCATAACAGAAATGCATCTCCCAAAAACCATTGGTCATTCTTAGATTATTTTGTTACAGTTATATGCATAATTACAATCAAATCTTTAGAGGAAAAAGATTATGTAGAGCTTCTCATAACATAAGTACATAAGCATCCCAAAATCAATAGTCATTTTCAGATTACGTCATTACAGTTAAATACACTTAAAAGTTAGCTAAAGAAGGATTAACAGTTTAACAACATCAAATAAAGATAGAATTACAGCACAATGTAAGAAGCTTTCTCTTTTATCTTGTTGAGGATACTAAGAAATCCAACCACTAAGTGGAAGCAAATGGAAATTGGATTTTTTTTACAGGTTTAGATTATATCATCCACTGGTACAAAAGCAGACTGAATTATATGTAAAACCCAAACTTTGTTATACACGATATTGTTACCCATTTACCCCTTTATTCACAAAACATTTCGAAAACTTCCCTCCTTCAATTTCTTCATATTATTTATTCGGAGTATTAACAAATTTCTTAGTAATTTAATATTTTCACCAACATTTAATCACAAAAGTATCAACATTGTTCGCCAATATGCAGTTTACATTATATGATCCAGTGTATAGTACCAGATTCTTTAGTAATTTACTAATTTCCCTCGCTATTTGCCAGCCACAACAATTATCTTTTAAAAGGAAAAAAAATAACTTAAAGAGAATGTTACCTATTGCAAATTACATGGAGACCAATCCTCAAGAAACAAAAATCCATACATACTGCCTAGCACCTACAGTTTTCATGAACTAGCAGCAGCTTGGCAAAACCAACTAATTCATGTTTCACAAAATCTTGGCAAATCAGAAGTAGCCAAATGAGAGTACTAGTTATTCCAAACAAATATTTCAATGAAGAAAAATATAGACACAAGCAAACTTCAGTTAACAGTTTCATAGCCAATGCAAAACCAAAAGGTTTGGACTTGGAGTCTCCATATTTTAATAACTGATAATTAACTAAATAGCCAATTTTCATACACAAACTAAGGACATCAGTTACAACTAAGTTTAAGTAATTGAAATATTCACTAAGCTAATCCTATTTAATTTTCCACCCAAAAAAATCCACTAAACTTGTAGGGCACAAATCCCAGAGCACCCATTTTATGTAATAGTACCAAATGTTATACTGTATCCAGCCTAAACATTCAAGCATTAACACTATGATTGTTGTTAATATCGAGGTATTAGCAGTTGTATTCCAACCCCACAACCCTGCAGTCGTCCAAAATAGAAAAATCAGAAAATAGAAAGTGAAGGAAATGATAGATTCCATGGCTGCCAAAGCAATTAATATGCAGGAAGCAAAAAAGAAAATTGCTGGATACCAAAGATTATTATACAGGGAGTGAAAGCATGTGGAAAATGACCACAAAAAGAGTTTCATTTTGACTTTTTGAAGTCAATTTGAGAAATCCTAAAATAAACAATTGATATGGATTCATTTGAGTTTAGTCAATAAAATTGTTAATATTGTAAACTATTTGAAAAGTACAACTAATTACAACATTTGTTCTTTTAAAACTTAAACAAATTCACATTAACTTGAACTTTTGGATTTCACAAATTGTCTTCTTAAAGTCAAAATGGGACTCTTAGTGAAAAATGATGCCTTGATAAGATAATTACCAAGACCATGGAAAGTACTTGATTAAAAAGCATAAATTATCAACAAGCTATGAAATAATGTTGGGAGTTGAAATAATGTCAATATTCAAGCTGAAAATAGTTGATCACTAAATCATAGAAAAACTGGAATTTTCACACATCAACGAGCACAGGTTTCTTGATTTGACCAACCTCTGCCTGTATGTACTGAACCTCTTTCACATGGAATTCAGCATTTTCACTCTTTTCTTCGTTCTCAAGCATATCTCGAACATCACTAGCCCAGGTATCCTTTAGATTTTGATTTTTACTGAATGCAGTTAAATCAATGTCTCCATCAGGTAAGTAAGTCTTGAGGGGAACCGACCCAAAGGTAAATACCTGTAATCAAGAAAAAATTAAAATTAAAATAAAAGATAATCAACACTTCAAAGCCACGGTGAGAAACAAGTTGTAGTCGTTTTAATTTATTTTTTGCTGCAACAAAGTAGAACAGCAGAGAATATGCATGATAAAGGATATATTCATCTTAGTAATATCATCCTCAATTAGGATCACTTTCCCTTTTGAGAAATTACCAAAAGCAACAATTCAAAAAGAACAAATATATAAGTACTAACAAATGGCCAAACTTACATTTGCATTAAGAAAACTGATCTTCAAGATATATTCAGTATAAATGTCTATAGCTGTATGCACCTATTTATTTATTTATTTGATAGGTAATTTGGCCCCAAGTATGGGGATTCGAACCAGTGACCTTGAACAGTATACACCTTCTATATGCTTGCTCAGGAGTTTTTATTTTATACATATCCTTTCCTACTGAACCTTAACAGTGAACCCACTAGTTAATTTTCCTTCAAACCCAAGAAGAAAGCTCTCTTTTGCCCTATTTGAAGGAAAATTAATCACCACAAATTATCAATAGAGTCTGCAGCAAAGCAACATAATCAAAGTGTTTCATTGTTCCATAATTTTGGTCATCCATATAATTTTCCACACTCTGTAATTTCTACAGCAGATCCTAAATTATCATAGCAGAAAGTAAAACAAAGAATAGGACAATATCTATTGATTACTACTCTGTGGGCATCTTTATTACACTTGGCACATATTTAAGAAAGAAGTGTACTTGACCAGGTTTATTTTATTTCTCATTATACCTTCAATAGTGCATTGCTATATGGAATTGGATCTGCAAAGTACTTTTCAAACATAAGATTAATACAATGGAATTAAACACTAATGCATTGATGTGTCACTTAATTTGACATTTTAAAATTGAAAGGAGGCCACTAAAATTGAGAAGAAGCGACTGTGAAGTAAACAGCCATTATAGACTCAAACAAGATACCTTATTTTACATTACTACAGGATCAACATGCCTTAGCAATCAATCTGTTATTCTGTTCTTACCACAACAACTGACAAGTGATTGTGACATGCACAAAAATGTCAAAGTCTACTGCTAAGCAAGAGAGAAAGCAAACAAAAATGAAAATTTCCACCTGACAAGAGAAGCACTTTGCAATGAGCTGCTGCACATAATCTGCCACTGCATTTCTTCGGTCCTCGGAGGGTTGGTTAGGCTGAATGCGAGCAATCAGCTCAGCAATCCTCTCTTCAGCCATTGACCATCTCTCCTTGTCAAGCATTTGGGTCACAGAGGCTGCTTCATCCGGTAAAAGACCATTAGGATAAAAGCCATCTGGCTGAGACCAACCCTCATGACTACCCATGCAAATGTCCCCTGTTCTTCGATTGCTATTTAATACCAACTTCCTATCTTCTTTCCAGAACGAAACATCAAAGAAAAGCAGAAAACAGTAATATGAGCAATTTATTGCATGAGAATTAGAGTGAAGTGAATAAAACAAAATCCGGAAAGAGCAAGGCAAGGGAAAGTCCTCTTAATCATCACAAGTATAATTACATAATATTATTTCAATATTTCTATACCTTTCACTATCTCTCATTCTTTCCAAGCTCCTTAGTAGCACATGTAATGGCATTTTATTAGTTTTCTGGAGAATGGAGTCAGACCAAATATTTAATTACAAACAGTTAAATGTTGAATGTATCTGTTCTCTGAGTTAAAAATTAAACTAATAATAATAATAATTATTATTATTAAAAAAAAAAAAAGCTATCCATTACTATCCTACAACTTCTCATTAAGCAAACAGCTAATAAGGCAAACCTTCAACAAATCTATCATCAGTACATTGCCAACACTTCACATTGCTTTTATCGAAGTACTATCAAATAGAGAACTTGCATAATTATATTCAGAATATTAAAAATAACAAATAAAACAAAATCCCAAAAATTCGATAACCAATCCAACTCAGACACATTGAAACCCTAAGCGAAAAAGCTTTCAGCAAAAATAAAAAATATTACAATCCAAGATACCTTACTACTCCTTGAAAAATCGAATTTGATCAACACATGACCTTGAAATTTTTTGGAGAGCTCGGGATTCCTAATTAACAAACCGAGTTCATGTGATTTTGACGCACAGATGAAGAATTTTTTGAAATGTCCGATAACAAATAGGATAATTATAAAATTTTGTGCGAGTAATTGCCAGTGAAATATTATAGATGAATACAGAGAGATAAAAGCGAGAAACTTGAACGAAAGGGTTTGCTGCGGTCAAGTGTGTTTGGTTTCAGTGTTACTGTGTTAGCCAAAAAGCCCAAACGGAGGGGAAGGCTCGTTAAATGTGTGCATATAAGTGCTTAACCACAGGGATAATAATTCTAGTTAAGTCAGAATTACTACTGCGAATCAAACTTAAATATAATTCTTTAAATATTTTTTTTTAACATTTAATTCTAAAATTAAACCATATTACTGAACAATATGTGAAATTCAAGACTTAATACTTTAATATATATATATATATATATATATATATATATATATATATATATATATATAAGAATGATTCGTAATAAATCATTGTTATTAATAATATTCTAATAAATATATTTTATGCTCTTCATAAATAAATTTAATCACCAACTCTTTCATGACTCAATAGTAAAATAACTACTTATAAAATTTTGAGTGCATGAGATTTTAGAATTCAATCTTAACAAAATTAAGATTATTAAAATTCTGCTTAAATTACTAAATAAAAAAATTAACCGTCCAAAATAAAAACATTTTTTCCCCTCTAGCTTGTCACTCCTTCTGGCTTGGGTGTTGGATTACCGATAAAAGTTGTCAACGGCCAACGGTTGTTGATATATGCCGTCAAAAAAAGTAGTAGTTGATTTATTTTTAGCGGCAGAAACACCGAATTAATTATTTTTCAACTTGCAGATTAAATATGCTGACCCAATAAACAAATAAATATTTTTTTTGTATTAAAAATTAAATAATTATATTGAAGTGTATTTTATGTAAATTTAATATACAATAAAAGTTAAATAGTAAAAACTAATCGTCACTTCTAGATATCTGAGTTGGGCCCAACAGGATGGGTATGTTAAGCCTAGCCTATTAAACCATTTTTGCTTTGTTTTAACTTTTTGGTTCACTTCCATAGGTTTAGGTTTCCCGCCAAGGGCATGAATAACCACTAGCTGGTAATTCTTAAAAGGGCTTCTCACCAAGATCCGCCTTACCACTTGGCCCGCAATTGAGGGCCCATCTCAGCTTGATTTTTATTTGTAAGAGTAATCTTTAGGACAAACAGCCGACTTGTTAAGGTCTTTCTGCATAAGATTTTTTTTAAGGTTGGGCGTGGACCTTATGAAGGATCGCCTGTCTATTGTCTAGTTGATGAGAAATTGCTCGGTGGTCCAGGAGTACCGTTACGTAATATCACAGGTCATTAATATGTTGTTATTTTAGTATGTATAGTGGGTCTTTTCACTATACATATGAAAATAAGCATGTGAGTGATTCTGGGGCACCCCGTGACTATACCCTAATACCATAGAATATTTTTTCTTAGTTGAGTTAACTTATTTTATAATTACAAACATTAACAACATGATTTGAAATAAAAATAACCGCACACCCAAGTAGCACCACGGCCATCTAATAAAAATCAACCAAGATGATGATAAACAATACTTGTCATCTGATTATATTCAATAGATACTGCACTTTCAATTTTTTTTATAGCTGAATATTTAAATATTACGGTTCTTGCAACTTTCAAATTGTTTAGGCTCAATTCTATGTATGGATAAGAGTGCCAGCAAAAGGGGAGATGAAAAGAAAACTTCCAAATACCTTTATGCTCTGAAGCGAGGAATAATCCACAAGCTTTTAGCCTAAACAAAAGATAAGAGAATTATATATATTTTGTCCTACTATTATCCAAGTCAAGATTGGTAAATATACAAGAAGTTACTGAACAATCGTGTTTTTGGGCCTCTAGTGTTTGTAGGTGATGATTTTTCAGAAAAGGCGGGTTTTTTTTTGGACTAGTGGGTCAAATTAAATCAAATTCATAATTTGATTTATTTGAAATATTGTTCCAATGGATCAAATTATCACAGATCAATGAATAAATGAGATGAAACTTTTGATCCAATAAATTGTATTAGAGCAAATCAAATCGGGGTCCAGATTTAGCTCTCTCTCTCTCTCTCTCACACACACATATATATAGGGGCGGTCCACGACAAATATATGTTATGGATAAAAATTAGACAAATAGCATCTAAATCACACATTTTTAGAAGCAACAGATAAGATCCATAAATGAGAAATTACCATCCGTTAGTCAGTCTAGCAGATATATTAATCAAATTTTCTGGACCGATTTGTCCCTTAAAGCAAAAACGACATCGTAGCAAAACATTCAAGTAAAAAGTGTTTCACCTCCGCTAGAATGACTAGCAGATGAATAATAGGATGTTTTGTTTCTGGCATGAACAAATTGTGTAAATTATAGGACACACAAACACAGCGACGCTGTAACAATTAACAAGAAAGTAGTGTTTAAAATGTTCATACGTAGACAGTGACTTTTCTATATCTTGCCTGGCATAGTGCATCATGCATGTTCTGTTTCTCTAGTTGCGTAAGCTCAGCCACATTGAACCAGTGTACATTAGGTTTGGCAAGGTACTTGTACAAAAA
This sequence comes from Hedera helix, assembly GCA_947179155.2. Classification (NCBI taxonomy): domain Eukaryota; kingdom Viridiplantae; phylum Streptophyta; class Magnoliopsida; order Apiales; family Araliaceae; genus Hedera; species Hedera helix. The sequence continues at coordinate 58,391,121 of OX359265.1, read as the reverse complement.
TGAGACACTGATGTGAAGAGAATCATTTAGGAAACATGAATCAGGAATTATGCTTCTTAAGAAACATTTAGGCTTTTGAAACTCTCTGCAAGTGCTCTCCACTTGTCCGATCGCAGTTGCCACCTTGTAATGGAAATCATGGCTAGATTTTACCATTGTGTCTAAAGTATTGGCTCCTCATAATCCCAAAAAACCTCTAATCCTTGTCGAAACAGTTCGCAAAGTACATATCAACGTAACTGTTCTTGTCTTCCCAGATCCCTTAAATTGACCATTCCTCTCGCGAGTAACAGAAGAAGAGAAATTGGTTGATTGAACCAAAGCCCTTGCAATAAGTGCCACCAAGTAATCTGTATATGGCCCCATAATACCAGTTACATAACAATAACATGGGCATGAAATTTGCAAGAAGCAAATAGCATTCTCAACACTTATTAGTAAGAACCCAGTTCGCACATCTAAACTATAAAGACAACTGAAATATAGTTAAGTTGAAAGGTTTCTAGAAAGCAGAAAAGCATGATAGTTTAACAAGAATACAATATTAAATTCCCACTTAGTCCGCTAATTGTTCTAATGGACGACGGCGTTCGGTAATAAGCAATTCGACGTGGTCCAAGGGGAGGGGCAATTTTTGTCCGAAAAAATTGTTTAATTTATCCGTTAGAACAAGTAGCGTACAGTGAAATCCCAAATTTAATCTCCACTGTTGGTTATTAGATTGTATGTACTAGATGGTGTTTGCCCAATTTTTGTCCACAACAAGTAGTTGCTATAGATCGCCCTATATATATATATATATATATATATATATATACACACACAACTGTATAGTACATAGTCGACTGTGACGACGAGTTTTTTGGGCTACGGTAACGGTTCAACTGTAGTCATAGACCATAAATAACTATGACGACGGTTCAACCATAGCCGTAGTCCAAAAAAATCGTCGTCATAGTCGACTACACAGCTATGTATATACATTTTTTTCATATATATATATATATCCTCCAAAAGTACATTAGTACGTACTCTGTATTAAAATTTTCCTTTTTATTATGTTTTAAGATATAATTTTATTTTAATATTATTATATTTTTAATAATAGTTGATAATGTCAGAGTAATATATATTTACTTTAACAATCATTTTTTTAATTTGTCATTAGATTGTTAATAACATTTATAATATCACTCTTAACTAATACTAAAGATACATTTAAAAATATAAAATTATTCTTAAATGTCATTTCTAGAATTTGATCTATAATTTTGAAATCAAGGGAGTAATTTTTATACTTTCTTAAACTATGAACTACACCTACATACGTTTTTTTATGAGTAATTAGTTTTTATATAATGATTTTTTTTTTACTTCACTTATATATTTATACTTTTTCTATTCCACATAAAAAAAATTATTTGTAAAAGAAAATAGTATAAAATGATACAAGATTTTTTAATTTATTAACATAATTTAATTATTTTTTTAACCACTACTAAAATAACAATTTATTAATTAAGAGGAAAAGATAAAACAAAAATTTATTCTTAATGTTTATATTTATATATAAAACCCTTTTTTAAGACGGAAGGAGAATTTTTGGGGACAACTTCCCTCCATAGTCCATTCCATAAAGATTGGTTTAATTTAATTTTTTTTTATTAAATTAATTAATTTTAAAATTGATAATTAAATAAATTTATTTAAATTTATAAAAGTTAAATGTTATAGTAAATTAATATAAAATCTTATGAATATACTTTATTTATTTATATTTTAAAAAATTTAAAAAATTAATTTTAAAATTAATTAATTTAATTTTAAAATTTAAATTAAATTAATTTTTATGGGACGGTAAAAAGTAGATATTTTTTTATGAGACTAAAATTATGATTAAGAATCAGGTCAATATTTACTTAACAAAGAAAAGACAAAAAAAACTCAAACAGTGGGGCTGAATTGTAATAAAATAATACTACAAGATAATACGCCATAAAAGATTGGAGAATTAAATATTCATAACATAGCTGTAGATGCATATATTTATTAATATGCACACAGATATGATACTGAAGACGATGCTTTGAAAGATTTTATTTTAAGTTGCTGTTAGCTATGGCGGTGGATTGGTGTCACTGAGTTGAACGAGTGGAGAGAAAGAGTTTGGTTTTCTTAATCGCCAAGCTCGGTGTTGATGATTTAGGAGAGAGAAAGTTAAACGGAGCGAAGATGAACGGATTAGGAGAAGTGGAGAGAGAGTACATTCGAAGGCACCACAAGCACGAGCCTGCTGAGAATCAATGCAGTTCCGCCCTCAACAAGCACATCAAAGCCTCTGTTCATCTCGTAATACCTTCTCTCTTGATAAATATATATTGATGCATATCACAAAGTGGTGTATTCGTGTACTTGCGTATGTATTTAGATCGATTCATTGATAAATTGATTTGGTTGAGATTTAGTTTTGTTTGGTGAAAATTATTCAAGATCTTTAATGGGATTTCTGAATTTTGGATGATTTTATATGCTCTGATGTGTAAAGCTGTTTGGCCTGTTTTTCATTTTGAAGTTGAGCAACTGGACCATTTCATTTTCTTTTCCTGGGTTAACTAGTTGGTTTGGGCCGTTTGGCTGCAGCGGCTTTGGAAGATATCTTATCCTAACTTTTCCTTGTTTGTATTAGAACGTGAAAGAGTTGGTTTCTTGTGCCTTTAAACATTACTTGTGAATGTTATCTCCTCAGGTATTCATGGACAAAACAATCTCGTGTGAAAAGTGAAAACTAGTACTTGAATGTCATGTTTGTTTAGTTTCTTGTTTTAGGAAATTTTTTTCTTCTAAAAAATCGTTTCCGATTTCTTATACTAGGTTTGGTCACTGGTGAGGATATTTGATCAACCTCAGAAGTACAAGCCCTTCGTTAGCAGGTGTGTTGTGCAGGGTAATCTTGAGATTGGAAGTCTTAGAGAAGTTGATGTTAAGTCGGGCCTTCCTGCCACTACCAGCACTGAAAGGTTGGAACTTCTTAATGATGACGAGCATATTCTTAGTGTCAGGATTGTAGGTGGTGATCACGGGCTCAGGGTATAGAAACTAAAACTTTCTAGTCTGCCCAACTGTTCTCTTTTAATTTTATTTTTCATACCTGAACATGATTTATTTAAATAATTTACATTTGCAAGTGACATCTATCTGATCCTCACTGGTGCTGCATTTCCTGTTAGGAGCCCAAGTACAAGGAAAACATGAACTTCTAGCATATATCCAAAGCGGGTTGCAGATTTGTTAGCTTCATTTTTCTTTAGTCTAAGCTATACATTCAGTGTACTTTTTGGATATGTTTTTTTGTGCTCTGCAATACAAGGATAGTCAAAGAGTTTCCCAATCTATGGTGAATCATCTCTAGATCATGTTTTATGTTTCATTATCTGGACTTGTATGCTAGTAGATGGTAAGAGAATTATATATATACATATGCATGTGTATAGGTATGTATACGTTGTATATAAATTATACAGTAACAAGTCCAGGAAGGTTAGCTTTGCTTAGCTCGTCCAGTAGGATAGCCAAAATTTTGTCATTCAAACTTTATTGTACGCCCGTCCGCATGCTATTCAATTTATTTGCCATACCTACCCCTAAGAAATTGATTTTCTAAACTTTGTAAATTCTCAAACCAAAAAAGTGTCAAGACAGAGTGTGCTTGCTTTGCTATAGTACAATCAGTACCGATCATGTTTGATCTCCTTCCATTTTTTTTACAGAATTACTCTTCGATCATTTCTGTTCATCCAGAGGTCACTGAAGGAAGATCGGGGACTCTAGTGATAGAATCGTTTGTCGTGGATGTGCCTGACGGGAACACCAAGGATGAGACGTGCTACTTTGTTGAAGCATTGATCAAATGCAATCTCAAATCACTTGCTGAAGTTTCAGAGCGGCTTGCAGTGCAGGACAGGACCGATCCCATTGATAGGCTGTAGAAGTGAGGCTGAATAGATATGGCGGAGGCTGTGCACAACATGGATGAAGCTTCTTCCGGGACTTAATCTAGAGAGTTTTGGAGATGGACTTGTAGCAACTGCTCTCCCATCTTCCAGATAAAAATTGTGCCTTTTTTTGGGCCTTCACTGAAGTTGGCCCAACTTAGCGTTTAGTAGATCAACCACCACAGCTTTATAGAGGCTTATAAAATGAATGAAAAATACATAAGACATACCTGTTTCTATGCAAAGTTTTGCCACTGTTGATATGTCATGCTATGTAGGTCTGTATATATTTGTGGCGGAAAATGTGGTGTTGTAGCTCCTAGATACAGTGTATTTTCTGCTGCTGGAGTTGTAGCTTCTAGTCGTAGTTACTTGATGGAGTGCATACAAGACCATAGTATCATTACTAAGAGGCTCGTAATTATTTTATATTATCATTCGTTATATACTGTGTTCATCAGGAATACATAATTTATTCATCTTGAAGATTGTATCAAAACAGAAACAACTATCGACGAAGAATGCACAGCACCTTACTCCAACTTCATGAACTCCTTTATGTTTTATTTGCAGACTTATGGATGACTAATGCAGCACATGGAAGAAAAATGTACGTTGTAAATCTACATATAAAGAGGCAAAGGCAGAGGCTAAAACTAAAACCGACTTCTGATAAATGGGTTAATTTGTCAAAGTGAAGAATTGGGTTGCTGCTAGTGAAGTAATACAAAATTCTATCAATCAATATGTTACAAGAGAACATGTATGGGGGTAAAAATTGAATATTTTATATAAATAATTGCCCGTAATGCTTTGTATACACTGTATAGAACTCCCCGCTACAGTTAAGAAGTTGATCCACGAAAGGTGATCCACAGTTCACGCTAATACAAGCTCTTCTTCCTGTTGCTGTTCTTCTGGATCTGGTAGCGCTATTTCCCGGGTGGGAAGAAGAATACGTTTTATGTCTTCTGCGCCTAGTGTTTCGTACTCTAGAAGTGCATTCGCCAATGCGTGCAAAGCCTTCTCATGCTGAGGCAGAAATGAAGGAAGAAAAAAATACACTGAGGATGAAAAACATTATTGCTAAACTAGTAGTGCATCAAAACAGAACAAGTTGCAAGCTTTTGACAACCCCATTTCAAGACTGAGCTCCTTCACCAAAATATTTGTCCATCATCTCAATTTGTCCAAGGGTATTAAATCCTCCTCTGGGGGGTTCACTTTAGTGTTAAACACTTCATGTTTTAGAGTTTGTGACACGGAGTTTTAAGAGAGACAACAAATATATTTAATTATAATACTCCATCCCATCCCATCCCACATTATTTGCAACTCTTTCTATAGTGTGCGGCACGAATTTTAAGACGGTCCAAAATCATATTCAGATTATGTTTTTATATATATAAAATTCTTAATAATGTATCAATAGTTTAAATATATAATATTTAAATATACTTTTGACACATCTTAAAATGCATGCCACAATCTAAAAATGGAGTTGCGAATAATGTGGTTGGAGGAAGTACATTTTTTAGATTTTTATATATTTGATATATTTAGTTATTATACTTTTAACTATATTAAAAATAATAATATCTAAAAAATTTCTACACAACATAAAATTCATGCCACAAACATGAAAAAGAAATCTTCCAACTAAATCGGGATGGAGGTTGTAGTTAACTTCAAGATCTGATAGACGAACCTTCTTTAGCAGGGTTTTCACACGATCATATGCTTCTCTTAGGAGTTTAATAACCTGCAAAACCAATGAAACACAAATTATAACTCATATATAACAGAAAACTCACATTCCTAACGACAAATAAATAAACAATAAAGATAAGGACACGATTTTCATGAGGCATACTTCAGCATCAATACGTGATTGCATTTCTGAACCTGGTCGCTCTTTTATATGCACTGGACCAATTGTATTGCTCATCCCACAAGATGATACCTAGAAAATACAAGAACAGCCATATCAGATGAGATGGTTACAAGGACAGCTTACTCTTAAATGAATAAGAAGGTTAACCATATCATTGTTCAAAATTTAAGCAGTTTATAAAAGTCAATCTGATATTGCAAATATATAGCTAAGATGGAAAACGATATCATCAATCAGATTATACATGTCAATCTAAATAAAGATATGACAGCTTTTTTGGACAATAGAATATGCGATATAATTTGGGGGATACCATATATTGGGCAAGCTCTGTAGCTGTCTGAAGATCGCTAGTTGCACCGGTAGTGATATGGTCCTGACCAAATATAAGCTCTTCGGCAGCTCTTCCTCCCATACAGACATCAAGACGTGCCAATAATTGCTTCTTGCTTATTGATGTCTCATCACTTGAAGGAAGCTGTGTAACCATTCCCAAAGCAGCTCCACGTGGCATGACTGTCGCCTTGTGAATTGGATTCGCACCGTCAGTATTGAAGGCAACGATTGCATGGCCACTCTCATGATAAGCAGTGAGCTGAAATGGCATGTGCTATTGTCAATTGCATAACAGAACATTTACCTCTTTTAACTTGTCCTAAAGTATCCTATTTAGGAAAATTGGTTTCTGCAGTATGGCAAAACACTTAATTCATGCACCAAATTGAAGCCTAAATCTACCCCAAATTGTTAAGATCAGTATCATTTGTTATTTAAACCATATGCACCAACTTTTTTCCCTTATTAAAAGCAGGTGCTAAACGAAAATCAACCCACTCCAATCCTGCGTACAACAAACAAGGATGACAGATATGTTGAAGGTAACGAAGAGGAGATGACTAGGCCAGTGACCTCTAAAACAAAGAAGCAAACCTAGCTAATAATTCGTCCAATCATTGCATTAGATTCCACACATCAACATACCTTTTTCGACTCTTCTGATACGAACATTGTCTTCCTCTCTGTACCCATCATTATCCTGTCTTTTGCAAATTCCAACTGCCCTGCAGTTAATTTCTCAGCGCCTTCAACAGCGGCCTTAATTGCAGCAACATTAACCAAGTTCGCCAAATCTGTTCAAAAGAAAGGCATCCACAGAAGACATACAGTAGGTCCTATCACATCTTAAACCAGTTAAAGCTGCAAAAGAGTCAGCGGGCTACTCCTGCTCAGCTCTAAAGGCAAAAATTAACAAGCACCAACATGAAGCTTGACCCTAACCCCCTGTTTGTGAGTTTTATTTAGGGGATAAGGGAAGGGATGGGAAGAGAAAGATGTTCTTTCCAAAAAAAATTGAAGGGAAGAACTTTCCCTTCCCGTCCCTTTCCATCCCTCCCAAACAAAACTCACAAACACAACATAACTGATTGTCTTTCAAATGATCTCAAGCACATTTCTACTCATGGTAATCTCAAGTCCATAAGTAAATGATTTTTCAAAAGAGGGCAAAATATTAATGGTAGCATAAGTTGCAAACTAAGGTAACAAGGTTTTCGTACATCCAAAAAATGAGAGGGGCCCAGGGGCAAGTAATTTGGGATGAAGGGAGTAAGCTATTGATGGAACTTCGATCTGAGCATAGAAACCTACTATGTATAAAGTAAAACTAGCATCGACACCATCTCGAAAGTGATCATGCCATCTCTTGAACAACTCGAGAGTGTGCTTCGTCTTACCCACCAACTTAACGCCATTCTTTGGAGAGAGAACAGAAACAGATACACATTGTTTATGACAACGAAAAAAGAACGCTTACCTGCTCCGTTGAACCCTGGTGTACCACGAGCAATTGCCTTCACATCCACATCATCATCCAATGGTTTGTCTTGTAAATAGAGCTCCAATATCTCTTGACGACCCCGCACATCTGGATTAGGAACAACAATCTAGAAACAAGCTTCAGTTAACATTTGCTACTTTCAAAGAGGAAATAACATTGATTTAACATTAGCGTGGTGACAAATTTATCTCAAGAACAAAATTGACTAGTCAATCAAATAGAAAGAACGTTACGAGTAAATGAGTTCACTGCAATAAGTTATTGAGAGCGGATAATGCAAAAGGTACCATATCATTTTGATGCAGCTGGAATAGTTCCAGCTTATTCTCGGGCAGCAAAACTAGAAGCTCAAAGGAGTTAACTACAGGACTGCATCCCAGAAACAGTCCCAGAGATGCAACATAACAAGACCATTTAAAGAAGAAAAAATGCATTATCAAGTTTCACCAACGGGAAAGCAAATTGTGGTAATTTTTCCCTAACAATTAATTTCCTCAGAAAGGAGTTGCTAGTTTAAGTCAAATCATGACATAAGTCCTGACAACTACATGGTGAGAAATTAAAAACCCTGAAAATGACATAATGGTCTAGGAGCCTAGGATCCGTAACACTGCATAAATTTCCAAGGTGTTGTCCCACACACATTAAATGTGAGAGAGAACTTCACTTGTATGGACTAGAAACAGAATATAGTAGCGGGGGTAAGGAAAGTGGCAGCCAGGGCGGAAGCCAAACCGGCCTATCTAGTTCATATTTAGTTTCCAAATTTTTTTTTAATAAATACAGTCTCCAATGAATAATTGATGTAATTAAAAGAACTTACATGCCTGTCAAATCTACCAGGCCGTGTTAAAGCCGGATCAAGAATATCAGGCAAATTTGTTGCAGCCATCAAAATTATTCCCTGCACAAAAACCGACTCATTAAAAAATGCAGGAAAGAATGCATTAAACTTTAACAACCTTCTAAACATGTACCTCATTTTGTTCAAAACCATCCAATTCAACAAGTAGTTGATGCAATGTTTTCTTTGTATGACCTTCCCATTGCTTCCTAGTTGATCCAACAGCATCAATTTCATCAATGAAAATGATGCACGGGGCCTACGGAAAGCAGTTGAACCTAAACATTAATTTCAGAAATGAATGTGAGACTACCCAGAATATTGCTACTTAAGAGGTATAGAGCTTGTTTGGATAACTTTAGGATGTTATATCTTTTCGGATCAAAAACTGAATACAATTCTGGGACAAGGCATTGGACCAACTTAAAGCTGAAAATGAATTAGTTTAGAAATCCAACTTTTAGCTTTCTGCATAGTGCATACCGAATCTAGTCCTTATTTTGCATTTCCGTTTCAGCTATAGAAAATTGTTTTCACAATAGTTTTCGGCTCATCCCAAAAGGGCTCATTATTGGAGTACTTAAACTGCGTAAAGGCCTCAACTAAACCCATCTTCAGAACAAAACCTCATAAACTAGGATAAGTTAAAAAAAATAAATCCAAGTAAACCTGATGTGTCACTTGCTGTTCCAGTGTGGCCAACGGAAGTGATCGATTGGTCAGTGGTCACTAGAAATTCATAGTCAATCAAGATAACAGGACTTTATCATGATTACCTTGGGTTCTATGCTTTTTGCTCTTTCCAATCTTCTAATGTTTTCAGAGAAGTTTACACATTCTTCGTTTTAGTCTTAATAATCTTCTAATACTTCCACATAATTCTAGTTTAAAAAGTACATTAGCTTTAGTTCGGTTGATAGTTTAAAAAGTATATTGAGTTTTTAATTAAGCATATTAGTTTCTACTATAGAGAAACAGAGAGTTACAATGCAAAGGCGAAGACAACTATTACAAACATAAAATCTCAATTCTCATGCATATGGACATTTGAAGAACTTTTTCGAAATGATTTCCAAATTGAAACATCACAAAAACAGAGCAATAGTCTAAAAAAAACAACCTTCTTCTTTGCTGCTTGGAATAAAGATCTTACACGTCGAGCACCAACTCCAACAAACCTAGCATGGAAGAAACAAATGATATATTCAGCCTAATGCTAATGTGTCATTATAAACCCTAGTCAACAAGTTGAGAAGGTATACATCAACACAAAATTCTACAAGTCTAACCTAGCTGCTCAAAAGATAACAACAACAATGCTAGAAGATGCAACCAGAATCCTTGTGAATTATTCCAGTGAAAATTTGATGAAAGCAGCTGACCAATTGGGAAGATAACTGCCATATCTTCTTTCACCAACCCATAAAGTCAAAAGTTTTTAAAGAAGAAATTGAATTCACATCTATATACATAATTAATAGCACAAAATTGTCTCTGAACCCTAAAATTTAGGAAAAGGAACTTCAAATTTAAGAAAAGAAACTATTTTTCATCTTTTATTTCATCTCAAAATCTTTCCATCTACATTCTTACTATCATAATAATCTACTCTTTTATTCTCATATAGTTTAGTTAGTGTTCCTTAAAATTCATATTCTTGCTAACAATAATATTTAATTATATAATAATTTATTATTATTAAATTATATAAGTATAACTACTTGAGTTTTATTAAGATTTTACTAGTATATAAATAGATGAATATATGAATATATAAACATGTGAATCATTTATTCAAAGATGAATACTATCATTTATATTATATAAATAGATGAACAATTATTGTAGATTTTTTAATTTATTTAATTTTTCAACAATAATTAGTTATATACTATTAGTTAAATAATATAGTTTAGAAGGAAATAATTTTCTTTTATAAAAAGCATTGTACTTAATATTAATATGTTATTATTATAATAACTTTATTCATATAGTATAATACTAGTAAGTATAAACAATACAATAATTTTATAACAAAACCCGTCAAGATCATGAGCTAGTTTTATATGAAAATAAGCAACCTCAGTTATGTTGTACTACCAAATAATTGTCACACAAGTGAATTTTAATAACAAAAAGTTTCAGTTGAGTAGAAATAGAAACTCACATTTCCTCAAATTCAGAACCAGCTCTATAGAAGAAGGGTACTCCAGCTTCTCCAGCAATAGCCTTCAAAATGCATATGACAGTTACTACATTTTTAGACCTATGCATGGAAATTGACGAAACAATTAATTGAAAAATCAAAACCACCAAGATAATGTGTTTTTAAGATAGAAGAAGCCCCAAGATAATGTTGGATCCATAGGCTTTTAAAATTAGTAAAAACACATACATAATCATTAAAACAGGGAAAGGAAAAAAATAAATAATGAAAGTCTTCTAGCAAAGCAGATGAAACTAGATAAAGAACCAAATTTTGAGTAGAAAGATAAAGAGAAGATGTTAGTCCTTAGAAAACTGTAAAATTCATACACTATAATATTCGAATACACAAGGAAACATAAAATAAGCCGAAGACAAGACCCTTACCTTGGCAAGCAGAGTTTTTCCTGTTCCAGGAGCGCCGGTCAAAAGAATACCCTGGAAATTGGATAAAATCAATTATACTTGTGATTAGGAAAGGTGATAATGGACTGTGCAATTCAAATATCAATCACAGAGAACCAACGTCCAACACTATATATACATGGAAACCATCAACAGAACAGTTTAAAGAAGCCCGTGGATCCACAAACCCCAGGCAACATTCGGAAAAATATGCATCCAAATAACTATTGACTAAATTAGTGTTGGTTAACCAAATATTGTGAAACCAACCTTCGGCAACTTCCCGCCAAGTCGAGTAAACTTTGTCGGATTTTTTAGGTACTCCACCACCTCCTCAAGCTCCTGTTTGGCATCATCACAACCTTTGACATCCTTAAATGTTTTGACATTCTGCAGCAGTAAAAAATAATTAGACAAATGAAGCAATTGATGATTAACTAGCCTGACAATTTTGGACATTAAAATCACACCATTTACTATTGCTGAAAAATCAGAAACCATGCCCACAAATAAATAATTTATATTTGCTTCTTTATTTGCCAATAGAGAATCATATGTGAATAGTCTATGAAGAGACACAAAAGAACCTTTTCCTCAACTCTCAAACAGTTAGCAACCTTAGTGCAATCCACCAAGAGGAGGTAGGGAAGCACAATAAACATAGTAAGATCATATAAGTTTGCTAGACAGTGAGAAAGACTTCCGAAAGAATTTACTTGTGTCTGAGAGTAGTGTATATTAGGTATATTTTAGCAAGATCAATGACTAGGTTATGCACACATATGCACTCCAAAATACAAGTATTTACAGCACATATCATTCTAGAGCTAGCTAGACTAAAAGACCTGACCAGAATACTTAAAACACAAAAGATCAAAAACCTACTTTCTCAGGCATTATTTCTTTGTTCAGCTCCTTTGGAGCATATGAAGAACTTGAGCCAACACCTGAAGTTCCCATTCCACCTAGGCCACCAATATACTTCTGAAGTGCAGCAGCACCCAGTACCCTGATACATGCACACACCAAGAAGAAAAAAGAGAAAAAGAGAAAGAAAAGAATTGATTATGTTACAATAATTAGTAAAGGACAAACAATAAATTAATGGCTCAAACAAAGGGGAAAGAAGTACTATTAATTCTTTTTTCCATTTAAAATTTCCTTAAAGCGGCTAAGACATGGGTATTTGTAAAATAAAACTGCATGCATCAACTAAAGCTATTCACATAAAGACACAGATCTTACCAGATTAAACCAACAGCAACAGTGAACAAAATGGTTGAGATGAGCTCTTGTGCAAAACGTGATGATCTATTTGACACTTTAGGGTCAACCTACCACCCAAACCAACAAAAGTTAGGGTTCAAAAAAGCATGTACAAGCATACACGCAAGAGGGGAGTACAATAGTTAGTAGGATAACAGCCAAAGATATCATTCTCATTGCAACAATGGATAATTGAGTCAAACAAGTTAACAATTGTATTTCTTTTGACTATAAGGCACCGGTTCTGACATTTGATAACTCCTTACCATCACTACATGCAATGGCTGCTTCTCAGACATGCCAGGGCTCAAAAGGAGCTCATCCATGCTTCCAGATGCACGCTGCTTCAATTCTTGCAACTACATGTTTATTGTAACAATGAAATTAATTAATACAAAAAACACCACATTAGTGACTTCGCCAACTATTACTCACAGTAACAATGACTCCAAATTCAATTAAGAAAAAAGAAGATAAGAAAACTGCCAAAGCAGGAGATGATCAGGCAAAAAATAAATTGGAGCATGCAGTCAAAGGAAATTTAGCGGAACATAAATCCACCATCTTAAGAAAGTTAACTCAGATAAGTTGGAACTATCAAAAGGCTAACATAGGATCATACTGGCAGAACATTCGGCGAAAAGAAAAATTTAAACAAAAGGAAACAAAAACACAGTTGTCATTATAGCTGTAGGAAAATTCTAATGGTATAATTTTGTCTAATATTCAAGGAAGTTGAAGGGGATTTTCCTTGAAGCTTTTTTCCCTTGGTTTCTTATGCTCTAATTTTCTGAGCAAACAAACAGGCTAGCATGATCAAGCAATATATGATTAGGTGTGAGTAAATAGGCTAAAAGAAGTGTTCATAATGTCTAACTAGATCTCTGTTGCAATGTGCTAATGAAAAGGAAAAGAACAAATATTCAGTTTAGTTGTCTTGATTATCAAGTGATTGAACCAATTTTCGTGCAATTTATCAAGAAGAAGAAGCAAATTTCAATGTGAAAAACAAAAAACTAGATTTCCTAATTTTTATAAAATCAACTCAATAACTAGTATACCTTCAACCTGTAGCAACACTTTGCATTCCTTCTATGGTAGACTATCAGAAAGATAGTTCCTCCTATCATATTTTTTTCGCAACTATCTCTAAAAGACATTCTTCCAAGAAATAAATCATTATATTGAGAAAAAGAATACCACACGTCCATCTGGCATGCCGCAACAAACTAAAACAAAAACTTGCACAAATCATAGAAGCATGCGAAAACAAAGTTTGTATTACCAATGTCGGAAGACTAGCAGGTTTTCCAGATTGTTCATCTGGAAGGTATTCAGCAATTGCATTGGTGGCAACAAGAGCTCGAATATATTCTGCAACTCCTCTACTGTCAACTGCATGATCTCTTTGCTCAAAGCGCCTGATGACAGACTCTGGACTGGGAGAAGAAAAAGACAGAAGGAAGAATCACTCGAATAATTTTAGCAAAAAACAACTTACTATCATAGAATATGCCAGAGAGTTTTCAGGTAGCCCACTACAAAAGATTTCTTCCTGCTTTCTTGGACTAGGAAGTGAAAAAGATGGCCAGGAAAGGGGAAAGGGGGGGTAATGCAGCAAATGTCTTATGAGCGCACTCTTATGAAGTGTGATAAGAAAGTAAAAATAATGATCCAAGTGAAACCATTGTCATAACTTAGACGATTCCAAGCTAACCGTATAGCATCTAACACTACAAAAAATATGCAACCATGTGACATGGACCACTAAGGTTGTCATAACATGCAAACAAACAGGACACTTCTTTATTGTACTATTGTCCTACCGCTATTTCCCCAACTAGCACCTCATATTTCGGGATGAGTTAGATGCATTCAACATGTGTCTCTAGTATTAGCGGTGGAACCCTATGGACCTCTCTCTTCCTAACATCTATCTTTCTCTCCATCTTATCCCTCTTCCTTCCATGACCTCTTTGGTCGTTTGAGTGTAAGATATACGAATATTCTGATCATCTATCAGATAATCAGACATACCAACTTTGAGAAAACATCTACCAAGTTGTTGGCAGAATATTTTGCACAATTTAACTTCTATACTTTCCTTGAAATAATTGGAGGAGCCTAGATTGTCAAGCAAATTCACCCTTTCCGCATCTTTCCAAATAACTTAGCAAGCTTCGTGACTTGGTGAATGCATGTTATTAGATGTTATAATGCACATATCACACCTGTAAAATGACTGCAAAGAATAGGCTTTAACACACATAACAGTGTTTCCTTACCACAGTGATGTCATAAATACCCCCGCAGATTAAGAACCATATAAGTACTGTTTCACTATCATTCTACAATTACTTTAGTTAAATAAAATTGGAAAATTACTCAATTCACCAGGCCAACAACCGGGCAGATTAAATGAGAACAGGTAACCACTGTTTCACTATCACTCTACAATTACTTTAGTTTTTTTAAAAAAAGAAAATTCTTACTTCTGTTTATTGAGCTCGGCAAACAAAGCACTCTGCTTTGCTGCATCCTTGGGATTTGCATCAGCTTCTGCAATCAAAATCTCCAATCGCTTCTCTAGGCGCCAGAAAGGCCACCAATTAAACCAATCCGACAGAACAACTTTCTCAAACTTATTCCTCATAGTCCCAAATAACCCCATCAAGAACACCAGAATCGGTAGCTTACTCTTCGAATCATCCCTCTCCTCCCCCAAATTCTCCGTTTTTATCCCAGCGGCAATTTTGGGCTCCAATACAGAAACCTCAGGTTCATTCATTAACTCGGTAACTTGCGATTTCTCAAAATCGGACGAAATCAAATCTTTATTATTAGAAAGAGTTGATTCAGAGGTGGAATTTGAATTGACATTGTCCGGATGCAATGTAGAATGCAATAGGAGACGGTGGCGACAAAATCGAGATTTGTAGGAAACAGAAAGTGAGGAATAGGAGAGAGAATAAGTAGAACGGGGTAGAGTAGAGCGAGAAAATTGGAATGTGCGAATTGAGGGAGAGAGTGAAGGCCTGCAAAGGAGGGAAACTTGGAGTGTAGTAGTCATGGCTTTAATTTTTAGGGTTTATGAGTGAATGGATGAGTGAGAGAGATTTTGCGCAGTCAAACTGAACAACACTTCTTTACTTCTTTCTCTGGGAGGAAGAAAAAGTAAAAGATTAGACTAGATTAGTAGGAGGAGAGAAGAAGAGCCAAAACCTTATCCCGATTGAAATCGGTTCTTTTGTCTCGCGTGTTGCGGCCTTCATTGATTTTAACCCCGACAAAAAAGGTCCTATCTATCTATCTATTGATAACGTCTAATAATGGAGATGTGAGTATATATAGTACGGGCCAAACACGGCTTTTAGTTCGGTGTTTTATTTTATTTTGTTTTGTTTTTCAATTTCCCCTTTACATCGCACACTAATAATTATTTATTTAAAATATCTTCAACAATGACATGATTCAGACGAGGAGTAGTGTATAAAAATAAATTAAATCAAATATTTATGGACTGCATAAAAAAAATAATTTAGATTAACTAAATAAATTTATTTTTTTGGAGCTTACCATTAAAGAAGAATACTATTTTCATGTTAAATATGATACTCATTTGGTCTCATAAAAGATGTCTCAAATATATATTTTTATACAAATTAGAAAAATTAAAATAAAAAAAGTAATATTAATAAATTTTAATTCTATCCACAATAAATCCCACATAATGATTCTTTGTTTCTCCCTAAAAAGGAGCGGATCTTATTTTTCAGAGCTAAATAATCTTTATATAATAATTTAAACAGTGTACTTTAAATACTTTTTTTGAGATTTCTTAATTTATGTAAATAATATACTTAATTAGAGAGTAATTACAATAATAGGTTCTTTCCTCCACATGGAGATCTTTTTCTCGAAGCAAACGGAAGTAACGACGACAAGAAGTCCACGAAAATTTATTATTTTCTAAAAAAATTATTATGTTTAATGAAAAAATAATTGATGTATTTATTTATGAAAATTTATAATATTTTATTGTAGTTAAGATTTTAATACTTAATAAAGATATTTTAAGTATTTTATCATTTTTCAAATAATATTAAGCTTTTTTAAATCTCTATATACATTAATGTGATCCCCACAACTTAAAAACACTACATAATATATTATTAATTATTAATATCTAACTATGAACTATTTTTCTTTTTCTTATGTAGTTGACAAACCCTTACCCTTGAGATAGTGGTGTGCAAGATATCACCCAAATAAAAATTCCTTATAATAGTGAGATGAAGGTTATTTTCCGTCATTTTAAATAGAAAAGTGCAAATTTTAAATATTTATAAAAGAGGAAAGCGTAGGGGTTGAAAGCCTCCCAACGGTCCGGAAACATCCAATGGCAGAATATTGCCGGCGTAATTCTAAAGAAAAGAGAAACTAAATTCATCACGGCAACCCAACATCATCTCTCTCAAAGCTCCACACTTCAATTGCAGCCCACAATGTTATCTCTTGAAGGAGTGAGAGGAGATACTGCTATTGCCATGGATAACGGGGCATCGATCCGGCATGCAGGAAGCCATTTTGATTATGCAAGTGCATCATGGAACGGCCCAATTCAGATGCCATACTAGCAGGTGGCATGTACTGGTGATTATGCATCTGTCCAGGCATGGACTGAGGCACTGCTGCTGGAACACCTGAGCTCCAACCAACTGAAGGCGGAGGCACTGCATGACCAAACTGGGCCCCATTGTATTGTTGCACTCCCGGACCTGCCATTGCATGTGGTTGTTGCCCTAGGATTGACGGTTGGGAGTTCAACATTGGAACATTTGGAATTGTATAATCTCTGCTCCTATCATTGTTGACCTGGAATAAGTGCATGCATCCCAACAATTAGCTGTGGGCGGCTTGTTTTCAACTTCTATAAAAATGAAATCACTCAATCCCCAACAAGTATACAACTGTATTTGTAACTATTACTGATACTCAACCGCAATACGATTACATAACAAGAATGTGATTACTATTGAAAAACTATTATTAACTAAGCTGTAAATAAAGCCATACACAAAATTTAAGGATATCAAGAAAATAATAAAAGAATTTGTGTTGATATTTATGAATAAATTATACTGAGCTCTGGACACCTTATATATGCGAAAATAGATTTTTGAAACCCGGAATTCAGTACCATGCTCCTGCTCCCGTACCAATAGTCAGCACTAAAGATGATTAATAGATAATTACTCTATAGAGCCTAAAGCATAAACTAATTTGATGGTGAATCCATGAATGTCATATGATTAGATATTTTAGTCAATCGGATGTAATAGATAAAGGGGGCAGAATGATCAAAAGTGGGCCAAAACTTGTATTCATAGCTTTGGATGCTCAGTAAAGACTTTGGCCTAAAATCAAAATCTGATATGACAAAGTAAATACTCCCTATGTTCGAAAATATAATATAAGATCAATATAGACATTTTAAGTCAAATTGAGATATTTTCAAATTCATAATTTATATGAATTTATTTAATTTTAAACAATATAAATATAAAAATTGTAAAATACTTAAAAAGTACTACTAGATACAAAATTTAGTGTTCTCAAAAGTTAAATGAATCACATCAAGTTTGAAAATATATTATATTGACTTTAAAAAGTCAAATATGATATTAAATTGTGGAATGGGGGGAGTACTATTTTTATCTCTCGAGTGCAAACATCCATACACCAGCAAAGGCAGAATAACACCCCCACCCCAGATAAAAGACGGAGCAGGGTGGGGTGACAATAGCAATTACTACTATTTTGTAATGGACTAATATAGGAATTTGTTATGCATATATCTAAAGCATGGACAAAGAACATGTGATAGCACAATCTACTAAGCTTTAAGGTTGGAAATCAGTACACTCATGTCAAATTGTTATGTAGCCGTATACCTTTATACTCAAATCAGTGTGGCGTGAATAAGAAATATGAAGCTTGCAAAATCCTCCATCATAAATGCAGTGCCCTTCCAAGGCTTCCTTAGCAACCACGGCTGTTTGAACATCTGCAAATACATTGCAACATTAACAACTTATCTGGACACCCTAACATCTAACGCAAGTTATAACGTATCCAAGACAAGCAGATATGAATTGTGCTACCTATTCTAAGTTGAGCTAAGCTTGAATTCAGTAATAGCCATGGGAATTACTGTTTAAAGAGAAACAAAACCCTAATTCTACTTGGGGGGAAAAATACTAGAAGACAAAAGTGCCTTAACTAAATATTAAAATCCATTTTACTACAAATTGACATAAATTTCCAATTATTTAATAAAATACATGATTACATCAATGTCTACCTAATTGACAAATCTGAAGATTTAATAACCAAATCAAGATTCTTGTGAACCGCATCATCTATGAAATTACTATAAAGGCAATCACATAGGCAGTTAGGCACCCAGGTCAGCATCAAGGTACAAACAGGTTACTTCAGCTTGCCAGCATTTTAGAAACCAAGGTTGAATTATTAAATTTCAGTAACATAATGAGTATTATTAATTTGCATGATTTTGCTTACCAGGGTACTGAATCAAAGCCTGAACTCCTCCATTCTTATCAAACATGGCAATCTTTAGGACAGGTCCAAAAGAAGAGAAAACCTAAGCAAAAGTCAAAGAAGAAGAAGAAAATAAACAAAAACAGAAAGTAGTCTACACAAAATTTTAAGATCTTTGCATAATAGAGAGGATACCATGTGTAAAACATCCAAGGTGACTGCATATTGCATGTTCTCAATAGAAGCAAGAAGAACATTACTTTCAGGCTCTAGCTTCTTTCCATCTGAACCCACACTGATCTGCAGTAACAACAAATGACTATCATTAGATAAACTACCAAAAACATTAAACCATCCTATCAAGTGGTGCAGAGATAAAGTTGCTCTGCTGGTTTAAACAAGGACAGCCAACAAAGTGCATGTTGTATTAAATACTAGGAAACCAACCTATTCATGCAAAGTCAAGTATTTTATGCTGTACTGAAATTCAGTTAAAATTTCTCAGAAGCTTCTCATTGACCATATAATCCAAAAAAAATCACACATAAATAATGGTTATCCATGTCAAGGAAGCCAGTTAGGAGAAACAGAAAAGACAAAATTATCTGATCCCAACCTTTCAGCTACATGTGTTGGGTCATGATCAGCTATATCTCAAGATCATAGCTACCTAACACCCTACTTAATAAGAAAAATAAAATACCAATTCCAGCATTTACCTGCCCACTAGCATCTATGGCGGAGGGATTGACAGGAAGGAGAGGATTTGTGTAGTCCCTGAATCAAAATGAGTATCATTAACATGGTAAATAGTTTAAAACTCATAACGTAATTAACCTCAAACGTAAGGCAAGCATATCAACCTAAAACAAAGTTGGATTATAAGAACATGAAGAATTGTAGAACAAATGAGGGAAAAAAAAGAGAATATACATATACTCCAACTACACTTGACCCTAACTAACAGATTAACTACACATCACATGCCATCTTAGCAAGTCAGGAAATTAGTTCAATTGATTATGGAACTCCATAAATATGATAAAGGTAGGAAACTAGTTAATGATATCTTAATTTAAGCAATTTCACAGAATATGACATTAATTTCTTATTATATTAATCTAAGATTCAGGAAATTTCAATTCCATTCACAGTCATGGGTATTTCATGATGGTCCAGTACTTCTTGTTTTCCTTTCATTTCAATAAAGGGAAAAAACAACAAATGAAAATATCTAAAATAGAAATATAAAACTATCCAAACAACTAAGGATTTAATGATGGGTTTGACATGATGACTTGTGGGTCCTTGATCAGTAGAAACACATCTCTCTCTCTCTCTCTCTCTCTCTCTCTCTCTCTCTATATATATATATATATATATATATATATATATATATCTATATAGATATATATGATGAGTTATTTTGTACCCGTAAGATAATAGAAACTGAAAAAAAATTTGATCACAACCAATACCTGCTACGATGGCTCTGGAATTTCACACTCAAATCTGTGTGTGCAGAATACGTGATCCTAAGCGAACACGGCCCCAACTCTGGAATCAAATAACTGATAAATGTCCAAGACTGAAATGTCAGTAATTCATGAGGCCATGATTGACAAAACTATAAAACCTACATTGCTCTTCATATGGAATATATAAAGGTTTCAGGAAGTAACATTTCAATAAAACAATTTTCTACATAATGATTGCCTGTGAGTTATCATTGTGATAAAATCATTAATTACATTAAATATTTTAAATGAAAGATATCAGTCAGAAACCAATGATTTCCCATGGATAAAATCGTTGACCGATAAATCAGACATTTGAACAAACCAGTTCATTCCTCAGACACGCAATCAATTTAAGTGAGAATCTCTTTCGGTGTACTTCATAAATCCCCAAGGAAAGAGATCGAGGTAATTGGAGGTGAGTGGTGCTGAAATTGTTAATGTGGAATAACTGAATAGAAAAGAAAAGATATATTCCCTCCATCCACCAAAGGATGATATAAGTGTAAAAATAAATTGTCCACTAAAGGACAACTCAAAAACAAAATTCAAGTGAAAAAAGTGATTCAGAAATACTATTTTAACCTCAAAAGTGAACTTAAATGGGGTTCACTAGTTTAATAATAAAAAAAAGTCATTAGTCTACTTGAGTGGGGGGTCTACTATGGGCAAAATTGAAACTTATTTTATACTCTGTCCCCTAATTTCGTTCTCTTAATATGCGTGGAAATTGTACTTGTGTCATCCTTTGGTGGACGGAGGGAGTAATAAGGAGCATGAATGATTGAATGTACCCTTTTACAGATTCTTAAGAGTAGCACCTACCATTTCTAGGCTCTAGCCCAATGCATGTGAAGCACGTCTACAGTTAGATTATTAGTATAATAGTTGAATTATGTCACAAGCCCAAAACATAACATCACCTTGGAATGCTTCTCCCGTCGAGTGCATCCTTAGCAGAAGAGGCAGTTTCTGAATCGGAAAATTGCACCAGAGCCTAAGATCAAATTTGAAATGAACTGGTGTTATAAAACTGGAAGGCCTTACTAAATTGATTTTGCCTACACACAAACCTGAAATCCAGCAGTCTTCTCAAACGTAGTAATCTTATGCACAAATCCAAAAGCTGAAAACACCTGTTAAACAAAAATAATCTTCAAAAATAGCTTAGGTAACCATATATAGTATATTCAGCAGGAAATTTCCATCTATTATTACTTTAAAGTTTCAAAACTGGGCATAAACTGAAATCTTCCAGCTTATTCCCCAATCAAAGCAACTTGCAACCACTAATAATGCATACATATAGGGATAACACATTTCAATTCTATAGTCTATACACAACCTCCTCATATCAGATAATAAACACACAAAAATTGCTTATAACAAGTGCAATACCAAAAGAATGAATAATGGTATCAGTTGACTAACAATGCTATAGAATTTCTTCTTGACACGTACATGTTGTTAGATGGTTAAATCTAACAAAAACGTTTACAGAACTCAAACTTGCTGCCTTTCAATTAATTACATTTGGCGTAGAGGTTTGCTACAAATGTGCTCGCTCAAACTCAAGCCGACAATACCACACCTAAAATCATGAGTATAAATCCAGGCAAGGCCAAGGATATTGCTCTCTTAGGAAGAGAAAACAAAGTTCATTTCATTTTAAATTTTTGAACACCCAATATTGGCTTTTCTTCAAGCCATGAACTTTATTTAGAAAGGATGCATAACACCATATATTTAAACCTCAAAAGGGTTACACAACCATAAGCTATTATTTTATTTATCATATGCTAAGAAAATCAAAATGACTAACTAGTTGAATTAAAGTAAATAAATAAAAGGATAAAATTAATGTATTGTTCACCTTACGCAATAATTATTTTTTCTTGATAGATATCTACCATACCCAACGATAACGTATAATAGCTGTTCTTTGGTTTTCCAAAAGCAGCTAACTATACATCCCTGTTCAGAATTTGCCATTCTCATGTTAATTGAGAAGGACAAAACATTGTACAAACAAGATAATCAGATTATTACATCCAAAATTCAAACTGCAATATGGATAATTATGCCACAAGCATAACATTCCAGTATAGACCATGCAGAACTGGAAGCTAGAGAGATGCAGAACAACAAAAGAAAATAAAGCATCTGAAACTCCAAGAACGGTAGGTAGGAAGATGAGGAGGAAGAAAGGGCCAGTGTTAAGGGAAGGAGAAAGGAGACAAACACACATGCGCTCTTTCACCCAATGCAATAAGCTTCCATCGAAGATAATTTCCTTGACATGGACCTGCTGATTTATTCACATTCATGTCAAACAAAAGCTTAAACAAGCACAGCATGCTACAATCTAACCACCAGAAAACATAGGCAGCATCATTTATTAACATGTGTATCTCTTTGTAGACATGCAGAAAAAAAACATAAAATTACTTACCAGGTGTAGAACATCAATGCTGACGAGCCGTGCATCAGTACCCTCAATTGTTACCAACAGTACGTTTCCAGCGACATCAGCTGTAGTTTTGTTGTTCACTATTTCTTGTCTGTTGGAATATTGTAGGTAGACAGTTTTGCCTCGTACCTGAGCCGGTTCTGATGATGAGGCATAATATGATATCATGGCTATAGCTTGATTTAATTCAGCCTATAAAAAGATAAGAGAGATATATAATTTGAGAACATTTGTAATGAAAAGGATCAACACAATGTGACAATGAGCATTGGGGTGGGATGCGGGGAGGGTGAAAATTGATGTACACTTACAAATTCAATAAAAGCTTGATTTCGGTTGGCTCCAACATTACACTTTGTGTTTACAACTTTACCAAACGGCTTCCCAAGTTCAATCAGTTCCTCCTCAGTGCACTCCCATGGTAAGTTTCTCAGATGGAGGACCTTAGATGGAGGCTGTGTGTAGCGGAACTGAGGCTGACTGGATACAGACGCCATGGTTCTCTATAACCTCAGCCTATCAAAAAACCTAATAGGTAAGAGCCCATTTACCATATAAATTATCCTGATGCACAAACTTTTACATCATTAATACTTCAATGCGAACTAGGGCCTCAGAATGAAATGTACTCCATTCATCTCAAAATGAAACTCCATTAAAACTGCATCACATTTTACCGACTTTTTTTTCAATATCAAAGTTTAAGACAAAACTTTGTGATTGAGAAGAAAAAAATACATACATACATACATACATACATATATATATATATATATATATATAAATGTCATAAAAATATTAATCTCTCCCTTCCACAAAAATAATCATCTTTTACATTTTTAAGTCAAATCGTAAAATCCTAAAATTAAAATTTTATGTAGTTCATATAAATTTTGAAAACAACAAATTTTATAACTTGTAAAAAACTTTTAGATAGTTTAAATTAATTACAATTGAACAACTAAAATCAAATAAATACGTATCAATTTTGAATGTTAGGATTTCACAAATTGATTTTCAAAAGTCATAATTGGACTCTTTTTCTGGAAGGGAGGTGATATGTCTAAGTAAAACAAACTGTAGCCTCTTTTGAGACAAAGATACAGTATTTAATATGATATTACAGTTCTCAATAGAATGAAAACTATTTTGTTCTATGTCCCTATTTGTGGGTTTGCAAATCACATGCTTTTCTCGTCTTTAATACATTTCAACAATTTTGACCTACCATAAACTTAAACAAAATAGCAAAACCTTGACGCCTTACATATAAATATAAATAAAACTTAAAATTCCAATACAAATTATGTAAGGTACGTATGAACTTGCCTACAAATTATCTACACCCTAAAAAAGAATCACTCATCCTGATATCATATATCCGAATTTGCATATTAAATGATAATAGTACTAACATTCAACAAACAACAAGTAGAGAGATAATCTGACATGAGATTCGGGTTAGATTCACATCCAGGTATAAGCAATTAGGGCAAGGGAAAAAGAAACGAGGAGTGGATGAATTAAACACCATACCTCCTGAATTAAGTGACTATCGACAACGTTATCGTTGTAACTTGTTCAGATTATTAGGGTTTGCAGGAGAATAACCAGCCAAAAGCAAATTCGCTTATCAGGGAATGGCGAAGATAATTTATGACTTATGAGAGGCAAGCGAGCACCAGGCAGAGATCACGTGGGAGTTCACTGTCCTGGCAAATGCCTTTTAGCAAACAGTATATATCTGGACAAAAACGTAATGGAAGAAAATAAAATACGTAATTCTCATTTTTTAAAAATCTCTTTATAACAAGTTTTTGAATACAAGTTCAACGTTTTACAAAATATACATGAAAAATGTACTATTTTATTTTAAAAATTGGAAGTTAGCTATGAAATTCTAAAATCTATAGTCACGGGAGTGAAAATTTATAGTGGAAAAATAACCCAAAATAAAATAAAATCTATTATACAAAGTAGAAGGGAATGAATGTTGGTATAACTTTTTCACATCTTATGAAATAATTTTATAAATATATATGTAATTACAATTGAATGAAACTTGTCACATGCCACAATCTTTTCTCAAATAATTTTAATTTTCATTCTAAAAAATTACTCGCATGTACAAATGTGTGGTGTGTATTAATATACATAACGCATACATAAAGTGAAAAAATATATAACTCAATATTCTATATTTTAACACTGACATCTAAAATTAAAGGTAATAATTTACGTGTAAGATCATAAATTCGAGTTTATTTTATAAATTCAGCAGTCTCACAATTAAATGCAATATTCAAGTAATTTAATGAATGGCCTTACAACGCAATGCAATAATAGACGTAAGAAATTTGAATTTAATAAATACTTGTCAATGAGCTTTTAACGTGAGGGTCAATAAAAAAATTAAAAACAATTTAGTTCCAATTTATATTCCATACATCATAGTTTGAGTTTGTATTTAAAACTTCATATTTCTCCGTTGTTTATGTTTTTGTAACACAATAATTAGAGATTTTTTTGATATTGGAACACACTAATGTCTCAAGGATGATGACGTTATGGCATTCATATCACCATTCACCAATACAAAGAAATAATTCTATAATTTAAAGAACATGTAAAAACATCCATTACACCATTTATTTTCTTGCCGATTTATCAAGGATCCATCCATTATATTATTTTTATTGTCATGACAAAAATTAAACTGTCAAAATATGAGTGTTTATCGGTAAAAAAAACCGTACCGAATTGATTATTGAATGTCTAAAAATATTATTTAAATTTAAAATTGACATGATTAATTTAAATTTTGGTATATTTTTTCGATAATCATAATTGTATTGACATAAACTAAATAAATTTATGTTAATTTTGAGTTTAAACATATTTAGAATTAACTTTAAAAAAATCAATAATTATCTTATAAATTGAAAGCCGAGAGAGTATTAGATATATATTAAATTATTAATCCAACATGATCTGAAGAAGGAAACTAACATGTATCAGATCTGATCATTTGAACACAACTTCAAACATGTATATGTCTAGACTATAAGCACAAAGATTTGGACAAGAACAGTGTGTTATGAGTTATGACTACTATGCTAGACTATTTAGTAGAATTAGGAAAATTTTAAAGTTACTTATTTTTCTTATCTGTATATAAGAAAAATAAATATGGTCTATTCATTTGAATTAAAGATGAAATGAGGTAAGACTACACTCGTTTATCTTTAAAAAAATGAATAAATATAAAATGACACGTATAATTAATTAATATTCTAGTGCTCACAAAGATGTGGACCCGTGGCTCATATTAATTTGATTTTTGATGCAGCAATCGTTGGCAGTAAAAATAAAGCAGCTAAGTAGCTAACTAAGAAACACACCTAGCCACCTGAATAAAAAGAAAAAGAAGAGCTAAGAAATAAAGAAGGGTCCCCAAGGACAGAAGCAGGGGCATCGCGAATTCCACGAAAGCTATCAGCGCCAACCGATAATCAATACCGGCTAGATGGGTCATAAGATCGTGAAGGTTAACCAAAACTATGAGCCCAAGACCTATGAGTATAAGAACCAGGCCCGGTTTGGGTTCCTTTGAGAGCTGAACCGCGAACCCACTAAGTAGCAATATCGTCGCAAATACGTAGAGTCCCGTGTTCATGTCTCCGCTCGGTTCCGGCACAGCATAACCCGGCCCTTACATTCGGCTCTCACGTGTGACGTGCCGAAGCTAGCTTCACCATTCTCTTTAGATAATCAACTAGTATTTAAAAGCATGGGTGTGAAGTAGTCGATAAATTAAGTAAAAGAAAGATAAATAGAGAGAGTTGTATGTGGTGAACGGAGTTGTGAAAGGAGGTGATAGTGGAAAGGAACAAGGAGAAAGGATGTAACAGTTGTAAAGAATATATGCAGACAGAGTAGTGTGCTACGTGGCTTCATGCATGGAGTTTGCCAATGATTTAGAGCAATTAATTCATATCGTAACTAATTCATGTGTTGATTTTCATTTGTTAAAAGAAAATTAAATCATTTAAATCTATATTATTATTATATTATAAAGTGGTTTTTGTAAATTTGGGTCACACACTTTTTTTTTTCCATTTGCCCAAATAGCTTTATCTATATTTTATTTTTCTTTAAATTAAAACTTATATTTTTCTAGTTAATTCCCTAAAATTTATTAAAAAATCATTTTATCTTATGTAACTTACACATGTAATGCATATATCACTGGGTATTAGTCAATACCAAAATATAACAAAACAAATACTGAGTTATTTTTGTTGATCTCAGGTCAACTCAGTAGTCTAACGGAAAATAATTTGGTGACTAAGTAAGGTAATCTTTTTTTTTTAATTTTTTAGTTTTTACATGTTATATACTTATTTACAATGCCTTCTCAAATATATAATGTGACGCCCCCAAATCTAGGCTCATACAGCCCAAACTTGAGTCGTCAAAAGACTACAACAAAATTATTACAAGATACAATAACGTTCAACAATACAGTGTATAATAATACACAACTAAGTCTTCATAATTATTGTCACACTATATACAACATGTGAAGACTACAATAGCTATCACTCGGACCGTCACTCCATTCCCTTGCTAGACCCGGCTACTCTCTCATTTTCTGAAAAACAATGGAACAAAAGAAAGGGTGAGCTCAAATAGCTCAGTAAAGAATATCATGACTAAGATAATGATAAGTAAATTATCGTTAGCCTTCAACAGTTGAGTTCTTGATAGGATACAATAGACTACAAGGTTTGTATCAAAAACTGCAGTTAAATTCTTAAACAATGTTCAGATCAATAATAGCAGCGGAATGAGCAATCTATTAGAAGAATAATGCAAACTATGGTGTCCACTCGCTTCTCTTTTTAGTAAAAATGTCATCAACTTTTATCATCTGAAATACCATTAGTCAAGATAAATACAAATTCACAGTTCCTAATCATAATCATGCAGATCAACAGTTCATCTTTGCACTACGGGCCAAAGACATTCAATATAACACCAACGGTCATGATTATACCAGATTCAGCCTTTGGTCATAATCATACCAAACAACAGTTCATCTTTGCACTACGGGCCAAAGAGAACATTCACCACGTGCCATAAAAGACACCGAACAGATGTATCGCCTTTAACCTATTATATCGCCTTTAACCTATCATCTGTTCAACAATTATATCGCATCTGTGCCCCCGGCCACAGATATTCACAACAACTTGAATTTGGATGATTAGAATGATATAAATGATGAACAGAAGAAACAGGATAAACAATAAGTATCAGAAGTTTATTTTGTACATATTCAAATAATGTCCAAATTGTCAACATGATGTGGAGTGAAATTTAAAAATGATATTCAAGACCCACAGTTCAGAATAACGGTTACAGTTCAATAGAAAGGTCCACGTAAATAGGATGGTTCAATTGAAATGATGAAGTGCAACTATTATGGAACATATAATATTTTCAGGAATTATAGAAGCAATAGTTCCATAATAAGTTTCGATTTAGGTGTATGAAAGAAAATAATATCCCTTACCGTAACAGGTTTGATTAACAAAATGTGAAGGAAATTAATATCCCTTACCATAGTAAGTTTGAATAATGGAAGATGAAAAAGATGGTATCCCTTATGAGTATAAAGGAAAATAATATCACTTACGAATATGAAAGAAAATGATATTATAAACGAATATGCAATAAAAGTGTCATGTGATAATTCGTGTAAACAAATTATTTCCACAAGAGACAAATACGAAATGAATACAAAGAGTAATTCACCAAACATGCGGTAATCCGCGTAGTCAGGTTATTCTCAGAGATTAATAAGGAATGAATACAAAAGGTTATTCACCAACAGGCGATAATCCGCACCGTAAGGTTATTCCCACAATTTAATAAAAATTGAATACGAATAGTCATTCACCAAACAGGCGATAATCCGCACCGTAAGGTTATTCTCAGAGATTAATAAGGAATGAATACGAAAGGTTATTCACCAACAGGCGGAAATCCGCGCCGTAAGGTTATTCCCATAAATTAATACATGGAAATAAATGACATATCTTATGAGTAAGAAAGAAACGATATTATTTTCGAGAATCAAATAATGATAATCCTTTACCTTAACACGTGACTGGATATTGATTTAAATGAGGTTGATTAACTTGAACAGTACACGTACACTTATAAATCTTCACAAATACTCAAGATGACTTAAGCACACTTAGAGAAAACTTTCACAAGAAGTATTTAGAGAGAGAAAGAAAGAACAAGTAAGGAAGTTTATGAAAAATCCTTAAGTTAAGGCCTCTATTTATAGCCAAAAATCTTATCATAACCAAGATTTCCTAATTTAATTCAAACCGTTCATTTCAAGATAATGTTTAATCCATATCATTCATTTCATCTTTTAAGATAAACCATTCATTTAATTATCATCTTTTAATCTACATCATCCATTTCAAATTCTATATTATCTTTAATCTATACCATTCATTTTATATCACCTAACTTTATATTATAAACAAATAACTTTATCAATTCAATTATTCAACAATAATTCACACTTATTCATTATTATGACTAATTGTTATAAATACAGTGTAGTTGGCTTTCTGAGTTAGATATCAAGTCAATTAATTAATGAAATACAACTGTTTAAATAATACCATAATAGAGATAACAATAATGCAGAAAGTATGCAAAAGAAAGATTACGTTACTGTGTTGTCACAATTATTGATTCAATAATGTGAATTACTGTGCATATACTACTGTGACAATTATCAATTTAATAACATGAATTATTGTGCATGTGACAATAAAGTCAAATATTGTACGATAACCACTTTATCAGTTTAATAATACGAAACACTGTGCAATGCCGTGTGTTACTGTGCAATACCGTGTGCTACTGTGCAATACCGTATGTTACTTGTAATACCGTATATTACTATTATTTTACCACATGATATTTTAACAATTAAAAGTAATAATACCATTAACCATTTTAAAAATTGTTTATGTCATTTTCTATATCCGACAATTATTCTTTGTAGGGTCCACCTTTGTGGGGTCCACCAATGATTGGTTCGTACGGCGCCGTCGTACGAACATTCCCCGACAGAACGAATATTCCCCGACCAAAAGAATATTGTCCGACATAATATAATTTACACATAACATCCTTAACTTTTAACTTTATCAATTCAACCACTTACTGTTTCATGAAAATATATATGAAGAAAAATAAATTTTATATTTCATAAAATTCGGGGTCTTACATATAAACTTATAATAATTTTTCAAATTTATAAAACAAATACATTTTATCCGTTTTTTAATTATTACTTTTCCAATTAAAGTGACATATGTTAGTGAGATCATTTGAAATTAAATAAATTATCATTATTATAAATATTTTAACTCAAATATATTATATTTTAAAAACTTATTCGATAAGTTATTTCTAAATTTATTTGTACTTTACACGAATTATTAAAATTATATGAATAAAATATATTAACACTTAGTGACATACGCGATTTGTAGGTAAATTATATGAAATAAAATAAAATATATATATAATTTAAAAATAATATAAAAAATAAAATAATATGTAATTAAAATTATAAAGACAAATATATATAAAAAAAAATAGCATGACATGATGATTATATCACTGACGTAAAGAGTTCGAGAACTCGCTTTATAATATAAATATGACCAAAAAAATTAACAAACTTTACAAATGTTATCGATTTAATTAACATATAATTTTTTTAACAGATTAAACATTGTACTCTTAAAAAAAATTTAGAATACCAAAAAATATATATTATAGTCCAAACCATGATTAATATTTATTGAGGTGACCGTTGATATGTAATTTTTTTTGGACTTAATGACCAAAAAATTAATGAACTCTACACTTTTTACCAATTTAACCATAATGACAAATGTCAAACATAATGAAAAAGTTAAAGCTCGGTAAATAAACATAGAATAATTTAAACAGAGAATATGACACCCCTCCCATCCATGGCCATTCTTTCATATTCTTTTTTGCGTGAATGCTTTTCTATAGCACTGCTGCTGAAATTATCAACTAATTGCTGTAAAGTAGAGATTGTCTCTGTTTCTATTGATTTTTTTTTCTGTTCTATTATTGTTGAATATGCTGCTTTATTGAACTCAAAATCAATAAAACTTCTCTCACTAGATTTACTCTAATGTGCATGTTATATGCATTATTTATTAATTTAAACCCTGCGACGTTGATGATGTCACCCTTCTCTTAATATGGTGTGTTGAGTCCAGTTCAAAAAAAAAAAAAGGAAGGGAAGAGGGAGGCCAAATCTCCTGTATGAAATGTCTGTTGCGAGTCTTTGTAAACAGATAGATGAATATATGTATCTATTTGTTTACATAGACTCGCAGCAGACATTTGATACAGGAGATTTGGCATCGGGAAGAGGAAAAAGTGAATTCCAGACACTGTGGAGCTGTATGGTACAATCATGACTAAATTATTAATATGAAATAAAAATTATACTTTTTATTCTAGCTTGCTTCAGTAATCAGAAGAATAATATAATGCATGCACTCCCCCATATTTATGTAATTACCCACTTTGATGAGCTAGTCTAATATATTGCCCATTAAAACAAAAGATTTAATAATGAACTTGTCAAAACTCTGAATACTAATAACAAGATCTAAAAACATTCGCTCCACACACTATTATATGCACACGTGTTTCCATGTGCATACTACACATACAAAATGACTCCATTCATACATTAGTTATTGTTTATTTGGAAGTTACAGTGTAAATCACGAGACTGAAAGAGATTTCAATTAGACTTTGTCCAAAATATTTCTTCAAATCTTGCTTTTAGAATCATCAGTAACCATATTTTGCAGCTGCTCTTTGGGTTTCTCATCGATTTTCTCTACATCCCATTTCTGTGGCTCTTCCATAATTCCCCTTTTCCTGTACTTGCAATAGAGCACAAGCTGAAGGATCCCTAAAGGACTACCAACCAGATTGGGTGACTGCCATGATATTGATATCTACGTTAGAAAGTGATAATTTTTTTATTTGTTACGACAATCAAGTTTTAGTTATTATGTTACATACCGCAAGAAGAAGGTCGTGGCTTAGTAATCCGTAAGCCAGCCAAAGCAAACTAACAAGGAACGAGAAGAAAGACAAGTAGAATGGCATGAATTCCACACTCTTAGTTTGTAGGACTTGCTTCTGCAATTGCGAATCATATCATTGTGTTACTGACAATGTAAACATGTGAGGCACTGATGCAGGTTGTTGAAATTGACGGGAAACGATAAAATAAATGATTGCGAAGATAAGATGACTCACCACAACCACCAGTGGACCGCTATACATAGCAACAGAGGCTACCAGTCCGACACTACCAATAAAAATTTTGCGATGGTGATGATCATGGAAGACAACAGCCGATATTATTGCACTGATGCAGAACACAAGGGTAACTGCTATTGTTATCATTGCTACCTTCTTCTGCATACCCGTGATCGACCAATGTTAACTTTCATTTAATTGAAATTAGCCTTAGAAAATAACTGTTGTCGTATAGGTATAGTTTAGTCAAAATCTTTGTGCATGCATTTACATCTAATTTGTAGGTTTGCACTAAAAACTTATAATTAAGAGCGTGTGTCTACGTGTACTAGTCAATGACAACCTTTGTGCATAAATGCTGAGACATAAGAAAAAAACATGCCAATGCTAAACATGCAAAATTATGCTGAATATGAAAAGGATGAAGAAGAAATATTAGCTTGCCTTTCCTCTAGCAGGTGCAAACCAGAAATATACGATAATGAAGGAAAGCTCAAGAAGGACCCCTACACCATTGACGGTGACCACTGGGAAGTTTTCCCACTTATAGCTTACTACAGGCAAGCCATACCAAGTATATAAATAACAATTGAATAGTGCAAGGATGTACGGTACGCATGAAAACTTCTCAGTGCTTTTCTTCTTTATGACCCTTGCAAATGTTAATCTGAGAAGAGACAATATATAAATTAGGAACTAAGAAATGAGTTTAACTGATGCAAATTCACCATTTCTTTTGGTGCTGAACGCGTAAAAGAATAAAGTAATGCTTTAGCGTAACCGGACAATACATAGGTGCAGCGTATAGTAACAATGAGGTAGCATTCCCTGCAATATAAAGGATAAGCAGATTCAAGTTTAGGGTCTCGTTTATGAACTTTGTTTATGGATTATAATGAGAACTGTGAAGAGCAATTAAAGCGGAAGGTACCCATTAATCCAACTGCCAAACGCAACCTTTCTCCCATCTCTTTGGGTCTAGATATGGCAAGAGAAATTGGTCCCAACGAAAGACTTGAAAGAAGTACTGAAGTTTGTTGTTTGAAATGTGTAGCATCTCATAAGGTCTATATATATTGCATAAATGGATAAAAAGAGAATAACGCATATAAACAATTTTAAAAAGTGAAAGAAAAGTGTGTTCTCTGTTTAACAACTTGTGGAGAGAAACTAAGGGGAAAATAAAAAAAAACAAGAAAATAAATTGTGGAGGAAAATGAGCAGGCTTGGATTATGGACATTTGCATGAAATTGTTTAATGCAATTGATCATTCAAAGTTGTAATTTGGTTAGCTTTTTAAAGTAAGATAACAGATTAGATAGTAACTATTAATGGAATGGAATTATTTTGTTGTTGTGGTTCTCTTTGTGAAGTGGAAGATGCCACTGGAGTTCCACTACCCACTTGATGCAAAAGTTTAGGTGTTGTTGCTCCAGTGCTAGTGAACATCATGATAAGTACCTCAATGACGTATAGTTCATAGGTTTAAAACTCCATAGAGGCGCTTTAGGGGCAGGGGGTTTCCCGAGGCACACTAAAAGAGGGTAGTTATGTCTTCTATTTTTACTTCATTGTAAATCAAAAAGATTAACGTTTCTGAACTCTTTGAGGAAGAATGAGAGCAACAACACGTTGAATTGGTTCTTATAACAATTAAGCTAGGAAGCATTCAGCTCATGGAATCATTATATTTGGATTGAAATCTTTAATTGGTTAGTTGCTGAGATTACCCCAAATAAAAATATTCTATTCTGATACTTTTGAGCGTGTTGTATAGATAATATTTTTGAAACTCTGAAGGAAAAAATTAAGTAGAGTAATTTTACTTGAGACAAGTGTTTGCGAGTCAAATTTATTACACTGGATGTCGTCTTTATAATTAAGGTTAGGAGTCTTATATTTTTTTTTATGATGGTGGTGATATAAGCATTTCTTTCTATTGTCTACCCTTCATCCTGTCTTTGCTTAAATCACCTCCACTAAAATTTTGTCCTCAACCAAACATTACTTATTCCCATGCTCTATTTCGTCATGGTTCTGGCACTTGAAAGTTCTACAACATGGCATCTAAGTTTTCCTAATATTATTTAACTATATAATACATACATTGTTGAATGTGACTAAGTCCACTTATTTTCCAGATCATCCAGCTGGAACACTTTTTTACCACTGTTTTATCCCAAAAGTATAATCAATAAAATTGGACATCCATATTCATGTATGACACTCGATCATTCATAAGTTAATGTTGGGGAATTTTTCCTTTTGTCTATTTGATCGTTGGATGAACTTTGATTGATTGATTAATTAAACGTAATATGGACATCTGAGATGAGTTTAGCAAGCACAGAAGATATACGTGCTAAAGATATATGTCATGTTCATTTCACTAATTATGTCAAAACATCGTTCCCCTGATATATATGATGGTTTTTCCCCCTACTGATACTGGTATATGTTGTTTGTTGCAATAGGCAAGGGCATGTGCTTGCCGAAGAATTTGCGGCTCATTGATCCCACAGCCTTCAATGCGGCCTGCATGATGAATGTCAAAAGGTCATTCATGAAAGACTACTTTCCCTTGCAACTTTTATCACGGAAATGGGAGTGTGTGTTTTTAATTTCAAATCAAACTATTCTTCTCCTGTAGTTGAGCCAACCTGTTCTTAATATAAATAATTTGTGCTGATTAGTGTAAATTAGTCCATTGTCCCAATGGTCTCTTGTTTTTGAACTGATAAATTTTTGTGGCTGGAAATATGCTTTTAAGATGGCACAGGATGCCCGATTGAGTGAAGAATGCTCGCGTAGTTATATTTTACTAAATTAGATGATGAGTGCGTGTCCAAAAGATGAAAAGATTTCGCAACAAAAGGAATAGGAACTATTCCAAGTTTTATGGTGCAGAAATTATCAGCAGATACCATTACAATTTATTGACAGTTAGTTTCTACACCGTTCTTTCCTATGATTGGCGTCAGTAATACGATGGATCGATGATGATCGAAAGTGGGATATCACAAAATTTTCCATTTGGATTTGATTCTCTACTCAATGAGGCATGTTACTGAACCTTGTACGTACCCAAGTGTGGTCTTAATAGTGTGTGTTCGTTCTACTCACAAGCTAGACAAGTAGCACAATATGCCCCTGATGTGAGAACCTATTCGCATTGCACTAATGAAAATAGAGAAAGTATGTTCAATGCTATTTGCAATCCAGAAATGATCAAAGATAGCTAAATGTCCACTAATTTTATTTTATTTTTATAAAGTTTTTAGTGTGTAGAATTTGGAATATTAACATTTCTTGATTATCTTTTCCATTGTTCTGTTTGGAACATATAATTTCACAGGGGTGATCAATTTTTGATTCCTCTATCTAATGGATGTCCCAGAGCATTTAATAATTTTTCGTGAATATATGTCAAGAACTGCAAATCAGACTGGGAATATGTGTCTTGTTTTTATCGGGAAAACTTTGGAATATGAAAAGTTTTAGAAGGGAGGTGAGGAGTCCAAGAACAATATTCCTTTCTTATGATTCCACTGCCATTATATTACTATTATTCTAAAATGAAATATAAAAAATGGGTATTCCCACCAGACGGTGACCCCATAAATTAGTGCAGTGCATAGGTCATCGCCTCGATCCAAGATTGAAATTAAAATTGTGGATACCAATATCCAAAAAAATGCTCAAAAAAATTGGACCCGATTGAGATGCATAATCTCCTTGAAAGTTCAAAACCAACAAAATATTCAATACTACAAAGGACAGCAGGTTTCATCAATTTAGTCTAAATTACGGCCGTTGTTACCATTGTTTCTAGAATAAACTTGAACTCGACTATCAATATTGCAAACATATAGTGTTGGAGTGAAGATGTATTAAATATTGCAGTGAGATTTGCATTTATGTTGTGAGCAATATTACAAAATAAGGGCCGAAGATTAAACAGGACGATACAACATAATGGCCTATATATATGTGGACTACAAGTCATATACACGCAAACATCGTATTTTAAGGTGCTTAAAAATGGGTTTCTCGGTATAAACTTAATATCTATGTTCATGTAACTTAAAAACTATGGTACAAGTATACAGTAGTGATGCTGTTGAGTGTTGATCCAGAGGAATATGTATCTATAATTCAAGCAAGTGATTTGATATTTTACAAAATGTAGCGTCGGAGATAATCCACTCGAGCCGGGTGCTTGAGCTTCATGAATGCCTTCACTTCATGCTTTCGAACCATTTCTCTAGAAATATTTAAGTTTCCCGCTATCTCTCCCAATGTTCTATCACCTTTACCATCAAGCCCGTATCTTTGC
Source organism: Hedera helix (assembly GCA_947179155.2). Lineage (NCBI taxonomy): Eukaryota > Viridiplantae > Streptophyta > Magnoliopsida > Apiales > Araliaceae > Hedera > Hedera helix. Next base: position 58,354,364 of record OX359265.1, on the reverse strand, counting down.
CTAATCACCAAGCTTTCCTTGGGCTTCAGAGAATCAAGCTGTGAAAAAAGGACATCGGGATGCAAATTATAAGTCCTCAAATTTAGGACACTCAAAATTAGCAATATATTGTCATTTCCAAAATTTTGCATTTTAATAGTACTTTAACACCTCTCAACAGAATTAGCAATTAACCGTTAAACCACGTGTTGCAACTCTAACACTCGTTGCCATGATGACAAAGACAAGAAATTACCACATCATCGAGAGCAAGCCGGAGAAGAGCAGGTTGCCTCCTCTTATCCCCTCCTGCACCCTCAACATCAGTAATTCCACTGATGAATTCTTCTTGGGTTATAGAGTGCCTTGTATGGAGAGAAAATACAGGCTTTGATGCCTTCATCACTTCATGGTATCTTTCAGCTGAAATTCCAACTTTATCTATTATCTCTTCCTCTGTTGGCACTTGATGTAGCTCAAACAACAGCTGTAGTTTGGCTCTTTGTATATCTGCTCTGACCTGTATCAGGTTAAGCTTGAGTTCTTCCAAACATTTGCCAAGTGCGCAGAAATCAGATGACATAAAATTGTTTCACCTTTGATAAAATGCACTAGTTTTGCATGAACAAGCTAAACTCCATCACTTTAATAGTTCAAGAACTAAAATTTGTTATCCGCATACATTGAACACTTGTGAGTTCTTTCAAATGTATTCCACTGTTCAACAAATTAGTGTGTAATGTGCTAACTATAACTTTCTAAGTGAAGTACAGTTGGTGAATAATGGACCGCATCAATTATTGCCTTCTGCATTTCCAGATTTAACATGTACAAGTTGCAAATTTTCTTAGATATAGACTCAGATATTGATGATCGACAGACCTCTCTTTCTGTTTCTCTCTCACACACGAACACACACCGGTAAATAATTGTGCATTATAGAACATGCCTCTTGCAAAGCAGTAAGTTATCCGTGTTTTGAAAGGATAAAAGGTTCATGGTGATCATTATGCTATGTCAAACAGTTGACAAGAAGAAAATAGCAAGCACAGTGAAAAGAGGCTTACAGACTCAAGACCAAAAGAGACTCTTGTAAAGCTTGAGAGAGTCATGGATCGTATGATGGCATGTCTAATCCAAAACAGGCCATATGTTGAAAGCCGCAACTTTCTTTTAGGTTCAAAGCGATCGATGGCAGTAATAAGACCTTTCACTCCAGCTTGACAGAAGTCTTGAAATTTTGGGCCATTTGCAAACTCTTGAAAATATTTGTTCATTACAAACAAAACGAGCCGAAGATTGTGCTGCAACACATCATTATAACAACTGTTACAATTAGTTTCACATAAATGTTCCACAAAACTGTGATTCATATATCATTTACTAATCATAATATTGCTTTGGAAAAATTATCAAAACTTGGAAAATATTCACCCATGCAATTTATTGATAAATAACAAACTGATCAATGGTTCAAATTTTAGACATATCCAAACACTAGCAGACCAAATTTGTCTTTTGTAGTTGAGTTCAGCTAATTGACACTTATAGATTTAATCTTACCAAAAGCACAAATAATCTGTACCAAAATATAATAAAATTTGACCATATAATTGGTGATTCAGTTAGCTAGCTGTGCATTCATTATGTATTACAGAAAGAATGTGTTCCTTTCATTGATGTAATGTCAAACGTAGCTCTTCGAAAGTATTAGCTGTTGATAATGGGAAAAGAAAGCCTACCTCAAATTTCACCCAATCCTTACCTTTTAAGATACTAGGTAATGGGAGGTTAACTTGATCTATTCCCAAATAAAATTTGTGAATTGCAGAAAAAAAAAGGAATATAAAATACCTATTCTTACCCTAATCAGTTTGTTCCGAGCTGCTCGGCCAACTTCCATTTGTTTCCTCAATTGAGCTACATTCATAGTTGTTGCCTCTGCTAACTCACCATCAGTTGGTTCTCTCCCCAAATCATTTTGTAAGTTCTCTTTCACTGAAAGGATATCCTATATTGCAGCAAACAAAGGTTATGAAAGAAGCAAAATAGAATCAGTAAAATAACAGCAAAGAAGCATTCTGAGAAAAAGTAAAACAAAAATAAGAAACAAAAGAAGAGAAAGTTAAGCCACCAAGTCTTCTGAGAAATATCAGAAAGTTCATACAAACTACAGATGTTTAGTAGGGTGATTGAAGCAGAAAAGGGCTCACCTTCATAGGTTGCATTAGCTTAAACAGCCAGGTGTGCTCTGAAGAAGAAAGAACTGGCGGGATCTTCATTTTCTTCCAGTCCAAGCTCAACAAGTTGGTAGAAGCAGAATACCCCCTAATCAGCTTATTGATTTTCTCAAATTCATTATCCCCATGAAGTTTTCTCCTCTGGGCTGCAGAAGCAACTTCAACCTCTTTGTTCATTCTCAGTTTGATCCTCTTCTCAAGATTCAATCTCTTGGTGTTACGCTTCTGACTTTGCACTACATTATCAACAGTTCCATTTTCTGCCTTGTCATCACCATCAATCATCTTCTTCCTCCTCCGTTGGACTGTCTTCACCCCATGATCTTTATCTTCACCAGCAAATAATTCAGGTGCGGGACTAAGCTTGTATATATTTTCAAGTTTGGCTGCAGCCACATTGTAATCCAAATCCAAAGGACATGAAGGTGCTTCAGTGGTAGAGAGAACTTGGACTCTCTGTGAAGGCATTTTAACTTGTCTTAGTATCTTTTGTTTTGCTTTAGATTTCTCTATGGGTAAAGATACAGATTCTTTGGGAGTAACTAAAATTTTATTCTTGGTTTTATCTGTTTTGAACTGCAAAATTGACACTCTTTTAGTAGAAGAGTGTCTTGAGAGTCTTGTGCTCGATCCCAAGGGAGTGCTCGCAGCAGAGCTTGAAACAGTTACAACTCCCATGCCAAGCTGTGTAAGACAAATTTTATTAATGAATAAGAGCTTCCCCAACTATACAAGTCCTCAAAGAGCAAAATTCATAGATTTTCATTTGAAACAGTAGCTTGATCTTGTATGCTGAAAATAATATATTGAACTTTACAAGGATTCTATTGTATGAGGATGTTTCACCATGATAAGTTGATAACTCCCTAAAGTAACCAAAGAACTCGCATTCGAGTTATGAAGGTTGACATAATCATCGTCTTTCCTTTAAATTGCTCCCCCAACCAAAGCCCAACATTAGATATACATTTTAGATAAAAGGAAGCTGCTTTGCTTTCCTCTATGATATTTTTAAATCAATTATCAGGAAGCCATGCTCAGGTTGCAGTCCGACAGACAAATCCAAAACATTCCTGGTGCTTATCAACGATAATAATGAATTACTAACTCTGGATTCGGATTTCAAATTTAATAGGAAGGCTAATGTCTAAAGATTGGTAGGAAACATTTGTAGTTATCCATATTCCATTGTAACGCTTCATGTTTAATTATCCCCAAATCTCATAACTGCCTGAATGTGAATTATACGTTCTTTTGTTTTACAAGAAACTACTAAGCCGCATGTCAAAGAAAAACACTACTCAACCAAATTCATCAGATTTTTACAGCAGAAATCTCAAACAAATTAAAGCTTTACACTAAAGGGTTCAAGTAAAAGTAGCACCATCTAGCAATTGTAAGTCAGACACCAAATACTGGGACTGCCACAACTTCGAGTGAACCCCTGATCAAAATCAAACCAACTGGGCAATTGTGCTCAACATTTTTAATCCCCAAGAGTTGACCAGCCATTCCTTTAAGCACATAGATTTAGAATTGCCACTTGTTATATCTAGAATGGCATGATAAAATTTGACATTACCTCATACTACTAGTATAACATTGTGTGTCGAGCACAATCCAAGTTTCTTTACCGTAAACAACTAAATTACTGCTTCTAAGAATTTTGTACAGAAATTAAAAAAAGAAATGGCAGAGAGATCGATATATTACCTCTATAGAATCCGACCGAAGTTTTAGAGCTGCCACTGAGTTTCCAACGACAAGATTCGGGATTCCGGCTACAAAAAATTTACAGACAGAGAATCTCAATGACTGGAACTGAGAGAAATGTTGATCAAATTAGAGTAGACAGAATCTCATGGGGTAAATAAAATGGTGTCCACAAGCTTTGATCTCCTAACAAATCGACGGCTTAAGCGGGTCTTATATCGACGGTACAGAAGGTTTCCACGTAGGATTGAATTAGTGATGATGACAAACATGTGGACGTGGCCAATACTTTGGCAGAGACTGATAATTATTTATTTATGAATTTTATGTGATAGGCTTCTTTCTCTTCGTGGCCAATCGGGAGTGGTTGATGAGATATTTTGCGGATTGGAATTGTGAACACGTGGATGGTTCTTAGTGGAAGGCTACTGTGGGTCCCATACGATAAATACCATATGGTGGTCTGAGGTACCTCTACGTTGCTGAATACCAGCCATTTGAGACACGTATAAGTGTATATATTTAATTACATAATTCTACATGAATTGTATATGAAAATTGAAAATTTTAGATGAAAAAACAATACACTCTTTGTTTCAAAATATAAGATTATTATTAATTTTTTAAAGTTAATTTAATATAATTTAAGCTCAAAATTATTGTGAATTCTTTTTAACTTTAGTAATCGATATAATAATAAATATTATAAATTATTTAAAAAATATTACTCATTATAAGATTTATTATTTCATGCATAATTTTTGATAAATAATCTCAATTTTAAATTTAAAATATCTCATCTTATAATATGGAACGGAGCCAACATTTTTACATAAAGATATAATGTTTTCATATGACAATATGATGCTTTCATGTGAGAGTATAGTTTCCTATTGTATAATATTTAGAGTCTAATTGTATGTATTTGTGAGTTTATTTTAAAGAAAAGGGATGGAAAAAAATATTATTTTTCTAAATATTATTAAAAAAAAATAAAATCCCATCACTTACCTTCTCTTATCTAATAATAAAACTCCGTAAGAGGGAGGGGATTATTGCGTGATTGGTATTAAGAGGAGAAAAATTCAATTTAATTATGTGACAAGCCAACAATGTACGTACAAGTCCACCTTCATTTCTCATCCTAAATCACCATACAATTATTATACAAGCTAATAATTTGATAATTATATATGTCAACAGGACAAAGTTAGGTTATATATATATATATATATATACCGAGTACGTATTACTATACCACTTAATTACGTAGTAGTATAATTCTGACATATAAATAATTTATACTGTAATGAAAAAGAGAGTTAGAAAAAATATAGTAAAAATACCACTACATTCTAGAACTTTAGATGGTAAGTGATTTGATAACCGATCTGAAGGTTTGACGCGTGTCTAATATGGAAGATATATATATATATATATACACACACAAATAATCATTTTTTGAACAAGCCATAATAAATAGAATAAGTATAAGTACATAATATAGTGCACAACATAGAACACAATAAAATGATCTAAACTATTGAAAGATAGGGACTGACATGAAAATTCGTATTAAGTTTTACTTTTTAATGATTAAAATGTATGTAATGTTTGAAATAGTATTTAATTGAATTGTGTGTAAAGTTATCTTAATAAATAAGACTTGCACAGAGCACGAATCCCTGATTTTCCAATGAAATAATGTGCAAGTAATTATAAAATATTCAAATATACCGCGAATACAACATTTCCCATGGTACATATTTTGTCACTAAATTAATATATATTACTCCAGTTGTTTATAAAAAAAATCAAATTTGTTATTTTTTTATAATTTAATAAAAATATAATATATTCAAATTTATGCAATTCATTATCTATCATCACCATAAAATTAAGTACTAGTAACACATGAAATAATAATAATAATAATAATAATAATAATAATAAATTCTTAAAATTTATAAATGAGATTCTTTTTCTGACAGGAGGGAACATCAATCAATTTGGCCCTTTTATGTACATTTTATTATGTATACCTCATTATCTACTATTTTGTATATTAAATTTGTGTAAAATATATATAGGCGAGGATAATTATTGGGTAAAGCCTTAAGAAGAAAATCGAGGTATCAGAAAATCAAAATAACTTTTTTATTTAATATTTATTTTCGCCAAATTAAATAAAGAGATCCACTGTAGAGACTATATATATCTTCTTCCCAAGTTAAATATTTATTATTTCATGCATGCAGAGATACAGAGGACAAAAGAAAGAAAGAAAGACATTAAGATTCACGTTACAAAAACAATAATTGCCTAAGATTTAATTATGATTTGGAGAAAATTTATGATGAGATGCCGAGAAATTAAGATTTTGTGGCGAGTGTTATAAAAATAATGATTGCCTAGCCTAAGATTCATGTTCATGTGATCTAAGGAAAATAATCATAATTATTCCTACTACTATTATTATTAAAAAATAATCATGATTAATGATGTATGATTAATGATATCGGGGATTTCTAATACTAGTAAGGATTAATGAGTCGCTGGTATGATTAATGTTTTCTTATACTCCACCGATATAACACTCGGGTATATTTGCTGAGGAATCTGCATGTCTTAATCCCGCGCTTATCTCTTTAACTTCCGTCATTAATGAGGGGATCAAGAGAGAGATTCAGAATTAATGGGGTATGATAGTGTAAGCTACTATTTGTGGATGATAAAATGTATTCTATACACATTAATTAAAAATTTACTGCGATACTACTACATTGTAGTAAGATACGGCAGAGTATATATATAATTAATGAAGTGTAGTAACTTAATTTTACTAAGTAGTTTTTCTCTCACAAATATAATTTTTAGTAATTGAATAAGTAAATCCTAAAGGCTTGGACCTTTTATAATAACTAATATATATGATACACATTATGAGTCTGTTCGAAAATGACTTATTTTTTTTGATTTAAAGTTAAAATTTTAGTAGATTTATAAGTAAAAGTGTTCGACATCACTTTTACTTATAAGTCCGAAATTATAAATAATAATTATAAATGTGTTCGATTAATAATGACTTATAAATTAAAATAAAATGTAAAAATTACTAAAACGTCTTTTAATAAAAAAACATTAAAAAAATAAAAAATACTATTTATATCATTTCATAATCGTTGATCAACTTAAAAAAACTAACTTATAAGTTCTGTTTTAGGCATCAAATAGTTACTTATCGATCAGGACTCCTAACATTATTCTAACATCCCTACTATTAAGTCCGTGAAAAGGAGATCCGCCAAGCCTATTTATTTATTACCTAAAACTCCAAACATAGAAAAGGGCATGGAATTCATTTATGGGACACCAATTTAAATTTGCTTTGCATACATAACCAACTAAATATACCATCATATTAACTACACGAATTATTAAAAGCTTACTATCCGCATATTTGTAAATTGTAAACTAAACAACCACTAACAAAATTAAATTCAATAAACATATTCCCCTGTTCCAAAAATAAAATTATTATTCACTTTTAAAAAATCAAGATTAGATATTCTATTTATTCTAAAATTAGAGATACATTTGTAAAACGACCGACTTTTAAGAATAATTTTATATTTTCATATATAGTCTTAGTTTTAATTTGGAATTTAGCTAGATGTGGTGGTCTGATATTGAAAATGACAATAAAAAAGTATTGACAAATTAAAAATATTATGACACGTTATAATTATAAAATAAAAATATATTTTTAATTTTAAAATAGATTAAAAAAAATTATCACTAATTTTGAAACAGAAGAGAGGGATAATTATTATAAAATGCGGCTACAACTTGAAAGTAACTCACTTTCATCCATCCTCATTTTAAGGATATTTAGTATCCCCTACATCCAAGTCTGCCACTGTTGTTACTAATTACGAATCAAAAAGAATAATTATATGAAATTAATTATTATAAAATACAACTACAAGAAGTTAGGAGTACGGTTATTTAATTTGATTTTAACAGAATTTAAGAATAGTGCTGGAAGTGGGACATCAATGAAAAGGATCCAAAAAAATAAAACAGTTTTAATTTTTGGTTCAAAATGCTTCATATATGATCGAGAAATTAAATTATAATGGAATTTTTCAAATACAGGAAAATATTAGAACACAAAAAAATAAACAACATTCATACCAATTAATAGATACCTTTGCTTTTCAGCAGTACCTGAGGTTTTATCGTAGGCTATCCATGAAAACTGTTGGGTTGAGATAGTTTGGGCTCAGGTTTAGACTAACCTATATTAGTTTATTCGGTTGGTCCCTATTAATTTATTGGGCTGGGCCTGACAGTGTTAGCTATTGGACCTTTTATTTTGACGAAGATGGGTTGTTTGGAAGAGGAAAAGCCAATTTACTTGGAAAATGAAAAGTCTGCTAACGGTTGTCTGAAAGAGAGACGTTTATTTGGTTGATTAATGCTGGTAATTATGGCTGCATGGGCATATAAAAGGGGAACAACAGGAAAGAAAAAACACTGACTTATTTTACTACAGATTGACGTACTTACGTTCATTTGGATTTTGAGCTTACTATTTCACACACAAAATCAATTTTCCAGCATACAAGCTCTCTATTATCAAAGAAACCTGTAACCATCAACATTATATTAGTGAATTGTTCTCTTTCCCCGTGGTTTTTTTCCGATTTGGGTTTCCACGTAAATCTCTCGTGTCTTTACAGTAATTTCTCTGAATTAATTGTGTTTGACGTTTGATTTCGCTCGTTATTTTGTGATTTAAACGGGTGCTACAAAATTTGGCGTTAACATTGGCGCTAGAAGGAGGGGGGTTTTTGTTTGAAAAATCACAGTTGAAGTAAAAAGCAGGTGTATTGGGATTATGGAGTATCAGGATAATCATGTGGAGCGGACAGGTTCATCAACACCAACTGTTAGAGGTTCGGTCAAGGATAGGTTGGGTCCTTTCCATCAAAGGGGAGGATCCATGGCGTCACACTCTAACTCAGTTCGTCAACGGTTGTCTTCATTTGATTCTCCTGGTTTGGGACATGACAGGGAAACCATTCGTCAAGATTCTGTTCGGCAGCACACGGTTGCAAGGGAAGATCTCCATGATCAGAGGGAGTCTATTAAGAGACAGAGGATCAAAGCGGCAGAGGAGGCTATGTTATCTCTTCAACATCAGCAAGAAGGGTGGGCTGCTCTACTGACAGAGTTGAAAAGGGATGAAGAACCTCAGAACACAATACAAGGGTCTGGAATACAGACACCCCAGAGTAGAGGGGTTCGGGGACGGGTGAATGACCCACCCACATCACAATATGGAGTCGGAAATAGCTATGGCCCACCAAAACCACTATCGGAGCAAGCAGGTGGAGAGCCAACTCCCTTTCGGGATAGGGGATCTACTTATTCAGAACGGCGGAGGCGTTCACCATCCCCCCAAAGACGACATGCCCGAAGCAGGAGCCCGAGGAGAGGTTCGGTGGAGAGCCAACTCCCTTTCGGGATATGGGTATGTGCAGGATGATCGAGAAATCAGGAGCCCGAGGAGAGGTTCGGGGTATGTGCCCGATGATCGGGAAAAACGGAGCCCGAGGAGAGGTTCGGGGTATGTGCAGGATGAGCGAGAAAAAAGGAGCCCGAGGAGAGGTTCGGGGTATGTCCATGATGACCGGGATGCTCGTAGCCCGAGGAGGGATTCAGGGGCCGAACCTGATATCCAGAAAACTAATGATGGTGATAATCCCTTATTGAAAAGGATGGCAGAATTGGAACGACAACTAGCCGAAGTCCAGGCAGTAGAAAAGCCGACAAACACCAATTCTCCATTCTCAGCTGCTATCAATATGGAAAAGGCTGATCCGAAGATGAAGCTGCCACCATTGGAGTCTTTCGATGGCACCGGTGATCCCTATGACCATACCAACTCTTATGAGATTGTGATGGGGTACTACAACCATTCAGATGCAGGGATGTGTAAAATCTTCATAACAACTTTGAAGAAGGCAGCAAAGCACTGGATCGTGTCTTTGCCTTCAGAAAGCATTAATTCATGGAAGGAGTTGTGTGATAAATTCCATGACCGGTTCGGCAGCAACAAAAGAAGGGGTAAGCTGACTGCATCGTTGATGCAAATTAAACAGAAGGGAGATGAGACCCTTAACCAGTACGTGCAAAGGTTCAGGGAGGCAGCAGGGGCAGTAGTCAACCTGGATATGACCCAGGCGTTGGGTTTCTTTACAACGGGGTTGGACATCTATAGATCAAAGAAGCTAATGAAGAATATCATGTTCAAACCACCGAAGGATTTGGCCGATGCTTATGAACGAGCAGAGAATTTCATTGCAATTGAGGAGGCCATGACTACTTTGTCCAGAAATCAGAAGGGATCTGATCAGTATAAACATAAAGAGGGAAAGTCGGATGTGATGGATAGGCTGGGCCCGAGGGGAAATAATCAGGCGAACAAGCCACCCGCCCAACCTAGGTTTGGACAAAAACCATTTACCCCACTGAATACTGATCGGGTACAGGTGCTGAATGAAATCAGGGGTACACAATTTTATGAACCACCTCGGAGTAAAAGGGGTTATGAAGGATTTCAAAATCAGTACTGTGAGTATCATCAGTCTAGAGGACATGATGTTGAAGGATGTCCAGACTTAAAGAAGCTGATTGAGAAAAATATACAAAGTGGACGATTACAGCATTTTGTGGCCGGGCGAACAGTCCCGCAGGAGGTTCGGCCCCAAAAGAACAATCAGAATGAGGCCAGTGGGAGTCAACCGAGACGAGTAATTGACGTCATCAGTGGAGGTTTGCCCATAAAGTCATCGGGAAAACGCAGGAGATCCACTTCGGATGCGGTAATGGCTGTAACAGAACAGCCGATTAAAACAGAACGATTATATCCGGGGTCGGTGATTTCATTTTCTGATGAAGATTATCCGGTTGACTCAGTAGAGCCACATGAAGGGGCATTGGTGATAACTGCCCAAGTAGGGCCCGTTGATATGAAGAGAATAATGATCGACAACGAGTCTTCGGTTGATGTGTTATACAGTCATGCTTACCAACGCATGAACTTGGAGGGAATCAAGCTGGAGGTTGGCCAGGAATCACCATTATATGGGTTCGGGAATGAAGCGGTGCCAGTAATCGGCACAGTTGAATTGCCCATGGTGTTCGGGGAATCTCCCAAACAAGTGACAGTCAACGTCAAGTTCTTTGTAGTACAAGTAGACTCGGCTTACAATGCCATTCTTGGAAGGACGACGTTGTCAGCACTCCAAGCAGTTACTTCAATTGCCCACTTCAAGATGAAGTTCCCTACCCCACATGGGGTTGGGGAAGTTAAGGGGGATCTGAACATTGCCAAAAGGTGTTATCGGCACACTCTTACAGCACCGGTGATCGGGGTCAGTAAGATGAGACAAACTTTGACAGTAGATGTTGAGCCTTTCACCGAGGGAGTTACCGAACCATTGGCTTCCCCAGCTGAAGAGACAGAAGATGTAGAGCTTATTCCGGGGAATAATGAGAAGCTGATAAAAATAGGGGCCGGGTTGCAAGATACTTTGAAGAAAGGGTTAATTGAACTACTCAGAACTTATGCTGATATCTTCGCTTGGACACCCCGAGATATGCCTGGGATGACAGAAGACGTGGCCATTCACAGGTTATCCGTCGATCCCGAGAAGAAGCCTGTCTTTCAGAAGAGGCGTATCTTTGCTCCCGAACGCCAAAAAATAATTGACGAAGAGGTGGGAAAGCTGTTGGATGCCGGGATTATTGAAGAAATTGAGTACCCGGAATGGCTTGCAAATGTTGTGTTGGTTCGCAAACAAAATGGGAAATGGAGGGTTTGAATAGACTACATGGACCTGAATAAAGCATGCCCTAAGGACTTCTATCCTCTACCACACATCAACCAGTTGATCGATGCTACTTCGGAGAATGCTATACTCAGCTTTCTGGATGCCTTTTCGGGGTACAATCAGATTTTGATGGACAAACAAGACATCCCAAAGACATCTTTCATTACTCATCGGGCTATTTATGCATATAACCGGATGACCTTCGGGCTGATCAATGCTGGGGCAACTTATCAGAGGATGATGAACAAAGTCTTCCGAAAATAAATTGGTCGGAACATGGAAGTGTATGTAGATGACATGATTGTTCGGAGTGCCAGGGTGCATGACCATTTTGATGATTTGGAGGAGTGCTTTCGGACAGTTCGTCATTATGATATGCGGTTGAATCCCACAAAGTGCACCTTCGGGCTCGGTGCAGGCAAATTTCTGGGTTATCTAGTCAGTAAGAGGGGGATAGAAGCTAACCCAGAAAAAATTAAGACAGTCATTGATATGAAGTCTCCGAAGACATTCAAGGATGTGCAGAGATTGACAGGTCGGATAGCTGCTCTTCGGCGATTCATGTCCCGATCGGCCGAAAGGTGTTTGCCGTTCTTCGACACCCTGAAAGGGCCGAAGAACGAGAAGTCATTTCATTGGACTTCGGATTGCGAGGATGCATTCCAAGGCATCAAAAAATATATGTCTTCGGCTCCGTTACTATAGAAGCCATTAAATCGGGAGATGCTATACATATATTTGGCTGTAAGTGCATTGGCTGTTGATTCGGGAAGAGGGAGGCCGACAGAATCCGGTCTACTATGTTAGCCATGCCTTGAGAGATACGGAAACGAGGTATCCCAACCTAGAGAAGTGTGTCTACTCCTTGGTGATAGCTAGCAGAAAGTTAAGGCATTACTTCCAGGGTCGGGTAATAATTGTTTACACCGATCAACCTTTAAAGAAAATTCTTCAAAAGCCTGATGCATCGGGAAGGATGGTGGCTTGGGCTGTTGAGCTAAGCCAGTTCACGATTGAATACCGTCCTCGGACGGCGATAAAGGGCCAAGTATTGGCTGATTTTATGGTGGAGTGCATGTTCTCCGAAGAGGAATCAGTCGGTTCTTCGGGGTCGGAAGTAACACTGATAGCTGGGGGGCAGTCAGATCCTTCTCATTCTTGGACTTTGAGTGTTGATGGATCATCCACAGCAGACTTGAGTGGAGCCGGTGTAATTTTGACAAGTCCTGAAGGTTTCAGGGTCCAACAAGCAATCCGATTTAAATTCAAAGCGACCAATAATGAGGCAGAGTACGAAGCTATATTGGCTGGCCTAAGACTGGCTCGAAGTTTGGAGGTCAAGAGCTTGCTGATCATGAGTGATTCCCAGCTGGTGATAAAACAGATTCAGGGAGAATACGAAGCTCGGGGTACTAGAATGACAAGGTATCTGTCCGAAGTGAAAAGTGTCCTACAGTACTTTATCTCCTATTCATTACAGAACATTGACCGAAGTGATAATACTGTGGCTGACGCCTTATCAAAGCTTGCTACTACTCCGAATGAGTCTTTGTCAGGGTCAGTATACATTGAAGAATTGATCGAGCCTAGTATATTGAAGAAGGAGGTCAAGTGCGTGGAAAGATGTAATTGCTGGTTGACTCCTTACCTAGAGTATTTGGCTGAGGGTAAGTTGCCAAGTGATAAAATTTTGGCAAAAAAGATAAAATATAGAAGTGCCTATTTTTGTTTGATTGATGGAGATTTGTTCCGAAGGGTGTATTCGGGACCCATGGCAAAATGTCTTATACCGTCGGAGGCTTCGTATGCTCTTCGGGAAGTGCATGAAGGTATTTGCGGCGACCATATGGGGGCCAAGTCATTGGCATATAAACTAATCCGTCAAGGATACTATTGGCCGACGATGTTTCAAGAAGCAAAGGAGTTTGTGCAGAAGTGTCCGAAATGTCAGCTTAACAGTTATGTGGCACATCGGCCACCCGAAGAGTTATCTTCAGTACTTTCCCCAATTCCTTTTGCAGTTTGGGGTGTCGATCTGGTGGGTCCGATGCCGAAGGCCAAAGGACAGTTTTCCTATATGATAGTGGCAATAGATTACATGACCAAATGGGTTGAGGCGAAGCCACTTCGGCGTATCACTGAGCAGGATTGTATCCATTTCCTTAAGGAAAATATTGTTTTTAGATTTGGGATCCCGATGGTCCTTGTATCTGACAACGAACTGCAATTTGTTGGAGTTGAGTTCGAAATTTTTTAATCTGATTTGGGTATACAGCATCGGAGGGTATCGGTGGCTCATCCTCAAGCCAACGGGCAAGTCGAAGTGACAAACAGGACTCTATTGAATGGGATTAAAAGGAGACTGGATGATGCTAAAGGAAGGTGGCCCAAGGAGCTTCCTAGTGTCTTATGGGCGTATCGGACTACTCCTCGAACAACTACCGGGGATTCTCCTTTTCGGCTTTCATACGGGACTGAAGCCTTAATCCCGGTTGAGGTTGCCTCTCCTTCTTTTCGGAGAGTTAACTTTAATGAATTATACAATGAACAAGGACTTCGGCTTAACCTTGATCTAGTGGATGAACTTCGGGATGCCGCAGTAATAAAGTTGGCTCTGTATCAACAAAAAACGGCAAGGCACTATAATCGGAAGGTTAGGCAAAGGCGTTTGAGGTCGGGGATTTGGTCCTTCGGGAAGCAGAAGCATCTACCCCCATGAATACGGGTAAGTTGATGTCAAATTGGGAAGGGCCCTATGAAGTTATTGAAGTTGTAAAATATGGGACATATCGTCTTCGGGATATGTCTGGGTCCGATTTGAAGAATTTTTGGCATGCAACTAGATTAAGGAAGTATTTCCAATAAGTCGGGTAGAATGTTTTAATTACTTGTACTTAGTTGAATTTTAAAGACTTAGTTGAATTTTAAAGAAAATTTCAGTACATAGTATATGTTTGCACAAGACATTAATAAAATCCCGAAATTCCATTGATAAAATTGATGCAAGTTACATTGGAGAAGAAGAAATAAAGAAAATATATACAAGAAAAAAGTTGGCGGTTCGGAGTTAATTGTTGTCCTCGGGAGAATCAGAGTCAGAATCGGAGAACACTGAAGGATCCACACCAGCTTTTGCTGCTTTTGCCATGGCAGCCTGAAAACCTTTGCGGAATTGTTCAATTATCTGGTCCAACAGTTCAGGAGATGATCTGTACTCTTCGAGGATCTGATATCGAAGTTCGGGGGTCCCAAGTCGAACTTGATCCCGCAGAATTTCATTGGCGTTTTGTTGGCGTTGCATGTCGGAGGTTAATTGGGCATTTTGTTCTTTCAGCTTGGTGAATTCTTCGGTTTGTTGCTGAAAGTTCTTCAACGTCTCCGACTTTTCAGCTTGTAGTCGGGTGATCTCTTCGGTTCTTTGATTGTTGATGTCAAGAACACTCTCAAACTGTTGTTGAAGATTTTCGTTGGATGTTTTGAGGGCTACGTTGTCGGCGGTTAGTTCTTTGTTTTTCTTCTTCAAGGCCTTATACTTGGTTTTCATCTTCTTCGCCTTCGTATCACTGTTTTCCTTCCTTGATTCCCGACCAAGGAGACGGCTGAAGGTGGCCAAGGCCTACAGAAAATTATCAAGAAGGATGGTCAGAAACCTTAGGAAATTTTTGGAATAAATTTAAATAAAGAATAAGTCTTACCCGGCCTTGATGAAGGGCGGTGGCAAAGATAAGCTCACGGTTGGAGTATTCATGGAACTCATCGTTGTCGGCCCGGAAGTTGAAACTGTTGTAGGCCGTGAATGGAACGCTAGTATTGGCCTCAGTCGGAAAGAAAGTAGGAAGGGGTCCATCAGTTGGTTGTGGGGGAGTTTGTTCGGTTGCCGAAGGGTCAATTTCAGGTATCGGCTCTTCTATGGGATCGGCTTGCTCTACCATTAGTCGTTTCCCGGCCGATTTACTAGTCTGTGCCGGGGTTGGTTGAGGTTGATCTGATGTTTTTTCTTTGTTTGGCTCGGGGGGGTGTTGTGTTGATGGTTCGGGGGTTGGAGTTTTTTGTTGATCGGGGGTTTGCTGGGTCTTTTTATGAGAAGGGGGTCGGGATAAATCTGGTTGTGATTTGGAAGAATGGGAGGTTTTTTGTTTTTTGGTCTTCAGGATTTTTCGAAGCTCCGACTCAGACATATCAAAAACATTTCGTTTTTTGGATATCTCTGGGCCTTTTCTTTTTGGGGTCCCCGAAGTACGGTCGGCCGAGACGGTCGAATTATCTGGAGGGTTTCCCGAAGAGGGTTGTGGTTCGGTCTGAGGTTCAGGCTCGGTTTGTATATTTGTTTGGGCTTCCGTTTAGGGGGCAGACTCTTGTTGGAAGTTTGTTTGTTTGGCTCTTTGAGCCATAGGGTTTTCACCCGAAGTGGTCGAAGAAGAAGAATTCTTCTTTCTTCGGATTAATGGTTCAGCAGGAGGTTCAGACTCTTCCGAAGAGGCAGGAGACTGAATAAAGATGGGCCCCTCCTGGGTTTGGCCTTGGGTAATCGGGGGAGGATCGGAAGCATTCCCTTCCGAACTGCGAAAAAGCACTACTGCACAGAAGATGGATAATTATAAGATAGACAGATTAAGATGAAGTTTTATAGGTGATTCGGGTACTTACTTCCATGCGCATAAAGCCAATCTTGGTCGGAAAGGAGGTTGTTGGGCCAAAAATCGGTCGGCATGGTGGAAAGAAGTTTTTCGAGGTCGGCCTCCCGAACGTCCTCAATGTGATCAAACCCTAGGGACGCCTTGCTCGGTTCTCCCCAGGGTGGTAGTAGAACGGTATCCGTTCCTCGGATGAAGAACCAGGAGGAATGCCATCCTTTGTTGCTTTGAGAGGTGGCCATCCAGACTTTCCGATTGGCGTATCGGGTTAAGACCTTGAAACCCTTTTCTTTTGAGTTGATGAGTTTGAAGTAGCTCAAGAACAGATCTAGGGCCGGATCAACATTCTGGTCTCGGCAATGGGCTATGAAGCAGATCAGGTGGATATAAGAGTTAGGAACAAGTTGGGAGAACCCGATCCCTATAAACCCTAGAAACTCGGTGATGAAAGGATGGAGAGGGAGTCGGACGCCATGTTTGAGGGTTAGGGATGGAACTCCTATCCAGCCCCCCTCGAGTTGCCAGTACATCCTCTCATGAGGTCGGGGAACTCGGAGCTCGTACTGAAGCGGGATCTGGTATTCATGGCGGAATGATTGAAGCTTGGCGGGGGTTACAGACGACGGGGTGTTTGCTGCTAGGGCATCTTTATATATGCGTCGGGTGGCATTTTCTTTCTCCCTATCAAATGTAGATTGGGCTTGAAAAGAAGAAGCATGACCTTGAGCTGCCATGGATTCCGAAAAGGAAAAACTCTTGAGGATTTTTCAGAAACAAAGAAGGAGAGAGAAAGGGGGATTTCAGAAAATGAGTAGTGTGTCAGGAAAAAGACTTTTGAGGCTTTTATAGATGAAAATAATACATACAGGCGTCAGTTTTGGGGGGTAGGGGGCGCACGAAATTCAATAGGCTTCAGTTTTGGGAGTGTAAGGAGGCGCTCAAAAATCAAACGGAAGCAGTTTTGGGGGAACGTGATAGAAGGGTGATGATCGTGTGCCAGACGTGGGGAGTTAAGGCCCGTTTGGGTATAATCAGCTACGAGGGAAATAAGAATGTTTGAATTACTCTCCTATTTAAGGCTCTTAAAAATAGGAGAGTGGGGGGCAATGTTGGGTTTAGATAGTTTGGGCCCAGGTTTGGACTAGCCCATACTAGTTTATTCGGTTGGTCCCTATTAATTTATTGGGCTGGGCCTGACAGTGTTAGCTATTGGACCCTTCATTTTGACGAAGATGGGTTGTTTAGAAGAGGAAAAGCCAATTTACTCGGAAAATGAAAAGTCTGCTAACGGTTGTCTGAAAGAGAGACGTTTATTTGGTTGATTAATGCTGGTAATTATGGCTGCATGGGCATATAAAAGGGGAACAACAGGAAAGAAAAAACACTGACTTATTTTACTACAGATTGACGTACTTACGTTCATTTGGATTTTGAGCTTACTATTTTACACACAAAACCAATTTTCCAGCATACAAGCTCTCTATTATCAAAGAAACCTGTAACCATCAACATTATATTAGTGAATTGTTCTCTTTCCCCGTGGTTTTTTCCCGATTTGGGTTTCCACGTAAATCTCTCGTGTCTTTACAGTAATTTCTCTGAATTAATTGTGTTTAACATTTGATTTCGCTCGTTATTTTGTGATTTAAACGGGTGCTATAAAATTTGGCGTTAACAAAAACCTTGATATTCGTGGAGAAATACGAAATTGGTCAACTGCATGCAAATAATTTGAAGACCGGAAAAAGAATTAGGTATTGATAAAAAATTTAAAGGAAGTAAACAAAGACAAAATATTAAGATGCAAATTAACCAATCGTCAAATTGGCTATCTTATTGGGACGGATGGTGTATATATGCAATTTAAAATTCGAAATACCACAATGAGAGTTTTCTCCCATATCCATGGAGATATGGGAGAAAAATAACCGATAATGATAGAGGTAAATCATGGATAATAAAAGCAGTTGGGAATGAGTAGCATACTGATATTTGTTTAAAAAATAAATTATGACTGAATTGAGTATCAATCTTTTTGTATTAATGGTTGGACTCTCAATTTTATTATGAAATTAAGAGTCTACAACAGTTTTAGATTTTTCTATCTAGAAATATTGAATACAGTAGTCAACTGTTATATTAGTTACACATATATATATATATATATATATATATATATATATATATATATATATAACAATAGTAGTAGAAGAGATATATAATAGTGTTTAATATAAACGGACAAGAGACTAATTGTTTTTTTAATGCCTGTATTATGGAGGGATATTAACGGGGTGAGATCACCTGTTATAAAAAAAAAATTATTTTTCTGTATCAAAATATATAACAATAATTTTTAAGGTTTATAACGACGGTATGTTCCGTCGTCATAGTCCTATTTTTTTGTAGATCTATGACGATGGAACATACTGTTGTCACAGACCCTAAAAATCATCATCATAGATCTCAACACCGAAAAACAGATAAATTTAATAAGAAATGATCTGAGCCTTATCACAAGTATAATGAATTACATAATCAATCTTAACTGTATCTTAATAACAATATAAATAAACTCACTCTCTATGATATGTTGACACACTATTTTTTGAAATAATTATTCTGAGTAATTTTAAAATAAAATATATTATATAAAAATACTTTTCTATGTCTGTATATTATTCAGATTTTTATATAAATAAAGCTACGTGATCGAAGATATAAATATAAATGAGGAAAGGCCTTAGTAAGGATACTATGTTGAAGAATTTAAAAATTAACATGGTAATAAGCGGAGAGATCCCTCAACTCCCTAGTATACGACAAACGTAATCTATGTGAGACTTTTTATTATTTTGAGGTCATGAGCAATGTTCTCAGAACCGGTTCGTTCAGCGAACCGGAAAAGGTACCGGGTGGATGGGTCACTGGTTCAACCAGTGGTCGAACCGTTATTGAACCAGTGACGTCATAAATATATATTATTAATAATTAATAAAATTTTAAAACATCTAATTTTTGTAAGCTAAAATATAGTGAAATTATGTTATATTATTGGTAAAAATATTTAAAAAAAAAAAAAAAAGAGCTTCAAAACCGGTTCAACCGGGCCAACTAACCGGTTTTACCGGTTGAACCACCGGTTGAACCGGTGGTCAACCGGGTCAACCGGTTATTGACCAAAACTGGTTAACCGGTCCAAACCGGACCGGAAAGGGAACCGGTTCCCGGTTCAACCGGTCGAACCGCCGGTTCCGAACCGGTTTTCAAAACATTGGTCATGAGAACCTTGTGAATTGATATAAATTATGGCATGCATCTCTAAGGAGAATGACACGGCCAAACATCATCCCAGAAGCGAATCAGCTTATCATTGTCCAACCAAAGTTTAGTCCAAATTCTGCCTGAAAGTCTCTCTGTATCAAATAATACATTTCTAGATGCAGGATATTTAAGAGGTGGGTTGATCAATCTATTTTTGCCATTGGAGAGGTACTTAGCAGCCAAATATGAGCACAACTTAATACCAATAATATCAAATATTTATATTAGAAAAAGAATTAATAAACAAATTTTGTCTTAATGTGTTAGATATAAAATTTAAATAAGTCAACAAAAAAGAAAAGAAAAAGAGAGAGACGTTCTTTTGTAGCATGTAGGTAGCATCAATTAATTTCCTAAGATTTTTTTAGTTAGTCAAAGAAATAATATGAACTCGTCAAATTTGTTCTCAAAATCATAAGCATGATTCTGTGCATGCATATTTTGTCATGCTCGGTGATTTAAATAGTCACCATTTGACCATATTAATTAAGATGCTTAAGAATGAAGAATAGTAGGAGGAGGAGAGAAAAAGAGTGATCAGATGGTCCACAAATATATCTAACTGGTCCTCTTACAAAGAACGTCTAGAAGAACTAGAAGAGAAGACGAACGAACAATTAGACCCGGCTACTTAATCTCTCAGTCCCGACATAAAATTCTTAGTTGATTTTTTACTAATATTAAAAAAAGGAATAAAATAATAAAATTATTTATATTTAAATTTTTATTAAATTGTATAATTTTTTATACATAACTAGTGATACTTTATAAATATGCATAGAGAATAAAAATATAATAATTAACATTAAAATAATTATAAATAAATTATTATTTAAAATAAATAAATTTTTAACTTGAGATTATTTAAAATAATATTAATAAAGACTGAAACTTTTAATCGGTCACGGTAATTTGAGACACGAGGGCATGTCAACGGATTCCACTACAACACGTACGTCCACACGCTTCCTCTTATTTTTCAATAATGGTTAACGGGTTATTTACTATTTTTGCTCTATTTGTTGTCTGGATATATATAGGATGGTACTTTCAAGTTTCAAAAGTATAAAAAATAAATTACATTCTCTCATTCATAAAATTCATAGTTCATAATAATTTAATTAGTAGGTAGCGTGGCATATAGAAAAATTATTCAGTATTTTTAGAACATTGTCACGTAGTATTTTACACAAACTATATATTTTTATTTTAACATATGCAGTAAGCCTAAATATAAAAGGTCTACTACATATACAGTAATGACAGCACGCGATTGACCCGATACACCACGTGACAATTATAATGACCAAGAATTTTAAACGTCATTATTAATTAAATAAAATATTTAATTTCTAATAAATTAATTTTGTAAGGTTATTTAAACTTTTGTTGTGTGAATAATTGATTATGTAATTGAGTATGTGATTAAATTATAGATTTAATTAAAGGGAGTCACTAATAGATTCATTAAATTAGTGGACTAACCCTAAGGTGTTAATATTAAGAGAATAGATAAATGTTTATTAATTAAATTGAATATAGTTACTAAGTTAATTAATTAGTATGGGTATTAATTAATGTGAACAATGTGTAATATTAACAAAATTATTTCATAGTCCAATTAGTAATTCATTACTAATTGACTCGCTCATTTAATTAATTAGTTAAGCCCAATCATTTATTTGATCATTGACTTAGTAATTAATAGTGTGACAAATTAAATGAGACATCATTGGGTTGAATTAAATAGCCCAATGTTAAATTTAATGGACTTGACTAAATATTAGTCCAAGTCATTTAATGTGAGTCCAATGAATATTAAATGTGGTCCAATTATTAGCCCACTTGGTATTTAATTTGTGTAGCTTATTTATTTATTAAAAGCAATAAGATGACAAACAATTTAGAACTCAAGACCCTTGTATTGCAGATAATGAAGAGAGAGAAAGGGACCAAAATGTTTTTCAAAGTTTTATTTAATAATTACTTAGCTTGTGTTGAATGTTATGTGCACTAGACTTGATGGTGTAGGTAATGAATTAGTCATTTAGCCATCCTAACTTGTAAGTCTTACAAAGCTAGCTTAATGATGCAAAAATGGATATATACATTTCTTATATCTAATAATTATTACAAGTATACTTGCATTAGTGGGATTGAAGTTAGTCATTTTCATCTTCTTCTTTTCTAAGTCTAGAGGGCATTTATGAGGAAAAGAGCTTGTGAGTTATTTTTTTGAGAGAAAAAGAAGATAGTGCCGCCACTTTAAGAAGATGGAAGAGAATGAGTGTTGATGACATCTAACTTTATCACCTACTTTGAAAAAGAAAGAAGAAGAACTACTAGATCAAGGTATTAACTTTATTAAAAAATTCTAGCTTTGTTCTTCTTGTTTGTTTTATGATAAAAATGTTATGTTGAAGTTCTAAATGGCTAGAATCTTGCTAAATATGTGTATATAGGTTAACATGTATTTAACTTGTGTATTAGTACATGTTTATGTCAAGAATCTTGAAAGAAAGCTCAAAAACACCTTTACCGGAAAAGTAAATCGGAGCAACCCACTCCTAGAGTTACTGTTCACGTTCCGTCAGTCAGAATTATGATCCGTCAACTCTGGGTGATAGAGCTATTCGATACGAAGATTTTTCGGGTGGATTGACCAAAAAACTAATTTAAAATGAGATATATATGTTTTTATTAAAGAAAGACCCCGCTGTCAGAGATAACGTACTGGCAGTCGGCTATTTGGCCACTTTCAGTGGCCAAACCTTGTCCAAATAAATGATCTGATGATCAAAAATTGTAATTTAAGAATATACGAAGAGAACAAGACCGACTAGAGGTCAATCGGAGTTGTAGAACTCAAGTTATGCAAGTTTCCGTTTGGGACCTCTAATAATAACGATATTGATATATTTTCAAGCCAAATATATCAATATTGGAACAAATATATCAAGATGTTGCAATAATGATATTGATATATTTTCAAGTCAAATATATCAATATTAGAACAAATATATCAAGATGAAGCAATAACGATATTGATATATTTTCAAGCCAAATATATCAATATTGGAACAAATATATTAAGATGCTGCAATAACGATATTGATATATTTTCAAGTCAAATATATCAATATTGGAACAAATATAACAAGATAATGCAATAACGATATTGATATATTTTCAAGTCAAATATATCAATATTGGAACAAATATATCAAGATGATGCAATAACGATATAATTGATATATTGTCAAGTCAAATATATTAATATTAGATCAAATGTATCAATAAGATGCAACAAGGATAATTAATTAATTAATTAGTATTTAATTAACATTAAATAATAATTAAAGAAGATTAAAATTAATAAACTATTTATTTATTATTTAATTAAGATTAAATAATAACTAAGAATAATTAATTATTTAATTATCATTAAATAATAATTAATTATTATTAAAATTAATAAACTAATTATTTATTATTTAATTAAGATTAAATAATAAATAAGGATAAGTAATTAATTAATTATTATTTAAATTGGCATTAAATAATAATTAAAGAAAATTAAAGTTAATAAACTAGTTAATTATTACATCATTATTGTGTAACAATAAATAATAATTATTAATAATAAATGGGGTAATGAAATAATTGTAATAAATTGTTTAAAGGTTTAAATAATCTTATATGTGATGTTTTAAGTTTATTTAATCAATATTACTTAAAAAGAAATAATATTTGACTGTTAAATAATTTACCTAAATACAATTTAGGGTTTTAAAAAGGTTAAATGATTTGAAAAATTATTCACAAGGTACTTTGAGATAGTCTTAGATGATTTAATGCTATGTAATTAATAAACTTAAATGTTTAAAGTGAATGATTATATGATGTACTAATTGATAAACCGACTTTATCAATGTTAGGTCTTTCAATGCCAGTTAATTAAAGCTAATTACTTACAGCTGAGCAGAGAGACAAGTTCTTTACCCTAACTTCTTATGTTATTGAAAAGTGTTAATTTGAGCTCGAGTGTTAATTCTCAAGCATGTGCTAAATGGGTTAATTAATTAAAATTATCTCACACCATTATTGTTGATATCCGCACGGAGTGCATTTAATTTCGTACAGCCTTTAACTTGTACTTATTTAAAGTTCTATATTGCATGAACTGTTAAGAGTTGAGGCTAAGTCATTGTTCGACCAGTCATATTTATGTTAAAAAATTTAAAAGCTATCCGAACCATTTGAAGGTGCGGATTCTTGAACTGTTATGAACACTCCTTAAATATAGGGAAGTACCCCACGTATCTAATGTAAGATACGAAACACGAAAATTAAATTTTATGCATACACATAATGTATAAGAGGTTGATTCCATTCAGTACGTATTTCTGAGCCAATAACCAAATGGTCAATCAGCTATTGATTCCATTGAAAGTTTACAGTTCATGGTCTACTTGACTATCTTTTACTCTAAAGAAAATTATTATTCTTGTTTCCGTTATTCATATTGTTGAATTCGTTTCAGATATTCCCTTCATTCATGATATACTATTTATTCTTATTATTTAAACTTGCTGAGTAAACTAATTGTTTATTCTTGCTATATCATGAACTTTATTGCAGTTAAACCTGAGACTTCAGGGAAAGATAAGGGTAAATAAAAGATGAAATAATAGACTTCTAGCAGCAGCACTTTTGTTTTATGCTTCGTTCCTTACTGTTATTGTAATTTGAACCCTAATTACTATTCTAATGTAAGTTTGTACTTTTGTATTAAGGTTATCGAATCTTGGAATTAGTAACACATTTTGAATGAACAATATATGTTTATTATTTCGCATTTAGTTATTGTATGTTGTTTAGAGGTGGATGTTTGTATTGGATCGTGATTATCGGATCCGGGTATTTGAGACCAAATATGGAGGCGTTACAACAATACTTCAGGAACACTGAATAACTTCTGGTGACATGCATGCATGGAATCGCAATTTCCTATGACACGTTGTATTAGGTTAATTTGTCTACATAATAAGTCTACTTACACAACTAACCAAACACAAGTGCCAAATATAAACTCTATCTCATCATTAGAAAGTGGGGTCTGGTGCAGAAATCCGTGTCAGACTCCACTTTTTAATGATTAAAATTGAGTTTGTGCAAAAAATTGTGTTTGATATTTGTATGTGTAGAGTTGTTCTTATCTACAACACTACTCCATTAGAAATCATTGATATAATATATATAATCTGTTTCACATGTATGAAGAGTTCTGTTTAATTTTTATTTTAGCCAATTTGTTAAATATAAATTTAATTAATTTTAATTAATGCAAGTTAATACTATAAATTATTTAAAAAGTATCATGGTATAATTTTTTTATATTTAAAATTAGCATAAATTTACATTAGAATTTAATATTAGAATTTTGCGAATTAATTATGATGAAACTCTTTTCTTTTCATTTTAAATGAAAAGAATATATTTAAATTCATAGTGATAGCATTAATTAATATAAATATTTAGTAGAATAATATATATCAAATGGATCGGAGGCATCCAAATTGAACATGTGAAAACTCAAGGGAGGGAGATATGGCGATATAGCTCATTATACGGCCGGTGGATATGGTGTACCAACCATGCAGATTCAGTCAACTCAGCGGGTAAGGGGGTAGAGCGCGTGAAGGCACAATTTACTGTTAATCTGCGTGCTTGTTTGGTTTAAATGATTCACACAAGCGCTAATCATGTGCGGTGGGGTATAATAATAGTCCAGTGCTGGATCAATCAACATCAACGTAAGCCAAGGGTTGGAGGCCAACATCATGTACATGTGTCATCATTTATCTCTCTCTCTCTTCTACGTGGGAACGGAGTCGACGTAGCGCAGCAGTAGTCGTAACGAGGAAGAAGGTTGAAGGAAGATTCAAGTCTTCTTCTTTTTCTTCAAATAAACTCTCTCTCTCTCCCCCCATCTTTGACGACTTTCAATCATCTCCCTCCACATCATCGATGGTGAATGCTACTTAGACAATTATGACCAAAAAGGTATACTCCATTTAAATTTCTTTAATTTGAAAAAGTAGGAAGAGAATTGGTCAGCAGTTGCACTTCCTCACTTTCTAAAATTTCAATTCCCATGACCATAGACCAGTCTTAGCTAGCTATCTACTAATATATGTACCGAGGGAGTACGTAATTTGAAAAATAAACAAAACCCTCTCTATTCTCTTCATTCAAGAAGGGGTCTAATTAAGATCTCTTTATATATCAAAATTTCACCCTTTTTTAGCTTATTCATCTTCACACCAAACTCACTGCTAGCAATTCCAAATTCCACTTGATTTCTTCACCTCCCTTATAATAATTTGCTAGTTGATTCCCTAATATACTCCTCTTACTACAAAGTTTCTTCTCTCTTTTTTTTTCCTGAAACGCAAAAAAATTGCTTTTAGCTATTATTATATTGCTTGTATTTACAATTAGATATAAAAAAAAACTACCATTATTAGCATATAGCTAGCTAGCTAATTAACTGTATAATAACAGTTGCAGTCTATATATAATTGTGTTATTTAAACAACTGGTGAATATAAAATATATGGAGCATTCTTCTGCATCATCAGCTGATCATCATAATGATCTGATAAATGAGCTGAAGCAAGGGAAGGAGCTAGCAAAACAGCTTCTGATCCATCTCAATGTCCCGTCTTCAACTCGCGAAGCCGAATCCCGAGAATTATTGGTCCACAGGATCTTAATTTCCTACGACAAGTCCCTCTCTATGCTTAGTTCCACTACTGGTACTAGTTCTCCACTAGGTGGGGATCAGCAACATACTACGGGAACAGCAACTGGAATGTTGTCTGAATCGCCACGTTCCTTTAGTGGAAGCCCACGTAGCGAAGATTCTGACCGCGATTTCAAAGATCCTGACACCAAAGATGCCTCCGGAAAGAGGTACGCATGCGCATAAAATTAATATCTTATATAAATTAAGCATTAATAATTAGTCTTTGTTTGTGATTCAATATCAGAAATATTTAGTACGTACGTAGCATGTCAGTTAATATTCTTATTTGTTAAATTCATATTAATCGTTGCTGAAGGGCTATGCCACGGTGGACGAAGCAAGTAAAAGGGCAAGAAGGACCGTTTGATGATGGCTACAGCTGGAGGAAATATGGGCAGAAAGACATTCTTGGAGCCAAATATCCTAGGTACGTCCGTTACTACATATTATCAACGTAATTATAGTGATTATGAATACATTTTAACCATATATAGTTTTTGAATTTGTAGGGGATACTATAGATGTACTCATCGACATGTAGAAGGTTGTTTGGCTACAAAGCAAGTTCAAAGATCCGATAATAACCCAACAATCTTTGAAATTACTTATCGAGGAAGGCACACATGTGCTCAGGCTTCAAATTTAATTCCCGCAGGCCCACCCCCACCCCTTGATCAAAACCCAGAAGTACCAATAACTTCCCTAAGCACAATTCATGATCATAATCAACCACCACAAAACCAGGAGCCTCAACATTCACAAGAAGTACTATTGAGCTTCAAAACCGGCCTCAAAGTAATAACCGACGATTTGGATACCGGCGGTGAACAACAAACAATTAATCCTCCTACTTCATTGTACTTTCCAGCTTCCACATCAAACAATGAGACCGAAAGTTACAGCTTTGCACAATATTATAATATGCTTGGTAACAATTTTGTTGGCAATATTTCTTCTTCACCATTTGTGTCTCCTGCCACGTCTGCCTCAAACTATAACTTGTCGCTGTCACCTTCGAATATGAGCAGCTTTGGAGGGAATTTAATTCAGAATTTCCAGGCTTCAGATTCTGAACTCACTCAGATTATCTCGGCACCTACTTCAGCTACAAACTCTCCAACTGTTGGTCTAAATTCCCCATTTGGTCAAGTTGAATTTGACTCCAATTTCACATTTGACAATCCAGGATTCTTTTCCTAGAATAGTAGGAGAGAGAGAGAGAGAGAAATTTTGTTTGGAAAGCTGAGTCAGCTAAGAGAGTTTTGATGATAGATGTGGTAAAATTTAGGTAGGTAATATTAATTAGTGAGATATTTGGAGATAATTAATTAATGTGCGTAACAATAGTCAAATCCATGTAGTTGATGTAATTAATTAATCTAAATTTAAAGGTTTTGTTAATTTTACTTTTAGTTTGTTTTAAAAGTGTTCTTGGATACTTAAAGCTTTGCCAACATATTGCTAGATTATCTCAATAATCTATTAATTTTCTGTTGCAGTACTATGTATAAAAGTGAAGCCACGTTAGGCACTCGTAGAAATGGATGCACAAGATTTTTTTATTATTTTATTTTTTTCCTTTTGGGACAAGTAAAAGCACAAAAAAGAAGAAGTGATAAGTAAAATATGAATTAAAAACGTCAGCACGTCTTGTCTCTTTCTTATGATGATATAAATACCATATAAAAAGAATAACTTTATTAAAAGAATTACTACATAAACCTTTATAAGTAGGTATTCTAAAGAAAAATTACTTCCATGGTCTATTTTCTTGTGTATTTGAAATGACGCGAATTGGAGTAGTCCTAGATTTAACCTTTAAAGTTTAGACAAAATTAAGAGCATGACTATGCTCGTGGCCCGCTAGGTAGTCTACTATGTACGGCCCATTTCATATTCTACATCATCAAAAATATAGGAAAATCTTCTTTTGTGGGGCCAAACATAAGTGCATAATAGAAATATTATTAATTAGAGAAAAAAAATAAAAAAAATTCCAAAAACTATTAGTACTATATCCAAATTTAGTTTTTATTTATTTCCTCTTGATATGTCATTAAGTAATTGCCATTTCATTGCATTGGTGAGTACCCCAACAATTAATATTAATAGTGGTCCAACTGGGCAGTCTGGTTTGTACAACAGCCAATTTTAAGATAGGGACCATTTGCCTTAATTAATTTTGAGAATTGATATTTTTATAAGAGAAATTGATATTTTTATAAAGTTCTATTCACATGAAGGTAAATTTTACTTAATATTCGTGTAAATAAAGTCTCATAAAAATATTAATTTCTCTTAATTTCTTGTGGTTTAGTGTTCATTTTGGTAACTCTTCCCATCTGGGAAAAACTAAAACAATAGCTGGCTAATGTTAGCAAGGATTAATGTATCAGCCATATTTATATAAAGCTGTATTCAGACCCTTGTTAAGAAAAGATGTATTATATAGTATATAATTGGTTTGTCAAGATCAAGAAAAGAAATAATGCTATAAACTAATTAAAAAGGCTGAAATTAAAAGAAATCGATGCCGATGCTGGGCTGGGGCAGGGATGATCAAACTGAAAGTGACCAAACTATTGCTATCAAATATATGTATGGACCATATATATGTGAAAAATACAGTAATACTAGTATTTATATATATATATATATATATATATATATATATATATATATATATATATATGTCTTTACCGTTGGATATTGTTGGATATATATATATATGAAGACGTACGTAAGCACATATTTTAATCCAAAGGAATTGAGTAAAAAAGACATGATGTAAGCCAGGTTAAGTTAGTCGGTACGTAACACATAAGACTGTTTTTTGTTAACAAAACTTCGCTTCAAAAAATAATAAATAAATTATTTATTTATTTTTCCAGATTAAATTGGGAAAAAGACAAACATACCCTTTAGAAATTGTTAGGTTTGAGTATCTGACTGTTCCCTAAATTGTTAGGCACTCGGTCACGATCATAGCTTGGTGAGTACGCCTCCCCAAGTATTTACTATATTTACATTATGGCCTACAATGTTTTTTGTTTTTTTTCATATCAGATCAGCACTGGGACTCATATGCGTGAGATTCATAGACAACCATCGGATTGGTATAATGATTACATTTCCTTTTTTGTCCCTCCATGATTGGCCGGGTCTTAACTTCTAACAAAGTCTATCTATATCATTAACTGTTATTTTTATTTTTCAAACTTCTGTCAAATTTTATGGAAAATAAAAATATATATTATATACTTTTCCTTCTTGTAACGTGCTGCTATCACCAACACAAAAATGACATTACTTACCTCCAAACTCTGTTTCTCTTCATCCCCACTTACGTAGTTCATGTCTCTACTCACTAGATATGCTTGCAAAAAATTTAAAAGTTAATTTGAGATTTTTTTAAATTTAAATTTAACATAGTTTAATTAAACTTTAAAAATAATAATTTTATAATTAATAATACTTTCTAGATAATTTATTAAACTTAGAATTATATTGACAAAAAAAATTAAATTAATTCATATCCAATTTTAAATTTAGAATATTTTAAATTAATTTTTAAAAAATTAATATCAATAATTGTTTCGATAATTGTTTGTTAGTTTTTCCCTTGTAGGGCAGGAACCATTATTAATAAGTTCAAATATAAATGAACTGATAAAAATAAGAACTTTCATTGGGAAAAACTCTAATTCTCGCGTGTTTCTTGCCTAATGGGAACTTGAGTTACACCATCTGATGTTTAGGAGTCGAACGTGAGATTTGGGGTCCTTCAAGGATCCGGGCCCTAGGCTGGCTCGGGGTGTGACTCCTAACAGAAAACTATATCTTAAACTAATTACTTCCTCTATTTTATCTTATCTATGACTAATTTTTTTTTATATTTATTACGGATAACAATTAATAATTTAGTTCTAAGAAAAAATGATACTATTATTTTTTATTAAAAATATAAGAAAGAATGAAAAATAATTATTATTTAATTGTATTTAATATCTTTGAAAATAGAATATAAATACAGGTATTATAGGAAAAAAAATTAAATATTTGTAATTATATGTAAATGGTAATTATTATAAAATATACAAAATAAGTTAAAACGAAAGTTATAATAAAATTGAGGAAGTATTAAACAACAAGAGTATATAATCGTGCTAGCTTGAATGGTTGCCATCAATGGATCGAAGAAACAATAGGAGTATGTTGTGTGTGTGTGTGTGTGAGAGAGAGAGAGAGAGAGAGAGAGTAGGCAGTAAATTAAAATAAATGGAGTGAGCTAATTAAGTCTGCAACTTGACAATCAATAGATTGAGAGAGAGGGATTCTCATTATGCAGTTACATTTATGAATTCAATTGGAGGCCTTGAAATTCAATGCGCAGACACGCCATCTCCGTGCTCCCCTAGTACTACTACCGCGACGACTATCGCATTTAAAAGAGTCCTCTTTATACATTCTAAATATATACAGAAAATTATATTTAATTTTAAATTTTGATCACTAATATTGTCTCGGCAATTATTTACTCACCCAAAACAATAAGTATTGTTTAAAGTAAAGACTATTATTGAAATAAGTGTTGAAGTGTCATTATGCCTATAAGGCTATAACAACATAAATATATGAGGTTGATGCTATAAGAATAATATAATATTGTCATATGGATGTTTAAATCGTTAAAATATTTATAAGAATATAATTAGATAAATATTTGGTTTGAAAATTTAATTTTTATTCTTTCAATATTAATAGCATAAATATTTTTTCACACGGTATCAACAAAGTTAATTATCCTCCATTAAATAATATGAATTGATTTTAAAAATAAATAGATAAGTTGGAATTATTATTTTTGTAAAATGGAAAAAAATTGAAGATTCTTATGTTATTATTCCTTCTGTCTCAGGATAAAATTATTTATTACTATTTTATATAGTCCCAAATTAAATGTCTATTTACCTTAAATAATCTATTTTTTATAATAATTTATCTATAATATCTTTAATATTAATTGTCATATTTTTATTCTTTATGTATATTTATGGAGCATCACTAATTATGTACAAAAAATTATGTAATTAAATGAGAATTTAAATATAGATAATTTTATCATTTTATTATTTTTCTTAATATATATAAAAAGTTAATTAATACTTTTATTTTGAGACAGATGAAATATTTTATTTCTAGAGAGAGATGAGTGGGAGAAAAGAGAGAGAGAGAGAACGAACAGAAGTGGAGTAATTAAATGAATGGTGGTCGGTTTATTTCTCATGTCCAAAAAAAAGGGTGGTCGGTCAGTATATATATAGGGATTGCGTTTCATAAATAAATTTCAGAAGAGGTTTAGGACTTTGGATTTATCACACTTTACTACGCACCACTCTTTATTACCTCCTAAAGTATCCAAAAAAAATTCATCACCCGTCACCTTTCACATTTATCCTTCCCAGCCCCTCCCTCTTCCGGCTTGTCTCTTTCACACACACACACACACACACACATACATATATATATATATATATATATATATATATGATAAATGGAGATAGATAAGATATTTTAAATTTGAGATAAGATATAGTATGTCTACAATAATTATACACATCTGAAAAAACTCCCACTAAACCTATGGTTCATGAATTTTCTGTAACATGGCAATTCTACGTCTTGCACGCGAGTTATAAATTATTGGTTACAACTCGCTCTATATTCTGTACGCTAACTATTAACATGGTAAAAATTTTAAAATTAATATTTTTAACCAGAAAAGTTAATAGTTTTGCGGTACTATATATTAAATAATAAATAAGACTTATATTTACGTTAGTAAACTTTTGTATAGATAATCTATAATTTTAAGAAAATAATATTTTTAAATTTTTTATGGAGGTGATGTATATAGGCAGCAAGCTTGCTACCTATATATCGGCATGCAACTTCAAATAGTATATAATCCCTTTACAAAATTGGTGACTTTTGAGTTTTATGTATATTACCCAATATAGAAGTTACTAGCTGTTTGTTATAATTAATATTTTTTTTGATTGATTAAATTGAGTATAAAATTTTAATATTAATTTTTTAAAATTTATTGAAAAGATGATAGAGAAATAAATTAGCTTTTATGCATAAAGGATAATACGAAAAATTATACATTTAATGCTTCTTTGAAATCTATAATTGACAAATAAAAATGAACAATTTTTTTTCCTTCTAAAAATTCAGATAAAAAGGAATGGAGGTAATACAGCAAGTTGCTCGTATATACTTATATACATACTCCAAGATTTACACCTAAATTTATTAAAAATTTAATTTAGTAATAATTTTGCGATAATCAATAATTATATATAACAATCAAAGAGAGGATACTAATTAAATTAATTTAATTAGTCATTAATATCTATTTTATCAGTTCAAAATTTTCACATTAAAACTGAATTGACCTAAAATATACATTTGACTAGATTAATCCAAAACCTACTCTACTATTTATTCGTGTATACTACTGTAGGCTCCAGTGCGGTAACAGGGCAACTACATCATAGAATCAGTGCGTATGTTCAACAGTTTCATTTCATCTGTGCTTCATAGAAGGCTAGAACTAGAAGCTCAAGTAACCATATGACTGGTTAAATGGACCTTCCCAATATATTCAACTTTTAAGCTATTTTTGTCCAAAACAGAAACATAACTAAACATGCAAATAGTGGGGATTTTCGCATATCAATTCATATAGGAGGAGAGTATACTTTAAAGTTGGGGCAAGAAAAGTCGAGCTGCCTACGAACCCAAACTTCTCTGAGGGCAGCAGTTAACATCACAAGTGGCTTCAAAATGAATAAATTTATCCTTGAAGAGAGCCCAACACCGATGAAACAATATGCAACGATCCTGCAACTACAATGATACCTGATTCATCCCCTTCTCTCTTTCTGAGAATCTGATTTCCAATCCTCAATGACTCTCTTAATGAACTCTCACCAAGTAAAACTGTTTTATGTTTGCAGTTCCTGTGTGGTAGAACAAACTGATCGACTTTTGAGCAATTCGGTAACTTTTGCAACTCCTCCAGACTCCTGTATATCAACACCCACTTCTTTGGAAGCTTGGATCCAAATATCTTTTAACAAGGACAAAGGAGTTGACCTCGATCTGTCTCCAGCAATGCTAACTTCTGTCAAAATTATGGCATCCAATTGTCTCACTGAAAGAATGTGGCATACTCGGTTAGAGCTCGTATCTACTACAATGAAACTTCAGGAGACTGGGATCAAAATGTATAACTAGGAGATTCACAAACCCAAATTAGACTGACATGCAAGACAACCTTAATCTACAATTAAATGCATTTTTCTCTACCTAAAGTGCATCATAGAGAGGAAAAAGAATTATCAACTCAACTACGCCTTTTATCCCAAACTAGTTGGGGTAGGGCTGAAAATGAATTCCATATATGAAAGAGTACAGTAGAAAGATAAGAAGAAAATACTAAATATATATTTTAATAAAAGACTAAAAAAATAAAAATAAGAAAGAGAAAAATAGATAAAATAACTAAATAAAACCCTTATATAATAAAGTACAAATATACATACATATATATAAAATAAAAAGCTAAAAGAAAGAAAAGGAAAAGATATAAACAAAAAACAAAAGCTAAAAGGTGTAACATCCTAAAATCCTAGGCCAAGTCTTCAATTATCTTCCACCCCTTCAAGTCTCTTAATACTACCTTCTCCCAAGAATTTCGGTCTAGCCCTCCCACTCCTTATATCATCATCCTCCTCATATAATAAGTTTAAAACATGATGTCAGATAAAAGCAACTACACTCTAGAAAAGCCTACCCAGCACCATCACCACCACGGCACCACTTCACCCGTACCCCACCATACTTCAATCACTAAACAAATTGAGTTTTAATTCTGCTCCTGAAAGTAGTTCTCTAGCAAAAGCTATATGCTCTTTGTCACTTGCCATAGCAACCACGAGAATCAATCTTGCCTTTGGAAATGTCATCTGAATTGTGTGTCAGCCAAAGCCTTGGCAGACTCCTTGGAATGCGCTGACAAATTATTGAAAGACCACATTCTGTTACTAAAAAATTGCAATGCCCAATAAGATGCAGTTTAGTATAAAATACAATAAAGGCCTCCAGTAAAACCTCCATCAAGAAGAATAGTTGCTCCAGGCAATCCCAGTGCCTCAGCTTCCTTAGATGTTAAAAATTGGCTTCTACCTAGCAAATACATATGTTCTAGGCCAGCATGAATAGCTACATCCGAAATTTTCCATCCTGAAATATTCCAGAAAAGGAGAAAGAGAATCAATGAGAAATTACATAATATAATCACCAAGCGATAATTCAACGCATTGGGGTTGGCTAAAAAAATCATCTTTCACTACTATACTTTTTCCAGTGCTGGATAACAAAGTCGTGTAAGGCCAAGGGCACCTAGGAGAAATCAGTAGTAAGATGATGAAGGCAGATTGTTTGAAAAGGAGGAAAAAACTAGATGGGATGCTGACATATTAAGAATTGAAGTACTACCACAGTCTGCTTTCTCTGTAGCAGATATTTGTCCACTATTAAAGCAGTCAATAAATACAGAAATGAGTAGTAGTGGAAAGATCACAGATTTAAAAATATATATATATATTAAAAAACAAAGAAACAAAGAAACAAACAAGAAGCTTACATACAGTGGGCACAGAATGCTAGAGTAATAAGTTAAGCATCATCCATTTACCGAACCAAAAGTTGAGTTTTCTAGTTACCAAATACTGTCCTATATAACGTGTTTAGCCTTAATTACATTTATTTATTTAGGCAATTAAACAGAATCCACCATGAAGGTCATTATCTAAGACTGCCCAATGATCAGAAGGGAAAATTGAAAATATTTTTTCTCACCATAAACATAAAACAAAATATGAAAAATAAAATCTCAACATACTGATCATTTGTCAGTTTCTTCATGGCTGAAGATTAAATAATTATACCAAATGCCGCAATTAAATACAAGTAACACCTATTCAAGTTTTGTGCTAATAAATATGACTGACCGATGGCCAAGAAACTTGGCAGACTATAAGATGCAATCATGCAATTATTCAAATCCACAATAAGCATATCAAACACATACCTATCCTGAAAATAATTCCCATGGCTGTATACTCTAATAGTCTCAAGAAAGCAAAAGATTTATCTTTTAATAAACTAGAAGTTCAAAGCGATTGCAGATAGATATAACATGGTATACCTTGATGACGAAGGCACAGTGCTGCACAAGTGGCAGTTGCAGCATTTTGAAGTTGATGAGGTCCAAACATGCACAAAATATTGAACTGCATAACACATAAAATATTATGTTCATAAATGACAGGGAGAAACTATTGACATCAAATAGGAAAATGATTTCTACAAGCAATGTACTAGCTTAATGTCCCTGTCTATTTCAAGCACTATATCACAAGATTGGCAAGGTCTTCCACATATATTGTTAATGCCTTTTATGATACTTCTATTTCTAGGATCAGACGTTGACACTACAGGTGAACCCATTAAGGATGCTTTACCACGAAGAATGTGCTCAATCTTCGAAAGAAATGGTCCCCCTAGCACCAACTGGAAATTTAACCATTTAACAAATCAAGTTCAATCCCATAAAACCATAAGTAGCTCATGTTCTACAATGTGCACAATAATAGAGAAGAAAGAATTAGCCAAAAGTTTCAAATAATGAACTGTAGTTTTAAGGAAATAAATGTGTCTCAATTGGGAATCAGAGATCAAGAAGAAAAAAAATTAACACCATATGCCCGTCTGTCCCAGAGGAAGAGATAAAGATAGTTATTCTTGTTATGATGGTAACTTTTTCTTCTTTTTTACTGCTCTTATCTTTTCCTGTTTTGTTTAATCCCATTGATAACCCCCCAAGGAAATAACTTTCAGCAATATTCTCTCATTGTTCAAATGGATAAAAAAAAATAGCAAATCACCAAAACCAAAAGAAGTATTCTTTAATTATATATTTATAAATCAATATTTAATTCATCATTCATGCAAGCTATGGATATAAATTACCAAAAAAATAAGTGATGGGTGATAAATATATCATCGGACCCAACAGACTCACTAAAAATGTTTCAAAGTCATAATGTTTGACAGCATATGAGCCCAGTGGATACTGGCCTCATGGCACAGAGGCTGCAGCTACTTGTATACTTTACCAAATGGCAACCTTAGTAGAAGAAGTCTGACATGATACATCTTTCACTACGCAAACATAATTTTACGTTCTTAACCTTTAATAATAGTCAATAAATGTGACAAGACCATAGAAATCATTAGAATGTTGTATGTATCCAACACAAGTTACAATCCACGTGCTAGTTCTTAATGCATGTAATATGTAGAGAGTGATACAGGTAGAATTGAAGTAGTGAATGCAATTAGATGCATGCACAATATTGGTAGTTTTGAACTAAAATAAACATGAATTATAACAGCATATGGAGAACCACCTAACTGGACGACCGCTTTTTATTATTCCAGATTTCGCCATTGCAATACTTTCTAAAGAACCTCCAAGTGCAGCAAGATGCTCTTCACCAATTGTTGTTATAACTGATGCAGCAAGCCCAGAACTAGAGATTATGTTTGTTGCATCCCGTGCTCCACCAAGCCCAGCCTATACAAAAGTTTTGATATTAGTTTGATTTGCGGCCTTTACCACATTTAACTAATGCAAAACAGAGCATGTCAGAGGTAAACTATGTACGAAAATAGCACCTGAAAGCAAACACAAGTCATTGAGATAAAAGGATAATTTTGATCATTGAGTTGAAACAGAGACAAAGGGGAAGGTTAGGGAAAGCAAGTTGCTTTCAGAGGAGTATGAATGAAACGAGCTTCACCTCAATAACAGCAACATTGATGTTTTCATCCGCAAATAGCCTGAATGCTACAGCAGTTAGCACCTGAAAATGTTGATGGTATGATCAACACATTTTAAGAAAATTGTCAAAATATTGATGCCGGGTAAAAGATTATATAGTCAAGGAAAATTTCAAACCTGGAGTTAGAAAATATCAAAATTATTGACAGATTTCATTAATGAGCACATACCATAACACATGACCCACTCTCCAATTGAGATAAAATGGCAGACAAATACAGTAGACTGAGAGATGAAATAAATAATTAAATAACCAGAGCATGGCTATGTTTCACTTCTTCTTCTTTTTTTGGATAAATTAAGGTAATGCTATCTTTCAGAACACCCAATTCCTAACACTGCAAGGTTGCAATCTGAAATGTATGTGTTGAAGTTACGTCAAGTGACCCTACATAATCCTCTTGGTTTCTAATATTAGTTGGACAAACATGGGGGTGTCTTAGTTTCACAACATCTACTTCCTTCAGTACTACACCACTAAATTTCAGTTAACCCTACCATGTCGTATTGTTAACAAGTAGATACCTCAAAATGACTGATATAGCCATTTTCAAGTTCGACTGCTTGGTCCAGAATAGTTTTGATCCTCTGAAAAAGGCAATTCAAAGACTTTGCCGACACCGGCTCACTTAGTCTTCCAACCGATATGCGTTCCCGGATTGTCTGAATATGTGGGCTGCTCAAACAAAATGAAGCCTGTCGTCATCAGGATACAAGATGAAAAGGCATCATCCTTCTTCAGACAACTAACAATTGAAGAAATTAGGATCAGATGATTTTAAAGACGAATGCAAATATTGTCATTACATTTAAAATGAAACACACTTTGGAAGTGGAAATCATGCCTAGTATAGCAGCCAACAGAATATCCTTCTGCCCTTAAAATATTCGAGAGAAATGCAGCAGTTGATCCTTTTCCTTTGGTCCCAGCAACGTGAACAGCCTATAACAGATTTCAAACTAGTTTAAATTCTTAAAGAGTTTCTAGAAGAAATTGGAATTCCAACATAAATGATGACCTCCCTTTGCTTACTAGTAAATTTGAAGAAATCTTAAAGCAAACCCAACATTAATCTGGTTAGTCATTACCTTCTAGCTATCTTCTACTTAACTTGCCAAGTAAGTTGCAGTTAATAATAAATCCATCCCAAAAGGGAGTCCGTTTTAAAGGATTTAAACTGATTAAATATAACGAGATGTGGAAAGGTCATCTCTGTCCAAATAGAAAATTGCAGACTGGGAGGATGGGGAAGAGAATAGAACAGAGACTGGGCTACTATTTTTATCTGGAATTCAATCTTATAAAATCATACCTATAACTTTAGAAGAAAATCTTCCAATAAAAAATAAATAAGATACATAATCCAAACTCTGTAAGACTGCAACCCTTTTCTCACACTTTTCTACATATCTCATGAGCGTAATTAAATAAATCAATTACATCCAAAGTTTAAGAAAAGAGAGAAATGAAACAAACCTTGAATTTGGATTGAGGGTTACCAAGTAATTCCATCAACCGTCTCATCCTTCCCATATCGAACCCATCGTCTGAGTCCGTACCGGCGCCTCGAGGCACCCCAGACTTCTCGTAGTTTTTAAGATTGTCCAAGTAACCTGTGAATTCTTTCAGGTCTGGGTCTTCTTGGAGAACAGAGAAGCCTCTATCGAATGTAAATGTAAAGGTGTTGAGGGTTTTAGCAGTTGCAGAGACTAGGGTTTCTCTGTATGTAGGAAATGTGGAGCGGCCAGTGACAGATCTCAACCGTTTCATTCTCCCCCTCTTCTTTCCGGGACAAAAAGTATAACTAAAAAAAGAATGGCATGTTTCCCTCGTTAGGTAAGAAAAAAATAATTGTGTTATCCATTAAGTATTTCATTAATCATAATAATAATATATATTTTAAGTATTTAAAGTATATCAAGATTATTTTTCAAACGAATTAAATATCAGATCTTTGAATTGTTCTTTCATAAAGTATTAGAAAGTGGGGGGTAATTATTAAGATATCAAGGATGAGATACCCACCTTAGACATCGATGATTAATTATCAAATTCAGTAATTAGTAGACATTGATGATTTAGAAAGCAACACAAGTTTTCTTTTTTTATATTATTATGTATACTGGCTAGTAGAACTCTTTTAAGGATATAATTTCTACAATATATATTTAATTATTTATCCCTAAATATTATTGTTTTTAGTTGAGTAAGTATTTTTATTTATA
Organism: Hedera helix; assembly: GCA_947179155.2. Classification (NCBI taxonomy): domain Eukaryota; kingdom Viridiplantae; phylum Streptophyta; class Magnoliopsida; order Apiales; family Araliaceae; genus Hedera; species Hedera helix. The sequence goes on along the minus strand of OX359265.1, from coordinate 58,314,555 downwards.
ATGATACATGGAAGCTGTATTAAATGAGAAATATTACTACTCCATCCGTTCTATATTATAAAATTATTATTAATTTTTTAAATAGTTTAAGATATTTAAATTTTGAAATTAATATAAAAAATTTTATTTTTGATTAAAATAATAATAAATTTATAAATTATATAAAAAATATTATTTATTGTAGATTTTATTATTTTATAATTTTTAATAAAAAAATTTAATTTAAAATATTTTAAAAATAAAAAATAATATTTTAATTTAAAATAGAGGGAGTACTAAATTTTTCATTCACCTAAGACTGGGTGTTTAGGAAAAATTATAAAAAAAGAAAGAAAGGAGAAGATCAAACTTGCAATCAACCATTAAAAATGAAAAAGGAGATCTTTGTTAGGAGTCTTTAACACAGAAGTAATATGGGTGAGAGAGAGAGAGAGAGAGAGAGGGTACCCTCCTCTCGAATACATTTTATGGATGGATCCCAATTCCCAGTTTCCTTCCCTTTTTCTACGCTGCTCTCCCCACTTTCGTCTCCACACCTCTAAAAAATCAAATCTTTTTTAATTTACTTTCATTCTCTGACTAGCCTCCATGGCCTCCCAACATATATATACCATTATAAACAGTGCTCATACCCCATTAAAGATCTCTCTCTCTTTCTACCTCCATTTTGTTTCAATTTCTAAATCTAACCTCGCGGCGGCTCTTATTTTAGAGGCGCCGTGAAAATAAAAAATACAACAACAAAATATAAACACCATTATTCGAGTAGAGAGAGCGAAGAGGAGAGATTGAGAAAAAGAAAGAATGGAGGTCATCGTTATAAGGACTTCATCTATTGGAGTGTGTACCATTTTTGCTCTTCTCTTCACCATTTCTCTCCCTACTATCATTAATGCTCAGTCGCCTTCTCCTTCACCTTCTCTCGTTTCTGCTCCTGTTTCCACAAGTGACGGTATTCTCTCCCTGTCCCGCATGCACACATTTCTTAATTTATTATTTGTATTCTATTTAAGATCATTTATTTTAAAAAGGAACGAGTATATATATATAGGTGGGTAAAACTGATTATATATATATGATTGTGATTTGAATTGTGTAATTTAATCAGGGACAACAATAGATCAAGGGATAGCGTACGTGCTAATGCTGTTGGCGTTGGTCGTCACCTACATGATTCACTAACGCAAGTGTAGTTTAATTACACACATTAACTTGTACATACGATCGATGTAGGCCTGTCTGCTGTCTTTAATTCATCAGTATCTTATCATCCACCACCCAATTAATTTCCCCTTAGGTAGGAGGGAAATTAAGCGTGAGCGAGCTAAGAATTAAAAGAGAAGCCATGCATGCAGGTGCAGATTGAACGAGCAACTACCAATTATATTACTTAAGTAATTAATGGGCAATTTCATTATCCTTTCAGGCTAATTGTGATCATCTAAATGTGTTTCTGACTCGTACGTATCACCAAATTCTTTTCGTTGCTTTAAGTAAGTGGGTCGGGGGTTGAGATCGATTTCAGTCTAATGTAACTAAACTACTCTTCTTAATTTCAAGGAATTGAACCCGGATTCACAATCACTTGGCTACATATGCATCCATCCATCTACTTGATTATTAATTTCTTTTATTCCTTCTGCTGTCTTTTGTTCGTTTGTTTGTGCATGCATTATTGGACTTCTAATTGTACGTACTAAAGTAAAGGCTGTACTCGTACGTACCATTGATTTAATCAAACGATGAATTCCGTGGAAATTAACATATTTACAAAACTGGTTATTAATAATACCCAATTGATCCCAACATATTCACATAATTCATAATTTTATTTTATTTTATGAAAATAGTGCGTTTATGTTCAATTTGAGACGAGAGACGCCGCTAAATTTAGTTGTATTAGTAACTATCGTAACCCATCAAACAAATATACACTTGTTATTATTACGTACAAATGTTAATTTTGATCATAAAATCAATTACTACTTTTGAAAATAACATGACGTATTTGTGATCTCTCATGAAGAAATTAAACAAGTCGAAATATATATATATATATATAGAATACCCGTTCTACCAATCCAAAACCGTCGGTCGACATGTTTCCTCACCTATCCACCAAAACGCTGAGTTCTAGGCTTCTAGCTTTGCCTCAAAATTAATCCCCGAATTATATTAGCATATTGCCATTGCACAGGACAAAAAAATAAATTTAAGAAAAATGATAACATCAATATAAGAATTTTAAAGTCACAACTACTATGATGTGATTTATTTAAATTTTAAAAATAATAAATATCTCATATTTAATATATAGTACATTTTTTGATAGTTTATAATATTGATAATTGAATTGGTAAAATTAAATAAATTTGAAAATTATACAAATTAATTTTTAATAGTGTCAATATTGACTATATTTTTATTATTATTATTTTGCTGGTTAGAGGAATTAATGAAGTATTTGAGAATATTTTTGTATTCTCGAACTTTTCTCACATGTACCTTTAGTTATCTTAATTGAGAGAAAAAATTAAAAACAAATTCCTTTATTACTTGGGATGTATTATTAGTTACTATTGATATGATTATGTAGAGATTAATTATTCACCAGAACAGATTTCAACACCTGCAAGGACCAATCTAAAGAAGTTAGGAACACTCGCAAACATGCACTGAGGAATCCGAGAACTTGGGAATAATTGCTACTAAATGATAACCAAAATTTCTTCTCAATCAAACCATTGAATTACATCTAAACATCCAATATTGGATGCAAAAAGAGGACAGAAATCCCCAGAGTTGGGGAAGAGCATGCACCTATTCTTCTACGGTCAAAACTGCTCTCCTTTTTTTGGTATGTCAAAACTGCTTTCCATCTGTATGCTGTCATATCCGCAATTGCCCTTTCACAAAGGTGAAAGAAAGCTAAACGTCCAACAAGATTAGATTCTTCTTTCAAAGTAAAACGATGCAAGGTTAAATACATCCGGATGAACACAGTTCCCTGAATCTTATGAAGTTGCATACTGACGATGTACAATGTACTTCACAACTTCGTAAAAGGACACCACGATTCCAACAGATGGGCCCGCCCGCCCAACACGAGGACCAACGCCGGTGAAAAGGCCGCTCATTCCTCCACTCCTGTTCCCATTACAATTTTCTTTGTTAAGTGAAAAAATATATTTTAGGATGTGAATATGTGATACTAATATTATGTTTGTAAAAGGAACAATACAATGGCATACTAGAAACCACATACTGATATCAGCAGAGAGATGAACAGTTCACCATTTGGTTCCTTACTTTTAAGAAAGAAATAGGGGACAAAAAAAAAGGAAAAGAGAAAGCTTTAAGGTTACATCTGATTGAATAAGAAGCAGGAAGCAAAAAGAAAAGGGGAGGAGAAATGAGTGATGCTCAGCCATGTAATTTCAGCTGGCATATTTACGCTGTTCACTGTCAAATAATAACAAACCCTGAGATGATAGCTTTCTGGGATCTCACATGCTGACACATGTATATAGAGAGAGAGAGCATTCAGTTAATGAACCAAAATGAGGGAATCCTAGATGATTAAAACTTAAAAGTCTATTCTTCACACCTCTACAACCAAAAGGTGTAAAAGGTTAACTGCATAGTGCATTCAATTTTTTGGTGCCCTTTAATCAGGTAGTATCGTATTGTACAACGCACACAGCAAAAGCCAGATTATTCCATCTTTACCACTAATAATAAGATCCCACTAGAATCCCATGTTCAACTTCTTCCCCTCTCTAATGACCCATTATAAACAGTTTTACTTCATTTTATATACAGCACACAGTTGGATAATATAACTTTAAACATACCTCCAAACCTCCATAAGAGTTTGTCTTGTTGTCATTCGCAACGCTCTAGCATGATCCTTCTGAAACAAAACATATTTTAAAGGTTGGAAATACACAGTATAAGGGATGGTTAATAAAAGCAAAACAAATTAAGCCTGTGTGCATTAATACAATTTAGGTTTTCCATGCACTTTTAGATGCAAATTAATACCAATCCCGACTCGACCTCCATTCTTTGTGTGAACACATTCCCACCTTAATCAACCCTAGAAAGTTGCAGCAAGTCCATTTCAACTTTACTCACAAGAATCTGTCCAAGATGAGGGAACAAAGTCTAGAAATTAAATGACTTGATCATGGGCCATGTTCATGGCCCCCTAATAAATTTGGAATCATGGCTATCATTGAACAAGTCAGTTAATAGTTAATACCAACATTAAACTGTTATGCTTAGGCGCATGACTACCTAATGATGGGGGCATCAGTAACTTGTTATCGAAGAAGACTTGATGCCAGGGAAAAACATGTAAAAGACTTCCAAAGCTAGAATAAATGTCGAGTTCGAAAAAGAGTAGTTGCATCACTTATGTTTCAGAATGCTTGAGTGACATGCAAACAATATTGGCATTTCAAGCTAAGTAAACTTCTCATGTCTAGAGTGAAAACAAAGCACAATGCAGGAAACTAAGCTTCTTAGAGTAGACGTTTACTGATCTACACTATTCAATTGAAAGAAGATACATGCATTACAGATTTTGTGTACTTTAAATGGTTCCCCTAGTGTTTTGAAAAAATTATCAGGCAGGAGCAAGTATCCACCTACATGAAAACTGAAAAAAACATGATATGCATATAAATGCTGGAGACCGGAGTGAACTAAAAGAATGTTATCCCATTTTCATGACATATATTGAGTTCTAAGATGAACCTCGATTTGCCTTCTGGTTTTAGCAACATCAAGTGGACAAGTTGCAAAAGCAGCAAGACTTCCTGCAACAAAACCAGCAGAAAAATTTGCACCAAGGATACTAGCCACATTGGATTCCTCACCCACCGTGCTTAGAAGTTTCCTTCTGGTCTGTACAGATTATTATGTAAACAACGTTAAAATCATATCGAATAGGCATACCACATTAACAGGATTGTTTACAAAATTACACCGGCTCTAGGGTCCCCCAGCAGATTGCAGAGAAAGGTACATCACGAGCAAGCTGAGCCCCAAGGCCTGTCCAGAGTGCACGGTAATTTTGCACTGTAACGAGAAAAACTGGATTAATTATTATCAAGATGATAGATAAGCACCAACCAAAATGTTGAATAAAATATGCCAATAAAAGAGCAACAATCTTCCTTAACAAACCACATAAATAATATAGCTTGGCTAAAATCAGAAAATTATTTGAGTCCCTACTTTATATTATGCGGAGATATCTTCATATGAAATTATATGCTATCAATATAAATTATAAATGTACACAATCACTTACATAGATGAGTTCATGATCCTAAGTTTTTTGAAAAGAGATGAGAAACTTAAAGACACTAAGTTTATAAGATAAAATCACCAGCTGCAATATAAGACAAATATGACTTGGAAAGCTTGCAGATTCTTTTGCATATTACATAAAATAGATCAACATTTAAAACTATTGGACACCGAATGCATAGTGAGGGAAACATCTTATAGATATACATTTGAGAAAGTTTAAGAACTTCCATGAATTGACAACATTCATCAACTGCAACTTCATCTAGATACAAGCACGCAGCAAAAATATTGTGGACAAACTAGAATGAGCCAAAACCAAGAAGCATATTGTACAAAAGAATGCCTTTATCACTATTGCAACTATCTAACTAATTAATCTTGTAATGGGAATCAGGTTGAAGGTAAACTAAGATAAATAATTAACCAGGCCTATACTCATCAAAAAAATAAAAAATTAGCCAGGCATATTACAGACAGATATACACTTTTAATAATCCTGATGCAAGCCTACCAAATCATATATGCTATCCCTTACCAATTGCAAATATTGTAAGGCTATCAGGACATAAAATATCAAAGAAAAAAACCCCTTACAGTTGTTCTGAAGATTATTCGTGCTCTTGACATGGGAGATAACCTCGATCAATGTCTTCCACACTCCAGGAGGCTTCTTACCATGGTTAATCTCCTTGAATGCCTATATCCGTGGAAAAAACACACCCAAACAAAAGAAAGAGTTAATAGAGGGGAAGAATGGACATTAAAAAGGAGCCACTAAAATGAATGCCAAGGCTATATAAGTGAAATGAATCATGCATTTGAAATGTGGCCTAGGAAAGCTTAATTCTTAAATAAATTACATTTTCCAAATTTGAGAATAGGTAGTAGGATAGACAATATGCTGACAACAAAACAAACAATGATGTTACAAGCAATTTTATATAACTATTTAAAGTTTTTTGGTGTATATTATGCAAATGTGATTAACACTGCCTGCATAAGATTGTGAGGGGGGTGAGGGGCCGGGGGGAACTCAATTTAACAAACAGCTTGTTCAGAATTTGTCAACATGCACGAATTACAAGAGTCAGACTTATAAAAAATAAAATAAGATAACTATAACAGGGTAAAGGCAAAAAGGAAAATGACAATATCAGCATAAAAATTAACCTGCATCCGGGTTTTAGCAAGCTCAATAGGGTAGCAACTTGTGCAGGCTAATGAGCGCGACAGTGAGCCTGCCAATAAAGGGGCATATGGTGTCATACTTGGAGCATTCTTGGCTGTGAATTCCTCCAAGTAGTTGCAGAAGATGTCATAGCACGGCAAGTAGATTCCAACCTGGGTTGACCGTGAGCATATGGTCATAAAGTAATGAAATGAATGTCAACAACAACAACTAAAAGATCCCCAAGGAACTTACAGTTGGTACAGCCAATGCTAGACCAGCATTTGTACCTCTCCATAGCCTTGCAACTCCCTCCTGCAATACAATCTTCCCGTTAGACATCTTAGAGCAATATTGGTTATAACAAGCATGGAGACGAGATGCATAATGTATCTCGCATTGCATAAACACATACAATAATATCTAAAGGATAATCAAAAAGCAACTAAATGTGCCTGGATGTTTCAACACACACAAATTCTGCCAACAGATAAACACACTACTATGCCTTAAATTGACTGCAGAAGACTCACTAACCTGACGAATAATCTTGTAGAAGACATCCAGTGTTCCTTTGTACTGGAAACAATCAGGTGGACAAATTGATACAGTACCATGAACGCCAGCACGGGTGCATGATGGAGAACATCTCAGATCTGCAAACATCTAAAGAAAAACATAGCATATGTAAAATAAATTGCCTATCAAGTACTTAGTAACAAATAAAGTACATGTCCAACATAATCCCTTAAATAAAATGCAAGTTTAAAATGGAATTGAAACATATGACGTGGAAAATAAAATATTTTACTTTTGGAAAACCACCGACTGCCTAAAGGCTAAAAACATCTATTTAATAACTGATATTTTTTAAGTTCCCTTTAGCTTCCTCTCAACAACAAACTACTTTTCAGGTTGAAACGTGGTAGCTAAAGTTGGGACTTACATAGGGTCAATAGGGAAAGGTAAAAATTCAAGGAATACATTCTCAAGGTTCATACATACAAGGCATCAAATGCATGAAACTATGGATACTACCACATAATTCGAACGAGCGCAAGCATACTTGTATTATGAATTCCACAATTGTGAAGCCTGGACAGCTATTATCTTTTGAATTACAAAAATTAAAATATTTCAAGATAGGTTGTAAAGTGTATTTCCAATTTTTTCCTGTAAGATTCTGGTGTAAAGATCAACAAGTAACCAATAGGAATGCCAATTTCCAGTATAAACATTTCCATACCATGTTTGGTCCAAAAACTGCCATACGGCTTGTAATATTGCTCAGTGGATGCGAGTACGGAACTCCAGCAGCCTGTGCTTGCAATCTCGTCTGCAATGGACAAATGAAAATTCAGCAATACTCCAAATTTAAGTCCACCAACAGTACAAAATCTGAGGGAGAAAAAATTAAGTACTTTCCTTCAATCACTGACATAGAACAAATACCAGTATAATATTCTCTGTTTTTAATTAAAAAAAGTGACAATTCTCCAATAAATATAAAATGAATAAAACCAATAAAGTTCATCTATAACATGTCATACAAATACTAATGAAGATAAAACAATGAAAAGAATGAAAATATGACTATACTGTTCCATCCATCTCAAATCCACTTAGACAGGAGAAAAAACATAATGGAAAGATATGTAACATAAAAATTGAACATCACCCAAATAGTAAAACCGTAACTTCAATGTGTTTCTATAAATTAAAACAATGAAAAATTACAGGTTATGTAAGAAATAGGCAAAGTCTAACCCAAAAAAGAGCACCTTGGCTACGTCAAGGGGGTTAACGAGTATGGCAGAGAGAAAGGAGGCACCAGCAGCAGAAAATGCTCTCCCCAGGAACCCTAATTTTCCAGTAGAAGTGTTATTGGTGGGAGGCTGAGAATCAAAATGAGAACGAGAAGCCTCAATTCCCTCTGACACCACCATTGATTCTGATATTAGCGACACGCAGCGGCCGTCAAATTCAACTCTTGAGGGTTGCTCTTCTGACTCTGACTCTCCGTTCATCCACGGATTTTGCATTTGCTTCGAGTCGACTTCCACCATATTCTTTTGTTATACCTCTCTTTCAGCCCAAAATTTGATCAAAGATGGATCGCCCTAAAATGGCAAGTTTACAAATGTTTAGCCTTGTTGCCTTCTCAAATAAAAAACAATCAAAACGAAGAAAATTTCTAAAAAATGTACACCTTCTTCTGTCTATAATCCTCTCTATTATTAATGGAGAAGTTGATGGAATATATTTTCTTGCAAAACGGGGTTTTAGAAAAATTAAATGTTTGATTGCAGAAAACGTAATTGGGAAAAAAATCAAGAGCATTAAACAGTCACTAAGAGGAGAGAATAGATTTAAAAACCTTGTGATCAAGAGCATTAAACAGTCACTAGTATGATATTGATTGGTAGTCTATGAATCAAGTCGAATCCCTTTCCAAGTTCCTTGGAGAAGAGGAAACCGAGAGACAAATACTCTCACCCCTCAAATCGCAAGAGAGATGAGAGGGATGAAGAAGAGTCTCTAAATTTAAGGCTGCGTTTGGGACCTTAAAAAACAGAGACTGACTACTATTTTCTATTAATATTTCTATTTAAAACTTAATAAATAAACAAAAAAACTGAAAACCGTATTCAGATTCCGTCCAGGCTTGTCTCTGTTTATAAAATTTGACAAATTTATTTATTGTTAACGCTGAATTTATCTTTTATAACGTTGCGTATGTAAGGTTAAGAGTTCAAAAAAAAGATAAATGTAAAATTAGTGTGAAAAATAATAAATTATATTTTTTTCCTCGTGAGTTTTCAAAATAAATAAATAATTTAAGTTATTAATATATTATTTGACTTTGATGAGGTCACTGTTAATAAATCAACATAAAGATATTTTTTGATACGTTGACATAACTCTGAAAAATAAAATATTTCAAATTTATCTCACTTTGCCCTTGTAAAAAACTCATAAATACAATGTATGTACCCATGGGCGGATCCACCTCACCTCAGAGACAGGTAGGGTTTAGTAGGATGTTTAATTAAAATATAAAATTTCAGATTAAAAATTTATTAAATATCTCAAATTTTTATTCACATCGTCATTCTACTTTTTCTCATTGTTTAGTAATTTACAATGACTATGATTTTTTTAACTATTGAAAATGAGACTATCATAGTATCATTGTTATAAATTCAAGTAATTTAATCTCAAAAATTATCATTGTAAATAATATTTGAGCATTATTTAATTTTGTAATTTATTTAAATTTTTTTGCAATTTTTTTTGTTATTCTATAGAGACATGAGTACTTTACAATTTTACCTATTTATATTTTTAATTCTTGAAGGTAAAAATATAAATAAATAAAATTATAAAATATTTATATTTAATTTTTATGTCTAATTATTATGTCGGTATAAAAAAATTTGACTCTACTGAATCAAGAAATTGGGTCCGCCCTTGTAATGTCCCTACCGGATACAGGTTACGTAGAACCGGAAAAAATAATTTTTTAAAATATTAGTTTTCAACTAATTTTAAGCTTTCTTTATGGACTAATTAGTGTGGTCTAATTTCTGTATTGTAGGTCCCAACAATTTGGATCAAAGACAAACACGGACTTACTCATACCGTCACAGAAAAGAATATGGACGAGTGGCATTTGAGTTCAAAGACAGCTTCTAGAGGTTTATAATTTCAATTCAGCGTGGGCGACGCACCCTAAACGTAATCCATAACGTCAATCAAATCAAATCGGGATTTAAGGGGGTTTTATGGTGTGAGCCAACATCCGCACCCTAAACGGTGTCCATAACGTCAATCAAGTCAAATCGTGATTTTGGCCCGTCACAATGAAGTGGTTCAATTGGGCTAGTAATGGGCTTATGGGCAACCGCCAACGCGTAGGGGGTACCATTTTTATTTTATTTTTTAAGACATAATTAAATATGAAATAAACTCATAAATTGAAAATTGAATCCAAAATTTAAAGATTTTAGTACCTTAATTTTTATCATTAAATTAAGAGCCTAAGACCTCATCAAAAAAATATATTAATTTGTAGCAGTAGAATTAATATGTTATTAATATATATATATATATATATATATATATATATATATATATATATATATATATTAACATTTTATAAATATAACAAATGGAACTGTTTTTCTTATAAGGGAGGGGGTATTATGAACAATACGAATTCAATACTTTTATTAATTTTAACTAATTACCATTACATTCCTGACAACGTTTTTAGAGCCAATTCGGGGATGTAATTTACTGACAACAGATTTTATATAGTGTTGTTCTATGCAAGTATGCAACACTAATTATATTCTATTTGCTTTAAAATATAAATTACTGCTTAATTTTTCAAAAATAATTTAAAATGTCTTTAACTTTAACATTACTTGTATATATATAGTAAATGTATTAAATTTTAACTGATATCATATTATCATAACAATATTGTAAGTGTTGGAATATAATAATTTGGGTTCAGTTATGGTACAACCCAATTATTTTTCATTAAAGACCCGGATTCAATTTGATTTACTTTGGGTCTGGCTCTGTGTTTGTGACGCCCCCAAATCTGAGCCCACACAGCCCAGACTTGAGTCGTCAAAAGACTACAACAAAATTATTACAATGAAATACAACGTACAACAATACAGTGGATAATACAACACAACTAAGTCTTCATTATTATTGTCACACTATTTTATAACACGTGAAGACTATGATAGCTATCCCCGCACTCTCACTCCATTCCCCGGCTAGACCCCGTTACGTTCTCATCTCCTGTTGAAAAACAATGGAACGAAAAGAAAGGGTGAGCTCAAATAGCCCAGTAAGAAATATCATGACTAAGATAATGACGAATAAATTATCATTAGCCTTCAACAGTTGAGTTCTTGATAGAATACAATAGACTACAAGGTTTATATCAAAAACTGTAGTTAAATTCTTAAACAACGTTCAGATCAATAATAGCAGCGGAATGAGCAATCTATTAGAAGAATAATGCAGACTATAATGTCCACTCGCTTCTCTTTTTTGTAAAAATATCATCAACTTTTATCATCTAAAATACCATTAGTCATGATAATAAAATTCACAGTTCCTGATCATAATCATGCAGATCAACAGTTCATATTTGCACTACGGGCCAAAGACATTTAATATAACACCAACGGTCATGATTATACCAGATTCAGCCTTTGGTAATAATCATACCAATCAACAGTTCATCTTTGCACTACGGGCCAAAGATATTCAATAAAGCACCAACGGTCATGATTATACCAGATTCAGCCTTTGGTCATAATCATACCAACCAACAGTTCATCTTTGCACTACGGGCCAAATAGAACATTCACCACGTGCCATAAAAGACACCGAACAGATGTATCGCCTTTAACCTAGTATATCGCCTTTAACCTATCATCTGTTCAACAATTATATCACATCTGTGCCCCCGGCCACAGATATTCACAACAGCTTGATTCTTGATGATTAATACAAATAACAGTGATACAAATGATGAACAGAAGAACAGGATAAACAATAAGTATCAGAAGTTTACTTTGTGCAGATTCAAATAATGTCCAAATTGCCAACATGATGTGGAGTGAAATTTAAAAATGATATTCAAGATCCACAGTTCAGAATAACGGTTACAGTTCAATAGAAAGGTTCACGTAAATAGGAAGGTTCAGTTGAAATAATGAAGTTCAACTATTATGGAACATATAATATTTTCAGGAATTATAGAAGCAATAGTTCCATAATAAGTTTCGATTTAGGAGTATGAAAGAAAATAATATCCCTTACCGTAGCAGGTTTGATTAACAAACGGTGAAGGAAATTAATATCCCTTACCATAGTAAGTTTGAATAATGGAAGATGAAAAAGATGGTATCCCTTATGAGTATAAAGGAAAATGATATCACTTACGAATATGGAATAAAAGTGTCATGTGATAATTCGTGTAGACAAATTATTTCCACACGAGACAAATAAAAAGGGTTATTCACCAACATGCAGTAATCCGCGCCGTAAGGTTATTCCCATCAATTTGTATACGAAGAGTTATTCACCAAACAGGCGATAATCCGCGCCGTAAGGTTATTCCCATCAATTTGAATACGAAGAGTTATTCACCAAACAGGCGATAATCTGCACCGTAAGGTTATTCTCATCAATTTGAATACGAAGAGTTATTCACCAAACAGGCGATAATCCGCACCGTAAGGTTATTCTCAAAGATTAATAAGGAATGAATACAAAAGGTTATTCACCAACAGGCGGTAAACCGCGCCGTAAGGTTATTCCCACAATTTAATACATGTAAATAAATGGCACAAGAAAGAAACGATATTATTTTCGAGAATCAAAGAATGATAATCCCTTCAAGTAAGAAAGAAAATAATATCCATTTATGATGATGAAAAGAGTGATACCCATTACCGTAGTAAGTTTAAATAATATAAGATGAAAGAATATGATATTCCTTACCGTAGTAAGTTTAAATAATAGAAGATGAAAGAATATGATATTCCTTACCACAGTAAATTTAAGAGTGTGAAAAGAATAATATTCCTTACCTTAACACGTGACTGGATATTGATTTAAATGAGGTTGATCAACCTATATTTTTATAATAAAATTAGTAATTTCCACATATAAATTTCAAAGTGTATGATAACTCGTATAATATGAATTATCAAAATTATATATATTTAACATAATTTTTGTAGTATAATATAACTACTTTTAAATAGTTTTAAAAATAATATTCCAAAATAAATCTTCCAAAGAAAGCTTTTAAAAATGAATCTTATCAAAGAAGAGTCTTCTAAAGGAAGATTTGTGAATACCGTGAAAAATAGGAATTTATAAAATTATTACTCTTTAATAAAAGACTTACTTGAAAAATTCCTGCACTCCTTTTGGCTTTCAAACACTCAAAATAGCCTTACTATTCTCAGAGAAAACTCATAAAATTCTTATAGAAAAATTTTATGTTTTAGGTGTGATTTTTCTATTCAGCTGAACAAGCTATTTATAGGAGAAAATAAGTTACTATGCGTGGTAGGTGGGCTGAAAAATATTCAGCAAAGGCTGCTGCGCAGCCTCCACCAACCCACTTCAGCAAATTCACATTTCTCACATTTCATGTGGGCCCCACAGTGGGTCCCACATGTTTCTTACTATTCACGTCACTATTCACGTTACTATTCACGTCACTATTCACGTTACTATTTCAAATAGTAAAATTAATTATTTTATTTGTTTATTTATTTATTTATTCTTCTTGTGAGTCCAACATATAAAATAATGTTACCATAATAATGTAAGAAACACGTTACATATTTTTATTAATTTAATAATATAAATTACAGTATATTTGCTACTGTGACAATTATTAGATTCAATAATTTTAAACTACAGTGCACCAACAATTATTGACTCGATGATATGAAATACAGTGTAATGACAATTATTGAATCAATAATGCAAAATACTGTGTAGCAACAATAATTGAATTGATAATATAAAATATTATGCAGTGACAATTATTGATGAAATGATGCGTAACAGTTACGGTGTCAATAATATGAGACACTGTGCAATACCGTGTGCTACTGTAGAATACCGTGTGCCACAATAAAATACCATAAATTACCGTATGCTACTATTCTTTTATCACCGGTATTTTAACAGTTAACACCGTTGACTATTTTTATTTAAAAAGGTTACTTCTGTCGTTTTCTATATCCGACAATTATTCCGTTGTGGGCTCCACCAATAATTAGTTATTTCGGCGCCGTCGTACGGCCCGAATATTCCCCAACAAAACGAATATTCCCCGACAAAAAGAATATTGTCCGACAAAATAAAATTTACACATAACATCCTTAACTTTCAATTTTGTCAATTTAATCATTTACTGTTTCAGGAAAAATATATATGAAGAAAAATTAAATTTTGTATTTCATAAATTCGGGGTCTTACAACCTCCCCTCCTTATGAAATTTCGTCCCCGAAATTGACGTACCTGGCATTTCGAAGAGGTATGGATACCTAGACTTCATCTCAGATTCTAGCTCCCAGGTCATTTCCTCAATATCTTGGTTCCTCCATAAAACCTTAACTTGAGGTATAACCTTTGAGCGTAAGATCTGCTCCTTCTTATCTAGGATCTTAACAGGTACCTCCTCATACGTTAAATCTTCTGCTATAACGTCTGGTTCTAACTCAATGACGTGGTTTGGGTCCTTCACATATTTACGTAACATAGATATGTGAAAAACGTTATGGATGCGAGACATACTTGGTGGTAGGGCTAGTCTGTAGGCTACGGTTCCTACTCGATCGAGGATTTCAAATGGGCCAATAAATCGAGGGTTAAGCTTTCCTCTCTTTCCGAATCTCGTAACTCCTTTCCATGGAGAAACACGTAAGAATACATGATCTCCGACGTTGAATCTCTCATCTCTCCGATGAAGATCGGCATAACTCTTTTGTCGATCTTGTGCTGTCTGTATTCGTTGTCGGATCATTTGGATCTTTTCGGTCGTCAAGCGTACCAACTCGGGTCCCAACAGTTTTGCTTCTCCTACCTCATTCCAACATATTGGAGAGCGACACTTGCGTCCATATAAAGCCTCGAATGGAGCCATACCTATACTTGATTGGTAACTGTTGTTGTAGGAAAATTCCACCAATGGCAAGTACTTATCCCAACTTCCTTTGAAATCTAGTACGCAAAGTCTCAAAAGATCTTCGAGGGTCTGGATCGTCCTTTCCGATTGTCCGTCCGTTTGAGGATGGTATGCAGAACTAAAACGTAGTTCAGTGCCCATAGCTTTTTGTAGACTGATCCAAAAGCGTGAAGTGAATCTAGGATCTCGATCAGAAACTATGGAAACTGGCATGCCATGCAGTCTCACGATTTCATTTATGTACATACCGGCAAGACGTTCAAGTGAAAAGTTTTCTCGTATAGGCAAGAAATGAGCGGATTTGGTCAATCTATCTACGATGACCCAAATTGCATCTAAGCCTTGAGAAACTTTGGGAAGACCCGTCACGAAATCCATATTGATGTGTTCCCACTTCCATTCGGGAACCTCAAGTGGTTGTAATGGACCCTTAGGTACTTGATGCTCTGCCTTGACACGTTGACAAGTTAGGCACCTTGAGATAAACTCTGCAATCTCCCTTTTCATATTGTTCCACCAAAATGTATGTCGAAGATCTCGATACATCTTGGTACCTCCTGGGTGGATTGCAAACGGCGTGTTGTGTGCCTCCATCATGATTTTATGCTTTAATTCAGGATCGTTAGGAACACAGAGTCGAGAGTTGACTCGAAATATTCCTTTCTCGTCGATTCTTGCTTCGGGAATGGTACCTTCTTGTACTTTTTTTATCATGTTTATCAGTTCCGGATCGGTAGCTTGAGCAGCTTTAATTTTATCGATTAAAGCTGGTTCTACTCGCACGTGAGCAATCTTCGAGTGGGTCCCTGGTGTCTTTAGCTCTATCTCCATCTTTTGCAAGTCGTACAAAATACGCTTTTGTGTTGTCAGCAGTGCACTTGTACTCGCATAAGATTTTCTGCTCAAAGCGTCAGCTACAACGTTCGCCTTTCCCGGGTGATACTGGATTGTGTGATCATAATCCTTCAACAGCTCAAGCCAACGTCGTTGTCGCATGTTGAGTTCCTTCTGGGTGAAGAAATACTTGAGACTTTTATGATCCGTATAGATATCCACTTTCTCTCCGTACAAGTAGTGTCTCCATATCTTCAACGCGAAAACGACTGCTGCCAACTCTAGATCATGAGTAGGGTAATTTTTCTCATAATCTTTGAGTTGTCGAGAGGCATAGGCTATAACCTTTCCATGTTGCATAAGGACACAGCCTAGACCTTTGCCTGAAGCATCGCTGTATATGACAAATTCTCCCGATCCTGATGGAATGGTCAGAACAGGAGCTGAAACAAGTCTCCTCTTAAGCTCTTGAAAACTTTTCTCGCATTGCTCGCTCCATATGAATTTTGTGCTTTTCCGAGTAAGCTGAGTTAATGGAGTGGCGATTCGAGAAAATCCTTCTACGAATCTCCGATAATAACCAGCTAGGCCCATAAAACTTCGGACTTCGGTTACTGTCTTGGGTTGTTCCCAATTTAGTACCGTTTCAATCTTCGCAGGATCGACTGATATTCCTTGACTAGAAATCACATGCCCAAGAAACGTGACCTCCTCAAGCCAGAACTCACATTTCTTCAACTTGGCATATAATTTGTTCTCACGGAGCTTCTGGAGTATCAATCTCAGGTGTTGTTCATGATCCTCACGACTTTTGGAGTATATGAGGATGTCATCAATAAAGACAACCACAAAATGATCCAAATATTCCTTGAATATTCGGTTCATCATGTCCATGAAAGCTGCAGGAGCATTGGTTAGTCCAAAAGGCATGACTAAAAACTCATAATGCCCATAACGAGTTCTGAAAGCAGTCTTTGGAATGTCCTCAGCTTTAACCTTTAACTGATGATATCCAGAACGGAGATCAATCATTGAGAAATGTTGAGCACCTTGTAATTGATCAAACATGTCATCGATCTGAGGCAACGGGTACCTGTTTTTTATGGTGACATGGTTCAATTCTCGGTAGTCAATGCACAATCTCATACTCCCGTCTTTCTTCTTCACAAATAGAACAGGAGCACCCCAAGGTGATGCACTCGGACGAATGAAACCAGTATCAAACAATTCCTGTAGTTGGACTTTTAACTCTTGAAGTTCAATGGGAGCCATTCGGTATGGAGTTTTGGAAATGGGCTTAGTACCGGGTTCAAGATCGATACAGAATTCAATTTCTCGGTTTGGGGGTAAGCCAGGAAGTTCCTCAGGAAAAACGTCAGGAACTCATTAACAATAGGAATATCATTCAAGTTTGACATATTTTTGTTCAAATCAATGACATGGGCTAAAAAGGCTTGACATCCGTTTTTCAATAAACGAATGACTTTATGGATAGAAATAATAGTTATAGATTTCAATGGTTTAGTTGCTTGAATTTGCATGACAGGTTGATTAGGAATATGAAAACTAATAATCTTATGAAAACAATCAATTTTAGCATGATGGGTAGTCAACCAATCAATTCCTAAAATCACATCAAATTCATGCATCTCCAAAGAAATAAGGTCAACAGGTAATGTGAGGTTGTTGATTTGAACTAGGCAAGATTTATAGATATTAAATGTAATAGGTATTTCTCCCAATGAGGTTTCAACTGATAAGACAAGATTTAAGTTTTCAATAGTCAAATTTAAACGTTGAGTACATATAGGTGAGATAAAAGAGTGGATAGAGCCAGTATCTAATAGAGCGTAGAATTCACGAGAATTTATGAATAACTTACCAGTTATCACCTACTTCGGTTTCTTGACTGTTATCGTCAAATCGAATCCCGAGTACTTCATTCGGATCTTCACGTATTTCAACCATGGAAATACCACTAAATAATTCTCTAACGAACTGTTTCTCGGATTCCTCAACTTCATCAGTAGTAACGTACCAATGATTTCTATAAGAATAGTATTTTCGATAGACTGCAGTTTCCACGATAGTGACTAACTTAACCTGAATTCCTTTAAATTGTAACGCCCAAAAGTATAGAAACATCATTTTTAAATAATCTTGAAACTCATAGCTGGAACACCATAAATCCCAAAGACTTATATGAAACGTCCATATATTCCGATCCTTTGTTATCGAGCATAACCAGGTGATATGATTCTTCCAATTAGTGAGCAGATTAAAGGCAATAATTTCCGCAAGTTCATTACTTCCTTTAATTGCTTCTAATAACGGATCTGGAACGACTGTAGTAGAGCTTTCACCTTCATCCTTACTGGATAGAACACGCATAATTTTTGCCTTAGGCAAATGATTCAACTCTGAGTTTGTAAGAAGATTATTCGTCGCCTCTTGTTTTGCAGCTACATTTGTTTCGGTCATTCCATAGTTAACCTTCTGATTTCCAGATGCCATACTTAACTGTGGTCACAAAATAATTGTTAGTTCAAACAAACTGACTCATCACTTCATGTCCCTATATTTAAATCAACTCATTAGATAATAAAATCTAATTTAGGTGGGACACACTAGTGACTGATTCTATTCGTCTCTCCCCTCCTAATTCTAACCCCAGATCTCCATTAAAGACCATATCCCTAAGCTCTGATACCAACTGTGACGCCCCCAAATCTGAGCCCACACAGCCCAGACTTGAGTCGTCAAAAGACTACAACAAAATTATTACAATGAAATACAACGTACAACAATACAGTGGATAATACAACACAACTAAGTCTTCATTATTATTGCCACACTATTTTATAACACGTGAAGACTATGATAGCTATCCCCGCACTCTCACTCCATTCCCCGGCTAGACCCCGTTACGTTCTCATCTCCTGTTGAAAAATAATGGAACGAAAAGAAAGGGTGAGCTCAAATAGCCCAGTAAGAAATATCATGACTAAGATAATGACGAATAAATTATCATTAGCCTTCAACAGTTGAGTTCTTGATAGAATACAATAGACTACAAGGTTTATATCAAAAACTGTAGTTAAATTCTTAAACAACGTTCAGATCAATAATAGCAGCGGAATGAGCAATCTATTAGAAGAATAATGCAGACTATAATGTCCACTCGCTTCTCTTTTTTGTAAAAATATCATCAACTTTTATCATCTGAAATACCATTAGTCATGATAATAAAATTCACAGTTCCTGATCATAATCATGCAGATCAACAGTTCATATTTGCACTACGGGCCAAAGACATTTAATATAACACCAACGGTCATGATTATACCAGATTCAGCCTTTGGTAATAATCATACCAATCAACAGTTCATCTTTGCACTACGGGCCAAAGATATTCAATAAAGCACCAACGGTCATGATTATACCAGATTCAGCCTTTGGTCATAATCATACCAACCAACAGTTCATCTTTGCACTACGGGCCAAATAGAACATTCACCACGTGCCATAAAAGACACCGAACAGATGTATCGCCTTTAACCTAGTATATCGCCTTTAACCTATCATCTGTTCAACAATTATATCACATCTGTGCCCCCGGCCACAGATATTCACAACAGCTTGATTCTTGATGATTAATACAAATAACAGTGATACAAATGATGAACAGAAGAACAGGATAAACAATAAGTATCAGAAGTTTACTTTGTGCAGATTCAAATAATGTCCAAATTGCCAACATGATGTGGAGTGAAATTTAAAAATGATATTCAAGATCCACAGTTCAGAATAACGGTTACAGTTCAATAGAAAGGTTCACGTAAATAGGAAGGTTCAGTTGAAATAATGAAGTTCAACTATTATGGAACATATAATATTTTCAGGAATTATAGAAGCAATAGTTCCATAATAAGTTTCGATTTAGGAGTATGAAAGAAAATAATATCCCTTACCGTAGCAGGTTTGATTAACAAACGGTGAAGGAAATTAATATCCCTTACCATAGTAAGTTTGAATAATGGAAGATGAAAAAGATGGTATCCCTTATGAGTATAAAGGAAAATGATATCACTTACGAATATGGAATAAAAGTGTCATGTGATAATTCGTGTAGACAAATTATTTCAACACGAGACAAATAAAAAGGGTTATTCACCAACAGGCAGTAATCCGCGCCGTAAGGTTATTCCCATCAATTTGTATACGAAGAGTTATTCACCAAACAGGCGATAATCCGCGCCGTAAGGTTATTCCCATCAATTTGAATACGAAGAGTTATTCACCAAACAGGCGATAATCCGCACCGTAAGGTTATTCTCATCAATTTGAATACGAAGAGTTATTCACCAAACAGGCGATAATCCGCACCGTAAGGTTATTCTCAAAGATTAATAAGGAATGAATACAAAAGGTTATTCACCAACAGGCGGTAAACCGCGCCGTAAGGTTATTCCCACAATTTAATACATGGAAATAAATGGCACAAGAAAGAAACGATATTATTTTCGAGAATCAAAGAATGATAATCCCTTCAAGTAAGAAAGAAAATAATATCCATTTATGATGATGAAAAGAGTGATACCCATTACCGTAGTAAGTTTAAATAATATAAGATGAAAGAATATGATATTCCTTACCGTAGTAAGTTTAAATAATAGAAGATGAAAGAATATGATATTCCTTACCACAGTAAATTTAAGAGTGTGAAAAGAATAATATTCCTTACCTTAACACGTGACTGGATATTGATTTAAATGAGGTTGATCAACCTATATTTTTATAATAAAATTAGTAATTTCCACATATAAATTTCAAAGTGTATGATAACTCGTATAATATGAATTATCAAAATTATATATATTTAACATAATTTTTGTAGTATAATATAACTACTTTTAAATAGTTTTAAAAATAATATTCCAAAATAAATCTTCCAAAGAAAGCTTTTAAAAATGAATCTTATCAAAGAAGAGTCTTCTAAAGGAAGATTTGTGAATACCGTGAAAAATAGGAATTTATAAAATTATTACTCTTTAATAAAAGACTTACTTGAAAAATTCCTGCACTCCTTTTGGCTTTCAAACACTCAAAATAGCCTTACTATTCTCAGAGAAAACTCATAAAATTCTTATAGAAAAATTTTATGTTTTAGGTGTGATTTTTCTATTCAGCTGAACAAGCTATTTATAGGAGAAAATAAGTTACTATGCGTGGTAGGTGGGCTGAAAAATATTCAGCAGAGGCTGCTGCGCAGCCTCCACCAACCCACTTCAGCAAATTCACATTTCTCACATTTCTTGTGGGCCCCACAGTGGGTCCCACATGTTTCTTACTATTCACTTACTATTCACGTTACTATTCACGTTACTATTCACGTCACTATTCACGTTACTATTTCAAATAGTAAAATTAATTATTTTATTTTTTTATTTATTTATTTATTCTTCTTGTGAGTCCAACATATAAAATAATGTTACCATAATAATGTAAGAAACACGTTACATATTTTTATTAATTTAATAATATAAATTACAGTATATTTGCTACTGTGACAATTATTAGATTCAATAATTTTAAACTACAGTGCACCAACAATTATTGACTCGATGATATGAAATACAGTGTAATGACAATTATTGAATCAATAATGCAAAATACTGTGTAGCAACAATAATTGAATTGATAATATAAAATATTATGCAGTGACAATTATTGATGAAATGATGCGTAACAGTTACGGTGTCAATAATATGAGACACTGTGCAATACCGTGTGCTACTGTAGAATACCGTGTGCCACAATAAAATACCATAAATTACCGTATGCTACTATTCTTTTATCACCGGTATTTTAACAGTTAACACCGTTGACTATTTTTATTTAAAAAGGTTACTTCTGTCGTTTTCTATATCCGACAATTATTCCGTTGTGGGCTCCACCAATAATTAGTTATTTCGGCGCCGTCGTACGGCCCGAATATTCCCCGACAAAACGAATATTCCCCGACAAAACGAATATTCCCCGACAAAATAAAATTTACACATAACATCCTTAACTTTCAATTTTGTCAATTTAACCATTTACTGTTTCAGGAAAAATATATATGAAGAAAAATTAAATTTTGTATTTCATAAATTCGGGGTCTTACAGTGTTGGTTCACAATATTATATTTTTTGACGCCTTATTAAGTAAGTGCTAGAGTTCATATTGAAATAAGATTGTGTTTCTTTATTTGGGAGGGACAAGGAAGTTTAATTTATAAAGGACTCGACCAATAATTAATTATAATGCTAAAGGGATTCTGAAAAGATCTCCCACTCTTAATTGGTCTTGAAATAACATAACATCTATAAGTACAGCCATAAGCGGGGATCAAAATATACACAACACAACATTCATACATAATTTTATTATTTTTTAGCAATCTAATTATTTACACTTTTAACCTGTACTTATTCTCGTATCGGAGCTATCATTCGACGGTTCAAACTATCGATTCCTCTCGATATGACTGTTTATTGTACAGATTACTCGTATTTTTGATAATTTTTGGCATACATAAAAAATCAAGCGTTAAGCATGAATGTATTAAATTTTAAGTGACATCATATTATCAGACAAAATTTGCAACCTTAGAGGAGGTGATATATATATTGA
This sequence comes from Hedera helix, assembly GCA_947179155.2. NCBI lineage: Eukaryota > Viridiplantae > Streptophyta > Magnoliopsida > Apiales > Araliaceae > Hedera > Hedera helix. The sequence continues at coordinate 58,291,808 of OX359265.1, read as the reverse complement.
TAATTTTTTGCGTGCATATAAAATCAAGCGCTAACCGTGAGTGTATTAAATTTTAAGTGATATCATATTATCAGACAAAATTAGCAACCTTAGAGGAGCTGAAATATATATATATATATTGATAATTTGTAAGCGGCTTTTGTGGAAGAAATTGGTTATCATGAGTTATTCCAATGCTTTCTTAAATGCATACATTTAAGATTTTGAGTATTTTAATAAGGATTTTTTTAATGTGTGTTTTTAAGACACACACTAAGCGCAGAAAATAATGTATAATATTATTTATTTATATAAGCACACTGAATTTAATATATAAAAAAATAATATACTAGTGAATCTCATGTATTAAATTCAGTACAATTATATAAAAAAATAATTTTTAATAAGTCTCATCTCTTCCTTTTAATAATGTATTGTGACGCGTGTAAATACGGAACGGAGCACTCTCGTTTTGAGTAGCAGTGTTGATACGGAGGGCCCGGTTTCTTCCTTTTTCTTTTTTTTTTTGCTAATTTTTTTCTCCCTTTCTATTGTACAATTTCACAAACAAAGCAACGGCAAACCCTAGCTTTTCTCTTTTTTTTTTTTTTCCAATTTTTGTGGACTAAAACTTAGCGTGAAGTTTAGGGTTTCATTCTCCAGATGGTATGGGAGATGGAGGTCGAAGAGATTGACGCGGTTTTAGAGAAAATATGGGACTTACACGACAAGCTCAGCGACGCCATTCACTCCATTTCCAGAGCTCATTTTCTCCGTTCCATCAAATCATCCCTGCGACCCAATTCTGGCGACAAGAAATCCGGTTTCCCCGATTCCGACGACAAAACTAACCGAACCGGGTTCGTATTCGTAAAAGGTTTTCCAGTTGATGACTCGGCGATTCAAGAGGCCAAAAGTCTCAATGCCATTCGAACTGCCCTCGAGAATCTCGAAGACCAGCTCGAATTCTTCCATGTAAGTTTTTGGTCTTTTTTTATATGGGGTTTTGTTTCCGAATTTCAGTGATATGCTTTTCTTTTAAAGTTTAGTGCAATTGTAGGGGATTTATTCAATTTAATGGAGCTTTGGTTATTATTTGTGTTTTGTTTTTTTTTTCCCCCATTTTTAAACAGAGTGTTCTATAATCTCATTGATGATTCGTTGAAACGTGTTTGGACCTCGCTCTAGACGTGTATGGATGAGTGCAAATTTTTATTTTTGTGCATTTTAAAACTTCTGTGAGATGTATCTTTGAATTTTTAGTTCAGATCCAAAAAACAACAGGATATGATTATGCATGAAGATGCAAACACATCATTACATTGTTTGTTTGTATGTCTTTTTATTAAAACAAATTAAATTATAACCTAAGCGGAAGGAACTAATGACCTATTTGCATTGCTAAATTTACAGTTATACATAGCAGATAAATTGTACTTATATTTGTTACGATCACTTTGCATAATAATAGGTGAATAAGTAGTGAGAAGGAGAAAAATTGAAGTCCATGATTTCACTTGGTGGAAGTTCCATAGCAGATGACGTATTACACAAGAGGGAGAGTGGAATAAAATTTGAGAGATTTGTCTGTTTTTCATGGAACTGACTTAATAAATTAATTTAGTGTACAGCTATTGCAATTTGTTTGATTCCTTAGAAGTTAGAAGTTGAATTGAACACGGCATGTATGCTTTACAACTTTTTCTAAAAATAAAAGTTACAAGGCTTAAAATTGGATTAAGATAACTAGCTTTATGTGGTTTTCACCTAAATTTCAGGGGTGGTCCTTATCACAGTGTGCGCCTATCTCATGGCGTAAGGAGAGAGTTCATTATAACCAAAATTGTTATCACCTTTGTAACAAAGATTCAATTTCCCTTCCTGCCCGGTAAGTCACATAGTATCATGTGGTTTTCATGGCATAACCATAAGATATGATACTGGCAATTAAATGCTAAATGGTGACCTTTGTGTTTGGTTGTTTGTTGAGAAAGGAGATAGGGGCATTGAATAGGGTTTTCCCTATCAAAGAAATAAGGATACCGCAGTCTCTGATCTACTCAGCAGTCATATTAAATGTGTGAAAGGGACAGGAAGCTAGTCATTCTTGATGGTATAATTTTTTGTGAATTAGGAAAGAAAGAAAAAAAGCATGTGTACAGAATGAGCATATATCTGAACGTGGTTTTTTGTATGCTATTATCACGAAATAAAATATATATTGAAGATGAATCATGAATGTGTATGAAAGAATTTGGAGTGCCTTGGCTGCTGAGGAAAATGAAACAGAACTTCACTTCCAGATATGGAGATATGATTGCCCTCTTAACCAAATGCCCTTAAATATTATCTTATTTTTTTAATAATTTTTTTGTGGCATTTATTAGTTGAACAGCATGGCATTTCCGATAAATCTTGTATCTACCTGAGTAGATGTGTTTCTTACTTTCCTTTGTTCTGAAAAAAAAGTTGTGAAAATTATATAGAAACTAGGACCCTTTTTTTCAAACTGGAGTTTTGTATATCACTTTGAAATCATACAGATTTCACTTGTATAACAAATAGATCGAAAAGTTCTTTAATGAATCTTTCAGATGAATTTTATGAACTTGGGAATGATTTTCTCCCCCCTGTAAAAGTACATATTTGTTAATCATTGTTGTGTTCTTTTTGCAGACTGCTCAAATCCAGCAACGAGCTGAGAGAGATGCTGCAATTGCTCGCTTAGAGCAGAGCCGGATTGTTCTTGCACTGAGATTGGGGGAACACCAAGGTAAGAAGTATAATGTCATTGAAGAAGCTAGAGCTTTTGTGGGAGATATATGTGATGCTAGTCGTTTTGCTTCACCCGAGAACCTTTATTGTTCAGCAGCATGTCCATCTCTACTGCAGGGCGTGAAGGGATCAAATGTTCTCTTCAAAGTTCTCATATCTGGCCTGAATTTTGCCAAGAAAAACATCAAATTGGATCATTTCAATGGTATCTTGGGGAATGCTGCGTTGGTTGCAGTAAGCATGATTGCGGTGTTTCATCTGCATCAAGTATCAGCCAAGGGCAGATACACTTTAGACCTCCCACAGAGGCAAGAAGATAATATCCTTGGCAGAAATGTGACAAAAGTTTCTCGACCTGAGGGATCTTCATCCGGTGGTCGTTCAACCCACATAGATGTGTTGTTGGCTAGGGGCTAAGTGACAAAAGTTTCCTATTAGTTGGTTCAAGTTGAGATATAATTTTTTTTTAGCAAGTTTTCATTTTTGAGCGGCTTTAGCCTTGTTACATCATGAGATTTTCCTGCTGTTGTGATGACGAGGAAAATCTTGTACCTTTGTGAATATGTTCCACGAGAGTTCTAATTTGTAAGAAAAGGTTGTGTGATAGTGTCGCTCAAGCTCCTTGCGCAGCGGATCATAATTTTCACCGTTCAATTTTCAAAATTTGATCCTGTAGTTTGTAATATTTCGTCATCTGTAGTCATCATATATGTATATAAATTTCTACTTTGGAGTGCAATCAATCAGAGAATGTTTAACTTTGAAATGATCTTGAAAAAATTCATCTAGGTATGCACAAACAATTAGCATCGATTATTACACTTTGCAGCTGGCGTTCGTTTTTCATGTTGCTGCTGCATCTGATTAGTATGTGGTTTTGATTTGTCTACTTGAAATTTCAGCACGAAACTCTTTTATATTAGTGGTTAAGGTTGATTCTCTCCAGGATATGAAACATTTGTCTGGAAAGTCTTTGCTAGAAGTGGAGATATCAGATCATCCCTGAACTGGTTTAGTTCCAAGTAGACAAGGCAAATTAATACCCATGGTGCTCAAGAGAATTCGGGTAAAGGAGCTCAGATCTTGTACCAAAAAATGAACGGGTAAATTTATCCAAGTATGTATTTACCCGCTGGTTTTTTACCCTACTCATGGGCATCCACAGGTTACACAATTGCTACAATTTATTTTTGGGTGCTTCTACACTTACTTTAAAAAATTACCCATAAGTTTTATCTTCATAAAAGACAAAGGAATAAGCTCTACCTCATTTGTAAAATATAAATAAAGTGGGGTCATACTTTTTCATCTTTTTTGCTCGTAAGAATAGCGGATAATTTTTTCGGATAAATTTAAAATTTTTCTTTATTTTTTCTTTTCTTAGCATTAAGATAAATTCTAGTATCATAAAGTATTCATGTCACATTAACACCAGCCACTCTCTCTATTTATGTATTACACGTACAGTTACAAACTCACCCCCACCTTCCGATCTTTACATTTCTGAGAAATATAAGTCGTTTGGTTTACTTGAGCAGTTTTTGCTTAATTTATAAAGTGTTTAGTTTATATAGTGGTTTTCTTCTAGATCCTGTTTTATAGACTATATAATCCACAATTCTAATTTATACGTGTAATAGAATTTTCACTTCTTCAGCAGTTCATATAACATATTCAGGTAGATTTATTTTTATTTTTCAACTCAAGAATCTGTTTGTTTTTTTTTTTCATTAAAAAAAAGCATTTTATAATACGAATAATCAACCTAATACCCGCAATCATGGGCAATGGGTACACTAATCATCATCCAAAATAAACGGGTAAATTTACCCTATTCATATATATCTGCGGATACCCATTTGTCGGGCCTAGTTCTTAAGGAATCATTTGGTAGTTGTTATCTGAAGTGGTCCGTAGTTGTATGCATTTGTCAAGGGAATCACTTGTTAGTTGTCATTTGAAGTGGTCTGTAGTTGTATGCCAGTTTTTGCTTATTCTTTAGATACTCGATAAGGACGATGTGAGGGTGAAATCTGCTCAACTATTAACTTCGAATCTGTTTTGTGCTTGTTAACTTTCTAGTTAAGTAGGTCCTCTCTAACTAAACTAAGAAAAATACTACCTCATTTCTAATAAGAAATGTCAATTTTAAACTAAACGCGATAGCTTAGTGATAATAATTGTTTTCGTTTTTACCGTAAAATATTGCACGTTCTAGTAGTAAGAAATCATAATTTAACAAGGTCACAGATGATTAAAAGATAAGTTTTTTCGAACTTTCTCTTTCGTTGTCCTCTTGACCTTTTTCCCAACTTTGCTCCTAGGGTCATAGGGTGAAATGCACCCCAAAGAATTGAAATCGTCATGGTGTAGGTTCTAAAAAAAAAATAGTCATTTTTTTTTACTTTTAAAAATATTCAGATTTGCATGGCATATTTTGACATAAATTTTTTATTTAAAGCAAGAATATAAAATCCAAATCATTATATACACATTTCACTATTTCTTAAAAGAAAAAATCAACAAAAGAATTTGGGTTCAGGCTAGAGACCGGAGAGATTAGAAACCAAATTGCTTCTTTTTGGCAGGGGATATCAACATCAAGATCCACCATAAAGTCTATAAAACCTACCTGTCAAATGTGTAAATTAAAGTAAAATTTCCTCCCATTATTCAAAAATTTCTGCACAGGGATCCTTGCAAGTCTATCATATTCCACGCCTAACCAACTCCCATCACATCAACCGAAAGTACTTGTCATTTCGTTTCACTTGATCATAAAATGGGGAATATTAATATAAATATAAAAGTGAAAGGTGTAAAAGGTCAAGAAATAATGGGAGGAAGAAGCCCAGTCCAGCACCCTTGGCAAATAGGATGTCGGAAAAGTAAGGTGATTTTGTATAGAATGTATAGATATGGATGTGCCTTTTGAGTCTTTCATCCAAATATAATTTAATTGCTTGTCACGAAAGGGCTGGCTGTTACTGTTCAAGTAGGAAAACACCATAATGGCCCCTTCACATTTTTTAATTGGGTGCAAACACTTTCTTTGAGTTCTGAACCTATTGGATGGATGGATCCATGACTAGCTAAGCTACATTAATCATCCAAATGTGTTTTAACTTTGTACTTTAGAGGGGGGAGGGGCATAATAACTAAAAGAAAACATCCTTCAAAAATGTGTCTGCCTTTTTAATATTTTCCTAATCAAGAATCAGAAACAAAATCTTCTAATATTTTTTACCCAATTGTTCCAAGTCAACATTCAGAAGGAAATGATGCTATGCAATTGTCTTATATGGAATTAATTCTCCAATATTTTGAAATTTGATGTGCTTGTTTTTGTTTTCCACTTCACTTCATTTTTTCCCCCTTTAATATTTATTTTTATAGTTTTGATGTGACTTTGTCTTACTCATCTCAGTTTGATCCACGACAAATCTTCTATACCAAATAGTTTGATATTAGTCGATACTTCATTTGAACTCAAATTAAAGAACATAATATAATATTTTTTTATAAACCTCTCCCATTTGAACTCTCATATTTCTGCAAGTCTACACGCATAGTTTGCACCTTACAATTTTTAAAAAAATTGAAAATTAATAATTGTTATTTGCATGTATATAACTTTTGCTATTACTATGAGAAAATTTAGAAGGTAACTATTGACTTTTAAAAACCGAGTAAATATTTTAAACCAAAAATAGAATAAAAATCAAAGTACATAAAAGCAAAGTAATTCACGCACCATGTCACACGGGAGCGTGAACAACAAACCTGAGCCGTAGTCAAGGTCCTCAAGGGCTGGCTCATCATTTCCGTGATTGACTCAGACGCTAGCACGGACCCAAACAACTCTTCCGGTTTACATGAGCCCATTAGCGAGTATGTCGGTAGATAAAAACTAGAAAAGGTTATTGTGAAGGACCTTATGGGCCCTACAAATTTGGGCTTCGACCCACTGAATTTTCTGCCATTACCACGTGGCTCATGATAAGTGTGATCGATCTAGTTGGAAATGAGCATGATTATTAAGATTTGGGTGGACTTGGAAGCCCACACTCTGATTTCACGTGTTACCTACCTTATTTTTTCGCATCATGAAAAGTTTTAGTCATAGAAATAGTACTATTTTGACTTTTTAGTCGTAATAATAAAACTTGACACTATGATCATACGGATAACGGCAATCAGGCAACAATTAATCGGGATTGGGACAATTCATTGATATGGCCCTTCAGGTGTTGATTACTCTGAGATTTGCTTGGAGAGTGCTAATTAGATATTAGAGCCTGGAATAATTGAGTTTTAATTTTATTTATCAATGATCACTTGATCTACTATTTTAACTCACTTTTATTAATATAAAAGTCCAAAATTTAAATTTTGTTAACAGCAAATTATGAAAAAAGATCAATTACAACATGTATTTTGACAATTGTTACATTATGTTATAGGTTTTTGTTATTATTATATTCTGTTATAGATTAAGGCTTTGTTATTGCTACATTCTGTCATAAATTAAGCCTTTGTTAATATAAATACTATTGTAAGTTTGTTATCTTCTGTTATAGGTTAGGACTTTGTTAATATAAATACTGTACTGGAATACATAGATATGAGAATATATCAATGAAAAATAATGGTTCATTCTAGCTCGGAATTTCTGTTCTTATCAGGGAGTTTCCATTAGTGATTTCCTTAAAAACCCCACAGCTTCCAAGGCTAAGCTATATACGTACCATGCATATAGTGGACGGCAATGAACATTACAAAAAGATGAAGAAAAATAAAGTTGATAATATATTAAACTTGCATAATTTCTAGCGGGGCTAAGGCCAAGGCTAAGCTGATGATGAAGTAAATTACTCCAATTCATTCATGTACAAATGAGAGTTAGGGGGCCCAAACTAGCGACAAGAGAGAGACTGGTCAGAAACAAAAAGAGATCGAGATGGATGTATGAGGTAGCAAAGTCAGTGATCAGTAATTAATTAGGAATATTTAATGTTACCGGTAGCTGGATTAATTTCTTGCAGGTTGATAATTAATATACATATAAAATTAGTTCAGGTGTGGTCGTTGTTCATTAAATTGCATTACAACACTACTCCGACGTACCATACCAGTAGCATATAAGTTGAGCTTTCTTTTTCAGTACCTCTAAAAGACTAAAACAACCAATTAATGCCGCACACTCTTTTTACTACTCCATCTATTCGATCCCTAAAAACAAAGTTAGAATTTTAAATTTTTTAAGTCAATTCACAAAATTTTAAAATTTAAAACTAATAAAGTCTATTTGATTTCAGAATTAAGATAATAAATTTATAATTATTGTAAATTTTAATGAAAAGAAGGAGAGGGAACATATATAAATTGATATTAATGCAAGTATTTAACCCGCTAGCTAGCTGGTGAGTCGGGTATAGTGTGCCTTCAATTCTTTTGGCAACTCCTCCTCCTAGCTGTACATTAATACACTTTCGATACAGTACTTTACATAGATTACAGCACATACATAAGTAAGTATACATCTACTGTACGTGTATGTGTATGGCTTGCTTCTTGTATTTGTAATCTGTATGTGATTTGGAGCAGATTCTAATGGAATATATGGCTGATAGGTTTGTCCGAGAGTAGCTAGTGCGTATGCCAAAATGAATTGAATATTAGCTAGCATGGGTTTAAATTTTTATATATATATATATATATATATCGATTTTAATATTAGAAGTATATTTATAGTATTAGAATAAAAAGTGACAAGAATTTAATTAAAAACATGTCATTACTTTTATTTTTACTTGATTTAATTCTTTTATGCCACTATTACTAATATTTTTACTTATAATCAGTTTGAAAAAATAATATTTTTCTTAAAAATCCGTAGTTTAACTATTAATGTAACTATATTCTTAATTAAAAGAAGGGAGTAATAATTTGTATATATGATTATGAGATTGAGGCGGCTGCTGGAGCTGATCAATCAGTTAACCTAAATTGTTTAATTGTGTGGCTACATGACTCTCGTAATTACGACCTCAAGGCTAGGCTAGCTTGAATGCTGGAAAACCAATAATACCATGGATTATATTTTCCATCAAAGCTAACCAATAATACCATGTATTTATGGTTTTTGATTAATCAGTTAATGCATGCATGCATGGATTTTCCTATTAGTAGTAATTAATCATCATTTATATACTAACTATTATAATTATTTGTATTAATATATAAAAAAAATCTTATTAATTTTAAATTTTACAAATTAATAAAAAGAAAAACCAGTCAAAAAGTATATCTAATTTTAGAAAGTAAAGAGTAAAATTAATATATTCACTGGTCCTTATATTTTATCTTCCTCTGTGGGCTCTTTGCAGAACGTCATGTTACCTAGCTTCATCTCGACAGCCATTGGTCAACACCGGCCACTGTAATTCTTACAAGATATATTGGGGTATTATAAATCTCCCGAGGCCTGTATCCAGTCATATATTTCAAAATCCTGCAATTATCTGAGTTTTATTATTCTATTTTGTTTTGTTTCTGTTTTTAAAATTTACTACTTTTGTTCTTGTGATCGACATTTTGTTTCTGAAAATTAATGGTTCTTAACGAAGCTGATGCACACTCGGCCAGTTCACAAATTTGTCTTTCTTTATTTATCTGACATCATAAATTAATTGATTTAGATGTATCTGAATTCAAAATTAGACATTCAAACTTAACTTATTAGACATCAATATATATATACACACACACACACACACACACACACACACACACACACACACACACACGGTCCAATTTGGGGGCGAAGTACCAATAAAGTGGAGTCATTTTCGGTCGGATTTTTGTGTGGTGCAACATTCACTTTCACATTGAAACATGAGAGTTTATTTGGTATAAATATATAACACGCACACAAATTAAAGGTACTCGGTATATATATTTACTAATAACTTTTTGAATGAGTATGTGGTGAGCTAATATAAATCAAGAAAATATATTGAGAAATTGAGTTTTTATTGATTTTTGAATGTTAATATGAAATATTTTTAAATTCAAAATTAACGTGCTACATTAACTATTACGAAACAATAACTGTTATAATTAATAATATTTTTTAGATAATTTATAATATTCATCATTATATGATTATTTTTAAACTCAAAATTGACGGACTTCATTAACTATTACAAAAAAATAAATATTATAATTAATAATATTTTTTATATAATTTACAATATTCATCATTATATGATTAAAGACAAACAAATTTATGACAATTTTAAATTTTAAATTTTAAAATATGTCATAAATTAACTATAAAAATTAATAATAATCTTATATTTTAAGAAGAGGTTAAAAAAATTATACCTATAATTATTGAAAAAACGGAGTATAACCAATTTGGCTAAGTAAGGAGAATAGATCTAGATTGAAACTCGTGATACACCAGAAGAGAAAAGTGGTCCAAACATTTTTTTGGCATTTTAGTTATAATTGGCTTCCCAAATACAACCATACTAATTTCGGTGGACCAACAAACATGAAGAAAATTAAAATAGGAAAAAAAATCAAATTAATTAAAGGTATATTAAAAAGCAAATTCAAAAGGATTTTCATCAACTGTCGCATTGTGGAAAAGCATGAAAAAGTTTTGTACACGGATATATATATATTTTGGGTAATATATTACCCCACCCATTACCATAAAATTGACCCAAATCTTACTATTTTTGTACGAGTACTAGTCTAGCTGGCACTAGTAGGCGGCCAACCAACTACCACTACCACCCATTAAAATGGGCCGCCATTTATTCCTTTGAAAAATCCATACAAACATTAATTTATATATATCGAATTATAGTTACGAAACTTATTATTACTATATAAGATTTGATAGGCCTATAAAAAAAAAATCACTTATTACATGTAGACATTGACAATATATCATTTTCCTATTACTTCCTCCACGCCTTCTATGCCAAGTATTGGTCCATCCATTTTTTTTTAAAAATAAATAAATATATAATATTACTAAATCTATTTTTCAAAAATAGATTTATTTGAGTATTTCTAATTAATTTATAAAATATTAAAATTTAAATTATGACATATATTTATTTTAATTTCTAAAATATATTTTACGTACTTAATATTACTTTTTATGTATTTTACCAAATTACCCATTATATTAATCAAAATCAAATAAATTCATATCAATTTTAAAATTTAAAATTTTAAAAATTGATATAAAACAAAATAAATGAGACTTTTGTTATTAGACGAATCAAGTATTACTTATATTATACTCCTTATGTCCTAAATTAAAAAGAAAGTATATACAATTTGCTATTAAACCCAATTTTTTTAATTTTATAAATATATTTATATATTTTAATTATTAATTCTAAAAATAGTCAATTTGAGTAAAAAAAATAATTTTAAATTGAGCATTTAATTTAGAATGGAGGGCTTAAATCTTTTTGAATTAAAAAAAAACCCAACATTTTCTTACTATGAACTATCCCAATGCTTTCGTCAAGAAATCATGGGAAAACGTTTTAAGTTTGCTTTGTTAATTAACAAGTGGACATGTAAAGATGTGGATTGGAATAGAATTCTTCCCGGTCCATTTTCACTCATTCATATCATCAGACAACATAATTATGATCCCATTTAGTCCTAGGTTGAGTTGGTAAAAGCTCACATGTAATGTTCTCTTCTTCTACCATTTTGTAGTTGGAGATGATTGTGCGTTGATAGGTTTTTTTTTTTTTTTTTTTAGGATAATATGAATAGAACAAGATGTGGTTCTTATAAAAAGTCATTTGTGATGTGAATATATTATGTAACATTAATTGCACAGTGTTAAATTGAAAAACTAGTAAGTACGGATTGAACTAAACGGACTAAATTAATTTTAAAATATCCTTAATATATATATCAGACAAATTAAAAATAAAGATGAAAAATTTGATTAACTATAATTAAAAATAATAACTAAACTAACTAAAAGATGAAAATTAATAATAAGAAAGCAATTTAGAAAATTCAAATCCACTAAATAATAAACATAACAAATAATTCAATCTCTCATATTTTTATAACTCAAATTGTGCAACTGGTTTGATGTACATAATTCGAAAAAACAAAACAATTAATGGTAAAAATTAATTATAATTTTGATCTCCCTTCTCTTTAATGTAGTAATTTTGTAATTACCTAGACTATAAAAATTTAACAAGCACAAACTATAAAAATTTAAAGATTATAACTATAATCCATCAAATTATTAGAGTAAGTATGAATTATAAAAAATAAATATTTTAACAATAATTTATTAAAATCTCTTCACTAATTTAAAATCACATAAGAATTATAAAATAAATGCATTTCAATAATGAAAAATGAAGACAAAATCAATTAAACATTAAAGTATAAATAATAGGAGAGATGAACAATACTGTCATGAATAATTTTTAATTTCATCTTCATCTTAGATCTAAAAAATTAGCTCAAACATTAAAATAAATAAAATAATTATGGTAAAGAATAAGAAGATTAGATATAAAATAAGAAAACTCTCTTTATTAAGATATTCCAGCTAGCTTACAATGAAATAAATATTTTAATTCTACTCCTAATCCTAACCTAAACTAATACATAATAATTTTCACTCCTTTATTTATAGGGATAAATTATTTGTGCTCCAAACCATAAACAAAGAACTTGGTCAAATTTTTTTCAATGTTCTATATAAAATCAGTTTATCCATCTTTCAAATATTCTTCCCTTGTACGTCGCTTTATTGGAGACCAAATAGGTATTAATCAGTAAGCTTCTAAGACTCTTTTTTTAATTCAACTTCTTTTATTTATTAAATTCCTACAAAATAAAATAAAGCTAATTAATTAAACTATTAAAAATATTAAAATGAAGAAAATTAAATAATTAAAATGTATGAATTATGGACCCATCATTTGTTCAAAATTAGCTGCTTCAATTGATTTGAGATGACAGAGAAAATATTTTAAGTTGCCAATGTGGTCTTGATTTGATAATTATGGGATGTTCTCTATGCCTTTTTTTTTTTTATTAATTTATTTTCTAGTTCCATACCTATTTGCATAAACTTAAGTTATGTCATAAATGTTATTATAGGGAATTTCGAAACGTTGAACTTATTTTTTTAACATTTTTTCTGTAAAAAGTAAACCAATTAAATGTAGGGTAGGTACATGATTTTGCTATTATGAATTTCCCAAAAGAAGTAGTTTTGGGGGAAATTAAAATACAAAAGCTGAATTTTAGATATTTTTTAATCCAAAATATAGTGAGTACTATCAAAACTGTTTCAAAAAACTAGAAACATTTATTATTTCCAGCATTTATTCAGTTAAAATATTTCAAAATTCATAAGAAAATATTGACAAGCAATTATGACATATTAAATTCCAATCCACATATATGCCTGCCTACATAATGTATGTATAAATATGAATTTAACCCACAAAGTTGTTCCGACTTAAACTAGGCCTCGTTGACTTCTCCACAACATTAAATTTTTTAAAAGAATTGATATTTTACGTGCATATAAATATGATATTCATAAATGGGTCCTCTCCTATAAATATTTAATAAAAATAAATAATATATCAAAAAGTTGCTCCTACATATTATCACTTGTGTAAGTTGTTACTAATCATCATCAATACTTTCCGTGATAATCTTTTTGGTGAGTAAGTGATAGATTAAAATAACTCAAGAAGATATGTCTAGACAGAGCATTAGACCCTATAATTTGATTTGACCCGTTGAAAAAACCAATATCTAAATATTTGTTTGGAATTTTCTTAATCATTATTCCTTATATTATAGTTTGATAATTTTTTAAAAGAAAAATATTCTAAATATAAACAATTACACTTATATTTATTAATTTTTTTCTTTAAATTATTATTTATGTTTTTCCTTTTCCTTTTTTAGAGATACCTTACCTAAACACAACCCAAAATAATAATATTAATAATAAGATTATGCAATAATAATAATACTTCATTAAATCAATATCGCATAATACAACCCTCAAAAAACTCTTATTAGAAAATATATAAAATCCTAACAAAACTCCATGCTTATTTTTAGCAGAGACATTTAAACAAATAATTAATCTATGAAGTCGGAATATTATTGTGGCAGGTACAAAATTGCCGGAGACAAAACTGGCAAACCAGCCACAAGAATTTTGAGATTATATCAATTCACCGCATCCGAAGTGAAAAAGTCGCCGTTGATATCTTGAAAGTAATCGTCAACTTGGGACAATGATGGTGATCCAGTGTCACCCATTACCAAATCATTTGATGTTCCATAATCCCCACTGAACCATTCATTCTCAAAAAATGCAGCCTCATTAAATGGAATACCAAAATCATCCCCCAACAACTTATCACAAAAACCCGGTTCAACATCAAAAGATATCGGTTCAGGGGACTGAAAATCAAACACGTTATGTAAGAAAGGAATGTCCGTTGGCAAATAAGTTTCACTTTGACCGGACAAGTAAGTTTCACTTTGACACTCCCCAACTTCTTGATGATCAAAGGCATGACACGGCTCCGGCTCTACAACTGTTTCAAAAGTCGTGTTCATGACCGGTTCGTTAACTGACTGACACTCTTCACCTTCTTTAGCAAAATCTTTGACCGTTTCGGACTGACTCTGAAAAAGTTCAGCTTCTTCACTAGAATGAGTTCTGAACCGTAGAACTGAAGTCGGAGAACAGAGGTTATGTGACTCTTCACCAGACTCTTCGTAGCAGGAGGGTGGAGAAGCCGCGTTAATCTCCGGCTTTGGGGGATTGACAAAGTTAGTTAAAGCATCCGGCCCCCTAAGCTTAATCGCGGCATTATCATATACCATTGCCGCCTCTTCCGCAGTATTGTAAGTCCCTAACCAAAGCCTAACCCGCCGCGCTGGGTCTCTGATTTCGGCCGCCCATTTGCCCCACGGCCGTTGCCGTACACCGCGGAACTTTCTCGCCGGACCCGGACCCGCCTTCATAGGCTTAACTTTAGCCTGGAGGGTTTCCCCGCTAATTCCCAAAATCTTCTTTTGATTAATTTGAGAAACCACGTTGGATTTACAGGCAGCTTCGATATTTATTTCACTCACGTATTTCTTAACCCGTTGTCTACAAAACAGCCCCTCTTCGTCATCACTCGAGGAGTCCGTAGCATCGGGATCCGTTACAGAAATTCGCACAACTCTCGGTCCACGGCCATCAGAAAACTTGTTAGGCTTTTGGGTTGTTGATGGCTTAATCAATTTTTTGGTGATATTCCGGTGCTCCGTGAATTTGATAGGACACAACATACCCTGATCCATCTCTCTCATTCAAACAAACTTCCCCTCAGATTTTGTCTACTGGCATAGAAGACCAGACCATAAAAAGGGATTTCAGAAAGGGTGTGAAAGTAAAGGAAGATTTCTTTGTGGTAAGACGAATATTAAAGATATAGATTGCCGGAGTGAACCAAAAAAAGGGAAACCGTAAAAGAGAAGCTTCAAAACCCAGGGATAATCAAGGAGACGCCGGTCAGAAAAAATTGACAAAAAGAAACTTAAAAAAGTGGGTTTCAAAGAAATTAACTTGAATACTTGTTTGTGTGGATAGATAGGAATATAAGAAGGAGAAGGCCTTTAAACAAAGCGAACCCTAGGCTAGTCTCCAAAGAAGAGAGAGAGATCTGAATGAGGAGGAACTTGAAAGGGGAGTGGGCGTGTGGGTTTTAAAGGGGAAAAAGGCTGCTACCAGTCGAGATAGGTAGCAAGATTCGTCTACGAATCCTATGGTTTTTTTGTTTGGGATTTTATTTTAAGGAAAGAGAAAATTGAGTCGAACGTAGTGAGCAAGCAAAGACCGGAAGAAACAGAGAGACCAATGAGTTTCGGTTACGGTGGATACTGAAATTGCTGTTTTATAGGATCCACCAGCAGCCCAAATTTGGAAATCACAATCTTAGCTGATCCAAAATACTTATTACTATTCTATTTCAATTTTACTTATTACGGAATATTAATTAGTGTCCATACATATATTTATATACTGTAATTTATTAATTAAATATTTTTCATATTTACTTATAGTGATTACTAATATAATTGTTAAAATATCTCAATATTTTATATTGTGAGGTTATGGGTGAGTATTGTACGATTGTTAATAAAAATCGCATATAAAATTTTTCTAATACAATTCCTTAAACCAAAAAATGTAACATAAAATTATTTAAATCGATACGGTAAGTTTTCTAGAAGTATGGAACGATTTTAAATAGTGTGCTTCCGATTACAAAATTAATTTAAAAAAAATGTTATAATTATTATGTGAAAGGTGTCAATTTGCGGCAAACTTCTCGTAAAGACTCCGCACCAAAAAGCTATTCTCTCACATAAGAAGACATATGGCAGCAGTACTAACATAAATATAGTCTATCATGAGTTGCAAATCAAAATCAACAGAAACTAAAAATTATTTTAAAAAATATATATATATTATCAAAATTCTTAATATATTTTTTTTATTAAGATTCTTAGATTTTACGTGCGATTTCATTCCTACCCTCTCATAAATGAGGCGGCCTAAAATCGAACGGAAGATCTCATTAAATTCCAGTTGTAGCCGGAGAGAAAACACTGCTCTTCGCATCTCCATGCGTGTATCAGAGCAAAAGTGGGCCCAATGAAGGACATTGACCCAATGAGTGAATATCAAGGGTGCTGAGTCAGCACGTGATTTTCATCTCGAACTTAGTGTGACCAGTCACGTGAGCCCCAGGATGATCGGCCCCAGTTAAAATATATTTTGTCGGTCAAATTTGAAAAAGAAATCTCTTCTTTAAATAATTAATTAAATCTAAGGCTAAAAATTCTCCCTTTCGTTTACTCTTTCTTAATTAGCTGTTAACCAACACACTAAGATATTATTAGTAGTAGGATATTGCTCGAGGATGTTTCAGTCCTTGTCTCTGTCTCCAATTGCCGTACATTTTTTTTAATAGTTAATGTTTTATATACTGACAACTTATATATATATATATGAGTTGTGTTCAAATTTTAGAGAATTATTATTTTTATCAATAAAATTTAATATTTTTATAAAAAAAAATATTTAGATGTAAAATTCATTTATTATTTATTTGAAAAGTAATTTGCTGAATTATTATTTCTATTTACGAAAATTTTAATTATAAAATTTTAATACATAATTAATGAAATAGATGTATTAAATAAAATTATTTTTATTTAAATTTCATGTTATAATCTTAATACACCTTATATACACACAAAAATTAAACTATTTCTATTATGAATGTTCAACGAGAGAGTATAATTTTTTACTTTATAAATTAGAATGGAGTATTTTGTTGTAGAATAATATAAATTTAAATACTGATATTTTTATAAAAAAAAATTGATAATTTTATCGACTCTCTTCAAATAAATGACAAAATGAATACACGTATATGTGACTTAAGCCTTG
Source organism: Hedera helix (assembly GCA_947179155.2). Classification (NCBI taxonomy): domain Eukaryota; kingdom Viridiplantae; phylum Streptophyta; class Magnoliopsida; order Apiales; family Araliaceae; genus Hedera; species Hedera helix. The sequence goes on along the minus strand of OX359265.1, from coordinate 58,274,491 downwards.
TATAAAAAATAATAAATTTTATTTATGAAAATAATAATTTATTAAATTTAATGTAACTTTTAAAATTACTTTTTACGCAGAGAAATAACGTGGTGGGGCAACCTAGAAGTAGCCGCAGTTACTGTTATTTAGTATTGCCACAGATCTCTAAGGTTTGCTGTGTTTCTCTAAATGTCATTGTCGAAACAATATTACACCACTCACTTGCCTATGCGTGTTATGCACCCTCCGCATTTTACTTTTGATAGTCTACTACGGTGTTTTATAAACAGCTTAAAAGTACCCTCTTTGTTTTTTTTAATTGACGTTTAAGGATAAGTCAAACAGATTAAAAATATGTTTAATATTTTAGATAATTACTTGAAATAAATATAACATATTAATTTATTTTTTTAATTTTATTAAAAAAGAAAGAATAATAATAAATAAATATTTAATATAAAGAAAATATGATGAACTAACTAGTTAAAAAAAATTGAAAATTAAAATCTTCAAAAAATAAATAAAAGAAATAAATTTCAATTTCTAAAAACATAAATAAATAAGAAACGAGATGGAAGTGACTAAATTTTGTCTTTATTGCACCCTTATCTCGATTTAATCCAATAAAGTTAAGAGATTGATATTTTTATAAAAAAATGTAATATTTTAAACACACTGCTATAACAGCTGCACATATTAATTATAAAAATATATTAACCGTTGCTTTTTGTCAATTTTGATCAACCTCGTCCAACATATTACAATATAAGCTCAAATTCCTATTTTTTTTTTCTTCATAACTACTAGTTATTTGAAAGGAAAGGTCCAATACTAACGTCGTATGAATATTTTAATACGATCAATGTGAAATCAGCTCTCCACATAATAAATTCATATTTAGTATTTATAACATTCTATAATATTTCGTTACTAATATTTATGGTGGTTTCACTCTAATAATATTGATTTAATACCTTTTGCACTTATTAATATTTTAATATAATCTTTAAATAGTCTTTTTCGTTTAACCGATAGTTTCATAGATTACCTACTCTAGTACCACATATTATGATATAATCATTTAACTTTCCTTTTAAACAGATAACTAATTTACAGAAAATACACATTAAAAAGATATTTGAGAAAAAATAAAGGTCAATTAAGATTTTCATTCTAAAAATAAAACTAATCCTTTTAACATATATTTATATGGTAAAAGTATTTAATTCAATAAAGACTTTCATTCTAAAACTATTGACTTTTAAAAAGTCAATTTAAAATATTTTTAAACTCAAAATTGACACTATTCCTTTAAAATTTTAAAATAATAAATTTTATAACTAGTAGTACTTTTTAGGTAATTTATAATATTTATAAATATATTGATATAAACTAATTGAATTTATGTCAATTTTAAATTTAAAATATTTTAAAATATATTTTTTAAATTAATATTAATTTTATAATTTGAAACCCACAATGTATATTTTAATTTAATTACTTCGTGTATTATGTTTGTAATATACTTCTTGAACCGGAGATCTTCGACAGATACTCTTTGATTGACTTGTTTATCAATAAAAGTTTCCCTGTCTCCGGCCTTTTTCTAGATGAAAAATATTGAATTTATAAAGATATATCTATAATAGAAAATGATTAATACTCTATCTGTTTTAATTATTGTATTTTTTTAAAATTAATCTAAAAATATTATTTAATTAAAATTATAAACTATCTAAACACCAATACTGATTAGTGAATTTATTTATTATTTTTAAATATTAAATAAAATTCTAAATTTTAAAATATCTTAAATTGGGTACTTTCAAAAATCAAACTTAATTTTATTTTTTGATACGAAGGGGGTATTAAATTTTGACTTTGATTTTTGAATGAGTTGTCCTCTATTAAATTGGTTTATTAAAATACTTAAAATATAATATTAATAAAAAATAATACTAAAAAAATCATTCATTCATTATTTATAAGAATATCGATACTTTTACATGTAATTTTTATATTTTCACATTAAAGTGAAACTTACTTTATTATCATGTAATAAAAAAATATGTTAAAAATTTTAAAAACATTTATAAAAATAGCACTTTCATATTTGTATATTTATATGCATGGAGGGGAATATTTGATAATGCTTTTATTTCTTTTTTATTTTTTTAAAAAGGTGGGCATTAATTAAGAGAGAGAGCCAGTGATAATCCCATTAAAGCATTGCTAATGAATTCATTCTTGACCGCGTTTTTATTAATTTCCTTAAAATTCTAAAGATATTAGTATATAGTTAGTATTTCAATCTATAATATATATATTTTTAGTACCCAAAAAATATAGATTGATATTTACTTGCTTTTTAAGATGGATTTTCTTAATATGTGCCATTAGGGCACACACTAAGCGCGGATAACAATGTATAATATTATTTATTTATATAGGCGCATTGAATTCTTTGTATAAAAAAATAATATACTAGTGGACCCCATGTATTGAATTCAGTGTAACTATATAAAAAAATAATTTTTAGCGGGTCCAATATCTTGTTTTTCGTGCTTAGTATGTGTTTTTAGGGCACACATTAAACGGACCATTTTAAGATTAATGTTACGGACCCAGGGGATCTGGGAGGAGGGACAGAGGGACTTATAATAAGAAATAATTATATTATTATTTAAAATATGTTTAATTTGTACTTTATTTTGAGAGTGTTTATTACCTTATACTCCATCTATTTTAATTTATTAACTGTTATAACATAAAATACAAATATTAAAAATGTCATTATTTTATAATTAATATATATTTCAATTTTTATATTTGCCCTTTTATGTTAAATAAGAGAGAGGAAAGAGATTGGTACTTTTATGGTAATAAATTTCATTGGAAAGGAGAGAGAAATTAAGGGTATTATAGAAATGTAGATAACTTTCTATCGTGTATAAGAGAGAGTGACAATTCAATTGGAACATAAAAAAAGTCCTAAAACAGCTAATAAATTGAACCAGAGGGAGTAAATTGCATGTTATTAATAAATGAATAATACTATGTGCATAAAAAATTGTTCACAAAGAGTAGGATTTATGCATTGCTTATTATTAAAAATATGTAAAGCATTCAATTGTAGGTCCCATTTTTTATTTTTTCTCTTTTTTTTATATTGTGTGTAAAAAAAAATTATACAATTTGTGTCCATAATATTATTCTTAAAAAATTCTTCGTAATTTTCAAGAGTATTATATTAATCAGATTACTTAAAACTCATGATGTAACTAAATAATTTAATTGTTAATATTTAAATTTGATTATAATAATTTCAGACTACATCAAATAGGAAAAACACTTGTATAATATTAATTTACTAGAGTAAAGGTGGCGGTGCATCATTTTGAATCTTAAATTTACATTATTTGTTAGTCACTACATGCTACCCCTCATCGCGACCCATAACCTTATTTCCCAACCTATGGAGCAGACATTGGTCTCAAATATAAACATGGTATTGTTTTTTTGAGGAAAAATATATCTTGATTACAATGCCTCAATAAATTTTAAATTATTTTTTTTTAAATCAATAATAATTATATATTTAGGTACATGTATTTAAAGTACAAGAGTATGAAAGTAAGACTCTCATTTTCAGATCAAGTTAATATAAATAACATTCTCCTTCCACTTCAAAAAACAGTTTAAATTGCCAAATTCTCAGTTTTAAAGAAAGGGTTTTATTTACCCAATATTTTTAAATTTATCATAATAACTCAATTATTATGTCATCGCAAAAAAATTATATTGAACACTCGACAAAATTAGAGAGTAAATACGAAATAAACTTATAATTTTAAATATATACGTAAGAACATTGCCCTACTTAAATGAAATCAAATAGTTCTTCCGTATATTATTGTTAACTTTTTAAAATTTATTTAAGAGATTTTTAAATTTAAAATTGACATATTTTTTTTTAGTTTTAATCAAGACAATTATTAATATTATAAAATATTTTAAAATATTATTTATTATAAATTTTATTGTTTCAAAATTTTTAATTTAATGATTTATTTTAATTTTAAATTTAAAAATATATTAAATTAATTTTTAAAAATTAATAATTATCATATAAGTTGGAAGGATGGAGTAGTATATCTCTAGATATATATGATCACTACTTGATTGTAAATCTCATTAAACACGCTATGTAGCCTTTATATGTAGATCGATTACAAAACATTCTTCGGGAAACAACAGATGAAACAAAAAAGCCGCCTTGTCAATTAATTTGTATCCTCAAACTTAGTTCTTTTCTACTATATATGCATGGCCCCCATTTCAGTTTGCATGACAAACTATAATACTCCTAGCTTGATCATCTTTAAATGTCAGCAAGTGATTGGTTGTTAGGGTCTCGCGATCACAGGTTGGTAGGTTTATTTCATGTGGCCTAGTATATATGATGGTGCCTCGTGTTTTAATTTACTTATCATCTTGTGTGTGTGTCTATTAGTCTATATACATGTGCGCGCACGCACACACAAATTATATTTAAAAAAATATTATAAATTAATTATTACATAACATTATTGAATTGACGTTTGAGTTAGTTATTAGTAACATGACGCATGATATTACTGTAGAAATCAAAAAAAGAAAAAAATAAAATAAAATCAAGGCAAGATTTTGCTGCAATTTATCTTGACCATGAATCTCTGGTTCATTTCTTTTTTCGTCGACAATAATACACATGATACTATACAAAGCAAAATGTGCCATATCACCGACAACTAATTCACACATTAACTTTTTTTTACTCACATGATATGCACAATTCAACAATTTTGTCAATTTTTTGGAGAGAATGTTATGTAATAACTAGTTTGTAATATTTTTTGAGTATAATAATATCTTTGGGGAAAAAAAATATTCAATAACCAAAATAAAAATCAACTGTTAGTACAATAGCTAAAATATCAATTAACACTTCACATAATAAGGCCCCACTTGCCACATATTAAAGTAACTCACATGACAGCTGTTAATTAGCACTTCCATTAATTTTTTAGACGAAATGTTAAGTAATTATTAGTTAATAATATATTTTTGAATATAGTAATGTTTTTGTAATAAAAAAAATCAGTAACTAAATTAAAAATCGATCTCCTGTACAATAATAAAAATATTAATTATTTCATTTTCAAATTATGCTACAAGATAAACATGCATATAATCTTTGATTATTTCTCTGGTTTTAACCAACTAAGTTAGAATGATTGGCTATGTTTTGTCAAATTTTTTGGATTCTAAAAACCAAGGAGTCAGTAGTTATTCACGATAATGCGTAAAACAAGTACACTAGATTGACTAATTAAACTTCGGTTAAAAATAATGTTAATCTTTAGTTGTCTTTTTAAATTATTTTTTTATTTATTAAAAGCAGCATTTCATATATATAGGGAATTGATCCACAGGCTAGCCCCCCCCCCCCCCCCCCCCCCACACACACACACACACACACACACACACATACATATATATAATTCCAACGTTAAGGGGGAGTTGGCACCAAAGACAGTGATGGTTGAATAAGTAATTAAATAGCATGTATGGATAGCTTCCGCAGTGAAATACCAAACTAATCCCTAGCACAGGAGGGAGAGAATTGAAGAGCTGCCAAATTTTATTCCAAGAAATAGATAGATATAACATGTAAGTATATACGGATTAGCGAAGACAAAACCCAAAATTTGTGATTATATATCTTGGAGTTTGGCTCCCATTGAGCCAAGTGAAGAACCATAAAAACAAAAGACAATCAATGAAAATACATCAGAGCTCGACAAATCACTTCGTAATTGGTTTATGTACGTTCGAATCTTCATATCTACAATATTAATTTAGCATATTCATATACTATATGGAGTGTAGTACGTAGTACTACTTACTATATTGACGTGCATGACCGTCGGTTTAATTATTGGAAATTATATATATCTTCTACCAACTGAGACGAAGGCAGGTATCATACAGTGGGGTAAATTGCCCCCTGAATTTGTTATATATATATATATATATATATATATGTAAATTTTGAGTAATATGTTAAATGAACCGCCAAAATTTTACATGTTTTCTAATATATATGGCATAAAATTGGGCGTAATATACAATATTACCACTAATTATTATCATTATCATATATTAGTCAATTATACATTCTATCCGTTTTAAATTATAAGATTAATATTAATTTTTTAAAAGTTAATTTTAAACTTAAAATTGACATAAATTCATTTAGTTTATATTAATACCATTATAAATATTATAAATTACCTAAAAAATAATACTATTTATAAAATTTATTATTTTTAAAATTACTTAAATGAGTCATGTCAATTTTAAATTTAAAAATATCTTATATTAACTTTTAAAAAATCAATATTGATCTATAATTCAAAACAGATAAAATATTTTATATAATTATCTTCAAAATACAAAATTATACACAAAATTTGGAACAGGGGTGCAACCCCGAACCCCACAACTTATACGTGGTCTTATATTCGATCGACAATCTAGTATCTATCGACTTTCTAGAAATTAACCAATTTCATTTGTTATAAGCATATGTTTGGTGGCTTGCTTGATATATATAAGTCAATGAGCATCAAGTCCAAGATCCTATCTTTGATTCTTTAGTCATTTTGCTCAACAATCTTGCCCCTTCGTCATCAATAACTTAATCTTCATCAAGCCCTAGATGCTCTTGATTTGAGTGTTAATTACCAACTAAATCACATACACATCTATATAAATTAAATACACACGGATAACGGTAAGTTTACGTGGGTTTATATATTATACCTGTCTAGTTCGTGCATTGCATATAGTAGCTACAATTAAGCACCTTGCATTTTTCTTTATATACATAATAGTAAGAATTCAAAATTTTAAGTAAAACACTAGTAGGAAAAATAAAAATACATGACGAAATTTTATAAGGGTTTTTAAAAATAATTACAAAAGATAATAATTTGTAATAAACTTTTTGAGCAATCACGAAAGGTTTTCATGATGGATGCATACAAGACGGCCTCCGTGACCACTAAAGTCAATCACAAAAACTTTATGTGGTGATTTTTGGAATTTATGTGATAGATTTAGGCCATCACATCACAAAAATTTATATATTTTTTGCTAGTGAAATGTGTCATCCTTATGCATTGCATGTACACGAGATAATAACACACATATTTGAAATTCAACTTAACTTAAATGCTTAAGCGATTAGATCTAATTAGTTTCAGTCTCATTCATATACATTAGTCATTCACTTAAGATTGTGTGTGTCCACAAATAATAAAATAAAATTCGGTACGGAGGTAGCTAACTAGTATATATAATAGTGAATTTGAAATTGAAATTGAAGACCCTGGTGATGATGAAAATAACGAAAACCAAAGGGAAGGAAACTACGAATTAATCCCTATGTTTCTCCCTTCAATTAATCCCCAAAATTAAAATAAAATATTAATGTTGGATGATATATCGAGATCTATTCTGAAAAGAAGGGCCAACATGCATGCATCTCCCTCGCTCACATGTTTTGAATCTTTATTATTATTGTATATGTTGGTCTTAGTGTCATATGAGTAAGAGAGAACAAACACCTTAATTAACTGGGATTTTGATGTTACCAAATAGTACTAATTACTTATTTACTCCTACTACTAATTAAATTAAAGAATTGGTAGCCACTGAATCCCATAAGTAACATTAATATATATAAATCATTTTGTTAAATTTAAATACGAGTGAGTAGTCACAAGCTCCTCTTTGAAGCAAGAGATGTTGGTCTCTATCTCTTTCTCTCTCTCCTTCACTTGGCTAAAATAATTATGCTTGTGATTCCAAATCTTTTCTTCTTTGAAAGGTCTAAATAAATGAATTGAAATTAACAAGAATAAAATTTAATTGTAAATTTGTTTGAATCTTAACTAAGCAAATAGATTGTCATGTACGTTATGCCAGAAGAATGTATGTTTCTCATACGCAGTTTATTGAAAAAAGACTCGATTTCTCTCTAAAAAATAGAGTCTCATTACTTTGCGTCGACTGTAACATATACAATATATAAAATGCCTTTGGACATGATTTTTTTTTTTAAAATATTTAATTTATAAATGATCGTACTAAATAACTCGTACAAATTTGAATGTATAAAATTCAAGAAAATAGTAAAATAATATATAATCTTTCTTTTTTTGATGTAATAGGGTAATTTTTTAATAATAATTTGAAATCATTTTAAAGTTATTTACTAACAATTAATCATCTCAAATCTTTTTCCGTTGTAAATTTAAGTGCACAATATACGATATAACTGGGATTGACTCGAGTATAACAGGTGCATTATGAAATCTTTCACTGCCAATACTAAAAGCCAGAATACTAAAAACTTGACAAAAGAATGAATATATATGAAATATTAATCTTAACAATTGAGTTATTATTTAGTTGTCAAGCAAGCTCTTAATATCTAAGAATATTTTAATTGCAAAACATTAAATGCAAAATGATGTAAATAATCGTTATTAATTATAATTATTAAATTAATTTATGCATAATAAAATATTTATTAATTATAATTCGACACTTTATATCTATTTTTTATGTTCATCACTTTTCACCGTAACATTACTTATAAATTAATTAACGGTTTCTTCAACTAAAACTAACAAACAATGGAGTAAAAGCACGCCAATGAAATAAAGGTAAAAGGAGACCCACCCGGAATTGAAAAGTAAAAGGGCCAATTAGCTGGGGCAGGGCCGAGGGGGTGTGCGAGTAAAGGCCTTAAAAGAGCCCTACCAAGGAATAATAATTCATTTAAACGGAGCGCCACGGTCCTTTGTCCCAAATCAGAAGTCATACATGTAAAGCTCGATTAGTTGACCACCTTTTACTCGTGAAAATGCGATTACTTGTTTCCTCTGTTTACTCGTCGTGTTACATTTATTTAGTGTTTTTGTCCTTCATCATCTATTAGTTCAACGATTCATTTGATACTGCAATTTATGTTATTAGGAGACATGGGCATTATTTAAAATGACAAAATTTACAATTAATTAAATATTTTACTTAAATATATAATAAAGTAATTATCAATTTTCCTCAGTTATTCAAAATTAGACCTAACTAAAATATGAACCGACTACTATTGAACTCAATAAGATAAAATAAAACGCTCAGTCAATTTGTGGGTTTACCTATAAAATGGGTCTCAGATTCTCGGTCTCTAAGTTGCATGAATTTTCACAAAATATTCAATAAATTTATAATTCACTTTTATTTTTCTCTCTCTCTTATTGTTGTTTTTTCTTATATGTTGGGTGATTTGTGTAGAAAATCACAACTCATTCTAAATATGATTATGAATAGACACATTCGTGAAATTTGAAAATGGAACAGACATGGGTATTCGATCAATGCTAATTTTTTTACATTTATCATCAATAATTAAAAAATATAAAAGTTGTTGTAACAAATAATTAAACATAACACTAACAATTACCGAGTCAACTCGGTTGTAGTTATTAAATACATCACTTACTATTATCGAGTTAACTCGGTCGGATAATATGAAACACTACTGAATTAACTTGGTTGATTTTTCAATTAATTGAAATCGGAACTCAAGTCAGTTTTTTAAATATATAGATATCGATTGAATTGATGATAATAATAATCAAATAGAAAAATAAGTAGTTGAGATTATCTTATTATCGAACTAAGTAAAACTATAGAGAAAGAATTTCCTTTTATAACTCGAGTTTTTTGAATTAAAATAAAAGGTGTCAATAATATCAGAACAAAAAGTGCTACATATGAATTAATATCAGTGAATTATCACAAAATTAAAAACATTTTATCCTTGCATGTGATATACTTTTCTGATTTGCCAGTGCCACCGGCTAAGTGGTGACCACTAGCTTCCACATGCTGGTGGGTTCAATTAGACACTAATTCATGACTGTAAAAGGTAAAACTATAAATAATTAGACACTTTCCCTCCCCTAGTATATAATCATTTTCCTCAGCAATAAGAACTTCCAATATAGTGGTTGGTGTATACTTAAAAAGCTAATAAACCAAAGATTTACAACTGACTAATGATTTGAACTATGATGATTAGTACGTAAGTAAGTTGATTAATGAAATACCGAAACGTCCACCTCACCAACTCGATTCTACCCACATGGAATGGGAACAAATAGCCACGTAATCAACGCACCCACGTTTCGTGAAGTGGGAGTCAACTTGTCATTCTCAGCTTTTGTATTTATTTGTCTTGGAGTAGAGATAAGTGGTGAAAGTAGGATGAAGTGAGTGTTGGGGGGGGGGGGTTAGGTTTAGAATTAATGAGCCAGATTTTCAGGGACCATGTCTCTCTCCTCTGAGGTCCCACTCCTGGGCACGACCATGGTTTTATTTAATACAGTGCCTAGTAGTAGTAGTATTTAATTAAGCTTCGTATTAGATTTTTAGTGGGATAATGATTCGACACGTGTAACTTATTTGTTAAAAAAATGTGAGGAAAAAAACGACATGGGTCACCATGTCCGGTTGCACATTAACAATGGAAAAATAATGGACCTAAAATTCAAAGGTTTGTGTGTGTTGTAGTAATTTTTAATGGGAAACTAGGATGTTAATTAATTAATTGGCGTTGGCGTTCCTAGGCCAGTGTTTTCATTTTTATTTATTTAATTTAATGCTCTTGTTTTGTACAGTCTCTTGGACTTTACATGAACATGAGAGAGAAAACTGTATTATTATTATTATTATTATTATTATTATTATTATTATTATTATTATTATTATTATTATTATTATTACCGTAATAAATTATAAAAATATCAAGATTTTTGCAAAATAAAGGTTAGTCTCAATTCTTAAATATGAAGTGAATAGAGCTATGAATATTCTTCTAAAATTTACAATCATTGTTTGGCGAGTTCATCTCTCACATTCATGTTGAATATAAAATGAGTGTTGAAATATATATTACGTATTTTATATATATTTATAATGCATGCAAACACATTAACTAAAATGATAAAATTATTTTTAATAAATAAAGAAATTAATTATGTGTACATTGAAAAATTTATTTTAACATATTTAAATAAATGCTCGACTATTGTTATGAAGTATGTGGATTGATAATCAGAATCCTACCAAATTTTGAATACACTGCAAATAAAACAGAGTCATGATAAGTTTATCGACAAAAACATTAAATACAATTTTTTATTTTATTATTAAAAAAAAAAAAATTTACACAAATTTGTCAAATTTTATTTTTGAATAATAAAATAAAAATTTATATTTTAAAATTATCTTCATAAACTTATTCTAAAATAAATAATGAAGAGTGTGAATGCCCATAGACTCTAGGGAGAGGTTTCTAATAGCTTCATGTCATTAGACATTAATGACGCTTGTTGGTTTCTCCCACCTGCCCTCTTGCTTGATGTCAGTTCTTTTCCATTTTTTGCGCCTGTTTTGGCTGATCATGTCGGAGAAAGTCAATTGCGGACGTAAAAGCCTAACAAATATGTGATGCAGTACCTTGGAGTGATTTAGGGGGACCGGTCCTGATGTGGGGTTTTAGCGATCGGTTCTATTTTTATTTTTTTTAAATATTTATAATATTTATTTTGATAAAAAAATTTATAAATTTTAGTGATTTTGATTTTATAATATTATTATCTATATACATTTAAATTATATTTAAATTATTAAATTCTATAAAAAAATATCAAAATAAATATTATAAATATTTTAATAGTCAAAAGAAAAAAACAATGGGATTAGTTCCCAAAAATCGGTTCCTAGACTTTTTGAGTACCCTTGGGCCTAAACATCGGAGAAATCTAAAAGACTCAATAAAAACATAAAAAAAATTAAAAGATTAAATAGAAAGATAAAAAAAATTAATTATATATTGTGAAAATTTTATGTCAAATTACGAATATATATCAATACATGAAATTGAATAAAATTATAAAATTTGTCTATTATATTAAACATATCGTTAAAATATTATCAATTATGATTATTTACATAAACTCACAACAATAAAAGTCAATATATAAAATTGTAAGATATATTATTTTTCAAATTAGTAAAAGAATGACAAAATAGGAATTGTCTTAAAAGTCGAACGACATTTTCAGAAAAACCATAGTTTCAGAAAATAGTTTACGCCACAGCCGGCCCTCCTGCTTTATATATTAGATACATAAGAAACTGGAAATTTTATTACTTATTAAAATATTAAAATAGGCCTAAATCATCACTTGCGCTGGCGAAGCGGCTTATTTGATCAAACACCCTGAAAAAATTGAAAACTTTTTACAGTTCCATTCCTCACAAAGTTTACTGGCCGATGTTAATTATATCTACCTTGGCCGCCATTGTTGCTAGCCAGTCCATGATATCCGCAAGCTTCTCCATTGTCAAGCAATCGTTAGCTCTTGGCTGCTTTCCTCGGGTTAACATGATACATACCTCATCCAAACATGAGGGACAAGTTTATTCCCCTGAAATTAACTACACTCTCACGATTATCTGTATTGCTCTTGTGATTGGATTCAAACAAGGTGTTGAAATAGGAAATGCATACGATAAAATTTATTGTAATTTGTCTCAATAATTTGAATAATAAATGTCTCCAATATAGATTTCAAGTTCTAACTTTTGTCATGGATTTTTAACAGGGGGGTGGCAGTATGGGGGTCATGATCATAACATGATGTTTGATAACAATAGTGATGCTGGTGATTTGGGACTCGAATTTTCAGCTCGTCTGTGGATTTTTCTTGCCATTTGTCCTAATCGAAGGAATTTACATGACATCCTAGCTTAACAAAAACCCGCAAGGGGGGTTGGGTACCATTTGCAATCTCTGCATTTTTCTCGGTCATGGAGCAAAAAGAACACATACGAAGGTAAAAGAAAGATGAGCTTGAGTGAACTGAAGCAAATGCTGTCCAGTATTAAAATACGAACACCTGGGATTTGTTTCTTCTGCAATGATCTTGTCAATGGAATCCCACCAATTGTGCGACACTATGTTCAGCATCCTATGTCTGTGCGCGATACTCTGGTTATTTTCACTGTGAGACTCCCTATAAAAACAGTCCCTCCCAAAGGAAAGGCTTGTGGTGGGAAAATTAGGACTTGAAGGGGTGCATAGATGTTTTTTGCAGTTTGGTTACAAGGACTCACCAAGCCTGGAGAGAGATGATTATGTTGCTTCATTGCTTCAGTGGTGGCGAACTTCGTGAGGATGCCAAGAGTAGTGCAGATGAAATCCAGAAACTAGACAGCAAAGGAGAATGGATGCTCCATTATCACAACTTGGTCGGCAAGTTGTTACCTTGAGCTTCAAAGCATTACTAATAAATATTAAGTGCAATGTAAAAAATAAACTCGTTGTCAGTGGTCATATTCAAGAGAGGAAATTAAGGATTTGTAATTTTCCAGTCTTCTTTTCCCCGTCTCTCCGTCTCTACACGGAGGCACATGCCCAGAGTGGGCAGCACACACATCTGAAAACTACTACCTAGCTGCGGCTAAAGAACATTCAGTCATTTGTATCAACTTGCACCTTGCATATAGCTATATTATTCGGCATAATATTGTTCTACCTCCGCCCGTAACAACTCATTCAATCAACTTGATGCTTTAGAGCACGAAAACACTTGGTGTACATATAGGTCTTTATACACAAATGCGGAAAAGATAAAAGCACAAGCTTTTGTTACAAATTGCTAAATAGCTACACATCCAATACTTGACCAGTCACAAAACAAATGCATTCTCCAACACTGACCCAAGTTTTAGTCTTCTGTTTTATAAAATGCAGTATTTCAACATAATTTTATTATCATTATAAAAACTTTCTATAAACTTTCTATACCGATGTTCAGATGTTCCCTGGTGGGAGAGTTCTAATTGTTGCAATCACCATTGAAATGCAAGCAACCAGAGAGTTTTATTATCTTTTCACAACTCCAAACCTAGCAAACCAGCCTGACTCGATACCCCATTACATCAATCCCCGAGTAGAATAAAGAACACCATCACAACAGTCCGTCCAATTGAAATGCAGGTATGTGATGGGGATTTAGTTGTACCCGCATCCTAGCCATATGCATCTTCTGGCTTTGTTTTATAACTCGAGTAACAACATACCAGACTTGATGCATATCCTTGCTAGAGGATTATCTTGCAAATTCTTATTTTCCTTCTTTTATTCCCCCCTATCTTTATCTTTTTTCGTCATTCATATTTTTTACATAAATAGCAGACCTGTTTTATTTACAAGTACAGGTAAAACTAAACATAATGTAAAATCACAAAAGAAAAATGCAACTCAAAAAAAGAACACGTTAATTAAAAATTTTGGACGTAAATTCATTTTAAATCTGAGATTACACATACAAACATTTAAGAGCAACATCTATATATTTCCCTCCTTCCGGAACATGTCCTGGTTTGTCTATTTTAGGAGTTCAGAAAGGATAAACTATTCATACATAAAATGGAAATGCTTAGTATTTTCAGGAAAAGGGTCATCCCCATCACACATACCACACAATGCTTAACCCATGGCATACTTTTGGGTCCAGCTCCTTGCGGTTGTTTCATACTTGCTCCGATCTGTCTTGTACATGTGAGCAATCTCTGGCACCAACGGATCATCAGGGTTCGGGTCGGTCAACAAAGAACATATTGAAAGCAAAACCTAAGATTAAAATAAAAAACAAATAAAAGCAATAAGAGGTAAATATTCAATTAATATAACAAAATCCTGCTTGGGTACACAAAAAATGATAAACTGAGGCAACTAAAGGAAGGATATCAAAATGGGTGACACACTATGAGATCAAGATGATTATTTAGAAAATGAATCCAGGAAATAAAAATATGTTCTACAAAATGTCGGGAGTTGAGTATGTCTCTAACTGGGGCTTATTTCCTGTGTTAGAGGCCTGTGGGAAAGAAAACAAAAACCTTAGAAATCGTTAGTGCAGGGCTCCACTGCTCCTTCAAAATATCGAGGCATATGCTTCCATTGCTGTTTATATTCGGGTGGAAAACCTTTGTCCTGAATGCCACCTGAAAAAATTCCGCCAACAATGCAGTAAATATGCCAATTTTAATCCTCAAAAAGATTAGTATCTGATCCAAGATACACAACAATGAAACAAGCTAAGTATCTAGCTTCCTCGACCCATGTTACTGCAGATGATGTAGAATTCCCTGACATGCAAAAAGAAACGGCACAGACTCCAAAACATATATACATGCACTATGATGACTAGATTTAACCAACACAATCCTAGGTTTATATTAAAAGAAAATTATGAAATTTCTTTACATATTAAAGATAATAATTTTAAAATATAAAAAGGATACACATCTCTTTCATTACGAGGACATACAAGAATTACTAATTCAGTCAAAGAAAAGAATACATAAATTAAAGCTTATCAGCAGTTCAAGCACAAGTTTTCTTTCTTTGAGCTAAATTGGGACACCAATGTGCATTCACGCACGTATAGCGTGTGTTTTTGTGCATGTGTACTTGTGTGTGTGTATGAGAGAGAGAGAGAGTGAAAGAAAGAAAGAAAGAACCTTTTTGCCCAACAGAGTTCTAATTCAAACTTAAAATTTCTTCTTCAAGTTAGAGCTCAAGTTAAACTTAAATTAACACCAATCCATCTAAAATAGACCGTCTAAAGCAGAATATCACAGCAATACCATTCTCTAAATGCAATTGTTGATATTACCATTTTGACATTTGAACTTGTTAGAGCATGACAATAGTGATAGCAATTAGACATTGAACCTTTCTGAGTAATCTTATATGCTGTTCTTGCATAGATCTAGGTGATAAGCGATAACATTAAGAGGTTGAGGTTTCAGAATTATCTGAGATGCTATTTATTTTTTATGAGTATTATCCAAAATGCCATCTGATTGAGCTTCTCAATACATGTGATACTTCCTTACGGACCTTACCTTCAGTCTCATGTCTCTCTACCATACAATTTCCAATTATTTTATTATAGCCTAATAGCAATGAGATAATAAAATCCAATGACGTCTAGTGTGACTTGCAAGTTTAGATTTGAAAGTATAAGAAGTAAAAGTCACGCGTGTCTACAATAAACACAAGTATCTGGCAAGCAAATCAAGCTTTTAGGGCTGCTATGATATGGATAATGGATAATGGACAAAGGACAAAGGAAAACGTACTTATCAAAAATATAAAAAAATGGACAAAGGCAAACTTAGCTCAAAGTACAATTCAAGTCAAAAACATTGAATCGATTTGGAAAATTAGAGCATGCAACCTTACAAAACAAAACAAAAAAGAAACAAAGAAAAATAAAGTAAATGAGTCACCTTTGGTGGCTTGAAGGGATAATCTGGAGGAAAATGGATGGTAACTAGAAAAACCCCACCAGAATAGGGACTATCTGGAGGACCCATAATTGTTGCTTGCCAATGAAACATGTCTTCAGCTACAGGACCTGAAACAAACAAAAGACGATATAAAACAGAACTGGCCAAAGCAAGTATGAAAGTTGAAAATACTGCACTATAAAAATGTGAAAGTGTATATTACATAGACTTACGCAACGAAAGATTAACACTTAGAATTCAATAGAAGCTCACTACCAAATCATAATGCAAACAGTATACAAGATAAATTGCAAATATATAGCATCCTATAAAAGTCTATGGAGCATGGATACGCAAAAATGGGCATTACACAAGCACTGAGTGCATTTGTAGTGCAAATACACGGTGGACATGGCCTAGTTCATATCCAGGCAGTATCCAGTAATTTAAAAAAGAAAAATATAAACATACTCACCTAGCGGCTAGAGCACAAATTAATCTCAGAAACTCTCTCAATGGGTGACTTTCTCACTATCCCAACTCTCTCTCTCTCTCTCTCTCTCTCTCTCAGAGTCAGCAACCCACCACCTCCAACAACCTCCTTCTTATAAACAGCTGTGTCTCCCATTCACATCCGTTATACAAAGATAAAAACCAAGATATGATTTTTATCCTTAATATTTTGTCAGATATGGTCCTAATTTCAGAAATATACTAGTATTTCTCACGGCCACAGAAACCCTAACGATATACCAAAACAACCTACAAATTTGCATATACTATTAGGAAGTGATGAAAAAAAAAATGCCTTGATATTTAAAGATAACCAGCAACAAATACTTAAGCGTCTCACCACACGAAATTTTAGTAGATAAGCTCGTCCAGATTCAAACATAAGCACAACAGGAAAATTTAATAAATAACTAACAAACCCATCGAGATCAAACCAGGTAATCCATCAGCTCAAGGAAAATAGATAAAATTAAGATGTTTTCTTTTAAAAGGTCTTTAGAAAAAAGGGAGGAAAGATGAGAAGGGGATACCGGCGCTGCAAGAGGTAGGAGGATCCCTCTGAAGATCCTTGAGTTCCTTCGAGATTCGCTTTGAAGCCATGGCCAAACCCTGCTTAATTGTCAACTGCCCATATCAGCTCAGATCGATAATACATATAAAACTATAAATAAAATAATATATATACAGTTATGCTAATAGAATTCAAAAGGAAAGTACTGAAAATTGTAATACCTAAGACGTAGTGGAGATCCTCCCTCCTGATTGCAGTTGCAGAGGAATTTGGTTTCTGTGACGGATGAAAAATGACGAGGGAGGAGAGGGGACGAAATAAATGGGATTACGAGTTTTTCAAGGCTCCTCTGGATCTGACGGAATTCAGTTTCTCACACCCTAATTGGTTTTGTGATAGGAGAGGGGCCCACACCACCCTCGGAAAATATAAATATAAATATAAATATACAACATTTAAACATAATATTCAAATAATATATTATTTTAATTAATAAAATATAATATTAAAATTTATATCATCTTTTAGTTTTTAATTAATAATTAAAATAAATATCTTTTTAATAATTAAAATAAATATAATATTTAATTTTATATTTAAATATAATATATGTAGACACGGTTTGTTCCACACTCAAAAGCAAGCATAATTTTTTAAAAAATATATCTGTATGCTTATTATTTATCTCTGTACAACATTTATGTTTTCTCTTATAAATATACTAGTAATTGTCCGTGCCATATAACGAAAAATTTGATTAAAATTTGAAAAATATTATATTACTTAAAGATGTTTTACAACTTACAATCACACATAAGAATTATCATAATTCACAACACCGCCATAATAATAATTATTATTGTTATTATTATTATTATTATTTTTTTTTTGTTGTTGTTGTGTTATTATTATTATTATTATTAATTAATTATCTTTAGTTATTACTTAAAATAAATAATAACTAACTGTACATACTTATTATTTAATAATAATTATATAATAAATAATTATTGATTTAATTTTTACCTTCTTTAATTTAATATTAATCAACTAATAATTAACTAAGTAATTAACCTTACTTATTATTTAATTTAAGAAAATTAAATAATAGTTTACTAATTTTTAATCCTCTTTAATTATTATTTAATATCAATTAAATAATAATTAATTATTTAATTAATTATAATTATTATTTAAGGTTAAATAATAATAAATTTATTCATCCTTATTAATTATTTAAATTAAATTATAAATTATTAATCTAATAACTTAATTTTCATTAATCATTATTTAATGCTAATTAAATAATAATTAATTACTTAATTATTCTTATTTATTATTTAATAATAAATAATTAATGAAATTTTTATTTATTTAACTTAACCATAAATTTAGCTAACTTGTTATTATAATTTTTGTTATTATAATTATTATTATAATTATTGTTATTATTATTATTGTTATTATTATTATTATTACTGTTATTGTTATTATTATAATAATAATTATTATTATTATTATTATTGTTATTATTATTGTTGTTGTTGTTGTTATTATTTTAATAATAATAATTATTATTATTATTATAATTTTTGTTATTATAATTATTATTATAATTTTTGTTATTATAATTATTATTACAATTATTGTTATTAATATTATTATAATTATTGTTATTATTATTATTATTATAATTATTGTTATTATTATTATTGTTATTATTATTATTATTACTATTATTGTTATTATAATAATAATAATTATTATTATTATTATTATTGTTATTATTATTATTGTTGTTGTTGTTATTATTTTAATAATAATAATTATTAATATTATAATTTTTGTTATTATAATTATTATTATAATTATTGTTATTAATATTATTATAATTATTGTTATTATTATTATTATTATAATTATTGTTATTATTATTACTGTTATTATTATTACTGTTATTATTATTATCATTATTATTATTATTATTATTGTTGTTGTTGTTGTTGTTGTTATTATTATAATAATGATTATAATTATTATTATAATTATTGTTATTATTATTAATATTGTTGTTGTTGTTGTTGTTGTTATAATAATAATAATTATTATTATTCTTATTATTATTATTGTTATTATCATTATTATTATTATTTTTATTGTTATTACTATTATTATTGTTATTATTACGATTATTATTGTTGTTATATTATTATTATAGATTATTACTATTATTATTATTATTATTTTGAATTCAAATTTGAATGAATTAGTGTGAAATGAAGTGTTAATTTGGGTAAAATTTGTGTGTGTGTGAGATGTTATTATTATTTTGAATTCAAATTTGAATGAATGTGTGTGAAATTTAGTGTTGATTTTGGGAGAAATTGTGTGTGTGAGATGAAATGTGAGTCATTAGATTAAAATTAAAAAATCATTACCGTTGTTGTGCTTTATTAAATTTTTGATTCAAAATATGTTGTGTTTTATTATATAGATTTTTTTTAATTTTTTATTATTTATTCTCTCATTTAAACTTTTTCTGTATCGAAGCTAAGGTAGAAAAAATATATATATTCAAAAATAAATATTTTGCGTAAAGTATTGAAGGTCGGTCTGACGAAATCGTTGGTTAAAGATAGTATAACTGGATCCAGCTGTTTTTTTCGTTACTCTGTGCCGTTTTTAGCCTTAAACTCCAGTCGTTGGCTGTTGCTTGCCGATATAAGGATTTCAATATTTCATTTTGAATAAATAGAGTATTTATATAATCAAATGTCATTTATCAGGTACTCTCATCGTCTTCAAAAACATATTTTCAACTATAAATATTTTTATTTATAAAATTAATGTCTAAAATTATATAAGACAAATAAAAAAAATAATTTATCCTCAAAAATATATATTTTTATTAGTGTATATTAAATTTAAAAAAGACAAATATATTATACGAGTTTTACTATAGGTAAAACTGATATCTGTTTTACACCCTTATTTACTTTAGTTTATATAAAATATGTACTTTATAGATTCACTTTCATCACATATATAAAACAAATTAAATGCTTTTTTGGATATCAAACTAGTTATCAATAAATAGATCATCTAATTATTGGTGTAAACGAGTCAGACTGATGCGAACAAAAAACTGTTTAAATTCGATTCAAAACGTTAAATTTATACTCAATTACGAATTAAACCATAATTATTTGGTTCGAATTACATCCTTACCTCTAATCTTAATTTGGACAAAAAACACTCCGTATATTACCCTAAGTTGTTTGTAATGTAGTCATTGCCATAAAACAGTTGTTGAAGAAAATAAATAGAAGAAAAAGTTAGGAAATAAATTCTTTTTTTATTATTCTTTTTTTATACTTTTCTTCTCAAATAGTTAGAAGAAAATTTTATAACACTAATTTTCTTTCAACTTTCTTTTTTTCTCTCCCAGCGTAAACTCCAAAACACTTCAACACACCTCAAGTTTCATTAACATCTAATTTTAAAATTGATCAAAATAGATTAAAGTTACAATTGTTCATTAAATAATAAAACACATGCATGCATCATTATTGCACATTTGATTAAAACTTTTTCATATTCTGATAATATGCTTGAGCAATAATATTATTTTTATATAGATTTCTATAATATCTATAAGTTAATATGCTATTATTTATTAATATTTAATTGTAAAATTTTAACAGTTATTATTTATATAAAAAATTAAATTACCCAAAAAAGTTATAAATGAGAAATGGTTAATGACAAAAGTGTCCTTCTAAATATAAACTTATTTCATTTTGTATATTAAAATTTAAAAAATCTCCATTCGTTACCTCCATTTTAAAAAAATAAATTAAAATGTCTCTTTTAGCCGGAAAATACCAAATGGCGTGCTGGAGCATCACGTGTTAGCAAGCTGTGGATTACGTACGAACTGAATGCGAATTTGAAATCCTTATACATGGTCTGACTGCCTTTTTTTTTAGTATTTTGACCTTATAAATATATGTCAAATTAAATAAATCAATAACAAATTATTTATAAAAAAAACAAAACAAATAATTAAATTTTTATTTATAAAATCTTAATTTCGAAATCATAAACAAGATTAAATAAAAAAAAACACTCTCCTATTTGTTATTTTTTCATTCAACATTTAAAATCAAGAAATTAAAAGTTTAAATATAAATTAAAGACTTATATTCTAATAAAACAAACACAAACATATTGATAAAATAAAATAGTAATAATATAAAAAAATTGATACAACACAAAACAAAATACAAACTAACATAAACATATTTATAAAATAAAATAGTAATAATAATATAAAAAAACAATTAATCCAACCCAAAAAAAATCATCTTATCTACTAAGAGTAGAATTTTTTTTGTCATTGACCCTTTAATTTTTGGCCTGTGATACGGTATAAAAAAGGGTAAGTAATTAGTTTAAAATAAAAAGCTATTTTTCAAGATACCCTTGAGCAAATTCATTAAAAAATCAAATGGGGGCTTAGATTAATTCGACTGGCAGAATATGATTATAATTATCTCCATCTGCACTAAATGGGGCTTTAGATTCATCTAATGTTTCTCGGATTAAGATCAAGGTTCTAGCCAAAATTCATTTGATATTTCTCAATCTCAATCATTCGGCTCCAAAACATCAGTTAATTCGTTTTCTTTCACTTTCTACAGACTAACCCATTTTCCCTCCTCGTTTTCATCGATTTTCCTCCCCTTTCCTTCCATTTCCTCTCCCATGGCGTCAATCTCAGGCCTTTGTTCATCTCCATTGAAGAAATTCATCCCAAATCATCCCCAAACACTTCTGCCTCGTTCATTCGGTGGCGCATGAAGTTTTGGCCAATCTATCGAAAGTCAACAGCGAATCTGGAGAAGGATCCGAAAGCTTTGTGGTAGAAGTATGGCTTCAACTGCACTTTGATGGCTACCCACCAAACTATTCAGCAAATTCAAGGCTGGTATCAGTTGGTTTTCCAAACTTCTAGTCAGTAAAATGGGGTTCCTGATGATAATTTTTTGCAGAGCGGTATCAGATTTTGTGACTGAGAGCATGAGATCAAGCTGTGGCTTTAGGGTTTTTTGAGCATCAGATAAAAGAGGGATTTGGGATTGAGAAATCACATTGGTAACATGGGTTTTGGAGAATCCAAAGCTTTGGAAGAATTTGAGAACTGAATTGGGTCTTTCATCAGAGGATTCAAACGAAACCAAATTAGATGCACGGATTAGGGCATATTAATATTAAATATTAATTATAATTTATATGGTAAATATTTTATTAAGATTTTCATTTTAGTTTTTAAAGTTATCATTTTAGTCTAATTTTTTATTTTATAAATTTAAAAATAATAAATATAATATAATTATAAATTTATAAATAAAATTAACCCATATTAATTTTATAATAAGATTTTAGATTTTTATAAGATTACTTCATGTATCAATTAATTTTACAAAATAATTTATAAGATTTTTTATTTTAGGTTTTTTAATTTAAAATCAGTTAGATCTAGTGTGTGAGAGAGAAATTAGAAATGAATATAGAGAAGAAATGTTATTTGTGTTATTACTTATTAGCCCTTATTAGAAATGACTTTGGAGAAGAAATAGTGTTTTTGGAATTTTATACGATTAAAATACAATTAATATATACTTGAAATTAGAGAAATCGTATTTTGACTGGGTATTCTGATATTTTTTGGCAAAAAAAGATATTTTTGTTTTTTTAAAAAATTTAGAGGTAACGAATGGAGATTCTTAAACTCTTAGATGCACAATGAAATAAGTCACTTGGGAGACACTTTCGTCATTAATCCAATGATAAAAAATGACACGCACTAATATTGTAGTGCTAATCAAAACACAACTGGCATAATTATGAGCAATTGTAATGCTGATGCAGATGAAAGCTGGACTAGTGCGCGGCGCACTGAACACCAACCAACAATTTAGCCCTAACGAATCTCTACGCCGTCGCCAGACGAGACAAGACCCGTCTGAGAATATGTCTCGGTACCAATCGAGGCGGAGAGTTCGAATAGACGATGCCCAGTCAGCTCGCTATGATGACAATAATGCCACCGGAGCCCTAGAAAACGACGACGACGAAGAAACAATTATGAGACTCAGACCGTCAGATAATAATGTTTCGGAAGATCAAGAGCCTTTTTTTGGAGTAAAGGTCCGTAGAAAAGCCTCTCTCCATAGGGATTACAGAGGTGACTATCTCGACGTCCCTTCCATGCCTTACCTCTTGAAGATTATAGAAAAACAAGGTATAATAAACTCTACTTCAAATCCACAAAGTTCTGCTTTGTATCCCATTAATTGGTTAAATTCTATTATTCTATAGTTCTATCACTTGATCTATGAGGCAGTGTTGGTTTAATTGATTTTAGTAGATGCGATGGACCATTGATTATTATTTGGATTTGATAGTTTTGGTGTTGTGGAACTGAATGTATGAAGTATTTATCACTAGTTCTTGTTTACTGTTGATGCATCAAGTTTGAGATCAGAGATGGATTACTTGTATTCAAGATCCACAACCACCAATTAAAAATAGATATGTGATTTTTAATACTGAGTTACAAGTTCTAGCCATTATAAGCTATATGTGAAAATTCCCCATACATGTTTGATATTACTACTTGAGTTAATTGAGTGGTTTTTTTCCCAATGCGCAATTCAGGAAAGGGATGTAGAAATGATTTTGACTGTTTTCTAGTAAATTACATATTAAACTTTGAGGTTTGACTTCTAAGGTGAGCCTACAAGATTTGCATTTGTATAATGTTAAAGTTGCGTAGCCGTTTCAATCAACATGTGCTTTTTGGAGATAAAATAGATTATCATTGATCATCTTTCTACTTAATACTTATGAGTTCATTGTGTTTCTTGCGTAATTAAGCATGTTAATACCATTGCACTGCATGTTAATGTGATTGCAGGATTGAAAATATGAACTTCATTACTTTGTAAAGACCATGGCCATCACTCCATTGCATGTTGGACCTTTGTTCTTTAAATTGGTTAATAAATAAGAGATGGTTAAAAGCTTAGTTATTTTTTATTTTTCACTTACCTTTGTATTCTTAATAAATTATTAATCTCAACTTATATATAGAACTCCTGCATGCCAATCTTTGTTTTACTAGAGATTGATCTCCTATTCATGGCAACTCAACTTGCATGATACTTATTTCTTGTGGATGTTTGGTATTTACTTATTGAAAAAAGAAGGAAAGGGTGTTGGGAATTTTAATCTTATCTTATGCCAACACTTTGGATTTTTTAAAAATATGCTTAGTAGCTATCCCTTGCATCATATATCCAGAGTCCAGTTGGCATCAAGGGTCCTTGAGATTTTATTTAGTACTTAAGTTCAGAAGTACTTGTGCGTAATTAATTAAAAATTTCCTTATCCCCCCGCCACGGGCTCAGGTTCGCTCCTCCAAAGATATGTTTTATTCTTAAAAGTTCATAGACAATTGGACATTATAAGTGAATGGATGAGCTAGTTTGGGCAAGTTTGATTGATTGTGAAACAATTTAGAGCTCTGAAGATGAGTTCTTTTGATATTTGGCTCCGCTATTCCCCCCTAATTTTTGGACAAACTTCAATTCTACAGGTGACAAAAAAGTTTTCTTTGCAGACCGAGTATTGAAGTTTACCAGCACTGGAAAAATGAAACGACGCATTCTTCTAATGACCGAATTTGCCATTTACATTGTTGACCCAGAGACTGGTGCACTTAAGAGGCGGATTGCCTTAGCAGCTGTTGAGAAGATATGTTTGAGTGAATTAAGTGATAATTTCTTTTCTATCATCATCCCAACTGAGTATGATATTCTCATGGCTAGTACTCGGAAGAGTGAAATTGTTACAATGTTACTTGAAGCTACCAAGAGTACATCTGATTATGAAATTGAGGTGTTTTTCTCAAACAGGTAGGAGACTATGCTTTTATTCCTTGGGCTAATCACATTTTTTTATAATTATTTTATCCTTTTATCTATTCTGTAAGACGACCTTTTCATATCTGAAGTGTCCATGACATATTAATTGGAGTTTTTATTATGCTAGTCATATTGCCTCTCATTGGTTCAAAATTAATTTGCAGTCTGTTACACAAGTGTCAACTTTGATGCTGTGAGTTAAATTTCCGCATGTCCACCTTTAGGATACTCCACTTTGAAGCTGTCATGACATGACTGAATTTCTTTATACTTTGCCATGTCTGTGGTATCCATAACCTAGAAGTTTGGGGATATTAAGTGGCATTGGAGTTTGATGATGATGATGATCTCACCTCTTTAAAAACTGAGCATGGATGCATATTTGTCTGTGGACATGCATATATGATGCAAAGTTCACAATATTGCATTTAATTAATTGGTAACTGATTCTTAGACAGGTTAGGGGATGTTTGTTTAGTTCTGAATGGGTCAGAATGACCCAAAAATCTGACTGAATAAGCCCTTCAGACTATTTGTTTTATAGTTTTCAAACTCTGAATTGGCCTAATTGCATGCATCTGAGCCATTTTTGATGAAAATTGTGGCTGACTCAGTCAATCCATTGAATGAAATATTTATGTTTATATCCTCACATAACAGAAATTTTACTTGAATATCTATCTGCTCATTCTTTTCTTCTTCATTGCCATTTTTTTCTTCGATTTGTTTCTTTTGCATTTCTTTCTGTAATAAACTAGGCGGATATCCAACAAATAGAGTGAAAATAGAAAGAAGTTTACCCTACAAACCGGGCGGTGTAGCAACCATAAAAATTGATTACCCCCGAGTATAGTTGATGAACGGAGACGAATAGTAGAGGATCGGGAGCTTAGAAATTTAAAAAAAAAATTGAATTAATACAAAACCATAAATTGGTTGATATTGTTAGAGGAAGAAAAAACTTTTCTTTTTTTCTTGGTGGTGTAACAAGGGGAGGAAAGAGAAGAATCAAGTCAAGGAACGAAAAAGAAGAATGGGGAAAACAAAGAATGAGATGAATGTGATACACCATATTTGATGAATGTGTGAATTTTTCATCAAAATTTTAATGGTTAAAAATTCATTTAAATTTTTAACAGTAAAAATATTTTTTATAATTTTAATTTTTTATAAGATTGATCTTGATGTCATTAAATATTTATTAATATATTTTGATTATTACTAATAAAATTATAATACTAATAATTACTATTATTAGTATTATAATAATTTTATCTAATTACTATTATTAGTATTGTGTAATTAGTATTGTATTAACCTTTTTTTTTAGTACGTTCATACTTATATACTTGTTCAGCAAGTTAATATATATTTTGGTCACTATACCATGGGTCGATTTTCATTGTAGTTACCAATTTATTTATTTTGTGACAAAACGCATTATTATAGTCGTTAAATGTTACAAAAATGTCACTCGTTAAAATTTCATCCAAAAAAGTGACGAAAATTAGTGAGCGTGCATATCACGTGTCTTAAGTGCCGATTTGGTTGTCTATTATTGCTAATTTGACACTTGTTGCCATGTGTAACATCATGTGCAGAGCACATGACACCTGATTTATGATACTAATATGATGGTTCAGAAATTGGGGGGGGGGGGGGGGAATTAGGGCTCCATTGTGGGATTCTGCGTGGTGCGATTATGCGAGATCAGTGATGAATCGGATCCCATAGTTACAAATGAAAACTCCTCCGCCTCATTATCATCATCTACCTTTTCTTCACTATCTTCATATTCTTCCATTTGGAATTGAGACTCATCCGAGGAGGAGACGATATTAAGCTTGAAGTTAAAATCCTGGGATAAATTTGCATCGATTTGTTTTTCGTCATATTTATGAGGATGTAAGGTCGTAGATGAGGCAAGCTCCAAATTGGGCTGCATTTCTTCTCAAATTATTTCTCTTTAAATTCTAATTCTGTTTCTCTTAATTGGATGTTATAGAAGAAGTTTTTGAGGCGAGGTAGATATAAATGGGTGGATGTTTGTTGGTGGAAAAGAAACACCTTAACCTACCTTTGAAAACAACAAAGAGTTCACAGGCTTTGGAAACATAATCTAAAAATAGAAAAGTAGAGAAAAAGAAATTTTCTTCCTTTTTTTTTGTTTTTTTCTTTCGGTACCACCCTCACCCATTTTCCTATTACTCACCAATTCAATGCCAAAAATTAAACGGAGGCATCCATAGCAATTTGTTGATGGAAAAAAAGAAAAAAGTGAAAAGCAGAGGATTGTATTACACTTTTTTTTGTTCCCACGACTATTGTGAATTGATTAGATTGATCTATCTATTCCAAGTTGTTAAGTCTTTTCTCTTAAAGTTTTTTCGTTTTCTTTGAATTTCAGTTGTGACTGGCAAAACCTTAACTTTTTCTTAATCTTGGGTGTTACCAGGTACTCATTGATCGTTTTCTGGTTATTTTGATTCACATCTAATTTATTTCTTGAGGTGGGTTGTTGCTCAATTTAGTTTGAATTTGTTGTCTTTTGTTTATTTTTCTGGGAATTAATTTGGATTCATCTAATGGGTGTTGTTTCGTTTACAAATTGTCTTAAATTACTGAACGGATAAAGACAAAAGCAAATATTTAGGAGAGAGAAATGGATGTTTTTCGAATCAGGAAAGCTGTGACCTTTTCTGTTTACTTGTGTGTATGTGAGGATCTACTGCTGTGCTTTGGAAATCTGAAATTAGGATTAGGGCTAGGTTTAATTTTGGGAAGAAGATGACAGTTAAATGTCTATATTACCCCCATTGAAAGACTTTACTTGCCACATAAGAAACACCTGTCAGCCGTTAGTCTTTTCAGTATGTTCTGTCACTTTTTTGGACAGAATTTTAATGAGTGGCCTTTTTGTAACATTTAACAACTATAGTAATGCGTTTGTCACAAAAAAAGAGTCGGTAACCACAATGAAAATCGACCTGTAGTGCTAGACGGCCCGGGTTTTTTTCTGGCCAAAATTCTCTAGCCCATGGCTTGGACGGGCCGAGTCAGCCCGCGGGTTATTTGATTATTATATTATTATTTTTTTATACAGTTATGATACATAACATAATGTTTTGTTTTTGGGCTATTTAGTATAGCATGCAATTTATTTTATTCAATAAAAATATTAAAAATTTTATGTTTAATTAAGAAATAATTTTAACTTTATAAACTATTGTGAGTATTATTTATTTGATTAAATATGTGAAATTAATAATTATAATTAATTATCAAGTGACTAATTTTAAAAAAATGCTAGAATAATAACACAAACACAAACACATTACACATGTATGTATTTATATAGGGACAATTATTTTTTTTTTTGAAAACAAGAATTAATCATTCAATTAAGAGATAACAAATCATGAGACAAAGCCTCTATGGCTGGTGGAGGAGATTCCTCCATCCAATACAAATTCTCAACCAAAGAAAATCTAGCATATTTTGCCAAAACATGAGCTACCCGATTTCCACCCCTTTTAACACAGCAAACATTAGACCATTGTAACCCCCAAATTAAGTGGCGAATATCCTCCACGACATTACCAAATAAGGAAGAATTTTTCTCAGAGGAAGAGATAGCTTGAATGACATTGCTATTGTCACCCTCAATAATCAACCGTGAAAAACCAGTCTCTACTGCAAATTCAATAGCTCTCCGACACGCAAGTAATTCAGCTTCTTCACTGTTAGACACCATCGTTCCAGTAGCAGTCATAGCAGCCATTACTTCCCCCTTATCATTGCGAATAATAGCACCATATCCAGTTTGACCTAAATCTGAAAAAATTTCAGCATCAAAATTAAGTTTGTACTCCTCTGGAGTTGGTGGTCGCCAAACCTCTTCACTTGGTGGTTGTCTCATCGAAACATTCAAGTGGTTTTGGGCATCTTTGTAATCTGCAATACACTGCTCAACTCTTTTGTTTAAAACATTTGGATGCTTCATTTTTCCACCATGTAATACCATGTTACGCTGATTCCAGATTATCCACGCTTGGATCCAAAACACCTCCATTTCTTCCCCAGTCAATCGCTCAATAAGACCCTCCATCAAATTCAGAATATCAAACTGTCCATGCTTACTTTTCTGCAGTTTACGAACACTTCCAGCCCAAATGTCTTGAGCTGCTGGACAATCCCATAAAGCATGGATGGTGGATTCCGGTGCATTTAAACACATCAAACATTTACCCTCAGGAATTATCCGTCTTCTACTCAGATTCCCTGTTGTTGGTAATATGTCATGACAAGCTCGCCATGCAAAAACTTTGATTTTATTTGGGATCTGAAGCTTCCATAGAGCAGCCCACACATTTTTGACAGCACCACCCATAGATGTTTCTGCCTGATCTGCATGAATAATTAGTCTCTTAGCCACATGATAAGCTGTCTTTACAGTAAATTCACCGCTTGAATTATACATCCAAATAACCCGATCCGGTACATATCTTCTACTCAAAGGTATTTTGCAAATAACATCGGCTTCATCTTTGTGGAATATATTCATAATATCTTCTACTCTCCAAGTATGCAATTCCGGATCAATCAACTCAGAAACCATCAACTCACTATGATTATTTTGAACTGGATTTAACACTTTATTAGTAGGAAAATTAGGGAGCCACCGATCCTTCAGAGCATTAATGGAATTACCATTCCCAACCTTCCAACAATGGCCGGATTGAAGGATGGGTTGTGCAGCCATCAAACTTCTCCACACATATGAGCAATTTGGTGAAACTTTAGCATCTAGGAAAGTTGATCTCGGGAAATACCTTGCTTTGAAACATTGATAAAGCAGCGAACCATTGCCTTGAACCATCCTCCATCCTTGCTTGGCTAACATGGCTAGATTGAAAGCTCTCAAATTTCGAAAACCCATTCCACCTGTTTTCTTTGAATTAGTCAGCTTATCCCAACTCTTCCAATGAATTTTTCGTTCAGTACCCAATTGCCCCCACCAGAATTTAGCACATAGTGCATCTATTTCGTCACAAAGCTTCATCGGGAGTTGAAAAACACTCATTGTATAAGTGGGTATGGACTGAGCCACGACCTTAATAAGGATTTCTTTCCCCGCTTGAGACAATAGCATACCCTTCCATCCTTGAAGCTTTCTCCATATTCTATCTTTCAAAAAAGAGAAGGTGAGATACTTGGCCCTTCCTACCAAAGTTGGTAGACCAAGATAATTTTCAAAGCGATCACCCTCCTTTACTTCCAACACCTCTAATATCTGGCTCCTCTGATGATCCGAAGTGTTACTACTAAAATAAGCTGAAGACTTTTCAAAATTGATACTTTGCCCGGATGCTTGTTCATAAATTTGGAGAATTTTTGCTATATTTTCCCCTTCAGTCTTATTTGCTTGACAGAACAGTAATGAATCATCTGCAAACATAAGATTAGTAACCTTTGGTGCCCCTCTACAAATGGAGACACCCTTAATTCGACCATCTAACTCTGCTTTTTTTAGTAAAGCAGTGAAACCTTCTGCACACAATAAAAATAGATAAGGAGATAACGGATCCCCTTGTCGGATTCCTCTTTGTGGATGAATCATACCATAGGGTTTCCCATTAATGAGAATAGAAAATGTAGGAGATTTCACACAGTTCATTACCCTGTCAATCCAAACAGCAGGAAATCCTAATTTTTCCATTATCCGTTGAAGAAAGTTCCATTCCACCCTATCATAGGCCTTACGAATATCTAACTTCAAAGCTAAGACACCCTTCTTCCCCTTTTGTCTAGAATGCATAGTATGTAGTATCTCATAAGCCATCAATACATTATCAGTGATCAGACGTCCCGGAACAAAAGCACTCTGAGTGGGTGAAATAATCTGAGGTAGAATCTGTTTCAACCTGTTAGCCAACTCCTTGGAAATAATTTTGTAAATCACATTGCACAAACTTATGGGTCTAAACTCAGACATACTCTCCGGTTGTTTCACTTTTGGGATAAGCACAATGTTTGTATGATTAATCTCAGATAGCATATTACCATTATTCAAAAAATCCAAAACAGCTAACACAACAGAATCACCCACAACATGCCAAAATTTTTGATAGAAAAGAGCATTCATACCATCAGGTCCTGGAGCTTTTGTTGGTCCCATTTGAAATAAAGCCACCTTCACCTCTTCTGCAGTAAACTCTGTAACTAAAGAAGCACGCATGTCTTCAGTAACCGTACACTGTACTACATTCAAACAATCTTCCATTTGAGTCCCCTCTCCTGCCCGAAACAGATCTTCAAAATATGCTGAAGCTACTTCAACTACATCATTCAAACCCTCCACCCATTGTCCTTGTGCATTGCGTATGCCTTTTATATAATTTGTCCTTCTTCTTTGTGTTGCTTTGGCATGGAAGAATTTTGAATTCTTATCCCCATGTTTTAACCAGTTTATTCGAGACCGTTGAGCCCAAAAAATTTCTTGTTGTTGGAGAAGTTCATCAATCCTTTTACTCAACTTCAAAAACTCCACTTTAGACTCTTTCGTTTGTTCAGACTTATTCAATATGTCCAGCTGCTTTTGTACATCTTTGATAGCAATAGTATCCGGATCAGTTATAGAAGAACCCCAGTTCATAAGTTCCACTCCACAGTTCTTTATTTTTTCCCTAACTGCATCCAAACCTGTCATTTCCTCCCCTGTTTTCATCCAAGTCTCCTTAATAACCTCCTCACAGTCATTTCGTAACAGCCATGATTCCTCAAATTTAAAACTTCTCTCACACTGGTGCCTTGGTTTGTTAAAAGATTTAACAAATAAAAGAATTGGAAGGTGATCTGAAGCATGAGGTGATAAATGCACAAGTTTACTAAACTGAAATTTATCAATCCATTCCTTATTGGCAACACCTCTGTCAAGACGAATTTTGGTATTAGCTTCCCCAGGTCTCTTATTGTTCCAAGTATATGGAAACCCTTTAAAACCAAGGTCTTGAAGATGACATGTATTCAGTGACTCCCGAAAAGCTTCCATCTGCACAAACTGGGGTTGCCTACCACTCTTCTTTTCTGAGGCATATAAGTAAGCATTAAAATCCCCAATAACCACCCAAGGACCCACTACAAAAGTGTGTAACAAATTCAACAAGCTCCAAGAGTTTCCTTTCAGTTGTGCTTCCGGCCACCCATAAAAACCAGTCAAATACCACTCAGTTCCATCTTCTTCCGTGACTTTAGATAGAACATGGTTAGTAGTGTAATTAATCACCTCTAATTTAACTTCATTCTTCCACAACATAGCTATTCCTCCCCCAGACCCCGGATTTTTGACAATAAATTTATTCTGAAACGGTAGATTTCCATATAACTTTTCCCATCCTTATCAAGTCTCGTCTCCATTAGAAAGCATACCGTGGGAACTTGCTCCCTCACAATCTTGCGAAGGCTTCGACCTGTCCAAGGGTTCCCAAGCCCTTGGCAGTTCCAGCTTAACAGCCTCATTGCTCCCGGCAAGGGTGGCTCTCCACCCCCGCCGATCCCAATTCTCTGTTATTTTCATCAGAGTTCAATCGTCCTTTCTTCATTAGCTGCTCGTCAATTTGCCCACCCTGTGATTGGCATATTTCTCTCTTGTCCAGGCCTGATAAAGTGATACCCTTTGTAATTTCACTTAATCCAAAATCCATTCTATTTATACGGGTCCATGTTCCTTTGGGCTGTTTAAAACTGGACCCAGTCACTGCTACCTGGTTTGAAATATTGCTAGCCATATTTACGTTATGGTCTTTTATTGGTTGAAACTGCACTGGACCCTCATCTTTATTATAAGAAATTAAATCAGCATTACATTCTCCTTCAAAAATCATTTCTGGCTCAGCACTGCAACCTCCTTCAAAAATCGTTACCGACTTTTCACTTACTGACTTTTCATTAAGCTGAAATAAAGGAGTTGATTTCACAATAGAATTTGTTCCCTTCACGGTTGCAGAGCAAGCATTACTACCGTTATCATACTGCGTAATTTCATCAGAATTTCCTTGAATCATGGAACCGACCTTATCTGTTCCAGAACTGGGTGTATGTGCCTCCACCCTTCCTACCGGACCACCTTGCCCCGCCTTATGGTATCCCTTCTCTGGTTCACTTCCTGCCTCCTCCTCAGTAGTAACTTTTCGACTTGCTTCTTTTCTACTTGCAGATTTGAACCGACCCCCCGCTGCTTTAAGAAAATCACCATACTGAAAATCAATACAGCCTCCTTTCTTCTCAGCATTATAGTACACAGCACAATGTTTCACATCATGCCCTAAGATGCCACAAAAGTGACAAAACATGGGCAACCTTTCATACTTAAAATCTACCCACGACTTCACACCATCCGATCCGGCAATAAAACCTCCCCTTCGAATAGGTTTTGAAATTGGTATAGCCACTCTAACTCTCATAAACATACGGATTTCATCTTTTTCTGTTTCTTCCATTCCACCTCCTCAACCTCCCCCAATCGAAGCCCAATCTCCTTTGCTACTTGGGGGGAAACCATATCAAAAGGAGCACCCCATATTTGAACCCAGAAAGAAGCAAACTCCAGTCGTATATTTTTCACAGTCAAGCCCTTCATCCACCTTGTCAATAACAGTAATTGGTTATCAAAAGACCAGGGACCTCCTCTTAATATCCGATCCAAATCAAACTCTGAATGAAATTTAAATTGGAAAAGATTCGGTCCTACCTCCAGAATCTGCAAAGACTCATTCAATCCCCATGCTCGCCTTATTGTGGATTTTGCTGCCAGTTTATTATAGGATTTACAGGTGAGAAATTTTCCGATTAAACTCAGACTGCAGCCGTCAATAGCGTCCCGTCATCCATCATCCGAAATAGCAATCGTTTCCTCCTCATCAGATGTTAACTTCATCTTATCAATACCATAGCACACATCATCCTCCATTCCCACAGAAGACTTTACCCTGCACACGCAACCAAGGAATTGAACCCTCGTATTTGAAACGAGGGAGAAAAAACTCCACGAAGGGAGAGAAAACCCTAGACCCGGCTAAGGAGAATTTTTTTTTTTAAAGGGGTGCAACACGAGGACTTCCCAGGGGGTCACCCATCCTAGTACTACTCTCGCCCAATCACGCTTAACTTCGGAGTTCTGATGGGATCCGGTGCATTAGTGCTGGTATGATCGCACCCAAATAGGGACAATTATTTGATTATACATGTAACGTATTCTGCTGTGTACAATTATATAAAAACATAATTAATAATTATTTTTTATTAACATTTGCTAATAAATAATATTTTAAATTTTGTCTTATTTAAGTTCTTTCATATTTAATAGTCATATGTTTGGAGATAATAATATTTTAAACAAATGAATATAAGTTTTGTTTCATAAATTGATCTAAACGATTAATAAATTAAGTTATTTTTAATATTTTTTTATGTATTGATGTATTTATATTTTTTTGAAAAAATAATAATAATAATAATTTGGGCCACGAGCCACCACTGGTCAGGCCAAAATGACTCTTTTATTTTTTAGGTTGAAGAATAGAATTCCATAACTCACTTTTTCTGGGCCAGCTCCGCTTGGTCCACTGGCTTGGGCCCTTTTTTGCCAGATCTACTTAGTGCAGTGACCAAACATATATTAACCCCTTTTTCAGCATAGTTTAGACTGTTATTTAGATGTTTCAGATATATTAATTATCAAACAATTTTTTTTATTCAATATTCAGAATTCTGCTTCATTTAGCTCATTCCAATTGCTTAAACATTCAGAACTATTTATTTTTTCAGTTTTATTAAACAACTCCTTAGTTGTAAGGTTGACTGAATGACGAATAGGATAGTTGTTTGAGGTGTTAACTTTATATAAAGGTCATGATGAATTTTGTTTAGTTTTATTAGTAGGTTTTTGTTTTGTAGCGTATCTGTATTTCATCATATTTCATCATAAAGGTTGTCACGGTTAACCTTTTCTATTCAATTTTTAGTGATTCCCCACCCTCCCTTGCAAGAAACTTTTCTTTGATATTTCTTTATTTAAGTGCACCTTGTTTCATTTTACAGTTTTGAATACAATGCAGCTGCTGATCTGGTGAAAGAAATTATATTTGAGGAAGTTGAAGGTTGGTGATATTGTTCTTTGGAAAGACTTGTCAATATAATATTGTAAATTAAAATAAAATTACTATTATCTGATGATGTCTATTTTTCTTGCAAAAACTCTACTCAAGATTTTGTACCAATGAATTTTTGGGTTATAACTTATAAAGGTATTATGATCTCTTGAAAGCGTTGCACATTTTGTTTAATTTCAGGTGGAGTTAAAACTAGAATTATGTGCAAGTGAGTTGCATTTTCGTCTGGCTTTATGTTTTGTGGAGTGCAGTTACTTGAATCCTATGATTGTGCATTTTGAGGACTTCAGGGGATTGACAATGTTCATTATATAAAGGGGATAAATTCTTTTACCGTTGCTAAGACCTTTTCTGCTCAGCTCATACCCCAGCTGCATGCGATGTTGTAGGTTATTGTTTCTTATATTATTTTTGTTAGTGCTACAACTCCAACCATGGATATACAACTTGTGATTATTATCTTTTCAAATGAGAAAATATTAAGCTATATATTTGTGAGAACTATTATTGGGTGCACAACTTGTTTAAGCTATTGGCAGATATCATCGTCTTGAGTAAGAAAACTGAAAAAAGAAAATGGCCAAAAGCAGAACAGAAAAGGAAGAACAAAACACTGAATCTTTGCTTCAATGTAAGTAAAGAACTGGCAGCATAATGCAATGTAATGGCAATATGGCATCCCCGGAATGGTTGCAGAGAACTGCAACCGAAGTTGATCTGAAATCATATTTCATTTGTGAATTCAAGGATATCAAATTGTGTAGCAATAGTGAAACTGTGAACAGTTGATAAAAATCCCATTTCTTCAAACTGATTGCTTTTAATAAGCAATTTGGCTTGAATAAAGACTTTATGTAATTTTCGAGAAGGGCCGGAAGGTCTATTTATTCGGTGGGACTTTTCAAACTGACATGCTTAACTTCCTAGTCAAAATAATTCGGTAAACCAACCTAACTCTTGACCTAATTTGTGTCAAGTGAGTAAGCTATTTGTCAAAGGGAAGCAATTATTTACAAAACTAGAGCCCGTGGGTCAAAATAAAGATTTTGGAAAGTATATATATATATATATATATATATATATATATGTAACAACTTCAACTTCTAGTGAAACAATAATCTTATATTATTATATTAGGCAACTGATATTTTCACATAAAAAAATAATATTTTCATATGGTCTCTCTTACATAAATACTTAGTGGGTCTTACATTCAAGTGACAGAGGTTCACGTGAAACTATCATTTTTACATGTGAAAATATCAGTTTCCTTATATTATTATGGAACAGAAGACGATCCTATGTCAACTACTGGGGGTGTCAGCGTTGGTGTTGAACCTTCTGATTTAGCTTCAGAGGATGGCTGATTTCCTGTATTAATCCTTATAATATCCTCCACCATTTTTACCACATCTGGCATTTTGGGTCTTTGCTCCGGAACTCTTGCGACGCATGCCATTCCTATTTGCAACATCTCCACCATCGCCTCCTCTATATTAGGATACCTCAAAAGTTCCACATCAAACACTTCTGCAGTCCATTCCTCTCGGACAACAGAATGAACCCATCTGACCAAGTGGATGACCTCATCACCTCCTGCAGCAAGTATTGGAGACTTGCCAGTTAGAAGCTGAAACAGCAGGACTCCAAAGCTGTAAACATCAGATGCATGGGACACTTTCCGAGAGCCTGTTACTTCTGGGGCTCGGTATCCTGCAGTCTGCGCAGATGGTGCGGTCATTGGACTCATCAGTGTTGCTAAGCCAAGATCACTTACGCAGCCATGTTGTTGAGAGTTGAGGAAAATGTTTGAGGCTTTTATGTTTCCGTGAACAAGCTTACCACCGAGTTGTGTGTGGATATGAGCAATGCCCCTCGCTGCACCAACAGCTATCCTTAGTCGAGTTTCCCAGTCTAGAGGAGTCCGACCCTGACCTCTGTTTGCTGAAAAAGTTATAGAGATGAATTGGATTCATCAGGATATAATTACATTAAAAGTTGTAGGCTTATATGCTGCTGACCTCTATTCATCAACATTCTCCTAACATTGCGTATAGTAAGGAAAGGATATGACATGATAGAATTGTCAAAGTTAACCCCTTCTCAATTGCAAACCTGAACTTTCAATTTCAGAAGGAAAGCTTGTATTTGAAGTTGTTAAAGTCAAGCTTCCCCCTCCCATCACCAAAATATATACAAATACATATAAAAGAAAATGTATTGCACTACTTTAACAATAACATAATCCGATGTTTCCTCTCTATCAATTCTATAAAAAAAAATCAGGAGTTGCAATTTGCAGAGGCAAATTCCTATGTTCATGCTTGAATAAACTGCGGCCATTTGTATCTATCCTAGCTGAAAAGCTTCCTGAGTTATTCTTGAAAAACCAAGCTAATATTCTCACATAGAACAAACAAGTCCTATTTGAAAAGATATATTTTGGCCATTTTATTTTCTTTGGAAGAAGCAAAAAAGATCAACACTCGGTTAAAAAGATATACATAGTGGAAATAACTGAATACTAAATACTACAACTCTGCTTCTGGAAAAAAATAAAAAATAAAAAATGGAAATAATTGATGCAAGCGAGCTAACAAAGGGAGAACAGGTGATTGAGACTAAGAGAGCAAAACATACCATGTAACATTGCCGATACGCTCCCCTGACTGTAATAATCATACACCATGAGTTTTTCATCCTTGGAATAGTAATATGCTCTTAGGGCAGCCACATTCTCATGCTTGATGCTTCCAACAACCTCCATCTGCTGCTCAAACTCCCGTCTTGCAACGCTCCCTTCCTTTAATCTCTTTACTGCAACCGTGGTTGAATCCTCCAACGCTGCCTTATACGTTGTCCCAAATGTTCCCTTTCCAAGCACTTCGGCAGAAGCTCTCAACAGATCTTCCAAGTCAAATGCAAGATTACAACCCTCAAAGAAAACAAGACTACTATTTCTGTCCCGCCTCCCAGAGACTGTTTTAGCCATATTTGTTTCCTTCTTCTGGGACTTGGCCAAGACCACATTTTCATCTCCTCTATTGGAATAGCAAACAATCAACAACACAGCGAGTATGGCAAACCCCAGAACACAACTGCCGATTGCAATACCTAGGATTGCAGATTTGCTAAGTTTTGAGGATTTTTTTGAAGGTTGATCATTGGGTGAAAGAGCTGGAGGAAGTGGAATAGGGAGATTTTCAGGAGAAAAATTATTACCAAAGAAAGCCGAAGTTGGGAATCTCCGAAGAGATTGAGGGAGTGTTCCAGTGAGATTATTGTTGGATAGATCTAGCTGTTGGAGACTAGAGATATTGAGATCAGGTATTTCACCTGAAAGTGAGTTGTTAGCAAGATTCAATGCTGTTAGGTGAGTCAAATTTGAAATTGAGGAAGGGATGATGCCATTAAAAGCATTGTGTGACAAATTAATAATGGAAAGATTTTTCCAAACAGAGAAATCCAACGGCAGCAGGCCAGAGAAGTTATTGGACTGAAGGTAGAGGGCAGTCAAGTTTCCAAGCTTAGAGAAATCAGGAGGTAAAGGACCAGATATGCCGTTGGATCTCAGACTCAGTAGCTGGAGTGCTGACAACCGGCTGATGGTGTTTGAGGGGATTTGGCCGTGAAAACCGATTCCATGCAATCGGACGGCTATAATTCTAGATTTATCATGATTACATGTCACTCCAGTCCAAATACTACAAGCAGAAGAATTGTCATCCCAATTGAGAGGGCGAGAATGGTAAAGATTTCGGGCAAAATCGAGTAAGGCTTGTTTATCTTGAAAGGGTTCAGTGGTAGCTACCAAAAAGAAAAGAGATTCAAACAAGAAAATTGCCAAGAACATGAACTTGATATCCATTTCCTCACTTAGTCAAAGATCACACAGCTTTATTATATATATCTACATAAGAAAAAGGGAGAAGTAGAATTAGACATTTCACCATAAATAGATTCCATTAAAAGGTGAGGCGTTTCGTTGATTATTCAATTGAATCATGCTTTAAAAAAATATAGAGTTATGGTCAAACAAGCATACACAAAATTCGGTTTCATTATTAAATAATGTTCAATTGGTGGGAAAATGAAGGAAATACTACGAACCAACCAGAGGGAAAAATTGGGAGGAAAAAGAAGTCACGACACCTGGAGATAAGTAAGACAAAAATGCAGTACTCCCATCAGACCAGTCTCTCTGGCAAAATTATTCGGTGTATCTAAGGTATTGTCATGTCGTACTTTCAACTTAATCACATGTTATCCATGTCTATATCTATATCATATAAGAGTGATTCTACACTTACCCTCATTTTTGACCCACAAACCTTACCCATGAATAAGACAAAGAAATATGGTCCCACTTTATTTGCCATACTCTTTCGTCTTTTTTGCGGATAAATTTAGTGGGTATTTTTTGTGGGTAAGTCTAGAATTATTCATCATATAAGGGAGGATTGAATAAAATGAAATTAAGTGATAGAAGAGTTGAAGAAACGACAGGGACAGGGACATTGATTCCATACAACGGCTAAATTTTAGAAGAGAGAGACGTAGTAGTTGATTTTGATGGTGATAATTAAAGTGAAGCGTGTTTGCTTGTGGAAGCAAAAACCAGTGCCCCCAAATATTACTACATTTATATTATTACTATTGCCAGTCGGTGTAATTTGTAGTGGAGTTAGCAATAGGATTTAATTTAAAATAAATGATTGGAAGTGATACGAGTGAGTGGTGGTATTTTGTCAAATTAAGGGCGGGAAGGGTGGAGGTTGCACGTGGAGGACGGATAAAGCGGGACAACTACGTCTCCCTCCCTCCCTCGATATATATAATAGTATTATTTTGAGCCTCCCTTCCATCCATATTGAAGGTTAATTTAATTATTTAAAAATTACTGTAAATTAATCGACTACTACGACTTCCAGTACTGAATTTCTAGAGTAGACTTCAACATCAATACCTAATTACCCATCAAAGTCTCCAAAAATTATCAACTAAAGCGGAAAATATCAATTTTTCAAAAAGAGATAAACTTGCATCATATCATCACCCCTTACCAGTGGAGTATTGACGATTAGATAGCATTAGCAAAAAGTCTTCCGTTTAATTAAGGGGTTCTTGAATTTGAATGAAAAAAATTTAAATTAATAAATTAATTGAACTCACAGTTTGAAAAAATTAGACAATTTTTTTTTGAATATATGAGATAATCTGTGAATACGGAATGAAATATTGTTTTTAATAATTGTCTATTTAAAATATCTTAATACATATATTTTTCCATTTTAACATTTTAGACTATTATGAACAAATTTATTATGTAATTATAAGTAAACAACGTGTTTATAAGAAAAACTAAATATAAACTTTTGAATACTATTAGTAATATAATTTTAAAAATAAAATACTAAAAATATTAATGCCATTCTATCAATCCATCAAATCAAAATAAAAGATTACAACAACATTCATTAAATTAGTTTATTGACCAATTTGTTAAAGAAAAATAAAATTATACGTAACAAAATTTATTTACAATGAAGATATGTAAGTAAAAATATTATTTAGCACTATTTTTTATCGATTCAGTTATAATTTCTTGCATGAATCTTTCATAGTGTAAAGCAAATAATTTAAATGACTTATTCGATCAAATTTAAATTTGTTCAAATTTATTTAGAAATAAATAAATAACCCCTAAAAATAGGAATGATGAAAATATTTGGGTCCTTTACATAAGTATACAACTTTTAGAAAATAATTACAAAAATAGTGCACTAACAAAAATAATTAAAAAAAAGTGCACTAACAAAAATAATTACAAAAAGAATGCAAATGAGAGAGAAAGAAAAAATAGAGGAGAGGGAAAAGAGGACACCTGTCCCTCCCTCCCTCCCTCCCGCCTCCTCCCTCCCCCCGCTCTCGCTCCCGCCTCCCGCCTCCGCCTCCGCCTGCCTCCTCCCCTCCTTCGCCCCCATCCCCCTCCCCCTGCCACCTCCTTCCCCCCTCCCCGCCTGCCTCCGTCCCCCCTCCAGCCTGCCTCCTCCTTCCCCCTCCCTACCTCCCTCCCTCCTCCGTCCCGCCTGCCTCTTCCTCCCTCCCCCCTCCCCGCCTACCTCTTCCCTCCTCCGTCCCCCCTCCCCACCTCCCTCCTCCGTCCCCGCCTCCCTCCCCCCGTCTCCTCCCTCCTCCGTACCCTCTCACCGCCTGCCTCACCCCTCCCCTCCTCCCTCCCCCCGCCTCATCCATACAAAGGTAACCAACCCTGTAATACAAAGGTAACCAAACCTTAATAAAGAAGGTAACAAACCTTTAATACAAAGGTAACCAAACTTTAATACAAGGTAACCAATCCTTAGTACATAGGTAACCAGTCTTTAATACACAGGTAACCAAACCCCCAATACAAAAGGTATCCAACCTTAAAACAAAGGAAACCAACCTTTAATACAAAGGTAACCAAACCTTAATACAATGGTAACCAATCTTTAATACAAAGGTAACCAAACTTTAATATAAAGGTAATCAACCCTTAATACAAAAAGGTAACCAAACCTTAATACATATGTAACCAACTTTTAATACAACGGTAACCAAAAAGTAGGCGAAGGAGGCGGGGGGAGGGGGTGGCCACCAAGATCAAATCTGGATCCACCACGAGGGGCGGAGGAGGGGCAGAGTCAGGGGGATGAGGGGCGGGGATGGGGGGAGGATGTAAGACCCCGAATTTTATGAAATACAAAATTTAATTTTTCTTCATATATATATTTTTTTGAAACAGTAAGTGGTTAAATCGATAAAGTTAAAAGTTAAGGATGTTATGTGCAAATTTTATTTTGTCGGACAATATTCGCTTTGTCGGGGAATATTCGTTTGGTCGGGGAATATTCGTTTGGTCCGACGGCGCCGAAATAACAAATTATTGGTGGACCCCACAACGGAATATTTGTCGGATATAGAAAACGACAGAAATAACCTTTTTAAATAAAAATAGTCAACGGAACTGTTAAAATACCGGTGATAAAAGAATAGTAGCATACGGTAGTTATTGGTATTTTCTGTAGCACTCGGTACTCTACAGTAACACACGGTATTGCATAGTGTCTGTAAGACCCTGAATTTTATGAAATACAAAATTTAATTTTCTTCATATATATATTTTTTTGAAACAGTAAGTGGTTAAATCGATAAAGTTAAAAGTTAAGGATGTTATGTGCAAATTTTATTTTGTCGGACAATATTCGCTTTGTCGGGGAATATTCGTTTGGTCGGGGAATATTCGTGTCGTACGACGGCGCCGAAATAACAAATTATTGGTGGACCCCACAACGGAATATTTGTCGGATATAGAAAACGACAGAAATAACCTTTTTAAATAAAAATAGTCAACGGAACTGTTAAAATACCGATGATAAAAGAATAGTAGCATACGGTAGTTATTGGTATTTTCTGTAGCACTCGGTACTCTACAGTAACACACGGTATTGCATAGTGTCTCATATTTTTGGTCTGATAATTGACACCGTAACTGTTACGCATCATTTCATCGATAATTGTCACTGCATAATATTTTATATTATCAATTCAATAATTGTTGTTACACAGTATTTTGCATTATTGATTTAATAATTGTCATTACACTGTATTTTATATCATTGAGTCAATAATTGTTGTTGCACTGTTTTTAAAATTATTGAACCTAATAATTGTCACAGTAACATATGCACAGTAATTCACATTATTGAATCAATAATTGTCATTACACAGTAACGTATGCTTTATTTTACATTATTGTTATCTCTATTATGATGTTATTTAAACAGTTGTATTTCATTAATTTATTGACTTGATATCTAAGAGCTAACTATACTGTATTTATAACAATTAGTCATAATAATTGAATTGATAAAGTTATTTGTTTATAATATAAAGTTAGGTGATTATTAGGTGATATGAAATGAATGGTGTAGATTAAAGTGTGAATTATTGTTGAATAATTGAATTGATTTGTTTATAATATAAAGTTAGGTGATTATTAGGTGATATGAAATGAATGGTGTAGATTAAAGTGTGAATTATTGTTGAATAATTAAATTGATTTGTTTATAATATAAAGTTAGGTGATTATTAGGTGATATGAAATGAATGGTGTAGATTAAAGATAATATAATATTTGAAATGGATGGTATAGATTAAAAGATGATCTTTAAATGAATGGTTTAGATTAAATGAATGATAAGATTTTTGGCTATAAATAGAAGCCTTAACTTAAGGATTTTTCATAAACTTCCTTACTTGTTCTTTCTTTCTCTCTCTAAATACTTCTTGTGAAAGTTCTCTCTAAGTGTGCTTAAGTCATCTTGAGTATTTGTGAAGATCTATAAGTATACGTGTACTGTTCAAGTTAATCAACCTCATTTAAATCAATATTCAGTCACGTGTTGAGGTAAGGGATACCATCTTTTTCATCTTCCATTATTCAAACATACTATGGTAAGGGATTATCATTATTTGATTCTCGATAATAATATTATTTCTTCCTTACTCATAAGACGTGCCTTTTATTTCCATGTATTAAATTGTGGGAATAACCTTACGGAGCGGATTGCCGCCTGTTGGTGAATAACCTTTCATATTCATTCATTATTAATCTCTGAGAATAACCTTACGGAGCGGATTGCCGCCTGTTTGGTGAATAACTCTTTGTACTCAAATTCTATTAAATTGTGGGAATAACCTTACGGAGCGGATTGCCGCCTGTTTGGTGAATAACTCTTTGTACTCAAATTCTATTAAATTGTGGGAATAACCTTACGAAG
This sequence comes from Hedera helix, assembly GCA_947179155.2. Taxonomy (NCBI): domain Eukaryota; kingdom Viridiplantae; phylum Streptophyta; class Magnoliopsida; order Apiales; family Araliaceae; genus Hedera; species Hedera helix. The sequence goes on along the minus strand of OX359265.1, from coordinate 58,230,012 downwards.
CGGATTGCCGCCTGTTGGTGAATAACCCTTTGTATTAATTTCCTTCACCTTTTGTTAATCAAACCTGCTATGGTAAGGGATATTATTTTCTTTCATACTCCTAAATCGAAATTTATTATGGAACTATTGCTTCTATAATTCCTGAAAATATTATATGTTCCATAATAGTTGAACTTCATTATTTCAACTGAACCTTCCTATTTACGTGAACCTTTCTATTGAATTGTAACCGTTATTCTGAACTGTGGATCTTGAATATCATTTTTAAATTTCACTCCACATCATGTTGACAATTTGGACATTATTTGAATCTGTACAAAGTAAACTTCCGATACTTATTGTTATCCTATTTCTTCTGTTCATCATTTATATCATTCTAATCATCCAAAAATCAAGCTGTTGTGAATATCTGTGGCCGGGGGCACAGATGTGATATATTTGTTGAACAGATGATAGGTTAAAGGCGATATAATAGGTTAAATGCGATACATCTGTTCGGTGTCTTTTATGGCACGTGGTGAATGTTCTCTTTGGCCCGTAGTGCAAAGATGAACTGTTGTTTGGTATGATTATGACCAAAGGCTGAATCTGGTATAATCATGACCGTTGGTGCTATATTGAATATCTTTGGCCCGTAGTGCAAAGATGAACTGTTGATGTGCATAATTATGATCAGGAACTGTGAATTTATATTATCATGACTAATGGTATTTCAGATGATAAAAGTTGATGATGTTTTTACGAAAAAGAGAAGCGAGTGGACATTATAGTCTGCATTATTCTTCTAATAGATTGCTCATTCCGCTGCTATTATTGATCTGAACATTGTTTAAAAATTTAACTACAGTTTTTGATATAAACCTTGTAGTCTATTGTATTCTATCAAGAACTCAACTGTTGAAGGCTAATGATAATTTATTCGTCATTATCTTAGTCATGATATTTCTTACTAGGCTATTTGAGCTCACCCTTTCTTTTGTTCCATTGTTTTTCAACAGGAGATGAAAACATAACAGGGTCTAGCCGGGGAATGGAGTGAGGGTCCGAGGAATAGTTATCATAGTCTTCACGTTTTGTAAAATAGTGTGGCAATAATAGTGAAGACTTAGTTGTGTATTATTATACACTGTATTGTTGTACGTTGTGCTTTGTTGTAATAATTTTGTTGTAGTCTTTTGACGACTCAAGTTTGGGCTGTGTGGGCCCAGATTTGGGGGCGTCACAGTTGGCATCAGAGCTTAGGGATATGGTTTTTAATGGAGATCTGGGGTTAGAACTAGGAGGGGAGAGACGAATTGAATCAATCACTAGTGTGTCCTACCTAAATTAGATTTATTTTTTATCTAATGAATCGATTTGAATGTAGGAACATGAAGAGATGAGTCAGTTTATTTGAACTAACATTTATTTTGTGACCACAGTTAATTATGGCATCTGGAAATCAGGAGGTTAACTATGAAATTACCGAAACAAATGTAGCTGCAAAACAAGAGGCGACGAATAATCTTCTTACAAACTCAGAGTTGAATCATTTGCCTAAGGCAAAAATTATGCGTGTTCTATCCAGTAAGGATGAAGGTGAAAGCTCTGCTACAGTCGTTCCAGATCCATTCTTAGAAGCAATTAAAGGAAGTAACGAACTTGCAGAAATTATTGCCTTTAATTTACTCACTAATTGGGAGAGTGATATCACATGGTTATGCTCTATAACAAAGGATCAGAATATATGGACTTTTCATATTAGTCTTTGGGATTTATGGTGTTCCAGCTATGATTTTCAAGATTATTTAAAAATGATGTTTCTATACTTTTGGGCGTTACAATTTAGAGGAATTCAGGTTAAGTTAGTCACTATCGTGGAAACTGCAGTCTATCGAAAATACTATTTTAATGGAAATCATTGGTACCTTACTACTGATGAAGTTGATGAACCCGAGAAACAGTTTGCTAGAAAATTATTCAGTGGTATTTTCATGGTTGAAATACGTGAAGATCCGAATGAAGTATTCGGGATTCGATTTGACGATAACAGTCAAGAAACCGAATGAGGTGATAACCGGTAAGCTATTCATAAATTCTCGTGAAGTCTATGCCATATTAGATACTGGCTCTATCCACTCTTTTATCTCACCTATATGTACTCAACGTTTAAATTTGACTATTGAAAACTTAAATCTTGTCTTATCAGTTGAAACCTCATTGGGAGAAATACCTATTACATTTACTATCTATAAATCTTGCCTAGTTCAAATCAACAACCTCACATTACCTGTTGACCTTATTTCTTTGGAGATGCGTGAATTTGATGTGATTTTAGGAATTGATTGGTTGACTACCCATCATGCTAAAATTGATTGTTTTCATAAGATTATTAGTTTTCATATTCCTAATCAACCTGTCATGCAAATTCAAGCAACTAAACCATTGAAATCTATAACTGTTATTTCTAGCCATAAAGCCATTCGTTTATTGAAAAACGGATGTCAAGCCTTTTTAGCTCATGTCACTGATTTGAACAAAAACACGTCAAACTTGAATGATATTCCCATTGTTAATGAGTTTCCTGACGTTTTTTCTGAGGAACTTTCTGGCTTACCCCAAACCGTGAAATTGATTTTTATATTGATCTTGAACCCGGTACCAAGCCCATTTCCAAAGCTCCCTACCGAATGGCTCCCATTGAACTTCAAGAGTTAAAAGTCCAACTACAGGAATTGTTGGATACCGGTTTCATTCGTCCGAGTGCATCACCTTGGGGTGCTCCTGTTCTATTTGTGAAGAAGAAAGACGGGAGTATGAGATTGTGCATTGACTACCGAGAATTGAACCATGTCACCATCAAGAACAGGTACCCGTTACCTCGGATTGATGACATGTTTGATCAATTGCAAGGCGCTCAACATTTCTCAAAGATTGATCTCCGTTCTGGATATCATCAGTTAAAGGTTAAAGCTGAGGACATTCCAAAGACTGCTTTCAGTACTCGTTATGGGCATTATGAGTTCTTAGTCATGCCTTTTGGACTAACTAATGCTCCTGCAGCTTTCATGGACATGATGAACCGGATATTCAAGGAACATTTGGATCATTTTGTGGTTGTCTTTATTGATGACATCCTCATATACTCCAAGAGTCGCGAGGATCATGAACAACACCTGAGATTGATACTACAAAAGCTCCGTGAAAACAAATTATATGCCAAGTTGAAGAAATGTGAGTTCTGGCTTGAGGAGGTCGCGTTTCTTGGGCATGTGATTTCTAGTCAAGGAATATCAGTCGATCCTGCGAAGATTGAAACGGTACTAAATTGGGAACAACCCAAAACAGTAACCGAAGTCCGAAGTTTTCTGGGTCTAGCTGGTTATTATCGGAGATTCGTAGAAGGATTTTCTCGAATCGCCACTCCATTAACGCAGCTTACTCGGAAAAGCACAAAATTCATATGGAGCGAGGAATGCGAGAAAAGTTACCAAGAACTCAAGAAGAGACTGGTTTCAGCTCCTGTTCTGACCATACCATCAGGATCAGGAGAATTTGTTATCTACAGCGATGCTTCTGGCAAAGGTCTAGGCTGTGTCCTTATGCAACATGGAAAGGTTATAGCCTACGCCTCTCGACAACTCAAAGATTATGAGAAAAATTATCCTACTCATGATCTAGAGTTGGCAGCAGTCGTTTTCGCGTTGAAGATCTGGAGACACTACTTGTACGGAGAAAAAGTGGATATCTATACGGATCATAAAAGTCTCAAGTATTTCTTCACCCAGAAGGAACTCAACATGCGACAACGACGTTGGCTTGAGCTTTTAAAGGATTATGACCACACAATCCAGTATCACCCGGGAAAGGCGAACGTTGTAGCTGACGCTTTGAGCAGAAAATCTTATGCAAGTACAAGTGCACTGCTGACAACACAAAAGTGTATTTTGTACGACTTGCAAAAGATGGAGATAGAGCTAAAGACACCAGGGACCCGCTCGAAGATTGCTCACGTGCGAGTAGAACCAACTTTAATCGATAAAATTAAAGCTGCTCAAGCTACCGATCCGGAACTGATAAACATGATAAAGAAAGTACAAGAAGGTGCCATTCCCGAAGCAAGAATCGACGAGAAAGGAATACTTCGAGTCAACTCTCGACTCTGTGTTCCTAACGATCCTGAATTAAAGCATAAAATCATGATGGAGGCACACAACACGCCGTTTGCAATCCACCCAGGAGGTACCAAGATGTATCGAGATCTTCGACATACATTTTGGTGGAACAATATGAAAAGAGAGATTGCAGAGTTTATCTCAAGGTGCCTAACTTGTCAACGTGTCAAGGCAGAGCATCAAGTTCCTAAAGGTCCATTACAATCACTTGAAGTTCCCGAATGGAAGTGGGAACACATCAATATGGACTTCGTGACGGGTCTTCCAAAAGTTTCTCAAGGCTTAGATGCAATTTGGGTGATCGTAGATAGATTGACCAAATCTGCTCATTTCTTGCCTATACGAGAAAACTTTTCACTTGAACGTCTTGCCGGTATGTACATAAATGAGATCGTGAGATTGCATGGCATTCCAGTTTCCATAGTTTCTGATCGAGATCCTAGATTCACTTCACGCTTTTGGATCAGTCTACAAAAAGCTATGGGCACTGAACTACGTTTTAGTTCTGCATACCATCCTCAAACGGACGGACAATCGGAAAGGACGATCCAGACCCTCGAAGATCTTTTGAGACTTTGTGTATTAGACTTCAAAGGAAGTTGGGATAAGTACTAGCCATTGGTGGAATTTTCTTACAACAACAGTTACCAAGCAAGCATAGGCATGGCTCCATTCGAGGCTTTGTATGGAAGAAAGTGTCGCTCTCCAATATGTTGGAATGAGGTAGGAGAAGCAAAATTGTTGGGACCCGAGTTGGTACGTTTGACGACCGAAAAGATCCAAATGATCCGACAACGAATACAGACCGCACAAGAACGACAAAAGAGTTATGCTGATCTTCATCGGAGAGACGAAAGTTTCAACGTCGGAGATCATGTATTCTTACGTGTTTCTCCATGGAAAGGGGTTACGAGATTCGGAAAGAGAGGAAAGCTCAACCCTCGATTTATTGGCCCATTTGAAATCCTCGATCGAATAGGAACCGTAGCCTACAGACTAGCCCTACCACCAAGTATGTCTCGCATCCATAACGTTTTTCACATATCTATGTTACGTAAATATGTGAAGGACCCAAACCACGTCATTGAGTTAGAACCAGACGTTATAGCAGAGGATTTAACATACGAGGAGGTACCTGTTAAGATCCTGGATAAGAAGGAGCAGATCCTACGCTCAAAGGTTATACCTCAAGTTAAGGTTTTATGGAGGAACCAAGATACTGAGGAAATGACCTGGGAGCTAGAATCAAAGATGAAATCTAAGTATCCTTACCTCTTCGATATGTCAGGTACGTCAATTTCGGGGACGAAATTTCATAAGGAGGGGAGGTTGTAAGACCCTGAATTTTATGAAATACAAAATTTAATTTTCTTCATATATATATTTTTTTGAAACAGTAAGTGGTTAAATCGATAAAGTTAAAAGTTAAGGATGTTATGTGCAAATTTTATTTTGTCGGACAATATTCGCTTTGTCGGGGAATATTCGTTTGGTCGGGGAATATTCGTGTCGTACGACGGCGCCGAAATAACAAATTATTGGTGGACCCCACAACGGAATATTTGTCGGATATAGAAAACGACAGAAATAACCTTTTTAAATAAAAATAGTCAACGGAACTGTTAAAATACCGATGATAAAAGAATAGTAGCATACGGTAGTTATTGGTATTTTCTGTAGCACTCGGTACTCTACAGTAACACACGGTATTGCATAGTGTCTCATATTTTTGGTCTGATAATTGACACCGTAACTGTTACGCATCATTTCATCGATAATTGTCACTGCATAATATTTTATATTATCAATTCAATAATTGTTGTTACACAGTATTTTGCATTATTGATTTAATAATTGTCATTACACTGTATTTTATATCATTGAGTCAATAATTGTTGTTGCACTGTTTTTAAAATTATTGAACCTAATAATTGTCACAGTAACATATGCACAGTAATTCACATTATTGAATCAATAATTGTCATTACACAGTAACGTATGCTTTATTTTACATTATTGTTATCTCTATTATGATGTTATTTAAACAGTTGTATTTCATTAATTTATTGACTTGATATCTAAGAGCTAACTATACTGTATTTATAACAATTAGTCATAATAATTGAATTGATAAAGTTATTTGTTTATAATATAAAGTTAGGTGATTATTAGGTGATATGAAATGAATGGTGTAGATTAAAGTGTGAATTATTGTTGAATAATTGAATTGATTTGTTTATAATATAAAGTTAGGTGATTATTAGGTGATATGAAATGAATGGTGTAGATTAAAGTGTGAATTATTGTTGAATAATTAAATTGATTTGTTTATAATATAAAGTTAGGTGATTATTAGGTGATATGAAATGAATGGTGTAGATTAAAGATAATATAATATTTGAAATGGATGGTATAGATTAAAGATGATCTTTAAATGAATGGTTTAGATTAATGAATGATAAGATTTTTGGCTATAAATAGAAGCCTTAACTTAAGGATTTTTCATAAACTTCCTTACTTGTTCTTTCTTTCTCTCTCTAAATACTTCTTGTGAAAGTTCTCTCTAAGTGTGCTTAAGTCATCTTGAGTATTTGTGAAGATCTATAAGTATACGTGTACTGTTCAAGTTAATCAACCTCATTTAAATCAATATTCAGTCACGTGTTGAGGTAAGGGATACCATCTTTTTCATCTTCCATTATTCAAACATACTATGGTAAGGGATTATCATTATTTGATTCTCGATAATAATATTATTTCTTCCTTACTCATAAGACGTGCCTTTTATTTCCATGTATTAAATTGTGGGAATAACCTTACGGAGCGGATTGCCGCCTGTTGGTGAATAACCTTTCATATTCATTCATTATTAATCTCTGAGAATAACCTTACGGAGCGGATTGCCGCCTGTTTGGTGAATAACTCTTTGTACTCAAATTCTATTAAATTGTGGGAATAACCTTACGGAGCGGATTGCCGCCTGTTTGGTGAATAACTCTTTGTACTCAAATTCTATTAAATTGTGGGAATAACCTTACGAAGCGGATTGCCGCCTGTTGGTGAATAACCCTTTGTATTAATTTCCTTCACCTTTTGTTAATCAAACCTGCTATGGCAAGGGATATTATTTTCTTTCATACTCCTAAATCGAAATTTATTATGGAACTATTGCTTCTATAATTCCTGAAAATATTATATGTTCCATAATAGTTGAACTTCATTATTTCAACTGAACCTTCCTATTTACGTGAACCTTTCTATTGAATTGTAACCGTTATTCTGAACTGTGGATCTTGAATATCATTTTTAAATTTCACTCCACATCATGTTGACAATTTGGACATTATTTGAATCTGTACAAAGTAAACTTCCGATACTTATTGTTATCCTATTTCTTCTGTTCATCATTTATATCATTCTAATCATCCAAAAATCAAGCTGTTGTGAATATCTGTGGCCGGGGGCACAGATGTGATATATTTGTTGAACAGATGATAGGTTAAAGGCGATATAATAGGTTAAAGGCGATACATCTGTTCGGTGTCTTTTATGGCACGTGGTGAATGTTCTCTTTGGCCCGTAGTGCAAAGATGAACTGTTGTTTGGTATGATTATGACCAAAGGCTGAATCTGGTATAATCATGACCGTTGGTGCTATATTGAATATCTTTGGCCCGTAGTGCAAAGATGAACTGTTGATGTGCATAATTATGATCAGGAACTGTGAATTTATATTATCATGACTAATGGTATTTCAGATGATAAAAGTTGATGATGTTTTTACGAAAAAGAGAAGCGAGTGGACATTATAGTCTGCATTATTCTTCTAATAGATTGCTCATTCCGCTGCTATTATTGATCTGAACATTGTTTAAAAATTTAACTACAGTTTTTGATATAAACCTTGTAGTCTATTGTATTCTATCAAGAACTCAACTGTTGAAGGCTAATGATAATTTATTCGTCATTATCTTAGTCATGATATTTCTTACTAGGCTATTTGAGCTCACCCTTTCTTTTGTTCCATTGTTTTTCAACAGGAGATGAAAACATAACAGGGTCTAGCCGGGGAATGGAGTGAGGGTCCGAGGAATAGTTATCATAGTCTTCACGTTTTGTAAAATAGTGTGGCAATAATAGTGAAGACTTAGTTGTGTATTATTATACACTGTATTGTTGTACGTTGTGCTTTGTTGTAATAATTTTGTTGTAGTCTTTTGACGACTCAAGTTTGGGCTGTGTGGGCCCAGATTTGGGGGCGTCACAGTGTCTCATATTATTGGTCTGATAATTGACACCGTAACTGTTACGCATCATTTCATCGATAATTGTCACTGCATAATATTTTATATTATCAATTCAATAATTGTTGTTACACAGTATTTTGCATTATTGATTTAATAATTGTCATTACACTGTATTTTATATCATTGACTCAATAATTGTTGTTGCACTGTTTTTAAAATTATTGAACCTAATAATTGTCACAATAACATATGCACAGTAATTCACATTATTGAATCAATAATTGTCATTACACAGTAACGTATGCTTTATTTTACATTATTGTTATCTCTATTATGATGTTATTTAAACAGTTGTATTTCATTAATTTATTGACTTGATATCTAAGAGCTAACTATACTGTATTTATAACAATTAGTCATAATAATTGAATTGATAAAGTTATTTGTTTATAATATAAAGTTAGGTGATTATTAGGTGATATGAAATGAATGGTGTAGATTAAAGTGTGAATTATTGTTGAATAATTGAATTGATTTGTTTATAATATAAAGTTAGGTGATTATTAGGTGATATGAAATGAATGGTGTAGATTAAAGTGTGAATTATTGTTGAATAATTAAATTGATTTGTTTATAATATAAAGTTAGGTGATTATTAGGTGATATGAAATGAATGGTGTAGATTAAAGATAATATAATATTTGAAATGGATGGTATAGATTAAAAGATGATCTTTAAATGAATGGTTTAGATTAAATGAATGATAAGATTTTTGGCTATAAATAGAAGCCTTAACTTAAGGATTTTTCATAAACTTCCTTACTTGTTCTTTCTTTCTCTCTCTAAATACTTCTTGTGAAAGTTCTCTCTAAGTGTGCTTAAGTCATCTTGAGTATTTGTGAAGATCTATAAGTATACGTGTACTGTTCAAGTTAATCAACCTCATTTAAATCAATATTCAGTCACGTGTTGAGGTAAGGGATACCATCTTTTTCATCTTCCATTATTCAAACATACTATGGTAAGGGATTATCATTATTTGATTCTCGATAATAATATTATTTCTTCCTTACTCATAAGACGTGCCTTTTATTTCCATGTATTAAATTGTGGGAATAACCTTACGGAGCGGATTGCCGCCTGTTGGTGAATAACCTTTCATATTCATTCATTATTAATCTCTGAGAATAACCTTACGGAGCGGATTGCCGCCTGTTTGGTGAATAACTCTTTGTACTCAAATTCTATTAAATTGTGGGAATAACCTTACGGAGCGGATTGCCGCCTGTTTGGTGAATAACTCTTTGTACTCAAATTCTATTAAATTGTGGGAATAACCTTACGAAGCGGATTGCCGCCTGTTGGTGAATAACCCTTTGTATTAATTTCCTTCACCTTTTGTTAATCAAACCTGCTATGGCAAGGGATATTATTTTCTTTCATACTCCTAAATCGAAATTTATTATGGAACTATTGCTTCTATAATTCCTGAAAATATTATATGTTCCATAATAGTTGAACTTCATTATTTCAACTGAACCTTCCTATTTACGTGAACCTTTCTATTGAATTGTAACCGTTATTCTGAACTGTGGATCTTGAATATCATTTTTAAATTTCACTCCACATCATGTTGACAATTTGGACATTATTTGAATCTGTACAAAGTAAACTTCCGATACTTATTGTTATCCTATTTCTTCTGTTCATCATTTATATCATTCTAATCATCCAAAAATCAAGCTGTTGTGAATATCTGTGGCCGGGGGCACAGATGTGATATATTTGTTGAACAGATGATAGGTTAAAGGCGATATAATAGGTTAAAGGCGATACATCTGTTCGGTGTCTTTTATGGCACGTGGTGAATGTTCTCTTTGGCCCGTAGTGCAAAGATGAACTGTTGTTTGGTATGATTATGACCAAAGGCTGAATCTGGTATAATCATGACCGTTGGTGCTATATTGAATATCTTTGGCCCGTAGTGCAAAGATGAACTGTTGATGTGCATAATTATGATCAGGAACTGTGAATTTATATTATCATGACTAATGGTATTTCAGATGATAAAAGTTGATGATGTTTTTACGAAAAAGAGAAGCGAGTGGACATTATAGTCTGCATTATTCTTCTAATAGATTGCTCATTCCGCTGCTATTATTGATCTGAACATTGTTTAAAAATTTAACTACAGTTTTTGATATAAACCTTGTAGTCTATTGTATTCTATCAAGAACTCAACTGTTGAAGGCTAATGATAATTTATTCGTCATTATCTTAGTCATGATATTTCTTACTAGGCTATTTGAGCTCACCCTTTCTTTTGTTCCATTGTTTTTCAACAGGAGATGAAAACATAACAGGGTCTAGCCGGGGAATGGAGTGAGGGTCCGAGGAATAGTTATCATAGTCTTCACGTTTTGTAAAATAGTGTGGCAATAATAGTGAAGACTTAGTTGTGTATTATTATACACTGTATTGTTGTACGTTGTGCTTTGTTGTAATAATTTTGTTGTAGTCTTTTGACGACTCAAGTTTGGGCTGTGTGGGCCCAGATTTGGGGGCGTCACAGTGTCTCATATTATTGGTCTGATAATTGACACCGTAACTGTTACGCATCATTTCATCGATAATTGTCACTGCATAATATTTTATATTATCAATTCAATAATTGTTGTTACACAGTATTTTGCATTATTGATTTAATAATTGTCATTACACTGTATTTTATATCATTGACTCAATAATTGTTGTTGCACTGTTTTTAAAATTATTGAACCTAATAATTGTCACAATAACATATGCACAGTAATTCACATTATTGAATCAATAATTGTCATTACACAGTAACGTATGCTTTATTTTACATTATTGTTATCTCTATTATGATGTTATTTAAACAGTTGTATTTCATTAATTTATTGACTTGATATCTAAGAACTAACTATACTGTATTTATAACAATTAGTCATAATAATTGAATTGATAAAGTTATTTGTTTATAATATAAAGTTAGGTGATTATTAGGTGATATGAAATGAATGGTGTAGATTAAAGTGTGAATTATTGTTGAATAATTGAATTGATTTGTTTATAATATAAAGTTAGGTAATTATTAGGTGATATGAAATGAATGGTGTAGATTAAAGTGTGAATTATTGTTGAATAATTAAATTGATTTGTTTATAATATAAAGTTAGGTGATTATTAGGTGATATGAAATGAATGGTGTAGATTAAAGATAATATAATATTTGAAATGGATGGTGTAGATTAAAAGATGATCTTTAAATGAATGGTTTAGATTAAATGAATGATAAGATTTTTGGCTATAAATAGAAGCCTTAACTTAAGGATTTTTCATAAACTTCCTTACTTGTTCTTTCTTTCTCTCTCTAAATACTTCTTGTGAAAGTTCTATCTAAGTGTGCTTAAGTCATCTTGAGTATTTGTGAAAATCTATAAGTATACGTGTACTGTTCAAGTTAATCAACCTCATTTAAATCAATATCCAGTCACGTGTTGAGGTAAGGGATACCATCTTTTTCATCTTCCATTATTCAAACGTACTATGATAAGGGATTATCATTATTTGATTCTCGATAATAATATTGTTTCTTCCTTACTCATAAGACGTGCCTTTTATTTTCATGTATTAAATTGTGGGAATAACCTTACGGAGCGGATTGCCGCCTGTTGGTGAATAACCTTTCGTATTCATTCATTATTAATCTCTGAGAATAACCTTACAGAGCAGATTGCCGCCTGTTTGGTGAATAACTCTTTGTACTCAAATTCTATTAAATTGTGGGAATAACCTTACGGAGCGGATTGCCGCCTGTTGGCGAATAACCCTTTGTATTAATTTCCTTCACCTTTTGTTAATCAAACCTGCTACGGTAAGGGATATTATTTTCTTTCATACTCCTAAATCGAAATTTATTATGGAACTATTGCTTCTATAATTCCTGAAAATATTATATGTTCCATAATAGTTGAATTTCATTATTTCAACTGAACCTTCCTATTTACGTGAACCTTTCTATTGAATTGTAACCGTTATTCTGAACTGTGGATCTTGAATATCATTTTTAAATTTCACTCCACATCCTGTTGACAATTTGGACATTATTTGAATCTGTACAAAGTAAACTTCCGATACTTATTGTTATCCTATTTCTTCTGTTCATCATTTATATCATTCTAATCATCCAAAAATCAAGCTGTTGTGAATATCTGTGGCCGGGGGCACATATGTGATATATTTGTTGAACAGATGATAGGTTAAAGGCGATATAATAGGTTAAAGGCGATACATCTGTTCGGTGTCTTTTATGGCACGTGGTGAATGTTCTCTTTGGCCCGTAGTGCAAAGATGAACTGTTGTTTGGTATGATTATGACCAAAGGCTGAATCTGGTATAATCATGACCGTTGGTGCTATATTGAATATCTTTGGCCGTAGTGCAAAGATAAACTGTTGATGTGCATGATTATGATCAGGAACTGTGAATTTATATTATCATGACTAATGGTATTTCAGATGATAAAAGTTGATGATGTTTTTACGAAAAAGAGAAGCGAGTGGACATTATAGTCTGCATTATTCTTCTAATAGATTGCTCATTCCGCTGCTATTATTGATCTGAACATTGTTTAAGAATTTAACTGCAGTTTTTGATATAAACCTTGTATTTTATTGTATTCTATCAAGAACTCAACTGTTGAAGGCTAATGATAATTTATTCGTCATTATCTTAGTCATGATATTTCTTACTGGGCTATTTGAGCTCACCCTTTCTTTTGTTCCATTGTTTTTCAACAGGAGATAAAAACATAACAGGGTCTAGCCGGGGAATGGAGTGAGGGTCCGAGGAATAGTTATCATAGTCTTCACGTTTTGTAAAATAGTGTGGCAATAATAGTGAAGACTTAGTTGTGTATTATTATACACTGTATTGTAGTACGTTGTGCTTTGTTGTAATAATTTTGTTGTAGTCTTTTGACGACTCAAGTTTGGGTTGTGTGGGCCCAGATTTGGGGGCGTCACAGAGGAGGTGTGGGGGTGGGGAGAGGAAGGGGAGGGGAACGGGGACGGGGACGGGAATGGGGGCGGGGGGGGGGGGGGCGGGGGGAGGAGGGGTGAGGGCGGGGGTGGTGGTCGGGGGGAGGAGGGAGAAGGCGGGGGGAGAAGGGAGGAGGAGGTGCGGGCGTGGGGACGGGGGGAGGCGGGCGGAAGGGATGGGGTGGGTGTAAGACCCCGAATTTTATGAAATACAAAATTTAATTTTTCTTCATATATTTTTTTTTTTTGAAACAGTAAGTGGTTAAATTAACAAAATTGAAAGTTAAGGATGTTATGTGCAAATTTTATTTTGTCGGACAATATTCGCTTTGTCGGGGAATATTCGTTTGGTCGGGGAATATTCGTGTCGTACGACGGCGCCGAAATAATAAATTATTGGTGGACCCCACAACGGAATATTTGTCGGATATAGAAAACGACAGAAGTAACCTTTTTAAATAAAAATAGTCAACGGAACTGTTAAAATACCGGTGATAAAAGAATAGTAGCATACGGTAGTTTATGGTATTTTCTGTAGCACACGGTACTCTACAGTAACACACGGTATTGCATAGTGTCTCATATTATTGGTCTGATAATTGACACCGTAACTGTTACGCATCATTTCATCGATAATTGTCACTGCATAATATTTTATATTATCAATTCAATAATTGTTGTTACACAGTATTTTGCATTATTGATTTAATAATTGTCATTACACTGTATTTTATATCATTGAGTCAATAATTGTTGTTGCACTGTTTTTTTAAAATTATTGAACCTAATAATTGTCACAGTAACATATGCACAGTAATTCACATTATTGAATCAATAATTGTCATTACACAGTAACGTATGCTTTATTTTACATTATTGTTATCTCTATTATGATGTTATTTAAACAGTTGTATTTCATTAATTTATTGACTTGATATCTAAGAGCTAACTATACTGTATTTATAACAATTAGTCATAATAATTGAATTGATAAAGTTATTTGTTTATAATATAAAGTTAGGTGATTATTAGGTGATATGAAATGAATGGTGTAGATTAAAGTGTGAATTATTGTTGAATAATTGAATTGATTTGTTTATAATATAAAGTTAGGTGATTATTAGGTGATATGAAATGAATGGTGTAGATTAAAGTGTGAATTATTGTTGAATAATTAAATTGATTTGTATATAATATAAAGTTAGGTGATTATTAGGTGATATGAAATGAATGGTGTAGATTAAAGATAATATAATATTTGAAATGGATGGTGTAGATTAAAAGATGATCTTTAAATGAATGGTTTAGATTAAATGAATGATAAAATTTTTGGCTATAAATAGAAGCCCTAACTTAAGGATTTTTCATAAACTTCCTTACTTGTTCTTTCTTTCTCTCTCTAAATACTTCTTGTGAAAGTTCTCTCTAAGTGTGCTTAAGTCATCTTGAGTATTTGTGAAGATCTATAAGTATACGTGTACTGTTCAAGTTAATCAACCTCATTTAAATCAATATCCAGTCACGTGTTGAAGTAAGGGATACCATCTTTTTCATCTTCCATTATTCAAACGTACTATGGTAAAGGATTATCATTATTTGATTCTCGATAATAATATTGTTTCTTCCTTACTCATAAGACGTGCCTTTTATTTCCATGTATTAAATTGTGGGAATAACCTTACGGAGCGGATTGCCGCCTGTTGGTGAATAACCTTTCGTATTCATTCATTATTAATCTCTGAGAATAACCTTACGGAGCGGATTGCCGCCTGTTTGGTGAATAACTCTTTGTACTCAAATTCTATTAAATTGTGGGAATAACCTTACGGAGCGGATTGCCGCCTGTTGGTGAATAACCTTTCGTATTCATTCATTATTAATCTCTGAGAATAACCTTACGGAGCGGATTGCCGCCTGTTTGGTGAATAACTCTTTGTACTCAAATTCTATTAAATTGTGGGAATAACCTTACGGAGCGGATTGCCGCCTGTTGGTGAATAACCTTTCGTATTCATTCATTATTAATCTCTGAGAATAACCTTACGGAGCGGATTGCCGCCTGTTTGGTGAATAACTCTTTGTACTCAAATTCTATTAAATTGTGGGAATAACCTTACGGAGCGGATTGCCGCCTGTTTGGTGAATAACTCTTTGTACTCAAATTCTATTAAATTGTGGGAATAACCTTACGGAGCGGATTGCCGCCTGTTGGTGAATAACCCTTTGTATTAATTTCCTTCACCTTTTGTTAATCAAACCTGCTACGGTAAGGGATATTATTTTCTTTCATACTCCTAAATCGAAATTTATTATGGAACTATTGGTTCTATAATTCCTGAAAATATTATATGTTCCATAATAGTTGAACTTCATTATTTCAACTGAACCTTCCTATTTACGTGAACCTTTCTATTGAATTGTAACCGTTATTCTGAACTGTGGATCTTGAATATCATTTTTAAATTTCACTCCACATCATGTTGACAATTTGGACATTATTTGAATCTGTACAAAGTAAACTTCCGATACTTATTGTTATCCTATTTCTTCTGTTCATCATTTATATCATTCTAATCATCAAGAATCAAGCTGTTGTGAATATCTGTGGCCGGGGGCACAGATGTGATATAATTGTTGAACAGATGATAGGTTAAAGGCGATATACTAGGTTAAAGGCGATACATCTGTTCGGTGTCTTTTATGGCACGTGGTGAATGTTCTCTTTGGCCCGTAGTGCAAAGATGAACTGTTGTTTGGTATGATTATGACCAAAGGCTGAATCTGGTATAATCATGACCGTTGGTGTTATATTGAATGTCTTTGGCCCGTAGTGCAAAGATGAACTGTTGATCTGCATGATTATGATCAGAAACTGTGAATTTGTATTATCTTGACTAATGATATTTCAGATGATAAAAGTTGATGATGTTTTTCCTAAAAAGAGAACCGAGTGGACATTATAGTCTGCATTATTCTTCTAATAGATTACTCATTCCGCTGCTATTATTGATCTGAACGTTGTTTAAGAATTTAACTGCAGTTTTTGATATAAACCTTGTAGTCTATTGTATTCTATCAAGAACTCAACTGTTGAAGACTAATGATAATTTATTCGTCATTATCTTAGTCATGATATTCTTTACTGGGCTATTTGAGCTCACCCTTTCTTTTGTTCCATTGTTTTTCAACAGGAGATGAAAACATAACAGGGTCTAGCCGGGGAATGGAGTGAGGGTCCGAGGAATAGTTATCATAGTCTTCACGTTTTGTAAAATAGTGTGGCAATAATAGTGAAGACTTAGTTGTGTATTATTATACACTGTATTGTTGTACGTTGTGCTTTGTTGTAATAATTTTGTTGTAGTCTTTTGACGACTCAAGTTTGGGCTGTGTGGGCCCAGATTTGGGGGCGTCACAGTGGGGGTTGGGCGGAGTGGCGGCGCGGGGAGGAGGAGTGGCGGCACTAACTATGGAGAAGAAAGAAGACGGAGGAGATAAAATGGAGGAGAGAGAAATGAATAAAAATTATCTAATTTGAAATTTGAAATTTGAAACCAACTAACTACCCATTAAATCACTTACCTAAATTAAAGGAATAAAAATGCACTAATTTATAAATTAAATATTGAAGATGTACTAATTTTGTAAATATTTTATGTATGTATTTTTATTGTAATATTTTAAAAAAATGTATTGGTAAATGTAAATCTCCCAAAATATTTCGTGGCTACCATACCTTACCTATAGTATTTCATAGGGGTGCACAACGGTCGGTTTGGTCGGTTTTGTATATAAAAAAAAAACCAAACCATTTAAATCGGTTATAAAAAATTAAAAACCAAAACTGCCCAAACTCTTAGGCCATAATCGGTTATCGGCGTATTCGGTTATCGGTTAAATCGATCGGTTTGGACGGTTTGATCGGTTTAAATCAGTTAAGCACGAGAACTCTAACCATGACGATGCCTGGTAACACCATAAGAATGAACACCTTCAGCTACTTCCGTATACAAATTTGCCTCCTTTGCACTATGTCCTACAGGGGTACTGAGTATCAAAAGCTGCAATTGCTGTAAGTGGCAATATGAATATTGCTAACAAAAGGTTATGAATGTAGTTCAAACTTCAAACCTGCTCCAGTGCTCCACTGACACCAGATTTTGAGTCGATGATAATATTTTTCCCTTCAATGAGGTTAGCCTGCAAGCACAAGGAAGCAAATAGGACAACAAATACAAGCCTTAGCTCAATATTAATGAATACATAATCAGATGTCTGTCAAGACTACTCAATCCAATTAGTAAAATAACATGTTCATATTTAACAATGAAAGCAGTCTAATTCATGAAATTCCTAATTCATGAAATGAAAGCAGTCTAATTTTAAAAATAAAATCATCAATACACTGTTATTGAGTTCCTATAGCTAAATATGATAGTATGATACTCCATTGCTCCTCCATATAATAAATATATAATTATATAAAATAAATTATTATTACAAAACTATATAAATTATATAATAATTTAAAATCATTTGGTCGGTTCGGTCGGTTTCGGTTTTTTGAGATGTAAAACCGAACCGGTCGACCGAATATCGGTTTTTTCGGTTTTGTGCTTGTCGGTTTGGTTTGTTATCGGGTCGGTTTTTCGGTTAATTTCGATTTTGTGTTCACCCCTAGTATTTCACACTAGTTAATTACTACTTATTGGACTGCCAATATTCTATTAGTTTCGGTTGTTGGCTAATCTGGATCTTGGACCCCGAGGCCCATTGCATTTGATACCACTTTTAACTCAACGGAATAAGCTTGGGCTATTGTTAATACTGTTTTATATTGGTAAGAGTGAAATGAGCCAATAGCCCAATTGTTCTAGGGTTGAGCTAATTGGGCTAGCACTGAATTTGCGTTTTAAGAAATAATGTATTTCTATTAATAAAGCGGCAGAGTAAGCCGATGTACCATTGATAAGTAATTGTGTCACAATTTTTTTTTATTTCTTCCTTCTACAAGTTTATATATGTTATTAACTTATTATTTTATTTTATTTTGATAAATAAATTATTCCCCTCCCCCCTTCCCTTTCTAAATTAAGCACACAACCCTTATACCATCAAAGCTAGTAATCTATTATATATAATACACATTGTATAATTGTATCTCGCAAACAATGTGTTGTACTATACATATGGGTATTTCCATGCACTTTTTCCCTTTGTATCCCACACCAATTAACATAGTAATCACGATGTCGTTTTGTAATCAATATAACTATCGCCTAATTATAGTAAGTTAATAACCAATTAACATAATGACGACGACGTCGTTTTGTAATCAGCATAACTATCTCCTAATTATGATATTGAAACGCCAAATTATCGCATGTTATTGCTCCGAATCAACATATGAATATGCGATATATCGCTGCCCACAGAAAGACAAAATACTCTGTGCTATTAAAATGGCAAAACCCGAAGGAAGCTGAAAAGCAGAAAGGTGAGAAAATAATAAAAAAAAAAGGACAATAAACTCCATAGCACAGACAGGTTAAACTGAATAATACCCGAAAACCCTAAGGACAATAAACTCCATAGCATAGGCAGGTTAAACTGAATAATACTCGAAAAACCCTAACTCCACTACACCACTAAGATGTTGCGATAAATCTATAAATCTGTAACCTCCGTTTATCTTTTCATCGACAAAATCTGTAAGCACTATATTTCGTTTCTCGCTATTTTTTCTTGTAAAATTTTTCTCAACGTGATTGTAATTCCTAGCTGAGAATAAAAGGAAAGAAATTATAATTACATATTACTTTTTGTTTCTTGGCAATTGGCCAAACAGCCTACTGGAAATTGGGTGATAATTGAGAATGTGAAATTTGAAACTATAACATTATGTTCTGATAAATTGGCATTGTTTGGATGTCCAATATTTTGATGAGCTGAACTTTGTAGATTGAAAAGTTCTTACTGGACTTGGATTTATTGGAAAATTTAAATCAGTGTATTCATTCTTAATAATAAAGGTGTTGATATGGCTTTTGATTTACGGTTTTCCACCCAATCCTATTCAAAGATCCATAACTAGGTGTATTTTTCATTTGTGATCAAACTTGGAGGAGTTTGAACATCCTGTTTTGGTTGATTATAATTTTCTCTTTTCCAGTTTAGCGGTATTACTTATATTTTTATATTTCTCAACTTAATGTCCACAGTTAATAACATTTATTGTCTCCCAGTATGAGATGTGTTATGTTGATGTCAAAGAGTCGAAAATTAAGCCGGATGTCAAAGAGTCGAAAATTAAGCCGCAATAAAAAGAAATCACTAATGACTCCATTTCACACAGTGGTTCGTGAAAAAGATGTTTGCTGGGAATATGCTGATGGAAACAAGTTCTGCTTCAGAGTTCTGAATGGTGGCATCAGTAGATTAAAACATCATTTGTCTCGAATTCCCAGTAAAGGAGTGAATCCATGTAGCAAAGTAAGGGATGGTGTTACTGATAGGGTGAGGGCTATAATAGCGACAAAGGAGGAAGTTAAGGAAACTTCTACTGCTAAGAAACAAATGCTTGCAGAAGCTAAATCTCTTGTAAATATCTCTGTTAGCAGAACTCTCATGTCTATGGAGACATCTGCATCTCCAATTGTGAAAGTTTTCCCTTCCATGACACCAATGGGATCTTCATCAGCTACTGAGCAAGAAAATGTCGAGAGAAGTATTGCTATGTTCTTTTTCGAAAATAAACTGGACTTCAGCGTAGCCCGTTCTTCTTCTTGTCAGCTAATGATTAATGCAGTCGGGGAAGTGTGGAAATGGATTAAGAGGCCCATCAGCCAAAACTCTGAAAAATACATGGTTAGAGAGGATCAAGTCTGAGATGAGTTTACAATCAAAAGATATTGAGAAAGAGTGGACAACAACAGGTTGTACCATAATTGCAGAAACATGGACAGACAACAAATCTAGAGCTTTGACCAACTTCTTAGTTTCATAGAACTTTTTTCCACAAACCAGTAGATACATCTTCATATTATAAAAACGTCAAATGCCTTGCTGATTTATTTGACTCTGTCATTCAAATTTTGGCCCAGAAAATGTTGTGCAAATTATTGTGGACAAAACTCTCAATTGCAATGGTATAGTAAACCATATCCTACAGAACTATGGAACCATCTTTGTGTCCCCTTGTGCTTCCCAATGTTTGAATGCTATCTTGGAGGAGTTTTCTAAGGTAGATTGGGTGAGCAGGTGTATCTTACAAGCTCACACTATTTCGAAGTTTATATATAACAGTTCCTTGATGCTTGATTTAATGAAGAAGTTCACTGCAGGACAGGAAATAATTAAGACGGGTGTCCGTTTCAAACTTTCTCTCATTGCAGGCTATTCTGAAGCAGAGGGTGAGACTGAAACATATGTTCAATAGCCCTGAAGTTTCTTCAAATTCGGCTTATGCAAACAAACCACAAAGCAAAACTCTTATTGGCATTCTTGATGATAATGATTTCTGGAGGTCAGTGGAAGAGTGTGTTTCTGATCCCATTCTGAAAGTTATGAGAGAAGTATCTGGAGCAAAACCTGCTGTAGGTTTTGTATATGAGCTGATGACCAGAGCCAAGGAGTCAATAAGGACGTACTACATTATGGATGCAATTAAGTGCAAGACATTTTTAGATATTGTGGATAAAAAGTGGCTGAAGTATCTCCATTCGCCTCTACATTCAGGAACAGCTTTTTTGACTCCTAGCATCCAGTATAATCCAGAAATTAAATGGATCTATAAAAGAAGACTTTTGTAGAGTTCTTGAAAAGCTACTCCCAACGCCTGATCTAAGATGGGACATCACTAATCAAATTCTGTTATTTACAAGGGCAACGGGGATGTTTGGTTGCAATCTTGCAAAGGAGGCAATTGATACAGTTTCACCTGGTATGTAAAAAAATTTCTATCACGTGTTGATGTGAGGTTAGCTTTTAGAATCAATATTTCCTTTGTGCACCTCATCACATCATTTGGGTGCACTAAATAGTTGTGAGCACCAATAGTGCCCTCTACATTCTTGGCATGCTGCCAGCTAAAGTGCATTATATCATGAAATTGAAACCGATGGAAAAACACATAAGTTAACCACGATGGAAAAGTAAAGCTTGATTCTTCTTTGCAAAACCGAGAGTAAAGCTGTACTAAAATGTTGGATACTAGAAATGCTTCACGGTAATTCGTTTAAACAGTTCAAAATTATATATTGTAAGTACTTTTTGAACTGTATAGTGTAAGTGACTCTCCGAGCTGTTTAGTATTTTCAAATTGTATAGAGTAACTGACTCTCCGAGCTGTTTAGTATTTTCAAATTGTATAGGGTAAGTGACTTTTTGAGCTATTTAGTATTTTCAAAATTATATATTGTAAGTACTTTTTGAACTGTTTATTACTTTTGAACTGTATAGTGTAAGTGATTTTGCAAACTATTTGGTATTTTGAAATTATAGTATGATTTAGAAATTACTCGGATGCCCAAATGTATTGTTTCAAAAATTATTATATTTTATTAAGAGCCAAACATTGTGGATACTTTTGGGGAGGGCTAAAGTTCTTTTAGTTATGACGGTTATTAGTATTTTGAATTTGATAAGACTTTTGTTTAAGGGAGTTGCGTCTCCGAAGTTGTGTTTTCGATATTTAGTTCTTGAACTCTTTCGTAAATTTAATAATAAAAGATTATTGGATTTTTAAGTCTAGTATCGTTGTGTTGTTTTTGGGTTGCGCTATTGATATTGTTGCCTTGGGAGCTCTTCGGGCTTGCGGTGTGTGGTACTTCGGACATGTGGTTGGTTCGGGGTGTTACATAACCCATATATAATGTTGTACTACATCTTTACTCACTAACATGATTGTATAAAGAACAACCATAAACAAGTAAAGCTGATTTTTTTTTTTAAAATTAGAACATTACTTGTAAACTGCTAAAAATGGCAAAACATATATGGTTGAATCCAGCAAGATACAAATGCAAGTTCTTATAATACATGACTTGCATTAAAACTTCATTACGCAAAATCCCAAGAATCAGTCCCACCTCATAGTTAATTATTATTTATTTTTATTGAGTTTTGTTTTTGTTGGTTCTTTTCTTTTTCACCTTTGAGCTTGGGTTTTCTCCTTGAGCCTTTCCAGATCGTATGTTAGTGGTAAATATTTTTCACACAAACTTGTGTGCGTATCACATACTTTTCACACAAATTTGTGTCAGTATAAACACACACATATGCCTGCTTCATGCTACCGCATTGCCAAAAAAAGAAGGACAATATAGTATTTTTATAGCTATAACCATTTAGCTACTGTCATACTTGTAGTGACTACTCATCAATGCATATTCTTTTAAGATTATAGACGAGTTCATGCCTAATGTACACAGGATGTGTGTGTCTATGCGTGCTATCTTGCACGGACGGATGCTTAGTTTGTGAGCACCTGTATGCTTTCTTGTGTCCCTTGCATGTGAACGTGTAGAAATGTTTAACATATGACAAATGTATTGTAGGCCTATGGTGGGAACAGTGTGGTGATTCTGCTCCCATATTACAACGAGTTGCCATTTGAATACTCAAGCAAGTTTGCAGCACTTGTACCTTTTAGAGGATCTGGGGCACATTTCAGCAAATCCACTCTGAGAAGCGCAATAAAATTGACTAGGAAACATTAAATGATCTTGTTTATATAAATCATAATCTCAAGTTAGCGAGATCAATGAAACCCAAGTCTTCAGAAGCTGATCCTATTCAACTTGATGACATGACTTCGGAGCGGGTAGAGGAGACTGAAAACCCTAGCCCAACTCAGTGGCTTGATAGATTTGGTTCTGCTCTGGATGGGAGTGACTTGACTATGTTTGGAGCAAGTGACCATATTTTCGGTTTGTGACTAAAAACCCATGATGTTTGTAGATGTATTATAAGTGCTGCTTCGAACATTATTTTGTAGGATGTCTGATTAGCGGATGATGTTGCTTCAAGTTCTTACCTTTTCCGTTTAGGATTTTTTGTGGATTTAATCTGTAGGAAGAGCTTGATAGTGATACAGGCTGGGTCTCTTGTATATAAAGTGGTTGTACATAAAATTGTTTTACTTTTATATTTTATAATACGAAATACAATCTTGTAGAATTAAAACTATTTGTACAGTCATTGTCGCCACAAAAAGTAAAAGTATCTTCTATTCATTGCGGGGGATGAGGGAGGGAGGGAGTATTTGGCCACAAATAAAGGTATTGGAAAAATCTGGACAGTCGCATCTTCAACTTGGAGGAAGCGTCTCTTTAGACAACATAATACAACTTAAATTATGACACTATTGCTTTGTTCTCTTTTTATATTTTGCATCTTTCTTTATAAGTTTTGGTGGTGGTGAATATTCTTCCAGTCAGGAAATGAACTTTTCTTGTTCATACAAAATTTGCATAGCCTAACCTTGGACATAATTTCTTTCAGTAATAAATTTTAGTCTTTAAAATTTAATGTCACTGTGCAAAAAGGTGCAAGAAAGTATTCCTAAAGCATGAAGAGATTACCAGTTAAATTTCAGGCTACAAATGCTTTTACACTGATAATAGAAGGTATATTAGGCAAAATCCTGTAATACAAGCATTACGCAAATTCATTACAAAAACACCACTCCAATAAAATGAAAATAACCCAACTATCTATTCAGGACGAATTGTTGAGGAAATGTGCCAATGCCTTGTCTGTATCATTGTCGTGCATGAGTAAGGCTTCTGCAACACTGTTTGATGGAAAACCCATTTCTCGCAAGAGGGTGTAGCCACTGGCAAATTCCCTAACCTTGAAGAGGAAATCAAATTTATCCCTTTTTAGTATTAGCACAAAATGATACTGACTGAGGTGAATAACCTACAATGCAATATGTAAAATGCTAGGATGGAAAAGGATCAAACAAAAAATATAGTAGAAGGAAAAAGAACCTTAGTTGGATTATCTCCATAATTTGCAACTGCAAGATGCACCGCCTCTCTACTGAGACCTGATGCTATGTATTTGCGCACGACAAGATCTGTGGTGGATCCCTGCAATGAAACAATGCAAACGATAATCATAACAGCGTCTTAGATGCTAATATAGTTCAGTTTAAAAATATGTCTTAAAAATATGATGTCTAATATAGTTCAGTTTAATAACAGTGTCTTAAAAGAAGGGTGGAGATGTATATTTAATAAGCAGGGAAATTGGCTAATTGCTTCAAATGACTTCTTAGGAAATTTCTGTGCTTGTTTTCTTAGGGCCTCAAAGTATCATATATAGTAGTTTGCCACTATAATTATAGAAAATAATTTTTAATTTGACCCCTTGTAAGAATCCTAGCTCTACCCCTGCTTAATAGGGAACAGAAGCACACAAATTGTGTTGATAACAGGAATAAAGTACCCCAATCTGCATTATTTGGGATCACTGTGGCAGCAGTACCTTAGATATTGTTAAGTCCAACTTCAGAATGTGAATATTCCAAATTCACAAATTATGCGACAATCTAAAGGGGCAGATCATTGATGTAAGAAGCAAGCTACTTTACATATGATTTGTGGCCGTCAAAAGTTGAAACAAAAAATGTACTTTAAATAATTATTAGATTGCAAAGATGTTTCAGATGTTCCAACCATTTTGCATTTCTATAGCCATAAATAGGACAGTCATCAACGGAAACCATGCAGAATGTAAAGTGCCTCAATCTAGCTCCAACCCTTTTTAACCATTCCATCTTCTACCACACAATTTTCAGCACCTATTGACATTAAGTTTCTGTTATATTACTACACTTACATGCTTTTGCTATTAAAATAAAGTAAATAGAGCAGATGATGTCTAACTAGTAAGATTACCATACAATAATCTTAATTGTGTGCCACAAACTTCCAAGAAAAAGAATATATGTATACACATATACATATTATAATATTTGTGTTATAGGAATGTCTTAAACTCTGTGACGAAAGAAGGGGTCGGGGGGAGGAGTCACTGATAGAGTAACATTACGCCAATAGAAGAATTCACCAGAAGTTTTTTTAGAATAAGCTGAGATCCCTACAACTGACAATTTTAACCCATATCTTTTTCCATCAACCCTCTCACCTCAAACAAGAAACAAAAAGATATTACACCCATAACCCATTTTATATATATTCTCCGTCACACTGGTACAGGTTATACGTTATAAAGAAAGAGGAGCATACCAATGAAGATGTTTCTGCGGCTTTAGATGGAAGGTTCTCAAGCCCAAGCCTGCTCCAGTTTGGATTTTCCTTCTCTGCTTCAGTTAGTATCTTTCTTTCAAGTTCAAAATCAAACTGAAAATTGCTTCGAGGAATATCTCCGATTTGTGGGGACAATTGAGGCTACAATGTGAACAATTAACAGACATATTAAGACCATATAAACATTACACATATGCAAAAGAAAGGATAAAAGGAAAATGATTATACTTTAGCTGTTTTGCATATACTGGTCGAAAAAAATTAATAGGTACTTAGATACTTGGAGGAGATTAACTTCATCATGTTAGACACAAGCAGGATCTTTACACTGCATTTTGCAGTCAGTGCTGGTAAGAGTATTTAATGTGACAAACTTGGCAAACATTACGTTCACGCTTAGAAAAACTTGATATTTGAATTTGATCTTGAAGAAAAGGGTGACTACAATAACAAAAATTACCAGGTTAGATAAACCCAAGGGAATAATCCGCAAAGGGAATGCTCTCCTTATGGCCAACCACAGAAAATTTACTACTATGGGGCTTAATTGGTACATGTAGTTGGTGGGGTATTGCGTGCATCAGGTGGTTTATACAATACACACCCCAAGGTAGTGGATGCGGTTCTACCTTAAAAAAAAACTATCAGGTTAGATATGTTATCACCATATAGCTTTATATTTCTTTGTTTTTTAACATATCACCGTGAAAATTACTGAGTCATTAAGTTTCTTTATACAACTTCCAAGTACAAAGTCAATCAAGTTGTATAGTAGCTCTGTAGCTTTAGAATTTTAGCCCACTGCAGGATGCTGAACACGAGTAAATTAGTGAGACTTGGAAGCCAAACGGAAGAGAAGGAATGGGGGGATGGGGGATTCAATCTATTTGTTAGGAGTACATGAATGGTGAAAGAAAAAAAAGTTAAGACCATGCTGAAGGAAAGGATCATGGAAAATACTAATGCTAGATATAATTGATCAAATATCTTTAATCAAAGTATGTCAATTATTTAAACAAACTAAAAAGACACCAATATTAAAATCAGATTAGTATACTACAAAACAATATAATACTAATAAGAAAACAATATCAGCACCTATAATTGATCTTCATATGAGCACATAGAACTAAAAATACTATAGTTGTAAAACAAAAAATACAATCTATGCCAAAGTGAATTAATTACTCACAATATCAACATCAACACGAATTTGTAAATAAGTCTAAAACTCGGCAAAACTAATATTCATACCGGTGGTGTTATACGATATTCAGGTTTTAGAGCAACCCTAATGCCTATTCCAGCTGCAAATTATCAAAAAATAAAAATCAGTTGATCACAATTGAAAGCAATTGATAAAAGGGGAGGGACTTACAAGAAGAAGAGGACGGAGAAGGGGGGTGATGGGTGCGGCCGGCGGCAGGAGGGATGAGGGAGTGGCCGGTGGGTTGACCGATCTTTGGATACCCGTACATCGGATGACTGGAAGTTGTAGTCGGCCTGTACATCGGGATTTGTGAATCCTGCGGTGCACCTGCTCTGTTCCTGAAATCGTATTCCATTCGATCGATCGATCGATCAAGAAAGGGTTGTGTTTTTTAGGAATATGGGGGACGAAAGTTACCGGTTTCGTTAGTGGTCTGTTTGGAAATAAAATTAATAAATTGTTTAAGAGTCTTGGTTTCCACCCTCATCGTCCATTCTCCATCATATCTAATTTTTCTTCCTACTAAATTTAATTTTTATTTTTTAAATTTAATACTCTAATTTTTCTTTCTTACTAGATTTTATTTTTATTTTTAAAATGTATACACAATGGTGCGTATCAGGTAACGTGAGATACTGACTGAAATTAAAGGTTAATTATTGGAATCTATCAGCAAAAATATTCCCCCAGGTTTAGCACAAGTTCTCAAAATAATATAAAAATGAGATAAGTAATGATTCTAAAAAGAAAATATAAAATATACACACACAAAAAAAGAAATTAATATAGTTTTAACAAAAAATAATATAATATACTTCATCTGTTCTAAAATATTCATATTCAACTTATCTCGCTCTTTATTTGGAAAAGTAGCTTTGACTCAATTTAAAATTAAATTCATTTTTAATATACATATCGACTTTTAAAAATTAATTTAAAATATTTTCAAATAATTTATTCAACTTTTCAAAATAATAAAACTTTTGATTAATAATATTGTTTAAATAGTTTAGAATTATGAATTATTTAAAATTAAATAGATTTTTATCAATTTTATATTTAAAAATATTTTAAATTAATTTC
Organism: Hedera helix; assembly: GCA_947179155.2. NCBI lineage: Eukaryota > Viridiplantae > Streptophyta > Magnoliopsida > Apiales > Araliaceae > Hedera > Hedera helix. The sequence continues at coordinate 58,201,977 of OX359265.1, read as the reverse complement.
AAAAATTAAATTTGATTCTATATTTTAGAACTGGGAGTATTTGTCTATTATGCTATTTATGTCCATTGTCCAGTAAATTGAGAACATAGAGGGTAGATATAGAATCCAAAATTAAGAAATAATACCTCCGTTCTAAAAAAAATGACTAAAGATATAATTATTTTTGTTCTTAAAATAATGAGTTAAAATACATAAAATGAAGAATAATTATGTCATTTAATGGGATCTATTATTATAAATAAATAAATAATTATATTTACTCTATATTTTTATTAATATGTGTGAAATTTATATTTTACTCATTCTTTTGAAGACGGAGAGAGTATATGAACAAAGTAAACGGATAATTAAATATAATAATTATATGCGAAAAAAAGGGACACTGAAATTTTACAATAAAATGTAAAAAAAAAAGTACTTGTAATATTTAATTTTTTTTAAAAATAAAAGATACTACGCAGTCAAGAAGAAATGCAATTGGAAAAACCAAGTAATCGATCAAGTGGGTGAAGCAAAGAGATCATTTACGTACATATGGTATGACTGAAGGAGATAAAAAAATTGGAACATCGAAGGGGCCCTATTTGATCCAAGTCTTCTCTTTTATTTTATTCATGTTTATGAAAATTCTTCTTTATATCGTGTTAAAATAATTAATAATAATGAAATATAAAATCTTTACCTCACCTGTTTGGATTAATATTATTAATCTTTTTTAGTTGTCTTTGGTAAGTAGTGGGACGTCAAACAAAATTTTCTAATCATAATTACCAAAATAAATAAATATGAATCCTTCACTGCTTCATTTTGTTTAAAAGTATAACTATTATTACCGCGTATTGTTTAATTAATATGCAATACGTGAAATCTCTTGTTAGCTCTGATTTCTGATTACTTGTGAATGTGTGATTCCAAGCAAGGTGAGTACTGACTAATTTACATGAAGACTACTAATTCTGAAGCAATCCTCCTTGTACAGTATGTTGAAATATAGTACTCCTATAGCTCCACATAACAGATCTCTCTTCCCATTGCCAGTGTACAGGAACTGCTATTTGCCAAATATTTCGATAACTCTATTTGCACAATATTTCCGGTGTATCGAGGTGAACTGTGTTGAAGGGAGCTAATATTCGTCAAAGGGGCCCTAACTGATTTCTCATGCAACTCAAGTCTTCAAAAATTCATGTTGTTCATACAAACCACAATCTCAGAGCTCTCCAACGTGTTAAATTTCATATCTTTCCCACTCTTCATACCCCCTCTTTCTTCTTAAGGTAGGGTAAAGGGCTAGGCATGGTGGTGTGGGAGCAATCTTTTTGGCTTAAACAAGAAGTCTTCCTCCGGCTTTTTAACTGAAAGAACTTCTTGCACAATTCATGCCTTTCTATTATTATGACGAGAAATTTTTTCTTGATTTCCATTTCAAATTCTTCTCTGGACTTTTTTTCAATATGAGGTGATCCTAAAACAATATATAAGACTCGTGATTCAGGCAATCCAATCTTCAAATTAAATCATACACCTGCACAGCTAGCCCCTGAAACACAAACAGCATATTCATTCAGGTCCAATCCATGTATATCCCAAAATTGGGATGCCTTCTGGAAGAATATAGCCCCATAAAATGTTGATGGTGTTTTCTTTTCTTTTTTCCCTATATTTTTTTGTGGTTTTTTTGGTGTGTGTGTGTGTTGGGGGGGGGGGGGGGTTTACTCGGGGAAAATTAGTAGTTAGGATGATGCCTTCTAAATGATTCAGGCTCTAATATACTGAGCAGGCGTGTGTGTGAGATATATACAAAAAAATATATATATATATATAGAGAGAGAGAGAGAGAGAGAGAACCAAGATGAGCAGCAAAACTTTCTTTCATCAATGTGCTTGACATCAAGACCGATGAACCAGGATCCAGTGCTAATATCATCATGCGCATAAGTACGAAGAATAGATCTGCCGATTCAACTTGTAATAATTGTTCAGTAATTGCTCCATATGATAGTGTAAGTTTACACTGCCAAATTCAACGTAAAGAAACTCACCTGTTAATTGAAACAAATTTAGCCAATGCTTGAGATATGAAAAACATCTCACCTGATGCATGGTGTAAGTACCTATTGGATACAAAAAAGTGATTTGTTAATAAAAGATGCAAACATGAAAAAAGAAAAACAATATTTGAGCTTATATCTGGACTTGTTTCTTTGATTGCAATAGCCAAACATGTGAGACTGTCCTATAAGGCCAAGCACAGCATCAAAACTCAAGTGCAGTCAGTAAGACACCAAGAAAAAACTACGATAAAAAAATTTGCCGTGTCTTAAGTTTTGATGGCAATAGTTACTTAGTATAGGCGCCTGGGTCTTAAATTCATTGCTTTCTAGAGGAAATATCAAACATAAGTTTTTGATACATCAGAATGCATCTTCACGTCTCAGATTAACATCTTTGCAAGGAAAACATTGTACTTCCAGGCTTTCCGATTAAACGAATAAATATTTTGTAAGCTTTTGTGCGTACGTGCTTTTTTTTCCTGGGGGGGGGGGGGGGGGGGAACACTTTGTTCCAGTTAATGTATTCTCTAAATGATACACTGGAGCAAAAGGTAAAATCCAAGCTAGATATCACAAGCAAATAGACGGGTTTCTTTGGATTCAGCAACTATACCAAATATCAGTACTTATGCAACAGCACCTACGTTTTACCATCCCCAAACTTCCACCAATTTGGTTCATACCATTTCTGGCTCCTGTCAAGTTCCAGCAAAGAAAATTGTGAATCAGAATGATGACAAATCAGATAATTATGCAGATGCTCAGTCAAAGAATTCTTGGAGCCAAATTATTGGTAAAACTTACTGTTCTGAGAAAACTTCGCCGGATTTCATACAACCAATATATACATGGGGCTTGTCCATACGAGCTGGAAGTGTATTTCCCACAGGATGTGAATGGAAAGCATCAAGGAGCATCACTGATGTAATTATTATAAGGCCCATAAGTAGATATAAGATATGCTTCGATTTCCACAATATAAAAGTTTGACTTTCTGCTTTTCAAAAATTCTCTTCTCTATTTGTGAAAATTCAGACATGAGTTTTTTTGTAAAGGTTAGTGCTCAGTACAGGCACCACCTAAACCAACAGTCCCCCCATCGTAGGTAGCTAAAGTGGTCATGCTACAATGGGCCAATGGATGGGTGCCACGTGGCATGGAATATGTTGTTGATGATCTATCTAGTTTATTGGTGCTCTGTTGCAGTCTGCCGTCTGCCATGGGTGACCTTGTGTATGGGAGACCATGGATGACGTTGCTAAGTTCATAAGTGACTCTGTAACGGAGATGGTGGGGTATATTGCAATTTTAAGAGGATTACAAAGAATTTATGATAACTGTTATCAGAAAGAATCAAATAAAACACCACGTGGATGATGGATCTATATAGCCACATTCCAAAAGTTCTTACCAGATCTCTCAATTGAATAAAAAAGTTGGTCAGACTGGAAACATAACCAGATAAGATGATTATACCCACCAATATTTATGTAAACATCATCATTGACTTTTGCATAGAACTCAGCGTCCCACTTTTCTGCAGCTAGAGAAAAAAACAATTTTGTATCCTTTGGAAATTCCTCGGGAGCCTCTATATGGTTTTCCTGTCAAGGAAAAGTTTAAAATAGCTTGAACAATGGAGTGTAGAATGTAGATTATGAGCTAACATTGCTTTTGTAAAACTGAGTCACCAAGATTCAAGAAGATCATTGTAAGATTTTTACCAAATAGTAATTTAAATTACTCAAAATGTTTGGTAATATGTTACACTTAAATGGCACTGTTATTTATTTTGATACCTTTATGCAAAACGTGAATATGATCCAAATCACTATCTTTGTTTTTACTTTAAATGAAAAGTTAACATAGATATATACAGAAACATTAACAATAAATATTTGACAAGCTTGCTGCAGTGATAAAAGCTTGGACTGACATTCATAAGGTTATGAATTCAGAACTAAAGGCAGATTACTTTTTAAAATTATGTCAAAGGGTAGTCAGCAGTCAGCACCTAGTCCACCTTCGTGAAATCAACACAGCCTAGCTTGGGACCAAATCCTCTGTAACAAAATTCCCTGTACCTCTGTTGCGAGGCCTATAGCGACGGTTTTTAGGGTCTATGGTAACAGTTTGTCCCGTCGCCATAGCCCTACTCTATGACGTCGGGACAAATTGTCGCCATAGACCCTAAAAACCGTCGTTATAGGCCTCACAACAGGGATACAAAGGAATTTTATTACAGAGGATTTGAAGTCCCAATTCAGACATTAACAATAAATTCTGACTTGACATCTCCAACACAACCATACTGCATCACTGTCATCAAGTAGGTATGTGATTAGTTTTCTTTCTTTTTTTGCTTCTTCTTCTTCTTCCAAATTCCAAAACCCAACCATCACCCCCCATAATTCCAAAGTAACTTAAACTTAAACTTAAACTTAAACTTAAACGTTACCTGTTTTGAAGCCAATATGGTCCTACTCAACAAATGAACAATAAATTTCTTTTCTTCAATTTAGATCATCATATCGTCGTAGCATTTTATCATTTATTATGGGAATTGATATTTCCATAAGCAAAATTTGATATTTCCACAACTTCTCTCTCACGTGAGCATGGGGCCCACTTACTATTTATGTGAGAAGGACCTTGTGGAAATATCACTTTCACTTATGGAAATATCAATTCCCTTTATTAGCCGAATCAGTTATAGATTAATGCTAAATTATATGCTACTAGCCCATGCAACAATAAACTAGATTTGGCAATTAAAGATAAAATGAGACCAAAATTAAAACGCCACGGCCAAGAAGCGTGAAACTATGAGTTCCAGATAATATAGATAGATTCAGGACTTTTTAACATACAAGAATAATGAAATCATTAGTCTGCTTCTTTTCACTGTCAATATCACGGTCCAAACTGTCTCCGCGATTAGCACAACAAATAAACAATTCATCATAAAGTTAAGCTCAGACCAACCATCATACTAATTAGGCAAAAAACAAAAGAGAGATTATAGACCTTCTCCCAATGGCAAATCACGCAATGATCCCCTTTTGCTCCTCCATCTTCGTCAAAGCTGCACCTGCAACAATAAGAGGCAGGATTTGATAGTTTGAGATGCACTTATATAAGCAAATCAAGTTCAAGAACACCACAAATTGTTAAACTGCACTGAAATCCTTGTAGGACCTAGTTACTTAGCAAATATGAAGGAGTTCTATCACACAAAATTTCCTAGCAATGACACAAGAGACATAACTGATGTTCACAATACTCATATGTTTGAGGGCAGTAAGTTCACTGCAGCTTGACTAAGTACAAGTTTTCAGAAAGAAAAATTCTTCACTTTCATTTTCTTTCATTTGGAGTTTGGAGGGTGGGACACTAAGTACTTGGTAGTAGGGTATTCAAGCCAACAAAAAGGTGCTCTAAAGGAAAAAGGAGAATAGCAACCATCCACTGCAACTAGTCATTTCAATATTCAATAATACACAATCAGAAAAACAGGATGGCAATACTTCTACACCAGCGAACATAGAAAATTTGACTATTTCAATGGAATGTGGATTATCAAGCCCACAAAGAAGGGAAGTACTGCACCAGTTGCCATCCATGCCATACGAATTGAATCTCAATTGCTCTTGGGCCAAAGCTTGTGAGTATTCCTATCACTACTAGAGGCCTTTTCTTGGGAAGATTTTTTGTCTCTTGTAAATGATTTGAAACAAAACCGTCTTGTCTTGCTGCAACCAATTACATCTAAAGGGCAAATAATTTGTTCCGTTGTTCCCTAACAAGCATAAGATCCTTGTTCAAACTGAAAATAACTTAATACTTGTCACATCAATCAAATAACAACTGAAATTTATCTTAACTGCAGGCTATTATTTTCAGTGTATCATCCACCGATATTGCAGATTGCCCCTATAAAAATGGAAGATTTTTTTTTAAAATAAAGAAGTCCACAAGCAGGAGTGTTGGGGTGTAAATATTTGAGCCACGTGTCATCCTGTAAATATTTAATAAAGCAAGGTTGGTCATACATATAGTCAGCAAGGCAGACGTGGAGGGGTGGGTGGTGACTCACCCTTTAGATATTTGTAATAGTTAGATATTAGGGGGAGGGAGGCGGTCACTTCAGAGGTAAATATTTGGGGAACCAGGAAAGTAAAAGGAGAGATGATTATCTACAGAGATACATATCACGAAGAGGAAGCAGGAGAGAGGATTATTCACACTTAAAGCCGGCAACACCGTAAAGGAGATAGGGAGGTCGTCTTCTCCAACACACCAAAGATGGAACCGGAATACTTCATCTTGTTCATACTCCGGCACCACGATATATTCATATTTACTGTAATATACAACATGTACAACAGGCACTAGCCATATAACACATTCAACATCATTCTAGTGGATTCCTGGCATATCACCCGTGGTTTTCTCCCGATTTGGGTTTCCACGTAAATTATTGTGTTATTAATTTCAGTATTTACTTGATCAAATATCTTTAATTCCAGCATGTTTTGGGCTCTTCATTGGTGGCGTATTTTGGGCTGGCCGACCCAGTGATTTCAGCCCACGTCCAAAATCTGACGTCAACATTGGCGCTAGAAGGAGGGCTATATTTGATTCAAATCACCAACTTCTTTTTTAAGCAATTTTTGTGACGTATCGGGTTGATTATTTGATAGGGTTTTAATTAAATTCGTGGCGTCAGATTTATTGTTCAACATCGGAAATCCAGATAAGTTCTATAAGTTCTACAATTTAAATTGTGATTTTATGTGATAAATATTATATTATTATTGCATGTGATTTGGTGTGAACTAATACAATTCCAAGTCATGGTATTTGTAAATCTAGTTGTTATTGCCGAGGGGTCCACTTCTATTGTATTATCCATCAATTCATTATCACTAATATATTATTTGAAGTCATTAATATTCTTTTTCAATAAAGAGATGGTTGCAGTACGTAGCTAACAGAGCATTTGTTGCGCTTCCGCGACACGAGTTCTCTTCCCGATATTTGGGCATGGGTCGGCACCTCTGGGTCGGCTAGCGGTGGGAGCTCGGTGCGAAGGCCCGCTGGTTTGGCAGCGTGGGTCGTCGGCAGTTCCGGGGTCGGCCGAGTTTCATGGGTCGCCTAGCGGTGGGAGCTCGGCGCGAAGGCCCGCTGGTTTGGCAGTGTGGGTCGTCGGCAGTTCCGGGGTCGGCCGAGTTTCATGGGTCGGCACCTTGAGGTCGGTCGGCGGTGGGAGGAGCTCTTCTCTGAGGCGGATAGGGGAGCTCGACGCTTCCTTGGTGTGCTCGGTGGTAGAAAATCGGGGTTGTCCGGCAGTGAGGTTGCTCGGGTTCGGTGGTAGCTTAGAGGCAGCTTGGAAGCTCGGCGGCTTCATGATTGGAAGGGTAGTGTGGGTCGTCGGCAGTTCCGAGGTGGCTCTACTTCAGCCAGATGAGGCTCGTGGGGTCGGCCGGCAGTGGCATGCTCGGGGAAGGGTAGAACTCGACGGCGGCAACGGCTCAGCGGTGGCGTCACATCGGCAGCGGCCCGATGGTACCTTCACCTCGGCAAAAGTTTAGCCCCAGTAGCTCTGTGTAGTTCGGTGTCTAGGTCCATCTCGGAGGTCTGGGTCGGAAGCTCGGTGGTTTGGGTCCTCGGCAGATTGGGTGGTGCTCGGGCTGGTTCTCGACGGAGATGGAGGGAGCTCGGTCGCTAAATGGGCTGCTCGGAAGGAGGTTGCACCTCGATGGCTCCATCTTTCTATTAACCTTTGCTCTCTTATTCTACTGCATGGTAGTTTTGCATGAATGGGAAGGCTAGAGGCAAGGTGGGGTCAGTGGCTCGGGGTTAGGCCGGGTAAGGTTTGCTATTCGGCACTCTGTGCTCGGGTGTCACGGGTCGGCAGCTTAGCTTGGTGCCGCTCGGCGGTTTGTGCTTGGTGGTCGGAGGTTATGCAATTCAGCAGCTCGGCGTAGCTTGGCGGTTGGGCTAGGGCTCGGATGGGCTGGCTCTCATTGGGTGGTGCTCTGCGGTGGCCTGATGGCACGGCGGGAGCTTGGCGTTGGGTGTCTAGCTCGGCAGATTGCTCACAGTTCGTGGTCAAGCTTGAAGGTGAGTGGTGTTTGGCTGTATTGGGTCTTTGCGGTTTGGAGCTCAGCGATGGGTGGGACTCGGCTGGGTTGGATCCTCCGTGGTCGTTGCACGGTGGTTGGTATGAGCGGCAGTAGCTGCTCGGTGGCTAGGGTCGTGGCAGTGATCGGTGGAAGCTCGCTGGGTGGGGTCTCGGAGGGTGGTGGCTCGACGGAGATGGAGGGAGCTCGGTCGCTAAATGGGCTGCTCGGAGGGAGTTTAGCAGTTGGGTGTCTAGTTCGGCAGCGGGGGGTCTGTCCGTGGTATGGAGTTAGCATCCAGAAGAAGGAACAGCAGAGAGAACGAATGTTGGTAAGAGAAGGAGGAGAGAGAAATAATTGCTGAAAAATAATTGTATAAAGGAAGAAACAAATTCGTGGCAGTAACCAGTAGGTGTAGGTCGGCAAATTTGGTGAACTTTTGTGTTAACTTTCCTCTTAGAAATTTTTTGTAACAGGAAAGTGAGGGGTTATATTATATAATACGGAGTAAAAGTTTGAGGTGATGATCCATCATTAATATCTGATGTAACAAGGATAAGTGGAGGAATAAGGACAATTCACTTTATGGGAATTCGGGCGGTGGAACATTATAAGGAATATCTTCACACTAATTAAATATTACGTTTGGGAGAGGTGGTCACTGAAGGTGCTTTATATACAAGGAGTCAGAAGTAAGATATTCAAGACATTACATAAACACTAAACCCAGAAGCTATATCCTCAGATTTCTCGCAGCGGGGGTACAATGACAGTTGTAGAGCAGGAGGAAAAAATTTGGCGAATGCACGACCGAAAATCAAAAGCAACGCGGCGGCTGTGGCAACATTGGGAAAGAATGCAAAATTGATACAGTAGTGCAAAACCAGTGGTGCAGTGGTGGTACAAGCAACAAGGTGTTAGCACACGAATCAGAAGGGGAAGGTTCATTATCATATGAAGTATAATCACAATCAAAACTCAACACAACATTCAATCATTTCAGTCGGCGGGGTCACGACGCTATTATCGGAACTTATTATTGAAGCTTTGGTCAAAGTATGGCAAAGCACGGAGATACAAGGTGATTTCTTAAACATATAACATGGTCTCTCTTAAAGATGCAAAGCTGGCACAAGGCCTCCCGAAGGGTCGGGAGCGTCACCTCAGTGATATAAGGATGGGGGGAGACATAAGGAAGCCCGGTCCTCGAACCGGCACAGCGAAATCAGGTCAGACAACATACATTTATTTATGCATATATTCATTCATGCATTCATTACTGTATACATGCATATGGTACGAGGGTGGATGACTGACATGATGATATAAACTGGCTTCTCTTTCAAACTCCATATCTGTCTTGCATTATATTATGGCGTTATAAGGTTGGGTCAACCTCATTTGTTTCCCTCGAGGTACAAGAGCGTTACTTTGAAGATATTACAGGCATGTGTATTTCGGTCCGACTGGGGGGCAGTAATGACTATCATTCTTAATTTCTATCTGAACTGGGACGGTCGGGACGGTATAAGGGGAACACACCCAGCTCAGGGTCACATGAGCCATGACCGGGACGGTCGGGACGGTATAAGGGGAACACACCCAGCTCAGGGTCACATGAGTCATGACCGGGACGGTCGCGACGGTATAAGGGGATCACACCCAGCTCAGGGTCACAGGAGCCATGACTGGGACGGTCAAGACAATATAAGGGGCACACATTCGTCTCAGGGTTATATGAGGCATCACCGATCAGTTTGGGTTCGATCGGCTTCGATTCGCCTCGATCAGTTCGGCTTCTGTCGGCTTCGACTCGTCTCGATCGGCTCCCTCCATCAGTTTGGGTTCGATCGGCTTCTGTCGGCTTCGACTCGCCTCGATCAGTTTGGGTTCGATCGGCTTCGATTCGCCTCGATCAGTTCGGCTTCGATCGGCTTCGACTCGCCTCGATCGGCTCCCTCCATCAGTTTGGGTTCGATCGGCTTCGACTCGCCTCGATCAGTTTGGGTTCGATCGGCTTCGATTCGCTTCGATTTATCTCGATCAGTTTGGGTTCGATCGGCTTCGACTCGCCTCGATCAGTTTGGGTTCGATCGGCTTCGATCGGCTTCGACTCGCCTCGATTAGTTTGGGTTCGATCGGCTTCGACTCGCCTCGATCGGCTCCCTCCATCAGTTTGGGTTCGATCGGCTTCGACTCGCCTCGATCAGTTTGGGTTCGATCGGCTTCGATTCGCTTCGATTTATCTCGATCAGTTTGGGTTCGATCAGTTTGTGTCCGATAAGCTTCAGTTTGGGTTCGATCGACTTCAGTTTGGTTAGCTCATGTTGGGTTCGGTCGGCTTCGGGTTGTCCTGATCAGTTTAGGTGCGATTGGCTCCAATCGGTATGGTTTGCCTAGTTTGGGTTGGGTCAATTCTTTTGTTTAAGTTCAAACATATGAGTTCGACAATTTGAGCCTGTCCAACAGCTTTGGGACAATTTCACAGTTTTGGATTGGTTCGGCAAGTTCACTTCGGAGTTTGTTCGGCGGTCTGTTTGGCAATTTGATATCAGCCTGATGAGGAAGATGGTTTGGGTACGACTCGGATGTCCGGATTGGTGCTCGGTTAGAGGAGCTCGGCAACTCACTCTTCAAGCTTTGCAGCTAAGTGTTCAAGCTCGGCAACTCAATGGTCAAACTCGGCAACTCAATGTTCAAGCTCTGCAGCCCAGTGTTCAAGCTCAGCTACTCGGTAGCTCCACCTCGACAGTTTCAAGATCGGCAATTTGGGTGCAACTCGGCAGCATAACAGTTATATTTGGTGTTTCAGATGGACTTTTTGCATTACTCTCCTATTATAAATTTTCTTATAACAGGAGAGTGGGGGGCAATGTTGGGGTGTAAATATTTGAGCCACGTGTCATCCTGTAAATATTTAATAAAGCAAGGTTGGTCATACATATAGTCAGCAAGGCAGACGTGGAGGGGTGGGTGGTGACTCACCCTTTAGATATTTGTAATAGTTAGATATTAGGGGGAGGGAGGCGGTCACTTCAGAGGTAAATATTTGGGGAACCAGGAAAGTAAAAGGAGAGATGATTATCTACAGAGATACATATCACGAAGAGGAAGCAGGAGAGAGGATTATTCACACTTAAAGCCGGCAACACCGTAAAGGAGATAGGGAGGTCGTCTTCTCCAACACACCAAAGATGGAACCGGAATACTTCATCTTGTTCATACTCCGGCACCACGATATATTCATATTTACTGTAATATACAACATGTACAACAGGCACTAGCCATATAACACATTCAACATCATTCTAGTGGATTCCTGGCATATCACCCGTGGTTTTCTCCCGATTTGGGTTTCCACGTAAATTATTGTGTTATTAATTTCAGTATTTACTTGATCAAATATCTTTAATTCCAGCATGTTTTGGGCTCTTCATTGGTGGCGTATTTTGGGCTGGCCGACCCGGTGATTTCGGCCCACGTCCAAAATCTGACGTCAACAAGGAGGATAAAGAGTTCTTCAATAGGCCTGGTGCCATGGTGCATAATGACCGAAAGGAAAATGAAAAATGCCAGGTGCATATGTATACATATGTGAGACAGGAAACTGAAAAAGAATAGTGTTGATCCCAGCATCCACAAATTTTAAAATACCGCCTTATTTTCGACCAACAAGAATATTTACACTTACCTGACCATTAATTCTGTCAAGCTCGTTGGCTACATGAACCCTGTTCTCTGCATCCTGCCATAATCTATATATCCATGGAGAATGTAACTAAAGTGAGAAAAAAGAAAAAAGAAAGTGTTCTAGTGGTCATATAAATACCAGCAGTCGGTGTAAACTGAATTTATAGCTATGTTTGGTAACTCAATTCCAAGCATTGGAATTGGAATTGAGCGCCAAAATTTAACTAATCCAATTATATAGAAATAATAGAATTGCAAATATAGTTACAATTCCAATTCCAAAAGATTAGGATTGAGTTGCCTTGTGCTACAAATCTGATACCCAGTGTTTTCCTTCAGAAAAATACTACTTTTGATTTCAATTGTTCAACAAGTACATAATCTGATTACATAAAAAACCCTAGGTAATTCTGTTTTGTGCATTTGAGTTCTATATTTAGTGAAATCAACTATTTAAGAAATTAAAAAAGAAAATGAACTGACCGGCCGGCGATGTACAAGGAAGCCATTGCGGCGAACACGGAGAGCAAGAGAGTTGAAATTCGGGATCGAAAAACCACAGCATGTCGGTTATTCGATCCCTTGCTCTGCATTTGCCTCGACTTGAAACCGCTTCCCTTTTTTAAATTAATCGATGCAAAAGGTGAGAAAATTTGTAATCAGATCTTTCTTCCATTCACATCATATTAATCCACCAAATTAATTCTCCTTTAAGTAACAGATCAAAACTCGATCACACTTTGAATCCAAATCTGGTTATAACGAACGAAGAGAAAAAAAGTCGACGCTGCTGTTTAGTCGCGCCTAAAGAATTCCATTTGTGTGGGTTTCAGTGCCGAAGCTAAAGTAACGTAACTTTTCTGTCTTCAGTTCACTCCCGGAGAGAAAAAATTTACTCCCTCATTTGAGACATAATTATAAATATTAAGAAATCTTATTAATATTAATATTAAATAATTAATATTATTTTAAAATATTATTATTATTTATATATTAATTAATTATTATTTATTTATTTTTATTAATTACTTCATATTTAAAGATAAAATAAAAAATAATTAATTTTTTTCTCTTATTAAATATATATATAAAATAATTTATATTTTAAAAAAAATTATAAAAAGACATGTATAATAGAAAGGAGAAAGTATTAGATACTCCTTGACACTGATGCTATACATTATTTTAACATTTAAGATAAATTATTTTATTTTAAGTGTTAAAATAATAGTATATAAATAATATAAAATATTATATATTTTAAAATTACTAAATAATTACTCCGGAAAAAAAAGAGTTCTCGTGTTATGAGATTTTTTTCTTTTAAACGTAGCAGTTGTTCTATATTTGTTGGGCTTGGATCCTTCGCCCATCACTATACATAATTTTTTTTATATTGTAGAGATATCCATCCAAAATAATATTGACAAGTTATAACGTCCGTTGCTTTCTAATTTTTAAGAAGACTGTTAGTTAGAATTTGGTCCGTTTAGAAATTTGAGATATGATACTTAGATCATATTTGTTTTGTAAGGATAATATTTGAGATTAAATTATTAATTTTAAATTTTTTATTTATTTTAAAAATTAAACTTTGATTGAAATATTAATTCTGGGATAATAAAATGATTTGAAAGGGAGAGAGTATTTAATAATAAAATGATTTGAAAGGAATAATCTTTACCATTTAAAATTAAATATTTGTAAATAAAATTAACTTTTATCTTTGTTTAAAATGATCGATATATCATATTATATTCATCTATACTCAAACTACTGAGAATATGATCTCTTTATTATTAATGATAAATTTTTATCTAATCATTTAGATAATTTTGGACAAAACAAATATAATATAAGATTATTTTAAATTAGTCGGTGAATAATAAATACGTGACTATAATTATTTAATACTAAAATTAATAATTTTAGAATTATAATTTTTATAAACAAACATAGCATAAGTGTAAGAAAGTTATAATAATACAATAATAATACGTTATTATAGTTAATTTGTTTAGTTCGCAGTTGATATTTGTGTAATTATTATAATACAATATTATTTTATTTATTTTATATTGCGTTTGGTTTAATTATGTAATGCAATAACTCATGACATAATGAATCAAAAAAATCATTCTTGTTTTGTCTTTAGTGAAGTATAACATTACATCATGTAATAGATTATTGCATGAAATGGAGAGTCCAATAAAAGAGTTACAAATTAATGTATTTTAATTACACCTAACTGAACTAAATAACAAAATATGTCATATTAATATAATATCTATTCTATTGCAATAATATTAAATTAATATCTTATAAATCTGACTCGATTCGACTTGCAAACAACCATTATATCAATGGTTTTTATTCAGACATCATCAGTGACAAAACATTAGTTGATGTACATAAGTGATCGTTTTCCTATTTACTATATATATGTTTCTTATAAAACAAAGGCGTAGTATTCTTTACAATCACAAGTAGGCCGGCTACTTTATTTTTGTCATACTCCTTTTGTTTTGGGATCCTAACACTGGACCTGCCCCACTACAAGACACTAGTGAATTAGTACATGTTGAACAATTAAAATTATACACGCAACTGAACAAATTCCAATTATAGTGAGAATGAGGCCCTAGATGCACGAACTAGATTTTTTTTAAATTTTTTTTTTAATTTGGTTGAAATTTAATATTCTTGTCCCAAGATTTTCTGATGCTCAAAAAATAAACTTAATCACTGTATCAAAAGAGGCTTAATATTTATATTTCTTTTAATAGAACCTTATTTGATATTGTTTATATATTTATATTGGCTTCAAGGGATTGCTGTTAATATTAACTCCATCGCTTCCTCTATGAAACGGACAACACACTTTCGCCATAAAAAATCGCATAGTCTTATATTATTGTTGTTTGTATACTTGAGTCGATGCTTTCTTTTTCATTGGTTGTCTATGTGTAAAATCAAAGTGTAAGACCATTGAAAAATTAATAAGTGTGATTAGGGGGAGTTAGGATTTTGTCCGAGTAGGGGCGGATTTTTTTTTTTAAAAAATAAATAAATAAAACTTGAATTAATCTTAATATTAATTAAATTCTTTCGTCTCATCGACTCGGATGAATTGTGATATCAATGATTTAATTTTGGAACATTTAAATTTTATAAACATATCATGAATGCCTAAATCAATCAACATACAATTAACAATCCCAAACAACCACTAATTTACGAAAAATTCAAACTAAAAAAAATATCAGAATAAAAATATGAGTTAAGACTCAAGAAATAATTAAAAATTTACTTGTCAATGTTCAATTTAAACGATTTTTCAAAAAAATATGATTTCAATATTAATATCTTTTCAAAGTCTCAAATCAAATTTACTTTCTATATTCAAATAAAATATATCAAAATCAACCCACAATTAACTAGGAAAATAAATACTTGGATCCAGATACCCACTATCTGCTTCAAGCATTCTCTTAGATAATTTAGTCTCTGTAACTGTCATGCGGAAGAAAGAAAGGATAGTGCGAAATAGAAGACAAAAAAAGAGCTTTGAAGTCAAAAAAAAAAGAGCAGACACCAGCCAAGGCCACCTACAACCAGCCTCACTCAGACAAAAGCATACAAACAAAATACTTTTGCCATATCAATTTTTTCCCGTACATATCAGTTCTACAAAAAGCAAAGTTTAATACTTTATTTTTGTAGCACACTGGCCCAAGGACAATTTTTTTTTTTTTTTTTGCTTTACATATCACTACTACCAAGATAATCCACCAAAAAACTATCCATAATTTAGCACTCCTACATATAGTTGCCTCCGTTGCCCAATCACATTTTACTACTACTGAAATAATTTACCAAAAAAAGTTAGCGGAGACAGCTAGCTCTGTTGCGCTGTATGTAGATCCGCCCGAGTGTGACATATATAATAACTAAACTAAGAGAAAATTTGATAAATTTTGAGTGTATAATTCAAATTTATTAATATGTAGATTAAAATGTTCGATTACCAAAGTATATATTGTAAGACCCTGAATTTTATCAAATACAAAATTTAATTTTTTTTCATATATGTTTTTTCTAAAACAATAACTGATTAAATTGATAAAGTTAAAAGTTAAGGATGTTATGTGCAAATTTTATTATGTCGGACAATATTCGTTTTGTCGAAAAATAATTGGGTCGTACGACGGCGCCGAAATAACTAATTATTGGTGGACCCCACAACGGAATATTTGTTGGATGTAGAAAACGACAGAAGTAACCTTTTTAAATAAGAATAGTCAACGGTGTTATCACTTTTAACTGTTAAAATACCGGTGGTAAAAGAATAGTAACATATGGTATTATATGGTATTTTACAGTAGCACACGGTATTGCACAGTGTCTTATATTATTGATCTGATAACGTGATCGTTGCACAGTATTCATCAATAATTGTTGTTACATAGTATTTTGTATTATTGATTCAATAATTGTCATTACATTGTATTTTATATCATTAAGTCAATAATTGTTGGTGCACTGTATTTTAAAATTATTGAACCAAATAATTGTCACAGTAACAAATACATAGTAATTTATATTATTAAATTAATAATAATCTGTAACGTGTTTATTACATTATTTTTGAATTATTATTATAGTATTATTTTATTTTATATGCAGGATCCACAAGAAATAATAATAATAATAATAATAATAATAATAATAATAAATAAATTAATTATTATTTTATGTGAATAGTATGTAGATCCACTGTGGGGCCCACGTGAAGTATAAAATTACACTTTCCCAAAACTAATAGCACTAAACGCTTAAGCTAGTGGACGAACGATGGATTAGTGTTTGAAAAATTACACTTTCCCAAAACTAATCGAATGGATAATGGTTGTGCAATCATAATTAATTACGGACTTAGAAGTTGAAGTCTGTGCCATATATTGGACGTAATTCACAAATGTACTCTTGGCGTTTTAAGCAACACAATGGCAGCCGACTGTAGTTCAATCCAACGCTCAAAAGTGGATCCATCAATATTTGCGCGTACTGCGTGCATGCATGCGGCTTCAAACCATTGCGAATTTGTGACTGTTAATAAAACCACTTTTCAGTGTTGTTTTATGGGATTTATCATCTGTAACTATTAACTGTGCCAACATCAACACAAATTCGTTTTTTTTTTCTTTTAAATAAAATCACGAAAATTCATTTCTTCATTTTCAATTTACACATGCAGTCGTTTTTACCTTAATGAGATACACAATTTACAATTCAAAATGTTACAAGTTCACCAACCCCGTGAAAATTATGAACATAAGGATAATAATTTATTATAGTAATAATCAAAAAAAATTAAATGCAATTTCAAGAACATAGTGGTAGCTATAATTAAATAGCTAAATATTTATTCAAATAACTATTGATTGAATTATATATATATATATATCGTAGGCTTTTTCAATCAATTATTAAGTTAAATATTTAAATAAGTTATTGTAGGTTTATTTAATTATATTATACTAATTTTATTTAAGTTTGTAATAGAATTCTATATTAGTGTTTATATAAAAAAAATTTACTTGAAATTATAATTTGAACAAAATTATGAAACTCATTAATTTAGTTATGACAATTAACTAGAAATAAGTCCACTACAATTTTTCAAAAAATATTACAATTATTATGTTTCAAACTCACATATATTATTAATGTAATTAATCGTGTTTCTATTCCAATGGGAGATACACATATTTTTAAATTTAGATAGTATTTAATTTATACAAATTTAGATAGTACTTATGATAATATGAATTAAAAAAATTGGACCAAAAATTTATAAAACTAAATCAAGTTTGTGTTTTTAATTATATAATTGATTAATAAGAAAATTCAAATTTATTTTTTACAAAAAATAAAAACAAAGCCCTCGTCTTCACTCCGTGTTAAAACTCCAAACCTCCTTGTTGACAATAGACACTCTCCCTTCTTCCCTTCTTACTACTTCTGATCTATCTAATATTAAGATCTTCGTCAGTTTCTCTCTCTAGTATATCTTTCCCTTTTACCTCTCTTGTTTTTTTTTTAATAATTATATATAGATATTAGTCTTGTCCTAAGTTTAAATACTTTGTTTTAAAAAAAAATATAAGATTAATATTTATATTTGAAAAGTCAATTGAGATATTTTAAAATTAATATTTGACATAATTCATTTGATCTTTGAAATTAATTACTAATTTTGTAGATTGTTTATAATTAATATTCATGATACTATTGTCTAAATTAAATAAATTTATATTAATTTTTAATTTGTCAATATTTTAAATTTATTTTCCAAAAAATCAATATTAAACTCATATTTTGCAATGAAAGTGTTTATGTTTCTCGAGTTGCCTTTTAATGATTCTTGAACTGACGCCATATATCGATCATCGATCATAACCGTTGATGATACACTGAATTAGTACAAAGTTTCAGATACGTTTAAGTGCATGTGACTAGTTATACTAATCGTCTAATCCATCATTAATTAATTCACATTCAGTAAAATGGTCGTTTTGCTGCCATATTATCCTTTGATCGGAAAGTAAATAAAATAGGAGAGATTAGTATTTGAAAAAATACTTCATAAATGAACACTATATGTTTAGATAAAAGGAATATAAAGGAAGAAGTAATGAAATAAAAAGAAAAATAATAGAAATGCTATATTTTTTAGCATTTTAAATATATATTTGATTATTAACGGTATTGACTAATATGATAGGATATATATTTATTTTATTAAATAAATTTTATTCTACTACCTCTTCATATAAAATAAAAATATAAAATATAAAATGAACTTTCATTTTATCAGAATTAATTATGTATCAAATGATTATTATATTATATTTTATTTTTTTAATTTTATTTTTTCAATTCAAACTTAGTATAAAAAATATATTTTATCTAGATTATAAAGCGTTGATGGGACGTTAATATCATTTTAGTGATTTTGTGTCATATTTTTTTCTTTTTCCTCTTTCATTTTTATAAATTTAATTATATTATTATATTATTTTTTAATATTAATTTTCTTTATTTTTCTATTTAATATTTTAAATTTTATAAAAAAAATATTTTACCTAATACTATAATTTACAGGCGCACGCGTGGATGCTAGTATTTATAAAAGTAAGTAAGCTGAAATGAAAATACATTAATTAGGAGGAAGAGCACCAAATTGAAGAAGGGGAAAGAGATGAGAAAAGGACGGCAGAAGGTGACAACACTTGCAATCGGTAAGCAATGACGCCCAAACTACAACTAAACTTCAAATTCCCAACCAACTCGTTCCCTCCCTCCCTCCCTCCATAACTAAATATTATTTCTATCATATTTATTATTTTTTTTAAACTTAAAATAAATTTTGTATCAATTTTGATTTTTTTAATTTTTTTTTCAAAAATTAACTTTAAAAATCAAAATCTATTTTATTAAGAAACAGAAAAAATAATAATTAAACATTTGATATTTATTTTTTCTTAATCGGACACACAACCACAAATTCTAGTGTGTTTTTTACTAATGGAACAGCGGTGGTAGTATATAAATACAATCGTTTTGCCAAACACCGTCAATATTCTCCGGCTTCGCCCTCCCTCATCTTCGTTTTTCACTCCTCAATAAATAAATAAATAAAAATTGGTGTCTTTGTGGAGTTTCCTGTCCCGGCGGATTGTGGCCTGGTTAGTATTTTAAACCTGAATTGTCTGATTTTGGAATCATTGTATTAAGTTTTGCTGGAAACTTGTTCTCAATGCTTTAATTTTATTATTATTAATTTATTTATGGACTAGCTAGTATTGTTATTTCTACAAATTCTGTTGCATTTTATTAATTTTATAGGTTAAATGACAGTACTAGCTTTTTGGATCTCGCACTCACATTTTCCTGTGTTGTTTTTCTGTCGTCTTCAGGGAGGGGGGGAGGTGATTGTTCTTTGGTTTTATGAAAACATTTGGGTTTAGAGTCTAGAGAAGAAGCAAGTAAAAGAGATGTTTAGTTGCTTGGTGTTTCATCATGTCCCAAAATGCTTCTTCCTTGTCATCCATAGATAAATTCATTAGACCTATTTTATTAATTCAACTTATTCTCTCAACTCAATCTCATTGCTTAACGTGTTTTTATCAAACCTTCAACTTAATAACAAAATACCAGTGTGTATATTTCTCTCTTACAATACACAAGCACTACTTTGTGGCAGAAGTCGAGTTTTCTTGTGTGTGATTGATCGATAATTTTATTGGTTGAGCTTCGTGTTTTTTGTTTGTTTGTTTTGTTTCTCATTTTAATGGAGATATTTTTGTAGTAGTCAGCTGTTTACACCTTCGATTAGGATTGTTAGTTGATTTGATCACCTAGACGCACACATCCCACTCATGTATTATGCTTTGCATATCAGAATTTCTCCTTTCTGTGGGACTCAAGAATCCCAACCATGGGTGATCATCAGCTAGTGAATGATGACATAATTCTTCTTTCTCTATAGTAAAAGCTAATTATTGCCTATTATCGGTGCCTTGTAGAATTTGCAGTACAAAGAGGATAGGAAGAAGAAATGGATGAGTTATGGACCATGTTTTGTGGGGAATCTGATTGTCCAGATGGTATTCATAAGCCTTGTGGTGCTGATTTGGTGCTTGTGACTCATCCCTCTTCATGTATCAATCATGCGTTGATCATTCTTTTTGACATATTGCTTTTAGCCACGTTCTTATTCAGTAATTTTTACAAGAGGTCCAACAAATCCACACATAGCTCTCCTAGCATTTCACATTTGCAGTTACTTTCTGCAAGTTTTAATGGTTTTCTGGCATTGGGATACTTGTGTTTGGCTGTTTTTATACTGGAAGAGAAGTGGAGGAAAAAAGGGGCAGTTTTACCTCTGCATTGGTGGTTACTAGTTTTGTTTCATGGACTGACATGGTTATTAGTTGGTTTCACTGTGAGCCTACGGGGAAAACATTTTTCAAAAGCCCCAATGCGCCTTTTGTCCATTCTTGCCGTTTTGTTTGCTTCAGTGTCTTGCGGCTTCTCTCTTTTTGCTGCCATTTTTTACAAAGAGGTGTCAATTAAGATAGCTTTGGATGTGTTATCATTTCTTGGAGCAAGTTTATTGTTGTTTTGCACTTATAAGGGATTCAATAATGAAGAAGGTGATGTGAATGGGAGCGATCTTCATACCCCCTTAAATGGTGATTGTGATACTGGCAGCAAAACTGATTCTGCTATCCTTGTCACTCCACTCGCCAAAGCTGGATTTTTCAGTGAGATGTCCTTTTGGTGGTTGAATCCGTTGATGAAAAGGGGTCGGCAAAAAACACTTGATTATGAAGATATACCCAAATTGCGTGAAGAAGACCGAGCAGAGACATGCTACTTGCTGTTCATGGATCAACTCAACAAACAGAAAACGATGGATCCATCAACCCAGCCATCAATTTTAAGGACAATATTTTTATGCCACCAGAGAGAGATTTTCATTTCGGGATTCTTTGCACTTCTGAAGATAATCACCGTGTCTGCTGGACCTATGCTTCTTAATGCTTTCATTAATGTTGCTGAAGGTAAAGGAAACTATAAATATGAGGGGTATGTATTGGCTATATTGCTTTTCTTTTCAAAGATCTTGGAGTCCTTGTCACAACGGCAGTGGTACTTTCGGAGCAGACTTGTTGGTGTAAAAATTAGGTCTTTGCTCACAGCAGTCATTTATAAGAAGCAATTAAGATTATCTAATGCTGCAAAGATGATGCACTCAGCTGGTGAGATAATGAACTATGTTACCGTTGATGCATATCGGATTGGAGAGTTCCCTTTCTGGTTTCATCAATTGTGGACGACAAGCCTTCAACTCTGCTTTGCACTCATAATCCTTTACCGTGCAGTTGGTCTTGCTACGATTGCATCCTTGGTGGTGATAATTCTTACTGTCCTTTGCAATACCCCCCTTGCTAAATTACAGCACAAATTCCAATCTAAGCTTATGGTGGCACAAGATGAGAGGCTGAAGGCTAGTTCTGAGGCTCTTGTGAATATGAAGGTGTTGAAACTGTATGCATGGGAGACCCATTTCAAGAATGCTATAGAAAGATTGAGAACAATAGAATATAAATGGTTATCAGCAGTTCAGTTGCGTAGAGCATATAATAGCTTTCTTTTCTGGTCATCCCCTGTCTTGGTTTCTACTGCTACGTTTGGTGCTTGCTATTTTCTTGGAGTTCCATTATATGCTAGCAATGTGTTCACCTTTGTTGCAACATTACGTCTTGTTCAGGATCCTGTTAGATCTATCCCTGATGTTATTGGGGTGGTTATTCAAGCCAAAGTTGCATTTACAAGAATCTTAAAGTTTTTAGAGGCACCGGAACTGGAGAGGTTAAAAGTCCGGCAAAAGTGGAACAGGGAAAATACAAACTACAACATACTCATCAAGTCGACTAATCTTTCGTGGGAGGAGAACACAGTGAAGCCTACACTTAAAAATATCGATTTAGAGGTCAGAGTGGGTGAAAAGGTTGCTATATGTGGAGAGGTTGGCTCAGGCAAGTCAACCCTTCTTGCGGCAATTCTCGGAGAGGTTCCAAATATCCGGGGAACTGTAAGTTCTGACTGACTGCCCACTCCCCTTTTCTGGTAGCAATGTACTTTTAACTTTCTGAGAACTGTTTCTTTTTCACATTTAATGCTAACTCAATTCCTTGCATGTGTCGGATATTTAGTTTTAGAAATAAACACGAAGGCATTTGGATTTCATTTAGAATATTTTATGATGTCAACTATTCATTCTTTGTGTGATAAATTATCATGCTCTGTGGGCAGATGCAAGTATATGGGAATATTGCCTATGTTTCTCAATCAGCATGGATTCAGACAGGAAGTATACGAGAAAATATTCTTTTTGGATCCAGTATGGATAACCACAGATACCAGGAAACATTAGAAAAGTGTTCGTTGGTAAAGGACCTAGAGCTTCTACCCCATGGTGATCTCACTGAAATTGGGGAAAGAGGAGTCAATGTAAGTGGTGGGCAGAAGCAGAGGATTCAGCTTGCTCGTGCGCTGTATCAAGATGCTGACGTATATCTCTTGGATGATCCATTCAGTGCTGTAGATGCACACACCGCTACCAGCCTATTTAATGTAAATTCCTTTTTTACTACTGTACATTTGTGAATTTCATCTTTCTTGAAACATCATGTAGCATAAAATCTAACAACGAGCTTGGCAGGAATATGTAATGGAAGCTCTTTCTGAGAAGACAGTCTTACTTGTGACTCACCAAGTTGATTTCCTTCCTGCATTTGATTCTGTTCTTGTAAGTTTATTTTTCTTCTCTACTAAATTTATTTTGGTTGTGCTTCAGAAAATTCGCATCAGTTATACAATATTAATTTTGACTTTTTGTACTTTCATGACTGAATTTAAAGGGATCAGTACAATACTAATAGTCTTTCTTAATTGGTAAATTCCATTTCCTTATTGCCTTGACCGTTTGGATTGTAAAATATCTATGAGCAAGCTGTAGAAAAATCATGTCAAACTTTTAATTTTGGAAATCATAGATTCATAGTCTTTTTGGAGATAGTTCATATCTTAGAGATGACTTAGGGCTATTCAAGTACTCGGTGACCTAGGTTCAATGACTGTAAATGCTAGAATTCAAAAGTGCTTCACACTTGATGTACTTTTAGAATGCACCTTTATTCACGTGCTTAACAAATAAGTCTCATCAATTTGCACACATTGGTGGAACTATGGAGGTTCATTGCACTCTGTACCAAAAAATGCGTGTGTTACTGTGGCTATCCCCGTTTTTGTTTGAGTAGCTGTTCCCTGATTTAGAATAGTTTACAAGTGTGATCATCAATGATCACATGTTGGTGGAAGTGGAACCATTGGAAGTCTGGGGTTAATTGCTTTATATACCAGTATGTTGGTATCTATGAATTATTACAAGAATATAGTTTTCAAGTATGCATACCAATACGAACCTTCACTTTTCTTCAAAATTTTGTTTCTGGAGAGAAGTTAGCGTCTATCATTTGATTGATAATAGTTGTATTATGTTTGATTTGTTGACAGTTGATGTCAGATGGGGAAATCGTGCATGCTGCTCCTTACCATCAATTGTTGGCCTCAAGCAGAGAATTTCAGGACCTGGTCAATGCACATAAGGAGACTGCTGGTTTGGAGAGGCTTGCTGAGGTTAATGCTTCTCAGGAGCTGGAAAGTGTTTCCATAGATACCAGAAAAACTTTCATTGAGAAGAAACCTAAAGCATCAGAAGGTGATCAGTTAATTAAGCAAGAGGAAAGGGAAGTAGGAGATACAGGTTTGAAGCCTTATGTACAGTACATATGTCAGGGAAAAGGCTTCTTGTTGTTCTCCTTGGCTGTTGTCTCGCACTTGGTTTTTGTGACTTGTCAGATATTACAGAACTCTTGGATGGCCGCAAACGTTGAAAATCCTGATATCAGTACATTGAGATTAATTATGGTTTACTTGGCGATCGGATTCCTATCAATGTTATTTCTACTCAGTCGATCTCTGTCCACTGTGTTTTTGGGGATGCAGTCATCAAAATCTATATTTTCACAACTATTACATTCTCTTTTCCGTGCCCCCATGTCATTTTATGACTCTACACCTTTGGGGAGGATACTAAGCCGGGTAAATTTCTTAGACATGAATTTGATCCTTTTATATACTGAAAAGAATTTTTTTGAATCTTACCTTGTCCATATATAATTTTCCTGTCACAGGTCTCAGCTGATTTAAGTATTGTTGATATTGATCTTCCATTTAGCTTGATCTTTGCTGTTGGGGCCACCACAAACGCTTATGCTAATCTTGGAGTGCTAGCTGTTGTTACTTGGGAAGTTCTGTTTGTCTCTATACCGATGGTTTATCTGGCTATCAACTTACAGGTAATAATACTTTCATGAAATGTTTAGTCACTCAGATTCATTTTTTTTTTCTTTTGCTAGAGAGAGGAAAGAATAAAATCTAAAAGCACATAAGATCATTCTAAGACTATTTGGAGTAATTAAAGAATTTATAACTTTTGGTAGAAAATGCACTGTGTTTTTATGTGGTTGTACTTTATTTGTTGGTGGAAGCAAGTCTACTCTCCTAATTATTAGCTGAGAGAATCCTTTGTTCTTCTGTTAACATGTATTTTGTAATTTTAATTTTCTTTTTCGTTATTTAAAATAATTACTGACTTGATTATCCCGTGCATCACTATAAATAGAGATATTACTTTGCCGCTGCAAAAGAATTGATGCGGATTAATGGCACAACCAAGTCTCTGGTAGCAAACCATCTCGCTGAATCGGTAGCAGGAGCTATGACAATAAGAGCTTTTGAGGAGGAAGATAGATTCTTTTCAAAGAACCTTAACCTCATTGACACAAATGCCAGTCCATTCTTCCACAGTTTTGCAGCAAATGAGTGGTTGATCCAACGACTGGAGACACTCACAGCAACTGTTCTTTCATCATCAGCATTATGCATGGTTTTGCTTCCTCTTGGAACTTTTAGCTCTGGTGGGTTTTTATCTGAATTTATTATAATTCTGTTACCTTCAGAAAAATGTTATGAAATTCTAGACGCTGCCTTCTTTATAATCACAAGTTCGATATAAATTGATATAATTATATTCTACTAATAATTATTCTGTATGAGATTTCTCTTGACCAGTATTTATTTACGTTGCAGGATTTATTGGAATGGCGTTGTCTTATGGTCTCTCATTAAACACGTCTTTTGTTGCCTCTATCAATAATCAGTGCCTTTTGGCAAATCAAATTATCTCTATTGAAAGGCTTAAGCAGTACATGCACATACCAAGTGAAGCTCCTGAAGTGATAGAAGATAAACGCCCCCCTATCAATTGGCCAGCTGTGGGCAAAGTGGACATTCAAGATTTACAGGTAAAATTTGTGGAGGGTTGCTTTATAAACTTATGAGTGTTAAGATATTTACAGGAATTTTTGGAAGCAGATCAAATATAGGCTAGCTGCACCACTTGTTCTTCAAGGGATCAGTTGCACATTTGAAGGAGGGCACAAGATAGGCATTGTTGGTCGGACAGGCAGTGGGAAGACTACCCTCATAGGTGCTTTATTTCGTCTGGTGGAGCCCTCAGGAGGGAAGATAGTAGTGGATGGAATTGACATCTCTACAATTGGACTTCATGATCTAAGGTCACGTTTTGGGATTATACCACAAGATCCTACTCTTTTCAATGGAACTGTGAGATACAATCTGGATCCCTTAGCTCAACACACTGACCAGGAAATTTGGGAGGTAAACCTCAGTTCCTTGGCTTGTAAGGATGCTTTTTCCACAGTAATATGTTCTACCTATTGCCATGCAAAGCCTTTTGCAAAACATTTTTCGTCTGATACTTGATTCTTTTTTATGTAAGGTTCTTGGGAAGTGTCAGCTTAGAGAGACTGTTCAGGGAAAAGAGGGTCTCGATTCTTCAGGTAATAGTTATCAACGTCTAGGTAATTGAGTTCTCGGTAGTCATAACTCATTAGTAACACTTGCCTACCTGTCATTTCAGTTGTGGAAGATGGATTAAATTGGAGCATGGGGCAGCGACAACTAGTTTGTTTGGGCCGTGCTCTGTTGAGGAGGAGCAAGGTATTGGTCCTTGATGAGGCAACTGCATCAATTGACAATGCTACAGACTTGATATTGCAGAAAACCATCAGGACTGAATTTGTTGATTGCACTGTGATCACGGTGGCCCATAGAATACCAACTGTGATGGATTGCACCATGGTTCTTGCTATCAGCGATGGTAAGATTTGTTTCTGAATCTTTATTTGAAGACTTGTCTTTTTGTGTGCGTTTATTTCTCACAAGTCGCAACCAATAGGCAAAACCTTTTAGGTCCTATATTGGATCTCAGAAATCAAGGTAAAAAAAAGGGAAAGGCAAACCTTTTAGGTCCTATTCCTGAGTTTTCAATAATCCTTGGAATTCTGACATATTTGTTTGGATTCTCTCAGGTAAACTAGTGGAGTATGATGAACCAATGAATTTAATGAAGACAAAAGGCTCACTGTTTGGGCAGCTTGTCAAGGAATATTGGTCTCATTATCATTCTGCAGAATCACATTGATTTTTATTTTTTATTCTACCTGTGTCATTTTAATATCGTCTAGTACAGAGTCGGCCCATATAGCCATAGCCAAGCAATTTCCCTCGGCTGGATAGTTTAGCAGAAATCATCATTAATTCTTGAAGCGCCGTCTTACTGGGAAGATTGCTAAAAGATAATGTAGAACTAGGTAGTATGTATAATAACAGAAACTTTGAACAAAATTCAAGACTGATTATGTATTATTCGAGCTCCATTCTTACCAATGCTTTCTACCCTTTATGGTAGAATTTGGTTTTAGTAATTTTATGAATCAACTTTATCATTTCTGTAAAAAGGCTCCTAGCTACGAAGTAATAGTGTTATTTACCATTTCGGAGGAATTTGGTGCCAGCAGTTGTTCATAGAACAATAGGAAAATTCAATGAAGTGCTGTTGTTCATAGAACATTAGGAAAGCATCGTTTCATGTTGGGTGTACGCATCCAAGCTTATATGTGTCTTCTATCAAAAACTCAAATTTTAATTCAAGCCTCTGTAAGGATGTGTAATTCAATGTAGTGCTGTTGTTCATAGAACAATAGGAAAGCATCGTTTCATGTTTGGTTAAAAAAAAAAAAAATCTTTACAAGCTCTCACAATTTTTTACTTCGTTTGACTCGTTCATGTAACTTTATGAGTTTAAATCAAATGCCTGGTTTTGTATCAAACAAGAAACAAAACGAATGCTAGTTTACCTTCTCCCAAATAAGTTTATTAGTGTTAAAAGCACTTAGTTCTATAATGCTACCAAACAAGTTTAAACACCATCGGACCATCCTCAGTTTTATCCTTTAGACTTGGGCTTATTGGATCCCCCACCACCTCCAGAAGATCATTACAGACACCAAGACAAACTTGCATGAAAATGATTGGCTTACAAGCATTTCTTCACTATTCTATCAAAGGAAGAAATGCAGGCTTTTCTTCATTTTATGCAAGAATACCTAAAATCATAAATAAAAATATAAATAGTTTGTTAATAATATCAACATAAATTACATGCTCAGACAATGGAGAAGAAAGTTAATGACATAACTAGATGATGAATAAACACTATTGACTCTAGAGATTCTTGGAGAAGAAAGACCACAGGAGAGTTCTTATGGTCCTCCAAATATAGCGTTCTCGATGTCGTCTCTACTTAGTGCATAGCTAAATCTCCTCTCCATATCTTTTTCAAGATTCCCAGGTCCACTCTTGAGGTACCTACATTCAAATATTACCATTTGTCTGTAAAGGTCACAGAGAAAATCAAAGTGGTGAAGAGTACGACTATAAATTTAGGCTCTTAATTTATGAAAAAGATGGATATGTCATAAAAACAAATATACCAAAACTGAATACATAATCCAGATCCTAGAACTATACTGAACCAAAGGCAAGTTAGCTTTTATTGTTCTTTCATTTTCATTCATCTCTTTAGGTACTATTAAGAACATTATTATGGAGGGGGAGAGAGGAGACTTGAATCCCACATCTCCGCTGTGGGGTGTGGGTCTTTTTTCTTTATCCTTTTTTAAAATTATTATTAGTAATGCCCTAGGGGACGTCGGCCCTTCTATAACACTAGCTAGTTTATCTGAAGTCCTAGCATTTGCAGTTGGAGGGTTCATCTCTATGCCAGCATGCCGTGTCTTCTCCATGTTTGCAGGTGAGAAAAGCTTACCCATGTCCTCATAGATTAATTGAACAAATTGGAATCTCTTTGAAAAAAGGTGTGGTGGTGTAAGGGTTATTTCCTTTTCAAAAGAAATAGATAAACTTTGATATAACAATTGTGCTAATCCTTTTTTTTCCCCATGAACTTGATCACCCTGTAGCTTTGGCTGTTCTTTTGGATTTCCTTCTGCAAGTTACTGCTTTTGTCGCTTTGATAGTTTTTGACTTATTGAGAGCTGAAGATAACAGGGTTGATTGTTTTCCCTGCATAAAAGTTTCTTCATATGATGAAGGTACTTGCATATGCTTTCTTTTGGTGTTGTCTTTCAGTTTCTACTACATCTTTCTAGTGTTTATATTTCACATTTCATTTTTAATATTTGGTGAGGGGGAGATCCTTCCATACAGTCTTATAACTTCTCTTTACTTCATAATTTTCAATCTGAGTATTAGTAATTCATTTCAAGCATTGGTGTGACCTCTAAATTGAACATCTAATTAGCTGTAGGTACCACTCAGAGGAGTCCTGGATTGCTGAGTTCTTCTTTGTTTACCCAACAGAAGTTCCATTATATTTTTAGTTGCTTTTATAATTTCCTATATTAAGAAATAGCCTTTTTTGTTGTTACATTGTGAAATAACATTTTATTGTTTCATTGCTATTCTTATAATTCCCAATTATCTGTAGACTCCTTTTGTTATGTGTTTAACAAGCTTGACTTCGGGGTTGTTAGAGTTTATACACAATTTTGACAGGATCTATATAAAAAATAAGTGTATATTTAAAAGTTTGATAGGATGAGGCATAATGTCAGGATTTCTTGTTTTTCTAGATTTAAAGATGCTGCAAAATATTTTCATAAGAAATAGCTGCTGAAGCAAATTGATAGTCAAAATTTTCTTTACGCTAATGGCCTAATGCATCTGCCATGATGACACAGCTAGTTGCAAGTTGGCAAATACTTTTATATTACATGAAGAATAATTTTAAAGGAATGGAAAGGGAGGGCAGGGGAGGAGGTTTCAAGGGATTGAATTACCTACCCCTCCAGGCTCCAGTTTCCATCCTTCCCTTAATTTTTCTCCAATCCAAACATGATTTTAGAGATCTCACTTTCTTCCCATCACATTCCCTCATCATATTCATCAGTTTAAGAAACCAAATTAATCCATCAATCAATCAATCATGCAACCACCACAAGTCATCAACATATGCTCAATATAACGATATAAAAGGATCGCACTAATAATAATAGCATATTCTAGAACCAAAAACAATAAAAAAACTTTCAAAAAAATAATAAATAATCCAAAGTTGAATCAGAAAAGACAAACCTAATATAAAGGTCGGTGACATCAAGCGAGAGTTGAGCGTGCCAATCGGGTTTCTCAACAAACCATAGTGCTCTATCATCTTTGCTCTGGTAAAACCCTAAGCTCTTTAGCCACGCCTCAATGCAAGGCAAGCTGTGAGCGTAGAGGGGCTTATTCTTATCGGGCAACCTCTTCAGCCACTCGTCTTTAGTCGTAGAGACCTCCGATCCTTCAGAAGAATTTGCCAAAACCACAGCTCTTCTTGTTCTTGAAGAAGATAAGGGATGGGGGCACCAAGGGAATTTGTTTAAAAGTGAAGGACATGGAGTGGAAATCCTTGAGATAGTTGATCGACAAGAAAGTGAAGAAGATATGTGGTAGTAATCTGTACTGATAAACCTGCAACTAGAAATGGTGGACATTTTTTTAATTTTCTTGGCGAATGTCCTTTTATTGATTCTATGGATCTCAACTATATTTCAACATGCTTTGCTCAACTTAGATAGGGTTATGATACGACTTACGAGTATGATTGCAGTATGCGTGCTTGTCACGTGGATGCATCAAATCTCGATCGGACCCTCAACTATTTGCCCGTTTCAGGATTAGTCCCTAATTATCATTTCCTTTACAACAAACTGCCCATGCCGGACAACTCCACAGCTATGTGAGTCATTTTTGATGCGAAAGACTGAAATCAAGACCTATATCTATTAGACTAGTATCCCATGTTTTAAAATAACAAATTAATTTATAGAATATTTTTAAACTAAAATTTGATATGATCCATTTAATAATTTTAAAAAATAAATATTTTAATTTTTAATATTTTTTAAATAATTTATAATATTCATAATTTTGTTGGCTAAGCGTAAATAAATTTATAGTAACTTTGAATTTTTAAATATTTTAATTTAAATTTAAGAAGTCAAAATATATCTTATATTTTGAAAAGGACGAGAATATATAATTTCGTTTGGGCTTTTGTCTTTTATCGAACCAAATTACCGATAAATTATTTTCTGCAATTCTTTTTAGTACTAATTGTTATCTAAAGTTGAAAATATTATAACTACATGACAATTACTACCAGTTTCATTAAAATTTTTTTGCCATATATTCTAAAACTTGAGAGATTTTTATTTTTTTTAAAATGGTGAAAAAAGATTAGATTTTGGATGCAATAAAGAGTCTAACAAAATTGTCACCTTATTCTTCTCTTTCTTATTTTTATTCTGTTTTACCTATTAAATTATAACATTTTTTTTATGTATATTAGGTGACTATTGACTAGTGTCAATTACTAATACAATTTATTTTGTACTCCTTATTAATAATCTAATATAATTTGTAAATAAGTATGTGTATCTCCAGTGATGGTTATATTTTAAAGATTAATTTTAGTTAATTAATGCGTAAAATTCAAATTAACTAAATATTTTAATCTAGATAATATATGGCTATGGAATATCTTTCCAAACTTATGCACTTAAAAGGAAAAAGAAATATTCTTTGAACATCATGTAAGTTTTAAAAAAACTTTTAATCCTTTTATGTTATCACATACAATGAATCAAACCTCCCCTTTTGATTTTGTTCATTTGTAAATGGTGTTTGCAATTGGTATTTTGTTCTTCGTGTAGGGACTAAAATTGTACAAAGGACGGAGTGCTCACGACCAAATTATAATTTTAGGGGAAGCTATATTTTGCCGCCAATCCTTTCCCGCCGAAACAGTATCACTCAAAAGTTAAATTTCGATCGTATTTCTATTTCCTCTCCCATTTTCTGCGCGCATCAGCCTTCGGCATCTGAAACCAAAGTTTCCTTATCTTCTCCCTCAAATCTGTCTGTATCTCTCTTAACAAATTCATCTCCTCTAGCGCATATTAGCCTACTGGATCCGCAACTAAACTTTCCTTCCTTTAGTCAGCAAAACCCTCAAATCACTCTCTGTGACTCTCTCTCTCTCATTCAATTCAATGGCGGAATCCATGGATTTCTCAAAGACACAACGTATACTCCTCTTAATAGACCTAAACCCACTTCTCCACCTCCAAAACCCTAACCCTTACCTCAATTCCATCCTCACCGCCTCCAAAATACTCCTTTCCTTCCCTCCCCTCTCTTCCTCTCTCTTCGCATTCAAGCTCTTCTTCTCCTCTCTCTCTCCTCTCCGCTCCTCCTCCGCTCTCCACACCCTCGCCATCTCTGTCTCATTCGACCACCCTTCCCAAACCCTCAATTCTCTCTCTAAAGCCCTAAATTCTATCTCTGCATCCTCATTCCCCACCTTGAAAGAAGCACCATTACCGTCCCAAGCCTCCAATACCGTCAGTTCATTGCTTCAGCTCATGCACGATTATGCTTGGGAATCCCAGATCGAGAATCTGTCAGGTACGCCCGACAATTTCCCAGTTATTCCCTCGAATTTGGTTGTTTTGTTTTCGCCTATATGTAAATCTTGGAAATGCTTAGCTCAATTTTTTCATATGGATTCTGTTGATGAGTCCTTACGGAATTTTGATGGGCTATGTGCCAAATTCTGCAAATATTTTGGGGTTGTAAACGAGAGATTTGTAAGTAGAGATATTCATATTAGTTGGGCTGATGTTAATTATGAAAAAGAGAGCAGTGAAGAAAAGAATGAGATAAATGAATCTATGCTGCAACTAGAGTTGGTTGAGAATGGGCTTCGGAGCTTGGGTTGGGGTTTTAGCTCAACAGAATCTATTATATTTGGTTCTGCTTTGGTTCCTTTTGGTTTGATATATCCGCAGATTGGAGCTCGGTTCAGGGCACTTAATGATACTGATTTCAATATGAGAATTTGTGGGCAATTGAGCCTTGAGGTCTCTGATGTTAGTGGGAAGCCTTTGGAATGTAAATGTTGTGATCTTGAATTGCTGAATATGAGAGTTAGATCTGCTGATATTGTGGACCCCTTGGAATTTAAAACTTCAAGCGGTGTGGGGTTTGACCGAGATCGTACATTCTGGGGTCAATTTGGTGATGGGGTTGTTACGCTGCATGTTAAGACAGTTCAGAGGTACGTTGAGGGTGAGAAATTTGCAGAACAACAATTTGGTCAAATTTTGGTACGAGCAGTCTCTGAAGAATCTGGGAAAAGTAGAAACAAGTGTATTGATGAGTTTTTTGCAGATAGAGTTCTTGAACAACTCTCAAAAGGAACTGGTGAGCTCATTCAGACAAATTTCACTCCCATCTGGCACATTCTCCTGAGTTTTCTCTATAGAGAAGGTTGCTGGGCTTCAGTGTCAATCTTAAATGGCAATGGTGAGTCATGCATGGGTTTTCTAAAGCCTTTCACAGCTCATTTGGCTTTTCTCTCGATTATAGATAACGAAATTATAATTCCAGATAATGTCAGTGGATCAAAAAAGGACAAGATAGATGAGTTACCATCTAAACTTGGTATCAATATAAACAACTTTAAAAGATCTTCTGATTCTAAGATTGGGACTTCACCATATGGAATTTGTGTACCCCTAGTGGATGGAAAGAGAAAGAAAATCAAAAAGCATTTGTTGCAGGACCTCACATGGAACACCTTCTGTGTGGCCGCCTTTGAATTCTCTGATTTGGACTTGGCAGAGGTTTACTTTGCCAGAGACTGCTCTAAATCAAAGAAGTTGAAGTTTATAAAATGCTGGATGAGACAAATCAAAAAGTCTAGTTGTTATAACCATATACTACCAGATAAATCTAAGTCACATCAGCATATTGCTAAAGAAATAGATGAAAGATTAACTGGTATGCACCATCAGAGCGAACAGCCCATTTGTCAACAATTTTCATCAGAACCCTCAGGAATGCAAGAGGGAGCTGCTTTAGTTTCTTACTCAGAAACTGCAGAAGCCTTCTTCTATAATCTTCCTAAGAAAATCCAACACGGTCTTGAAGCTGAAGGAGTTGACTTGCAAATCTTGGCCCAGAGACTTGTAAACTCATCCATTCATTGGTTACGTGAAAAGCAAGAACGAGGTAACAGCCTGGAGAATCAAACACCTAAATTTAAAAACCCTTGTGGCAGCACACTTGGTACTGAACTAATAGCTCGTTTAACAAGGGAGCCCAAGGAATTGAAGAAGTGGAATGATAACCATACATCCTTACAAGCATCTGATCAAGGTTTCACCTCGGAAAATATAGTTAGAGAGTATCCTTAACTAATTCATTTTGCTTGGATTAATTTATTAATGCTTGTTATGAATCATGTGAGTATTCTGCAGTTGAACGACTTTGCGTCATTTTGCTACAACAATTTCCTTAATAAGCACAAGATATGAATTGCAGATTTTACTGCGGATGGAGATACTGCAATCAGAGGTAGTAGGAACTCTTGTAGAGCTCACAAAACGGAGGCTTGTGAAACAGATTTGCTCCCTTTTAGAGATCATTCAGTATCTTGTAGAAGGAGGCATTCATGGCCATGTGAGCCTCTATGATTATGTTGAAAGGACCATAAAAACAAGGTATATACGTCTCGTAAAGGCATCAAAAGTCGACTATTTTCTGTAATGGTTAGTTTTATGTGTTATGTGTTGATATATTGTGCATCTGTTAATTCTTAAATGTATCAAAAAGTATATTGGTCATTGATCACTTCACTAACTAATTAAAATTTCCTTCTTTCCTTTCAAGTAAATTTGTGAACCTACTGAAGTATTTGTGTGCAAGCATTTAAGGACATGCATGGAATTTGAATTTACTCTTAAAAAAATGTAGGTAAGTGGAATAAAAATAAAAATGTTGAGCAACTCTACAGACAGACTTGATGGTGGCTTTAGATAGCTTAGCTTATCTTGTTACAATGACATGGAAATGAACCCTGTTTTTGCCTTATTGAGTACTATGACTAGAAGGAGGGCTACTCACACTTACAAAGCCTTTGACTTTTGATAAATAACGTATTTAAAGAATTATAATTTGATCGATCAAGGGTCTATTACTTTGCTTGTATTCTTGCCATCAGACCCTAGCCAACAGTGTAGACCAAATAAAAGGCCCTCCATAGTTTGTTAGAGAAAATGCCCACCTTTAGTTTCAATTGGTATTGCATGGCTGGGATATGTGTTGGCTGTGCAGATCTTGTTCCTAAAATTATCTTGTAATATTATGGTGTCTGAGATCTTATGATCTTAAAATTGTATGTCACTGGACAAATTGTTTTCCCTCTCAAAGATCCAGAGGCTATGGTGTTTCCAAATTTGATTTCAATTTTTTGTAGGTTAGACTTCAACTTTTGAGGAACATTAAAGGGAAACTGTGTAAAAATCGGTTAACTTATTGAAGGGGGAAATGCAGTGTGATTACTTGATATTTTGTATCCCCAAACTTTCAGGTATTCTCATAATCTTGGAGATGTGGTTCAAAAAATATATGCACAAATGGATCTGTTGCCATTTGGTGAAGAAGATGAACCCCAGCTTCTCCTACTCAACAGCGAGGACAGCAATCACTCTTGGAGGGATAAACAGGAGTTTTATGAAATGGGTGATACCAAAGATATTAATAAATCAGTCTCTTTAGAAGACGAGTCTTCGCAACCACTGGAAATTGCTGGTGTAAGTCCCCAAGGAATTAGGAGAGAAGATCATGCTCTTAAGTTGAGCGAGGCTCGCAAGAGGAGAGAAAGGGCTAGAAGATTTGTATCTTTCACAAGTTGGGTACCTGATTTGCAGAGGGTCTGGGCCCCAAAGCAGCCGAAGGCTGGGACATTGAAATCTCAGTTGCTTTCAAAGGAATCAAAAAGGAAGGAAAGGCAAAGGGCTACTTACACAGTAGTATGTGAGACCCCAATGACTGGGCAGAAACACCCATACTCTCGAGGAAGTAGGAAAGGTGATGAAGAGTTCGAAGACCATGGTAGTAATTCCTCTAGTTGTGTATCTAAAGCTTTATTTCAAGATGATCAATGATGGAGGGGCTATTCTTTTTCACGAATACAAATGTGTAAAGAGTTAGCTCTGCTCAGCCGATGTAACATGAAAAGATCCATCAAACAAATAACTCGTACCTTAAAGTTGAAATAACAGCTTCTTAGCATAACCGTTGGTTCCAACTGTAAAACGGTCAGTTCTGTAACTTATTTAACATCACAGTTTGTATAACAGCATTTGTACTAGCATAGAAGCTTCTCTTGCAGTTTCATGTACTTGGAAACCTTGAGCATCTATAAATGGGAATAGATAAATATTGGTAACTCCTGACAGTTTGCAGTGGTTGTATTGATATTACTTTCTTAGCTTGTCTACAGGAATCTGATTTTTTTTTAAAACTGAGCTGAAGAACTTCAATATAAGATTTATTTTTATTCTAGGATTTTTAAGAGTGTGATCGTTTCTTTTTAATAATTGTATGTGTCATAATTTAAGTAAATTTGTAGCCTTGTAGGTCCATTAAAATAGTTTTTGGTACTGGGTTAGTTTCATGTCATTTAAAAGGCACGAGACAATTATTGTCTGCCTTTACAAAGGCCATTCGCACTTCCCGCCACTTCTCTATTGCTCATCAACTACAAACCATAATTTCCACCGTTCAACATCCTAAGCTCTCCCGACAAAACATAGTCCTTACCGAAGATTTATGTGGCCAAATCCTGGACAAATTCGCAGATATTAGACATTAAAGAGAATCCATTCTAAGATCATCTTACATCAAAATCTCAGCTCAAACTCATCTCTTGGGATCAAATTGATGAGAGCTTATTCTGCTTGCGGACAGCCAGGAATCACCCGCCACATATCTGATGAAATTCTGGATAAAGAGGTGATATTTTTCAATGTCATAGCTACGTGAACAACCCCTTTTACCAACTTGTTGTATATAAAAACATGGCCAGCCATAGCATAATTCCTGACCATTACATGTACCCTTGTGTTTTAAAGGCCTGCTCTGGCTCTGGTAATTTATGGGTCAGTATGCAAATTCAAGCTCCGGTGTTAAAGTGGGCCTTATTATGAATCTTTTCATAGGGAATGTATTGATCGCTATGTATTGGTAAATGTGGTTGTTTAGTGGAAGCTTGCAGGGTGCTTGATGAAATGCCTATTAGAGATGTTGTCTCTTGGAACTCGATGGTTGCTGGTGTGCACAAAATGGATGATTTGATGATGCATTGGAGGATTGCAGGGGTATGCAAACATTTGGGGTTGAACCCAATCCTGGCACTATGGCTAGTCTCTTGCCTGCTGTAACTAATGCATCGTTTTACAATGTTATGGTTGTGAATGATAGGTTCATGAACCATACTAATAAGAGTTTGGTTTCATGGAATGTTATGATAGCAGTATACTTTTTTTATTTACGGATGGAAACTTACAGAATGGAACTAGATGCAATCACATTTTCTGGTGTTCTTCCTGCTTGTGGGGATCTTGCGGTTCTGTTGGTAGGAAAACGGATCCATGAGTATGTTGGACGGAAGGGGCTTCGGCTGAATTTGTCATTAGAGAATGCCTTGGTTGATATGTATGCCGAGTGTGGATCTTTAGGTGCTGCGAGGAAAGTGTTTGACGGAATGCGGTGTTGTGATGTCTCATGGACTTCAATGATCTCCGCTTATGGCATGGGTGGACAAGGTTCTAAGGCTGTTGTGGTATTTGAAAAAATGTGGGACTCAGGTCTTACACCTGATTCGATTACTTTTGTTTCAGTTCTTTCTGCTTGCAATCATGCAGGATTAGTAGATGTAGGACGATATTGTTTCAAATTACTGAAGAGTACAGAATAATTCCAAGAATGGAGCACTTTGCTTGCATGGTTGATCTACTATGGCATGCAGGACTAGTAAACGAGACATACTATTATGTAGCAGATGCCAGTGAAGTGTAATGAAGGAATTTGGAGGCTCTGTTGAGTGCTTGTCGGGGTTACTCTAATTGATATTGGGCTTGTAGCTGCAGATTATCTTTTCCAATTAGCTCCAGAGCAAGCTGGTCGGTATCTCTTGTTATCAAATATCTATGCAAAGGCTGGTAGATGGAAAGACGTAACAATCAGTCGATCAATCATGAAGGACAAAGGAATCAAAAAATTGCCTTGTGTCCATTCTTTTCTCGCTGGTGATCAGTCCCATCCACAATCCAAGGAGATTTGTGCAGAGTTAGACATGTTAGTATGGAAGATGAAAGAGGCAGGTTATGTCCCGGAGACAGATTCTGAGCTTCGTAATGTGGAAGAGTAAGATAAAGAAAATCATCTAGCTGTTCACAGTGAGAAGTTAGCGAGCGCCTTTGTAATTATAAACACCAAACCTGGGACACCATTAGGATTACCAAGAATCTATGTGTTTGTGGGACTGTCATATTGCCGCCAAGCTTATCGCCAAAAGTACTAAACGTAAAATTATAGTAAGAGAGACGAACGAACATATTTCATCATTTTCAGAATGGAGTTTGCTCATGTGGGGATTATTGGTGAACCTATAAAGAGAAGTTAGAAAGTGGAGAAGTACTATAATTTTCTGGGTTCTAGGTGTCCGATGAAAATGCCTTGCTATTTTTTGAGAACCGTTTATATATTACAAGCTGATTTCTTATAATTCTCTCTTTCAGAAAAAGAATTCCATTATTAAGTTTTTTTGTTCTAGAAAAAAAATTCTCATTTCTTTTTTATTATAGTATAAAATAAGCAATTTCATCAAATTTATAATCATATCGTCATTATCATGCCATCATTACTAGACTAAATACTTAATAAATTTAGGGATAAAGATTGGACAAAAATAAATTCTTAAAATTTATAATTTTTGCAAATGAAACTCTCTTTATGGAATGGAGGGAGAAAATATTTACTTAGGTCATGGTATGATGGTGCATATGATTGACATGGGTTCTTAGAGAGCAATACAAGACTACAGTCTCTGTTCATTTCTGTGCCAGACCAGAATACTCTGACTGCAAGCAATTACATCTCCAATACGAACTTCAACGTTATGGCCAGAAAGCTAAAGCTGAGCGTGCATGACATTATTCAGCAAATAAGATCTTCTTACCAACTCTTATCAGCAATGTCAAACTGGTTGCAGTGTAAGTAGCTTTTCATGAATTTCAAATTACAATTAGTTCTTGTTCATTGATATTTTTAATTAAAAGGTAATTTCAACTTGAGGATTTTTATCAAAGTGCGTTTGATTGATTTCTAGAGGTATGTTGTCGAGTCTCTGTGCTTCTGTAAGGATATTTATAATAAGTGTATATTCACTATTCTTTCTTCAATAGAATTGGTCAATCATATGTGTTGGAAATTGCCAAGGAATTCCAGAAGAGATTTTAAACTCTTTCCTTCTCATATTTAACCAAACTTATAGTAAGCCGTGGCATATATACATTGTACCAAAGAATTTAACCAAATATGAACCTAGTGAAGTCCAGAAGACCCTAAAAGTGGCAATTGCCCTAAAGACCTCTTACTTGAAAGCAGCCCTAGTAGGAGGGTTTGTTTGTCTTTATAGATGACTTGAGCCGAGGTCAACCATCAGTAGAGTATAGTTGGTCCATGGCGAGCAGCTTTAGTGGAATGAGCACGGTCTTTTCCACACATCAATTGCCAAAAATTTAACTCTTTTCTTTCTCTACAAATGCACCAACCCATCCTCGAGCCTATAAAATGATCACTTTCTTCACCAAAAACCAAACTTAACTTACCTTAGAAAAATGGCAGCCTTCTCGCAAGCATTTCCATCACTCCTTGTACTCTTCCTCTTTGTTGTTTTTTCCTTTTTCCAGTCCTCGCATTCTGCCGGAATCGCCATCTATTGGGGCCAAAGCGGCAACGAAGATAGCTTGGCCGCCACTTGCGCCACAGGAAACTACAAATATGTAAACATAGCATTCTTAACCACCTTTGGCAGTGGCCGAACCCCGGTTCTAAATTTAGCTGGTCATTGCAACCCTAGCTCCAACGGCTGCACTAGCCTAAGCGCTGCTATTTCCTCTTGCCAAAGCCGAGGCATCAAAGTGCTTCTCTCCCTTGGTGGTGGAATCGCAACCACCACTCTCTCCTCCCCTGCTGATGCAAGGCAAGTTGCTACTTACCTTTATAACAACTACCTAGGTGGCCAATCTAGCTCCCGGCCTCTTGGGAACGCCGTTTTGGATGGCATCGACTTCGACATCGAGTCAGGCTCGAGGCTGTATTGGGATGATCTTGCTAAGGCTCTATCTGGATTCAGCTCACAAAGTCGAAGAGTGTACTTATCTGCAGCACCACAATGTCCAATCCCGGATGCCATACTAAACACAGCAATACAAACGGGCTTATTTGACTACGTTTGGATACAGTTTTACAACAACCCGCAGTGCCATTATACGAGCAATGCTGGCGCTGCTAATCTTTTGGCAAGGTGGAATCAGTGGGCTGCGGCGGTTCCGTCTCGCAGTCAGATTTTCCTTGGATTACCGGCGGCTCCTGGAGCCGCGCCCAGTGGTGGATATATTCCACCTAGTGCTCTGATCTCTCAGGTTCTTCCAAAAATTAAGACTTCTGCCAAGTATGGAGGGATTATGTTGTGGAACAAGCTGTTTGACCAAACTTATAGTTCTGCTATCAAGGGCAGTATCTAGGCTGCTTTCTACTTATATGAGGGAGACTAGGGGAATAATTGATGCGAGTTTAAGCTTTATATTATGACTTTGTTGTTGACAATCTAATTTTATAAATAAAAATTCGTATCCGAATGTAATCTTGTGGCTTTAATTCGAATAAGATCGATCTCCCTCGCAGAATTATCCAAGTTCAATCCTCAAGTTGGTAGCAGCAAATTAAGTCACAACACGTGAACTCTTATTATATTTTGTGAAAAAAATTTAGAAAATCAAACTGAAATTCTTTTTTGTAGAACGAGTCAAATAATTAAACAAAAGGTTGTTTATCACTTTCACTTTATTGGCCGGACCATAAACTTTGAATTTTGCCTCGGATGGATGAATACTTTTAACATAAAATTGACCAAGTCTTCAACATTGGGTCGGGGGTTTTGGAGCTGTTGTCAACTTTCGACTACCAAACCCATTGTCCTTTTTCCCAGTCACGGCCATTTTTATTTTTACTTTTGACTTTTTGTCGTGTTCAAAGTCACGCCAGTCTTGTTTCATAGAGTAACGTGGTTAAGGTACCCTAATAACGGCTTTTATTACTTTTGACTTTTATTTTTGACCTACCACCGATTCATCTTACCCTAATAACG
The DNA here is from genome assembly GCA_947179155.2 of Hedera helix. Classification (NCBI taxonomy): domain Eukaryota; kingdom Viridiplantae; phylum Streptophyta; class Magnoliopsida; order Apiales; family Araliaceae; genus Hedera; species Hedera helix. The sequence goes on along the minus strand of OX359265.1, from coordinate 58,160,698 downwards.
GCTTTTATTACGACCAACACACAACTAGTATTTTTTTTAATATATAATTTTAAAAGTAATTTATTATGTTTAGTCCTAATAAATGTTGGTATAATTTATAGGCATACATATCATTTTCTGTTTTTTATTTTATAAAAAGAGTTTTACTCTCTCCGTACTCAAAAGGACAAAGAAAGTGCAAATTTTACATATGTTAAGAAAAATACAAGTAGAGTAAAGAGAAAGTAAATAAAATTTTAAATTTATTCTTAATGGTCCCACAAAATTTATAAAATAATGAGTAATTTATATTTTTTTTATACTAATGAACCTTACTAAATGATCTAATTACCCTTCACGATCCTGGACTTTTGTGGGAATAAATAATTGTACATTTACTCATCCTTTTGAGGACGGATCGAGTATTTATTAATTTGTTTTTCATAAGAAAAAGTTATCTTTTTATTTATATTTAATAGTAGTGTCATTTATAAATTAATGTTCTCAAGTTTGTAAGCATAATTTTATTATCATGTAATTACTAGTAATTAATAACTACTCCCTTTATTTTAAATTATAAGATTATTATTGATTTTCAAAAAGTCAATTTGAGTTATTTTTAAATTTAAAATTGACATAATTTATTTAAAATTTTAAAATAATAAATTTTATAATTAGTATTACTTTTTAAAAATAGTTTATGATATTCATAATTATATTAATATAAATTAAATAAATTTGTCTTAATTTTAAATTTAAAAATATTTAAAATTAATTTTAAAAAAAATAATATTAATCTTTTAATTTAAAACGGAGAAAATATTATTTTTAAAAATAAATATAAAAACAACCTTTACATTTACAAGTTTAATAAATAATAAAACCCTCTAGCTGTACTACGAAAACCCTTTACTCCCCTTCTTAATCCTACTCGTGTTCCAAACGTTTCTCTGCATCCGAATTCCCAGCCCGCAAAAAAATTTCTAGTCTGTGGCCTTTTGATTTAGTGGCCGACTTTTTGTTTGTCCGGTCCTCCTCTAATTGGGGCGCTAAAGCTTCACCTATATTAAATAGGCCTCTTCTAATCTTATTTTATTATTACTACTTAATTCTTTTATTTATGATTATTCATTATTGCTATTGTTAATTGAAGAACAAGTATTTCACCTACACCATGGAGTTATTATAGTCAGTGACGGTGCCAAAACTTATATCAGGGCGGGTAAAAAACACAAAACATATATTTCTCAAAATTATATGGAATATATATATATATATATATATATATATATATATATATATTGATTCATAATCACCGATAATTATAAATCATTTCTTGACCAATTAATCTGTCACCTTTTATTTTAAACAACGACTTAAATTAAAATAGGAGAATTAGTATTTTAAACAACGACTTAAATCTCGCAAATACTAATAAATATTCGCTAGATTTTTTTGTAGATAATTTTGTATGTTAAAAAACTCAAAAATGAGACCATTCATTTTTTACCCTAACCTAACTTTTGATCATTCTTCAATCAAATTCTTAAATTTAATATCTTTTTTTTATTATAAATTCAAAATTATCAATTTATATATAGTTGAAAAAATCTCATCAAGATCTTCAAAATAAGATCTCTTGTTGGTATGTTTTAATATAGTTAAAATGTCAAATTTTTTAATCAAAGTTTGTAATAGTGTATTTTAAAATACAAAACTTTAACCTTAATTTTGGTTATTTTAACTAATATATATATATATCAACAATGAATCTTATTTTAAAGATCTTAACGAGAGTTTTTTAACGATATATAAATTGATAATTTTGAATTTATAATTAAAAAATTATTGAATTTTAGAATTTGATTAAAGAGAGAGAATGAGTGATATGACTTTTAACGGAGTAATTTACAATTTGCAGTCCAAAATTTTCACCGAAAATCAATTTGCACTCTAAATGATTTTTTTGATTAAATTTAATCTCAGACGATTAAATGCACTTTTCATGCTTTTTTCCAGCCAAATTTTCATCGGAGTAGTTCAAAGGAGGGGTAAAAAAGGCAAATCATCAAATTTTTTTAATTTAACTTATAAAAAGATTATAATAAATTGTATACCTTAGTGGCTTAGCCTTGTGTTTATTGCATATATGTTGGCGAGTGAGCCTTGGCCGCCAGTGGGCCACTTGAGCTTGATGGAGGATCTCCCTTGGACTTTTAGACCTTGTCCATCCATATAAGCTAGTTGGGCCCAATTGATGGTATTTTATATTCTAATAATACCAAATTACTGTTCCTTGGGTGTCCGTGTATAGAAATTTCTTAGAACTTTCCAATTGGCCTTGAGATTTTAGAATTCAAATATCAAAATTAGAAGTACTGGATCGATCAGTGTCGAGAAATTTCTTAGGACTTTCCAATTGGACTTGAAATCGTAGAATTCAAATTTCCAATTAGAAGTCAACGTCAATTTCGTCAAATTAAAAATAAAAACTTAATTAATTCATTGAGTGTCTGTTTAATCAGTGTCAAGAAATTTTTACAACTTTTCAATCGACCTTGAGATTTTAGAATTCAAATTTCAAAATTAGAAATACTAGATCGATCAGTGTCTAGATTCTCAAGAAATTTCTTAGGGCTTTCCAATTGGCCTTGAGATTGTAGAATTCAAATTTCCAATTAGAAGTACTAGTACAAAGTTACAAAAATTTCTACAGTTGACTCTTTTGTCAATTTCCTCAAATTAAAAATAATAACAAAAAAACTTAATTAATTTTGAGGGCTGAAGGTATAAAAGTTGGGGATTACATTACATGGGCTCATAACAGAATTAAGTACTCAAAAGCTAGCTAGCTAGGAAGCAATATCTGCAATTGTAGTTGTCGTTGCTTCATAGGAGTATATATATATATATATATATATATATATATATATATAATCTGAATTAATTGTGAGCTTGGTCTAGAAAATGAGTATCGGGTACAGCTTCTGGCATGCAGTCATAGCTGTTCTTTATGTCATAACTGTTGGTGCTGCTGCTGCTGCTGGTGCTGCTGCTGCTGCTGCTGCTAAAGTAGGGATCAACAAGAGGACGTCGCTGTGCATAGAGAGGGAGAGACGAGCTCTGCTCCTATTTCAGCAAGGCCTCGTAGACCACTATGGCCAGCTCTCGTCTTGGGGGATGAGCAAAGACTGCTGCATGTGGAGTGGAGTCCGATGTCACAATCTTACTGGTCATGTACTCGCTCTTGACCTTCACAAGCTTCGCTTTCCGAGGATATTTGCGCTTGATAGCCAGGCCTTAACAGGTAATATTAGTCCGTCATTGCTAGAGTTGCGGCATTTGAATTATTTGGACCTCAGTGGCAATAATTTTGGAAATAATCATAATCTCCAAATACCTGAGTTTATTGGTTCCCTCAGCCAATTACGATACCTGGATCTGTCAGATAATGGATTTCTTGGTAGAGTTCCTCAACAGCTTGGCAACCTAACCAAGTTGCGCTTTCTTGATCTCAGTTTTAATATCCTAAATGTCATAGACCTTGAGTGGCTTTCTCATCTTCGTATGCTACGCCATCTTGACCTTAGTGACGTATACCTTAGGGACCTCAACTGGCTGCTACAAATAAATAAGCTGCCTTTCCTAACAGAATTGCACCTGCGTGATTGTGGGCGCTCTGTACTCAGTTCTCCGTCACTACCCTTAACAACCAATTCTTCTTCAATGCCTAGTCTTGCCGTCATAGATATAGCTTACAATGGTTTCATTTCTTCTTCTGAATACCACTGGTTGTTCAATTTCAGCACTAGTCTTGTGGACGTTGACATCTCTTATAATTCTGTACGAGGTCCTATTCCTGATGCTTTTGGGAACATGATATCCCTTACAAATCTCGATCTTGCTGGAAATCAACATGATGGTCAGATTCCAGAGTCTTTTGGGAACTTGAGTCAATTACAAACTCTGGAACTTTCTTCGAACAATTTTGGAGGGCAGCTTCTGGAGTTTCTGCAGAAAGTCTCTGGGGGTTCCAAAACCTCCTTACAGACATTGGGCTTATCTTGGAACCAACTTAGCGGTTCTTTGCCTGATATTACAATATTTTCGTCCTTGAGGGATTTGTTCCTCCACGAAAATCAATTGAATGGGTAACCCAGAAAGTTTTGGACAAGTTTCCAATCTTGCAACACTAGACTTGTCGGGGAACCAAATGACAGGAACATTGCCTGACCTAGAGGTCTTTCCATCATTGAAATTGTTGGATCTTAGCAACAATAGGCTACAAGGAACACTGCCAATAAGCATTGGCCAATTTTCAGAGCTCGAAGTATTGGATGTATCTTCAAATTCATTTGATGATACTATCACTGAAGTCTACTTGTCAAATCTCTCCAACTTAAAGGAGTTGCGCTTGTCTTTTAACTCTTTGGCTTTGGAATTCACCTCTGGTTGGGTTCCTCCTTTTCAATTGGATATTATTAGACTTGCATACTGCAGGTTGGGGACTCACTTCCCAAAATGGCTTCAAACTCAGAATAATTATTCCGAGATTGATATATCATATGCTGGAATTTCAGACACGGTGCCTGATTGGTTTTGGGTTCTATCCCCAAGAATATCGTACCTAAATTTGTCTTACAACCAGATGAGTGGCCATGTGCCTGATTTATCTTCCAGGTTTGTTGATTATCCTATGGTAGATTTAAGTTCTAATCATTTTGAAGGTCCAGTGCCATTCTTCTCGCCCAATCTGACATCATTGCATCTCTCCAAAAATTTGTTTTCGGGATCAGTTTCTTTCTTATGTGCAATTGCCAATGAGCACTTCAGTTCTCTTGACCTCTCAGATAACCAATTATCAGGAGAGCTTCCGAACTGTTGGATGAACATGGTAGAATTAGTCGTTCTTAATTTGGCTAACAACAGTTTCTCAGGGAAAATTCCAAGCTCTATGGGCCATCTATATCGGCTTCAAATATTGCAACTACGAAGAACTGCAGCGAATTAAGAATTGTTGATTTGGGTGAGAATAAATTATCGGGAAAAGTACCAGCATGGGTAGGTACACACCTAACAAATTTAGCTGTCCTCAGTCTTCGAATAAATGAGTTCTATGGAGCTATACCTCATCAAATATGTCATCTAAACTATACTCAAATCTTGGACCTTTCTCAGAACAAAATTTCAGGAAGAATACCACATTGCTTTAACAATTTTACTTCTTTAACTCGAAGCAGTAGTTCTAGTAGACCTCTTGTTTTTTCCACTATAGGTTATGATGGCTCTTATTTTCTCGGTGAAGACTATGTGGGCAATGCATTTTTGCTATGGAAAAGAAAAGAATGGGAATAGACAAGTATTTTGGGGCTACTGAAAAGCATTGATCTTTCAAGCAATAAACTTGTTGGGAACATTCCACAAGAATTTGCAAGTCTAAAAGAAATGGTTTCCCTGAACCTGTCAAGAAACAATTTGACAGGAAATATAATTCAGAAGCTTGACCAGCTGAAAAACTAGATTCTCTTGATTTGTCTCAAAACCAGCTTGTCGATGCCGGGATTTTCGTTCGTTTTTTAATATTAAAAAGCTCTTTCCGATTTTAGCCTTTAGATTAAGATGTGTTTTTTGGAAAAGGGTCGGCTTGAATGTCGACGGGGTTTGAAAGGTCGATTTCTTTATGAGCCAATTGACCAGAGCCGCCAATTGGTATATTTGAAATGGATGTACCAACTCATCCGAATTTTGTTTTCGTAATCGCTGGCTTATATGTGACTCCGAATTAATTGGTCCGCAAACCGAGATTCATAGAGTTCGGGGGCTTGCTTAAGCGAGGGGAAGGTGTTAGGCACCCCCCCGACTTCCGTGAAATATGGTTACTGCAATCTCGATGTTTTCTTATCCTTTTAAAAATCCTAAAATGTGTGAGTTGCGTGTGTGTGCGTGCGTGCCTAGGTGATGGTTGTGGTGAATTTTGCGTGAAAATCGTTTATGAAAACGTGTTTTGTCGGAAAGCATTCAGACGTCTTTTGACACAAATGACAAGGCTTCTTCTTTTATAATAAAGATTGATTTTAATTTCGAAAACGATGAGGGTTTTTTATTGGATGTCATTTTTAGAAAACAATAGTTTTTTAAACTTCTGTCAAATATGAATCGAGACTATACATTGCCTTCTAACAGTAAATTCAAATAAAATGAAGGCAACTTCTAGAACTCTTTAACCCTATGCACAAAGTTTAATGAAAGCGTTTATTCATTTTTTTACGAAAACATCTTTTATGCCATTTCAAAACCAAATGGAGTCTTTACGTCAAGCAATGATCAAAGTTCGCCAAAACTCTTTATTTTTAAACCTCGTGAATCTAATATCCTAATTTGATTGATTTTATGCAAATCTTTATCGTTTCATTCCAAAATCATTTTCTCGCGTCAAAAAGGAAAACCAAACATTAAAATGGCGTTGGAGTTACTCATGGGCATGTGAGCCATCCAAATAACCCCAAGCACCCACAATCGCACATTTCACTATCACGGGGCCTTAAACCCGATTTTCGACTCGATGTCGTTTTAAGGCCCAAAAATTTACATATTTACATAAAGGTGCATCGCGATCGCTACATACGTAAAAGCTATAAAATAAACTAAAAGGATATCATCGGGAGGTTAGGAGGAGATTCCATCCGCAATAAATCCTCCCTAACCGTCCCTAATCCACAGATCTACAACATATATTGACTACATTGGATCTAACTTCAAAATACACAAAATCAAACTATTTAAATAGCAATGCACCAAATATTTTCGGATCTACAGTAGATCCACCCAATAAATACAATAAGAACGAAATGAAAATAGATCTAACTAGATAAAACCTCAAATGCTATAAACATGAATTTTTTCACATTTCAAATGACGAAATACATGCTTTGACACTTGGAAATCACTTAGAATACCATATATCGTGTAACAATTGAACAAAAGGGAGAAGAAATCTCACATTTCTCTCTCTTTTTCTCTTTTTTTATCTCTCCCGTCGCCTTTCTCTCTCTTCTTTTCCGTCCGTCCGCGCGTCTTTTTTCTTCTCTTTTTTTCTCTTTTTTAGCTCTCGGGTGGAAATGGCCGCTGTATATGCTTCCGCAGGCAGCCACAGGTGCATCTGCGGCTGGCCGCAGGTGCATCTGCGGCTGCCTGCTGTGGCCGCCCACGCCGAATCCTTGGCTGCCGTGTGCCGCCCTCGGGCCGTGCAAAAGTCACCTCTGTCGGTGGCCGCAGATGTATCTGCGGCTGCCCAGCTGGCTTTTCTCGATTTTCGTGCCACGCAGCCTTGAATCGTCAATTTTTGCTGTATTATTTCGGAAGGCTGTTACTTGATGTAGAAATTGCTATTTGTGTTTAGCTTCCAGGGGGCGCTGCCCCCTTCCACCCCCGCCAGCTCACCGGCGAGCTGGGCAGCCGCTCGCTCACCGGGGAGTGAGACCCCCGAATATCGTAAGCGTAGTGGCCATTAGTCGTCTTTTGTGCTCAAATCAGGTTCTTCTGGATCAACTGTTTGTCTTGTCTCAAGTAACCTGATGCTCGTTGTTCGTTGTGGCGGCTTTGACCGTAAATCGTTGGGGTGGCTACGTGTTGGGGTCCACCTTCCTTTTCGCATGCCGGGTCAAGTAACGACTTTGCCCTCCTGCCAGGGTTAGTAGAGAAGTGCAAAATTTGGGTGTCTACACAGCTTTCTGGTTACATTCCTGTAGGTCTTGCTCAATTAACCCTTCTAAGTGTCTTGGACTTGTCCAACAACAACTTGTCAGGCAAAATTCCAACAAGCACTCAACTGCAGAGCTTTGATGCCTCTAACTATTCTGGGAATCCTGAACTTTGTGGGCTTCCTCTTGCAAATAAGTGCCCGGGAGATGATCCCACTGTTGAGGAAGGGAAAGACAATAATCTGCAAAACGATGAAGACGAGGACAGGTTTATAACACCAGGGTTCTACATAAGTCTTGTTCTTGGTTTTGCTGTTGGATTTTGGGCAGTCTTTGGCATTTTACAGCTGCAAAGCTCATGGGAATATACCTATTTCAAGTTCCTGGAAAACATTAAAGATTGGCTGTACGTGACAACAGCATTGAATCTTTCTAGATTGAAGAGGAGGTTTAAGGGCTAATGGTAAGTACCTTTTGCTTTTTGCTAGTCTGAATTTCTCATACTCCCCCTGCCAAGAATTCTTACTTTCAAGTCTTCTCGACTTTGTTGTTACTTTTTGCCCATTCTTCTTTACACGCTACATTTGCATACAATATTCTTCTTTATACGCTACGTTTTTAATTATTATGTAAATGATGCAAAATACACTTGAAATATGAAAAAGATTAATTTGTGCTACCTGCCAAGTACAACCTGATCACCAACTCTTAGGCAGCCATTGCAGCAATGATAGTTACATTTATCCAATCCCACAAAATTTTGACCCATTTCACCTCGATTATGTTTATCTAAGTGACATTGTGGAATAACTACATGTAGCATGAGATGATGGGTGAGTACTATTGGTGATGGTAAAAGAGCTGAACTGATTGAACTCTCTTTTCATTGCCTTGTATACATGATCTAACCCTTCTTCAATCAGCTCCAAAACTGTCTGTGGCATTGGCGGTAAATTTATGTCAGCTGATCCCTCCAACATTTTTTCACTACTTCCCCCATTGAAGGCCTCATGGAAACCTCACCTTGAATGCACCAAAAGGCAACTTTCAATGCTCTTATTAGCTCCTCTTCTTCCACTCTTCCTTCTAGTCTTCTCTCTGCAACTTTCGTCGGTATCCCATTTGTCAGCTCCTGTAGGAATCAGAATTCATATAAACGCTCGAATATCCGATTTTATTATAATGACAGCTCAAAAAGTTTGCATAATTAATTTCAGTATATATACCTTGAAAGCCCATCCAGGGAAGAAAAAATCCTCTGCATCACAAGTCATGTCAAAATTTCTTCGACCACCAACAATCTCCAAAAGAAGCATTCCATAGCTGTAGACATTGGCCTTTACAGTTACAGGGAGGTTGCTAACCCACTCCGGAGACAAGTAGCTCCTGGTGCCTCTGACCATAGTGACTACCTGGGAGTGCTCTCTGCCCATCAACTTGGCCAGTCCGAAATCAGATACCTTAGGGCAAAAGTTTTCATCCAATAATATATTTTCCGGCTTGATGTCACAGTGTATTATCCTGTTCTGACACTGCTCATGAAAATATGCAATCCCTTGTGCAGTACCCACTGCTATGTTGAACCGACTTGGCCAATCTAAAAGTCTACCTCTGTTTTTATCCACTTGTCCAATGATCCATTTTTCATAAACTCATAAACTAGAAGCCTGTCAATGATCACATTTTCAGATACCGATTGAATAGAAATATCTTAATTAGCAGTATACTGGGAGTTGTTAACTATTTGCAATCAAAAGATGGCATACCGTTGTCATCCCTCGGAACAGTAGCCACAAAGTCGAACCAAGTTCATATGTCGCATGGATCCGATTGTGTTTACTTCCGTTATGAATATTCTCTCCCCATGAGGCAACATTTTATCAAGTTTTTCTACTGCAATTAAAGTCCCATCTCCTAGGCTTCCCTTGTATACACTGCCAAAACCACCTGCAAATAAACAAAATTTATTATTACCAAGAAAATCTGCTCAACACCATCTGAATTAAATCAATGAAAGTTAAGATCATAAATTTATAATACTTTACCTGTTCCAAGCAATTGGGAAAAGTTACTAGTCCTGCTTTGAAGATCACGAAAACTACAATTCACTAGAGCACCGGACACAGTCAAGGAATTTTCAAGAGCTCTCTTTAGGGATCTCTTCCTGTGGACATTAATATACAATAGGCAACATAGGAGCCCAATAACAACGGTCATGCTTAGAACAATAGGAAGAACCAAAGTTTTGGTTCACTCACTTGCTGAATCCTCACCTGATTTTCCATTTCTGCCTGATTTTGATGAGCCATTGGCCTCAACCTTGACAAACAAGGTCGAGCCAGGATCCTCATATCCACTAAATCTTTGTTTGGATTTATAGGTCTCTCACTGTAAATTGTATTATCCTGGTGTTGTATAATAATCATTATTGTATTCTGTTTTGTTGATGGAAATTACAGTGAGCGGACACGGATGTTATTAACAAGTGCAGCATATGTTCATCTCAAACACTTCGATGTTTCTAAGCACACCCGAAATCATTCGCCTGCAAGTAGTGCTATATTGCTCTCAGGCCGTGCTGGTATGTTATCCGATTTTGCATTCAGATATCTACGCCTCTAACTAAATTTTGGCTTGATTTGGTTTTATTGCTTGCTTGTGTTCTCTGAAGAACTCTACCATCAAATGCTTGCAAAGACTCTGTCACATTACTTTGAAGCAAAGTTATTACTGTTGGATGTGACCAACTTTTCTATGAAGGTGATTACAACAGCACTAATCTTGTTGAGGTCTGTTAGAATCGCGGTCACACACGCATACAACAGTAAATAATCAACACAGGAATATACGTAGTTCCCCAAACTCGGGTACGTTCACGGGAGCGAAAAGGGAAGATATTTACAATCCAAGTTACATAGAGTTTTACAATAGAGAATATATATAAGTGTTATTTCTATTTCAACTCTAATTCACCGTACCACGGGGACTGCGCCCCCTGCACCCCCCAAAACCTTTAGGCCTTCGGCCTAGCCCGAACTACTAAATCTATGATAGCCTAGTGTCTTGCTCCGCTCCACTTCGCACAGCATTGGCCTTTTCTGAACTTTCCAGTTATGAGCCACAAGTTCCAACAAGGTCAACTCTTGGTATAAGTTTACACTAATTCTTGTAATTGTGTCTATCCACAGATGCAGGGCAAGTACGGGAGCTCTAAGAAAGAAACTGTACGTAATGTTCCATACCCAGAATTACTTTTAGTATCAGCTTCAAATTTAATTTCAGCCTATATCTTCTTCTAACCTAATCTGTAAAGTGGATAACAAGATGAATATACAGTAATTTGAAGACATGTCCATTTATTGAAAATTGATCAACTTAAATCCGTCAGTGTTTTCATTGCTCCCCTAAGAAAGAATAGTTGACCTGCTGCTTCAAGTGGAATAGTACCTGATTCAATATCTTACCTTTGTGTAGCCTTTCAAGAGGTCCATCTCAGATATAGCTTTGGGGCAGATGCCCAGTTTGCTTGGTTCCTTCTCAATCCTTACACCAAGGAATGATACTGGAGGTATGAAAAGGATCTAAAGATTATTTTCTTTTTATTTGATACGTTAAAGGTTTATGACGGTGTCCTTGTACAGACATTAATTGACCAGCAAAATAATTTCTGAATTCTGTTAATGATGTTAATTCTCACAGTTTCGGTGATAACAGTAATTCTTTATTTGGTTTGTTATGGTGCTCTCTGCACTTGATCAGCAGTGGGATAATTAATTAAGTTTTGACAAGTTCTCCATTCATAGAATCACTAATCTCTTTACTTCTTACATTTCGTTTATTTGCTTGCATCATCCAAGGTCATTCATTACTGCAACTGTGTAGAATGTAATCTATTTGTGGATAACAAAAAAATTAGTTACTGGTTTGGGCTGCAGCAGCGATTGGAGCCCTGAACAACAGCCAAAGCGAGTTCAGACGAGCGGAGCAGGGGAAGGGGGGGAGCATCCCTGGGCAGAGTAGAAATAAATCTAACTCTAAGGAACTGTGCTAGAAGATGTGACTTCACCCTAAGGAAGGGAAGTGACTTCGCCCTAAGGAAGGGAAGTGACTTCTGGGTAGGAGGCACGATCTCATATGAGTTGCACTCTTTGTTGGCATTGCATGTTCAACTCGTTGTCCTTAACTGACCGGAGGTGCTACTAAGGAGTGTTTTCTAGCGATTAACTCCGATGTATCGCGTTTTAAGACAAGAGTTGTCCCACGCGAAGTGGCCGGAAGCCGGCCTTCACTGTTGTACTAAACTCGACGATGGCTCTACACGGCATAAACGGGGAATGTGTTTCATTGAATGATTTTTGGTTTTGGCCCTCAGATAGGCCTTGAAAGTGAAGGAAGGCTGGAATGCCAACATGCGTCTATTATAGAATTCACCCGACCTGACAGTGGGAACGTCCAGTGCCAAAGTCACTGAATGGGTAAATCCAGATGAAATGGCTCTAAAGTGGAAAATAATTGTGGAAGAAGGCACCATTGGTATACAAATATATATATATTCTAGAAAATTTTGTGTTCTCTCATTATTTTGTTACTCCTTTGAACATCATTTATCATAATAAACTTAATATAGTATTGCTTGCATATAAGTTTTAACAGGTACACGCTATTGTTTACTAATCCTTAGGACTGACTTACTTTTTCTAGCTACTCCGAAGAACATCAGCTGCTGGTCTTTTGATGAAAAGATTTTCGTACAGTCACTTTACAAGGTAAATATCAGATATGTCGGTTCCTTATATCAAACTAGGTTCCAACTATTTTAGTGCCTTTTCTTGTTTTGAAAACTTCCCCCAGTCAGATACTACCCTAGAGTCTCCATTGAACACTGACGAGCAGGTTCATCAACTTACTACAGGTTTTGGCTTCCATCTCTGAAACCAGTTCCATCATACTGTACATCAGGGATGTTGAGAATCTTCTTCTCCAATTGCCAAGGCTTTACAACTTGTTTGATAAAATGTTGAAGTTATCGGGATCAGTGTTGCTTCTTGGTTCTCAGATATTCGAGTCAGATGATGATTGGAGGGAAATTGATGAGAGACTTAATAATTTGTTCCCTTACACTATCGAGATCAGGCCACCTGAAGATGAGAATCGTCTTGTAAGCTGAAAAGCTCAATTAGAAGAGGACATAAAGACAATCCAGTCTCAGGATAACAAAAATCATATTGCTGAGGTACTAGCGGCAAATGATCTTGACTGTTATGATCTAGATTCAATCTGCCTTGCAGATACAATGGTACTCGGTAACTACATCGAAGAAATTGTGTATCAGCAATATCTTTCCATTTGATGAATAACAAGGAACCAGAATACCGAAATGAAAAGCTCCTTATATCATCAAAGAGGTAGACACCAATTTTTCTGGAGTTTTGACACGTAAATTTTGTCTTTTGATCCCTACTCTTACAAATTCATGTATATACCCTTTTGTCCCTTGTACAGTTTGTCCCATGGATTGAGTTTCTTCCAGGAGGGAAAAAACAGTGGCAAAGACACTCACTCTAAAGCTGGAGACAAATGCTGAATCTTCCAAGGTTTTTTATCTTATATTTTTACTTTTGAACAGTCTTATTATACTACTACTGACTATTTCAGTGGTGATATAGCTTACTTATGCTCCCTTTTCATCAACCTTAGGAATTTGGAGGGGGAGTATTTATTGGGTTAAAGCCTGAATCGAAGTCTGAGCACTCAATAACTGAAAATAAAACTGAGGCCGATAAATCAGTTTCTTCAGCAAAGAAGGATGGTGAGAATCCTGCTCCACCAAATGCAGTAAGTCCAGTTATTGTGCCTATTCTAACTAAAAAGGTAGAGAAGAATGAGGTGTAATAAATTTCCAGCGGAAGAGAGCATGTACAGTACTTGCATCCTAATGTGTCCAAGTCTTATTGAAATTCTAAACAATAGTCACATCTCAAATATTACTATTACTGCTAAAAATGGATTAATTTTTTTTAACATTTGTTATAATATATTAGCACTGCTGGTTTCATAAAGTTAGTTTGGTGGATGGGTCATGAATATTAATACTTATCTAAGATTATGTGTGCGTACTCCATTTTTAAAAGTAACACCATTCTGATACACACAACAAGCTTATATGAAACAAATAGTAGGAATTCACTTTGCATCATTCTTTGCCTTCTCTAACTCTTTAAATGTCATGATTTGCCACCAGGAAGTTCCGGAGAATGAAATTGAAAAGCACATACGGCCAGAGGTGATTCCTGCAAATGAGATTGGGTTGACATTTGCAGATATTGGTTCCTTGGACAAAACTAAAGAATCACTGCAGGAGCTGGTCATGCTTCCTCTTCGAAGACCAGACCTGTTCAATGGTGGACTTCTTAAGCCATGTCGAGGGGCCTCCTGGTACTGGAAAAACAATGCTCGCAAAGGCCATTGCCAATGAAGCTGGAGCAAGCTTTATAAATGTCTCGATGTCAACCATCACTTCAAAATGGTTTGGGGAAGATGAAAAGAATGTCCAAGATCTCTTCACACTTGCAGCCAAGGTTTCTCCCACTATCATTTTTGTGGATGAAGTCGATAGCATGCTTGGGCAGCGCACAAGAGTTGGTGAGCATGAGGCTATGCGGAAAATTAAGAACGAGTTCATGACACATTGGGATGGGCTGCTAACAAAACCCGATGAGTGCATCCTTGTTCTTGCTGCTACCAACAGGCCATTTGACCTTGACGGAGCAATCATTAGACGGTTTGAGCGCAGGTAAATTTTTCGTATTTGTACCACAATCACATCAACCATGAAAAATTCAATATTTAGCAAAAGCGTGAATCATTGTATATCTAATTGTCATTTTCTTATGCCGTCTTCATCAGCTTTAACTCCACCACTAGGTTTCAGTTTGTAAATTATCTTGTAAAGACACTCTCCCTACTCTTCTCTAAGCATAACTTGATGAAGATACTTGAAGTAATCTCTTTGACCGGATTCCCTTCCATCAATCTTTCTTATCTTTCTTCAAGCTTAATGATCTTGGAATGTGATTTCTAGATATCTAAGGTTTCTACTGGCATTCTGACAATGTCAATGGCAGTTCTAGTTTGTCCTCATCCTTTACATCATGTAATATTCCCCTGCTTCATGTTATGAATGAGATGATAAATTGGTGAAAGGCAAAATTGTTCATGTTATTTGGTGATCATTCATCAAAATATTGTACCTAATTACAATAAAAGTAAAGCGGAGAAGTTCACCCCGAGGCCTGAAGCACCAAATGAATATTAGGATTTTTAGGGCCGCACATAATTGCCACCTCTCTCTCACGCACACAAATATACAGAAAGGAACCAAAGGACTATGTTGCAGATGAGTATAAAGGTTTCTAAACTCAATTGCTCTGATGAACAGAATCATGGTTGGTCTACCAACTGTTGAGAGCAGAGAAAAGATATTGCGAACACTTTTGGCAAAAGAAAAGGTGGAAGAACTAGATTTTAAGGAGCTTGCAACTATGACAGAAGCATATACTTGAAGTGATCTTAAGGTTTGTGTTACTTGAAATGTCAATTAATAAGTTGGATTTTATATCAACTGGGGATGAGACTTGGCATTAACAATTGACTACAGGTCTAGTGTGTAACAGCAGCTTATCGACCTGATAGAGCTGATACAACAAGAGAGAGAGAAGGATTTGGTAATTCATTCCATCCTGAGCTCCTACATTTGTTTTCTTTCTTTGTTTCAATTTAAATTTGTGTAGTTGCTCCATAATCATTTCTCTTGTCCAAAATAACTTGTAATTACAGGAAAGAAAGCGTCTAAGCTTCTTTATCTTGAATTTATTATTCCAAGAGGGAACAGTATTAGAAAATAAACCGGAAACTCGGTCATCAAAGTCATCAACTTCAAAGAACCTGACCCCCTAGAAAGCTTGAATCAGCATGTACCATGAATACAAATCTCGTTATAATTTACTTTGTGTTTGTTAATCATGCTAGAGAGAGACTTATTAGGCCATTCTAATTGCCACGTTTGTGCTATGTAATTATATATTGTGTGTGGTACTTGTAAACACTGGGAATTTAGTGAAGTGGGATATCTATCTGGTATGTGTAATATTATGTAGCTTGATTTAATATACTAAGCATAAAGAGAGATTTTTGTTCCGAGACACGACGAGAACAGCAAGTTGTACAATACCCTCTCTTTGCATGTTCTCTGTCATTAAATGGTGAAGAGTTTATGGTGTCCCAGAGAATGTTTGATTTTGGAAGCTTCCACTGTCACATAAGATCAAATGTTCATATTCCAACTATGTTGGCTCGATATCCTCCTTGCTCCTCGTATTCATGGGTTTGTATTATTGGCAAGCTGCTTGCTCGAGTTGCTTAGGTTATTGTCTTACTTCTCTGCAAGCTAGAGATGCTTTACTTGCTCCGGTTATTTTCTAGATTCTTTTTTTGGTTTTACTTCTGATACTAATTGTACCATATGTTCCCAGGATTAAATAATATGATTGCAGCAGACTGGTTTTATGCCAGAGTCTAGGACACCACACTTAAATAAATACTAAACTTAGTGGGTGAGAAACATAATTCAAAGAAATACCATACATGTGTGACACTGCGGCCAAAACCATATTCTTTGTAGTTAATATCTCAGAAGCTGATAAACTTTTAGAAAATAAACCTTTTTTTCTGGTGATATAAATAGTAATAATTTTAAAAAAAAGTATTTAATAATATGAATTATGAAAATAGAGATACATATACATTTATATATTAAATAAACTTTATTTAATAATATGAATTATACCAAAAACATTAAATATACTTATATTGATTCATTCACTGTAAAATCTCCCATGCAGTCCACCATTTACTTCATCCCTTCTCTTTTCTTCTCCAAGAAAAGTGTATGGGATGATATTTAATTAGAATAAAAGTAGATAAATGATGAAAAATTGACATAAATACCATTAATTAATTCATAGAACAATTTGCAAATGCCACTGCAGACTGAAAACAGCATCAGATATAACCCACTTTTTTAGGTAAGAAGTTCAAAAAGGGTAAAAGGGGTTTGTATGTCACATTCTCTCCATGCATTCATCAATACAAGAGAAAAGGTCGAGAAGCACTAATCCTCAAAACAAAAACGAAGACAAAACTTATGATTATAATATTCATAAACAAAATGAAGCAGCTGCCCTTAACTGGGGAATGGTTAGGAGAAATGAAGACCTAAAACATAAAAGATCTCGCAAAATACCATATTCATGTTAAAATAGGGAACCCAAACATATTAATACTAAAATAGGGTCCCAAATGATGACCGAATCACAACAACATGTTGGGGCACATAGCCACATACCACTTGTCAATGCGAAGAACCTAGTGAACCTGCATCTCTAAAGAAACTTCTTGTCTTTCAATGGTCCTGTAGGAATCTTACTCAAAACCTTCACATTGAACACAGCATACTGCTTCTTGATCTCCGCCTCTGCTTTCTCAGCAAAAGCATCAACCTTGTCCTCATACTTCTCATAAAGCACAGGCACCGTGTGCAGCAACACAAAAGCTGTTTTTAAAAGCAAAAGGAAGTCAACTATAGAGATTGGAGAGCCCATAATAATTGATGGAGTGCCAATATTACTATCATCTATGAACAACTGTTCGTACAATTTTATAAAAAAGAAAGTAGTTTTCTTACATATGTAGAACAAGGTAAGGAAATTCCAGCTACTCCCAAGAATTGAAAATAACCATAAACCAGCAATCACCTGATATGTGAAAAACAAGAATTATATTAGTGAAACATAACGTACTCTAACAAGTTAACAAAAATATGTATTGTGCATGATCTTGAATTATATCCTTTACCAGCCAAATAAGTAAAACAAGCTGCCATTAATTGTTTGTGTGACTGGACCAAACTGACATCATATATATTATATGTGTTGCCTTAAACAGAGAAAGAAGTGCAAAAAGAGAAATAATAACACATACAACAAGAAATTTCTTCAGATCTTTCCCTGCTGCAATATCGCGGAGGATTGCCAGAGCTCTGTTGATTTCAATTCTAAGGGCACCTGCTACACCCAAGACAATATCCTCAGGAAGTATAACTTCAGGAAATTTGGGTGGAGACCTGATAATGTCAGGGAAAATAATTAGATAATTTTATATTAACAACAAGAGCATGAGGAATGTTGATCAGCTTACTTGTTGATAAAGGTGGATGCATTCGACCACAGGAAAAGGACTGCCAGAGCCAAAATTAGGATATGGCATACTAAAGTGAGCAAGTGGTATTCAAGCAATTCGAAAAGGACCCATATAGCAGTGGCAAAACCTAGCACGCCAGCTGAAATCTTTTTGTTTCTCCAGAGAAATATATCAGCAGCTGCAACAGGGACAAGTGTAAGACAGAATATATCAACGAACATCGAATATTAAGAGAGATGGAGCCCCTCTATCCCACTATTATGTTACACGGGTACATTGCATAACTCCAAAGTGAATGTATCTCATTTGGTTCGTAGAAAAAAATGTTGGCAAAAAAACAAAACAAAGCTTCTGAGAAATTTATGAATTCCTACCCTGACGGCTATCCAAAGTAGACCATTCGATACAACAGAGCAGCCACATATTCAACCATCTCTATAAATGATCCAAGTACAGAAAAGTAAATGAATCCCCACTAAAGAAAACTAAACCATATAAAGTTAGGTCATTTGCTCTTTTGAATTGTGACATACTCGATTCTAATCATCAAAGTAATTCCACTAGATTAGTTGAGCAGGTTCTGGGTTTCTAACTATCTGAAACCAAGAGTATTGCATTCTTTTTTCTTTCTCAACAAGATTGATCATTAAACTTTATTAAAAAGAAATAACATAATGTTCAAAGAATGTACTCCCTATGTCCACTTTAAATGCTGGTTCACAGTCATTTTTGCTGCATGCTTTTAAGACAATAAGAAGCATGTGGACTGTGGAGAAACTATAACTGTAATATAGGCTTTTTATAAAGATTATTTTAAAGCAACTAGGGCTGCAAACGATCTGATCCAATCCAAACTTTGTCAAACTCAAACCGAACACACACTTGTTCGCGGACAACTCATGAAAATATTCGAACTTGATCAAGTTCACGAACATTTGAATCAACTATTTGTATTTAGAATTTAAAAACATTGAACATGAAAGAAATACAATTCGAACTCGAACATCTCATGAACCAATCGAACTGTTCACGAACAAAGTCGAACCAAATCATATGATTTACGAACATGTTCAATCAAGCAATCGAACGCAATACTATGGGCAAACTCGACTCGATAAATTAATCAACTCGAACAGAACAGAACATGTTCGCGATCGGTTTGGTTCGGTTCGTTTGCAGGCCTAAAAGCAACTAAAGTGAAAATCTAACCAAGGTAATGTAAAGTATGTAATATCTATACGTGTCATTCGCAACTCTAAAATACATAGCAATCACAACTCACTAATGATTATTACATGTAGGATAGCATTCATATTATGCATACAGTAATCAAATCTAACATACTGTCTCATGTTCACAAAGAAAACCAAACCTAAACCTTTTGCTTTAAAATAAGTAAGCATTTCTCCACCGTGGTGAAACCATTTATGTAAAGAAAGAAATTCTCAATAGCCATATATACAGGCTACTCATAAACAAAATTCATAGAAAATATCAAGGAACAAATATTCCTAGAAAGACTATGAGATCTAACTTACTAATCAAGCTAAAGTAATAATAAATTATGACAAAATATCATACTAATGTAAGAATCATAATACATTAACTATAACTCAATGCAACCGCAAAACCTAATCACCAAATTCAAATTCGTGTAGATCAGTACTGAATAAGAACAGTGAACCCTAATTATCAATATCTACATACGAGTGTGTTTATTTGGAGAGAAATTAAAAAGTAAAAAAACATACGTTTACCGCCTCCCAAGATTTTGTGCAGAGGCTTCTCTCTCCCAAAGATACGATAGATCTTCGCTTTAGTGGCCGACATTGGCGAAGACTTATTGGCCTTCTTCTCGTCGTCAGAATCTGGGGACGACGAACCGTCGCCGTGTATCTTGTCGGTGATCTTCTCCATCACCGATTCAATAACTGGCTCTTTCTCGCCGGCGTGCTCAGCCATCTCGATCTCCGTCCGATCCCCGAAATCACGTGTATTTCGAGTGACTGGGTGTATCTGTGTGTTGTGTGCGAGTCTCCCAGAGAGAGGACTAGAGGAATGAAAAAGAGACGGGAAAGAGAGGAAAGAAATAGCAGCCCCGCTTACTAAAGAGGGGAAAGGTTAGTCTAACGAGCCTGAGGCTCGGAAAGACGGTGCTAGCTGGTTCGGGTAAATAACGGAATTCGATGCAGAGCAGG
This sequence comes from Hedera helix, assembly GCA_947179155.2. NCBI lineage: Eukaryota > Viridiplantae > Streptophyta > Magnoliopsida > Apiales > Araliaceae > Hedera > Hedera helix. The sequence goes on along the minus strand of OX359265.1, from coordinate 58,140,564 downwards.
TGTCGGCAAAAAGAGATATTTTTCTCTCTCCTCTCCACCCGTCGTTGCTTGCCTCGAGGGAGGATCGACAGTGAAAGTTACTGTTTTCTCATTGACGACGTTTATACGGCATTGGACAGCTGTTAACACGTGGAAGGGTTTGAGTGGTGGATGCTGACGGGTACATTCTTTAATTTGTGGGCCAATGGCACTACTTCCTTATGTGAATGACCTGTTTTGGGCCGGCCTTTTCCAGACTAAATCTCTTGACTTCAAAGTTTCTTCAAAATATCAGAAAATCATTTCGTCCGTAAAAAATGTGAACCAAATTTTATTTAAGGCTTTCACCCTTTTCAGAAAAATAAATAAATCTAAGTATAATATTTTACAATACTGATTAGAACATAATATTCATCTAAATTATTAAAAATAAAATTTGATATAAAAATATATTTTAAATATTATTTTTTAATAATTAAAATAAATATTATGTTCCAAATAATATTTTAAAATAATAATAGTATCTTCCAAAAAATTGGTCTCAAAGTTTCACAAGTCTCATCAATCCCCTATCTCAAGTCTCAACAATTTAAATTAGCAACTATCTTCCTTAAGTCGTGTACTCATGTAGGTCAATTTTTCTGAGTCACGCACCAATCACGTGAAATAGGTGTTGGTTATATTTACATTTTCTAATAAATAGTTTTATACATATATTTAAAAATATATATATATAGATTTAACCCAAAAACAATACTTTGACCAGCGTAAATGTAAATGAAGCCATAAGATAATAAGTCACTCCCTTTCCACTCAAAAGTATGTCTTCAAGTGCAATATTTTTTATCTAGAAAATATTTAAAATTACACAAATCAGATATAAAATATACAAAAATATATTTACTTTTAAAATATATTATAGGGAGTTCACTAAATTTTAATAAGGATAAAATTCTTTAATATCATTAGATGGGGGTCTACTATAAGTAAAATTGATACTTATTTTCAAGTTTAAATTAGTAAAAAATTATTCATTTACTTATGGGTGAAAACAAGGTTTGATCCAACAAAGTTTTAATTAGGAAGGGGTTTTCCCCCATTACAATGTAGGCATCACTTTTCTTACAATGTAGGATTCATTTGAGAGTTTACCCAATTCATAATCAAATATGGAGCTTGAAATTTCATATACTCTTTTTGCTTTAAAAGGAGTTTCATTTGTTAATTATTGTATTCTGTAAAATAAATATTTTTCTTAACAATTATAGTATAAAATGATGTAACGTCTTTAAATTTGTTATCATATCATCACTATTGCATTAATAATTTATTATTTTTGAAGTAAATATAAAATAAAAATATATTTTTAATATTTGTTAATTTTATTAATTAAACTTTTTTTGTAAGACTTGCAACATTTTGGAGCATAATCTAATTACCATATGTTTAATTTCTACCTAATACATTTTCAAAGAGCAAAGTCAGGAACGTGCTTCAAGGAGCAGGAAGTCAGGACTCAGGAGTGTGCCTCCCACTTCCTACCAGTCATTTCTGTACCTATTGCACCTTTTCTCTCTCTGTGATCTACTTTTGTAGTCAATTTTGAGAATAATTTAAGATTAAAATATATAGTAATAATTTTTAATTAAATGAATAACTAAAATTGACGATTGAGGAAAAGTACCAAAAATGAAAGGTATCAACTACACCGTCAAGGTAAGTGACATCATTAGGAAACTAAAATTAGAACAAGTAATCAGAGGATCTAAATAGTAAAATCAAATTTGAGATATAATTTAACTTTTAAGATCAAAAAACGATACATTAAACTTTAAAATTACTATCAAACGAAAGAAAGAAGTATAAAATCTTAAGCAAATGCTCTAAAAATAGATGGTCCATATATTTCTAGTACTTGTATGAATTCATTATGATCCGCCATCATCCTATCTCGCTTAATTGATCCGAAATTATTCAATATTTCGATTTCATAATATAAAAGTAGTTTCGATATTTTATAGCTGATTTTGGAAAATTTTAAATTCTGATGTAATTTATTTAAATTTTGTAAACAAGAAATATTTTAATTAATAACAGATTTTAGATAGTTTATAATATTCATAATTGTATTAACTAAAAATTATATAACTTTATATTTATCTGACATTTAAATATGTCTTAATTTAATTTTGAAAAGTCAAAATAATTCTTATATTGAACATAATAGATGGACTCCTTTTTCTGCACTTTCAAAGTTTCTTGGTTTGTTGGGCTTTGTCACTTCCATAGCAACTTGGGAAGGACCTTGATTTCTTCTGTCCTCAGGGTCCTGTCTAAGTTTGGTTAGGAAGAAAGGCCGAGAGTTGCTTTTTTTGGGCCCTCGGGTCTTCCTAAAAACAAATGGAGTTACTTGACACCAAGGAATATTAAGAAGCTATATACAAATTAAATCTGAGATAGAAAGGTTAGAAATACAAGTGTTACCTAGCTGGCGCGAGTTTAATTTCTCATTGAGATGATGTCCAATTACTGCTAATTTTGGATACAATATGTATAAATATACAGTAATTAAATATAATATTTATTTATATTATTAAAAAATAAGATATTATATTAAAATTCATATTATATTTTATATTTTAAAAATATAAATAAATGTATGATATATACTGCCAGACATCATCAACCGCCGGCATATGGAATGGGGCCCCGAAACAGAGGAGGAGGCTCCTCCTCCTCCTTTGATTTTGATTTGGGGCTTACAGTGCCTGATTGCGACTAAGGGAGTTGTAGTAGAAAACAACTCTGATATCTCCACTACAAGTGTCCACATCAAGAGCTTTGACGATGACAAATATCTCCACTACACCAATTAAAACAACTCTTATTTATTGTCAAAAAGAGACGGCGAGGAAGTCCAATCCTTATAATGGCATGTCTTTGCAATCAGGAAAATACTGCCAATCCAATTGTCAGCCTCACTATCCTAATTCAGATCTCCTCCCAAACTTTTCGAGTTTTCATGCTAGGGTTTAGACAAATTACATCCTAACAGTAGTAATAACTATGGCCACTCCGAAAAAGAAAATAGAGAGTAAGAGTTTCAGTATGAGATACAGGGTCGAAGAGATTCCGATGGCTACTGTTTTAGGCGCAGACGACAGTTTGAGAAGCAAAATACAGAGAAATAGCTCGGATGATAGAGTACCGGAGAATGAATCGTTTAATAAACATACTGGAGTGCACAAGTATTTGAAGATGATTAAGCCTCTCTATGTTAAGGCTTCGAAGATTAGGATTTTCGATCAATTGTCGCCGAGAAAGCAAGGAAGTCTAGCGCCGGTGTTTCGACAAGTTTGTGGGAATTTGGTGAAGAGCCGATCGGCTGTCGGAATAGTGCCGGCGCCGGCGAGTAGGAGAGATGATTCGGCGTTGCAACAACAGGATGGTATCCGAAGTGCAATTCTTCACTGCAAGAGATCGTACAGCTCATCATCGTCGTCGTCAACAATATCACAAGGTATAAAGATGATTCGTATTCAAACATACGTATCCCGATTAGTCTATACTACATCTCTAGTTGACTTGATTGTATTTGTACTTTAGTTTGTGTTAATTTGACGTGTTGCATTTCAGAATGCTCAATGCTATCAAGATCTGCAAGTGATTCTTCTTACCAAAAGGCACTGAATCTACCTAGGAATTCGACCGAGGAATAGGAGAAATGAAGTAGCATATGATGCTCTGATCCTCTTGCATTAAAATATACTCCTTATATTAAGAAGGAAAATGAGAATATCACACTAAAAATGATATTTAGGTAAAGTTTTTCTTGTGTTTTTGTTTTGGTAGTACTGTTAATTAGTTGTCAGCTTTTTGTATGCTTTGTGAAAATGGAATGGCAATGTAAAAAAAGAGGCAGGAGGAATCAAATTTTGAAAGAGCTGATAATAATTCATTACGAAACTAGAGATCGAAAGAAATGATAAAGCTGAATACAAAGATCTAATTTCATAACCTTATAATTAGGGTTGCACAAAAAGACCCTATTTCATAACCTTATTCAAAACTCAAGGTATGGGGTCTGGTCCGGCCTTTTCTCTATTTATTTTATTTAAGTTTTTACATGATTTTAAAATTTGAAATAAAAGAATATTTAAAAAATGGGCAAGACTTGGTCAGGCCTAGTTTCGGCCTAAAGGTTCATACGAGGCCACCCCTTTGTCCATTTAATTTGGCTTTGCCCGACTTTCCAAAAGCTTAAATTTGACCTGGTCTGGTCTAGGGCATGGCCTAAAGCCCTTGGGCTGGTCCGGCCTGCCATATAGTCTGCCTTAAAGCCTGCTATATATACACTGCCCATGCCCCAGAGTCCATGGCCTAATCCCCAGACTTGTGCACCATCCTTTAAGCCCATTGGCAATTGCTTAGTCTTCTAGGTCGAAAAGTCCCAAACCAATTTGAAAGAAAAAATACTCGATCCGTTTTAGGATAAAAGTTTTGGTTGACTTTTTGTGGGTATTAAAAAAGAGAATAAAATAACAAAATCGTACATATTTAAATTTTCATTTAATTGCATAGTTTTTTATACATGATTAGTGATGTTCCATATATATGCATAGTGAATAGAAATATGACAATTAATAAACTAAGAATATTATAGGCAAATTATTGTAAAAAATAGATTATAAGTAGACACTTAACTTGGAATTACTTAAAATAGTTATAAAGGCTTTTATCCTAGGGTGGAGAGAGTAAAAAATAGCCAACAGCAAGCCCAAAAACAGCCTCCCGACCCAGCCCTTTTGCATTCCACTAGTTCAAGCATGCACCAGCAAAGTTTCAACAGGCTGGACCCCAAGCCAATTAAAAAAAATGGACTGCATTGGACCGTATCAGACCAGTCTGGGCCTGGCTGACAGACAACCCCTTTGTACATTTTATCCTGCTTGGCTAGGCCTATTAAAAGCCTAGGTCTAGGGCATGGCCTGAAGGCCTTGGGCCGGTCCGGCCTACCATACAACATGCCTCAAAGCTTGTTATACAACTGCTCATGTCTTAGAGTGCAAGGCCTAGTCCCTATAAAGTACTATTGGTTTTAAAATTAATTATTTTAAAATTTTAAACGAATCATGTTAATTTTAAATTTAAAAATATTATAAATTTATTTTTAAAAAGTTAAAATAATTTTATCATTTAGAACTAAAAAAATATATCGTATAAAATAATGAAAGATAAATCGAAGTGCAGGAGAAGGGGTGAATGATGAAAAGCGGATGATGATAGCATGAGAATTTCACAAGTGGATAAGGAAGGAGGAATGAATCACGGACTCGATTTTAATGCAAAGTCCGTCGTCTAGCTACCTCAATTCTCATGTCTCATCCATAACACATATAAAGACTTCTTATATATATATATATATATATATATATATATATATATATATATATATATATATATATACGCGCGCGACGACATTCATGTTCCCGTTATTTTAGTTGAGAGAGAGAGAACTGTGAGCTCGTGATCTTGTTCTTGGGAGTTAACATTGCTTTTTTCTACTGTTTATAATTTTATGTTTATAAATCAAGTGATTCCAAAGCACCTGACTCGTTTCCTCAACCATGTACCTGTCATCCATCTCATACGTATATATGTTTACTCTTTGGAGTTCCAAGTTAATGTAATCACATGAATGTTGCTTAAACTTATCGGCAACTCCCTTTATGTTCGTATTTGCAATAATAATATTATTAATACAGTTTATTTTTCAGTTTCTTCTCTAAACCTATAATTCGTTTGAGAAATCTGTACACAAACTCAATGGCCAAAATGGTATTAACCGGTGTGTAACCATGGGATATGGCCACCCTAAGAAAAGACCACCGTCGCATGCCATTTCCCTACCCAAACAAGTAACAGATGCATACTGTTTCATTTATGGTGGCATATAATGTATAAAGTCACAACTACTTAGCTAGTGGGCACTTGACACTTTTCTTTTAATAAAAATGTCCCTACTCATATTTATATGAGTAATAATAATAGTCTCAAATTTTGTCTGTGACATTAAATAAGATAAAAAATATTTTATTACATAGTAATCACAAACCATGTTCTCAACCAATGTAATACTGTAATTTCATAGACATTTTTTCGAGACAAGAAGTTAGGGACTACTAACATTACTATGTTTCCATCGAGCTACTAAACACAATAATACTCCAACTCCATGACCACCATCACAAACGTTACATCCTTCCAAATCATTCTCCTCCTCCTTTCCCTACTTTTCTCTCACTTTCTCTCAAATTATCTCCATGGAAGAATTACAATCACCTCCAACCCCATCTCCCAAAACCTACCGAATCACAGCCTCTTCAATTTCCTATTCCAAATCCACCTCCACTTTTCCTTTCAAAACTTGCACTCCAACTCCTCCCAATTATATCCTACAAGACATATCCCTCATCGCATACCCCTCTCAAATCCTTGCCATTGTTGGCCCAAGCGGTGCCGGAAAATCCACCCTTCTCGACATCTTAGCCGCTCGAACCTCGCCCACAAACGGCACCCTTCTACTCAATTCCTCCCCTCTCCATCCTTCTTCATTCCGCAAACTCTCAGCGTACGTTCCCCAGCACGACACATGCCTCCCATTACTCACCGTATCCGAAACATTCGCCTTTGCCGCTGGCCTCCTCAACCCCAAAACATCCGAAATTCCCAAAATTGTAAATAGTCTCCTAAGTGAGCTCAGGCTAACACATTTAGCACACACTCGGCTCGCTCAAGGCCTATCAGGCGGAGAGCGTAGACGAGTTTCCATAGGCCTTAGCCTACTCCATGACCCTGCTGTGTTGCTCTTAGATGAGCCCACATCAGGGCTTGATAGTAACTCTGCTTTTAATGTAATGCATACTCTAAGGTCAATAGCCGACTCGCGTTGCCGCACTGTAATCTTATCAATTCACCAGCCAAGTTTCAAAATTCTTTCCACCATTGATAAAATCCTGTTGCTGTCAAAAGGAAAAGTTGTTCATCACGGCACACTTTCTTCACTTGAATTGTTCCTATTATCCAATGGCTTCACAGTCCCCCCACAGCTCAATTCACTCGAATACGCCATGGAAATACTAAACCAGCTCCAAATTAGTAAATCCATAATTACTCCGTCATCGCCCAATTATTCTTCGAGCATGCCCACTTCTGATAGTAAAACAAGAGGAGGAATGATCAGATATAAGAGCTCTAGGGCGCATGAGATCGCCGCGCTTTATAACCGGTTTTGGAAAATTATTTACAGGACTAAGCAGCTACTTTTAACAAACACGTTGCAAGCACTTGGTGTGGGACTTGTTTTAGGGACAATTTACATCAATATCGGCTTCGACAAGACGGGGATCGAGAAGAGATTGGGACTATTTGCCTTCACTCTCACTTTTCTTCTTTCCTCTACAACTGAAACTCTGCCAATCTTCATCAGTGAGAGGCCAATTCTGCTCAGAGAAACTTCAAGTGGAGTTTACAGGCTATCATCATATTTAGTGGCAAACACGCTAGTTTTTCTGCCATATTTGCTTGTGATTGCAATTCTTTACTCTATTTCAGTCTATTTCTTGGTGGGGCTTTGTGCTACATGGCAAGCTTTTGCCTACTTCGTTTTGGTCATATGGGTTATTGTTCTGATGGCAAATTCGTTTGTTCTGTTCTTGAGCTCTGTGGCACCAAACTACATAGCCGGAACTTCGCTGGTGACGATACTTCTTGCCGGATTCTTTCTCTTCTCCGGCTACTTCATCTCGCAAGATAACATGCCCAAGTATTGGGTGTTCATGCACTACTTTTCCATGTACAAGTATGCCCTTGATGCCCTGCTAATTAATGAGTATTCTTGCCTATTGTCAAGGTGTTTGATATGGTTCGATGAGAAAAACAAGACATGCATGTTCACTGGACGTGATGTGTTGCAAAAGAGAGGGCTCCATGAGAGTCAGAGATGGACAAATATATACATCTTGATTGGCTTCTTCGTGTTTTATCGTCTACTCTGTCTGTTGGTTTTGATCAGAAGGATTTCCAGATGCCAGAAATGACGCATAAATTCTCTGGAATTTCGATCATATATATAACTACTTCATCAAGAACTTCAAATCCATGCATGTAATAACTTTTCCTTTCTTTTTCAATTAATAAATTCATCATGTTTTCTTTTTAAAATTTAATTAGTAGCCTAAACATTGGAGATATGCGGAGTCTAAATAATGCCATCTTTTAGTAAATATACGCCACATTAGGGGCATTTTTTCATCATGTCTAGTTCACAAACAAAAAAAACAAGTATCCTAAATATTGCGATACTCAGTCCACAAAAAGAATATTATTTGCCAATTTCGTAACTCAAAATTTTTCTGGAACATAAATTGCTCATAGAATTTCCTCAAAAAGAAGGATGATCTTCATATGAGATTCATTGTATATTTTCTTGTCCAAACTTATTTTTGAGATCGAAATCCATAAGACATTAGAGTTAAGATCTTCTGTAACAACTTTCTATTATCAAGCACAATATATACATATATATATATATATATATATATATATATACACACACACACACACATGTATATATTCTGTGCATGGTAACATGTATTGGTAAAAAGGCTTTTTTACAGAAGATCTCACACCAGGACATTAGGGATCAGGCCATAGGATTCAGCGATCATTTTATGAAAGCTGATTTGGGGAGATAAAAATTGGTGAACAGGTACGTACCTACTTAGAAGACAGAAGGTGAAATGTACACATATAAGTGCACGTGTTTATAACCATGTTACACATGGTATGTCACGGGTCCCTATCCATATCAATGAAGATGCAAATTAGTGTTCGTCCTTTTTCAAAAGAAATTAAAATAAAATAGTTACACTCAAAACAAGAAAAACAAATGCAGCTATTTTGTTTGCTTTCCTTGTAATTGATATATATTCTGCGGTCGTTTGTTCACGGGTTCCTCCCTCTCTCTTTACTTCTTATTTTGTTCACGTGAACTCTTATTGGTGTTTTCTACAACCTCATGCTGTGCACATGTGACTTGCCTACACCCAACTCTACCAATTAACCAAATCACAACTTCCATCATTCGGTTTTGGTTGTAAAATATAATTTACCATGTGATTGCCACGCTTTTGTAAAATTGCCGCCTGTGATTAAAAAATCACCATTTAATCATCTATGGTTCAAAAAAAATTGCAAACTCTCACTTCACTATTAACACCGTTAACAAAAAGTGTTAAATTATTAAAATACCCTTCTTAACTCTTATTTTGCATATAACCGTCTCATTTGTTATTTATCCTTTTTTTCTTTCTCAATTTTCACCAACTAACTTATAAAATCAAACTAAGAAAATTTTCAATCATCTCAGTCAAGCTTAATTCATTTGCAACACAAATCAAGATAAATAACATTTAATTTTAATGATTCGTTACTATGGAGCTAATTTTTTTTTATTAAAATATGATCCCCATCTTAATTAACGATAATATATATGTGTGTGTATGTGTTTATTATACATCAATTTTTTCACTCATATATTTTCTTTCTTTCTTTTTGGAAAAGTATTTTTAAATAAAGTACAATTATATCATGGATTGTGCAAAATAATTTTAGGTTGTTGAGTTTTACATTACTAATTGTACATTATAAAACACATTATTGAATTGTTTAAACTAAATGACAAAAAAGTCACATGGCCATAAAATATTTTAATTATATATATAAGATTGAGTTATGTAAGTCAGATAATTGATTTTCCAAATTAATGGGAGGAGAAGAAACAATAATGTTTGGACAAAACATTTTTTTGCGTCTTTTTCACACTAGTATTTTAGAATCAAAAGTATAATGTTCATGCATGTCTCTGTATATTTTAAAACTAATATATGTTATTAATCTCAATACATTGTGTATGTAAGCATCCCAACTCAAACATCGTATCTTATTGATAAATCTCATTATTAACGATCTGCTAGTAAAATCAATTAAATTTATTAAAAAATGAAGCAACTTAGTGCCAATTTTTGGAGATGTATTTTTTATATTATTTCGTCTCATGAGAATGGCATGAGTCCTACCTTCACGTGAGGAGAATAAACTCCTCACATGCGAAAATATCAAAAATACCCATTTTATATTTCCTCAAGGTCTCCTCTCCTGAGAATGGAGTTGGATCTAACCTAAGAAGAATACACGTAAAAATATCAAAAATACACGTGAAAATATTATTTTCAAACAATTCATATTACAAATATAGGAAAAAATAACAAATAAAAAACAGATCTCCTCTTTCTGGACAGAGGGAGTACGATTCAATAGGTTAACCTAGAAAACTTTTTAACTACACAGTAGGTTAACAGATGCAGGTAATCAAACCGGCAATACATCCATCTCCAAGGTCAACCGCAAAGGATGCAATGACTTTCCCACCATTTCTAGAAGAGAAGAAAAATCCTCCACAAATTGAATGGCCAAAATGTGAAATCAAAGATTTTCAATTAAATTGTGTCCAAACACTCATAATGTGCATTTTTGACTGAAAAATATGATTATTAATTTTTTTCACAAACAGACAAAAATAAAGTTCCAAGTAACATTGATCCACAAGATGGGCATACCCATGGCATTTTCATGATCACGTCAAAACTAGATTTGTGACAGGGTAAATACTAAATGGTAGCTCCAGAGATCTGTATGTCGATCAAATGTACTGGTATGCGAAGGTTCTTAAACTAGAACCTGACAACACAAACTTGTTTAATTTCAGTTTTCAACTGTGGCATTCTCCAATACGAGTTTATTATGGGTAAACAGAATGGGTCGAGCAATACCTTGTCATACTATCCTATCCAAGGCCTCTTACATACTGGTCAAGAGTTGTATTGAAAAGCTCAGACCTGCACAAGTAAATACAGCTTTATTTAGTTGATGATTAATAATACCTGTAGAAGAGAAATATGTTCATGCTTAACATAACCAAAATTAGTCCAAATATAATCATACTTCTAGAGAAACTCAGTTGACTGCATAGCAAGAATATAACTAACTATAATAGATTAACGGTAGCTTTTAGAAAATAAAGTTCATCTTTCTCAGACTGCAAGTTCAATATGGGACCCAATATAACAGCTGGAAGTCATTGATCTAAGGTCAAATCTATCAAATTAATCCAACTTTCACTAAAAGATTTCAACCAAAACTGTTATCTCATAGTACCTACCAAATATATTTTTAAAAAGCCAAATTGAAATATATATTTGCTTGCAAGGACATGCCATCGACGTCTAAAGGTGATGAGACAGTCATAAAAGGCTCGGTCCTGATAAGCTCTAGACATAATTTGTGATGCGTATGTATATGTTAATCTTTGTTATCACTTTCTTAGCTATAAAATCTGGTCCTCATATATCTCCAAAATCTTGTAAAGCTCGTTTGACGTAAACCAGTGCCATTTTCACTCTTTCACATGCCAAAATGTATAATCCATCATAATGCAAGAAATAGTTTGCTAAACCTCCGATTCTAAAGTATAGTTCCCAGCATATGTTTTTCAACAAGTATAATTAATTTGTGTTCTTTATCAGGTGAATTAGTAAACTGTCGATATAATCACTGAAATTTGTCACACTCCATGATTAATGTTGTTCCCTTGCAAAATTTATACACACACAGCTATATAAGCTAGATGGGGAAAAGGCAATCCAAGAACTTGCAAGCAAGAGGCCTTGACTTAGATCATTTAGCTAGCAACCCCTAGCTTTGTTAGGAAAACAGAAAATGTTTTAAGCAGCCATAGCATTCAATAATTTGATCTAAACTACTTATTCTCAAAATAAGTAGTTTAGATCAAAAAGGCTCCAATTTAATTAATGGTGATGAGTAGCAGGAAACAGCATCTTGAGTTCAAGATTAACTCCATTCCTTTTCACTAGATATAACCAAATTTATCCCTGACCATGAATTAATCTGTAACAAGTATAGATCCAAAGCCAAGAGAGGTTATCTCCTGTAAGAGAGAATTATAGTTATTGGGAAGCTGAAAAGGAAGGAAGGTTCTGGTGACATGCTTGATTAATGTTTATTTTAAGTTCGATAAGTCAATCATGCATGGCTGGATATTCTCCTACTCATTAGTCAAGTTGACTATTCAAACTCTGCATCTTTTTATATGCTCCAAAGGCAACAACTAGCACACAGTGTTAAAAGGTTGATCATACATCAAAAAAAGGTAGCACATACAACAAACTATTGTTGGAATGATGCATTTGCTACTCAAGAAATCATTTAATAATTTGAGAAAATAAATTTAATTCATATAGCAAATCCATGGATAAACAAGGTTAGTAAATGATGCAATCAAAAAAAGGAAGCACATACAACAAACTATTGTTGGAATGATGCATTTGCTACTCAAGAATTCATTTAATAATCTGAGAAAATAAATTTAATTCATATAGCAAATCCATGGATAAACAAGGATAGTAAATGATGCAATTAGCTTATGAACACATAATTTCAGGTTGCTTTTTTTCTTTAAGTTTCTAATAACTAACCACAATGATGCTTGACAAAATGATGGGTAAAGCCTACTCAACATGAAAACCTCAAATATCAAAATCTCAAAGTTCCTGCAAGTAAATGATTCATCACATCAACTAGTCTTATAACTCACTTAATCGGAGCCCCTGGGGAGTAAAGTGGATTCTTCACAACATATTCAACATACAGGTTGTAAATGTACTTTAACGGTTCTCTGAGATCCCCAGCCCTAGGATGAGTGACGAGGATGATCTGCACAAAAATACATAAAAGTAAATAAAAAAATTATAAAAAAGAGTGTGTCATAACTCATAATATAGTGGGAAAGATGTTCACAAACTGTCAAAGAATTAAACACATTTCAATTCCAAAAGTAGTCTAACATAAAATAGCCACTCACATCAGTAGCAAAAGAAACACACCATAACAAAAAGAAATAGTTTCCTGACCTTAATCCCAGATGGACTCTCCATGAAACTTAGTTTGTATGTATTGGTACGGAAACTGTGAAACGAACACCCTTGCCCAGGTAACAAAGGCACTCCAAGATTTCCTTTCTCAACACTGCTCAGTTAAACAGTATTCGAAAGAACAGAGTTTAAAGGGGGAAACAATGCCTAGGAACTACATCTAAAAAATTTATAAATAAAAATAAAATAAATGTTTTAAGCTATTGAAGCTTAGGGACGCTCCAGTAATACAAAAAAATAATGCTCTTTGCTACCATATGACAAATTCAACTAATATAAGATGGACATCAACTAATGAAGGAAGACATTAGGCAATTCATGCTAAATTCAATAAGTTGAAGAACATTCACAGATTGTGAGTAAGCATTCTACATCATATTCATACATCATATGCATCTATAATCATAATAATTGTATTTAGAGGACAAACCCACAAATCAAATAAGGTAAGCTAACAAAATAAAATAAATAATTGATTTAAAGGCAAAACAATAAGTAAAAACTAGAGACGAAGAGACCTGGTGGGATCCATTTTGGCGGTTAAGGATTTGAGAGAGAAAAGAAGGCCAAACATAAGCTTGTGATCCTGTTGAGGATCGAGGGTTCGAAGCGGACGATTCCATTCCCTGTAAAGTAAGCAAACCCCATTCCTGTTGAACACGTACATCATGTGCCCATAGTTTCCCGATGCCGTCGGTGCCGGCGGTGATGGACTGATCTCTGACCCTCCAAAGAATTGCATTCTCTAACGTAAAATTCCTTTTGAATTTGATGATTACTGAATTGCTAACCCAATTCCAGATACAAGCGTTCTCCGAATCAAAGAAAGATTTGTCATTTTCCCATTATAGGGGAATCTCAAGCGTTTAATTTTTCAACTCCTTCAGATGCCCAATCTTACCCTTTGACGAAACTATAACAAGGGAGTACTAATATTTAAAACCCTAACTCGAAAATTTTAAAAGATACAGAGAATAGAGAGAGGGGGTAGTGACGGGAGGGGTGAGAGAGACTGCAGCAATACGACGCAAATTGAGTAGCATACCCGAACCGAAGCCGAGGAAAATGACTTGCACATAAATTATACGACGCCGTTAGTGTAACCCACTGAACTAATGTTTTATACTAGTAACTATTGTGTAACGGGCCTAATATAATAGCGATCATCGCAACCCGAACAATCAAAACTCAACTCCGTAGAGAAAAAAAATGTGTACGGTTCAATTATTCAACCCGATATAATTTGGACCTGACCTTATATTATTACACTTCTCTCAAATAAAGAAATAACCTAAAGCGAGAGAGCTCACTCAACTATTTTCTGCTGCAACTGACCGACTGAATTAATAAATAAAAAATGAAATCTGGTCATTATTATGTTAAATAAATTAAACACCCATTTATTATTTGCCGGTCATGATTTGGGTTTTAAATCCAATATGTACTCTTTCCGTTTTAAAGTTAATTTGCAAAATCAATACAAAATTATTCAGTCTATAACAAAAGTACATTGAATTTTATAAATTGTCTACACGTATCTGATTTTGAAACGAATCCATCTACCTCTCCTATACGTAAGGTGTTTAACATACATCTGAGTACGGTTTATAAAAACTTGTATATTGTTGGAAACTCACTCTTGTCAATGTCTTTGCAATTACGGTTTTACATGTACCATCCAGTACGTACATCTGTTTCTAAAAACGAAACGTAACTTTGGGTAGGATGATGATGAATTAGTGCACTCACCAGATGTCTAATCAATATTACATCTCAACGTTTAGTGAAGTAAAATTCAAATGGGGGAGAGGGTTTCCAAGATTATATAAATACATTTAGAAGTGCAAACAATAATACAAATTTCATGTAAAAAATTCCAATAGTGTCAACCGTCCTTGCAGTCCCAACCCCACCCCGTTATGCAACCAGCAATCTGAGAATAGAAATGTTTCAAGGTAGAAAAAATCTAGTTTTGACCCCCATAAGATTATAGACATCTCCAATCATTCAAACAAAAACACGTAACTAACGAGCTTGAAAGGAAAAAAATTAAGCCACATTTCTAATATTCCCACTTTCGCATCTCCATGCCATCTGGGGCACTTCCTTCCACTTTCTTCGAACCCACTTCTTTCCAATTTGTGGACAGCACCGTCCCATTTGATTCAACCTGTTAAGAGAGCACCCCAAAAAAAATATGAACTCACTTCATCCGTTAATGTGTTTAAAGAGCTTGAAAGCAAAGGAGCCACCAAAAATGCATAAACTAGATTAGAAAACTCTGAGATAATAAACATATGAGAAAAGAACGGGCTTCTATAAGAAAAAGGAAATAAAGATAAGGGGAGAAGAATGAAGAAATGAAATCCCAAGTCTACTTCCAAATATATATACAAAGTTGATATCAATCTTACGAAAGATTTTCTCATTGCTCTTCTAGTGTCCTCGTCAGCATCTTGGTATATGTCACGGAAAAATTTGTTTAAGGCTGCATCTCCATCAAGTTTCTCTTCTTTCTCCTGAAATACAAAAAAGTAACATAATCAGTCAAGCCTACACTTACTTTGCAGTTCCTCAAGCCTTGTACATAGAGCGGCAGAAGGAAGAGCAACTTAAGCCCACAAATTACAAGCATATACCTCCTCCTTCACTTCTGCTTCCAGTTTGTCCCAGTCCACTGTTTTCGGTTTTGAGGTGGGGTAAACGGGTCTTTGAGCACCTATAATCATAAAATGAAATTTGGTAAGAGACAAGTATCCTGAGAGTTGTTTTATGCTCTGAACTCAGGTGAAAATTGGTCATCTACAATAGTTTAATGAGGCCCGGTGATAGTACCACAATCAGTATCAAGCCACAAAAAGCACAAGCAATAACTGTAGCATAACAATATATAACGTATTATATGTTTTTCTATCTACTATCCCGACGACCTTGGCAGCTACTTGTTCTTTTCACCTCTCAATATACTCCCTCCATCCCATAAAAAATGTGAAGTATACTTTTCACACAATTTAAGAAAAACAAAAGTAGAAAAAAGAATAAAAAAGGGCCCATTTTACCCACAATGGACCCCACATGCAAGTACACTAAAGATTCTCTCTTTTTCTTAAAAATAGTGGAATCTACTTACGTACTTTTGAGGGTAAAATGGACTATATATAACATTTTGAATTTGAATTATTTACTTTAGACATCTTTTATGAGACATTTTTTTTGTACTTCAGTATCTTTTATGGGACACAGGGAGCGTGTGTGTATATATTTTCAAATCTTACAGATAATTGAAAATATATAAATTTATTCCTGGCAAGTCTTGAACCCGAGCTGAACACACCTATCTAAAAAGGAAACAAAGTTTCGCAGGACAGGAAATAATATACTGTCACATACAATCAATCTAAATTCATCAGTGAGAATAAACCATAAGCATGTTGACCTACTTGATGATGCATATGTCTTCTGTGGAACTGAACTGTTCTTAGCGAACTCCAGAGATGCCCAGTGTATGGCTTCAGCCTTAGCAAGACGAATTTCAATTTTCGTAGAAAGCACTTCATATTTGCACTTTGCAGGAACTATCTGTTATGCACGATGCACGAAAAAACACTAGGTTAAAATTCAAAGGTTTACAACACATCCTGGCACCATGGAAATGCAGAAATCCAGCAAAATATTGTAGGAGACTTCCTTTGACCCATGCTAGGCAAAAGAAAAAAAAAGGTATAATGTAATTATAAGAAAGAAAGAAAGTGTAGTATATTTTCCAAGGGAGTTACTAACAGCAAATCCAAGACTCGCAAAACAGGCACCTCTTTAATCTGATTATTATTTTTAAATAATATCACACTCATGCTTAACTTTAGTTCAAAGGACTAACAGCTGGCAACATTATAACAAGAGAAGTTATAACACAAAAATTGTGCATCACCTTCCCAAATAAGCGAGGTTGAAAAATATATGCTTCTTCATCAGGCACATCAACGGTGACACTAAGCTGTAAAGCAACCACAAGAGAGAAGATTTAGGATATCAGTCATTCTCAACTAAGAAATTGATTTTACCAGCATTAAACCAAATATGCCAAAGAGGAAGTTAAACAGTAGAAGCATACTATTTGTTCGCCAAAGTCCACAGCAACACTATTAGCTGGTACACCCTTTGCAAAGATAGTCACAACCACTTCCTCTGGTTTCTGATAGAATTCGTGCCTACATATATTGGCCATTTAGATTAAATCAAATACAGGTAACTCCTTAATAACTGGTAATATACAACTAATCGAACACCTTAATAGTTGAAATAGTTGACAAATTGTAGAGAAAATAAAACTGTTGATAACAAGTGAGTCCATTTTATTTTTCAGGTTTCAGTCAATAGCTGCCTGCTACCCTCAGCTTTCAGAATCTAGATGGCCTCTTGTGGGATTTTATAGCCTACAAACAAGTATATGAACAAGATCTACCAGTTCAACAATTTGTACCAATACAATCAATTTTTTTGTTCTTTACCCCAATAATTTACAATTTTTGGGATCTTATAGCCTACAAACAAGTATATGAACAGGATATACCAGTTCAACAATTTGTACCAAAACAATCAATTTTTTTATTCTTTACCCCAATAATTTACAATTTTTCCTTGAAAATCTATCGTATAATACTCTGATAAATAATAACTGATACTTGAATTGGAATGACAGAGAAATTAAAACACACATTAAAATATCATTTAACAGTTTCATACAAAATTTAGTGTTATAGACAATGAAACCATCGTCCATCAACCATATGCATGGGGTTGAGTAACCCAACATCGTTCAATAATCTTTAAGGATACATTTGATATTTTCATGTTTGCCTTTAGATAGAATTACACAAGACATACATAATACGTCAATCAATAGTTCGAATATTATGTGAAAAGATATGTAACAACTCTTTTTCGTGGTACAATTTTTCTAAATTTTGGTCAACTATTTTTATACTACAAGTATATTATAGTTAACTGCAAGCATAATGTACTGAATGTTCAGAACTTGCAAAGATGAATTTCGGAACTTGCAAAGATGAATTAAATACAGAAAGTCGTCAATACCTGTATTTTGATTTCGATGATGGCAATGTTTTCACCTGATCAGACAAGTTATTAACTGGCTCGGCATCCTTTGGAGGTACATCAGTTTTCCCCGATGTTTGAGATCCAGATGTGACATTATCAGTTAAGGCTTTATCTACCGACTGTATTGGTAGCTCACCAGCTTCCTCTGAATAAGCAAGCAAAACCCATCAAAAAGAATAATATACACACACAATCAGAGAGAAATTATACAGTATTTATTAGTCTCCTCTGTTGGGAATTAAGTCGACGCAAACTGAACAATAAAATAAAGAGAAAAATCAACACAATATTTAACGTGGAAAACCCTTAAAGGGAAAAATCACGGGTCGAACTCCAAATCTCCACTAGATCAATAATAATGGGCTTACAATATTTCTCTCAAGTTTTACGCCCTAAACTTGAACTTACACAATATTATAATCTTCATTGCACAACTTTATGCACGAAATAAAAGTTTCAAATCCCTACCTCCAATATTACAACTTTTTTGCACGAAATATAAAAGCTGTAAAAACCCTCTCCCTCACACAAATCCAAAACTCACTCATACCCTCTCTCAACTTTTTAGAATGTTACATGATATTTGGTTGTGCTATTCTTTAACAACTAAACATAAGACTCTATTTTTAGAATACCCACAAACCTCATTTCCCTAATCTAATTAGGACTCATCCACGTACTAAATATTGTTATTAAAATATGACACCTTCCAAAATAACATTCTTACTAAAAATAGGACTTCTTCATTTCCATAATAGCAAACTTTTCTAAATAGGGTTCGAGGAGTATCTCAACATCCTCCTTCAAAACCCTTACTATTATATCCCGAGGAAAAAAAACCATGGCTTGGAAAGATAAGCAACCAATTTGATACACCATTATTGCTCAACCAAATGAATTGGTATGACCGTAGACATTTAGCAAACCAGATCTTTTACAAACTTATTCATAAAATCAGAATGTCAAAAACCCAAAATATTATAAACCACTCTGTCTGCTACCAGACAAGAATGTGAAAAATTAATATCAACATATAGCCTAAACAATGTGGTAATGAATTTAAATGGGGATGCAATTTGACATCAAAAGTGTTATGTAGTAAAATCTCTCATGTGTACAAGTTAACTAAGGGATCTGATCACTGAGATTTCATTATGATGCTTAGCAATAACATTACCTGCAATACGCTCATCACATTCTTTGATCAGATTAATGAATCTTGAATCTCCTGATGCTAAAGAAGCACCTATTTCCAAGGAAGCCTTAGCAGTCTGATATTCTTCTAGCTTAATACAAGCAGTACTGTAGGCAGAAACACGAAGCAATGAAATTACTAAAGTTTACAAACATAGAACCTTAGAAAATACATATATTTGAGGAAATCGTGAATTTCGATGGAGGTAACTACATTACAAACAAAAACCAAATTAGATCCTCACCCTTTACGAAGATATGCTTTAGCCATTGAAGGATCCAGCTCAATCGCTCTGTTTGCATCAGCAACAGCTTCTGCTCATATATAGAAAAAGATTAATAAAAAAATACAAACTTGGATAATAGCATAAATACCTACCATAAAGGAAAAATCAATTAAATCATATGCAAGTGGAATCACTATGGTGCACAGCACTGTGAAAATGTAAAGTAAAGAACAAATAATATAGCTTGAAACCTTTATGCATAAAAGGTGGAAAATTTTAGTTTGCAACACAATCACAGATATTTACAATAGGCCATCTTCATAACGAGTTCAGGGCACAATTTAGTGACAAGAGTGCACACAAACCAGATAAATAAAATCTGCATCTGGTGTACCAAGTTCAACCGGATCAGCCTGAACTTCATCCACACATGTATGAGTAGCTTCATTGTACCGAGGATAAAAAGCATTTGATTAAAATTCAAATGGATGATAAGACGCATACACACAGGTGACTTGACGGTGTAAACATCCCCAAAACATTATTTTAATCAGACATATGCTCATAAAGTCATATATTGACATTATCAATCACATACACTTCTGGCTGTATGCCTGTATGAATTAATAACTTCAAGGGATATCAAATTTTTTTACCTCCAATTATTTGCCCAAAAATTCCGAACATAAAAAAAATAAATAGTTACAATATTTTCTTCCTAGCCTATGAATCTTTGAACCATGTCATAATTCTCGATATGTCTTGGCACTTTAGAGTCAATAGCACAAATATATCTTTTTATATAGGAGTAGCATAGGATAACAAAAACTATGAAATTAATATATGCTTTTTTCCATGTTAATAATCCCTTGTGCACAAATCAGTGAAATCACCACCAAATCCACTAAGTCCCCAAGTAAATCCAATTGAAAGTGTGCAGCTTTTCAAAATCCCCGAACCAAATTAGGTAAAATTAGACACCATCCGCAAACATACAAATATCTTGGTATATCCCATGGGGAAACAAACAAATATGTTTAATAATACTGAAAAAGAATCGAAATAGGAGGAAGGGGTAAGAAGATTGGAGCAATAAATTTAACTATTAAAATTAAAAAAAAAAAATAGAATCAGAACCTCAATTATAGCTTATTAGATTGTTGGCTGAGCGAAGGAAAAACAAGTATAACCCCAAAGATTAAACAGAAACAACCCAGTGCAAACAGAGCTGCAAATACAACATGATTCTTCTCGATTTAATTTTATATGCAGGCAAACAAACAGAAAAGGGTAGTTTACCAGTGAAGTTGTGGAGCTTAATGTTGGCCTGAGCACGGTCGGCGAAAAGTTCGGGGTGTTTAGGGCTAAGAGAGATGGCTTGGGAGTAAAGGTCAATGGCCAGTTCGAAGTGGTCGTCGATAAACGCCTCCTTGGCCTTCGTTTCCAGATCGGACGCAGTCGCCATTGGATTGACGTTCGTGATTTAACCCGCGCAGAACTTTCTAGAGAGAGAAACTTGGATGGATTGATTGGGATTACATTAGATTAAATTATATATAGATAGGTAAGATGAGCAGAAAGGGGAGAAGGATGCTCGACTTGCAAGAGTTGAGGCCCGCGCAAATAGACAAGGATAAATTGGAAAAGACAGGGAAAAGGAGAAATTATTAGATGCCCTAAGCTTTGCTCCTCCCTGTTACAATACTGTAGGGTTACAAAGATTTCATCACTTATAAATCCCATAATATTGTGAGAAAAAAATAAATTATAATTTTATTCTCCAAACATTTAATAATTTCTCCAGAAGAAGGAAACCACCCGATTCAAACTCAATGCTGACCTGTTTTTCAATTGGGCTAATAACAAAAGTGTCATCCCTAAAAAATAATTTGTTTATTGAAATTTATCATTTAAAGTATTTTAAAATTATAATTTTATTCCTTTGAACCGTTTTGGCCAAATTAATGATCAAAAATACGATTTAACCAACAATAATATATATTTTTAACCATATAAAATTCTAAAAAATACTTTTTCTATAAAGTCACTCTCTTTCTAAAATTTCGAAACATAAAAATTCTCTATTTTCTTTACATGAATGACAGAATCAATGGTGTTCTTATTTGGCACAGAATTACAAAATATAATACTCCATTTTCACGCTTTTTACGGAGATATTTGAATTCAATATCTCCGTAACTTTGCTTATTCATCCATTTTTTTCATTTTCATTTCTTTTCAATGACATTAATTTGAACCCAAATTAAACCCTAAAACCCTTCAATCTATCCAAATCCAAACTTTGGCGCTGTCCTCAAAAACCTTGGCCGTGACCATCCGAACCTTGGCCCTGGGTCCGTGGCCATCCAAATCATAACATCAATTATTCCAAAGGTTTTTCAAATGTTCAATTCCAACCCATTTGACTATATAAAGCAAGACCCATTAACAAATGTAATGTTACCTTTGGATTGCAGGAGTTAGTTAAAAATAAAATAATTTATTTTTATAGAATTAAAAAAATTATGTTTAATTATTCTATTAAAATAAAATAAACCATTCTTATTTGTACCAAATTTGTAAATTTTATTCTTTGTGCTAAAATATGAAATGATTCGTTCTTGTTAAGAATATCATAAATCATTTTACTCACCATTCTATTTAGGTCCTTATTCCATTTATTCACAAATTTTATTATTTCAATCCAAAAGTAACAATAATTTGGACCTTACCACTTTGGACAACTGTTAAGGATTAGTATGTGAGGGTATGTTGCCCAAGCCGCCAATATGCCCGAACCTCTATGAATGCACCAGCCAGGTAGAACTGCCGCCAACTAAGAAGAGGTCACTACGTTAACTTTACCAAGTGCTTGAAAGTGAGGCAAGCAAATTCTCTACACAAGTTAAAACTGAACACCGTTTAGCATGGGACAAAATTTTATGCAACGATTTGAAAAAAGTAGCGTAATGGTGGAAGCAACATATGCGAAACCAATGGCACTGCTTTTATCTTTCTCAACTCCTCAATACACTTCACAGATTCAAGAAAATTGATATTTAAAACAAAATAAAATTCTTTTGAATTATTAACTAACAAGCGCTGTTCACTCCAGTAAACAGAACTACTACTATATCCAGAATACAAACATAAACAGGAAAACATAACCAATCAAAGATTTTACTTCATAAGCAACCCAAACAACTGCCAACAGCACGCTTCATTGCGACTAGCTCGAGGCTATTGCAGGCTTTTCCTTTTTAATGGTAATATCCTCCAATGTGCCTGTTGTAACGGAGTCCAAAGTCTTGTAGAACTCCTCGGGGAGAGGGCCAGGTCGATGTAGGGGAACATGTTTGGGAACTGGAGCATCATTCTCAATAACTTCACATTCATAGTCTTCCGGTACACCCCATGGGTCCCATTCTGTGATCCGAAAACAACAGAAATGAACACCATTTGAACATGAAAAGAAAATATCATTATAAATTTCTTAAGACTTTTTTAGTTAGTTTTAGGTTGCAGGTGAAGGGAATGCAAGTAAGAGCTCACACCACTGAACCAACAAGCAAGGAAAGAAAAAACATCTTAAGATTTAAATAAAGCTGTGCTTAATGAAAATATCATCACAAACCCAAAAAGTAAGCCTTAGAAAAGCATTTACTTCTTTTTTTCTGACAAGTAACTATAGACAAACATTCACCAAGAAACAAATGGAATTATAAATTATTTAGGAATTCTAAATTAAGCACATAAGACTAAATAGGCAAGTTACTTGGTAGACTAATCTATGGGGCAACTTCAACAGGCTATATGGAGTATATTAGACGCAGAAAAAATTCTGGAAGAGTTTAGGAAATAAATAATTGAGAAGGCCACAATTGCACGAAGCCTTAACTCTAATAATAGTGAGTCAATGACCAAGCAAAACTCTCAAATACTACAAAGATATATATCTTATCGAAAAAATAACTTTAGGTTACCTAAACAAGTTATACTTGGTAAAAGTAGATAGATAAAATACTTAGCTTTCTTCCGATTTTTTGTCAATGTGGATTGCAGAAATCTAATTAACCTATGAAGTTTGTTTTTGATTGTCAAACAACAATGGTCTAAGGCATCATGTGTCCGAAAAATCATGGTTTGAAGTGTGAACCAGCATAACAACTGATAGCTAAATTTGAGAAATGGAGGAAAATATAAACTCCCGCCTTGGTCGAAATAGTTTATTTGAGATAACTTTTACATTTGCTGAGCCTCTTCGCTTACAAGTTTAGACACACACGTCTAAGTTTAACAAATGAACTGAATGCAAATTTTCATAAATGTTTCTCCTTTGAACCTAAAATATAGTAGAATATGGAAGATGCAAGGTTCTATGCTCCAAGAAAATCACCAGTCTTCATACCTTTTAACCTTTACTAAAAGAGTGGTTCTACACTTACCCTCATTTTTGACCCACAAGCCTTACCCATGAATAAGACAAAGAAATATGGTCCCACTTTATTTGCAAAATACAAATAAAGTGGGACCATACTCTTTCGTCTTTTTTGCGAGTAAGTCTAGCGGGTATTTTTTGTGGGTAAGTCTAGAATTATTCTTACTAAAATAGTCAAATGCATGTTTAATGAAATTCTTCGAATTATTGCTTTCATACGAAAAGGACCAATTTTCAATAAAGGAGAAAACGTACAAAACCTTGGTGCAGCATCCTCTTAGCAATCAATTTCAACCGAAAAACTGGTACAATGCAGTAAACAGGGAAATCTAATTTCACCGTATCCAAGAACAACAATTGAGCCAAGTCAAAACAGTAGACAAAATGAGGAAGGATTAATAAAAATTCGATCAAAGGGACAGGGAAGAATGCAAACAACGATGAAGGACCGGTGACGAAGTCGGGATTATTTTTCAATGGGATCAAAATCATTACTAAACTATAAATAATTTGGCAACTGTTCGAAGGCAACGTCCCCGAGGCAATTTTTTTTTTTATATTTTTGTACTTTTAGTTCACACACACACACACATATCTATCTATCTATCTATCTATATATATATACATATATGTATACACACACTATATTAACATATGATATATATATACATTATATTGACCCATAATACTTTTCTAATCACAATTGTTCGTAAGTAATTAATTCATTAATTGTTTTGAAAAATAATGTAAATTAGATTATTATTTAGTATAAAAATATTACAGAAAGAGATACATATACTGAGGAGATAGGAGTCATATGGGATAAAATTTGATTGACAAAGTTATAAATTTGACTCGTATAGTAGAAAATTTATAAAATTTGAGTGAGTTCAATTTATATATAATACTTAAAATTTTTAAAATTTACCATATATTATAAAGCAATTTATTTTATTTTAGTGGGGTCAATTGACCCCACACCTTGCCTTGTAGCGTCGTCTCTGTGAAGCAGCACAACTATTTATGCTTCATCATGATATTTATCATAACCAATCCTTGAAGACTATTGAAACCACTGGTACGAGAGAAATCATAAAGGAAGCATAATAATGAAGTGCATTACGCCTGCATTTTTCTAAACTCAACACAATACAAATCATTATACCAAGAGTTTTGGTTCAAAGATATATGCTTTCACAAACAATATGTAACTTGGAAGAAATACCTAAATCATGTCGTTATTATCAGAGTTAAACACCAATCAATGGGGCAATCAAACATGATACCTTCCTCAACCTTTATCTTGAAAGTTATTGATCTTACTCCCAAATACTCTTCTCAATTACGACTTGGCTAAGGATAAGCAATGGGGAGATCCCGATACTAAATTTGTAATTTTCATGACTTAGCATCCTAATTGTCTAATTGATAATGCAATATGAAACCTATCTGAAGCCTCAAAGCGATTATGCAAAAAATCATGTCAATTTAAAATAAAAATAAAATCAGGAATCAGGAATCAGAAAAACAAAAAAGAAATTTATTTCAGAGAATTTGATAACTACATTCATAATATCTGTCTACCATTCATAAACAGGGGTGAGAGGAAAAAAAAAGAATCTAGTGTGTACGAACCAATCATCTTGTCGATAAGCTTGAGTTCGTCTTGGGCCTCTTCGATGAGCTCTTCAACTTGACCGCAACCGAGACGCTTCTCGATCACTTCCCAGTCTTCTTCCTCCTGGCACACCTTGAGGCGGTGGTGCGTGAAGCTCTCGACGGCCTTGCGGTAGCCTTCATCCTCAGGGACAGCCTGGATCTCCTTTAGGGTTTTGTTGTAAAGATTGATCAGCACCTCCCTGGCGTTTGGGACAACCTCTAACCCTACGATCCCCGTCGTCTCCTTCACCCTCGCCATCATCATCAATGGCCGTGCAACCCTCCGTAGAAACATCCTCTCTCTCTCCTCAGAATCCTCACACACTCTCCCTCTCTGTTTGACTCGGGGTCTCTACTCAGTCACCCGGAAAATTGAACACAGACTATTTGATCCGAAGTACTCCCATGCTCCTGGGGCAACCCAATTTGCAGTGGGTGGATCGGAAACTCTAATAGGCCGGTATATATATAGCTCAAATTAATTATTTCAGTCTGTTTACTTCATCCACAATAGCCTGGAATGTGATTTCATTGGGTTTGGAATTTACAATATAATTTATATTCAAATATTAATTTTTAAAAATTACTTTTAAATTTTTTAAATTAATATTAATTAATTTAAATGTAAAAATTAAATCATAAAATTGTATATTACCTAAATAGTACTCATTATTAATTATATAATTTATTTTAAAATTAAATAAATTATATAAATTTTAAATTTAAAAATATTTTAAACTAACTTTGAATAATCAAACTTATCTCATAATAAAATATTATTTTACAAAAATAATGGTAGTTCCCTCTATCGAATATAAAGCAAATATTGATGTAAAAAGATTATAATTTCTTGTATATACTCGTAGCAGATTAAAACATACCTGACCTCCATTTTTAAGATCTTAAAAAGTAATAACAAATAAATATCTCATTTTTTTAATATTTAAATTTTACATAATAAACACGTGTTACTTCCTCCTCATGCTCCAGAATACAAATTTCACTTGTATAAGCTTTACAATTTAAGTTATTTATTTATATGTTTATTTTTAAATATTACTCCTCGCATTACATAAAAAGAGTCTCACGTATAAAATTTGTAAACTTCAATATTATATTTTGTGTTTGATAAAAAAAAAAACACATAAAACTATGGAAAAGGTTAGATTTATTTGCTACAAAAAAAAATGCTTATCATTTACTTCAAGAGTAAATTATTATAAATAAATAAAGTCTTGCGAAATAAATGGTGAAATTATTAAAATAAATAAGATTAAATATATACTTGATCAAACATGATTACTAAATTTAACAAATAATTAAAAACTCCAAATTAGTGTTTTTTAATATTTTTACGAAAAATTATCATAAATAACTTCAAGAATTGATTATCAAACATTTTTTACTTAATACAACTCATTGTAAGTAGTACTTGTCTATTTATAAGCGATCTCAAGCAATCCGTGCAAGTCATTCATTATTTATTTTAATAACATTTTTTCAATATATTTATTAATAATATATTAATTTAATAAATTACAAATATACATTGTAGTTAATATATGGACAAAAAAGTCATTGATGGATTCATTTTTGTAGGAACTAAGAGGGGTATATTCAATTAGGATTTATAATAACTTATAAAGATTTTAAAATTTTAGTTGTATTCAATCAAGACATTTAAAGAGTTTATAAAAGTTTAGTGGTATTCAATCACAACTTTTATAATGTCTTTAAAAGTTATGTGGTATTGAATTAAGATTTTTACAAAATCTATAAAAGTATTTCGGTATTCAAAAAGTCATAGATTTTAAAAAATTCTATCAAATGGTGGAGTTTGATAGACTTTAAAACAAGATTTATTTATATTCAAAATCTTCCAAAGTCTGGCCTCATTCCCAAAGACTTCCAAATATTTGTCAAAAACTTTCAAATATTTGAGAAAGGGAGAAGATGAAAATAATATAAAATAAATACAAATAAAATTAATAAAAACACATAATAATAAATAATTTTCATAAAATAATAAAAATACTAAAAAACTAACAAATAAAAATAGTATAAAATAACATAAAATAATATAAATAATATAAATTAATTGAAAACTCACAAAATATATCAAAACCAAATTAAAATAAATATTAATACATTTATTTAAGTACAAAATAATTACAAAAACTTAGCATTTAGGGAATAAAAATATAGCAAAGTTCATCTTCATCAGCTGTGTAAGCTTACATGTTAGTGTTGATTTAATATATTTTGGGTGTCATTTATACTGGTGATTTGAAAATGTCTCCTATAAATTTTTTGATAAATAATGATATACTAAGTAAGCTGTCTAATAGAATTGTTCGCATTTTCGCAACTATTTCTATGAAGAATTTTCTTGAATAATCTCTCATTTCATTTGGTTACGAATGTCATTTTATGTTCCTGAGTTAAAATTGTAATTACAATATTTAGGTATTAGTAGTAAAAAAATAATAGAAATTTTTAAAGTTCTATGTGGTTTATAAACTTTTTCCATTATAGGGCAGTGTATAATTTTCTCTAAATCAGTTATCCCCTTAATTTTTTATCCATTTGTGATCATTGGATTATGTGATACTCTATTATGTCAAAGGTGTAAAGATGAGGATGCTTCCAGACCAAACCAATCTATCCAGTTCATCATTTCTATAGTTTTCTTCAAAACATATTGTGACGCCCCCAAATCTGGGCCCACACAGCCCAAACTTGAGTCGTCAAAATACTACAACAAAATTATTACAACAAAGCACAACGTACAACAATACAGTGTATAATAATACACAACTAAGTCTTCACTATTATTGCCACACTATTTTACAAAACGTGAAGACTATGATAACTATTCCTCGGACCCTCACTCCATTCCCCGGCTAGACCCTGTTATGTTTTCATCTCCTGTTGAAAAACAATGGAACAAAAGAAAGGGTGAGCTCAAATAGCCCAGTAAAGAATATCATGACTAAGATAATGACGAATAAATTATCATTAGTCTTCAACAGTTGAGTTCTTGATAGAATACAATAGACTACAAGGTTTATATCAAAAACTGCAGTTAAATTCTTAAACAACGTTCAGATCAATAATAGCAGCGGAATGAGTAATCTATTAGAAGAATAATGCAGACTATAATGTCCACTCGGTTCTCTTTTTAGGAAAAACATCATCAACTTTTATCATCTGAAATATCATTAGTCAAGATAATACAAATTCACAG
Source organism: Hedera helix (assembly GCA_947179155.2). Lineage (NCBI taxonomy): Eukaryota > Viridiplantae > Streptophyta > Magnoliopsida > Apiales > Araliaceae > Hedera > Hedera helix. The sequence goes on along the minus strand of OX359265.1, from coordinate 58,111,632 downwards.
TTCCTGATCATAATCATGCAGATCAACAGTTCATCTTTGCACTACGGGCCAAAGACATTCAATATAACACCAACGGTCATGATTACACCAGATTCAGCCTTTGGTCATAATCATACCAAACAACAGTTCATCTTTGCACTACGGGCCAAAGAGAACATTCACCACGTGCCATAAAAGACACCGAACAGATGTATCGCCTTTAACCTATTATATCGCCTTTAACCTATCATCTGTTCAACAAATATATCACATCTGTGCCCTCGGCCACAGATATTCACAACAGCTTGATTTTTGGATGATTAGAATGATATAAATGATGAACAGAAGAAATAGGATAACAATAAGTATCGGAAGTTTACTTTGTACAGATTCAAATAATGTCCAAATTGTCAACATGATGTGGAGTGAAATTTAAAAATGATATTCAAGATCCACAGTTCAGAATAACAGTTACAATTCAATAGAAAGGTTCACGTAAATAGGAAGGTTCAGTTGAAATAATGAAGTTCAACTATTATGGAACATATAATATTTTCAGGAATTATAGAAGCAATAGTTCCATAATAAATTTCGATTTAGGAGTATGAAAGAAAATAATATCCCTTACCGTAGCAGGTTTGATTAACAAAAGGTGAAGGAAATTAATACAAAGGGTTATTCACCAACAGGCGGCAATCCGCTCCGTAAGGTTATTCCCACAATTTAATAGAATTTGAGTACAAAGAGTTATTCACCAAACAGGCGGCAATCCGCTCCGTAAGGTTATTCCCACAATTTAATAGAATTTGAGTACAAAGAGTTATTCACCAAACAGGCGGCAATCCGCTCCGTAAGGTTATTCTCAGAGATTAATAATGAATGAATACGAAAGGTTATTCACCAACAGGCGGCAATCCGCTCCGTAAGGTTATTCCCACAATTTAATACATGGAAATAAAAGGCACGTCTTATGAGTAAGGAAGAAACAATATTATTATCGAGAATCAAATAATGATAATCCCTTACCATAGTATGTTTGAATAATGGAAGATGAAAAAGATGGTATCCCTTACCTCAACACGTGACTGGATATTGATTTAAATGAGGTTGATTAACTTGAACAGTACACGTATACTTATAGATCTTCACAAATACTCAAGATGACTTAAGCACACTTAGAGAGAACTTTCACAAGAAGTATTTAGAGAGAGAAAGAAAGAACAAGTAAGGAAGTTTATGAAAAATCCTTAAGTTAAGGCTTCTATTTATAGCCAAAAATCTTATCATTCATTTAATCTAAACCATTCATTTAAAGATCATCTTTTAATCTACACCATCCATTTCAAATATTATATTATCTTTAATCTACACCATTCATTTCATATCACCTAATAATCACCTAACTTTATATTATAAACAAATAACTTTATCAATTCAATTATTATGACTAATTGTTATAAATACAGTATAGTTAGCTCTTAGATATCAAGTCAATAAATTAATGAAATACAACTGTTTAAATAACATCATAATAGAGATAACAATAATGTAAAATAAAGCATACGTTACTGTGTAATGACAATTATTGATTCAATAATGTGAATTACTGTGCATATTTTACTGTGACAATTATTATGTTCAATAATTTTAAAAACAGTGCAACAACAATTATTGACTCAATGATATAAAATACAGTGTAATGACAATTATTAAATCAATAATGCAAAATACTGTGTAACAACAATTATTGAATTGATAATATAAAATATTATGCAGTGACAATTATCGATGAAATGATGCGTAACAGTTACGGTGTCAATTATCAGACCAATAATATGAGACACTATGCAATACCGTGTGTTACTGTAGAGTACCGTGTGCTACAGAAAATACCAATAACTACCGTATGCTACTATTCTTTTATCACCGGTATTTTAACAGTTCCGTTGACTATTTTTATTTAAAAAGGTTACTTCTGTCGTTTTCTATATCCGACAAATATTCTGTTGTGGGGTCCACCAATAATTTATTATTTCGGCGCCGTCGTACGGCACGAATATTCCCCGACCAAACGAATATTCCCCGACAAAGCGAATATTGTCCGACAAAATAAAATTTGCACATAACATCCTTAACTTTTAACTTTATCGATTTAACCACTTACTGTTTAAAAAAAATATCTATATGAAGAAAAATTAAATTTTGTATTTCATAAAATTCGGGGTCTTACAACCTCCCCTCCTTATGAAATTTCGTCCCCGAAATTGACGTACCTGACATATCGAAGAGGTAAGGATACTTAGATTTCATCTCAGATTCTAGCTCCCAGGTCATTTCCTCAGTATCTTGGTTCCTCCATAAAACCTTAACTTGAGGTATAACCTTTGAGCGTAGGATCTGCTCCTTCTTATCCAGGATCTTAACAGGTACCTCCTCGTATGTTAAATCCTCTGCTATAACGTCTGGTTCTAACTCAATGACGTGGTTTGGGTCCTTCACATATTTACGTAACATAGATATGTGAAAAACGTTATGGATGCGAGACATACTTGGTGGTAGGGCTAGTCTGTAGGCTACGATTCCTATTCGATCGAGGATTTCAAATGGGCCAATAAATCGAGGGTTGAGCTTTCCTCTCTTTCCGAATCTCGTAACCCCTTTCCATGGAGAAACACGTAAGAATACATGATCTCCGACGTTGAAACTTTCGTCTCTCCGATGAAGATCAGCATAACTCTTTTGTCGTTCTTGTGCGGTCTGTATTCGTTGTCGGATCATTTGGATCTTTTCGGTCGTCAAGCGTACCAACTCGGGTCCCAACAATTTTGCTTCTCCTACCTCATTCCAACATATTGGAGAGCGACACTTCCTTCCATACAATGCCTCGAATGGAGCCATGCCTATGCTTGCTTGGTAACTGTTGTTGTAAGAAAATTCCACCAACGGCAAGTACTTATCCCAACTTCCTTTGAAGTCTAATACACAAAGTCTCAAAAGATCTTCGAGGGTCTGGATCGTCCTTTCCGATTGTCCGTCCGTTTGAGGATGGTATGCAGAACTAAAACGTAGTTCAGTGCCCATAGCTTTTTGTAGACTGATCCAAAAGCGTGAAGTGAATCTAGGATCCCGATCAGAAACTATGGAAACTGGCATGCCATGCAATCTCACGATTTTATGTACATACCGGCAAGACGTTCAAGTGAAAAGTTTTCTCGTATAGGCAAGAAATGAGCAGATTTGGTCAATCTATCTACGATCACCCAAATTGCATCTAAGCCTTGAGAAACTTTTGGAAGACCCGTCACGAAGTCCATATTGATGTGTTCCCACTTCCATTCGGGAACTTCAAGTGATTGTAATGGACCTTTAGGAACTTGATGTTCTGCCTTGACACGTTGACAAGTTAGGCACCTTGAGATAAACTCCGCAATCTCTCTTTTCATATTGTTCCACCAAAATGTATGTCGAAGATCTCGATACATCTTGGTACCTCCTGGGTGGATTGCAAACGGCGTGTTGTGTGCCTCCATCATGATTTTATGCTTTAATTCAGGATCGTTAGGAACACAGAGTCGAGAGTTGACTCGAAGTATTCCTTTCTCGTCGATTCTTGCTTCGGGAATGGCACCTTCTTGTACTTTCTTTATCATGTTTATCAGTTCCGGATCGGTAGCTTGAGCAGCTTTAATTTTATCGATTAAAGTTGGTTCTATTCGCACGTGAGCAATCTTCGAGTGGGTCCCTGGTGTCTTTAGCTCTATCTCCATCTTTTGCAAGTCGTACAAAATACACTTTTGTGTTGTCAGCAGTGCACTTGTACTTGCATAAGATTTTCTGCTCAAAGCGTCAGCTACAACGTTCGCCTTTCCCGGGTGATACTGGATTGTGTGGTCATAATCCTTCAACAGCTCAAGCCAACGTCGTTGTCGCATGTTGAGTTCCTTCTGGGTGAAGAAATACTTGAGACTTTTATGATCCGTATAGATATCCACTTTTTCTCCGTACAAGTAGTGTCTCCAGATTTTTAACGCGAAAACGACTGCTGCCAACTCTAGATCATGAGTAGGATAATTTTTCTCATAATCTTTGAGTTGTCGAGAGGCATAGGCTATAACCTTTCCATGTTGCATAAGGACACAGCCTAGACGTTTGCCAGAAGCATCGCTGTAGATAACAAATTCTCCTGATCCTGATGGTATGGTCAGAACAGGAGCTGAAACAAGTCTCCTCTTGAGTTCTTGAAAACTCTTCTCGCATTCCTCGCTCGATATAAGTTTTTTACTAGAATGAATGATACCGATATCTAGTAATTAAACTTTCAACTCTTGGTGTTCTATGGGAGCCATTTGGTATGGGACTTTAAAAATGGCTTAGTGCCGGGTTCAAGATCGATACAGAATTCAATTTCACGGTTTGGGGTAAGCCAGAAAGTTCTTCAGAAAAAACGTCAGGAAACTCATTAACAATGGGAATATCATTCAAGTTTGACGTGTTTTTGTTCAAATCAGTGACATGAGCTAAAAAGGCTTGACATCCGTTTTTCAATAAACGAATGATTTTATGGCTAGAAATAACAGTTATAGATTTCAATGGTTTAGTTGCTTGAATTTGCATGACAGGTTGATTAGGAATATGAAAACTAATAATCTTATGAAAACAATCAATTTTAGCATGATGGGTAGTCAACCAATCAATTCCTAAAATCACATCAAATTCACGCATCTCCAAAGAAATAAGGTCAACAGGTAATGTGAGGTTGTTGATTTGAACTAAGCAAGATTTATAGATAGTAAATGTAATAGGTATTTCTCCCAATGAGGTTTCAACTGATAAGACAAGATTTAAGTTTTCAATAGTCAAATTTAAACGTTGAGTACATATAGGTAAGATAAAAGAGTGGATAGAGCCAGTATCTAATATGGCATAGACTTCACGAGAATTTATGAATAGCTTACCGGTTATCACCTCATTCGGTTTTTTGACTGTTATCGTCAAATCGAATCCCGAATACTTCATTCGGATCTTCACGTATTTCAACCATGGGAATACCACTGAATAATTTTCTAGCAAACTGTTTCTCGGGTTCATCAACTTCATCAGTAGTAAGGTACCAATGATTTCCATTAAAATAGTATTTTCGATAGACTGCAGTTTCCACGATAGTGACTAACTTAACCTGAATTCTAAATTGTAACGCCCAAAAGTATAGAAACATCATTTTTAAATAATCTTGAAAATCATAGCTGGAACACCATAAATCCCAAAGACTAATATGAAAAGTCCATATATTCTGATCCTTTGTTATAGAGCATAACCAGGTGATATCACTCTCCCAATTAGTGAGTAAATTAAAGGCAATAATTTCCGCAAGTTCGTTACTTCCTTTAATTGCTTCTAAGAATGGATCTGGAACGACTGTAGCAGAGCTTTCACCTTCATCCTTACTGGATAGAACACGCATAATTTTTGCCTTAGGCAAATGATTCAACTCTGAGTTTGTAAGAAGATTATTCGTCGCCTCTTGTTTTGCAGCTACATTTGTTTCGGTAATTTCATAGTTAACCTCCTGATTTCCAGATGCCATAATTAACTGTGGTCACAAAATAAATGTTAGTTCAAATAAACTGACTCATCTCTTCATGTTCCTACATTCAAATCGATTCATTAGATAAAAAATAAATCTAATTTAGGTAGGACACACTAGTGATTGATTCTATTCGTCTCTCCCCTCCTAGTTCTAACCCCAGATCTCCATTAAAGACCATATCCCTAAGCTCTGATACCAACTGTGACGCCCCCAAATCTGGGCCCACACAGCCCAAACTTGAGTCGTCAAAATACTACAACAAAATTATTACAACAAAGCACAACGTACAACAATACAGTGTATAATAATACACAACTAAGTCTTCACTATTATTGCCACACTATTTTACAAAACGTGAAGACTATGATAACTATTCCTCGGACCCTCACTCCATTCCCCGGCTAGACCCTGTTATGTTTTCATCTCCTGTTGAAAAACAATGGAACAAAAGAAAGGGTGAGCTCAAATAGCCCAGTAAAGAATATCATGACTAAGATAATGACGAATAAATTATCATTAGTCTTCAACAGTTGAGTTCTTGATAGAATACAATAGACTACAAGGTTTATATCAAAAACTGCAGTTAAATTCTTAAACAACGTTCAGATCAATAATAGCAGCGGAATGAGTAATCTATTAGAAGAATAATGCAGACTATAATGTCCACTCGGTTCTCTTTTTAGGAAAAACATCATCAACTTTTATCATCTGAAATATCATTAGTCAAGATAATACAAATTCACAGTTCCTGATCATAATCATGCAGATCAACAGTTCATCTTTGCACTACGGGCCAAAGACATTCAATATAACACCAACGGTCATGATTACACCAGATTCAGCCTTTGGTCATAATCATACCAAACAACAGTTCATCTTTGCTGTGACGCCCCCAAATCTGGGCCCACACAGCCCAAACTTGAGTCGTCAAAAGACTACAACAAAATTATTACAACAAAGCACAACGTACAACAATACAGTGTATAATAATACACAACTAAGTCTTCACTATTATTGCCACACTATTTTACAAAACGTGAAGACTATGTTAACTATTCCTCGGACCCTCACTCCATTCCCCGGCTAGACCCTGTTATGTTTTCATCTCCTGTTGAAAAACAATGGAACAAAAGAAAGGGTGAGCTCAAATAGCCTAGTAAAGAATATCATGACTAAGATAATGACGAATAAATTATCATTAGTCTTCAACAGTTGAGTTCTTGATAGAATACAATAGACTACAAGGTTTATATCAAAAACTGCAGTTAAATTCTTAAACAACGTTCAGATCAATATTAGCAGCGGAATGAGTAATCTATTAGAAGAATAATGCCGACTATAATGTCCACTCGGTTCTCTTTTTAGGAAAAACATCATCAACTTTTATCATCTGAAATATCATTAGTCAAGATAATACAAATTCACAGTTCCTGATCATAATCATGCAGATCAACAGTTCATCTTTGCACTACGGGCCAAAGACATTCAATATAACACCAACGGTCATGATTATACCAGATTCAGCCTTTGGTCATAATCATACCAAACAACAGTTCATCTTTGCACTACGGGCCAAAGAGAACATTCACCACGTGCCATAAAAGACACCGAACAGATGTATCGCCTTTAACCTATTATATCGCCTTTAACCTATCATCTGTTCAACAAATATATCACATCTGTGCCCCCGGCCACAGAAATTCACAACAGCTTGATTTTTGGATGATTAGAATGATATAAATGATGAACAGAAGAAATAGGATAACAATAAGTATCGGAAGTTTACTTTGTACAGATTCAAATAATGTCCAAATTGTCAACATGATGTGGAGTGAAATTTAAAAATGATATTCAAGATCCACAGTTCAGAATAACGGTTACAATTCAATAGAAAGGTTCACGTAAATAGGAAGGTTCAGTTGAAATAATGAAGTTCAACTATTATGGAACATATAATATTTTCAGGAATTATAGAAGCAATAGTTCCATAATAAATTTCGATTTAGGAGTATGAAAGAAAATAATATCCCTTACCGTAGCAGATTTGATTAACAAAAGGTGAAGGAAATTAATACAAAGGGTTATTCACCAACAGGCGGCAATCCGCTCCGTAAGGTTATTCCCACAATTTACTAGAATTTGAGTAGAAAGAGTTATTCACCAAACAGGCGGCAATCCGCTCCGTAAGGTTATTCTCACAATTTAATAGAATTTGAGTACAAAGAGTTATTCACCAAACAGGCGGCAATCCGCTCCGTAAGGTTATTCTCAGAGATTAATAATGAATGAATACGAAAGGTTATTCACCAACAGGCGGCAATCCGCTCCGTAAGGTTATTCTCAGAGATTAATAATGAATGAATACGAAAGGTTATTCACCAACAGGCGGCAATCCGCTCCGTAAGGTTATTCCCACAATTTAATACATGGAAATAAAAGGCACGTCTTATGAGTAAGGAAGAAACAATATTATTATCGAGAATCAAATAATGATAATCCCTTACCATAGTATGTTTGAATAATGGAAGATGAAAAAGATGGTATCCCTTACCGTAACACGTGACTGGATATTGATTTAAATGAGGTTGATTAACTTGAACAGTACACGTATACTTATAGATCTTCACAAATACTCAAGATGACTTAAGCACACTTAGAGAGAACTTTCACAAGAAGTATTTAGAGAGAGAAAGAAAGAACAAGTAAGGAAGTTTATGAAAAATCCTTAAGTTAAGGCTTCTATTTATAGCCAAAAATCTTATCATTCATTTAATCTAAACCATTCATTTAAAGATCACCTTTTAATCTACACCATCCATTTCAAATATTATATTATCTTTAATCTACACCATTCATTTCATATCACCTAATAATCACCTAACTTTATATTATAAAACAAATCAATTTAATTATTCAACAATAATTCACACTTTAATCTACACCATTCATTTCATATCACCTAATAATTACCTAACTTTATATTATAAACAAATCAATTCAATTATTCAACAATAATTCACACTTTAATCTACACCATTCATTTCATATCACCTAATAATCACCTAACTTTATATTATAAACAAATAACTTTATCAATTCAATTATTATGACTAATTGTTATAAATACAGTATAGTTAGCTCTTAGATATCAAGTCAATAAATTAATGAAATACAACTGTTTAAATAACATCATAATAGAGATAACAATAATGTAAAATAAAGCATACGTTACTGTGTAATGACAATTATTGATTCAATAATGTGAATTACTGTGCATATGTTACTGTGACAATTATTAGGTTCAAACAGTGCAACAACAATTATTGACTCAATGATATAAAATACAGTGTAATGACAATTATTAAATCAATAATGCAAAATACTGTGTAATAACAATTATTGAATTGATAATATAAAATATTATGCATTGACAATTATCGATGAAATGATGCGTAACAGTTACGGTGTCAATTGTCAGACCAAAAATATGAGACACTATGCAATACCGTGTGTTACTGTAGAGTACCGAGTGCTACAGAAAATACCAATAACTACCGTATGCTACTATTCTTTTATCACCGGTATTTTAACAGTTCCGTTGACTATTTTTATTTAAAAAGGTTATTTCTGTCGTTTTCTATATCCGACAAATATTCCGTTGTGGGGTCCACCAATAATTTGTTATTTCGGCGCCGTCGGACCAAACGAATATTCCCCGACCAAACGAATATTCCCCGACAAAGCGAATATTGTCCGACAAAATAAAATTTGCACATAACATCCTTAACTTTTAACTTTATCGATTTTACCACTTACTGTTTAAAAAAAATATCTATATGAAGAAAAATTAAATTTTGTATTTCATAAAATTCGGGGTCTTACATTTGCACTACGGGCCAAAGAGAACATTCACCACGTGCCATAAAAGACACCGAACAGATGTATCGCCTTTAACCTATTATATCGCCTTTAACCTATCATCTGTTCAACAAATATATCACATCTGTGCCCTCGGCCACAGATATTCACAACAGCTTGATTTTTGGATGATTAGAATGATATAAATGATGAACAGAAGAAATAGGATAACAATAAGTATCGGAAGTTTACTTTGTACAGATTCAAATAATGTCCAAATTGTCAACATGATGTGGAGTGAAATTTAAAAATGATATTCAAGATCCACAGTTCAGAATAACGGTTACAATTCAATAGAAAGGTTCACGTAAATAGGAAGGTTCAGTTGAAATAATGAAGTTCAATTATTATGGAACATATAATATTTTCAGGAATTATAGAAGCAATAGTTCCATAATAAATTTCGATTTAGGAGTATGAAAGAAAATAATATCCCTTACCGTAGCAGGTTTGATTAACAAAAGGTGAAGGAAATTAATACAAAGGGTTATTCACCAACAGGCGGCAATCCGCTCCGTAAGGTTATTCCCACAATTTAATAGAATTTGAGTACAAAGAGTTATTCACCAAACAGGCGGCAATCCGCTCCGTAAGGTTATTCCCACAATTTAATAGAATTTGAGTACAAAGAGTTATTCACCAAACAGGCGGCAATCCGCTCCGTAAGGTTATTCTCAGAGATTAATAATGAATGAATACGAAAGGTTATTCACCAACAGGCGGCAATCCGCTCCGTAAGGTTATTCCCACAATTTAATACATGGAAATAAAAGGCACGTCTTATGAGTAAGGAAGAAACAATATTATTATCGAGAATCAAATAATGATAATCCCTTACCATAGTATGTTTGAATAATGGAAGATGAAAAAGATGGTATCCCTTACCTCAACACGTGACTGGATATTGATTTAAATGAGGTTGATTAACTTGAACAGTACACGTATACTTATAGATCTTCACAAATACTCAAGATGACTTAAGCACACTTAGAGAGAACTTTCACAAGAAGTATTTAGAGAGAGAAAGAAAGAACAAGTAAGGAAGTTTATGAAAAATCCTTAAGTTAAGGCTTCTATTTATAGCCAAAAATCTTATCATTCATTTAATCTAAACCATTCATTTAAAGATCATCTTTTAATCTACACCATCCATTTCAAATATTATATTATCTTTAATCTACACCATTCATTTCATATCACCTAATAATCACCTAACTTTATATTATAAACAAATAACTTTATCAATTCAATTATTATGACTAATTGTTATAAATACAGTATAGTTAGCTCTTAGATATCAAGTCAATAAATTAATGAAATACAACTGTTTAAATAACATCATAATAGAGATAACAATAATGTAAAATAAAGCATACGTTACTGTGTAATGACAATTATTGATTCAATAATGTGAATTACTGTGCATATTTTACTGTGACAATTATTATGTTCAATAATTTTAAAAACAGTGCAACAACAATTATTGACTCAATGATATAAAATACAGTGTAATGACAATTATTAAATCAATAATGCAAAATACTGTGTAACAACAATTATTGAATTGATAATATAAAATATTATGCAGTGACAATTATCGATGAAATGATGCGTAACAGTTACGGTGTCAATTATCAGACCAATAATATGAGACACTATGCAATACCGTGTGTTACTGTAGAGTACCGTGTGCTACAGAAAATACCAATAACTACCGTATGCTACTATTCTTTTATCACCGGTATTTTAACAGTTCTGTTGACTATTTTTATTTAAAAAGGTTACTTCTGTCGTTTTCTATATCCGACAAATATTCTGTTGTGGGGTCCACCAATAATTTATTATTTCGGCGCCGTCGTACGGCACGAATATTCCCCGACCAAACGAATATTCCCCGACAAAGCGAATATTGTCCGACAAAATAAAATTTGCACATAACATCCTTAACTTTTAACTTTATCGATTTAACCACTTACTGTTTAAAAAAAATATCTATATGAAGAAAAATTAAATTTTGTATTTCATAAAATTCGGGGTCTTACACATATTGTCCGACTTCTTCAACAAAATACTTAATGATGTAAGCTACAAGATATATTAAAAGTATATAAAAGTCTATCAAAATCTTTAGTAAAAAGTCTATAAAAGTATGTCACTTATTTCATGGAGTCTTTAAAAGTAATTTTAAAAGTCTTTAAAGTCATTAAAAGTCAACAAGCTCTACAAAAATCTGTCACTTAAAAAAAGTCTTTAAATTTTTTTTAAAATCTTAATTGAATACATCTCATTTGGTGAGTTTTAGCTCCTGTAATCATTAACTAGCAATTGACACGGACACGAGTAATACATTTTTATTCTATAATCATGTTAAAAACAATAATATTTTAAAATAAATAATTAAACGAAGGATATAAATCAAATAGAAAAGTTGGCTGTTAAGAAAAATCATAAGAACTTGCAAAACAAATTATGTCGTAGGAGGAAAAAATAATAATTACTTACTTCATAAATTGCTTATTCATTAAATATCATTTTTAAAGTACTAATACAATGTCAAAAATGTTATTAATGGATTAATTGTTACTTATAAGTCGTCAGATGTTTTGATCACTAATAAATATGGTTCATGTTAGGAGTAGACTGTATTAAGGATATATGACGATGAAAAGACATATTTATCCTCGTGGCTAAAAATAATTAAATTGATAAAATTTAAAATAAAATTTTAAAATTACTTTTTCTATTAGAGATTGATTTTTTTTTTTGAATACTTTATCTATTTGGATAATATATATTTAATTATTATAATTTTTTATAATATTTATGTTAATTTGACTAGGAAATAAAGAATACAAATTTATGCGATTAAAAAAGTTGAACTAAAAATTAGTGAAATAAAAAATTAATGAAATTAAATTAAATTTATACTTTTAGTTATATAATTTATTAATTATGTTCCACAAATGTTGTATTTTCATTTATAAAAATTCATACTTTGACAAGAGTGCATGTACTGAAGTATGAATATATGAATATCATATAAACAATTAGCTTAGGTCACCATACTATGAAGTACGAACAGTTGAAATTACATTTGGAAAGTTGTATGAGAGTAGGCCTTTGCCCATGCATTTATTTGTTATTTTATTAATTTATTTTGTTTTTGGGAAAATCAAAAGAAAATAAGGATTTACACTAAAAAAAAATTCCTCCTTCATATTTTCTTCTAAAAGGCTAATAACAGGCTAATAATAAGTATATTAATATTATACTTGACAAATGGATTGGGCTGAACAAAATAAGTCGGGCCATAAGCGGATAGGACCAAATTCGTTCTGGACAATAATAGAATGATATTTTTTGGACTGTAAATGAGAAATTCGTGGTTCGGGTCAGGCCACTTTTTATTTTTTACACGTCATGGAATATTTCTTTAACTCTTTTAACTAATTTTATTTTTTACTAGATTTGTGCTCATTAAATTTGATTTAGGTAAAAAACAAGTACAGAGTATGCTTGCAGCTAACTTAATATTTCTTTAACTGCAATACAAGAAAATTATATCATTTCTGATGTGATTAATCTAACATATATTATTATTAAATACAGTACTATTGTACTTAGCGGATGATATATTATATATAGTACTTTCTGTGTTGTACTTTTGTTTAAAATCTGGTTTAATAAAACTAATTATATTATGATATTTTTAGACTTAACTTAGTGATGTAAGAGATTGTTAATAAAAGATGCCAATAATCACTGCAACTAGAAAGAAAAAAATGAAAACCAACTGAAATCATTGCAAAAAAATTACCGTTTTCCTAGCAAGTATGAAATATCCCATTAGGTATCTTGTCCCACATCGAAAGGATATGAATTATGAGAAGAAAAAATAGTATATTAAATATATATATATATATATATATATATATATATATATATATATATTATTTTGTCTCACGTCTAAAGGATAGAAGAAAAAATAGTATATTAAATAAAAAAACAAATATGAAATATTACCTTGTCCCATGTCTAAAAACTTGAATTTTTTTCAACAATTATGAAATATTCCATTGAGTACAATTTTTTCACATAGAAAGAACATGAATTGTTAGTCGAAAAAATAGTACATGAAAGATATTTCATTGGGTACATTTTTTCACATCCAAAGTATATGAATTGTGAGAAGAAAAAATAAGTATATTAAGGAGAAAAATATAACCATGAGCTTGCTATCAAGGTTTGAGATGTCAGCAAAAAAAGTGATGAGTACATAACTGCTACTAGTGACGAGTATACAATAAATGGATAACAACATCGGTAGGAAGAAAGAAATGATCGGGAAAATTGAGTATACAAATGATAGAAAGGGGAAGAGATTGGCCTAGGCCCGGCTTGACTTTTATGTATATTTTGATCAACCCGGGCTTTTGGCCTAATCAAAAGCCTAATCAAGTTTAGATTTTTCATGGGTACGATGAATCAAGCCGGATTTTTCATTATATTGAATCAAGCCGGGCTTTTAACCAAATCAAGCCGGAGTCTTGTATTTAAAAGCTAGCCTTTTCAATATATGATTGGTCCCCGACTTCTTCTTCGGCTATTAGGTAATTGAATATATTAAATTCTTAAATTCATGTGTATGATCAGATTATATCCGCTAGTTTTTTGAATTGAATTCTAGATGGGATTTTGATCTTTTAAATTTCTTCTTATTTTGATCTGTAATTTACATGTTAGAAAACTAGAATACTGACAGGGTTTTGTAGATTTCATTGAATACAATTCATGCTAAAAAGAGAGTCAAATATATTTATTGCAAGTGATTCTCTTTCATCTGTTTTGTAGAGCTCTGAATTCTGTTTGGATATTGAGTGTCATGATGGCCATTAATTTTGGTTTGAATAAATTACCCCGGCTTACTGCTCTGATATGGAAAGAATTTGACTAGGTTGATGTGCTTTCCATTATTTATCACTATGTAATTGACACTGTTATGTTACAGTTTTTTTTTTTTTTTATATGTTTCATTAAAATTTAGGTAGGAAAGTTCCCATTAATTAGTTTAAATCTCCCAAGGAATTGAGTTTACTTTTGACCAAAATAGATAAAAGATGCAGTATGATCTCGTATGTTCAGTAAATATACGGTTTAGAGTGTCATATCTTTCTTCTTCATCTCATTCTTCTTCCCTGTTTTAATGACCTCCTCAAGCTCCCAGTGTTGACATCCTCCTATAAACTGGCTACCACAACCACAAAAATCCTGCATTAGCTTATGAACCCTATTTCAATCCGAAGTTGGAAGAGGAAAACAAATGACATAAAACACATTGTCGATAACGAGCGTGCATATTTATTATGTTGTTTCCTTCTGACATTTGAAATTTCTGCCACTCATCCTTTATAATGTTTTGTTGCTATATGCAGATGGCAGTTATACCGCTCACTGCTTGGGGTTATCAAGCTTTTTCAGTGTGTTATTCAGGTTTGTATCTTAGGATAACCTATTTGAAAAAAAGAAGATGTTATTTAATCAACATTATCTGCTATGATGCTGACTATTGCTAAATTTTCTAGAACAAATTGTTTAAACTACTTGTAGTTGAAGGAAGTGTATACCCTCTCTCCCTCACTATCCTTACACATGCACCCACAAAAGCAGATATGCTTACCTTTGTACAAACATGATTTGCATTGTTTCATTTGCTCAAATATGATCTGAATTATTTCCAGTGCATTCTATTGGGCTCTTGTTTGCTTTGTCTGTTCTGAATTGCTTGTGGCAAGACTTGCTTCCTGAATAGCAAATATATATATTTTTTCTCATAAATAAAAATAACATTTTTACTTTAATATTATAATATATAAACTTAAAATCTTTCATTAGAATATATTGCATATTATTAGAAAAAGAAGAGCATATTTATAGTCACTTGTACAAAAACTTTAAGGTTGCAGTTTGTCCTATATATACATGTATATATATGTGGATCCTTTTTTGTATTGTTGCAAGAGGCTGAGAAGAACAATTTCCCTCGTTTTCTCCTTTTTCTCTTCCTTTTTCTTCTCTCCCTTGCTCTTTGTACTCTAACAAGCTGTGTGTATCTTTCATGGGTAAAATCATTTGATTTTTCTCTCTTCTGAATTAGTAATTTATAAATTATAAATCTATCCCTGTTCAAAAATTAAGAGTGTCAAAACTGAATGTCAGCTGAATTTTATTTATTTTTCTAAAGATTAAGAAGGCAAACCTTTTAATTTTTTACAGCTTGGTCGTATAGCTTTTTTTTTAAAAAAAATCAATTTTATACCTATTAATTTTTATTCCCCAAAATTTTATTGGGGGCCTCATCGTCTCTGCTAGTTAAGAATGTAATATGTTGCAATTTGTGATTTTACCCCCTCTAATTTTGAACCCTTGGTTAGAGTTCCTATGATTTTGATACAAAGGCACATTTTTGTTTTCTAAGATAATTTTTTTGTTAAGTGCTTAAAATATTTATGATATTTGAACTTGTGTGTTTGATGTACAAATGTGAAGTACATAAATTATAAATTGCTAATTGCTATGAATCTGATCATGTCATGAGTTCTTGGCTTCTAGTCTTAGCGGCTCTACCTTTATCCTGAGCATATAAATATTACCTCTGATTTTCAATTTTTTTAGTTTAATTTAATTCTCCTGATCACATTTAATCTCGGACTTCTAGTTCCTTTGTCAACGTGACATGCTTTGGTGAAGTAGTTCTAATGCATGGTCCTTGATGCAGGCTGTTCCTCTAAGTGCAAAGAAGGCTGCTGGAGGATCTGCTGAGGGAGGGTACTGCACCCTTTCTGCAGCTACCTCATTTTAATGAAGCTGTCAAAGAAGTTAGCGCGCAAGGTATGTATCCAGTGCTTACTTTTGCCACTAAAGAATCTAATTAATCATCTTCCAGCTGTCATTAATTCAGCTACATTATTCAGCCACAATTTCCATGTTCAAAGTTCTTAATTGCAAAGCTGCAAATAGTTTAGAAAACCTTATCTTATTGTTTTGCAATTGGTTTAGAATTATGTGTTTTGAGTAAGTAGTTCATTTAGGCATCCACCCTAGACTCTTGGTTATGTTGTCTTTTCAAACTTTGATTTTTCCTTGATACTAAGGAAACACTTAACTTTTTGTTGTCTTGACTAACCCAGTCAGGCAATATCGAATCACTGTTTGAAGTATATGATGAAGCAATAGCCATTAATTAAAGAAATTATTCATGCATGTACTGGCACCTGTTACAATTCACTTTCCAGTCATAAAAACTATTTGGTACATGTTACAATCTTGGATTGTAACTTATGGTTTTCTAATATGTTTTTAGAAGAAATTGAGATAGAAGAAGATTAAGGTAGAAATCAAATAGATCAAGTAGAAAGATTAGAATAATAAAGAGATTAAGAGAGAGAATGAGAGGATAGATATCAGATTTAGAGAGAGAATCCTAGAGAGAAGTGGAGTTTGAGTTTAGAGAGTGAAAGAGATGGAAAGAAATCAAGAGAGAAATTCTGTTATTACTTCACACATGAAACATTAAAAAATAACTGATTGCTATCTATAGACCAATTAAAACAAAATACTTAGACTATTATACCCACTTACAATATAACTACCAAGCCACATGCTACTGACTTAGAGCTCTGCTGATGTGACATTACCCTTCTTTTTGGAGGTTTTTCGAACAAATTCTTTGCATATAATGGATTTTTTTAGTAAAGCTCAGCAGAAATCTTAGAAAGAGTCTTCTATGATTGCATAAATTCAGGACTAGTGACCTTGTGATTTAAAGCATCTCAATGTGTTTAATTGCAACTTGCAAGACCTGCAACTATCAGTATTTCATATTGAAAAAGAAGTACCTCCAAAAGTCAGTTTGAATATTTGAAATTGACTAAAGCTTAGTTGACATTTGATCATGATTATTTGTTGATAGTAGTATAAAATGGCACGAATTTCTCAAGCTTGTCATCACTATTTGGTTATCATGCCACCATTATTAAATTAACAAGTTATTATTTTTAAGGGTAAACATGAAATAAAAATGCATCCTTAATATTTGCAATTTTGAAAATAGTACTCTCTTTGTGCGACAAAGAGTATTAAATTGTCTGTCCATCTGTCTCTCTATCTAATCCATTGTTCTTTTGTGAGTTATTATTTGGTCTTCTTTATTTTCATGTTGTTTTTTTCTTTATTTGCAGAAGGTACAAACATTTCAGGATCTGCTGGATATGACCCTTGAGGATTGTGATGAGCTGCTTTCTCAAGTTGCTGGTTTTTCTGCTGCTGACATCCAAGATGTTGAAAAGGTACTGGAAATGATGCCTTGCATAACAGTTGAAGTTACTTGCGAGACAGAAGGTGAAGAGGGTATTCAAGAGGGTGACATTGTCACAGTTCAGTCTTGGGTAAATCTCAAACGTGCTAATGGGTTGATTGGTGCCCTCCCCCATTCCCCATACTATCCATTCCACAAGGAAGAAAATTATTGGTTTCTGCTTGCAGATCCAGATCCCAATTTGAATAATGTCTGGTTTTCTCAGAAGGTCATTTTCATGGACAAAGCCGCAGCTATTACTGCAGCTTCAAAGCAATTGAGAAGACAATGCAAGGTTCAGGGCAACTCCTAGGGAAACCAGTAATGCTATCAAAGAAGCAGTTGAGAAAGTTAGGGGTGGGTCACGACTTGTGATGGGCAAGTTCCAAACCCCGGCAGAAGGAAACTATAATCTGTCTTCTTATTTACTGTGTGATTCATGGATTGGATGTGATAAAAAGATGAGGATTAAAAGTGAAAGTCTTGAAACGTACTCGAGCTGGAACTCGGGGAATTCAAAGGATTGAGGAAGGACCTATCATGGAGGATGGTGTGGACGAGGAAGAGGAGATTGAAGAGGAAGAGTATGATGATGATTATGAGAGTGAGTACAGTGATGAAAAGGATACAAATAAGAAGGGCCCTGCCAATGGCACTGCAACAAGTGGAAATGGCATGCAGTCGGGTTCTGGAAGTTCAGGCTCAGATGAGGATTAAATAACTTACCTTGAGTTTACTTATTTTTTTCTTATATGTAGGTTTTAATTTGGAAAAAGAACTTTGGAAACTTTCACCACAGCAATTGTCTGTTACTACTATGCTCATGGAGCCTTGGTGTAATCTACTCTTGCTGATTTTTTAAACTAGGTTTTTACCCCAAATCAACAATGGAGACTAGGCAAAATTTTCCATTTCAAATTTTCCA
Organism: Hedera helix; assembly: GCA_947179155.2. Lineage (NCBI taxonomy): Eukaryota > Viridiplantae > Streptophyta > Magnoliopsida > Apiales > Araliaceae > Hedera > Hedera helix. The sequence continues at coordinate 58,092,870 of OX359265.1, read as the reverse complement.
CTTTCAGACCTCTTCCTAAATCATGTTCCTTTACTAGGTGAAACTGAACAAATGTTTACCTACAGAAGGCAACACGAAGCAACTTAATGTTTTGTACAGCACTTGTAGTGTATCACTTGAAGATCCAACAGGCTTACCATTAGCTTAGTGTTTTAGTCACTCAGCGAGATTTCCTTTTTCTATATCTATTTTTGGTTCCAGTAATAAGGATTGGGGACTTTGAAGTTTGAATTCCTCAATGCCTCGGGCAATTCGGCTGAAAATATCTTTAGTTTTCAATTGGTATGATACATATATTAGAGGATTCTTCTACTCAGCGTTGGCACCCAAATCACCATCGAGATTAACGTTAATGGATGTCATGCATAATTAACTCAACCAATCACAGCACGTTTGGCAGGCGTTAAGAACATGGGAATGGGATGATTTGACATTAACAAGTCGTGTTAGAGACTGCAATTACCATCCTTCCCTTGTAATCATCTTCAGCAACTTGGTGCAATTTATTTGGCATCGCCTCTCAAAGCCAAACAATATCATTTGAACTAATGAAAACCATCTTCCGCACTTTGTATAGTTTCTTGGTAAAGTACACTACAATTTCTGGACAGAATAAAATTTTGGCCCACTGACTACATAACGACCCTGGCTAATGATTTTTTAATTCTTGCACTTATGACAGCAATATTGCAATGTTTTGGTGATCCTGATTCCCCCGTCTTTTGAAATGCTGGAAGAATATAACGGGCTATTGGGATCACTTCAGCAGAAAGTATGATAGCAGCAAGTCGTTTACAAAAACAGAACTGGTACAATATATCATTCCAAGAATACACAATGTCTTAGGTTACTAAAGAAGGGTCAATCAATTGACTAGGTTTAGCTGAACATGATTCAGCAACCTCATTTTTACTGTCAGTGGGTTCATCTGAACTTACTTCAGTACTTTCTTCATATGGTTCAAGCGAAGTCTTGTTAGTTTCCTCGCCAAACTTAACTAGACCATTGCTAGCATCACTAGATTGATCAAGAGGCTTTGATCTGATTTTCACGCGCTTCCCTTTTATGTAATGATATTCCTTCTTTGGCGGGGGATATTTCTTCTTCAATTTTTCATATTTGTCCAACATATCAAGCTTCTGAAAGACATCTCCAACCATTGCAACAATTGAAACAGTAGGTTTGATGCCAAGCTCTTCCATATCAGCAAAAACCTATAAAGCGAAAATAGTTTACTATGTAAGACCTTGTACAGTGAAAATTAGAATGTTTTTTAAGTATGAGCTACAGACAAGTACATCTATTCTGACAGGCTGATGGCAATATATTTAAGAACTTTAAAATCTGGCTGTGTGATTAAATTCTTAGAATATCTAATTAAATGCAAACATTTCAACCAGAAGATGTTTCAAGATTTAAATCGAGATTACACGAGTTAACAGATAATAGCATAAACTAAAATAGAATCCCACAACGACCTGTCTTCATCTATTGCCTCATTTATTATTTGATTACTTGTATCTATATTCGAAATATTGCTAATATATCAACTGCAAACAGACAAATATTGATAGCCACACTCATATATATGCTCCAGAGTTGAATTGCATGCTAGGTCTCTGAATTATAATACTATTGTAAAATAACATGGCACCATAATACCTCAAACATTTTGTCATGCATTTCCCTCCGATAGTAAATAGAGATCATTTTCTCAAAGAAAATACGGGGCATGCTTTCCAAATTTTCTGAAAACAACTTTATCCATAGCTCTTCAGCTTCCTCTAGTCTCCCTTCTCCTGCCAAAGCATTTAATAAAGTATAATAGCTCCCCATTGTTCTTCCTTGACCTTTGCTTAGCATCCACTTTGTCACCTAATAACATATATGTGAACTTGAGTATCCATTATTGACTCTTCACTCCGGAAGATCACAATTTTTTTTTTTAAAAAGTAAAAATAAAAAATCCAATATTGATACAACCTGAATTATCCTTTTCCATTCCTTTTCAATTTCCAGGGTCTTCAAAGCTTTTTTCACCGTAATCAAGGGGAACTCTAACTCCCATGCAATGAAAGAATCAAGAGCCCCATATACTTCCTCTTTGACATTTGATAACTCTTTTATCTACATAAGACCGCACAAGAATAGCTATTAATTATTAAGAAAAATACTCATAATTTAAAATATTAGCCTAAAGATTATTCTTGTAGAGTTCCAAAAGAAAAATAAATTCATTGGATGATGATCCTTACAGAGACTAGAATACTAATTCAAAATATCATCTGCAGTGCAGCACATTTTTTTTCCCGATACAAATAATCAGAGGAAGAAAAAAACTCACAGAGTCAACAAGCCTTAGTGACTTGGAAATGGTCCCTATTTTCCTTTTGGTTTTCCATACTCGAGGATATCTTGGTCGAGGACCTTTAGCAGCACATACCTGGAATCGATATAACTAATGAACAAGGAAAAACATAACATGTAAGAAAAACCAGAACCAAATTATAAGAGCTGTAAAAGAAGATTCTCTATTTACCTCCAAAAAGTCTTGGGCACGGAAAGACAGAGAACTTAAACTAAAGGTAGTTTACTCAATCAATCCGCACAAATCTACTCCAAGATTTCCTGGTTTCAATTCTTCAATTACATCTTGGAAACCAAGTTGAGTGTAACTACTCCTTAAAGTTTTTTGTTACTCAAGGAGCGTTAAATTATTATGTTTTTTAACATCTAGATCTAGTCTGTTTACCATCTCCTTGTCAAAGAACTATTGAAGATAATGAGTGAAGGTTGCCTTAATGACAAATATAAGTTTGTATGGAGACTTAACTTTCTTACATATATTAGAAATTTCAAAAGTGAATATCATTTGTTGGAAATCTAGAATATAAAATTGCAAATCAATGTTAAGCAGGGCACGAGCTTTGCCTGATTTATTTAGCATATCAATACTCCTATTCTGATAAGATGTGATTATTATGATAAAATGGAACATTTGTCACGGTGTTGGCCTAAACTCTAAGGATCATACTGCACCAAACTTTTTTTGCATCCTACCAGTTATAGCGAAAATAAATGACAATATAACTGCCACCAATTGGTGTGAGTTCATCACCGACTCAGGGAAGTCTGTGTATTTGTATTGATGGGACTCATGTGGGACTGATGGTATATAAATAGATTGGTTTCTAGTAATAATGCTGATAAACAATATCTTACAGACTCGGGGCCAAAATTACTTATCAAAATGTCAATTATCTCAAGTTAAAGTAAGTGCAGATATTGAATTATCAAGTATAAAAAATTTGCGTTACATTGTTTAATTGAGTTATGAAATGTAAAATTAGAGCTCAACTCACCACGAAGGCGCTACTATTCCTTGGCAACTCAACTGATTCCAATCTTTTAGTGAACACCGCAGGGAAGTACCTCAAACTAAGCATTCTGAGAAGCGAAAACAAAAACAAAAACAATATATAAGGATTTCCAAAAACAGTACCCGAAAATTCCAACTGCAGCCATTACAAACTACAAAGCAAATCCCCAAACCTTAAAATAACCAAATTCAAACCTAATCAACACAAAGTAAAAGAAAAATACTCATCTTTAATTTACTGTACAGTCGGTTTGATTGCTCACAGAGAGAGAGAGATTTACCGGCCGAATATTGAAGCCAATCGGATAATAATAATTATAATTATTTCCGTCTGTTCCGTGCTACTTTTTTCTATCTCTTGCGTTGCGCGCCACTAAACAAACTAAAGTGCATAAATAACTAAGGGTAATTTAGACTCTCCATAAAATATCATCATCTCCTTTTCACCGATATTTTAACAACACGTAATCCAGTTGTAAGGAGAGCTTGTGAAATCGTCACAGGTGATCCTTAACGGCGCTATTGAGACAAGGGGCAATAAGCCACTAAACAAAACAGAAGGCGAGGTTCGTCCTCAATCGGATAGAATAGAACCACGCGAAACGATCAGTGGAAAAGTTGGTGGGAATTTTCCGTAGATCTTTCACAGCTCAACAACAGAATGCTGAAGATAGAGCCGGCGACGGCCGTCCGTTTCCGCGCCGGTAGCTTCGATTCCCGATCCCGCCGGCTTTCTCACTCCGGCAGCTTCTTCATCCCTAGGTAACTTACTTATTACCTCTAATCTACGCTAGCTCTATCTGTTTGTTTAGAAAGAAGCTATGTGCTATTCCGTATTTTTGTTACATTTTCTTTTCTTTATACGCTAACAAGCAGAAGATGATTTATTTTATTCCTTTGAGTTATGAATTTGTAAAATTAATTTAGGAATGGATCGCAGGAATAAATTTCACTGGTTAAGTGACAGTTCTTGCACAAAAAGGAACAATCTTATGAAGGCAAGAGTTGGGGATTCCGCAGAGGAGCATGCAGGGCCATTAAAGCAGAATGCTAAGCCACAAAGGTATCATCCCTCTGAAGATATAGGGGAAGCGGAAGTAATTGAGATTGGCGAAGCCAGACTTACACCTGCAGAAACTACTAGGACTATTATTGAGGTATTAGTATTACACACATTTATATTTTGATGATATTGCCATTTCGACTATTTTCTATGAAATCTCATGCTTTAAGCATTGACAAGACCTTTACATTTGCTTATATAAACTTTTATGGTAGGACAGAATTTAATATGTTGCCTGTTTATTTTGGGATATTTTTTTGGTGAACTTCAAATGTAAATCATAATTCAAAATCTTAATTTAGTTTTTGATTAATGGATATACCTATATTAGGAGATAAAAAGAAACTATTTTATTATAAAACTCATTGAGCAACGATCGTGTTCATTATACAGAGCTTGTGGAACCAATAACTATAGAAGCAAAGGGCTAAATGCCTTTTGTGGTGCAATAATCTGGGCCATGAATATCCTCCTTCACCACTATACTGAAATCTGAAATACATTTTAATTGAGCCATGGAAATAATGTATTCCTTGTACAGCTGCAAAATATTTATCAATAGAATAGTCCTGCTATCCAGCATAGGTAATGTTGCTTGTAATCTTCTATTTTCAGGTAAACAGCAAAGAGTTGCTAATGTTTTCAGGTTTGATCAGCGATGAGGTTCATGAAAACATTTTCTGGCCTGATTTACCCTATGTAACTGATGAACATGGAAGTAAGTTTTTCTAATTTCATGCTGTCATTATTTATGTCTAAGATTGTGTTTGGCAGTATGATCATTTTATTGAAGTATTATGTGTTTTGTCTTCTTATCAGACATATACTTTCAAGTCAAAAATGATGAAGACATTCTGCAAACTTTAACAGCTGAGGATACCCTAGTGGTATGAAGCCGAGACTCATTTACAAACTCCTTTATGCAATAAAAGCATATTTGAACCAAAGGCTTATATACCTATCTATTACCTATGTTCATGCACTTAAATCTTCAGCTTATTCAACACTTTTTAAGGATCTTTTATAATTCCTCAGTAGTGTTCTTATTCTGTCTGATCCTCGCTGTTTGACCATAAATGCATAATTGATCAACTACCTCTACTTTACAGTTTGTTATAATTAGCTTTCATATTGTTTCATTTGTTGTGTAGTTGTATATTGTAAAAGACATGAAATCAAAATCAACGTGCTTAAAATATTGGAGATTAATTTGTATCCTCATGGGGTATATCATATGTGGGGTCATATAGATTTATAAGGGATTGATATTTTTCTGATCTCGATTTTATTCAGATCTCTCTTGGCTTTCCACATATCTTCTTATATCAATTTTTGTATTAGAAGGCACAAATAATTTAGATATGTTGAAGAAGCTGTCTCTGCCTACTCTATTAGATTTTTCAGCTTTAGGGATTATTTGAGGAATGAGAGAAAAATGCATTGAAAAATTTCAAAACATCCTTCTATGGAAATCCATGTTACCCATATCACCTTTTCTCCTCAGTCTGGATAGTCTTTTTGAATTAGTTGGCATCTTTAAGTTTTCCAGCATGTTGTGGGTCTGTGGCTACGTGGATTAGTATGCAAATTTATCTCAGTCACAGGTTTTGTTTCATATGACTGGTTATGTACTAATCCTCCCATTCCAAAAAAAGTAGTCACTTTAGTTTTTGGCTCTTTTCAGCACAGATTTTCAGACATGCCAAAAACACACTTGTGGGTCATATTTTCATGTTCTCAATATATTTTTTTTCAAGTATATTGTAGATCATTAATTAATATGACGTGTTAATGTGCTTTCAGCTTATCTTAAAATTTGTGCCAGAAAACCCCCAAAAAGTAACTATCAGTTCTTGATGGAGGTAGTAGGAATACAAGGTAGTGGGTTTCGGATAGTGGGTTGGAATCCCCACTGAAGAGTCATCTGCTTTAACTATTTAAGCCATGAGGGCAAAAAAATAATAAAGATAACCAAAGTTCTGTAATGGTTGAACGGCTAATAATGGCTTCATGTGGATTTATCTTTAGCACAAATTGTCTGTCCCTATTTCTAAACTATTGTATGTTTTGTATTAGTGCATCTCCTTACAAGGCTGTGAATATAACATGTTACATAGAGGTAAGTATAATATTTTCCAAAGTTTTGGAAAGAACAAGAATTTCCCTTTTTTTTAAATACTGGTTGAATTGTAATATTTCCAATTCTATCCATGTGATGGTTGCAGGTAGATAAGCTTATTCATCTTGAAAAATATTATATGTATAGCCGTATAGGAGCTTACTTTTTGAAAGCATTTTTTCCTTTGTTCTTTTGTCTTCTGGCTTATAAACAAAGCCCTTTGATATTGTTCCCCAGTCTAGTTAGAAGAGTCTGCATCTCTGAAGTACAGAAGATCTTCATAATTTGAAATATTCTTCTGATGGTTACGTGTTTGGGGGATGAAAGGCACCCAAATATCTCTTAATTTCTTTCAAGGCTTATTCAGGTTTAAATACAATGCAGCAAGTCATAATAGGTATGGATACTAGAGAAATGCTTAGTGAGATGGAGTTACTGAGTCAGTCAGAAGTTGATTTTGGCATTGAGGATGTTGATGATGAAGATAGTATGTTGATGATGACGAAGATGATGATGAGGACGAAGATGATGAGAATGTCAACTATGAAGAGGTGATGGCAGCTGTTTTATTTAATCCTTAAAAATATCAGGAGTGAGATATGTAATGTGGCCTCCTCATCGTCGTTCATGTGCTTCATGGTAGGATTGGGTTGCGATTCTTGATGACAAGGAAGATCAGGAGGATTCTGATGAATCACCAGGGGACTGGGCAAAACTGGAGACGATGCGTTCTTCTCATCCAATCTATTTTGCGAAAAAACTTGCTAAGGTAAAAATCCTTACTTAGGACTTGTTTTATACTTTGAAGAGACTGAAAACTATTAGATCTTTGTGAGCCTGTTTGAACTCACGTATATTTTTTATTATTTGGATTATTTAAATTATTGTGATTGTTGAAATAATCTGAAGAACTATTTTTATTCACTACTTTCATATTGCTGAAAGAAGACAGAAAACCTGTTTGGATTTGCATTTGGGGACATTGTGACCTTAAAAAGCTGAATCAAGTAATCTGGATTTTAAAAATCTGAAAAAGAGCACCCCCCCCCCCCCCCCCCCCCCCCCCCGCGCGCGGTGTGTGTGTGTTCAGATTCTGCCAAAAATTGTTTATATGGATCAATTAAGCCAATCCAAACACCTGAAGTTTGCATTTTGTGATTCTAATAAGCAATATTCAGATTCTAGCCAAACCGAACCGGCCCGATCTGTAGTTGGCCGGCCATCTTATATTCTGACATTAGCAAATCATTCAAACCTTGTCATATGTTGTGAGATATAAATATTAAGTATTAACCAAGTAAAAAGTCCAACATTTTTATCTTTTGTTTAAAAGATATCAATTCCTTCATGTTGTCAAGTCCTAGACTAATCTTGTTCTTGTTGTTCAGTTCGTAGGAGACGATCCTATAGATTATATGGAACAGCCTCCTGCTGGTCTCGCTATTCAAGGCCTTCTAAGACCTGCCTTTGTTGAAGAGCACTCTGTCATTGACAAGCATATATCTGACCATAGACCTAGAATTAATGAAGTAAATCAGGTTGGGAAAGTTGCAGAAGACAAGCAAGAAGACCTTGGAATTATTAATGGTCACAGATATAATCTAGATTCATCTCAAGATAAACCAGATTGGCCAGAGGAATTGGAACTTGGAAAACGGGACTTCATTCTACAAGCTAGAAATGATTAAGATTCAGTGGATATCATCTCATGGACATCAGGTACATTCTGAGGTTTCCTAGGAACATCTTTAATTTGAGTGGTTGCTTGTCCACTTGTTTCGAATGTGGAGCATAAGTTTCTTGGCATGCATAATATTTTTAAGATTGCAGTCTTACGCAATACCCTTTTGTGCTAAAATCTTAAGTTTCCTGATTACTAAAAGAATAGGAGATGCTAAACAGAAATCTTAGGTTCCCATATATATTCTAAAATTTTCTTCTCTTTTTGGCTGATGCATCTAGTTTTAATCTATTTTGAAAAGGCAATCACACAATTTTTCAATCAAGATGTAAATGTGCACTGTTTTTGTTCTGTTTAATGGTCAGACAGTATTATCAAACATTTTTGCTATCAACTTCTTAGTCCCCACCTAAGAAATTCACAACAATGGTACTGAGCATTAAATTGACGCAGAGGGTTTCACTCCTTAGAATGGAATGCGGAATTGTTGGCATCTGAAATTTACTGTTGCACTGTACTGTTATGGTGATCTCGTCTCATGCTTTAATTGATAAATACAGATGATTTCTGGATGTCCGAAGAGATGCATGATGACATTTGACAGAATTTTTTTGTACTCTAAAATACAAATCTTATGACATTAGAAGTTATACAATCATGTTCTTGTCTGAAAAGGAAACATGGAGGGGTTTTAGTTGGTTTTCTGGTCTATTATTACTGCTTGAAAATGAAAGAAAAAAAAGAAGAGGAGAAATTTACTTGTCTATATGTCCTACAGAATTTCGTTGAAGTAGAAGATTTTAGGAAAGCTAAACCTGATGCAATTGCACATTCGGCTGCCAAAATTATATCTCGTCTTAAAGCTGGTGAAGAAAAGACCATGCATGCCCTCAAATTATTCTTGTGGAGATGTAAGGGTATTCAAGCAGAGGTAAAACACTTTTGTGAATAAATTTGTGTTTCTTTTTGGTGGACAAGTTTAAAGCCATATTGGTGCCTCCATCTACCATGCAATTTTTTATACTACTTCATTATGAATTTTCTAAACATATGGCTTTTTAATGTCAATTTTTATGGAAAAGAATTTTTAAAATCATGATATTTTGTTCTAAAGCTACAACTGGCATGTAATTTTGGCAAAATTGGCTTTTACCTCCAACAAAAAGTGCATGCAGATGTTTAATTTATACTATTTTGACTATATTTTCAAATCTATTTAATAAATGTTGCTGGATGTGGCAAGGCTCTTTAATTTTTTTTGTCTTGAATTATTACAGGTGGTGGCTCTTATTGGTGTAGATAGCCTCGGCTTTGACTTGAGAGTTTGCTCTGGAACACAAGTTCAAACATTGGGCTTTGCGTTTAACAACCGGGTATTTACTATATTCTCTGGCCCAAAGTTATTTTTAAGATTATACAATGTTCATACATGCTTGGTCACATATTCGGCATTGACTTGTCTAAAACTAAAGATTAATTTAGTTGATTTTATAGCATGCAGTATAGCGCGCACTCACACACACACACACACACAGAGAGAGAGAGAGAGAGAGAGAGAGTTGGCAATTAGCATGTAACGAGCACCAGAACACATACAACAGAAGGCTGCAATACTATATCTGATTATGTTCAATGGTGTGTGATAGTAAAGGAAAACTTGTTTGTGCAGCTCATTAAAGGATTCCTCTAGATTTTAAGGAGCCATATGATTTTGTTTCAATGTTTCTTTCAGTTCCATCAGAGGGTCTATCCTCGTAGAGAGGGACAGTGATGTAGCTTCTGGTTTGTGTTTCAAAAATGGCAATAGTCTATGACGGGTGAATAACTGCTGGTATTACAATGAGCCTCACCATCCTTGATACAGACAGTGTCTAGTATGGATTTCAAGGATGCAAGTCCATAATAAATATGTCCACTGCCTTTACATTCTCAATGTGGGGACTTAGCTTCACAATGTTGCAATCATTCTTCGCTATCTTTCTGGAATGTAGATGATGCAAATTGCATATGTACCAATCAATCACATTTTTTCTTCACTCCCAACATTGGGGAGTTTGGTATTATGATGCTTGGGATCATTCCCTATTTTCTGTTTGCACTCTTTTCAAATTGGTTTTGCGTTTTAGGTGCATTGTTGGATCTGTGGTCCGAAAACTTGTATTTACAATCACAGATTTGATATTCTTTCTTGGCTGTTTTTACCCTCTCATTGTGCCAGAACACCTGCACATAAAAGGTGTATGAATTATGTTTACTTTCCATTTGTAAGATTGGAGTTTACAGGTTTATATACTATAAAATATGTACAGAGCGAGCAAATCACTTCCTTGAAACATGTTCTCAATACAAGGGGAAGATACTTATTGCATCTGGACAGTCTGCAATTATTATAAACTTGTTTCTATTACTTCTTTATTTCTTCAGCTTCGGGTGTAGAGAACACAAATACATGTGCTCTCAGATTCCACCCCTCCTATTCTTTATATGGTCCTTGATTATTGTCCCCTGCTTGAATAAACTACCCATACTTTTGTACACTGTGCATATACCTTAAGTAAATGCCCAACACATTACTTTAACTGTCAGTAATTGGTGATTATATGCCTATGCTAATAGATGATTCCTGTTGCTAATAATTCATTCCTCCCCCCCAACTATATTGCATTTGCAGGCCTCTTCAGAGTATAGCGCTGAGAGACAATTGAATGATCTACTGTTTCCAAGAATCCATGGCAAGCAACAAAACAAGAAAGAAACTCACCAGTCAGAATTATGATGATGCGAAATATCCAAGACCTAGTTCACCTCTGTAAGTTTAGTTGTACACTCTAGGGGCTAAGAACTGTATATAGCAGGCAGAAAAACCTTGCTCAGTTCTAGCTTGAGTATTTGTTTACCGCATGTTACAATCATGAAATTCAATATTTTTTCATCCTGTTTCTTGGCCTCTGCCTCAAACTGTATAGCTTTTTCCAGCAGTTTATTCTATTTTTTTGAAAGGTCAACTTGCTAAAAGACATAAATTAAAAGTTGAGTTTCTCCTCCTTGATAGGGACATTTTTTTTTCCGTATATGTGGAGGATAATCTTTTTTAACCACCAAAGCTGGCCATTTGATGAATTGTTAGAGACGCCAGATTTATTCTAAGGAGACAGTGATGTACCAACCGTCAGCTAATAAAGCAATTTTACAGGTGCAGTACGTATCCTCCTAAATACAATTTTAATGTATTGTTATTAGAATAAGTATAATTGTACAATATTCAAATACTATATCCATCTTAACATGGGATATGACATTGAAATCCGTGTCATGCCCCTACTTTTTAATTGTTGAGATAGATGTAGTGTGATTTTTGTCCATAGACTTATCCTTATCCTTGTTATTAAGATTTTACCAAATCATGTAAATCTGGTCTGGCCTCTCCCTGGCTGGTCAGCTACTGCAACATATCATAGGAGATTTAAGCAATTTTTGCATAGACGATGCTCAAAATTAAGGGCAAACACACACATTCAATCTATCTGTATTTATGAATGAAGTTGAGTTTAGTTCGTTGTTTACAGCGGCGGCATTGAAATGTGTTGGAGAAAATAGCCGTACACATTCATTTTGGACCCTCTTCTGGGTCCAAAATCCATATCCAATCTCAGACCTATTTTGCTATTTTCCTCCTCAATTCGCAAATTAGATTCCATTATTCTTAGATTGCCAAGGAAAACAAGTAGCTCGACCGTGTGCTATGAAAAACAGGTATTCGGTGGTGGTCGTGCTGAGGGGAGAATGGTGAGAAAAAAATGGGAAAGGTTCACTTACCTGGTTGCGGTTGTTATGTCTAGTTTTGGCATTACGTCTATGGCCGTCTTGGCTGTTTACTAGAGGGTGGAGAAATTCCCTATTCGGAGATGTTTAGTACATTTGCACTCTCTGTCGGAGCTGCTGTAAGTGCCATAATTCTCTGCATTGAAAAGTTAGTGTACATATGGGAGACGTGCTTTTTGTTTTAGTGGAGTTGTGGTGTTTTAAAATTGAGGATGGATAGCCTGGGAATATTGTTTTCAGGTGGGAATGGAGTTTTGGGCGAGATGGGCTCACAAAGTGTTGCGGCACGCTTCCTTGTGGCACATGCACGAGGTATATAAAGAGGAGTAATTATAAGGAATTTTTATTTCTGTAAAAATATGTTGATATTTGTTAACGCGTGATTTTGACCCGCTCAATATATCACCAAAATAAGGAGCAAAATGCGTTATCAATGGAATGCCCGTATTATGCTGGAATAATAGATATTTGATCAAGTAAATAATGAAAATAATAATGACACAAAGATTTACGTGAAAACCCAATATAAAAAAAACCCACGGGAGATCTCAGAAATCCACTATAAAATAGTGAATACAAGTAAAGAAATTACAAAGCTCTCTTTATCTTGTTGAAGATATGATAACAGATCATAACCCATTATGCATGTGGTGTGCGTATGTTTTTGGCAACGTGAAATATCTTCCTTATGTCATCCACTGTGCACCGCCTGATGTCCCATCACCTTTATTGAAATAGTACTCCTTGTCACTAACTCAAACCGTCTCCAAAAATATAATACATTATAATGGGCTGACCCATAATCTAAGCCCATCATAATACATAAAGAAAATTAGGCTCAACCCATAAATAAAATAATCCTAGGCCTATATTATATTAAAATATATGGTCTATTAAAATACACCCCAACATTACCCCCTAATCTCCTATTTTTATTAATTCAAATTAGGAGAGTACTTTGATTACCAAATATTCAGCATGTTGGGATCAAAATCGCCCAACAAAGTCAAAACTGTCACCACGTTGCGTCAGTTGTCCATACGTCACACCTTTCTCTCTTTCATTAAATGTGGCCGCCTCCGATTCTCGCGCTACTCTTTATCTTTTAATATATAAAACCTTTTCAGTTGTCCGCCCACTATCTTCTTTACCTTCTTCAAACTTATCGTATTCTTCCCTCATTTGTTAAACCTCTGCAAGAGAAACTCCGGTTATACCATTCTTACAATCTTCGATTGACGGATAGCGTTCAAGCATCATGATCCAAAACCCCAATTCCCCACCTTTTTTCGACAGTCCCGTCACCACCCCTATGACAGAAGATCCGATAAGCCCCATCCTTACGGAGGCTGAGAAAGATGAAAATACTAACAGGGAAAAATACAGCTCGATCAAGGCATTTGATCATGCCAACAAAGAAAAAGCTCAACTGCACGCCCAAATCGAAACAATCACCAAACACAACCAATTATTACAACAAAAAGCTACTAACGCTGAGGGTTTAAAGCTCCAGCTCCAACGAAAACTGGTGGAAGCCGAACAAGAAATTGAAAACATCTGAGCGGAGCAACAATTAGAACATTTTGAACACGTCCGCCTCGAGACCGTCCAGATTCAAGAAATCCAACAACTACGCCAACAAAACGAAATTATCGAGAAAAAAAATAAAGAAATCACTTTTGACCTATCGGCACTGCAACACAGTCACAATATGGCCATCGAGACCTTAGAGCAATTGGAGGAGGCCAATACTGAAATGACCCAAGAGCTCCGTCATCAAACAGAGGTAGCAAAGAAGAACGAAGAACTTCAACAACTACTTCAAACAAAAGACGATCTTTATGCAAAACTGTATGATGTTAACCGAAAAGGAAAGGCCGAGCATACGAAACTGCTATCCCACTACAACGCCCTTAAGGAAAAGTATAATAAACTCCAAATCGACACCAGAGATAATGCCCCAATTCAGCAGCAGATCATTGTCGAGTACAGAGCTTCTCCCGAACTGGTTGAGGAAATAGCTCAAGAATTTGGGAAGGGATTCCGAGCTGCCTTGGAGAAAATTCAAGAAGCTGGAGTCGACCCAAAGTCAGTCGGCTTCTCTGAGGACCCAGATTCCAAAACGATGTAAGGTACCGACTGTATATGCTAAAAGCCTTTCGTAAATTTTTGGGCTACACAAGAGATGTAGGATTATAGCCACATTTGGTCAGTATATCGTGTCATTTATTTTTCCTTCTTCCTTAATTTATATGTGATTATTTGCAATATTCGACCTTAAATTTAACCAAAATTTTTAATGAATCATCTTAATTTTAAATTTACAAATATCATATATTGACTTTTAAAAATCAATAACAATTTTTATAATTTGAGAAGTAGGGAGCAAATTTTCTTTTCTTTTTTGCGCTTTTTTGCGCGTTGTCCTTAATTCGAACTAAAAATTAAAATCAGATTTCAGTAAATTAATTTCATATAAATGTGAATGCAGGAGTATGAGATCCTGAAAGAGAAAGTGCAGTGTGTTAAACAAGTATACACAGTTTCACCTGACAAGGGGTAAGAAGGTAATGGAAATAAGGCCATCAATAAAAATGGAACAAAGGTGACGCCCTTGAATATTTACTAGAAACTCTAGTGTTTTCCAACTCCAAGGATGTTCTCCCACTCTAGATTGGAGATGATCCGAATGGAAGTATGAAGTAAGCAATCATATATACAAGATAGACCCGCTACTTATGAAAAATCCTAGTTGAAGCCGACGGGCTGCAGAACCATTCCCATCATCATCATCGGATTCGAAACTCCCATTTCCATTGCCCTCTTTTGATCCAAAACGAAGTGCAGAAATCTTTTTGTCTAGGGCTGTTAACTTGGCATCTATGTCGTCCATCTTCCTTTCGATTACCGCTAGTTTTTTAGATTCTGTTCCACTTAAGGCATCCTTGAAGGTTTCTGAAGACATCTTTTTATCTTCCATTGCAACTGACAATTTAACATACAACTGATATAACGCAGTGCTGATAAATAAATTAGTTAACCACGTAAACATGGTGGTAATATAGCCCAGCTGAAACACACAATAAGAATAATAATAATCAGCTAACATTGTTTAAGTTATTTCCTCCAACTTATAACGTACTTCTGCAACACAAGGCCACACCCTATTGTAAATAATAATAGTAAATATATGTAGATAAAATTCCTTCAAAAAATATACCTTCGATGGAGGGAGCCAAAACCGACAACGACTGGGTCTGCAAAGACACTTCAAATTGTTTCTCTTGATCTTTTTCAGGATTTTCTTTTCTGAAAACCCATTTTTATTTGCATTTCCATTTCCATTTTCGTTTGAATTTCCTTGACCAAAAAGGGAGAATAAAGCAGTTATACAAAAGAAAGTGTATATGTATATGAATAATACACAGTGTATCAAAGCAACATGGACTAAAAGTGAACAAACCTAACAATAAACAAAACTAGAAGTGAGAAAAATAAATAAAAAATGAACTAACTAATAAGAGTTAATCACGCACCACCTTTCCCATTCTCATTTCCAGCCTCATCATTTTTGTCCTCATTACTCATTATTTCAGCTTTCTGATCTTTATCAGTTCCTCCAAGAATATCACCGTTGCTTTGATTTCCAACGATAAAGCATGAAAAACCAGCATGACTCCTCAGATTAATGGTTTTCAAAAAACCATTTTCCTTTTCATTTCCTTGACAGTAAGAGAGAGAGTGAGGCAGTAGATGATCTTATATAAAGAGCATATATTATATATATATACATACCTTGTACAGACTTGATGTAGATTCCTTGATCAACGATAAAAACTCTTCTGTATTCAGAGAAACAAGTTCTTCTTCCTTGATTTCCAACTGAAAAGGATTAAAAATCGGCATTTCTTCTCATATTAATGGTTTTCAAAAAACCATTTTCATTTCCTTATCATTAAGAGAGATGTTGAACTGATGATATAGAGAGAGAAAAAAAAACCAGAGATATATAAATATAATCATATATATATATATATATATATATATATATACCTACGTGTACACTTGATGGACATTCCTTGAGCAACTTGACAAAGTTTTTGATAATCGTGAATCACAAGAAGAAATCGGGATAGACTTGCCATCTTTCTTCTACTTTCCTACTTGTTTGTTCTTCTAGGCGTAAATGCCAAGATGCCAGGTTAAGCTACATATTTATTGCCTATTTATTGGCAGAGGTATTAAGGTTGTGTTAGGAGCAACAAAAATATTGGACTTCCAAAACTAACATTCTGGCCTCGCTCATTTTTAACCTGATTTTATGTATTTTGTCTCTGGATTTTGACAATGTATTTTCTCTCTCTGCTACGCTATGCTCTGTTTGTTGGTTGGTACCAGCCCTTGAACCCCTAACCATGCGCCATAGAGTAGTAGAGAGAGGAAATATATTGTCAAAATCCAGGGACAAAATAGATAAAATAAGGTTAAAAATGAGCGAGGCCAGAAGGTTAGTTTTGGAAGTCCAATATTTTTGTTGCTCCCAACACAACCCTAATACCTCTGCCAATAAATAGGCAATAAATATGTAGCTTAACCTGACATCCTGGCATTTACGCCTAGAAGAACAAACAAGTAGGAAAGCAGAAGAAAGATGGCAAGTCTTTCCCGAATTCTTCTTGTGATTCACGATTATCAAAAACTTTGTCACGTTGCTCAAGGAATATCCATCAAGTGTGTATATATATATATATATATATATATATATATATATATATATATATACACACACACACATCAGTTCAACATCTCTCTTAATGATAAGGAAATGGAAATGGTTTTTTGAAAACCATTAATATGAGAAGAAATGCCGATTTTTAATCCTTTTCAGTTGGAAATCAAGGAAGAAGAACTTGTTTTTCTGAATATAGAAGAACTTTTATCGTTGATCAAGGAATCTATATCAAGTCTGTACAAGGTATGTATATATATATAATATATGCTCTTTATATAAGATCATCTATTGCCTCACTCTCTCTCTTACTGTCAAGGAAATGAAAAGGAAAATGGTTTTTTGAAAACCATTAATCTGAGGAGTCATGCTGGTTTTTCATCCTTTATCGTTGGAAACGGTGATATTCTTGGAGGAACTGATAAAGATCAGAAAGCTGAAATAATGAGGACAAAAATGATGAGACTGGAAATGAGAATGGGAAAGGTGGTGCGTGATTAACTCTTATTAGTTAGTTCATTTTTTATGTATTTTTCTCACTTCTAGTTTTGTTTATTGTTAGGTTTGTTCACTTCTAGTCCATGTTGCTTTGATACACTGTGTATTATTCATATACATATACACTTTCTTTTGTATAACTGTTTTAATCTCCCTCTTTGGTCAAGTAAATGCAAATGGAAATGGAAATGCAAATAAAAATGGGTTTTCAGAAAAGAAAATCCTGAAAAAGATCAAGAGAAACAATTTGAAGTGTCTTTGCAGACCCTGTCGTTATCGGTTTTGGCCCCCTCCATCGAAGGTATATTTTTTGAAGGAATTTTATCTACATATATTTACTATTATTATTTACAATAGGGTGTGGCCTTGTGTTGCGGAAGTACGTTATAAGTTGGAGGAAATAACTTAAACAATGTTAGTTGATTATTATTATTCTTATTGTGTGTTTCAGCTGGGCTATATTACCACCATGTTTACGTGGTTAACTAATTTATTTATCAGCACTGCGTTATATCAGTTGTATGTTAAATTGTCAGTTGCAATGGAAGATAAAAAGATGTCTTCAGAAACCTTCAAGGATGCCTTAAGTGGAACAGAATCTAAAAAACTAGCGGTAATCGAAAGGAAGATGGACGACATAGATGCCAAGTTAACAGCCCTAGACAAAAAGATTTCTGCACTTCGTTTTGGATCAAAAGAGGGCAATGGAAATGGGAGTTTCGAATCCGATGATGATGATGATGGGAATGGTTCTGCAGCCCGTCGGCTTCAACTAGGATTTTTCATAAGTAGCGGGTCTATCTTGTATATATGATTGCTTACTTCATACTTCCATTCGGATCATCTCCAATCTAGAGTGGGAGAACATCCTTGGAGTTGGAAAACACTAGAGTTTCTAGTAAATATTCAAGGGCGTCACCTTTGTTCCATTTTTATTGATGGCCTTATTTCCATTACCTTCTTACCCCTTGTCAGGTGAAACCGTGTATACTTGTTTAACACACTGCACTTTCTCTTTCAGGTTCTCATACTCCTGCATTCACATTTATATGAAATTAATTTACTGAAATCTGATTTTAATTTTTAGTTCGAATTAAGGACAGCGCGCAATAAAGAAAAGAAAATTTGCTCCCTACTTCTCAAATTATAAAAATTATTATTGATTTTTAAAAGTCAATATATGATATTTTTAAATTTAAAATTAAGATGATTCATTAAAAAATTTGGTTAAATTTAAGGTCGAATATTGCAAACAATCACATATAAATTAAGAAAGAAAGAACGATATACTGACCAAATGTCGAAATGTGGCTATAATCCTACATCTCTTATGTAGCCCAGAAATTTACGAAAGGCTTTTAGCATATACAGTCGGTACCTTACATCGTTTTGGAATCTGGCTGGTTAAGCACATGAACCCCCGTAATGCCATTATTTTGTATGTGTTAATCTCGTGGTAATTAATATTCTTGCATCCTAGGTATATATTTATCGCTGTTCGTTGAATGAAATAATTTTAAATAATAATTAAAATAGAGTATTTCCTTTAAATATTTAATATGTTATATAAAAATTATATTAGAATGAAAACGGATAGAAATTAGATTGAAGTCTGAAATATATCTCCACACATTCTAATTAATCTATTTCAATGTATCTGCACTATTATAGGAGAGAGAAAATAATTATTACTTTTTGGTTAAGTTGTGTTAATAATTTGTGTAACAGTTTATGCTACAAGAAATACTTTCTACTATTATTAAATTCTTATTTTATATCTTAATTCTGTATCATTCCTAAATTATCTTTTTGCTATTAACTGACAAACAAAATTATGTAAGAAAATTATTGGTAGTTTTTAAATTGCACACGTAAGTAGTGTGTGCCAAATAAAACTAGTATATATTATTTCCCATAATATAAGGAATTGATATTTTTGCATTATTATTATTAAACTAAAGGAAACTTTGCACCCCAAACTGAAAACCATGTCCGAGTACACCCAAACTTCATTTTACCCAACAAAAAATACACTTTTTGGACTTAACCGGTCAAAAATGACCGACTAAGCCTGTAATGCTTATTATAGAGGGGTTATTTGGGTACATCATAATATATTAAAGGATAAAATCGTAAAAGAAAAACGAAATTATCTTAAAATAAAATTATCATGTAATAATATAAAAATAGAAGAAAAACAGCCCATTGAACCTGCAGAGAAATCAATTGACCCACTTGTTTCTCTCTATCAGAATTCGACTATCTTTCTTTATCATTTACTGATTCATTTTAGGATTTCGACTGTTTAAAGGATTGGATTGAAGAGAACCTAGAACCATCTATGGCAGAACTACCCATTTCCCAGATGGGTGTGGAACAGGGGCGGATCTATTCATGGGGCAGAGGAGGCAGCTGCCTCTGCTCACCATGGATTCTCTTCGTGTACACACCCTTGCCCCTGGTTTTTGCATGTTAGTGATTGTCTTTTCTCCTATCTCAATTGTTCCAGTGTTGAGCTACTTTATGTACTCACAAGATTTACATTAGTTAATTGTGTTTCTTTTTTCAGTTGCATAATGTTCTTTACGGTGACGCCAAAGGTTGGGCGGGGAGAACTTTTCTTTCACTGCATCCATTTGTTCCCACGGTCATGAATCCACATGCTAAAATTGTTGAACAGTGGAATACGTCTTTTGTGATCTCATGTTTAGTGGCAGTCTTTTTAGACCCTCTCTTCTTCTTTCTGTTCTCTGTAAGTCAGGTATAAAAGTTTTTGATTGAGAATGATTGACTCATAAAATCTTACTTTTTATTGGTTATGCTTGCATTTTTTTCAAAGTCACTTCCCTTATTGTGTAATTAGGTTTTTCTTGGTTGAGGCCAATGTAATTGGCAGTACTTCTCATCCAACATGTTCGGTTAATATTCATCTAAAGACTAAGTAGGAAGTAGAACTAATAGTCTGGGACTCTGGGTAGGAGTTAATTATTGTGACCCTTTGTTAACTAGATTTTCCCTTGTGATCTTTCTGTTTATACCTAAGGTGTTTTCCTTTGAGATCTTTCACAGGAGGATAAAAGGCATATTTGAGTTGAGGATCAATGAGAGATCTTCATATGGATAGTTTAGGTTTCTTAGAATAGTGGTGGTTAAGAATTAAAAACAAGGGATAAAGCGTTGGGGCTCATATTTTTTCTTATAAAGAAAATAAAGCAGTAAATAGTAGCACAACAGAAATTTATTTATCAAATAAGTAAAGGAATGAAGGGGAAATGAAGGAGATCTTCTACAATGAGGTCCTGAAATCTTTTTTATGCATAGGTTAACTTTTTATAAGACAATCTCCAAGTACATACACATTTTTTGGTAGAATTGTTATAGGTTCTTACTTATTATACATCTCTAGAAAATAATTATCACTAATACTTATTCAAGTAATTGACAATAAAAAATCAACCTAAATATTCATAATATATCATCTTTTTTATTCAAAAGGCATCAATATGTCTATGTAGACAATGGCAGATCTATTCAAATGGCAGAATAGGCTGTGCCTATGTTAGACCTTTTTTTTAATTTTTTTTTATAGGTATAAGGACAGGGCAAAAATAAAACTTAATAAATTTAAGGGGCAAATTTATGAAAAAGTTAAACTTAGAGAGGCAAAAAAAATTTAAACTACTACTAGTCTAAAAAAAATTAAACACGTGGTGTATAATGTATTCAAATTTACGCTCTTTAACTCACTAAATCTCAGCCCTTCACTTCAGTCTTCAGCTCAAAAAAATCCGCCCCCCGTTGAAAAAAGATCCTGGATCCGCCCTTGATGGAGAGTGATCCATAACAAATGGTAGCTATAACAAGTATTCCAGCAAACGCATTTTACACCGTTGAAATAGCAATCTAAGGGTCCAAACTTCTCCCCAGACGCTACAACCGTCACTAAGAGTAGTGGTCTGGGAATTTATTTTTTTTACCCTCCTAGCCGCTACTTTTGGTGCCGACTAAGGCCAAACCAAAGAGTTAATTATTTAGTTAACATATATCAAAAATTAAATTATAAATTATCAAAAAAATAATTATAATTTATAATTTTATCCATATAAATTAATCAGATTAAGGATATAATGTATGTTGTTTTCAAATAGAATAAAATCTTTATAGATTAAGATGATATATAAAATCTATGTAATTAAGAGGATACGAGTTTGAATTTATTTAAAACATATTTGTATCAAAAGTGATTTGGAGAAGACTGTTAACATATTTTTAGGAATTATAATCAATTAATTATTATGTTAACATATATCAAAAATTATAATTCTTAAATATATATATATATATATATATATATATATATATATATATATATATATATATATATATATATATATATAATCAAATCCTCTTTTTTTAATATAGGGTGTGAATGATTGCAGGCATGATAAAATTGAACTAATCACTAAATGTGATTGCTCTATATCTTTTAGTTGTAATTAATTATTATTTTATATGTTCTAAAATAGAACATCCATTTTGAATTTTTGAATTCAATTTATGAAATACTAATATTCAAAAATTGATAAGATTTAGTTTATATTTAAAAAATAATAAATTTGATATCTAGTAATAAATTTACTTAAATTTGATATCTAGTAATAAACAGTTAAACTTGTGAATATTACCAACTTCCAGGATCTTGATGTTTTGAATGGCATAACGTGAGAGAGGGGGACAAATAATAAGAAAAGAAAAAGGAAAACGACTGTTAACGGGTGAATCCTTTTTCCCGCTGAAATCACACAAAAACAAGCTTCTTGCACACTTAACGAACCGTTAAACATCTCACAGATCAGGTTACGACTTGAGCCGTCCAGAGATGCTCCAGTGTAAGAATAAGTACAGGTGATTAAACGTCACAGTGGAGAACCAAAATATATGCTGGAATATAATTAAGATATTTGATAGCTCTTGTTGTATGTAAAAACATTACCTGGTTCACTTGTGAGATTTAACTTATATACTCTTCCATGCATCGCCCGGAGTCCTATCAACTTTATCAAGTGAGAAAATAAAAAAAATTCCCACTAGCCCAAATTGTCGTGAAAATAAATATACTTTATTAGGCCAATCCACGATCCAGACCCATCATAGCACATAATAAATAATCTAGACCAACTCCAAACATAGAATAATCCTTGACCCATATTAAAATATGGGGTCCAATAAATAGTTTTCCTCTGCCTGCTCACACCAACTGCAGATGACGTCACAATATGACGGTAACTCCTCTGAGCTATGTCAATGTCTCCTTTCACCTCACCAACGCCCCCGGATGTTGAAAACTTAATTTTGAAGTAAGGGATAGACGTAACAACATTTAAAGCAGATAAAGTCGTTCGACCTAAAATAGCATTATAGGCATAATCAACTTGTATAACAAAAAACTTCACCATTACCTCAGCCTGACAGGGAACAATTCTGAACACCACCGAAAGCTCAATAGTCCCCACCACGGGTACAACTTCATTACTAAATCCATACAGAGGTGATTTTATACCTACCTCCAATTTTACGCCCTGAAGATCCATTCTCTGATAGGCATGACTATAAAGTACATCCACTGACGACCCATTATCGATCATGATTCTCTTCATGTCTACCGGGTCAACCTATGCAGTGATAACCAAAGCTCCTTCATATGGCTCAACTGCATCAACTGGATAGTCCTCCCTGGAAAATGAGATTACCGCATCGAGAAATGGCCGCTCTACTCTAGGCACTTGATCCGACAAAGCCAAGACTGTATCAGAAAGGGACCGATGCCTTTTGCCGGCTTGCCTCTGTACCGTTCCCCCAATGATAACATCCACTACCCTCCGAGGCTGATTCCCCTGCTCCGCCCTTTTCTCCACTACTGGTTCGGGATTAGGAACTTGTCTTTCCCGTCCAACCACAAATTGAGTTAATTCACCCCTCTAAACTTTCGACTCGATCATGTTCTTTAACCCGACACATGTCTCCGTTGAATGTTCAGCCTGACAATGATACTGACAATACGAATTCAATCTAGCTGGCCTCGGTCCTACTGGTCTCGGCGCAACTGTCACTTCATTCCTTATAGCCTCTAATACCTTAACTCGATCTGCGATCAAAGGAGTATAAGATTTATTTTCTGCCCGAGGTTGAAAATGAGGCTTATTCACACTTGGTTGTCCCCCTTTTGGCCCCATTCGGTTGAAGACAGTAGGTCTATTATCTCCACCTTTATTCCCACCATAAGCTTTATTATCGTTACCTTTGCTCCTCAGCAACAAACTATCCATGGCCTTTTCGATCGCAATGAACTTTTCAGCCCGCTCATACGCATCTAAGAGGTCATTTGGAGGGTTGAACATCACAACCTTCATCATTTTTCTATTTCGAGTGACATCCATCTTGGTGGTAAAAAAATCCCAGCGCCTGTATCATATTGAGGTCGGTGATCGTTCCTACCGCATCACGGAACCTCTGCACATACTGGCCTAGAGACTCCCCGAGCTTTTGCTTGACCTGCATTAAAGACACAGACACCTTGCCCCTCCTTTTGTTACTTTCGAACCATTCATGAAATCGCTCACACAGCTCGGTCCATGAATTGATACAATTAGGAGGCAAAGACATCATCCATTGCTTAGCCCCCTTCTTTAGTGTCGTCACAAAAATGACGCATGTCGGCTTTCGAGTGATTATAGTACCCCATCACACGCTCATACGGACTAGTGTGATCATATGGGTCACCGGTGCCATCATACATTTCCAGAGGTGGTAGCTTCTTCTTTGGGTCGGCCTTCTCTTGATCAATAGTCATCGAGAATAGAGATTTTGGATCCAATGACATGGGCCTAGACGCCTCCGGCTCAGACCCAGCTGTTGGTTTAGTCTCTGCTGCTGCCAACCTTCTTTCTAGCTCTAAAATCCTTTCACTGATCAGGTCAAAAATTGGCACATGGAATTATATGTTGCTCTTCTCGACCTGGTTCTATCCTTGTGTCATCATTTCCCAATCGGACTGTCTCCTTCCTTCATATTGACCATGACCGACTCAGTCAGGTCGCCTCATATAACCCTGAGACTAGTGTTCAAGTTGTCTCATATAATCCTGAGACTGGTATTACCGTCATTGTTTTGTCCCAACCCGAACACGACTCTGATAAGGAGGACCTAGGCTTAGGCAATCTCAGCATACGGAGGCATCGCTGTAACGCTCTCAAATCCGTGTACTTATTACAGCAGACTTAGTGTGTTATGATACAATTTCTATCTTCATATTTACAACATTCAATTATAATATAAATAATAAACCTCGCTTTGATACTAAAGTTTTACATCATTCTTTCATTCTAGAAATCGCAACCTTTACAA
Source organism: Hedera helix (assembly GCA_947179155.2). Taxonomy (NCBI): domain Eukaryota; kingdom Viridiplantae; phylum Streptophyta; class Magnoliopsida; order Apiales; family Araliaceae; genus Hedera; species Hedera helix. Next base: position 58,068,175 of record OX359265.1, on the reverse strand, counting down.
CTTCTTTTACATTTTCAAAATTATATATATAATGATTTAATCTATTAAAATAATTATGAGTATTACATAACTCATAATCCAACACAAAAGCTTTCTTGCTATACATTCTTCTTCAACTAATCATCTGTGACTTATAATATTAACACTCGTCTCGTATAGCCTAAGGTTATACTAACAAGTTTTCTAACCTTTAACATTACAAAGTCTAATTACCCCAAAAGGGTTACACCAACGTATTCGATCAATTCTAATTAATAGAATTTTATTATTAACAACTTAAAGCTCGATCACTTCTGTTCATTATTCATTCCTCTTTCCTTCGACTTTATCAAATCTCCGGATTTCTCAGTTTAACTACAAGTATTTATTTAAAGCAAGAGTGAGCAACGTAAGTTTAACGATTAACAAATAACATACTTCACATATATACATGCATCGTATCATGCATACTTTACATTTTAAACATGTTTTACATATCTCATACTTCACAGTTTATCAATACTTCATGCTTCTCATGCATTGCATTTTATACATGCTTCATGCTTCTCAGGTTATAAAGTTAACATAGAGCATTTAACTTAGATCATCAACTGAATATCAACAGTTACTGCCACATAGTTGCATAGAGTGCACATTTAAAACACGTTCATAAGGATTTCACGCAATACAAAAAACTTGCACATAGTTAACCAACTAGTTCTCATATAACAAAATTTAACACATAGCAACAAGTTCTGAAAAACTTGCACATAACAAGTTCACAAGAATATCACATAATACTGAAAAACTTGTCTGATACGCTTATCCGGTTACGCTAATCCTTCGCGTTCCCCGTACTACCTACACATATACTATGTCGGTCTACCAATTAGTTATAATCATAACTCATCGTTTTTCTCATTCAAAACTTACATTTCTTCTTAGTTTATTTAACTAATCTTTAACGTGCTTCTAAGTCTGATGTATTACGCCATATGTTGGTCAATTAATACAACCTAAGACTTTACAATTTGAATTTATACAACATAAATTGCCCAACACTTCAAAACATATCACTGCACAACCCAGGGGCTCAGCGCCCCGGCAGCAGGAACTCACGCCCCTGCGCCCAACACTCTGCCCAAAATTTTGGATTTTATGATTTTCTAGCCACTTTTGAAAATTCATAACTTGATCGTCTTTTATCGAAATAAGCTCAAATTTGGACAGGAGCTACTCCATACTACATAGTATTTATTAAAAAAAGAAGTTTGCATGAAATGACTTTGCTAAAGGACCGAAAGAACAGCCCAAAAAACTGTGTTTGTCAAGATTGAACACCTTTTACTAGTTTGCTAGAAAATTCATCAAAAATCCATTTTAACTTATTTTTCATCCGTTCCGCTTAGGTTACTCTTATAACGCTAATATGGACAACATATTCCACAGGTCAAATTATACCTCATCCAAAATTTTACTTCAAATCGAGTTATAAAACTCATTTTCACAATTTTTACTTTAACAAAACGGTATTTTTGTTTTTATCATAACTCTTTCGTTACATATCCATTTTCGTTCATCCTTACACCAAATTAAAGCTTATACAATCTACTTTCACACCACATAGGCTTAGATTTTATATTCTTACACAATCAAAACAGATTTTTCAGTTTCCTCAACTATGTCAGAATGTTACAATTTCTGACTAGCTCTAAATAAATTCTCAAAAATTATCTACTCCATAAAATGGTTCTAACATTTTATATGATTTTTACAAAGTCAGAAATCGTTACAGATTTTTTATTTTCTGGCAGACTAGATCACCCAATCTTCTTCAGACAGTCACCACCCACAAACCACAAGGAATTTTTGTGACTCTTATTTCTGTGTTTAGCTTACTTCTAGGGCTTTCTTTTCATTTATAGCTCCTCTCCTAAGTCATTATACACAAGGAGTTGTGCATTTTACAAAAACAGGGCAGCCTACTCTTTTTTTGCAGATTTCTGTTTTCTTATTCCTCATTTGATTTCTTAATTTCTCTTGTTTGATTCTTGTCAACCCATGTTTAAACCATCATATACAAGCTTAATCATGATCTTCTTCATAAATTCCATATAACTTAACATTTATCCATGAAAATCAAAGGATTTAGCTTAGGGTGGATATATACCTTCTTGATGGAACTTTTTCCTTCTTAATCTTTCTCTCTTGTTGCTAAGTGACTTGCTAGATTCACTTCTTCTTCTTCTTCTTGGTGCCCCGAAAATGGAAGCTCTCACCAAGTACTCTCAACTTTTCTCTATTAGAATTAGTGAAATTAGCAAATGGACCAAAAACTCTCTCAAATGAACTAAGGCTCTATTTATAGGAAGCCAAGACCAAGGGCAAAATGATCTTTAGTAATTTTTCTCTAAGGGCAAAATAGTCATTTAGCCATCACAAAGAAACTTCCTAGAAATTTTCTCTAAGGATACAATAGTCATTATCAATTTTCTCTATAGGCAAAATAGTTATTACGCCATTGTAAGGAAACTTCTTAGAAATTTCCTCTAAGGATACAATAGTCATTATCAATTTCCTCTAGGGGCAAAAAACCATTACGCCATTACAAGGAAACTTCCTAGAAATTTCCTCTAAGGATACAATAGTCATTATCATTTTCCTCTAGGGGCAAAATAGCCATTACGCCATCACAAGGAAACTTCCTAGCACATTTTTTCACATGGCTTCAAAAGGATATTTTCACATGGGCACATTTTTCACATGGCTCCTCCCTAGGGTGGTTGGATTTTGAGGGTATTTTACCTTTTTTTTTACTGTACCATTTTTGTCACTCTATTGTTCTGCTGCTCTACTATCTGTTAGTCACTCTACTTCTTATGATCACTCTACCATCTGACGACCACTCTACTATCTGATGATCACTCTACTATCTGATGGTCACTCTATCATCTGGTAACCACTCTACTATCTGATGATCACTCTACCATCTGATGGTCACTCTACCATCTAATGACCACTCTACTATCTGATGGTCACTCTCCTATCTGATGTCTGACTAATGACCACTCTACTATCTGATGTTCACTGTGACATCCCAGATTTTTGACAAGATTTCTAAATAAGAATTTTGGTTAAGAAAATAAAGGTTAGAAGTAAAACTTACTTTGGAAGAACAGAAAGTGTAAAAGAATGGGTTAAATTGTTATTTAATCAAAGTGGTTTAAGTTGTAAATAGAAACTGTTGAGGTGAAAAGGACATAATGTAATACCTGCGATTAGTTAGTTGGAAAAGAATTATAATAAGACACTGTATTGTGTCAGAATGTGGTAGATTAAATGTATGTGTATTTATATATATAGTTGATCTAATAATGAAAGGAAAGTTAAGATATGGAGAATTATGGAAATGATTGAAGAAGTGTAAATTAAGCATTAGTTATGAAAATAAATAACTAGTTTGATGAATAGGCCTTGAAAGGCTATGTTAAGAGAATGGCAAGGTAATGTATGTTAGAATGTGCATAAAGGATAGAACAGTTTAGCCTAATTTGTATATTAGGAATTTACTGTGTAAGAAGAGTTATAAGATTTAACTATCTAAAATTGATTAATGAATATACATGAATTGATTGAAAGGAACTGAGTATTTATACAATGTATAAATACAACAGATAATACTCCCGATTAAGAGTAGAATAAGCTAAGAATGTGTATGAGACAAATTAGCAGGTAAATGAAGGTAATGACCTAAAAGTCGTAAAATGATAATATGAGTGTAAATGGTAAACGAAGTTGGATTTCGGTAATCCTAGTAGGGTTCGCTTTTCGAGAAAACAGTTTTATGAAAACGTGAGCGTTTCTATTAATTGAAACGACGGGAATTGAAATTGACCAAAGGTGTAAACGGGAAGGATAGTAAAGAACTAGCAACGTAATTCTAGTTAAGGAAAAATTATTTAGTCGGTTTGCGATTAAATGACTAATTAAGTGGTTAAATGAAACTACGTGAAAGTAGCATGGTCAAAAGTGAATTACATAGTTGGAAAGAAGAAATCAATTTAAATGAGCATGAAATTAATTAATGGGAAGAAAGTAAGGAATTTTCCTTAAAAGGAAAGTTTAGGAAATGCCAAAATAGGAAAGTTTCCTTAAATGGAAACTTAGCCAAAAATGAAAAGTCTAGAGAAAGGGAAAAATGACCAAAATACTCTTGACAAATGAATTAATGACATTTGTGTCCTAAGGGGTGAAATGACAAAAATGCCATTGACTAATTATGTTAAATGACCTAAAATACCCTTGGTTGGAATTAACTATAGTTAAGTTAACTTAACCGAACTTGGGTTAAGTCTCATATATAAAATCTAAGCAAGGCAATCTTCATTTTGCTAGAGAATTAAACCCTAAGAGAGAGAGAGAGAAAGGAAGCCATATGAGAAGTAGGGAGAGAAAGCTTGATTTGTGAAGCTAGGATTGTTGGATGATCAAGGAGCAAGGATTAAAGTTGAAGGCCTCTTCATGGTGAAGCTTTCTATGGAAAGAAGTTGATCATCCATAAATGTTTAAAAGTTTTCTAAACTTAAAACTTTGAGTTATATATGTCTATGCATGTATTTATGGTTAAAAGTAGAGTTATGGAATGATATGTGTTTTAAGTTGGAGGTTCATGGTGAAACCTTAAGATATAAGGTTGAACATGATGGTATGAGGTGTATTTGCATGTTTTATAGCATGTTAGAGACTTTAATGTATAAAAAGTGTGACGTCCCCAAATCCGGGTATCCTTAACCTCGGATTCGGTGCTCATGATCCGTCCTTAATCTAACTCCACGTCATCATTCAGTAATATAAATAATAAATTTCGTGAATTTTAAAGACTTTTTATAACATTAATCAATATCGATATAGATATTAAAACACAGTTAATTAAAACTTTTTAACTCTTCACTTATCAAATTCCAGGATCGCAATTTTTACTTTTCATCTTATCCCAAAATCACACATATATATTATGATTAATTTTATATGTTAGTTGTGAATATATATAATTCAATCTTCGATATTAGATTCATTCTTCGAAACGCTTCATTGAAATCTAAGAAATTAATTGTATTATAGTACACTCTGTATTTTCAAAACCACGAGTTGAACTTATAAATTTATAATACAGCAAACCATATACACAATATAAGATATATAATCTTTCATATAGTCTTACAATCATATAATATTATCTTACAATCATTAGTGTAAGATTTTCAACACATTGTTAAAATAAATATCTTTTAAATTTTACTACAACTCGCTTTAATTCCAATATAACAAATCATTTTTAACGCATCAAATAATCTATTAAGGAAAACAACATATATTTGCTTTCTATGCGAATCCTCAAATCTCTACAACCACGTTCTTCAGAAACATTTTCATTTAACTGCAAAATAATTTGCAAAAATGAGCGTGACGGCTCAACAAGTCTAACAGTTAACACATTATATGCATCACGTAGTTCACATTTCATACAGGATTTATAATTTTCATACTTAGCATTTTTAGACATGCCTCGAGTTTATTATGCATTGCATACAAATCATACTTCGTTCTGTTTCAAGCTTATCATTTTACACATATGGCATATCACAAATAAATCAAGTTTCCAAACTCAATTAAACTTGGTCATAATTTGACTTCCATAATTCATATAACTTTATAATGCAAAGCGCATATTTCAATGTACACATAAAAGTTTCATCATCATACAATACCAATTACACATAATTCATAACAAGTTTACATATAACAAATAAGACTGAAAAACTTGCACATAGTCATTAACAAGTTTACACGTAACAATTAAATCTGAAAATTTTACCTCGGTTTGCGTTTATCGCTACACGTTCATCAAACGTCCATCGTATAACCTTTTTTCGTCGGCTAACATAATTCATATGTTTACCTTCGCCTTGTAACCTACAATTTAGGTTAAAATGTGTTCAATAATCTCATTCGAGACTTGATTTCATTTAGATTAGGCTTCTAATCTTTACTTCATATAATGCTTAATGTAGTATAGCGTTTATAAGTTAATTACTACATCCATAGGCTACACAATCTAATTATATCATGAAATTGCATCATAGTTAACAAAATAGTGAAAATTTCCTTCCAAGTTCAATTTCACTCTTTTTGGATTGTCCAAAAAGTGCTACGCAGCGATTACATATTTGGACTCTATACGAAAAACTGAGCAACATATCAAAAAATTACGTAACGCCCAAAAATTGACTAGGGAACCAAAAATGGCTCGTGTCAAAACAGCCCAACACTGCCCAGGCAGCCCACAAACTGCCCAGATTCTGCAGAAACAAATTCTTGAAATTTCGATTTTTGTGATTTTCGTGCTAGTTTTGTGAATTTTTATCTCACTCATTATATGTCGGATTAAATCCATTTCCGGATATGTTCTACCTCATACTACGTAGTATTTTTAAAAAATATAATACGTATGAAAAGCATTTGGCTAGACTTCGGAACAGTGGCTTGAAACTGCCTGCCCATGACAGTTTCAGACTTGGCCAAATTTCCAGATTTTCTGCAGATTTTGCATAACTTTGATTTTCGAGGCAGTTTTGAGGAATTTTAATTTGTTCATTATAACTCCGATTGCCATCACTCTTGAACACAATTACAGACCTTGATACATAGTACTTTAGAAAAATATCAAATAACCAAAAAGGGATCTTTAAGACATAATTACAGAGGCTCAAAAATGCTCTGTTGACACAGATTTTGTTTAAAACCACTTTGATAAAAAAAATCCATAAAACCCATTTTAAACTTGTTTTTGATGTACCAAAATAACTTGAGTTATCTCATAACTCATATGTGTACATTATCTAGCTCAGAACATTAGCTAATTATCATATTTTAGCATATTAGCCTCTTTGAGGCATTTTATCAAACACATGGCATGCACAGTTTAAAAACTTAGTTTGTTCATAAATTCAAACATATAATCATATACTCCATACTTCAATTCCATCCTTATATCATCTGAACACTTCATGGTTCCCACAATTCAATCCTCCACAACCAATTCAATTCATAATTTACTAACTTAAGAAATGAAACAATTTCTTAGTTTAAGAATTTACCCTTAGCTTTAAGCTTAATTGATGAAGGCTTGTTCTACCCTTGCTCATATCTGAACACACCTCCTCTTGATGGTTATTTGATTATCATCTTCTACCATCCATGCTCGGAATATAATCTTATACTAACAAAGCTTCTAGTTTTGGTTGAATTTTAATATAACCCGTGAACACAGGAACTTCTTCTTTTTCACTCTCATTCGGTAGTTAGGAAGAAACGGAAATGCTCACTTCCTAACTTAGGAGAGCACAATGAAAATGAAGAAGCTTGTTGAAAGAATCCACTAATAAGCAACCTAGCAGCTTGGTGTTAGCTATGTTTGTTTATAAAAAAACATACTTGGGATTGGACTATTTACCTTAATTTAATACTACTTTACACTATTTAATCTTTTAACGAGGGACTATTAATCCTTTGATGAGGGATTATTAGTCTCATCAAGCCATTTAATAGTTTAAAATGAGGGGGACTATTAATCCCAAATTTTTCATGGGATTATATAATCCCACATAAATTGTCTTAGGAATGATAAAAAAATAGTCCGTAGGATTATTTAATCCCCCATCATAGGATAAAATAGTTCGAAATAGTATTAAATTAATACAAATAATCCAATCCCAAGTATATTTTTTGTAAACAAACTAGCCCAAGTGTCTTATATACATATATTAAGCTTACTCGGCAACCACTCTTTAAAAATCAACTCCCCGTAACTTATAAAGTATTGTTTGATTAGCATTTCCCCAACATAATACATATATACCTAATGTATATAATGCATTATCACTTATCAGCATACAAGCACTGATGTATTATAATTATAATTCATTCTATAATTATAATATTCCAATTAATGTAATTAATTTAATTACAGCATGTATTAATTATATTCATACCCTCATATGAATTATGAACTTATACATTTATAATATGTATAAAGTCATTTCATCAATTATGAAGTTAATTCATAACAATATTAACATATTTAGTGTAACGAATCACTAAGTTAAATAATTAACAAATACCCTATTAATTATTTTAAATCACTTGATTAATTTATACAATTAATATTATACAATGAAATTTAATTTCCTCCTTCCTTTCCTAAATTGTTTCCAAACCATTTACTTATTCGTTTAATATATTTAACCACACATTGAATTTTAATTATTAAGTTGACACCAATATTTAATATATATTGGTCATTCATCTCATACTTTTTGTTCACATCCATTTGATATAATAACAAATATTATATCATTATTCATGTTACATTTTAATTATTGTAACAAAATTCTCATCATAAAAGAAAGTAACTTTCTTTATTAAATTTACCCAATATATTAATTCACACATTTTCAATTAGTGAATTAATGAACTCATTTCGTATTTAAATTATATTCGTTTGGCATAATATAATATATTAAGTCATTACGCAAATATATTATAGCCATATGTAATATATTAAAATAATGAGTTCTATTTCACTCTCTCATTTTATTAAAATAAAATACATACATTAATTCACTATTTTTCTTAATGAATTAATTATTCCATTTATTAAATTTAATTCATAACAAATCCGTTGTCGTTCAAAACTTAATATATAAATTATATTATTCCATAATATAATTTCAACTTAATCCCAATTAAATTAATATTAATTAACTAATTTCCGCTGCGTCCAAACATCATTTCATAATTAATTCAAATCTTTAATTTAATAATTAAATTAATTATAAATTCCCATTTTCAAATATATATACGTATATATAATACACATATAAACCTATTCCAATTATCCGTAACATATCACAAACTTCATTTTAAATTTTGTAACTAACTTCATCAAATTAATTTACTAGTTTCAATTAACTATTAAATTTCATTTTCAAATAAATATATATATTTCACATATAAATATATACATATTTTATCTTCCTCATAAATCATATATTTCAAAATATATATAACATATATTTTTATTCATTTCAACTCGTTTTGTCTTATAATAAGAATTTTACATGTTAAATTCTTATAATATTATTTAAATACTTCAAAATTCCAGGTTGTCACAGAAAGTATGATTTTGAAAGTTAAAACTAGTTATGGTTGTAATATGTTTAAATAAACATATTTTGAAAGTAAATGAATTTTTAACAATTCATATATGTGTAGGATAAGTTTACAAAATTGGTAAATGAACTCTTTGATGAGTGTATGGAAAGTGGAGTTTAATATTTGGAAAAGGAATTTTATGAAAAATTATGTAATTGGATGAAAATCCAACTCAAATGAGATTTTTGGCAATTTTTAGAGTTATGTGGAGAAATGAAGTTGAATGACTTAGTTTTATGTTATTAGATATGTCTACGTTGATTTGGTAATCAATGAATGAAAATTAGAATGAAAATGTATTTCGAGCGATCGAAATCGATCGTTTCAACTTAAAATGAGTTTTGCGGACAAATCTCGCCTTGTGAAAACCTAAGTTGTTTTAAAGGTTTAGACAAGTGTTATATGACGTATGTAAGCGCAATCAAGTGTTGGAATGGGCTTTAGAAGTGAATGGCCAAAAATCACTCGTTGTCGTAAAACGGTTAAAAAGGGTTGAAAATGTGTTTAAACGCTAATTTACGGGCGAATATTTCGATAATGTAAAAAAGTCGTTTGAGTTAAATTATATTTTTGTAAAATACTATGTAGTAAGGTCTAGCTATGTTTCAAATTTGAACTTAATTGGATGTAAGATGAAAAAGTTAAAAATTCGCAAAATAGCTGTTAAAATGCAGTTTCTGATTCTGCAGAACTGCGCCGGGGCGCAATGCAACTGAGAGGACTTCGTTGGGGGCGAGTTCAGAAGGCACCGGGGCGTAGTGCCCTGTACCTGGAAAAAATTTTAAGTTGTCCAAAAAGCTATGTTTTGATATAGTATAATAGAGATGGGTTATGTAAACCTTAAATTGATAAAAATGATTAATTTGGTGAGTGTTAAGGTAAAAATGAAGCAATGAAGGGTATAATGTAACATACCTAAAGCTAAGTAAAAGTATGATAATGTTTGTGTAAAAGGTCGGTAATGTGTTGGGATGTGTTATTAACTTATGTAAGGTGTAATACATCGATAGTTAAATGAATAGAGACTAACGGTCTAATGTTTATGATTTAAGTTGAAGTAGTTATGTAAAATGTAGATAGAATTCAGATTAGCAAACCGACGAGATGGAATGTGGAAGAACGTCCAATAAGCGTAAAGGTTTGGTGTAGTAACGTGTATCAGGCAAGTTTTTCAGAACGTGTTAAACTGTGATAAATTGTTCTATGTGAAATATGTAATACTTCTATGTTATATGAAATCGACGTGAATATGTTATGAAATGTGCACTTTGTGCAACTATATGGATTTATCTGTTAAATGCAGTAAGTGAGATAAATGTTTTGAAAATGAACCGCATGATAGAGATGATGCATAGATAATATGCATAATATGAAATGCATGACGCATGTATATAAACTGCGAGCATGAATGGTGTTAACTGTTAAACTTGTTGAGCCGTTGTGCTCATTCTTGCTTAAACTGACATTTTCAGCCAAGTGCGAGAAGGCCGGGAGTTCCAGTAAAGCTAAAGGGTAAGGAATGTTAAATGCGTAAAGGCGAACGAAGGAATGTTATTATATTAATTGTGTAATATGACATGTCAGAGAGAGGAATGTAAACCTGTAAAAGTATAAGTTTATTTGATGTTATTTTAATATGAAATGTTAGAAAAGAAATGTATGATATCGTAGATCCATTGGAATAGAGATGTATATAAGTTTTATTTAGAGAAACTTGTATTGAGATACAATTAATGTATCAGTATAAGTCAAGTGATATATGTATTAAACTCGCATATATGGAACAAATATGAGTAAGCAGGGTTATGTATGGATAGTTATATGTATGATTGTATTCACAGGTAAAGTTGAGTTAAATCACATTAAAACAATGTTGATAAATAACTATAAATCTGAGTGAGGGTATTAGTAATATGGACTGATCATGTTATGCCAATACTGTGACGCCCCCAAATTCGTGTTCCAAATACCCGGATCCGGTCATCACGATTCAATACAAACATTCACCTCTAAACAACATACAATAACTAAATGCGGAATAATAAACATATGTTGTTCATTCAAAAGGTGTTACTAGTCCCAAGATACGATAACCTTACACAAAAGTACACAAATACCCTTAATAAAGTACTTAGGGTTTATATTACATAACAATTAATTTAATTAACTACAAGGTTGCATCTCGAAGTCTATCACTTCATCTTTCCTTTACCCTTGTTCTTTCCCGAAGTCTCGGGTTGCACTGCAATAAGGTTTCATGATATAACAACAGTGAGCAACTAGTTTGCTCAACAAGTTTAAATAACAAGAAGAAACAATATATCATGAATGAAGGGGAATAGCTGAACAATTCAATATTGTGAATAACATAAGCAGGAATAATAATTTGCTTTTAAAATTAAGATAGTCAAATAGACTATGAACTATAAATATCCACTGGAGTCAATAGCAGGTTGACCCAATGGTTACTACCAGAAATATGTACCCGAGGGGATCAGCCTCAGTACAATATGTGTATGCATAACATTTAATTTCCGTATTTTTGTACCTGATATTAGATACAGGGTACTCCCCTATAATAAAGGGGTGTTCATAATAGTCTAAGAATCCGCATCTTCAATGATTTGGATACCTTTTAAAATCTTTAACATAAATGTCTAGCCGAACAATGACTTAGACCTACTTTGAACAGTTCTTTAAACAATAGAACAATAATTAAGTGCAAGTCAATGACTGTACGATCTCAAGTGCAATAAGTGCGAATAACAACAATATCGATGTGGAATAATTGTAAAGTAATTAAATCACTCAAAGCATGCTTGGAAATAACAGTTCAAGCTTAGATAAATAATTTGCTCAATGAAATGAGTTTAGAGATAAGGAACTTGCATGTACGCTCAGTTACAAATAATGTCTAGCTTTAACTAACTAGCTTTGGAAAGACCTAACATTAATAAAGTTGGTCTAATAATTAGTACGGCGTATTTGCACAACTATACGCTCACTAAGGAACTTATCTATCACATAAGTACTAACACATAAATTACATTAGTCAAAACAATATTATTAACCTTATAGACCTTCAATCATATTAGGTTAATAATTTAATAAGTTAGAAATATTTTTCTTAAGTGTTGGACACTTATTATTAAACCCTTAAACAACTTATTACAATTGTTTAATTAAAGCATAATTAATTTTAATTTATTTTATTAACTCGATCTCTATTTAATTACTATTTAATCTTGGTTAAATAGAAATTAATTAATTAACTCTAGTTATTATTTAAAATAAATAATAACTAATTGTACTTACTTATTATTTAATAATAATTAAATAATAAATAATTATTGATTTAATTTTAACCTTCTTTAATTTAATATTAATCAACTAATAATTAACTAAGTAATTAACCTTACTTATTATTTAATTTAAGGAAATTAAATAATAGTTTACTAACTTTAATCCTCTTTAATTATTATTTAATGTCGATTACATAATAATTAATTATTTAATTAATTATAATTATTATTTAAGGTTGAATAATAATCAATTCATCCTTATTTATTATTTAAATTAAATAATAAATTATTAATCTAATAACTTAATTTTCATTAATCGTTATTTAATGCTAATTAAATAATAATTGATTACTTAATTATCCTTATTTATTATTTAATAATATTTAAATAATAAATGATTAATTTATAAATTTTTATCTCTCTTTAATTATTATTTAATAGTAACTAAATAATAATTGCTAATTTATTACCTTTTTTTATTATTAACATTTTAAATAATAAATAACTAATAAATTTTTTTAACTTAACCATGATTTAACTAACTAGATTAATATTTAAAATATTTAAATATTAAACTTAATGAAAAATATCCTCCCCAATATCATTTTTGTATTATTATTATTTTTGTTATAATTTTAAATTAGTTTTTAAATATTTAAATTATTTAAATTTAACCCGGATGGCATTTCTGTAAATAAGTTGAAAACTGATCCGAGGGCAAAATAGTAACTTCGCCAAAAAAAACACGGATGGGCAGTTTAGTAATTTCGCCGAAAAATATATTGCCGCGCATTGCGCGTTACAGAATTTACTGCCCAAAACGGTGCCGTTTTGAGAAGCCGAAAACGGCTTCCGCGCGTACGTGCGCGGAGTAACTTTACCGACACCAAACGACGTCGTTTGGCTTCGCTTCTTTTTTTATAAAATTTTTTACATCACATAAACTACCACAAATCATAACTTTTTGTGTATAACTCCATTTTGAGTTATTCAAACTTTATTTTTCTCATAATTTAATGTTCTATAATATTAGAACATTAAACATAAGGTTTATAAAAATATTTTTGGTCATAAATTCCAAGACTTGTTTATACACTACTAAACACATATTTTAGCATACAAAATACAAACCAAGCATATTAAACTCAAGCATGGCATAAATATTACTACCACACATTATTAACTATATTAACATATTTATACACACATGTTAGTTTATTTAATTTAAAACAAAAAAATTAGATTTAGAATAACCATTACCTTGATTTAATGACTATCTTCATTTTTCTTCCAAAATAAGTAGTGAAAGAAGATGACATGAACTAGCTTAGAACTCCTTCTCCTTCTCTTGCTCTCTCTCAAAATACTTTGCTCTCAAACTCTCTCTTTTAAAACTTGGAGAAAATAATGAAGTGAAATATTTACCAATGCAAGTATACTTGTAAAATTAATAGATATACATAATATATCTAATAATCTAGACCATCATGCACCTATATGGATACTTACACAAGAAAGCTAGCTATGACTTAGTTGGTGAAAAGAGGGATGGTGCCCATGTACCAAAAATCAATACAAGCAATCCTTTTATTAAATAATTGAAAAATAAACTAAAATAAAACAAAATTCATTTTTTTTCTCTCTCCTCTCCTAGCATACACGGCTGATGACTTTCTTTTTGTCCCAAAATCATTGTCACATGCTTACTTTTTAATAATTAATAGTTTAAACAATTTAATTTCAAGTGGGCTCAAGCTTTGGGCTTTATTTAAAATACCAATTGGGCTCCTATTAAATTGTTTTGGCTACTAATTTGTCAAATTTTATTATTCTTCACTTGGGCTACTAATTGACCCATGTTGGGCTAATTTAATAATTTACACATTAATTATTCAATACATGGTTAAATAAATAATTATATTGAATAAATAATTAAATATTCTAACCCATTAGTATTAAATTACTAAATGGACTAATAAATATTATTATTAATATTTCACATTATTTACATTAATTAATAATCATATTAATTAATTTATTATATTTAATTAACCCATTATATTCAATTTAATTAAATATTTAATTAATAGAAAACTTATCAATTATTTTGATATTAAAATTTTAGGGTTTGTTCACTAATTTAATAACATATTAGTGACCCCCTTTAATTAATTCTAGTAATTAATTACATAATCATTTAATTACGTAATTAATTAATCACATAAAAAGATTTAAATAATCTCGTAAAACTAACTCGTTGGAAATTGAATTAATAATTTAATTAATAATGCCGTGAAAATTCTAGGACATTACAAATACTCTAAACTTCAGATAGATGGGAAATATCGATATAAAGAGGTGTATATTATTTTTGAAACTATGTATCCAAGTGACAGTGTTTTGCATACGAAATTTCTAGGGAAAGAGGTTGCCTAATTGAGCGCCGCATTTCTCGGAAAGCCCCCTTAGTTACTAGAACAATTTCATTGTGCGGATACTGTGAATTTTGGATATATAAAAGTTATAAATGATAAGATATCTAAAATCTTAAGGTTAAAATTATGAAGGTTAGTATTAAATCTCTTGTATCGATTGCAAGGATTAAGTATGAAGTACTGAAAGATCTTTGAGAATTAAGATGAGAACTTTGTTTATAAAATTGTTTGACTGAATGAGGGTATTAGTAATATGGACTTATCATGCTATTATTGATACTCTAAATTCCAGCTAGATAAGGTGTATGGATAAAAATAACGTTTATAAACTTAACGATTTAGCATTTGGTGTTATCCGTGTATACGGATGAATTACAAGTTGATACTTGTAGAAACGATGATATCGAGAGTAAGTTAAGATCCAGGGATGAAGTAAAAGAATTTTAGTCTGTAATAGACTAATTCAAATAATATGATTATAGGATCATTGGTTAAGTCGATAAATGTATGGAGATTAACGCACAAGGTCCACCGTAGCGAGTGCAAGGATTTTGGGGACACTACAGTTGCTCACTGGTTCTTCTCCCCTCTCCAATCTCCCGACCGATTCCGTATTCTTCGTAGGTTTCTCGCCTCCACCATCAATACGACACACGAACCCCAGTAAGGTACTATTTCCTTGCTTGCAGAGGGCATAAAACATTGGAAAAAGAGATCAACTGGAGAATCAAGTCTACAACTACTACTAGTGGTGTTAATAAAGAAATGAGTGAATGTGTCTTGTGGTTTTTGAATCACGTGCTCAACCGTGTTCCCCTTCAGTGCTAAAATACAAAATTTGATAGAGAAGAGAGTATTAACTTGTTGAATGAAAAAACGAAGTTTGTAGTATAACTTTTTGGGAGTTGCTTCCATCATTACTTACTTCTGGTACTACCCTTGTGGTATGCATGTATACATACATGTATACATATCAATAACCACATATTCTAAAAATTTGCTTAGGCTTCAACTAAAATCTTGTAATGTTCAAAAGGTGTACGCTATACCGAAGGCCTTTGCATAAGAACAAGTTAGAATAAATGGCAAAAATGAGTCCCATAATTTGACCCCAAAAAAATCTGGAAATAACATTGATGAATTGTATCGTAAAACTTTTGTCGTCTATATAACCTAGACAAATTTTATCTATATACTAATAGTTTTCATCTTCCATTCATGTTTAGAAGAAGAAGAAGGATTTGGACAGAGGGGTAAATAAAGAGATGGAAAGGGAGGGCTTTGTGTGTGTGATTTGGGTGGTCATATAGAGAAAGCTGAACAACTCAATGAGGAGAGGACTGCTCTATTCCGGTAGGAAAAAGAGAAATGAAGAGGATTTAATTTTTGTAAATTGGGCTTTGTGCTTACAGGCTTAGTAAATTGCTCGACTATATCTGGGTTGTGACGCCCCCAAATCTGGGCCCACACAGCCCAAACTTGAGTCTTCAAAAGACTACAACAAAATTATTACAAAATAGTACAACGTACAACAATACAGTGTATAATAATACACAACTAAGTCTTCACTATTATTGTCACACTATTTTATAACATGTGAAGAATACTACAACTTTCCCTTGGACCTTTAATCCATCCCCCGGTTAGACCCAACTACTGTCTCATTTCCTGAAGAAAAATGGAACAAAAGAAAGAGTGAGCTCAAATAGCCCAGTAAAGAATATCATGACTATGATAACGATGAATAAATTATCATTAGCCTTCAACAGTTGAGTTCTTGATACAATACAACAAACAACGAGTTTTAGATCAATAATAGTAGTGAAATGAGCAATCCATTAGAAGAATCATGTAGACTATGATGTCTACTAGCTTATCTTTTTCAGAAAAATTCAACACCTCCCTTTTATCACCTGAAACCCTACTGGTCATGATCATACCAAACAACAGTTCTTCTTTGCCTCAGGCCAAAGAGAACATTCACCACGTACCATAAAAGACACCTAACAGATATATCGCATTTAACCTATTATATCGCATTTATCCTATTATCTGTTCAACAATTATATCGTCTTTATCCTATCAACTATGTCACAGGCCACAGATATACACCAATTATATTATCTTTGCACTCAGGCCAAAGATATTCACAACAACTTGATTCTGGATTATTAGAATAAATAACAGTGATATAATGATGAACAGAAGAAATATAATAACATGATAAACAATAGATATCGAAAGTGTACAATTACACATTGTCTAGAGTCAATGATAAGTAAATTTTATATCTATTTATTAGGTATTTCTATGCTTAATTATTTGTGAGTTTTTAAGCATTTTTAGTATTTTAGGTAGCTTATTTATTTTTAATATTTTTATATTATATTTATTTATTTTATTTAAGGAAGAATTATGGCTGGATGGCAAAACTATAAATAAAGTGAAGCATGGAAGGTGTCGCGCCTTGCGCGCGCGGTAATCAACCAATCAACACCAATTTCTGCACGACACCGTTTAAATGATGGAATGGGCAAGGCGGGTCCGCGCCATGCGCGAAGCAGTAGCAGGAAAGGTGAACATGCGCGCAATGCGTGGTAGTGGCGTGGCTGCTGTTGCCTCTTTCTTTCTTCCTGGGTCCCGGCTGGATTCCTTTTTCTTTCCGGAAACTGCAAGACTTGAAGCATTCCAAGTGGGTCTAGCAATTATGAATTAAACTTGGAATACGATTTTAATTAGGATTTTTATATAATTAATATTTATAATTCTTATTAGGTTTTGAGATAAATTTTGTACTCTATAAATAGATGTTATTAGACACAATTAGGGGGATCTCATATCTCTCAATTCTCTTGTACATGATTTTTATTCTTCTTATATTATGAGTAGTTAGTTTATCTTATTCAGTTCTAAGGGGATGTTGAACCTTATTTTCAGTTAATGGTGTAATTGAGTTATTAATATTTATTTCTTCTTATATGTGATTTATTCTTGATGATCTGTTTAAATTGTTTGAATGATAATTGGTTTGATTGATTTGATAATGGCCTGTTGAATTAATCTAATTATTATCATCTGCTAAATTAAGATATAATATTAAGCAAACGATGTTATATCTGGTCATAAGTAGCGATTAATGATACATGATTGCGGTCAAGCTTTTGAGTATTGATATAGTTCTCAAGAAGGCAAGTTAAATAATCTGCGATTGTGTGATTGTTGCTTGAAATAATCTAATTCTCTAATTCTTAGTGGTACTGTTATATTAAATCTAGACTGATAGTTCTAAGTTGTATAATAGTAAGGATCTTTTGGATGCGATTGCTACAATAGATTTAAAACCTAAGGAGAATTTTGGGTAATTGAACGATTGTGGTTACCTAGGGTTGTTAGTCTCATTGAATGATGAATATTGGTTAAACTTAGTTATTCTACTACTGTGAAAAGGTGATACTGAACTAAAGAACTGAAGTCTTTAATTTATTGATTATTCTTATTAATTTACTTTTGTTTATTTAGTTAATTATAATTAATTTAAAACCCCCCAATTTTAGTTTACATTGCATAAAATTAAATTAATCATTTTCTGTGGTATCGACTCTTACTTACACTACTACATAAATATTTTTTCAAAGTAAGATTTTATTTTTGGGTGCCTGCGACAGCACTACAAGTCAAATAATGTCCAAATTATCAACATAATGTGATGTCAAATTCAAAAATATATTCAAGATTTATAATTCAAAGATAACGATTGAAGTTCAATAGAAAGGTTAAAGTAAGTAGGAAGGTGCACGTGAAATGATATTAAATGAAGCGCAAACTATTAAGGAACATATAATCATTTCAGAAAATTTACCGAACAATACTTATCATAATAAGTTTAAGAGTATGAAAAGAATAATACCCCTTATCGTAGTAGATTTGAATAATAGAAGATGAAAGAAGATGATATCCCTTACCTTAACACGTGATTGGATATTAATAAAAATAAGGTTGATCAACCTATATATTTATAATATAATTAGAAACTATCACATATAAATTTTATGGTGTACAATTACTCGTATACTATGAAATTATCAACAGTATTTATATAGTATAAATCTGTGTAGGGTACAAAGTAAATAATAACTTCAAAATAGTTTTTGAAATAATATTTCAAAATAAAATCTTTCAAATGAAGTTTTTCAAAATAAATTTTCTAAATGAAGAGTCTTACAAAAGAAGATTTGTGAACACCGTGTAAAGTGGGTATTTGTGCAATTACTACTCTTCAAATAAAATATTTACTTGAGAAATTTTTGCACTCCTTTTGGCTTTACAAACACTCAGAGTAACCTTACTATTCTCAAAAGAAATACTCAATATACTAGTAGAAAAACTTGAAGGAATTGGGAGGGTTTCTAATGCCCACAGATCTGGATGCATTTGGAATGATTGTGGCAACAATGCATGGACTGTCTCATCTGGGCCTTTTGTAAGGGACTTCCACATGCCATATTTTAATGAGCAAGATTTGGAGGCTGCAAATATCTCTGCAGGTGTAATAGCTGCGCAGGCTGTTGCGTCACTCCAAATTACAGAAGATTCACATGTAGAAACATTTATGTTCAACCGAATGTTAAGCGGGTAACATAATATTTCAGTTATTTTGCTTCACTCACCTTTGTGATGTTTTAGTAGTAGAGATGATGTCTTAAATAATGTCCTGTAGATATTTTCGTTGAACATTCAGTTATCTTGCTTGTATTGGCACATTTTTCACTACCATGCTCTGAAAGCTTTAGTTTTATACGTTGGTTGCTCATGATAGCCTTATCTCCTTGCGAAGTGTCTTACAACTATTAATGGAGTGCAATTTTTTATTATATTCTCTGTTTATTTTTTTCTGATTCATATCATTGTACAATATTCTTACCTAAGGCAAGGTTATCTGGCACTGGCAGCTGCATTTTTTGCAACTACCGAGGCCTATTTGCTGCCTTTCCTTATTCTCTCTTTCTTTCGTTCCCTACTTTATATTTTGATATGGCTTGAAAGATAAAACCTTCTTCATTCTTTATGAAGAATATCGTGGAATAATTAATTTGTATAGTAGCATTCGTTCATTGACACACGGAAGGTTAGGGCTTACGCCGCTAGTAGTGCGTATGTTTGATTATTTGATGCTTCAGCTACTAGATGTGCATACTTGAATCCGTGGTGAACTGGCTCAGCTGTTCGCAGATCATTGTGTAATGTATTTATTTGCTGCTGATGTTCCGAGGTTCATATTTAATTTAATTAGCGTGAATTTCTTTCCTCTTTTAATCTTTCGGTTGAAGTGGATTAGAGTTTTGAATCAGTGTTTCTCTTGCTTTGGTTAAACCATGTAGATGAGTAGAATTCTTGGATATGCAATTGACTGGCTGGAATAAATGTTTTCTTGCCATAATGAAGATGAAGGATTTAAAATGGTTACAGAACTCGTGTATGCAACTGCTAATGATGCCGGGAAGGTTAACGAGAAAATGTGCTTTGTAAAAGGAACGTAGTTATGTTTCTTGGCTAATCCAAAACCAGACATTGACACCCTTCTATTTTGAAAAGAGAAACTTGACAAAGATTTATCAACAATTACTGATCTTTATTGTTGCTTGTTTTTTTTTTTTTTTTTTCGTGTTATTTTTTTTAATTCTTTTTTGTGACAATAAAGACTTTTGTTTATTAATTTTTCAAGTTTTTTAAGGTGTTTAGTTGGGATCAGGAATTTGTTTGTCCATCGCTGAGATTCACGTTGTGACAATCAAATCTCCAGGATTTGAGATCTATGAAACATTGGCTATGTGACAATTGAATCTCCAATATTTCAAATTTGTGAAAGCACTGGCATGGCATCTATGTAGGTTCGCATTTTCTTGAATTTGACAGAAGAACGAATACTAGATTCATGCACCCCTTGGCCCTTGGGAAATCTGGACAATAGAGGAATGGATGGCCTGCATGCTGGGGGAGTAATGCTTACATTAATTGAACACGATAAAACATGTGTCAACATTTTCAGACATAAATCCAAAATACAGTAGCTGTACTTGATTCCAGCTGTTGGTTCAAGCACTTGTACCTAAATTTTCCCTTGAGACGTGAAAAGGGACAAGTACACCTTAATTTTAATCTTGCTTAAAGTGGTGATCAGCACAAATTTCTGAGCGCACACAAGCCGTTTCCATAAAAATCTAGAAAACTGGATGTTCACCAAGAAGGCTTAAATGTAATATTGTTTGCAATTATGTTGCATAAGACTAAAATGTTTATATTTATTTATACTAATTTTACAGCTTTGGACACTTTTATCCTTTAATTTTTTACTGTTTTGTTTCTAATATCATTTATAGACCTCGCAAAAATTGTCCAAGTCTGCGGGCCGGTCCAGCCCGGGCCAGGCAAAAAAAAGTGAGCTACAGGCTTGTGTTTTTCAGTCCCAAAAAAATTGGACGGTTTTGGCCCGGCTTGTGGCAACCCGGTCCGCGGCTTAATTTATTTTTTTTACAAAAAAATAAATACATTAAAAAAATATTAAAAATAACTTAATTCATTAATCGTTTAGACTAATTTATGGAACAAAACTTCTCTTCATTTGTTCACAATATTATTATCTCCAAACCTATTACTATTATATATGAAAGAATAAGCATTAGCCAAAATTTAAAATATTATTAATTATCAAATGTTAATAAAGAATAATAATTAACTAATTATATTTTTATATACTTACATATAGCAGAATATGTTATATGTACAATCAAATAATTGTCACAATATAAATACATACATGTGTAATGTGTTTGTGGTATGCTTCTAGTATTTTTTTTAAAATTAGTCACTTGATATTTAATTACAATTATTAATTTTACATATTTAATCAAATAAATAATGTTTACAATATTCTATAAAGTTAAAATTATTTCTTAATTAAACATAAGTTTTTCAATAATTTTTGTTAATAAGTAAATTTTTATTTTATATTACACTCAATAGCTCAAGATCAAAATATCATGTTATGTGTCATAATTAAAAAATAAAAAATAATAATAATAATCAAATAATCAAATAGCCTGCGGGCCGGATTGGCCCGTCCGGACCACGGGCTGGCAATTTTTATCCCAAAAAAATCTGAACCGTTTTGTCCTGGCCCTATCGCGACTCGACCCGTTTGTCACCTCTAAATATTTATGAGTCAGCATATAATCTCAATTAAAAAAGACAAAATGGGTTTGAACTCAATGGACAGTCCATACTGGCCCACGCTAAATGAGTTTGAGTTGATAATTTTTTGATAAAAATCTTAAATGATTCAACCCATATAGTAGGTGGGTTTAAGTGGGCTGTCATT
Organism: Hedera helix; assembly: GCA_947179155.2. Lineage (NCBI taxonomy): Eukaryota > Viridiplantae > Streptophyta > Magnoliopsida > Apiales > Araliaceae > Hedera > Hedera helix. The sequence goes on along the minus strand of OX359265.1, from coordinate 58,045,811 downwards.
GACCCCATTTAATTATAAACTTTCTATATTAACTAGAGAAAAATCGATCGTTTCTGTTTGTGAAAATGTCTCGCTCATACTTAGTATCACATACTCACTGTAAAGGGAACTCTGAACAGATTAAATGTGTATGCTTTGATGTTTTTTCTTGATTTGGGCATTTGGGTTCGAGCTTGAGTTTAATTTCGTTGGCTGGAATTGATGCTTTGACTGATGGCAAATTTTAAATGCTTTAGAATAATTCCACTATAAGGCCATCATAAACATAATAGTAAAAGATACTGTTTTTTTTTTTTTTTTTGCTAAGTTAAAGGTACTGTTTTGATAACTTGTTAGACCTACATTCAAGTACCACGGAGGATTATTTGATCATATTTATGCTGCGTTTAATTGAGAGAATGAAATGAACGAAGGAATGTAATGAAAAATAGTATAGTAGAGGATAAATCATTCTAATATAATGAAATTTATTTCATCCTTTTGATTTTTATTCCGTGAAAGGGATAAAATAAAATTCATTCCGATAGAATGGATATGTATCATAATTTTATCATCATATTAAATCGTTCATTTCCACCAACAATCAAACATATACTTAAAATAACTTAAAATTATTCAATTCCTTCTTTTATTTTATTTCTTTAATCTAAACGCAATATCGGACTATTGATAAGTTGCATTGTTTTGAAGTAGATTTGAAGCAGGTAAATAATGTGTTGTAACTTTTAATAGGATATGTTATTTCATTAAAAGGGGACTGGTGGGGTATACTTGTGTTACTACTGTGTAAGAATATGGGAATTTTTAACTTTTAAAGAGCTTTTAAGTATCCAATGTATCGTGGTATCACTGCTCTTCATATGGTATGCCTATTTTGATAGTGTACAGCTAGCTCCTTCTAAATCTTCGTTGCCAATGTTTCAGCTGTCACATTTCACTATGGAACTAAAATGAATTTAACCCAATTTTAATATGCTGCTTGAGGGGGAAACATGAAATGCTTTTGGGTTTTCAATGAATTAGTTATTTTTTTTTTTTTTTCTGATTTCCTTGACATTGGCAAATTCTATTTAGTTTGACATGGCTTCTTATTTCTGCAGATCCTCCTAGCAAGTGGTGCCAGCCAGCTAATTTTAATAACTACAGGAAATGTGTCTCTGTATCTGATAAGAGGAGTTTTCCCCATTTTTCTTTTAGCTGTTTGGTTCTGATCTAAGTTTGGATTTTTGACATGTAATTATAATAAGATTTACTGTGTTGTTACACGGTCTCTTTTATTATAATTTGAACTGAGCAATTATCGTGATCTTATTCTTTATTTGGTTTCATATTTTCAGTTGTTAACTTATTCCTTTATGCTAAATACAGTAGTTTATATGGATTTGTCCATATTTATCCACCTCCGTTTATGATTACCTCTTTACAACACACTTAAATTTCAGCCCATACGAACTCAAGTAAATTTTTGTATATGATTACCTATTTACAACACACTTAAATTTCAGCCCATATAAACCCAAACACATTTATACCCGCCCATTTTCCGGGTCTATTCTCAACTCATCATATCAGATGGTGAGATTAAATAGCAGTCCATTTTGAAGCATTTAACATGTCAATTTGAAGAAAGAAAAAAACACTGTTAAATTTTAAATGTACCATAACTCTGTCGGCATCAAGTCTGGTAGAAAAAACTGGATTTTTACATTAATTCACAATGAAAAATTGATAATGAATTATGTTTGTCTTGAATATAGTACACAAAGCACTGACGCTCTAGGAGAAAACACTCCATTACATATTTTGTCTCTGTTGTGGTGCTTCTGCATCACATATTCTTCGTTGCGGGAGAACATCCTCATCAGTAACTTCCACTTCAGAACTGCCAGACGGTTTTGGACCAGCAGAGACGAGGTTTTTAAACCAAGCAGTTTGAAATCTAGGAGATCCTCTGTTAGAATTTCCTGGGGACTCTGAAGAAACAGTTGAGCTGGAATTAACACCCAAAAGAAATCGATATGCCACTTTGCTCGCAGATACAATCTCAGTTTTCGCTTGCCTCAACTATTTTAACAAAATAGCAAAAACATTAATAAATATAAAAAAGAAAAAAAAAAAAGAGAAGAGAAACATAGATAAATATATATTAAAGTATTGAACCGAAATAGTACTTCAAAAATGCAACTCAGAGCAAATGCAAATAGATATCTCTGTGAAAGATCATCCCTTTGAAGTTAGAATTTCACACTACCAAGACAGTTTTGTACTATTATGGCCATAAAAAAAGAAAGATCCTACACAAGATCTTAAACATGATGTATAGCTGCAGGGGTGGTTGTAAGGCAGATAAATTCACATACTTTAATGGATAACTAGATGACTCCTCTACTATTTTACCTCTTTTTACTTTAATAAACTGTTCATGGGAGGCTCATGGTCTACAAAGAAGGGAATAGTTTTAAGTTATTTTATTTGAATTATATTGTTAAATTAAATATTACTTCACATGTTGCTACGATAACGAAGTGGTCACACCGAAACTAACAAGGCAGACCAATCTTGGTCATGGCTTTATATAGTATTCCCTCTGTTCCAAATTATTTAATCATTGTTGACTTTTGAAAGTAAATTTAAGACATTTTCAAACTCAAAAATAAGACGACTCATTATAAATTATAAAACAATAAACCTTATAATGAGTAATATTTTTTAAATAGTATACAATATTCATCATAGTATTAATTAAAATTAAAATAATCTACGTCAATTTTGAGTTTAAAAAACACTTAAGTCAATGATCGAATAATATGGAAAGGAAAGAATATAAATGATAATGAAAAGGGGGTCGTTTAGAAAGGAACAGGTGTTTCTGTCTCTCATCATTTTAGTTAGTATTCTGGTTGATTATAGTGAGCACAGGTCAAGAGATGTCACTAGAAATGAAAAGTGCTGCAGTCTTACCCGAAAAGCTGTGTTTCCAGCTATTTCTACAGCAGTATCACCAGCATTAGCGAACCTGTTAACCCAACCTGTAAGAGAAGCTATTAGAACATTCTTTACATTTTGAATTGCTTCAACAAAGCTTTTCTCCTATCAAGGATTTTTTTCCCAGTCAGGTAAATGGAAAAGCATAAAAACAACCAAGTCAGTCAAAGGGATAATTTTGAAAACGAATTTTGGTACTTAAAAAAGAAGATATGCACAAATACAACCAAGATGAAGAATTGCTGAAAGGAAGCTAAAATATGCACAAATACACACATGTCAAAGATCCATAATAAGGGAAACATTATGACCTCAAAGTGTTATTTATAATCAAATTCAAAAAAACAAAATCATATGAAAAGAAAGGTACAGATGAAAATTTAAAAGTTCTGTATCTGTCATCCCTAAGGTATGATTACTGTTTGATTTCAAATAGCCAAACGTTTAGGTAGTTGCTCAAGCACTATTAGACAGATGCATGCTTCAATACACTTCCACAAGCTAGCCAACCATGCACATATTGTTTCTGGATTAAACCTGATTGTGGATTTTATAGATCTGGTTTTTACTTAAGGCCTTCCAGGTTACAAAATTGATGATTAGAATTCATAAAAATTGTCACATATAAATATAAAATTACGTATATATAATCTGAGAAAAAAAAAACCTTACCAGGAAGTTTAGGAACACCAAGTCTTTCACAAAATTCATCACAGAAGTGATTGCAGTTTTTGGATAGCAAGTCATAAGAGTGCCCAGGCCACTCTCTACTGAGTTCCCTTAGAATCTGATTGACCATGAAGATAGAAAAGTTTGTTTTACCAAGTACAATGCATTCCCGGTAGGTATACATAGGATTCTTTCCAGAAGGACAACTAAAAACTCCAGTGCCTTGCTCACAGAACCCAAATGACCACTCATCGTCTCCATAAACCTGCATATATTGCACATACCTATCTAATCATTAAGGTGTACAAATCACCAAATTTACAAACCACCCATAACTAAAATCAGTTGAAGCATAAGGTCACATTATAGGATTTTCTTAAGACGTGTTTTTTTAAAATAAGTATAATTACAGAACCATCGAAACAGAGCAGAACCCATGGACATTGGGAGTAGTTTACAGATCAAAGGAAAGCAGTTAAAAGGAAGATCCATCACAAAATATGAGGTAAACTAAAATGGGCATAAGCAATGTAATCACACTAACCTTATTATTTAATAAAAGGAAAGCAATGGCAAGGTCAACTAGACAAGTATACAGAAACATCAACAAGAAGCCAATACAACAATTTACCACAAGAGGAAAACTGTCACGATCCACAAATAACTCCAATATTACTCTTTCAAAAAGCTACCGTGGAAAGGTCGTCGAAGGAAAATATGCTCACGCATTGCAGGAGAAAGCACCTGATTCTCAAAGATTCTAGTCCAGTCTTTCTAAAAACTTCAAAGTAGATATGAAGGAGCATGTTGCCATGTTCCAATTAATCCTCCTACTCATTTCATCTAATTTAATGCCCGCCACCTTTTCTCTTACTCATAACACAGACTTTAATAAAACTAACACCTAATATGATAGAACTCCCAACAAGACATAGTAAAGGAAAAATAAAGATATGGTCAAGCATTTCCGATGCAGCCCATAAAATTGATGGAAGGAATATGGGGAGGAGAAGGAAGTGTGGAAGCAATCCATCTCCCTGGAAAGGTCAAATAAAATATCTCATCCTAGAGAAATAAGATACCAAATTCTACAAAATAAGCCAGAGAATATAGCTTCAAAAGAAAAAGAAGATTGTAATTATTACTTAAAAACATAATAGACTTGGACCAAAAAATGAAGACATTGTACCAAGGCAAAGGTTTGGTTCACTGATTAAAGTGACCAACCTTCAAGCATTTGCTAAGGTTCAAGCCTCGTCAACACCCCCTCCCCTTGAATAAAATGTAATAGATGTTCTTAATGATATCAAAAAAGGGAATACCCTTGTACCAACATTGACTTTGCATTGACCCATTACAAAAGACCCCATTGAATGACTATTTGGATTCCGTAAGATTCCCTTATAGTAACTATAAATAATATATAAAATTAAATACCAGAAATGTAAATTTAATGACAACCTAATATAACACTAAAAGACCTGATACCAATTATTTGAGCTTTCAAGTTAAACTTCAAGTGAGGTAAACCGAATTGCCAAGCTTCTCTCTTTTTTCATCATGTTCTTTCTTAATAATTCCACAAGCTCCATCAATTTTCTGCCATCCTTAGAAGCATAACATCTATTGGACAGATTCCAGAAGCATACAGTCAATGGATCTCTATAATAGCCAATGGAACCTACCACATAGGTGGGAGAAAATTAATTTATACCTAAACAGGAGTTTAGCTATCCAGCATGCCAAGTATGGCACCGGGGCTGACCAGTTGGGAGCCCTTCAATAATAATGACTAATTAAATATTACTTCATCAGGAAATTATAAATGTGCCTTCAATGTTATTGCAATGTATAGAAAGATATCACTGAATATGTACCTCAACATGATGTTAGTTACAGTGGGACACAAATGAACCACAACTATTTAGCTACATGATATATAAATTAATACTATAATACTTTAAAATTGTCAAAGATTCACAACAAATTAACGGTCTAGACACTTGTTCAATTCTATTGCTAAGTAAAAATATTGATTCTTGTTACAGAGAGCATGTACAATTCAAAAGAAAAAATACATAGCACATAAATTAATTAGTAAAAACGCATGCGCTACCAACATCAAGATACTAGAACCAAATCATGCAAATCACTTCCATATCTACTAGTCTACTAATCAAAAAACAAAAACCATACACCTACCCAATGCTAGATCTCGACCAGTCAAAATTCAAACAAAATTACTATTTCTATACAAGGATAAACATAGCTACATATAAAAAGACAGATATAGAGGGGTTAAAGTAGACCTGGACGGCGCTGTGGAAAATGCCACCAAGACCGATACCGTCTTTGAAGATCTTGTTGATCTGAACAATTGTATTGTTAGTCTTATCTGAACCACTATTCGTCACGTCGTAAATATGGAGCATCACCTCCGTCATCTTCACACACACAAGCGCACACACTAGGTTTCGATCCAGAAACCCTGAGCCCTATTTCTCTTCTCTCTCTCTTCAACACTGTATATAGGGGAAGTATTGCTATTTAAGATCGAAACAATTCAATTTCAAAAATGGAGCAATCGAACACAATCATTATCATCAACACCACCAATAGATTCCAATCATCATCATCATCGTTAATTATTGCTCTTTAGGGCTGGCTCTGTGATTATTTTATTGTCTCGATTCGCTCAATTTCCTGGAGTTTTGTTCCTCTTTTGCTATTCAATTGCGATGTAAGAATTCGGGGGAGAGAACAAAACCTGAGACAGGGCTTCGGCAATGCTCTCAATATTTTACGAAAAAAAGTTCTTAATAAATAGTAACGTGAAATGGAAAGAACTGTAACGCTGTCAAAAGTTAGGGCTGCTGGTTGCGCAGATTTACGGAAATATCTTGTGATTACAGCTGTATGCCACTAATCTGGATAAGGAGGCGCCACGTATACGTCCTTTCAATCATTGTTGACTGCCTACGCCGACTACTTCAGTTCAAATGACAATTATCAGAAGAATTGTTATTTCTACGATTTTTTTTTTTGATATTCTCATAAAATTTGAGCCACATAAATAGAAATTTTATCCATTATTCGCATGAAGAGAGTCTTATAACTAGTATTAAATTTACTTATAAAAAATTGTCAATTCTCTTGACTTTTACAGTGAAGTTGTAATTTTGGTTGGACATCAACCTATCTTTTTATTCTTTTATTTTATTATTTTTCTTTTGCTTGACTTCTAATTTTTCTGATCACTTTTAGACGGCAGTGAATAATTGATGATCCCTCTTTCTTGGAACTCCATTCCAACCTTTAATAAAAAAAATCTCATTTATAAAATTATAAATATTAATTTTATTTTATTCATATTTAACCTATATAATTATATTTTTACTCCCATTCAGCATCTACTCTTTGGCATATTCGGTTTGATAATGTAACAGTGCTTGTTGCAAGACTCTTTTATCATTATTTTTAGGATAAATTTTAGATGATTATATGGGGTTTGGTCATATTTTTATTTAACTATCTGTTGTCTAAAAATTTATATTTAAAAGTTTATATTTTTGAGATGAAGTAAAAAAATAATTTTCGTGCTAACACTGTTACTTTAACAGATTAAAGACGTATTTGCCCCTGATTATCAAAAAGCATTGCTTTTTAGCCTGTAAACCCCATTCCATTCTCTTGTCGATGATGAAGCTTTTTTAGAGAGAGAATTTCTTACATTACTACTGGTGATATAGAGATAAAAGGATTATAGATTTGGAGATTGATTTTCTAGGGTGAGAGTGAAATTTAAGCTTGATTTTTTAGGGTGAGTGAAATTTGAGTTGCTATTTAGGATTTGTAATGAGAGATCTGTGCTGAGGCTGATAGAAAATGGCTTCTTCGGAGGAAAAGGTAAATTTTGTAGTTTTTCGATGAGATTCAGGCGAGTGTTAATAGATCTGGCGAATTTTGATTGGGTTTAGAATGTCCACGCTTTCAATCATGGGTTTAGAATCTTGTCTCATGTGCAACACTTTGGTTCAGCTCCAGGTTTTAAGGTATCTGTGGCTAGCATATTGGGTGTTGTTGGCTTAATCTTGGTTTTAAGAGATGGTAAAGCTAGAAGCTTTAGGGCCTTACCATGGTCATCTGATGCAATTAGTCTTTCAGAGGAGTTTTTTGGTACTACCAGGATTGCGAAATCTTGGAAATAATTGTTGTTTGAGAAATAGATGCGGTTGATTGTTGTATCTTGGAACATTTACTTGAAGTTATTTGTTCAATTTTGTGACCTGAACAGGGCACGTCAATTGTTTGATGAAATGCCTGGACGAGATGTTGTAAGTAGGAATTTCTTTCAAATACCATTGTTTCAAATGCAATGATTGACCTGTTCTCCAAATGCAACAGAGTGGAGAATTTCATTCGCATCTTTGAAGGAATAGATGTGTGGGATTCAATGCTTTGCAATTCATTGATTTCAAGCTATGCAAGGAATGGTTTTGAAGATAATACATTGCAATTGTCTTCAGATTTACAAGCAAAGAACAACAAATTTTTTGATTGTATTGTATTCAAAATTTGCTGACATTAATATAATTTCTATTTATAATGTGTAATTCAATAGTAATGTTGTTGTTATACAATTCTCTGGAATTAGAACAAGTACATGCTTATACATTTCATGGTAAATTCTGGTACATAGAACATTGAATTTTCTATATATTTGACCGAAATAAATTTGTGAACATTTCAAATAACCCAAACCTTCTTGACAAGCAAGCAACTTAGAACTCAAAATAAAATTGGAAAAAGGCAAATCAATAACACCAGCAGCAGCAGCACAACCACAATCCTACAAGCTCAATTCATGTTCTTCCTTAATTGTTTAGCGCGATCGAGTTGCCCACAAGGTGTACTTTATTTACATATGTACTTTATTGTTGATTTACTAGGACAACTAATAAATATTAGTGAATACGTAACTATCTTTATGCACAGAAAGAAGACCATTCAATGGCTATGTCATTGTACAATCAAAAGAAAATATTGTTTGCTTTCATGGCTATGTCATTGTTGATTGTACAATCAAAAGGGAATATTGTTTCCCACTCAGCTGATGTGGCACATTAGATCTCCATTTCCTTTTTTCTTCCTTTTGAATTACTTCTTTTTTCAGTCTCTGCATTGGGAGCTATATAATATGCACCCTACAAGCTTCTTTGACCCTTCTTTTCTCAAGGCAATCAATGAGAATAAGGAGGAGAGTTTTCATAATATAATATCTGAACCTTCTCCAGTGGTTTTAGCATTTGAAATGCTGCAGCCACGTTTCTGTGAAATGATGATAACCGAGGTATCATTTAGCTTGGGTCATGTTTTCTGTCCAATTTTCTTCAAAAACACATTTTAACAAACACTTTGTGGACAACTTTTTTTTATTAAATAACAACAATAAATTTATGAAAATAAAGTAAAGTTATAGAAGAATTTAGTTGATCTGCATACCTTACTTGTGAATATAATGAATTAATATCCTTGATTAAAGTTAGAGAGAAACTACAAGGCACTCTAAATGGTAGAAAAGAGCTGATTTGGGTGAACAAATATAAGGAAATGAGAGTTTCATAGTCAATATATATGATGGAAGCATTTTGGACAAATTCCAACCTCATTTGACTGTTAGAACCATGATTCATGCTCTTTTGGCAAGTGGACTGCACAGTTAGTTTGAAAGGAAAATATAACTTTTTCACTTAGTCTCAAAAATTCAGGCGTTTAAATGTAAGTCTCTAAACAACAGGTGGTCAAATGAGAATTTGGTCAAATCTCAGGTGATCATATGAAATTAACTTTTATTTTGATACTAGTAAGGTAATTATAAAGCTATGTTATGAATGATAATTTTTGACACGACACAAAAATTTAACACGAACTCGATTTAAAATAAGAGGATTAGTGTTAAATATAAATAATTTTCATGTCTTAAATAGGCTAACACACTCAACACGAAATTTAAATGAGTCAAACACGTATAATCAACGGATTAACACAATTAGACACGTTTATTAAAATAAACATGATATAACGTTATAATTTACCTTAAATATTGAATTTAAGCTTTCTTAGTTATATTTCTAAGCACGTTATCTTGCATTGTATTAAATAAATATTATTTTGATGAATAAATTATATTATTATTCAATAAATAAGTAAATGATGTTTATTATTTTTATTTAAAATTTTTAATTTATGTAATAAATGAATTAATCGGGACACGTTAACACGATTAATAAACAAGTTAGTGTTAGTATTGAATATCTTGACATGAATAATTAAACAAATAGTGTTAGTGTTGATTTATTTAATGTAATACTTATAATTTGACACGACATAAATTCATCTAACACAACACGATTGTCATCCATAAACTTTAACTCTTTTTGTAATACTTTTTTATTTTCTATAGAAAGGAAAGAGTATAATAAAAGAGTAAAATGATATGCTATATGAAAAATAATAAAAATAAATACTCTTATTTTGAAACATATAAAGTGTAAACAAAATTAAAATAATGTAATTTGCTTATTAAACCACGTAACACCATCATCCCGCTAAGAGCCTACGAGGGAAAGAATTATTATTATTTTGTTTTAAAAACAGTTAAAATAATTAAAATATTTTAATATTGCTAAGAGAATAAGATTAGATACAAGTTTTAACATGTTTTTAAATAACTCTTAAAACGTAGTACTCTATTCGTTCTAAATTATAACATTAATATTAATTTTTTAAAATTTAATTTGAGATATTTATAATTATATTGATATAAATTAAATAAATTCATGATAATTTTATGTTTGAACATATTTTAAATTAATTTTTTAAAAATTAATATTATTTTTATAATTTAAAATAGAGGGAGGATAATAAAATCTAATGCAACCGAAACTTTATGAGATTAGTAAATAAAAATCGCTTTTGTAAGACAGATCTGGCAATTGATGTTCTACTTTTACATTTTATGGAACATAAAAGTGTGTGCGTGTGTAACTGTGTATTGTACCTTAAAATTTAAATATTATTTGAAATAAAATAGTATACATTATACATGGGCTGAAGCGGCCCCTCGGTCACCATAAGTTATTGAGAGCCCACAGCCACAAATACATACATACAGATCTATCGAGTAACAAGTGTCCAATAAACAAAACCACCATGACAAGTTGAGCCCAAGAAAATGATCGGTCTTGGTGACAATCCGCCCCATAAAATAAAATGTCCATTAACAAAACACTACGTGCTTTTCCTCGAGAAGAAGAGAAAAATGTTGTGGGGTTGGGTTTGGTTTTTCAAGTCTCTCACAAAGAATCGAGTATAATTTAGTTTATTTTATAAGTTTATTTGTTCACATATTAATTTGATACCAGTTGGGTGAGTCTCTTATGGACTTGATCACAAGGATTTGTCTGTTTCTGCCCGGAGCGAGCTATACACAAGTGTGTCAAATGGCCCCCAGGGGCATATACCAGTTGCAAATAACTCAGTTCAAGACTCTTTATCGTGTTATTATTAGGAGACGAAATAGAAGATTAAGGTAGTTTTTTTTCGTAACTCATTTTATTCTGCTTACATAATAATAATGTTTCAGGTAACCCTGAGACGGAGACACCTACCCTAAGGGAAAGAAAAGAGACGCACAGAAACCTTAATAAGGGAAACAAAGAGTTAAGAGATTAGAAAGAAAAACTGATAGCACACGACAACAAAATATAGAGAGCTCTTTCTGCCTATAAGTAAGCACGAACCATAAATAACACTGTAACAATATTAGGTGCTCATTTTAGCAATTTCATCAAAATTACTTGCACTATATATTTAACACCATTTAGAAGTTCGTGTGTTCCCTTGCATATGAAATTAAAAAGTTGTGCTCAAATGTTAACAAAAAGAAGACCAGATGATGAAAATTAAATCCAAATTTGCTCCTAGGTAACATCAACAGTCAGCTAAAGTAGATAAAATTTATTCACAAGCCTCATTTCTACCTTTGAACGAACAATCTCGCAACAATCAAAGGCATACATATAGGCACGATTTCACGGTTTTATATAATTTCATGATTTTTATTATTTGGTTTTCCCTCTTTCCTTAGTCCTTGTTTCCTCTGTTAAACTGTCTCACGTGTAACGCGTTGGCGTAGACTTGTTAATATATGACGACACAAACCCGCGTCCTGGTCGTAGAAGTTGTCGTCTTCTTTTTCTTCTTGGATCCAAGGGCAATTACTCCCCTATTTATTCTCTCTCCTCTCACAATAATTTCACACCAAGCATAATAATCCTCTCTTTCTCTCTCTCTCTCTCTAGTAGCTTTTGTTTCTGTATCTAATCATTGTTGTTTAGGTAATTTTTTCTCTTATTTTTCTGGTTCTTAATCTGTATCTGATTTGGTAGATTGGAGTTGTTTTGATTTATATTGTTTTTCTGTATCTATATATGATGCAGATCGGGTTGATCTTTTTTGTCAGGATCAATTTCACAACCGGTTTAGAAATTGAGCAGATATTAAAGTTGGATTCTTTACTCTATTTTTCTACTCCATTTATACAAAGTTTTGTTTGTTTCGGATTCATTTGCTTTTAAGAAATACAGCATATGTTTTCCAGATTTTTAAAAAAAAATACTATTTTAATCTTTCAAGGGAGTTTGTTGGTCTAGATCTGGAGAGTAGGTGTTGTCAAAATTGTTTCTAAAATTATTCTCCTCGTGATCCTTTGTGGATAGTTATACTATTAGTTTTTGGTAGAATTTTAAGTTAAAATTGTTGTTTATTGATGTTATATTTTGTCAGATATCCTACAACTGCTTTCTGTTTTGGTTGTGTTTAACTTTCCCGTAGATTGTAAGCTGCCAAATTTAAGGGAGGTAAAAAAAGTCAGTTCCTGAAAATGTTTTTTTTATTTTATTTTATATTTTGGTTAGATTGTATAGTGTGCCCTCCTTAGTTTTTATATAATTCTATTTTTTTTTATGAAGGGCTTATAAATATATTTTCCAAAATTGTTTCCTAAGCCCCAGTCCCTGCTTTTGTAATTGCAAATGTTTATATGTGGAGTTGAGCTCCATTTTTTCTTTTATAATTCAATCTCAGACGATCAATTTATGGTTCTTTTTGGTATTTATGTTGTAGGGTGTCCGCATTCTACAGCAGCAGCGTTTAAGAGATTGCTGAAGCTGCACAAGTCTGCTGGCCTAGCGTTAGTTTTTTAAATAAATAATAAGAACTTTTGTTACTGTTGGAACTTGTAAGTGCTTCAAGAGTGTGTTCCAGGACTTCATTATCACATTTGCTAAATAAAGAGCCATGTCTATTTCACGGAAAGAAGAGGTGTCTATCCCAATTATAATTTACTGAAGGATTAGATTAGTAAGCAGTTTTTAATTTTTTTTAATATTGATTAATTCATCTTATATTGGCAGACTGGGGTTATTTCTTGGCAGTCTAGTAATTCTTCTGCAGGTATTCCGATCAAGAAAAGGAAGTTTCCATTGGTTCGACCTCTTTCACCTCCACTCAAGGAACCATCCTGCCTTCCTGTCAAAGATGATTTACTGGAGACTAAAAGATCTAGCCCTGGTCACGAGGAGTCCTTTTCGAATGCTAGTGTTGGAACAAGTTCCCTTGGAAATTCTGATGCAAGCAAGAATTCTGTTTTAGAGATTAAAAAGGAAATCCCTGCTGAGACTACTGTTAACTTGATCGGAAATGTTGACCTTTCCAGAGGCAAACATCAAGTCCCTAGCCCAACAATTCACTCGGATTCTTTGGACACTGTAGACAGCAAGGAGAAGCTTTTACCATCTGTGCAACAGAAAATGACAGGAATCACTAAGCTTCATTCGGCATCCAATGAAGCTCCTGCTGGGCATGCAAGGAAGGAAGTACCTTACAAACTGCATGTTGGGACGGAATGTACATCTGAACCAAGGACTATTGAGTTGTCATTAGGACCTATTGAACCCCTTGTTCCTGCATTGGTGGCTGGTCAGAGTAGCGACAGCTTTAATCAGATGCCTGATAAATTAGATCCTTCTTCATTATGTTTATCTTTAAGCCAGGATAAATGCATAGGTGGATGCAAAAATGGTGAAGTTAAGGTAAACAGTGCCGGCACTCTTGTCTGTACAAATAGGTCGAACTGGGATCTGAATACTACAATGGATGCTTGGGAGGGTCCTGTTGGTGACGGTGCTGGTCCAGAAATTGTTGGTGTTAGGGGATTAAAGGAGTTTGGTGGCATAAATGGCATAGAACCTTTAATAAGCTCAACTGCAGTACTTGGAACTGTTAGTGATGCGGGGCTTGGAATGAATGACAGAATTTTCAATTTCTCCATGTTATCTTTATCCCCCACTGGGCAATATAGATCTGAGGACTCTCTTCACCCAAGTCTGAGTACATTTGTTTGGCCAAATTTCAGTGGGGAACACTCTATTTCATCAGCAAAAATAGATTCAGGCACAGTTCTACCCAACTCAAATTTGGTTGAAGGGTTGGTTTCTGCTGGAAGTACGAATTCTGATTCCACCGTAAAATCTGAACTCGTTGATGAAAATGCCAAACATGAATGTCTTGGAGCTAGACGCAATCCCATGGGATTATCAGATATAGTAAACAGAGAAATGGTAGAGAGGTGTAGTATAAAAGCTTTTGATTCTTCAAATGTTACCGCTGAAAAATTAATTGAACCTAGATCAATAAAATGTGAACCAGTTCAAGAGGGTAATCAGGAAACACAAGTGATATCAGACAAGTTAATTGGGGAGGTTCAGTGTCAAGACAATGTTTCTTCTGCTTTGGCAATGGCTTTAGTGCCCAGTAAGTCATGTCCTTCAGGTTTACTTTCTTCTTCAGTATTATTGATGAGTGTGGATGCACCAAATCAGTTTGAACATTCTACTAATAGAGAAGAAGTCAATATTGACACTAATAATACAACTCAGGGAACCTGTAGAATGGTTAATCAGGCTGCTGCAGATATGGATGGTAGATCTCGGGGCCATGAAGGTAAAGAATCAAATGCATCTGAAGTTATGATGCACTCTGGTAATTCAGAAGATGATGCAGTGGATTATGTTCCTCTGGATTCTCTTAGAAATAGTGAGGGTTCTGAAAGTGATGGGGAAAAGATGAACATATCAGCTGATATATTGGAAGAAGATTCTTATGGGCCTGATTATGAGGCAGATTGCAATCATGATATTGACGTTCACATGAATTTAGAAGGTAGGCATGATGGCAGAGAAAATGGTGAGTATGAAGACGGCGAGGTCCGAGAAGCACTACTGCATACAGTAGCAGAAGGACCAATGGAAGACAGGGAGGAAGAGAAGACCATTCAGGGTGATTGTGATGGTAGAATCTCAAAAGCTCTTGATTTTCCTGCTGATGGTATTACTGCCCAAACCCCTGATGAAAATGATGGTAAAGTTGAAGATCGTGGAGAGATAAGTGACGATCATATTAAAGAGGAAACTGATCAGGCCATAGATAGAGATGGTTCTTTGCAAGAATCATCGTCAACAGTTGAAAAGGCTGCTACTGGAGCTGACAAAAAGATGCCCATAAAGGCAACTCAAAAAAGACCACTCAATCTATCAGTAAGGGACGATGTTCAGAAGGGCCATGATACAGAAGAATTATCTGATGGAGCAACTACTGGATGTCAATGTATTGAAACTACTGTCAGTCATATTACAAATGCCAATCTCAAAGGAACCAACACAACAGAGAAAGTTGATTCAACTTTACTAAAGACAGAATCACCTGTTACTGCCAAACATGATGCTAATGATGGTAACATTGGAGGTAGTCGGAGCAGGATTATAAATTTACCTCGAGCCTCTAATGTGACATCTCCTTGTAAATCCAGATTTATTTCGGACAGAACATTGGTATCAACCGAAAGGGAAAGATATGCTGATTTTGAAGGAGAGAAATTACATCTACAAAGGAATAGGTGATTACACGCTGCGTGATTGTTGCTTGTTTTTTCTAATCGTCTCCCCACCTTCCCTCCCTCTCTCTCCCTCCTCCCTTCTGTTCTTTTGTGCGGATATATGATGTTTGACCTTTTCCTTTTAATTGCATTTTCCAGAGGTGAGTGGTATGCTGATGGCTCCCGCAAATTTGATAGGGATAGGTTTCTAGATCAACCATTCAGAAGCTCTAGAATGAATTTTGTGCGTGGAAGAGGGAGGGGTTTCAGACAACGGGGTGAATGGGATTCTGATCGTAACTTTGGTACAGAAATTTATAATGGTCCAGGTGATTATCGATTTCCCAGATATAAACATGCTTCTGATGGGGTTGATGCAGAACTTGAAGGTAATGGTTATGGTATGGCTCCACGTAGGGCTTTAGGCACGGGTAGGGGAGGAAGGAGGCCAATGAGTGATGAATTGCCTTCATTTCGTCATCCATCCTCAAGAAGGCTCTCTCCTGGAGTTAGGGATGGGACTGGACCAAGAGGTGTTCAAACGTTGCGAAGATTTCCGGGGAATGTAAGCCCAAGTAGATGCAATGATGAAGATGTTTCTGACTTGGTTGGACCTAGGCATGGTGGGAAGTTCATGAGGGGATTGCCTGAAGATGTTTTTGATCCCATCTTCAGTCGACCTCAGCCTACATATCAGGGATTAGATGGCCAGTTTGGCCGAGGAAATAGAAACTTCTCCACTGTCCATAGGAGGGGTCTACCTCGGATTAGATCAAAATCCCCTGTAAGATCCAGAACACGCTCCCCTGGCCCATGGTCACCTACTCGAAGAAGATCTCCTAATGGTTTTAGTGGACTTCCAGAATTAACTCACCGTAGATCTCCAACCACATACAGGATGGAGAGGATAAAATCTCCTGATCACCCTTGTTTCACTGAAGAAAGAGTGGCTAGAAGGCGCGGGTCTCCTCCCTATATGGAGCGAACTTCCAATGATTTAAGGGATATGGATTCTGGAAGGCTTGGCCAGCCAAGGTCTGCTAATTCTAATAGGAGCCCATCTGGCCGGATTTTACCTAGAAGTACTAGGAGATTTGATACTCTAGATCCTCGAGAAAGGACCACTAATGATGATTATTTTGGAGGGCCAATTCGTTCTGGTAGATTTCATGAGGTTGGTGCTGATGGTAGGGGTGATGAGAGAAGAAAGTGTGGTGATCGGCGTGGACTTGTTCGTTCTTTTAGGCCACCTTTTAATGGCGCTGATGGTGAAAATTTACATTTTCATCCGGAGGATGGCTCAAGGCCTTCAAGGTTCTGTCAAGAAGGTGATACAGAGTTCATTGAAAGAGGTAACTTGAGGAACAGGGAGTTTGATAGGCAGATCAAGAATCGACCTGGAATTGCACTTACTAGAATGAGAAGCCTAGAAGAGGAGGAAGGGAGCTGCAGTCATGGCGGGCAGGTTTGGCATGAAGATGGGTTTGATGATGTCTCCCAAATGAAAAGAAGAAGATTCTAACTTTATTGATAACGAGAAGTCTGTGAGAAAGGGTGTCAGTTGTTGGAATATGTTTATCTGAGCCTCAGGTTTGCCTTTCAACACAGAGTGATGCTGCATGTAGTTGGAAGAATAAGGGTATCAGGAATATGTAGTAATTCTGATCCTAGGTACGAACAAGTGGAAAAGGTCGCGTTTATAAGAATCCCAATCTGTATTTACCGTAAAACACAGTGCAAATTACCGTTTTCATGGGTGCTTGATGTTATGGAAATGATACCTAGGCAAACTTTGTCTTTGAGCTTATCATTACTTGTGTACTATTGACTTTTGCTTGGTATTGTGCAGCTGATACTTAAGTAAGTTCTCGGTGCTTCTGGGGAATCCTTGCTATGAGCTCCTTTTTCCTATGTGCATTAGCTGCAGAGATCAAGCAAATTCAGGAAGTTTCATAAACTTTTTGGCTGCAAAATATATCGTAAGGTCAGTTTGGTGAAGTCAGTTCTTGTAAATTCTTGGATGATATCCTTTAATAAACCTTCTCCTCACTATCTTTGACTATGATGATTTTGATGCTTAGTGGGATGAAGTAGGATGGAGCAGAAAAATGGCTGCTTAGTGTCTTTGCACAGTTGGACTGATAACACTGGATAAACATTGTTTATACACTTACTCCGTTTTTTTAGGGTTAGCTGATATTCCAGTTATATCTATGCATTGTTAACAAATTAGAATTAAGCTCATTACACTCTAAAGTTATTCATCACTTGGAAGTATGGGAAAGCTGAGGAGAATTGCACATTGAGGTTTTCATCAGTTGTCTGGCGGGCTATTCATTTCTTGCTAAGTAGGTTAACTTCTCTTGCTATTTTTCCTAGTTTGGGAATGCATAGGATGCCTGTAGTCAACAGCCTTCCATTGCACGATTTACTTCAGGTATATGTAGGAGAGCAATCTGATTAGATGATTACTTCAGGTTTTCATCATTGCAAAAAAAATAATGTGCAATCTGATTAGATGGTTATATGAACAATTTTAGACCTGAACTGTTGTTACTAAAGGTGTACGTGGGTGAGCCCCATGTCTCATTCAGTACTTGCTGATTTATAGGATGGTAGTGTTGCTAACATATCTATATACTCTTCTAGACTCTAGAGCCTGCTACATTCTCTGATTAAAGAACTGATTAATCTAGTGTTTGTCGTTTGCTGCTGGGTGGTGAGTACTCGTATTGAAATCAACTTCTGAACTAAGAAATATGGGGATGAGTAAAATTTCATCAGGAAGATGAACTATCCATTGTTGTACTCTTCTAGACTCTAGAGCCTGCTACATTCTCTGATTAAAGAACTGATTAATCTAGTGTTTGTCGTTTGCTGCTGGGTGGTGAGTACTCGTATTGAAATCAACTTCTGAACTAAGAAATATGGGGATGAGTAAAATTTCATCAGGAAGATGAACTATCCATTGTTGTACTATGTATCTTGCTGAGCTGGAATTTGTGTGCCCCATCATCAGCTTTTTTTATTTTCAGTCATGTTCTTCAAGGAAATAGATCTGTGGCAGGATTATTTATATGGCGAAGTTCCCACTCAAGTACAATGCTAACTGATTGTGCTTCTATAGAACCATTTATTGTTTTCGAATGGTGGGCCTCCATATGATCACCGGGTTGAAGGTTTAAAATTACATTGTAATATTACTAATAAATATCATAATAATGATTGTACATAGGGAATGTCACAAATAATGAACTTTGTTAGGTAATTGATCTATTCAGATTTTTATTTTCAGAGCATAAAATTTGTTGTCTTGTGGCATGCTTTCAGCATCGTTGGTTCTGGTGAGAGAGGCGCCAGATGAAGTATTCTGAATTCATGTTTACCTTACTCTTGATATGACCTCAAATTTGTGTGCTGAAGAACTTGGAGAATAGGAAATAGGGTATGGTATAATTTGGGAGTAGTTGGTTGAACTGCGCTTGACACGACTGGAATTAGATTAATTGATTGTTTTGTTGGTAAGAAAATTTTATCCAAGGTCATTATTAATTGATTTAGCCTCCGATACCTTGCATAGGCTGCCTTGAATATGTGACTACAGGTGGTTGGTCTTTCTGTTTGGCCTATGTATGCTTTTCGTGGAAGAAGCCACAAGATTTGGAGGCAAGGAGGGTATATTAATTCATATAAACAGCTCGTTTGGTAGATGGTCAGATAGAGGAAAAGAATGGAGAAGGAAATGAAGGAATAGGTAAGTCAAAAATATATTGTGAATAAAGAAGCCCAAAAATATCCTGTAGGTCACAACAAGCTGTAAGGTTCAAAGGTTCAACTCCCTTTGAAATGTGCAAGTAGGGGGATAATCAAAGGGACTGCATTCTCCATGTAGAAGGGACAGTTGAAGGTTTCAAAGCTCCAGATCCTTGGAACAGTTGAATGGTTTTCGGCCTCACCTTTCTTTTAAGGCTTAAACCATTTAATATTGGGGCCCCGCCTAACCTGGAATGACAGGAAAGAGGTCACTAGTGTCAGCAGGGCCTCCTAATCTCATTAGAATAATTTGTATCGTGTCATTTCCGGCTGTTAAGAGTGACAAGGGAGTCGGGGACTTTAAAACGAGGGGCAAAAAGGTTCGAGTATTAGAATTTTCTGTCAATATAACAATAACAATTTGTATTTTTTGTAATTGCTAAAAAATTCCAAATATATAAAATGAATAATGGATATGTTTAGGTTATATGGTCAGAAGACCATCTTCTCTTTCCCTCTCAATGTCTCAACGATGATAACAGAGACCATGTCCACCCAAGTCTCTAAATACTGCCAGAAATCTTAGCTGTTCCCCCGAAGCCAGCAACCGGCATTCACCACCCTTGTCATTACTTGCTCTTACTTGCATTACTTATTTACTTCCCTCCCTGGGACCGCCTGATCTCAAAACCAATTCTGGTGCAAATTGTGATTATTTATTCATCCAATTCTTAATTTAGCTTGGTGCTATAGAACTTCACCATATAATTTGTCATCTCAAGTCTACCCATCGGCATTCTTACACAATATTACGTATATAACCAATTGACCATAATGGCAATGATATATCGACAGTCTTCCAAGATTTTTTTTTCTTCAGAAAACCACCCACTTAAAAGCTTGGATTTTCTTTTTAAATTTATCATGCAAACAAAAACTTAATCAAACAAGCTGAAAATGAAACAAGATTTCCGCCAGTGTAACAGCATTAGGTAGAGCAACAAAGTATCTTTTTTTAAAATTATTAACAAGTTATGATCTTCTTTTTTATTCTGAAAAGCATAGAGTAACACACTATTAATCCAAAACGCCTGTTATCCACACGGCAATTTTGCAGCTGTGAATCTTGCATTGCTATATTTGTTTGGTGGCCGGCTGGTGCCGCCACTTATTTTTTTAATTATTTTAACAATTTTCCTAATCATGAGATTTCATCAAGTTTTACACATAAATTAGTACCACACAACGAAGAAAAACATTTGCGCATTTAAGCTCTGGAGTTTTTTTTTTTTGTAGATTTCTCTGGAAGCATGCAGCAAAGGAAGTAATCCTCCAAAACTGAATAAACACAAAAATGCAGGTAAATTCAAGGGTGGTTCACAAGAACAGTCTTGACCAAAAATGAACTTGTACCCCCGTGATTTAAATCTGAAATAAGACGACCATCGCATGGCCGTGTACTGTTAAAGAAGGTAATGGCAATTTTTTTTTATATAAAACGACCAAATGATTTTTTTATGGTCGAAGTATGAGAATTGAAGTCAACAACCTTATGTCACTTGAGCCCTTAGGATAAACCATCAAAATCAAAGGGTATAAATCCAAAAAGGAAAGAAAGAAAAGAAACATATATCCTAATGCCTAATGATTACTGAAGTTAGTGATCGGAGTCGTCATCTACAGAAATAACAACAGCAATCAGCTGTACAAGCCTCTTTTCTGGGAAAAATTATTATATGCACCTGGGCCAGGATGAATAGTTTGCTCCCCCTCTCACATGAGGGTGGGGACCACGCGTGTTGAGATCCGTGCCACAACGCGTGGTCCCCACCCTCATGTGAGGGGGGGGAACAAACTGTTCATCCATACCCCAGGGGCATGGAATAATCCGGACGAACAAATGCATGTACACGACCTAATTAAAAATAAATAAAAAATACTGCTTTATTAAACCTCAAGGGGCCCATTGGCTAGTATGTCAATAGGCGTGACTAGTTGAACTTAGATGGCTAATGGCGAAGTATGACAACAAATGGCCGAAGAAGAAAACAAATCTAGAGCCAACATCTTGAAAACTAAAAAATCCCATAGAAACCATAATCACCAGTTCCACGAGAAAAGGTAGCTGGGATTAGGCAGGAAAATTAATTAAATACTTATCTACCCCAAAAAAACCTCAAAAGGTTTAAAAAGTCCTATCTAAACGATAATTCATTTGTAAAGGGAAAAACAGCACCAAGCATTAGAATACATTGTTATATCAATATGTCAATCCACTCAAAGGGGAAATAAGGCATACGAACAATGTGATCAGTTTTCCCTTGTTGCAGCACTCCCATCAACATCCTGCAGTCCAGACGATAAGGTACTACCATATGTCTGGTCATTGTTAGTAGATCTAGGTCCTCTCTCTTCCCCAGCACCACTCCTAGGTATATCCTTTTTGATAGCACCCCTACTAAAGCATTCACTGCCATTTTGGGAGCCAAAAGCCTCTAAACAACCTTCGGCATCATACCGGAACCTCCTCACAGTACCACCTGCATCATAACGCCTTAATCGATGGCTCATCTTGTACTTGTTATCGTGTTTCCTTTTCTCATCATCACTTCCATCAAAGTCAAGTCCCCTTCCACTGCCAGACACCTGAGGAAATCTTCCACGACGTAGCATGGGTTGGAAGAAGCCATCTGACTTCAACCTTCCAGAATAATCAACAGAATCAAACCTTTCGCTATTCCTGAACAGTCTCAGAGAAGAATTTCTGTCCCTACAGTGATTGTCCATATGGATTCCATCATCAAGCCATCCGGATTTGTTTTGTAAGGACAGTCGCCCACTTGGTTGGGGCATTAAAATTTCATCACTGTCAGCAGCAAAATTGGGTTTCTGAAAGGGTCTCATTCCCTCCATTCTAACTTCAGACCTGAAACCTGGACTACGTTGCCTTGTACCTGCATTTCGGTCTCTCTGTAAATGCCATGCAACTGGAGAGCGTGTTCGGGATCTTGAACGAGAATTTCTGCGAGTACGCGAAAAATGACCACTACTACTGTAATCAGGAGATAACCCTCGTTCTCTCCTGGCAAAATATTGTTGCCTATGAACGGAAGCTACAGTAGCAGCATCAGGCATATCTTCAGGATACTCCTTTGGGCCTCTCCTGATCCCTTGCCCATATAGTCCAGACCTGCCTCTACTCCTATCTCGGGTGATAACTCTCACTGATGGTATTCCCCTTTGGTCACCATTGTCAGGTGATGATCTTCTTCTCATGAAGGGTCGATACATGCCGTTTGACGAATAATTTATAGATCGCCCGTCATCGTGGCTGTTCAATCCACCGGCCTTGGCGCCAGAATTAGTAATTGCATCTCTTGGCCATGAATAGGCATGACCATCTGGACAACGATTATAATGTGGATAATGGTTTCTTGTATCTCGATAGCCAGCTGAAGAATCAACCCTGTGACCATCGGCCTCATTTCTGCCACAATATTTAAATGAAAATCTGCCCCTTCCCATTGATTTTTCTAAACTGAAGTCCCTCCCAGTATGAGAATATGAATAATTAGGGTTGCCATATCTAACACGAGGAAAATTAGTAGTTGTTAGGGCTACGAAGAAGAATTTAGATAAATCTAAATGAAGGGAATTTAAAAAAGAAAATGAGATCTAACTAGTTACCTTCTTCGTTGTAGAGGAAGAGTATTTTTCCTTTCTAAAACATCAAATGAATTAGGTCCTTTAATATAAGATGTAAACTTCCCCCTGGATGCCCTTGATTGAAATTCTCCAACCAATAAACCTTTGTCATCATGCCCATCAGTATTTCCTTCTGCAATCCCATACTTAAAATGTTCATTGAACCGATCCCCTCCAGAAATTTTAGTCTTTAAGCTCGAAATAATACTTCTTTCATACAAAACATCACCTTTAAAACATTGCTCAAGGGCCCTAACAGATCCCCCCTCTATTGCTGATCTTTTTCCTACTGTTCCATTCTTCTCAATGTCATCATTTTTCACCAATGAGATTCCCTTTTTGGGAATTTGATAACCATCCGAGCCAACCTCCAAATTTTCTGACGTAGAATAATCAACAGCATCAAAGTCATCTCCATCTCCATCATCTGAGCCATAGTCCACACAATCAGTTTCACACACCTCTAGTTCATTCTCTTCCCAAGAGTAAACACCTGGTTCCCTCAATTCTCCATCCTCGAATGAAGAATCATAACCAACATCATGTTCTGTTACATGTTCTACACCAGCCACGTGTCCATCTCGTGTAACATCTGAACCATAGCAGTCAGTGAAATGGTTTTCTGCCGGATGATTACCACTGCAATTAGTAGGAACATCAGCATCACCAAGAATTTTGCAAGACTTCTGAGATATAACTCCACCTTGTTGTGATTCTTCATTTGAAACAATATGTTCAGAACTCTTGGCCATGAGTTCGATAGACCCAATTTGGAGTGCAAAATCATTTAAAGTATTATCAGTTGCGGATACTTTTTCATCTCGTCGCTTCACCTCCC
Organism: Hedera helix; assembly: GCA_947179155.2. Lineage (NCBI taxonomy): Eukaryota > Viridiplantae > Streptophyta > Magnoliopsida > Apiales > Araliaceae > Hedera > Hedera helix. The sequence goes on along the minus strand of OX359265.1, from coordinate 58,021,866 downwards.
CAATTACAACAGAGGTGCTCGAAGAAGACGAGGCTTCACCTTTGGGAGAAGGATGAAAACTATCATCTTTATCTGATTCGCCTATGGAATTCTTAACATCTACTGTCTTACCGGTAAGTGTGCTTATCACCTGGCTTGGAGAAGTCCTGTTATCAGGCAATCCAGATGATTTATCAAAATCTTCACAAATTTTATATTGTGTGCCATCAACCCCACAAACAGACTTATGGTGTGGCATGTCAGTGGAGAAAATGTCCTGATTCCCAGCCTGAAAACTTCCATATAATAACGTTCCATTTTGTGCAACAGAAGTTCCACAAGAATCTTCTCCGATCTGCTCAATAATGCTGGCAATAGTATTCAATTTTTTGTCAGAAGAAGCAAATGTATCAGAGAGAGCATAGTTCAAGGATTCTGTCGCATGTTGAGTTGGACTATTAACATAATGCTTCTCAGGGGAGGTTCCTTCCAGGTAAGGGCGCTCTTTCATTTTATCTTCTTGTATGCTAGTTTTGGCACTTGCAATAACCATGCTTTTTGAGTCTAGAAGTATTTTGTTGCCTTCTACATCTGACAAAGCCTTTCTGCACACCACAGATTGCACCTCACTTTCACCGTCAAATTGGGCATCTTTTAAGTTCTGCATTTCGCGACTTCCAAAAGTGATTTTTTCACACTGCATGCAATCCTCAAGGACAAATTCCGAAACACGTATGTGAGACTTAGCAAGTGGACCATCATACGGTTCTTCCCATGCTTCCATCACGGTGTTCAGGTCCCAGTGCAACCTCTCATCTTTCGAAGGAGCAGAATTTTTAACTATTCCATCATTCTCGTTCTTATGAAGATTAGCCAAAACAGAAAAAGTACTGTCTTCAACAAACGAGTCACCCATATTATCTTCGTTTAAAAAATCTTTCTCGGAGAAATTGCTTGTTCCAGATGACGCAATACTTTCTTTAACAGGCATAGCTGCACTAGGTGAATCAATACCTTCCACTTTCATAAATTCTTCAACTACAGAAGTCTCCTTAACATTAACAGCATCATCATGAATGCTACTGCTACTGCAGGCAGCAGCAGCAAGTAGTTGAATACCTAAGAAATCATCATAATCATGCTCTACGTTTTTCACCTCAGACATTTTACGATTCCTAACCCCATCAAAACTATCCCCAATCTTCAGCCCAACAGATCCATCAAAGACACATTTTTTATTGCTGGAATGCGCGTGTTGAAAAAACCATCGACCTGCAGCAGCATGTTTACTATAGAAAAGCTGCTCAGATTCTTCAGGATGTGTAGGAGTCTGAGGTTGAGGTGACAGGGAATCTTCATGGTCCAATGAAGGATTCCGAGGGGGTGGTGATGGAGACCTGATCAAAAATCTCCTCTTCTTAATTGGAACATCCACTATTTTTTCAGCAAAGCGTCTTCCAAGAACAGAAACACCAAGCTGCCATATAAAGAACAAGAGTAAACATCATGCCTGTAAGGATACTAACAGGTATACAACATTAATAAGCAATGTATACATTTAGCCATTAAAAAAAATATGTCTGCAAGAAAACATACTTTCTCAGATTCAATAACTGAGGAGTGCTGGTTCCCTTTGCAGCTCTTATTACGCAGTTCAACACCAACATTCAAGCTACCAATGGCTGATTTCCTAGAGCGTCTATTCGTACTCCTGCAACCTTTTTTAACTTTTTTCCAAGTCAGGTCAGAGTTGATAAAATTAGTGAGTTCTAGGTCCACTGTACTAAGCATGCTTGCAGATCCTGGTTCTATGCCATCAACTATTGGTCTTCCCCCACAAGTACCACAGGAAGCCTTTGTTAGTTGCTTTCCATTTACATTTATCTTCAAAGAAGATGCTAAACTCCCAGAGCAACTACACAATCGAGTCTACACAAAAATAGACGGGGGACCATTTAGACAAAAATTAAGTATAGGTAATACATACCACTCCTCCACAAAACAACTCATTCATATGCCAAGCAAAAGAATTTAAAATTGAACATGAAGCAACCATGTAATGGATACGTTAATGCAGAAACGTATATATGACATCTCAGATGGTCAATGATAAATTACGGATACAAGATTCTATCTCTGAAATCTCAACTTCTTGATATAGTAACTGGAGATTTTAATTCAAAGTATATGTGGAATTCAATGGTTCTAGAACGTTAGTTATATTTTCCATCCTCTTATGTAATATAAAAATACTGTATCAAATAGGAAAAGAACACAAAGGCTGATAATGTTTAAAAGCTAGACAACAAGGTGGATAAAATACATGTATAATAGCCATATTTGATTACTTTGAGCCAATAGAAGTTGATATAGGTTTTCCCTAATGCATAATTCCCACTCCTATTAGGTGACAATATTGGATAGTTCGTCTTTGCAAACTTGAGAAGAATAAATACTCTGCCTAAATCACTCATCTGCAATTTTGATATTAAACAAAGAAAATTCAATATACTTCTAAATTTTTAGAGTTGATAAAGTTATCTTCATCAACATCCTACATTTGCAGAATAACCAGCCTATGGATTCACAATACACAATATTCTGAGCATTTAGCTCAAAAGTTACAATAACCAGCCTATGGATTCACAATTTGAAAATGGAGTATAAGGATCAACCTCTACAGCACATGGTACATAGAGAAAAACGTTAACCTGTAATGGAAGGAAGGACATACATAGCTAGAACCACTAAATACAAGCAGTATTAAGATATAAAAATTCACCATCGATAAAAAGCTCACATTGGTTCAAGTTACAATGTTCAATATACCAGTATCTTTCTAAATTACCGAAATGAATTCAATGATGCAGAGCTTAAAACAAGCTGTAAATTGAACAGAATTTAATCAGCAAGAAAATCAGCAAAAATAGCAAGTAAATACAGCAATGAATTACTTTAACATAATTCTCATTGTCATTCAAAAGTTTGATATATTACTCTGGCAGCTATTTCTTCATAGAGTATTAACTTGGGCCAGATAATGTTAGAAAATTTGAATACAACAAAAACCGTTGGCTCAAATTGTAGCTTTGGAAAGAGATAGTCCCTAGTGTTAATCAGGATCACTTTTGCAGCCAAACAAAGATGAATAACAGAGTACTTCATGTAACATAACAATAAAAACTTTAAATTAGTATGACATAATCACACAAATTGTGGAAGGTTTTCATTTATACCATGTTAATAACGATGAAAGAAATTACCACCAAAGACAATACAGTTGTGAAAGCCGCACATAGATCAGATCAAAGCAAGGCATCTGAAGTCTGTTCCAAAGATAGTCAAAACTTGTTCCATTTTAATGCTGATCAAAATATACCCCAAAACTAATCAATAGAGAAGAGAACCCTTGTCCTTATAAAACAATACAGCACACTTATTAAAAAATATCAATTTCCGGAGAAAATTGAAAACTAAGATCACTGTATTTCACATAAAAATTTCTTTCACCAATTTCTAACAAGAATAGCCCTCTTTCTTTAAGGACCATCAAAATTTGAAAATGGCTTCGAAGAGATGAAACAACCAATCATCATCTTGGTTTCTGAAGCGACCTTTCAAGGGAGCGTCTTAGGAAGAAACACCTACTAAACGCATCCGCTAGAGTGGATTTGATGTTTTATATGATTATTTTATTTATTAGTCCTATATTGAGTGGAAGATCTAATGGGGCTCCAGCGAGATTTGGATATCCTAATTTTGCTCCAGATGACGTTACTGAAACAGTAGCCTCATAAATATTGGCGAAGCAGTAAATTGAGTAAAATCAATAACAAGAGTCATTTTATGAGAATAATAAGGCCCTCAGATTCAGATCGTAGCTTTCCTTAGCTTCGCCACAACAAAGCCTACCTAAATACGCTTCTCTAGAGCTGAAGAAAGACTAATCTCCGAAGAAATAAGATCTGGTAGTCCCATGACGAAATAGATTCCCGATCTGATCGAAGAAGAATCTTCTTGAAGAAAAACAACCAATAAAGAAAGCGTATAAATCAAAATATACGAGGTTTTTCAATACCTGTTATTTCTGATTCACAAATCACCGACTGAAAATTTGACGAAACATCAACCATTTAAATGATGGAGATTTAACCAAAATTCTTCGCCGAAAAATACAATATCTCCAGATAGATACATAAACATGAGATCGGAGATCTTCAGTCAATAATTCTTCTTTTCCGTGCTCGAGGAAAACAACAAGTCTACAAGATCGATGCACGTCGACCGTCCGACTAGAGAACCCTCTGAATTATGTCCTTTGATCTGTGTTATTGTTTTGCTGCTTATCTCTCCTTCCTCTCCTTCCTCCGTCCTCTCCTCCTCCTTCCAAAGATTGGCTGTTTGTAAAGGGGATAATAACATGAACTCGCAATAGTTGCCCTTCACCACGTATTTATGGAGGATTTTGTACCTAAAATACCCTGCGTATTTTTCTGTATTACCTAGTGTACCCTTGGATGCCCTAGGTCAACACTCCTGTGTTATCGATCTTGACATTGTGTCCTACGATCCAACGATGTTGGTGAGAGTTAGCCATAGTTTTTAGTATTTTTTCATTTTATAATAAATAAAAGTTTCATCAATAATTATATTAAAATTACAAATGAGCAAGTTAAACTAGCAGAAAAAATGAAAATTCTAAGTTCAAATTATAAACATAAATATTATACTATCTCCAATTTAAAATTAAAAATATAACTTGATTTTTAAAATTAAACGATAATATATTAAATTTTAAAATCGGTATAATTTATAAAAATTTAAAATAAAATAAATTTTGTGATTAATAATTTAATTATATATTATATAATTATAATAATTATATCAACTAATTTTATATAACTTGTATCTTAACAGGATTTAAATAATAATAATAATAACAATAACAATAATAATAATAATAATAATAATAAGATGATCTTTTTGTACCCATAAATCTTAGGACCAACTATAAGATATTATATTTGTCGAGGATAGAATATTTCGAATTTTGAAACGGAAGACATACTATTTTATTGTCTCTATTTATTTTAATAATTTCACCGATTACTTATTTTTTTTTTTTAATAATTTATACTTAAAATATGTAATAATTAATATTTTTATACCAAATTTCTTTTACTAGTTTGAATATTTTTTTTTATTAAACACGAATAATTTTTTAAGCAAATTGTAAACAAAAATAATAATTTAAATCACTAGTCATATTTTTTAAACCATCCCAAATATACTGTTAATAACTCATAAAATATTTTTTTAAAGAAAATATAATATAAATTTATAATTAAATATATTATTATTATAATATTAAAAATTAATTAAACTTAAAAATCACAATACCTTAATTTTAATTACTATACTAAAACTTATCTGGACTTTACTCATAAAGGTTGAATATGCATACCAAACGAAGGGTGGAAGAAGGGATCGAGAGAACGTGGACCCGAAGCAGTGATGAGAAAAGATAGAATGTTTGTGGCGGCGGAGGACTATGTTTGTTTTTTTCTTGGGTAAGGTATTATTTCTGACGTCAAGCCCACTCCAAAATGTTCCAAGCTATTCCATTCCAGTGTTCCGAAGAAAAAGGTTACAAAAATCTTAAATAATAATTTAATTAAATATATTTTATTTTTAAATTTCCTTCCTATACTTGAAAATTAATTGCAATTAAGAACAAAATGAGGAATACGATAATGACATATATTCTTAATAGTCTAATTTTAATTTAGATTACCAATAATATATTCTTAGTTGTCTAATTTTAATTTAGATTAGCAATAATATATTGGATATACAAAATAATAGAAAGAAACTCAATCATGGTGGTAGATAAAATTTTGTATTATTCACCCTTAAAAGCTTTGATGAAAGGATTATAAGACAACATTTATTTGCAAAAAAATAATACTCTTTTTACTACGTTATTTATGAAAATAAATTTCTAATTAGTTTCCCTTCTTATCTCGTCTCAAATTTTTTTTAGGCCTCTAAAATTGAATATAAATATTGAAAGTAAATTTTCTCTATATTCTACTCTTAGTCCCTTTTTTAAGTTTCCCTGGGCTCCTAAAATTGAAATATATTTATAAATTATTTTATTTTAATTTTTATTATTATTATTATCTGCAGTAGTATTATTCTTATCTTGATTAGGTTTTCCACCATTTCTGCCTCTTGAGTCTTTAGGCGTTGCTTTTGTTCCACGGAAGGAAAGATAGAACCCCACCAACCACCCAAAAATGAAGTCATCATCTTTGGGCCACCACAGAAACAAAAATCAAAAGATGCATTCTCTCCGTGTCTGTTATCTCAGTGTGCTCAATATGTGGCGGATATACCAAGAGAATTGATATTTTTATAAATAAAAATAATTTTTTTATAAATTCTCTCATATATAAGGCTCATATTCATGTTCGAGAAATATCTTATAAAAATATTAAATTTATTTGAAAAAATTAATAAAGATGACCGGAAAGCAATTAATTTAAACTCAAAGAGAAATGAAAAAAAAAAATAAGAAACTGCATAATCTTTTAAATAGGGAAACGAACATTTAACAAGTTGAAAAAAGACGGAAGCAAACTCGAGGATGGGTTACGTACGCCATCAAAATTGAAGCAGTGGTATGCTCTTATGCCCATTTCTAATTGATCATCTTCCAATAACCTCAAAGGATAGCACTGTTAGATGCAATCTTTCACAACCCTGTCTAAAAAGCCAGTGGAGAATTTTTTTTTGGTTGATTCAGTTACACCCATGACCAGCATTTAAATTAAAATGACCGTTCTACTTTACTTCTACAACTAAAGTAAGAAGGATTCATCTTCTTGTATTATACATACTATCTCTGTTCCAAATTATATTATTGACTTTTAAGTGACAATTTTAAATATTTTCAATCTCAAAATTTATTAAAAATTATGAAATAATAAATATAAAAATGAGTAGTTTTTTTTTATTGAATAGTTTGCAAAGTTCATCTTTCTATTGACTAAACTTAAATGAATTCATGTTGATTTTGAGTTTGATTTAAAAATTTAGTAATGATCTCATATTTTGAAATGGAGGGAGTATTTGAAAATGCAGATGCGACGATAACAAAATGCTTCAAACATGAAAAGCTATGTTTTCATCGAGTAATCACCAGTGAACTCTCAATATTTTTTATGCTTAGCATCGTGCAATTAAGAGAATTGACAATAGAGGAAGAGGAAATAGCAGAAAGTCACTATAGAGCAGGGCAGTCATCCCCTTCTATGGGATTCTTTGAGATAAAGTGCATAACCCTCGATCAACAAACCAGTAACATCTACAATCTCCATATTCAGACATCTAAATTCACTTCAAAATGTCAAAGATATTCTCAACTAATATCAGTTATTAGTCAATCGCTTGCCAAAATTCCCTCGTCAATTAAACCTTCCGTTTTTTCTTTTGATATTATTTTGCTGGAGGGGGTGGTGGCGGGAAGGATTATTCATGTGAAGAACATCAGCAATATCTTCCTACTCAAAAGGAACTCGGAATCCACATCACAGCCGTGTGCTTACAACTGTCTCAGTGCCCCTTATAAGTTCTCTATGTTCCTTTTGCCTGGCTTCTACAACATTTCATGTAAAAAGCAATTGTTGTCAAGCTTGTTTAATTCAAAAGTCTTTAGTTACATTGGAAAATGAGTTAACTTATCATGTCGTTTTTTTGTGTAATTATAAATGTTTAACATGAGTAAAGAGGATTTCTTGATGTTTAGATCCAAATTGAGATATAGTTATTGCTTTCATTCTATGATAGCTGAACTTGTTTTTCCGATGCATCTACTGTTTGCTACTTGTATGCTTCTGGTTTGACAAGAGCACTTTTAGGACCGGAACATGGAAGCACTAGTACACTTGGTTGCTAATTTAAGGTAATATATTTCTTATCATTTTATGGTGTTTCAACTATAAAAATAAATGAAAAAACAGAGAAAAGAGATATGATGAGTGCATTGTAAAATTTTGGGATATGGACAATGTTAACCTATTGGTAACCACTAATGCAAAGGGTGGATTACACGTAAGCCTTAGTTATGCCTGTTGATTAAATTTTTCTTACTCGATGTCTGCCTTTCTAACTAACCGTTTTGATTGTTGATATGTTGCAGGCTTCACCTTGTATCCGATTTAACAAGGAAGGGATATTGCTGGTTGTTTCAACGAATGATAATGGTATTAAATTCCTAGCAAATACGGATGGGATTAGGCTACTATAAGGAGTTAAAAGTCATTCCGTTGATGCTTCTTGAATTGCCTATGCAACAATCATTAAGGTAAATTTTTATTTTTTCAATCTTGTCTTGCTTATGAAAATCATTTCAATTTTTTGTCACTCTCTCTCCTTAAATATAAATGATTATCTTATCTGTGCACTCATGTAATTAATGAAATGCTTCATACTTCTACAGCCCCCTGCTATGGGTGCATGTGGTACTTCTAATGGAACTGTCAAAGCGAACGTTGTAGAACAGACTGCGCCAGTGTCATCCATGGTTGCATTTGTGACTATTTTGTTGTCCACATCAAGTGAAATCAAGATACTTTATGGAGCAATTACATATATTGATGTTATATTCTCTTTGTCCTTGAACGGATATAGAAATAACAAAGAGACCTCCTCCTTAACAAAAGTATTAAATAAACTATAATATTAAACATAGTACTGCAAATACTGATACATGATATGTTAAAGATATTTGTTTAAAAGCTTTCAAATCTATAGGATGACTCCCATTTGGACTGAAGGAGTGTATATACTTTAAGCCTATGATATTCTTATAACTTTTTTATGTACCTCATATGTTATTGCTTGTAGGATTACTTGTACTCTTTTTGTGCTTGTGGTAGATAATTTTTTCCCTTAGAGTTTTTGTAGGATGACAATAGTCAAAGTTCGGCAGATGAGCGCGTTGACAAATCTAGAGCCTGGAAACTAACTGAAATCAATGAACCATCACAATGCCACTCTCTGTGGCTCCCTAAAACATACCAGCAACGAGGGTATTGTTTCACTTTTAGATAAAAGTGAGAATTTACTAAATAAGATTTGGCCTACTTAGTGCTTTATTTAATAATTGAAGCTTTATTGTTTGTTGGATGTGAATTATAAGTTTTATTGTAATGATTTGCATTCTGTCTCACCCTCTTGCTCTGTGTGTTTGAGTAGGATACGCAATTATAACTAGTTTGATTGATTAATTCTTTATATTTTCTGTTGACCTGCAATAGTTTGATTTAGGGCTAACAACAAAATTGTTCCTAAAAGTTCCACCTTTTTTTCAATTTTGGTGGTATTAAACGACTTGCAATTGTGTTCCTTCTAACTATGAATAATTTTCAGTTATGTTCCTTTTTTGAACGTCCGGTTAAAAAATTCGCCTGAATCGATCACATGTTTTGCACAGGTGGCAAGACAGTTTGCAAGCTTCTATTAGTTGCCGACAGCGCCGTCACCTTTTGGCGTGGGGATGCCAGTAAAACATTTCTTTAAAGTTGGTTAATTGGAGCTGAAATATTTGATCTACTTGTAGCATAAGTTGAAGCATTATCTCTATCTAAGCTTATAGGAGAATAATGCGAGAACTTTTTGGGATTCGTGTTTTCTTGTTGAACTCGAGTTAGCTAATTTTTCTATCCTTTTCTTTTTGTTCCTCCATGTTATTTATAATATTTCAAGTTTCAGGATTGATATATTCAAACTCAGAAATTTCTATATGTGCTCTAGCAGCCAATGTCATGCACAAGCTCTGGTTGTGGCAGACAAATAACGAGCGCAACACTTATGGGAAGGTATTGCATCATCTTCATTCTAGTTTGTTGCTTGTAACAGTGGAAAGCTTTTCATAGCCGTGATACGAAGCTAATAATACTCATAAGCTTCCTGCTTACATTCACTATATAGGCAACTGCTAGTGTTGTACCTCTACTAATACATCCATCTAGTGGTGAACTCATGACCAACGATATTAGCACAACAAGCCCCGAGGAGGTTGTTCCATGCTTTGCATTGTCAAAGGATGACTCATCTCTTATATCTGCTTCTGGAGGGAATTTCTCTTTGATTAACGGGAAGACATCCTAGGTAACTGATTTTTAAGTCACATGATTATTTATCTATCTTTGCTCATGAACATTATACTTGTTTGATGATTGTACCTTTGGGTCATCTTGTTGATTTAAGAATTATGTAACATTCTTGTTATGTTACATACTACCAATTCACTAAATTAATTCAGGATGTTGACTTGCTATAGTTTTGGTCTTTTACTTCTCTCCATTATCTTTCTGCATGCCCTTATCGGGGTTTTTCAAATCTTAAAAGTGAATGAAAAATATATTGGTCAGAGGTCTAGGGTTAATTTACTAATTAAAGGATATTTTGTTTTTTTTTTTGCCCTTCAGCAATATTTCTACACCTTGCATTCTTTTTTGCAGTTGATATTTATATCTGTTATGTGAAATGCAGACGATGACAGCATCCATGCCACCTCTGCGTGCAGCAATTGTTCCTAGCGTTCCATCCGCAAGACAACAAAATATTATTGCAGTAGGCATGCATGGATGACTCTTCTATCCAAATATATGAGATCCGGATTGGTAAGGTTTTTCTTAGCCTGGTCTGAACGTCCCCAAGGCTTGAGAGTCAAAATATTGATAGATTAGCATGGAAATAAGCGAATGCGTTGATATAATTTTTGGTGAAGGCAAAGGTCGAAGGTTATCAGAAAAGAATCACAGTTGGCCTGGTCTTTTCGATCTAATGTTGTTCTTAATGTTCGTTCGGGAGCTGAGAAAGTAAATTTTGGAGGCTTTTTTGTATCCATGAGTAGTTGATACAGTAGTAGAGAGTGTAGTTAGGAGGAGTAGACATACTTGGATAGCTTAGAGGCAGACTGACAGTAAAATATTTGAAGTTTCAAATACGCGTTATATACGTAATAAACTTAGATGTTGAACCCAAAATATAAAAAGTTGTTTTGGGATATACGTTTAATAATGAAACTCCCTACACTGTTCCTACTAAACTGATAAACCATTACTCTAAAGATAAATTAGAAAACAGGAGTAGGGTTTCTCACAGGTAGCTTTTCATGTCCAGTAAGTCCAAGGTAATTTGCTGAAGCAAAGTTCACAACCTCTTTACCATTGATTACTGTATCTGGACCTGCAGCACTGCAGAAGAAGCAACTTATGACTGCAGATGCCTTAAATATAAAAACATTTTCACAGATACTTAAGATCGAACTTAAATATTTTTGCCAAGAAAATTAACAAGTGCCAATAAGATTTCTCTGAACATTAAATCTTTATGTAGAACAGAGGCTTGCATTTAAAAGTATAACAACACGCTGAACCCCCCTAAAACTCAGAACAGGAAAAACTAAAAAATGGAGAATTAGAAAATAACAGCACGGGCATACTGAAAATGAAATCATATATTTAGAAACAAAAAAATAATGAAAACATATATATAGTTGCAAAAGAAAGACCTATACCATCAGTTATATATGTATGTATACTATAGATACACATAAGAGAGAGAGAGAGAGAGAGAGAGAGAGAGAGAGAGAGAGAGAGAGAGAGAGAGAGAGATTTCTTGTCCAATGTCTGAACTTAAGAAAGGAAGAAACTTTTGAGAATAAGCTTAATTTAGATTATTTGAAAAACATTCAACTACGAAGCCTCATACTAGTCCAGATACCAATGAATGAGGGGAAGACTAGGCACAGACACACTTCGAGAAATTAAAAAACTACAGAAAATTGAAATAAAAGGGAAAAGAACACTACTTTTACCTTTCCAGTACAGGAGTTTCACATTGCATATCTTCTGTTATAGGTGGAATAAGGAACTAAGCTCATCAATTTCCAAAAAATATCAATCACTGACTTTCATAATATTGACTTACCATATCAAATAAGACAAGACTCACAAAGTTTATGATGGGGGATCACAGTTTTATTTATTTATTTATGTAATTGGTGTATTTATTTATTTATTCATGAAATTATTGTAATTTTAGGAGACACTTAGTATTTTATTAGTTAAAGTATTTTTTTCTTTTAATATTTTAGGAAATAGTTGGCATTTTATTTTACTTAGTTAGGGTTTTTTTGTCTTTCATTTTTTTTTAGAATTAGGGTTTGTGTCCTAATTGAATTAGAATTTGCGTACTATGTAAAGGCTGATGTACTTTTAGATTTGACATAATAAATTATTGATTATTGACAATTCTTTGGCTTACTTTATCGTAGGGATTTATAGACATAGAGTTCAAATCCTAAACTCTTAGTGATTTATGCGCAGAACTAAATCTTAAATTTTTCCATCTTTTAATTACTACTATTTTTTTAATTAACAGTTCCAATCATCAAAGACAACCATAGACAGATAGTTCAGTCCCAATTGGGAAGTTTCAAATAATTTATATTCATGTTACAATTTTAAATTAAAATAAAAATATTATTTTATTATTATGACCACCTGTTTGTTTTATAACCAATTTTAATGCTTATCGATATTCAAAATTTTATGAATTGATGTTTTCACAACTTAATTTGATATTTTTATAAGCGGGTCTCATTTGATCTTGCGAAAATATTAAATTATCAATTTTATATGAGAATTGATATTTTTCCAAGTGGGTCCTATTTGATTTTATAGAAATATCAAATTAGTTTGTAGAAATATCAACTATCTTTTATAAATTATATTGCTTTCTTTGTAGTATGAACCTTGTGAAGTATTGGAAAAAATTGAAATTGTGGCATATAAAATCAAGATGCATGCTGGATCTTTGATTCATGATGTATTCCACGTGTCCTTACTAAAGAAAATCATAAGCTCTAATGCTATTGTTGTTCCTATATTGCCACATATAGCTGAAGATGAAAGGCCAAAAGTAATTCCTAACAAGGTATTAGGCAAGAAAATGGTTAAATTTTAGAATAGGCCAAAAATTGAATACTTTGATTCAATGGGTGGGAAGTTCAGAAGATGATGCCACTTGGGAAGGTGCACAACAAATGATTTTCAAAATTTTCTATTATTCCTGGTACTGGTCAGTTTAATCCTTGAGGACAAGGATATTTTCTATAGGGCGACAATGATATGAACGTGAGCTCTATAGCCGAGGGCAATTACAAAAATATGCTAGGCAGAGCAGAAACAATGAGCTGGCAATAGTGAAGAAGTTAGGAGGTAAGTTAAAAAATTGGCTGAATGAAATAAAAAAAATTAATTTTTTTTTTTAAATTTAAAAAATATTAAATAAATTTACAACAATTTTGAATTTTTTCAGAGAGATAAAATAGTAAAAATATGTTATTGAGATGTTTGATATGTCACTTATCAAACAACTTTTTTCATTCAGTATTAAAAAATTTACTTCATTCAGCTCATTCAGATTACTTAAGCATTCAGAACTATTTCATTCAGTTTTTATCAAACACCCTCTTAATTAACAGCAAAGAAACAATTATTTGACAACAAAGCAATTGGAGTTAAGTAGTCTATTTGGCATATAATTAGTTCGAATGATGTTACAGTTAGTTTGAAATTGTAATTGAGCTGGAGAGTTAGTTCATAGTTTTTCCTTTATAAGCAGACGGGGGAAGGGATAAGGCATCTGAGCATTCATTATGTAATTTTCTTTTCCCGGACTTGTAACAATTATCTGCTAGCATTGTAACTGTTATCTGCTAGTATTGTAACATGGAGTTTCTCCCGAAAAATCTTAGCCGTCTCTATGTCGATCCATTTCTCTCTCACGAGGTGCTCCCTCATCTCCAGCAAACGAGAGGGAAAAAAATGAACGAGAGAGATATGGGTCATGTGTGTTTTTAGTGTCTTTTGATGTTTGAGTCCAATAAAAATTAGATAATGTTGGTTTTAAAAATCTCATGTCAAATTATAGTCTTTGATTAATAGAATTTGGATCCTTTAGATATAATTCAATACGAATTCTAAACTTAAACGGTTAATTTGGTATTAAGACGTATTAAGACCCCCAATATCAATATTAAGGCATTGAAGCGGTGTATCCAAACGGACACAACCCATGAGTTCTACCAGATCTATATTATTAGTCATAATTGATTTTATTTTATTTAGTTGTACTAATATTCCTAGGCATTTTTTGAAATCCTAATTAAATTGTTAAAATTCAAATCCCTCATGTATTAATGGCTGATCATAATCCCAAGTCTAGCCCAATGACCACACAAACGTGGCAAAATCCTATTGTAAGATTGGTCAATTAAACAGAAGTGTAGTATTACGGTGTAAATATCAAAATTTCATCATAGGAATTGATTGGACATTGGAGTATAAATATGGGGCCGCGTGAGACCCTTGCCTCGTAACAACTTTTCTCAGTTCAGAGCGGAAAAGCTGCTTCATACTTAAACCTTCTGGTTCATTCCGACGGAGGGGCCGTACACGTGTCATACGCCGGGTAAATGGAGACGCCACTGCTAAATGGTGGCTCCTCCGCCGAGCTCCGACTGATAGGCGAAGACGGAGACTACCGGCCGGCGATGGGGTGGAGGGAATGGAGGGCAGTGTTGTGGATAGAAACGGTGAAGCTGTGGAGAATCGCCGTACCGATCGCATTCACGATACTGTGTCAGTTCGGACTCAATTCATTGACTAACATATTCGTGGGTCACATCGGAGATATTGAGCTCTCCGCCTTCTCTATTGCTATGTCTGTTATCAATACATTCTCCTTTGGATTTATGGTCCGTTTCTCTCTCTCTCTCTCTCTCTCTCTCTCTCTCTCTCTCTCTCTCTCTTTCTCTTCACACACATTTACTCGCAATTATATATAGACACGGTTGTACGTATCTTTGTTTGATTGGCCATTTTTGTTAAGTTTTTCCAGCCCCATTTGCAGAATTTACAAATTCCAACGACAATATTTTTGTTTCATATTTAACCCCTAAAATATGTTAGCGGCATTGTTTCATTTGGTACTAATATCAATAAAATACTCTTTTTTGTTATAAAAAAAAATTTGGCAAATAGGACTTTTTGGTACAACAGAACTATTATATTGTTGTTTAAAAATCTATTCTTTTGTACAGTAGTTTCACGTGTATTTAAATTATCTACTTCCGCTGTCCAAATCCGAAAATGGGAGTCCATTTTTTAAAGATTTGCCTAGATATAAAGTTTTAAAACTATTCTTAATATTAAATGTTGAGAATGAAATTTGTTGAAGGAAAAAATTTGTTTCAAGTATCTCTTCGGCAAGTATTAAGGTGCATGAAAAAGTCAATTGATACTGTTAGTAGTTGGCCTCTTTGATTTTTTTGCGGATATTATGTGCTTGCTAATTCTAAATATTTATTTTCGATAAGAGAGACTGCTTTATGTATTTGTTGGGGAAAGAGAAGCGTTGCTGAAGAAACAGACATGCTGAAATGTTCTATATGATTTCTAGCTGCATTTATCATTAATATTCTCTGCGATATTCAGTCCACTTGATATCTTCCTTTTCTTGTTTTCAATAAAATTAGTTACACTTGGCAAAATAAAAATGAAGTAAAGATTAAGTTAATTACTGCAAAAAGAGAATGCATAACTAAGTTATTACTCTGTGCTTGCATCGCTGATGCTTTATTGATGAGTATAGTTGTCAAAAGTGCTTACCTTCATTCCTCTGATATAATTTTGGAATAATTTTATTTGAAAGCCATAAATTTAATCTTGAAAAGTTATTGTAAAGATGCTAGTTAGTTTTGGTGACAATGGTTTTTCGCCTTTATACATCTGATGAAATGCATACTATTAGTTCGCCTAGTTGAAGTATCTTAGTTGTTTTCTTGATGATAAGTTGAGTAATTTCCAGTTGAAAATGACAAATTAATTTTCAAAAGCTATCCGAAAAATGCCCAGTTAGTTCAGATATGTTATTCACTCGTGATCCAATACTAGCTTCCTGAGACTGAGATGCCTATTCTTTTTATTACTCCCTCCTTCCTAGGATAAAAGTCTTCATTACTATTTTAGGTAGTCCCAAGTTAAATGTCTACTTACCTTGAATAATCTATTTTTTACAATAATTTGCCTATAATATCATTAGTATTAATTGTCATATTTCTATTCTCTATGCATATTTATGAAGCATCACTAGTCATGTGAAGAAAATTATGTAATTAAATGACAATTAATACTAAGGATATTATAGGCAAATTGTTGTAAAAAATAGATTATTCAAGGTAAGTAGACATTTAACTTGGGACTACTTAAAATAGTAATGAGGACTTTTATCTTGGGACGGAGGGAGTATAATTAATCCCTATTATTATTACATACAGTTATATCAGTTCTAAGTTTCTTAGACAATTCAGATACTAGCTCAATTATAATCTCACTCCGTTTCCAAATTTAGGGATACAATTCTAATACGACAACTTGTAAGCATGACTTTTTTCTCAAATGTATCCTTGATAATATCTAATAATTTAGTAGTGATAGTGTGATGCTAGAAATGATAGTATAAAACTATGACAAATTAGGGATATCATGTCACTTTGTAGTATTAAATTAGAATTGTATCTTTAATTTTGAAGCGGACTAAGAAGGAAAATGCATCTAATTTTGGAACGGAGGGAACACATAATAACGTATACTCTCCCTTCATCTTTTGGATATCTTATAAATTTGTTTATTCAAACTTTCAAATTGGTATCGGCTTTCTTTTCAGTCGTCAGTGTTCTATGTCAATATTTTGATTAAACAATCATTACCTAATTATGCATTTTGCAGCTTGGTATGGGAAGTGCACTTGAGACACTATGTGGTCAAGCTTTTGGTGCTGGGCAAGTTTACTTGCTTGGTATTTATATGCAGCGCTCGTGGATAATCCTGTGGGTAACATGTGTCATTCTCTTGCCCATCTACATCTTCGCTACACCAATCCTCAAGCTAATTGGTCAGGATGAGGACATTGCTGATCTTGCCGGAAAAGTCGCCATCCAAATCACTCCTCAATTGTTTTCACTGGCTATTAATTTTCCTTGCCAAAAGTTCCTTCAAGCACAGAGCAAAGTTAATGTTCTTGCATGGATTGGTTTCGTGTCTCTAATTATTCATGCCGGACTACTTTGGCTCTTCATTTACGTATTTGATTGGGGTACAAGTGGTGCAGCTACAGCTTTTGACATCACAAGTTGGGAGCTTGCAGTGGCTCAAGTTATTTATATTGTCTATTGGTGTAAGGAGGGATGGACAGGATTATCATGGTCCGCATTCAGGGATATATGGCCCTTTGTGAGGCTCTCACTTGCCTCCGCTGTGATGTTGTGCTTGGAAATCTGGTATATGATGAGTATTATTATCCTCACTGGCGATCTTGATAATGCAGTGATTGCAGTTGGGTCCCTTTCTATCTGGTAAACCTTACACAGGATTATTCATTGTACATAATTGCCTTTTCAAACCCAAACTTTCACTAGCAATCTTTAGATCCTTTCTCAGCTTCAAAATATTCAGAGAATATGCATTCTCAATATGCATACAAATTAATTACATTGGACATTCCTTCTAAGTTCTATGTCATGTTACAGTATTGACATCCCATGCCTAGAGCAGGTCAAGTGCTTAAGATGGCATTTGAATAGTTAATAGAAGTAATAAAGTAAATAAACAGTCTTGGAGCATATCGTCGTCGCTAATATCATGGATTTATTGTGACTATATAGTACATACCAATTATATATGCTTTTTTTTCCTAAAGTTTCCTTCTAGCTCCTCTGATTTAAATATTAATTTATACGCAGCTTTTACCTGTTGTACTCAGCTGGTACCTGGTTTCATTGGTTGTCTTTCAGCATGAACATCAATGGGTGGGAAGCCATGATCTTTTTTGGAATAAATGCTGCTATAAGGTAAAAAACCAGAGATGCTGATCCATATATTTTGCCTACGATATAATTCAGAGGTGCCATAATATATGTATCATATTCAACTTATGAGACTAAACTGGATTATCTACCATTAAACAAGAAATTCGTCTAGAATCTGCATTCTATTTCCTCCAAAATAATTCTTACTGTTATGCACTAGAACTGTCTCCATTTTATGGTTAAGTTATCAATGTATAAAATGTTGAATATCAACGTGTTATTTATATGTCAATTGTATATCTCACTGCTTTCCATTTCTTCTGGTACAGTGTTCGGGTCTCTAATGAGCTTGGACAAGGACATCCAAGAGCAAGTAAATATAGTGTCTACATCACAGTCTTTCAGTCCCTTCTGATTGGAATAATTTGCATGATTGTTGTCCTGGTAACCAAGAACCAATTTGCCATTATATTCACAAACAGCAAGGATATGCAACGAGCTGTCGCAGAGCTTGCTTACCTTCTTGGTTTGACCATGATTCTTAACAGCATCCAGCCAGTAATATCAGGTATTATTTATTGGGCACAAATGAACACCTATTTTGGACTGACTCACTCCCTAATTCATATTTGAGGTACTTTGCAGGTGTTGCCGTTGGAGGTGGATGGCAAGCGCTAGTTGCGTGTATCAATTTGGGGTCGTATTACATTTTTGGGCTTCCTCTAGGATACCTTCTTGGCTACACGGCAAAACTGGGAGTGCAGGTAGTAATTTAATCTTATTAAGGTCACATGTAATGAAACTTAAATTCGGATATTAAGGTAGCTATGCCTTCAAATGAAATATTTTAGGAATTGATAGGAGTGGGTAGACAAGTATGCAATTTGATCCATCTTCAGCTTTTCGTATTTGATTTCTTTTCCTGTCGGCTCTTATGTAAATTGCGTATAATTGTAGGGACTCTGGGGGGGCATGATAATTGGAACTGCTCTGCAGACGGTGCTTCTCATGGTCGTACTCTATAAAACAAATTGGAACAAGGAGGTTAGTATAATGATTCTCGTCAATCTATAGATTTTATCCTAGTGTAGATTGGATGAACCTCTGTGGTAGTTCTTTACTTGATTGAAGCGTTGAAGTAAATGTACCTATTTGAGATTTTGAGTAAATAGTTTAAATCAAGATTACAAATTGAGATAATGGTGTAGGGAATTCTCTAAGCTAAAAAAAGATGTGTTCAATGTTAATCATGCGTGTGACAAGAAAATTCACATGAAAATTCAGAGAATGGCAATCTATGATGTCTTTCTGAGTGCAGTTGCAATGTATTCAATTGCAGGTGGAGCAGACGTCAGAGCGCATGCGAAAGTGGGGAGGGCAGGAGATCCAAACTGACATGTTACGAGATCGAATATGAACATAGGCTCGCTGTTAAGGAGTAAACCTAGATTTTCAGGAACCTGAAAAAAAAGACTAGGACTTTTTATTTATTTATTTATTTTATTATTATGGTTTTCTTCACGTTGCCTATTTGTTTAGAATGATCATGTACTCTAATTATGGATTAGTTTGAAATTTTGAGCTAATTCTTCAACAAGCTAGACCTTTGGGTTAGTGGCACAAAGAGAACCAACTGTAAACACTGGTGTTGGCATGAGCCTTGAAGTATGTTATGTGGGTTGTACTACTTGAATCAGTTATTAAATACTAAATACCTTGCACAAAATTGAGAGTCCTTGTTTTTGTTTTTTTTCCGAATATTTAACGATTATCTGGGACATACTTGGAAAGATTATTAGCTTCTAATATACATTTCTCACTATATTTATTTATTTACTCACCTTTCATCTAGGGGTGTCCAAACTTTTCGGTTTTTTACCGAACCAATCGGTATCAGTTTTTTCGGTACCGGTTTTTTTGGCACCAATTTTTTCGGTTTCAATTTTTTATATTTTTCGGTACCGATAGCGGTATGGACATTTTTGAATTTCGGTTCGATTCGGTATATCGAAAGAACCGAATTACATAATATAATAATAAATTTATATTAATTATTATATAATTAATAATAATTATATATATTATTATATATACAATAATATATATAATTAATAATAATTATATATATTGCTAATCGGTAAAAATCGAAAACCGAACCGAAAAAATCGAATCGAATTTGTACCGAACCGGTACCGAAACCGATAATTCGGTTCGGTTTTCGGTTCTTGTTTTAGCGGTAATTTCGATTCGGTACCGGTTCGATTTTTTCGATAGCGATTCGGTTTTTTACCGATGAACACTCCTACTTTCATCTACTTATTTTTGTGGCTTCATATGTTGGGCATAAAAAATTTATTCATTTCCAAATGCATAAAGATCTAATAAACTTTTAACCATTGTAAAAAGCAATTTTCAACAAAATGAATGAGAAGTTTGAATAAGAATTAATGTTATTCCAAAAGGACAAATATACATACATTATATCTAGACATAATATCGGATACAACATTAATCTCAACTATTAAAAAATAGGGTCTGATACGGATTTCGTACAAGATTACACTTTTTAATAGTTGAGATCAATGTTATGTCCAGTTGTAATATAAGACTTATTCATTCTAAAATAGTACTGTTTTTGGATCACGCTAACTAAACTTGAGAATGGTCGAAAGAAAAAAGAATTAAACTAAACTTGAGAATGATCATAAATCAAGTCTTTCTACTTGATGATACCAAGCTCCATAATCATATATATTAAGAACACAACATTACATGGATCCTTCTGAACATAAAAAGTTCGTTTTTGTAGACCACCATAACTTTTTCCGAACTGAAGGAAGGTTCAGGTTCAAATTTTTTTAGGAAACTAATATTTTTATATGAGATATTAATATTTTTACATATAGGTCCTATCAAAAGTGTCATTATAGACTCTACATATAGATCCTATATGTAAAAATTTCAAAATCTCACGTAAAAATATCAGTTTCCTTTATTTAATAGCCGCGGCCTTGTAAGGTAGGCACAATCCAAATTGCAGGTGTCCTCCAGTACTCATCTCCACGTCTGGCTCTGGCCACAACATAATGCCTTGAAATAATTCTCTCCTCCAAATTATACACCATCATATCCAGACCCATTTCCGGGTTCCTAATTCCCTCTGGTCCATAGCCATAAATTTTCCACCTCACCATCGTACAATATATCGCATTCCCCCTACACCCCTGCTAATCACCAGCCTTCACCCAAATCGAATGATTATCCCCTAAAAACAACGCCCCACCCTCCAAATCCCCCAACTCAACCCAACCCATCAACCCATTCGGATCCACCGCCTTGAATACCCGAAAACCAGCAGTCCTTATAAAAGGATTACTACCTTCATAAATTTGCTCATTATCAGCACCTAAATCATAATCACCAAACAACCTCCAAACCTGCAAAATATCCCCTGCCGCAGATTCCACAATTTACCTCATGCAAAATGTCCATTCTATCCTTGGTACCTCTCCAATCTCCATTATCAAAGACAGCGAAGCTTCATTATAACTGTATACCCATCCTCCCATTCCAATCACATAGAATTTTATTTTTTTTGCTAAATATCACATAGAATTTCCCCTGTTCCTTTCTGTAACATCACTTGCAGTGTTCCAGCGATCTGTTTGTATAAATGTCCAGCTGGAAACTCCTGCTTCATAAAACGCCAAGCGATTTGTTTTCCCGTAAATGACCATCACTTTGTATCCGTTTGGATTTGTGGTCGGGTCGGCGGATAAAACTGCTTTGCGAATGTAATATTCCTCGTAGGAATATTCGTGGTCGTTAAGAACTTCAACGAGCTGGTCTCCTGTGAATGGTGGGAGAGAGATGATGTGATCTGCCGAGGAGAAAGGATTAGTTAGGGAAATGATGAGAGTAGGTATGTCTAGGGATATGAGCCTGCCGTGAGAGGAACCGCAGAATCTTATGGTGTTGGGGACATGGAGGTTGCTGATGTTGATGACGGAGTTGGTGGTGAGGTTGTATAGGTGCCGGTGGGTGGAGCTGATGGCGGCATTAGATGGTGTGGGGATTAGGAGGGGAAACTGACTGTTGTTACCGCCTTTTCTGGCGGAGGAATTGGCGGCTGCCACCTCAAAACATATCCGCCAAACGAGGCTGAAGTGGAGAAAGTCGGCAAGAGAGTCTTTTGGATAATCGTGCCGAATAGGTCCGTGGGAAGTGATGTCCAGTCCCGAAATGAAGACGAGTTGTTGTCGCCACTGCTGGATTTGTTGCGCTGCTCATCGTTGTTTCACTGTAGCATGGTTAAATAAGTTCAAAGTATTAGAATTATTGTTATTATTAAATACTATTTTGTTATTAGCTTACTTTAGGTAGGGTAGTATTGTATTTTTCCTTTTCCTTAATGTTGTCCTAGTTTTGCTTAGTTAAGGGTTAGCCTCTTTTTAGTTTATTTTTTACTTGTAATTTAATATTTCTCTTTCAATTAATTTATCATGGTATCAAGAGCAAGGTTTAATGGCATTCTCGGAATGGTTGTCCCTTTACTTTGTTACTGCGCACATGATTCTATTTAGTGGTCTGTGGTATTGGAATGGTCTCGGCTAGATATTGTTACTGAGCACATGATTTTACAGTTTGGGTCAACTATATGGCTTAGCATGGGTGATATTGATAATCCTTCGCTGAATAATTTCGCGTGTTCCAACAAATTTTAATATTTCAAGGAATGCAAATGATTATGTGTATGTACAAGGATATGCAACTTTTTTTTTTATAACATTTTCTGGTGAGTCGCAGTTTTAGATTGGTGCTTAGCTAAATTTGGTTGTAGCTATTTTATTGGTTGATTTACTTTGGTGATATTTGTTTATTGTTGATTGACATCATGGCTGGTAATAAAGATGATTCGTTGCAGTCTATTAGTGTTAGATTGGATGGTAAAAAAATTTCATATTGGAGTTATGTTATGAAAAATTTCTTAAAAGGAAAGAAGATGTGGGGATATATTTCTGGAATTGTGTGTAAACCTGTAGATAAAAAGGATGGTAAATTTGTCGAAGAGTTTGAAACTTGGGAAATGAATAATTCGAAAATCTTAACTTGGATTAATAATTCTGTTGAGCACTCCATTGGCATGCAATTGGCTAAATATGACACTTCAAAAGAGGTGTGGGATCATTTAGAGCGGTTATATACGCAATCTAACTTCGCCAAAAAATATCAGTTGGAAATTGATATTCGTGCTCTTCAACAGAAAAACATGAGTGTTCAGGAGTTTTATTCTGCCATGACTGATCTTTGGGATCAATTAGCTCTCACGGAAACTTCTGAACTTCGTGCCTTTGCCCCGTATATTGCTTCTAGAGAAGAGCAACGATTGGTTCAGTTTTTAATGGCTCTTCGTGATGATTTTGAATCTTTACGTGGCAATATTTTGCACCGCATTCCCTTGCCATCTGTTGATTCAGTTGTTAGTGAATTGTTGGCTGAAGAAATGCGTCATAAGTCCCACGCTGGGAAATGAGTTCTTCCAATGACCACCACGTCTGTTTTGGCTGTACCCCAACGTTCATCTTTCATCAAGCCTAATCCAAAGGCTGCAGATGATGCATGTAGCTATTGCAAGCAATCAGGACATTGGAAGGCTTAATGCCCTCAACTGTTGAACAAGGGAGTGCAACCGCGATTTCAACGGCCTAGGCATAATCAGTTCTCTCAGAATCAATTCACTCAGTCATATCGTGGTCCTAGGCCTCCACAGCCTCGCACTGCTGCACCTATACCTCCATCTGACTATGCGGTGACTGGAGCATCCACTTCTGATCCACCTACGACGGACTCACTTACTGAACAGTTTCAGAAGTTCCTTGCCTCGTCTCATGCTTTTGCTGCCTCAGGTTTGTCACCTCCAAATTCATCAGGTACATCTTCATCTATCTGGGTTTTGGATTCTGGAGCTTTTCACCATATGTCACCTGACACTTCCCGTTTTACATCTATTTCACCTACTAATGCTAAGCCTGTTGTTACTGCGGATGGTACATTAATGTCCTTAGCAGGAATTGGTTCTGTTGTCACATCTCATATGTCTCTTCCGCATGTTTATCATATTCCCAATCTTGCATTGAATCTTGTTTCTGTTAGTCAATTATGTGACTCTGGATATTTAGTCTTCTTTTCTTCCACTTCTTGTTGTGTGCAGGATCCTCACTCCCAGAAGCTGATTGGGATAGGCCGTAAGCGGGGAGGATTATATCTTTTGGATGAGCTGAAAGTACCATCTGTTGTTGCTTCTACTGTTGACTTGTCTTCTTTTCGTTTGAGTCCTTCTTCGTCTACTTTTTATTTATGGCATTCTAGATTGGGACATGTTTCCTCTTCTCGTTTAAAATATTTGGCTTCTACAGGAGCTTTAGGAAATTTGTCATCTAATGATATTTCTAGTTGTAGTGGTTGTAAATTGACAAAGTTTTCTGCTTTACCTTTTAATCGAAGTGTTTCTTATTCTGTTGCCCCATTTGATTTGATTCATTCTGATGCGTGGGGACCTGCTCCAACTGCCACAAGAGGAGGGTCTCGATATTATGTTTCTTTCATTGATGATTATACTCGTTATTGTTGGGTATATCTTATGAAACAACGGTCTGATTTCTTAGGTATTTATTCTACATTTAGGGCCCTTGTAAAAACTCAACACTCTGCTGTTATTAAATGTTTTAGATGTGATTTGGGTGGGGAATATACTTCCACTAATTTTCGTGAATTGCTTGCTTTGGATGGGACTATACACCAAACTTCATGTACAGATACTCCTGAACAAAATGGTGTTGCTGAAAGAAAACATAGACATATTATAGAGACTGCTCGCTCTATATTGTTATCTGCCTCTGTTCCTCCTGATTTTTGGGGGGAAGCAGTTCTTACCTCTGTTCATTCAATCAATCGGATTCCATCTTCTCACACATCAGGTTTGTCACCTTTTGAAAAGCTTTATGGTCATTCCCCTGATTATTCTTCTTTACGAGTCTTTGGTTGTACATGCTTTGTTTTGCGACCTCATGTTGAACGGAGTAAGTTGTCTTCTCGTTCAGCTATCTGTGTATTCTTGGGGTATGGGGAAGGTCAAAAAGGATATCGTTGCTTTGATCCGGTTACTCAGAAACTATATGTTTCTCGTCATGTATTTTTCCTTGAACACATTCCCTTCTTCTCCATTCCTTCTAACTCTCATAACATGTCTACATCTGATCTTCTACATATTGACCCCTTCTCTGAAGATGCCGATAGAAACTCTACAAATTCTAGTACTTTTGTTCCTGATGCTACCACTCCTCTCCTCCCCCATGTGGCACCCCAACCAGCTACTGAATTCGAGGATCCTGCTCCTCGTTATCCTCATCGTACACGTAAGTCAACTCAATTACCTGATTTTGAGTATTCATCTTATTCTCCTGCCTTTGCCTCTTTTTTATCATCTATTCATCATCTTTCTGAGCCTCACTCTTATAAAGAGGCAGTTACTGACCCACTTTGGCAGCATGCTATGGCTGAGGAACTTTCTGCTTTGCACAAGACAAATACTTGGGATTTTGTAACTTTACCACCAGGTAAACGTGCAATTGGTTCACGTTGGGTATATAAAATCAAAACAAAATCTGATGGTTCAGTTGAGAGATATAAAGCTCGATTAGTCGCTAAAGGTTTTTCGCAACAGTATGGTATAGATTATGAGGAGACTTTTGCACCAGTTGCAAAAATGACTACTGTTCGCGCTCTGATTGCTGTTGCCTCCATCCGTCAATGGCATATATCTCAAATGGATGTCAAGAATGCCTTCTTGAATGGTGATCTTCAAGAGGAAGTTTATATGACTCCACCTCCTGGAGTCAAACATAATCTTGGTGAAGTTTGCAAACTTAAAAAAGCCTTGTATGGTCTCAAACAAGCTCCACGATCTTGGTTTGAGAAATTTAACATTGTGCTCATCTCACTTGGTTTTACTTCCAGTAATCATGATTCTGCACTTTTCCTTAAGCGTACTCCTGCTGGTATCATTATTCTTTCATTATATGTGGATGACATGATTATTACTGGTGATGATGTTGATGGAATTGCAACACTGAAGTCTGAATTAGCCTCTCGTTTTGAAATGAAAGATTTGGGGTCTCTACGTTATTTCTTGGGCATTGAGGTTGCTAGCTCTCCTAAAGGCTATCTTCTTTCACAGTCAAAATACACAACTGATATTATTGAACGGGCTCGTCTTACAGATACTAGAACCGTTGATACTCCACTTGAGCTTAATGTTCGGTATTCTACTTCAGATGGCACACTTTTGACTGATCCTACCTTATATCGTACCATTGTTGGGAGTTTGGTATATCTCACCATTACACGCCCGGATATTGCCTATGCTGTTCATATTGTTAGCCAGTTTGTCACTTCTCCTACTACAGTTCATTGGGCAGCCGTTGTTCGTATCTTGCGATATCTTCGGGGTACTATTTTTCAGAGTCTATTGTTTCCATCGACATCCTCTTTAGAACTGCGGGCATACTCTGATGTTGACTGGGCCAGTGACCCCTCAGATCGCAAATCTACCACTGGCTTTTGTATATTTCTTGGAGATTCTCTTATTTCTTGGAAGAGTAAGAAACAAAGTGTTGTTTCTCGCTCTTCTACAGAAGCAGAATATAGAGCGATGGCTTCTACTACCACTGAAATCGTTTGGCTACGTTGGTTGCTTGCAGATATGGGCGTTCCTATATCCTCACCCACTCCTATGCATTGTGACAACAAAAGTGCTATTCAGATAGCTCACAATTCGGTTTTTCATGAGAGAACCAAGCACATTGAGATTGATTGTCATTTTACTCGTCATCACCTACAACATGGCACTCTCACCTTGCCATTCATTTCTTCATCCTTACAGATTGCAGATTTGTTAACTAAGTCGCTTCCGCTTCCGCGTTTTCGTTTCTTGGTTGGCAAACTCTCGATGATTTCCACCGTTGCATCATGAGTTTGTGGGGGGGTATTAGAATTATTGTTATTATTAAATACTATTTTGTTATTAGCTTACTTTAGGTAGGGTAGTATTGTATTTTTCCTTTTCCTTAATGTTGCCCTAGTTTTGCTTAGTTAAGGGTTAGCCTCTTTTTAGTTTATTTTTTACTTGTAATTTAATATTTCTCTTTCAATTAATTTATCACAAAGCATGCATGCATATTGATGAAACGTGGTACCATTACAT
Organism: Hedera helix; assembly: GCA_947179155.2. Lineage (NCBI taxonomy): Eukaryota > Viridiplantae > Streptophyta > Magnoliopsida > Apiales > Araliaceae > Hedera > Hedera helix. The sequence goes on along the minus strand of OX359265.1, from coordinate 57,994,678 downwards.
ATCAAAAAGCAACCAAAATTTATAATATCAATTCCATATCTGTAATTATTGTTAATTTAATAGTGCACGGTGACATGTGAATAACGGTGGACGCAGTATTTTTGACAAGAATGGACACTTTTATAATTAAATAAAATAATAATAAATTTTAATTGTAAATATATAAAAGTTGCTATACAATTGATTTTCAAGATTTTATTTCTTGAATTGAGACATAATTAATTAATTCTTAAGTAAGTTTATTAGAAAAAAAATCAGATTGATGACATTTAACATCACTAGATCTTGAAAAATATTTATCTATATATCTATTTATCATGTTTTAAAATATCAAATACAAATTCATAACATGCATAATAGAATAAATAAAAAATAAATTTAATAATACGAATAAATCAAATACTCACTAGTATGATCCTAAAACAAAATTATGTATATTCACAATTCACGTCTTTACTGATTTAAATATAACAACATTAAATGACACACATGTTGAAAACTTTAATATGTACTGTAAAATTAATAAGTATGCATGAATGAATAAAAATAAATAAAAAGTAAAATTAAATAATTAACTACTCATAAATAATTAATAAAAATTAGATAATTTTTTTATAATATCTAATTTTAACCTTAAAAATTGTAAAAAATTAAATAGACTCGTAAAAATTAAAATTAAAATTTGAATTGAAAGAGAATGTTAAAAATATTTAATTGTGATAAGTAACCTAAAAAAATTTTTTTAAGGAGAAGCACCACTTTACTATATCACCCTTATATTTATAAAGAGTTTCAAAAATTAAGGGTGGACACGGGGTCCCTTCCCTTAACCATATGTCCATCCGTCCCTGCATGAGAATTAAATTATGATAACAAACTATTTTATTTTGTATATTATCAATAAAAGACTCGTTTTATGAAAACAAAAATAATTTACAATTAAATAGGATTTCTTTTGAAAAATTACGGTGACAATTTTGAAAAACTTACACTTTATATATATATATACACATTTATTATATTTTTTTGGCTAGAAAAGAAATCATGTAACTGTTTAATTGAAGTGCGTGGTGCCTATAAGCAGGTAACGTAACGACACCATCCATACATTTATCAATCATCCAAAAAAAGAAATATATATATATATATATATATATATATATAAATCAATTGAAATTTTTAAAAACTAACTAATTTTTTTTTAAAAAAAATTCAATGAATAAAAAGACGTACCCCTCTTAAGCTGTATATATATGCAATCACCTCATTTTTTTTATGAAAAAAATTTGATAACATTTTTTGAGTGGTTTCTTGAGGGGATTTAAACTCAAAAATCAGACATAAGTCTTAACTAATAACAAATCATGTCCAAGAAAAAAGAAGGGAAAAGGAAATTTTTTGAATCACTAATAAAGTTTGAACAAAATAATAATTCATGAAATAGTACAACAGAGTAATGAACAGAAAATAATAATGTGACAACAAATTCATGATTAATTATATAAGAAAAATTACCATACTATATACTAATTCTCTTAAAAGGTATAATACTTATTTTTCTAACAAAAAACAAACATAATTGTATAACATTCTTTTGGATTTTAGCAGTTGCAATATTTTCTTTATTTACATAAATGTGTTTTGTGCAGTATGATTGTTGAAATTGAAACCCTAAATCAATCCAAACAGGATTGGATGGATGGATGGTGTCCTATTTTTTGGGATGTGTCGAGGAGTAGTAGAAACGTAATTATAGGCATGATCATCTAGAACTTGTTTACCCAATTATGTTGACCAGTCAAAATTAATTTATAAATCCAGTCATTTGTAGATTGATTTGGTCAATTGTAGCTTCCGTTGAGTGCAAGGCTGTAATATGTCTTCCACTTGAGAGTTCCATTTCACTTGCTTTGCAGAAATCAATGTCCTTGAATGTGTGATTCATAATTCCAACACACCATGTATGCTCATTACGTAGAGATCATCACCTGGACAAAGCAGTTAAAAAAAAATTAGATATTTATGCCATGTTTTGGTCATGACATTGTTACATATGTTGCAAACTCTTATATAAATTATAATACTCCCACTATCCCCAAAAAGAGTACCACTTCCAATAAAAATTACAAAGAAAGTTGGACTCTGTTTCCCAGGAGGAGGGCATACTAATGTTCAGATGATAACTGTTGAAGATGAGTTACCATATCAAAACATTATAATACAAGCCGAATGCTAACTGAAGATTGTCAGTCATTCGTAAAGCTTGTGAATACGCCGTCCATCATATTCTCATAAACTAGCCAATACAACATACAATCCATCATCACCTTTAACATTCTCTCAAACTTTGTTATTAATGGTTGATCGGTAAGAGAAGTTAAGATGCATGAAATACAGGTGTGAGACTCTTATTGACAAGGGCCAACTCAAGGAGCCATACCTCTTGACCCATAAACTTAACAAAAGCCAACTCAAGGAGCCATACCTCCGGAACAATAAACACAGCAGCAAGAGCTGCCCAGGAAATATGCAACCTATTAAGGTCGCAGATTCTAAATAATAAATCCATGAACCGATTAATATAGGAAATAAATACGCATACAAGCTGACGCAAAAATGTCCATAACAACCAAAACTGATAGTTTACAATATTTTAGAAGATTATTGCCATAAATACTGGTTGGCTTTCCTTTTCAAACAAGGCCTGCAAAACACTCGACATCTCTGTCAAAAAAGCTCAAACAAAACTAATTCTCCCAGCAAAACACTGCACAAGGAAGCACCCTACATACAACCTCCTCCACCGACCTCTTATGAAAGTCATTTAAATCATTCGGAATCCTAGACAATAACTGAACTCTCATTTCGAAACTAAACCAATAGCAACTGCACTTTCCTCCCCCTCCTTGCACCCCTTCTTTCCAATAGACCATTCCAACTTCTTCAACTCCTCTATCCCACTCTTCGAATGAACACCTACAATATATTCTCTTTAAAGTCTCTCTCTCTCCCCCCCCCCTCTGTTCTCCACCTACTATAAATCTGACAAAACTACTACGCCAAATAATGACTCAAATCCCCAATGTTTTTCTCTACCCAATGCTTCAATCCTTCTTCCTAACTCACCACCATCTGATGCCAATACAAATCTCATTCCGGATATTATAGGCACACCTACCAACCCAGCACCATCACCCTAGCAAAGAAAGTGTCCAAAGACCCTGCATCCAATTTAGGTTAAGAAAGTTGTTTAGCAGTATTATAAATATGAATGTAATTTGTTGTTTCCAAACAGTGATTTATTATGTTTAACTGAGTTTTGTGATTTATAAATATGAATGTAATTTGTTGTTTCCAATCAGGAACGACATCATTAACTTCCAAATTATAACGGTAGGTTATCCGTTTGGAATCACCCACCCAGAGTTGAGGGAATATGACATGATTCGTCACTAAAAAATAAAAAGGAAAATAAATTATCACCGACGTAAGGGCTATAATCGAGATGTGAGCGAGAATAATACCGACCTTTTGTTTTCATTTGTTTCCTTGCCACGAAAAATTATTTTATGGTCAAGGATATGATGACGTGTGTCTTAAGATCACTCACATATTATTATTTTAATATATATAGTGAGAAGATTCCCGGTATATGTTGAAATAGCAATATGTTAATGGTTTGAGACTCCACGTGACGGTGTTCCAAAACTAATGTTGAAATTACAGCATGTGAATGGTCTAAAACATTAAGTGGCAATGTCCCAAAATCACTGAATAACTTCTCCCTTATGAGACTAGACTCTATCCATTTTTATTGGGATAAGTGTATGTGCACAACTCTAAGCATAACTTACAACACTACATTTTGATCTCAATCATTAAAAGATGAGGTTTGACACAAAAATTCGTATCAAGTTTTATTTTTTAATAGTTAAGATATATATAATATTTAGTTATAATATGTGTAAAATTATTCTTTTTATTGCGATGTTAGTATCAATTTTTATTTTATTACTAATGTGGAGTGTATCAAAATTAGTAATATTAATGGTGTCATCTTTTTTCGAAAAATGATATTTTCATAAATATAAATAATAATTTTTTAATATTTCTTTTATATGAATAATAAGTAGATTCTATGGGTCAAAATTTCTTTACCAAGCTATATATGAATTCGACTTCCAAAAGTATGCAAAAAATTCAAACATTAATTCCCATTTTTCTTTATGATTTGGCATTAAGATAAGAAAATACCTTATAATATAGTTAATTATAAAATATGTACTCAAAATATAATAAATCATATCATTTAAGACATTATTTGAGTCAAAAAAAATTGACTCATAAAATTATTCTTTTACTATAGACAAAAATCCCTCCATTATACTTTTTTAACTAAATTTTTTCAAGACATATTACTTGATAGTAGATTAATATAATGATAATATATGTATTTAAGACGTATTTAATATTTAAAAATTTAAAATAATTGCTATACAAAAAAAAATTAACTTATAAAATAATATATTAACGATGCACAATATCAATCAATCATAACTAGTTATTTTATATCTGTTTTTAATATTCATCATTTAGCTATCAAATAAAGACGAGGATAAAGTGGAGATTTTGACGCAGCTTCGGTTTAATAATTTGTATGCGCCAAAAAATTAATAGTTTAATAATACGTATCTCGATAAGTTTTCACCCTTGCAGTATTTGTAGGTCTTCCTTATTCCCTTAGATAAATAGCGGAGTACTTAACTTGCTAAAATTAATTTGAAATTTTCTAAAATATAAAATTGAGCTGACCTCTTTAGCTTTTAGATAATACAATAATAAAAAATACCACCTCTATCTTAAAATATAAGATTATCTGAACTTAACTTGATTTTTAAATATTATTTTCTAAGATTATATAATACCCCCTACAATCCAAAAGAAACTGAGGATGAAACAGGATAGAACCACGACATAATAAATAGCAATGCTTAATAAGACTGAAATTCCAAATCACTAGTAGGCCTAGCAAAAGTAGAAGGAAAATGTAATGTAAACAGACGGATCTTTAATGTGTTTACAACAAACACTATCTACTATCTATCTAGGCAGCAGCAGCTTTTTGTTTCTTTGGCACACGGTACGCACCAACAACACAAGCATGGTCTCTCTCAAAGGGTTCAAGGGTGACCTGCTCGCTAGGCTTGAATTGATCTGCTTGTAGTTTCTTCACTTCCTGAGCAAAGACGGCCTCAGCAGGAACAGTAGAATCTATGCAGTTTGCCTGTAAGTTTTAGAACAAGAGTTAAATTTAGCACCACCACCTTCCAACACGAGAAAACCTAGTTGATACGTAATGGGCATACGTTCTGAAGTGCACACACTAAAACAATAGACCTTTATACATGACACCCAAAAATCTATTGGTATTTTGCCAGATTCTGACAAAAAGAAATACTCCCTCCGTTTTAAATTATACAACCATTTTTACTTATAAAAGTCGATTTCTGAGATTCTCAAACTTAATTGAGATGACTCATTAAAAATTATAAAACAATAAAAGTTATAATGTCATCACTGTATTAATTAAAATGAAAAGAATTTGTCAATTTTAAATTTAAAAATCTCTTGAATTGACTTTAAAAAGTCAACAACAGTCAAATAATATGAAACTGAGGAACTATATATAGTTTGCATCAAATAAGTGTTAATTTTCACAATATTTGACAGCATTAATATATATCATTCAACTCGAATCTTTCAGCACTTCATATATTAAAATTCCAACACTAAGACGACTCAAACCTTGATTGATATAACAAAATGACCTCCAGTTTTCAAGAAATACGATGCATTCAAAGCCAAAATTCTTGCCTGCAAATATAGCAAACAAAGAGAAGTTAACACATTTTAAAAGTAAAAGGCTGAACCATTAAAACAAAATTCCAATAAAAGATGAAATCTGGCAGAAGGCACAATTCTCATTACAGCATCAAATAGATACTTCTAACACTGTAGATTTCTATCTTCTTCCTCAAATAGATACTTCTAACTCTGAGAACTTTTAACTATAAGATCAAAAGATGGCATCAGTCGGGGGCCTAATATTTCCACCACAGAAGAGCTTCGATTGATACCACCCACCATGACATTTGAAACATCTAGAGAAGTACAACATGCAAGAGGTAACTCTAATGATCAAAAAATAAAATCATAACACTCTAAGAACTGCTCAATTCAAAAAATATCTTACATAAGTAACCAAGTAATTCCATAGGCTCCATGAAAGAGTAACAAAATTCATAAGAAAATAATTCCACAGGAACTATAGCAATAAGTAACAAATTAATTCCACAGGAACTATAGCAATTAGTAATTACGCATAAAAAAATAATTTCAAATTGGAACAGATGCTTGCATAAGTAACTAACTAGTTCCACAGACTCCATGAAAGAGTAAAGAAATTCACTCACATCCAACTTGGGCTATTTTATTAAAAGTTGTTTTAAATAACCATTAAAAAAATTGAAAAATAATTGGTGCACAACAAGTAAGCGAGAACAAATACTACTCGTAATGGAAAGCAGATAGGGTAGGCTGATCTGTCAAAGTAAACAGAAAAAACTCTAAACATGCATCACAAACTCGGGTTTGCATCATCCATGATGTCCTGATGGGGAAGTAAATCATCATCAGATTGCTGAAATAAATAACAGCACTATTCGCCTAATTATGCAGAAACATAGTAGAAAAGTTGTATAAAGTACACCTTCATGAACTATAGCAATTAAAGAAATTTCTAGAAACAAGGTGAGACAATTCCATTACGGAGCAAAAATATCATGGAAAGGTAAAAATGGTTTGACAAAAAATACATCCCAAAAAAGGAGCAACTCGTAAAAAATTCATAAATGCATCAGAAACTCGGTTTTGCATCACCCATGATGTTCTGAAGGGGAATCCGAGTAACTCGTCATCTGCTGCTTGGTAATATTCCAAACATATATATACACATATATATTATATATAAAAAGGGAGAAATTTCAAGTTATTTGGGTGACAAGCAATTGAAAATTTACACCTACTTTGATATCTTAAATTTAAGATATCATATGTGAATATTGTATATTTGATTTTAATAGATCACATGTATGCAATAGAAGATTTGTTAAAATAACATGAAAGACGTGGAACAAAGGCCAAACAAAAGAAAAAAGAAAGTATGAAATGAAATAAAATAAAACCCTAAAGTTCAAATTAAAAAATGGAATGCATTAGTTTTCTTTGCATGCCAACACAACGGAAATAAACTAGAAATCAATTGAAATCCTAGAATTGATATATTAAAAAATAAACATAAAGAAAAAGTTGATAATTGAACAGTCCACCTTTCCGGTTAGCAACTGTAGCTTAAATCTCAAATTGAAGTCATACCGACTTTTAGGGAAGAATTGAACACGTGAAAAAACAAAGAGATTAAAAATGGATAAAATAAAACACCCACACACACACACACACATATATATATATAACATTAAAAACTAACAATAAATACAATCATAAAATAACATGCATGAAAGTAAAACCTCATATCATTAAAAGTAGAAACAACATAAATCTAATATATTTAACAGAAGCAAACCTGATCAGGCTGAGCAACATCAGAAAATATCACATCTACCATCCCAACAAGCATACGGTACTTGGCTGGATGCCTAGCATCCTCAATAATAGGTATAACATTAGTTCGCTTCTTTGCCATGTTAACCAAGTCCCTACCACTTCTGTGAGAAAATTCAACTGCATATACTACTCCAGACTACAATTATTGAGTGTGTTTATTAGTACATGCAACTGGTTAAAACAAAGTAAAGAGCTGAGAAGCAAAGTTTAATTTGGACTACTTACAGGGCCAACAAGATCTGACACGTGAGAGACAGTTGTTCCAGATGCAGCTCCAAGATACAGAACCCGAGCACCAGGTTTCTTTACCCAATAAGATCAGACAATTAGAAACCAGCATATGTAATCATAGCAAAACACAGACCGCATAGTCAACATATGTATCAGGACCAAAAAAACACACTTACAATCCAGATGTTGTCAACTCCTCCAAGAATGGCAGCTGCCAACTTAGAACGGAACGGATTCCATACCCTGTACTCAACCTTAGTTCCATCTTCATTCTGTTGGGAAAAAAACAAAAAATAAATAAATAAGTAAATCAATACCAGTACCTATACAGATGTTATTAAATTAAAGTGGTCTCAAACAAATATGACCAATTAATACATTATGGAAAGGAAATATCCTGTGTGTCATTGAGCTATCTTATAGACGATGATAAACAAGTTTCTGTAAAAACCTTTAAGTAAACAATATACAAAGAAACAGTTGAATAGCTACAACCATATCAGAAACCTGAAACACGCATGATTAGCCTAGCCAAAACATAAACTGCACTCTCTTAAAGACACAAATCACCATATTCAAATAAAAACTAAAATATGATACAACTGGCATTGCAAATAATAATAATACTAAAACAAATTTTGGCTGAACTTTTTTAATATTAAAAATAACTTGAAACAATAGAAGGATATGCAACAATGAATATGTATAGACTGCCAATTACAAATTACCTAAAAGTCTATAAAGCAAACATGTACCAACATTTGGAGGCACAACGAATTAACTAGACAGTTCTCAAGTAAGGGATAACCGAGTGAGAATTCTACAACTTGGTAAAACCTAAGCTTTAAAGCGACTTATTCAATCAAAAGGGCTTACAAATGAACACATCTAAATGTGCTTATTAAATAAACATATTCAATCAAAACGACTTACAAATGAACACATCTAAATGTGCTTATTAAATAAACATATTCAATCAAAACGACTTACAAATAAACATATCTAAATATGCTTATTATTCGCACATATCATGACAACCTCAAAATTAACTTAGATACGGCTTCTGCTTTTTTACAAAACTAAAAATGTCTCGCCGAAAATGTTCCAATGAAAAAACACTCACTGCACCCAGTACATTAAAACCACAACTTAAACTTTGCTAACTTCAAATGATAAAACAATAAAATTTACATATCAAAAAAAAACACAGATCCAAAATTTAATCAAATTAATAACTTTCAATGAAGATACCTGAACAGATACCCTCTTCTCATTGTAAACAGCTTCACCAGGAACCATGTTCTTAGTGCAAAGAGCGTCTTCTTTCCCCTTAGCAATAAACACACCTTCGTGTCTATGCGGCTCAACCACAACTTTGCTACCACCTTTCATTCCACCGCCTCTCCCACCGCGTCCACCACGCCCTCGACCCCTTCCATCGCCTCGTCCGCCTCTCCCCCTTCCTCTATCGCTGGCGCCTCTTCCACCGAAACCTCCGCCTCCTCGGCCCCTACCTCCAAATCCGCCACCATCGCTACGGCCCCCACGGAAGCCGCCGGAACCACCACGTCCTGCAAATCAACCATTCAAATTTACAGCACTACAAAATTTAGGTGTTTTATTCTACAATAAAGAAAGAATGAAAAGGTGTGAGTCGATTGGATGAAAAAAATACCTCTTGGGGGTCTCATTGTTGTAGCCGCTAAAAGTTGGAATTTCGGGTTTGAGAAGTAAGAGTGAAGGGTGACGACTTGGATAGTTTTATAGTGGCGAGATTAGGGTTTAGGGTTTTTCCTGTTCGATTTTCTACTTTATTTTATTATAAAACCTTTTTGTTAGTTAGGATGCGGTAACGGTGCTTGTGACCGATGTTTTAAAACAAACCAATTGTAAACCACTACGAAGTGTACAGTTTGCCAATCCCACTTCAGAAAAACAGCCGGGTATACAATTTTATTTTTATTCAACTATTTATATAAAAAAAATTACCAATTAATATATAAGAAAAAGTTTCATTCAAGTTTTCTTCGGTAATTTATGTTGGTTACAGGTATGGTATTGAAAAAAATACATCACTGCCGCTTGACACTCACTATGTATGTAATAGAAGAAAATAAAGATATCAAACTACCCATTTCCTTTCCAAAATGGGAAGGGGAAAAAAAGATATTTCTATATTTTCTATGTCTCAAAATATAAAATTAATATTAATTTTTAAAAATTAATTTAAGACTCTTTTAAATTGAAATTCACATAATCATTTATTTAGTTAATATATTTATAATTATTATATATTTTTAAAAAGTATTATTAATTATAATATTTATTTTTTCATAATTTTTAATCAATCTTATTAATTTTAAATTTAAATAAATTTTTAAAAGTCAATAACGATCTTATAATTTAGAGCGAAATACATTTTTATTTTAAGCTCAATTTTGTTGCATTCTAGCACCCAAATATAAAGTGAAATGTTATAAGATTTTTTTTTCATGTATTAGCGGCACGCACGTTGTGTATAAATTATATAAGGTTAAATTAAAATCTTATAAAATTTAAAGAACTAATTAAAAATATAAAAAAAGTTTAAATTAAAAAAATAAAATAATAACATATCTAAAGTTGTAGGAACAAAAAAAAAAACATAACACAAAATCATCAAAACATCCATAAAATTTTTCTAATATATATGGATATAGCCATATTGATCCCAATTTAATGTTAAATATAACCATTTTGCATTAAGAAAAAAAAAGTGTAACACTATAACATTAGCCTCACTATCTCTACTCTTCATGTTTCAAGGGCACCTTAAAATAAATAAATTGTTCTTATTGTAATTATGAAAATATCTTCAAAATTGCATCTAGAATGGAGGGTGTGTGCATCATAATATACGACCCAATGTATAGTTAAATTGGGCTTTACATTTACTACTTGGACAATACAACAAGGGTATACAATTCTTATCACAGTGAGCTGGGCTATTAGATAGGGTATAGATTTCTTGCAAATTGGATTGATTTTAGGTTCTTTACAGAAATATATAACAATTAAAAAGTAATTACATCATTAGTGTATCTATAAAATAATTACAAAAAGAGGACAACAAATTCAAACAATTCAATTTCACATTAATAAGGAAACTTAAAATCAAGGATAAATAACTGTCATAATTAATAATTCAAATTCAAATCTTTAGAATTTAACAACAAAAATAAATCCATATTACAAAATTCAAATCAAAAGGAATGAAAAATAAAAAAATTATCTTATCTATTATAATCTTCATCTTCCTCATCATCTTCCTCTGCCGCCTCCTCACCCTCTTTATCACCGCCTCCGCCGCAAATCTCCGCCTTCCCTTCATCATTATCTTCATCATCCTCATCCGTTGTTGTCTCCCCTTCATCATTCTCTTCATCCGCCTTCCTTTCATCATTCTTCTCCGTCGCAAATCTCCAGCAGTCCTTGGTTGCGTCATCGCTATATGCCCTCTCCTCCCCTTCATCATTCTCCTCCACCGCGAAATTGTTACTCACAAAAATTAAAATAGTTATCTTTGTATGAATGTTTGGCTACCAACTGCATCACATTCAAAATAAATTTGTAACCTAATAAAACTGAATTAGTTACCTTGGTCTGAAAATTTAGCAACCAACTGCATGAAGGTTTGGTTACCAACTGCATCACTTTTAAAATAAATTGGTAACCTAAGATTTTGGTTACCTTGGTGTGAAAGTTTGGTTACCTTGATATGAAGGTTTGGTTACCAACTGTGTTTGATTACCTAAAGTTACTGCACGAAAAAACTAGTTACTATATATTAAGGAATTGGTTACTTCCATACTAGTGTTTGATTACCTAAATTTACTGTACGAAAAATTAGTTACTACACATTCAGAAATTGGTTACCTCAATACTAGTATTTAGTTACCTCCATACTAATGTTTGGTTACCTAAATTAACTGCAACAAAAAATCGCCACTTACTTCATCTTCTCCTCCTACCTCGTCTTCTTCATGTAGCTTGATTTTCCCATGCTCTGCGCCGGCTCTGTCTGCGCCAAAAATACCATGAACATCACACTCACCAACATCCTCAAAGTCATCGTCGGCGGCCTCTTCTACTACATTTTCGGTTTCGCCTTTGCCTTCGGCCCTCTAATGCCTTCATATTCACGCTCATAATGGCGTCAATGGAATCTTCACATTCATAGTTGAATTTCTCGATTTCTCTAGATAACCAAACACTAATATAGAGGTAACCAAACATTATTATAGAGGTAACCAGCAGTGGCAGTGGGGTTGGTGGTGGTGTCGCTGAAGAACTGCGCCAACTGATCGGCGGAACAGTTGATTTTCGCTATGTCTGACTAGTTTACTTTAAAGAGAAGCACTGATAAGATAGATGGATTTGAGAGGTCCAGTTTAATTTGATCCATTTTTATGGATAGTTTGTTTGACTTTTCATTCAACATTTTATTTCAATTTTTTAAGTATTTTAAATTTTGAAATTTGGAGTCAACTACCCATTAAATCACCTAACTAAATTAATGGAATAACAATGCACTAATTTAAAATTTAAATATTAAAGATTTATTAATTTTATAAATATTTTATGTGTACACTTTTGTTGTAATATTTTTTAAAAATATACTAGTAAATATAATTCTCCCTTGATTTTATTAGATTTTGTAATGACCGAGAAAATTACGAACCCAATTTTTTTTTTATTTAATTATATCCATAAGAAAATATGAGGTATGAAGTATGTGTGTATGTGTTAAGTTGTATGATGAGAGATATTAAGTTAGTTAATTAAAATAATTAACTAAAGAAGAAAAATGATTGCAAGAGAAGCTTATGTGATAAAATCACAAAACTTGAATGTTGGCCTTGTATAGCAAATAAGAAGTTTTATAATGAACAAGTTAATTACTTGTAGGCTTGTAGGAATGATGAGAAAGAAGAAGCAAGTGAATTATTAAAGATAACCCTATTGTGAAAATAATTGTACGTATATGTGTAACGATATTATAAACCCAATTTTGATGATAAGGGATAGTGAATGATTTAATTTAATCAAGTCAAGGTACTTGTATTAACATGTGTTAGGATTTTATTAAAACAAACCCAAGAATTTGTAAGTGATAGTATTATTTAAGCTAATTTAATTAAGGAGTCCAATGAGCTTATAAATAACAAGTCTAATTGGATTATATAATAAGTCCAAATGATATATTAAACTAGGTCCAATAAACCAACCTAGTAGCCTATATAATTTAATTAAACAATGATCCATGTAATAGTTAAAACTAGCCCAATGCTTAATTTAATTAATTGTAGCATGTGTTAGTTAATGTTAGCTCAATGTAATAAATAAATTGAGCCCAAACAAATTAAAAGAATGAACCCAATATAATTAATTCTAAGGTCCAAAGTGGAGCCCAATAAGCTTGTATAGGTGAATATGTATACATATATTGGTATATATATATATATATATATATATATATATATATATATATATATATATATATATGAATACTTATATAATTATATAGGACTTAAAAATAAAGTCAAATTGGAGAAATAAAATGGTCAATCCCAAATTTTGGGGCCCATATGGATGAGAAACTAGCTTGTTGGTTGATTTTTGAGTGTAAAATGGTTCAAACAACCCCCAACCACCCTAGTCATTCATATGGTCATTCAAAAGGTCCATCAAGTGGTCATTCCATGCATAGTAAGCAAGATTATAGCATTAATCAACTAATGTTAGTTGATTAGGAGAGCTAATGGTGAAATCCTAGAGTTCTATAAATAGAAATGTCCAACACTTGTGCAAATGTTGGTTCATTTGCTCCATTCACTAAAATTTAGAAAGAGAAAGTTGTAGAGAGAAGCTAGAGAATTTGTGAGAGTTCTAGAGAGCAAACACATTGAGTGTTATCAAGTGTGGGTGATTTTTGATCCATACAAGAAGATTAAAGAAGAGCTCTAACCATTTCCATGAAGAAGATCTCCATTAAAGGTTTAAAAGTTTCTTTGAACTTTAGCTTGTTAGTTAGTTTGTTATGTGAGAAAGAAAAACCCATGTGGTGTTAGATCTTGAATATATATGAAGATATATGGTTAAACATGCTAGATGTGTGTTCTAACATGTTTGGTATGGAAGATGATGAAAGATATGGTAATATGAGCATGCTTGGTTTTAAAGCCCTAGTTAAATGTCTAGGTTGATAATTTATGATTTAGGATGTGCAAGTTATTTTTGTGACCTAAGAGTCTTGAATGATAGATCTATGTGTTATAAAGATAACCCAACTTGAATATTTCAAAAATATCGAAAAACAAAGAAGTTATCGCTTTTACCGCAAATGATGTCATTTTTAAACCCTAGATGGTTCGATCCGTAAATTTCGTGTAAAACGTTTTCAAAAAGACGATTGAACCATGGAATATTGTAAAACAAGAAGTTAGAAAGACAACAACACTAAGTTGGTGTCATTTGGATGTGTAGAGTTTATTTTATTCAAGTTTGAACCATTAAAACCAAGGATTTGTGAAGTTAGTTTTCACTTTGTCCTTGTGAGCGATTTTAAGCTTAGATCCGTTCAGAATTTGGATTTATGATCTAAAGAAAAGTTGTAGAGGGGGAAATTTTGATAAGAATGGACCCAAGAATCATCGCAAAATATTTTGAAATGAAGAAGTTATGACAGTTTTAGTAAAAGATGTCCGGACAGCCAAAACGAGCGCCGCCAGCGCACGGACCTTCTGCTTTGAGCGCCGCTAGCTTTATAATAAGCATATGGCTAGCGCCGCCAGCGCTGGCCCAGTTTTAAAAAGTCAAAATTTTGATATTTTAAAATTTTACCAAGTTAGAACTCCGGTTTAACTTGTCGGTTAATGAAAAGTCTAAACGAAACACCGTTATAGACTCAAAACCTAAGATAAACATGTAAAATGAATGTGTTTAATATTAAACCAATATATATATAAAGTTTATTAGTAACTAATTGGTAGCTAGATGTTTAAAATAAAGAATGAGGTTAACACAATAAAAAAGTTAACTATTGGTATTGTTAGAAGATTATTAAAATATTATGAAATGATCAATAATATTAGTATATGATTAAAATATTATTAAATAATTAATAATATTAATAAATGATTAAAATATTATTAAATGGTTGATAATATTAGTATAAGAATAAAATATTATTAAATAGTTAATAATATTAGATAATGAATAAAGTATTATTAAATGGTTAATAATATTAGTATATGAATAAAGTATTATTAAATAGTTAATAATATTAGATAATGAATAAAATATTATTAAATGATTAATAATATTAATAAATGGTTAAAATATTATTAAATGGTTAATAATATTAGTATATGAATAAAGTATTATTAAATAGTTAATAATATTAGATACTGAATAAAATATTATTAAATGATTAATAATATTAGTAAGTTAATAAAATATTATTAAATAATTAATAATATTAATAAATGGTTAAAATATTATTAAATGGTTAATAATATTAGTATAGGAATAAAGTATTATTAAATGGATAATAATATTAGTAAGTTAAGAAAATATTATTAAATAATTAATAATATTAATAAAGGATTAAAATATTATTAAATGGTTAATAATATTAGCATTTGAATAAAATATTATTTAAATGGTTAATAATATTAATGAGAGAAGAAGATATTATTAAATGATATTATCTTGAGTGTAAAATATTATTAAATGGATAATAATATTTATAAGTTATTGAAGATATTATTTGATAAATAATATTATTTGAAGAGTAAGACATTATTCATAATGTAAATATATGATTGAAATATTATTAAATGATTAATAATATTAACTAATGATTAGAATATTATTAAAGGATTAATAATATTATAAAGAGGATAAAATATTATTAAATGGTTAATAATATTTATAAATGATTAAGATATTATTTGATAATTAATATCATTGGGGATAGTGTAAAGCATTATTATTAATAATGTTAATAAGTGTTTGAGATAATAAAGAGATTAAGAAGATTATTAGATGGTTAATAATATTTAGGAGCTAAGTGATTTTTATTAAAATAATAAATGGTTAAAATATTATTATACGATTAATAATATTATATGTAGTAATTATATATTATCAAATGAGATAATATTATAAAGCAATGAAGTGATGGTTATGTGAGTTAAAATATTATTAAGGGATTGATAATATTATTAAGAGTTTTAAGGTTATGATTTAAGTGATAGATGATTTAAGACATATATGTTAAGGTTATTAATGTTAAATAAACCTTTATGTGTTATGCTAATTGGAGGATTAATGTTATTGGATATTAGGTCACCCAAATGAAGTATTTTTAAGTTGAATAACAGTAGTCAGAGGAACAGGCAAGTTCTTCTTAACCCTAACTTGTATTTATTGTTGCAAGTTTCCTTCAACTTTATTTACATTGAGCTATTCAAATTATTGTTGAGCAAATTCTACACTCGTAGTTATTTGACAGAACTTAAAGTAGATTAATTATCTAAAATTATTTCACCTTATTATTTGTTATTGTATTCGCACATAGTGCTTTTGCAACTGTTATAGTTCATAAATTCACGAACTGTTTAAGGATGTCTAAGCTAATTGTTTCGGCAAGACAAATGCATGTTTAAATTAATCTAAATGAATATTATGAAAGCTTATCCAAACCATTGACTGATGCGGATTCTTACAGTAAGACTAAGAAAAAACAACCCTAGTTAAAGGTGATTTTTATATTGTCGGATAACCGAATTTGCGCAAGAAATCTAAATGTTATGCATATACATAGGATATGAGAGAACTGATCCCCTCGAGTGTTCCGTTATTTTTAACAAGGTGTCAGACATTGTATGTCCGTTCTACCTTAATAGCAGTTCATAGTCCTTTAAGACCACTCAGCAGTAAAGAGTCAATCCATTCTTTTATTGAACATTGATTCTTGTTATTTCACAATTATTATTTATTGTTGAAACTCTCGAAGATAAATCTTTTTCATTCATGATATATCATTTCTTATTTATTTAAATTTGCTGGGTAAAGTAGTTGCTCACCCTTGCTATATCATGGACTATTTTCAGTTAAGCCGAGTGATCTAAGGAGTACCACGACAAATGAAAGATGAACGAAAAGACGTAATTAGTTCGTACTATATGTGTAAACCTTTTTTTTGTATAAAGTAATGATGATGTATTAAGGTTAGTGGAACCTGGATTGAAGGTACGTTTTGTAATGAAATTATGTATGTTTTCCGCGAGTTATTGAAATTTTAGTTTATGAATGTTTGTCAAGTGATGAATAGTGAGCACCGAACCCGAGATTCAAGGGACCTGGATTTGGAGGCGTCACAGAATTAATCTGTCAACTTGCTTAACGGAGTTATCATTTTGGACTGCAATTAGCTATGCAGGACAATTTTGAGTAAAGCCCATATTATGTAAAAGTCGAACATAATACGAATATTATGATGTATCTATATTACTACATCAATACTAAATAAATAATGTTTACTATGATACATTACAAGTATACAATTTGTTAAGGAAATTGATATTTTTCACAAGGTATTATTCACATGAAGTAAGTCTCACTTACAATTATACCTGGCAAACGGGTCGGGCCAGTGGCGGGTCAGACTCAAAAGGCTTGGAGTTTTTTGGGCTAAAATTTCTCAGCCCATGGCCCGGACGTAGGGGTATCCATCGAAATCGGTTTTTTCGATTTTTTACCGAACCGGTCCAACCCGGTACCGGCGGTACCGATTTTTTCGGATTTTTTGTAATAATCGGTACCAGTAACGGTTTTGGGTTTTTGTAAATTCGGTACATTTTGGTATACCGAAAAAACCAAAATAAATAATAATTATTATTTATAAATAATAATTATATTAAAAATGAATTAAATAATTATTATTATTTAAAAATAGGTAATTTTTAATTATTATTTATAAATTTTAATTATATATAATATATGCGGTTTTATCGAAAAACCGAACCGATTTTGTACCGAACCGATAATTCGGTACCGGAATCGATTCTTGGTTTAGCGGTATTTTCGGTTCGGTACCGGTTCGGTTTTTCGGTTCCAATTCGGTTAAAAACCGATGAACACCCCTACCCGGACGGGCTGGGCCAGCCCGCGGGCCAATTGATTATTATTATTATTATTATTATTTATTATATATATATATATATATATATATATATATATATATATATATATATATATATATATATATAGTTATAATTATGATACATAACATGATATTTTGATTTTTGGCTATTGTGTATAGCATACAATTTATTTTAATAAAAAAAATGTACTTATTAACAAAAAATATTAAAAATCTTATGTTTAATACTTTAATTAAGAAAATATTTTTAACATTATAAACTAATGTGAGTAATATTTATTTGATTAAATATGTAAAACTAATAATTGTAATTAAATATCAAATGACTAATTTTAAAAAAATATTAGAATAATACCACAAGTACATTACACAAGTATGTATTTATACAGTAACAATTATTTGATTATGCATGTAACGTATTTTCACTATTCTGCCATATGCAAGTGCAAGTATATAAAAATATAATTAATTATTATTTTTTGTTAACATTTGCTAATCAATAATATTTTAAATTTTGTCTTATTTAAGTTATTTCATATCTAATAGTTACATGTTTAGAGATAATAATATTTTGAACAAATGAATAGAAGTTTTGTTCCATAAATTGATCTAAATAATATTTTTTTATGTATTGATGTATTTATTTTTTTTGAAAAAAATATATTTTAGGCCAAGGTTAGGCCAAAAAAGGCCCACTTTTTTTTTAGCTAAAAAATAGAAGTCCATAACCCAATTTTTTTAGGTCAGCCTAGCTCGCGGGCCTGAGTCTTTTTTGCCAAGTCTATTTATTATTCATGTGAGAAGAGTCTTGTAAAAATATTAATTTTTTTTATAAAAATATCAACTCACTTTGTTAATATAAATGAAGTCTTTATTTTATAATAATAGATATTTGCCTGACAAACCACTAGTAGATTAGATGCTATAAACTAATAATTATATATGAATGACTTGTAAAAAATTAGACAAGTGATATTTTTATAAGATTTTTTAATATTTTCACATATAAATTGTCATTATAAACTTATGGCAATAGTTAAAATCGTCATTATAAATCTATAAAAATACTTTTTATGTAAAAATATCAAAAAACTTTACAAAAATATCATTTTGCAAAATTTATTACAATATTCGTTTTAAAATTAGAAATGTATTTTAATGTTTTTGAAGTCAACTTTAGAATTAATATTAATTAGTTCAAATTATGAAAACATCAAATATGACACATAGTAACCTTTTAATTAGTTTAAAACAATTGCAGTTGTTTGTGAAAAAAATTAAATTTTTTATGATATATTATTATTGATTTTTGAAAGTTAATTTAAAATATTTTTAAATTCAAAATGAAAATGATTTATTAAAAATTATAAAATAATAAAATAAACAATGTATATTACTTTTCAAATAGTTTATAATATTTATTATTGTGTTGATTAAAATTAAAAGAATATATATTAATTTTAAATTTTAAAAAAATTAATAATAATTAAATAATATAAAACGGATGAAATGGTAATTTTCTTCACGTGGGGAAGAGATTGTGTGGCTGGGAAAGTAGTACACAAGGAGACAAATAGCTCTATTTCATCCTTATCGGGTTGAGGTCTAGGTGGTCGTCTGACATGAGTATGGGCACTTTTGGGCTTATTATTGTGGCACTTTATTACTTCTTTCGGTTAGGCATTTAGGCCCAGTCTCCGTGGCTGAGGCGTTTATGAGTATGATTTTGAACGTTCACTTGGTTTGCAGGTCCATTTTTTATCGTGTCTATGATATTTGGTGTAGGGTTTATTTTTGTATTTGTGTTATTTTATTTTTAAACGTCTTGATACTTGATGGTGGTAAAAATTGCAACTAGTTAGCAATAGCCCATGTTGGTGCCTCACCAATTGTGCTATTGTTAGTCGATGATTGTTTTAATCGTGTTTCTTTTCTTTTCTTTTTTTTAAGCTTTTTCGCCATTCTTATACGATAGTTTCGTCGATGAAACGAAGCTCTTACCGTTATTAAAAAAATAAAAATAGTCAAATGCCATCCCCATGAGTGGATGAAATGGGCTAAAGAGGATTTATGCATTACAAAATCAATGGTGAATGCATCATCTCAAAACTTTTTACCTTTTTGTTGAAGAGAATTGATATTTCTCTAAGTAAAAGTCATAATTCCACAAAATTCCTCTCACATAAATAGTAAATAAGTCTCACACTTATGTGAGAACAACTTTGTGAAAATATCAATTTTTACTTATAGAAATAACAATTCTCTTTGTTAAATAGTATGGGTAGTCGTTTACTTATAGTGTCTCAATTTTATATAAATAAATAAAATTATTTGTAAATTAAGTATGTATTTCTTATTTCATATATATTCTTAAAAACGATAACGGGTTATTTTAGCAGTGGTGTTAACGATAATGAAATTTTGAAAGCAAACTTAAAAATATTATTAGTTTATACTATCATTCATAAAATAAAATAAAAATATGATTCTTTCCATTAAATTAAAAATAATAATAATCCATTTGTATAGAACAATATAAAATTAAAGCCCTAGGCAGGGCCGCTCTTGTCCAGATCTTGTGGCTAACTTTATAAATGTATTTAGGACAATGTGGAACCCAGTTTGAAACTGGTGGATACTAAAACCCCATAGTCTATAGCCATTTATTTGTTCGAATGACGCGGCCGGCCACATTCAAAATGGAGTCGGAGTAGAGTGTTTCTTCTGTCTTCCTAGCCAGCCTGCCAGCCAACCACAAAGTAGTTGGAGAGAGCCACAAAAAGGTGGTTGTGAAAGGCTTTACTCTAGTTGGTTTGGTCGTCTCGCCATAGAAATTTGTTTTTTATTGGTACAATTAATAGGTTTAGTTAAGATAATCAAAGACATTATCGATCCACCACATATGTTGTTGAATTTATTTATTTATAATCCTAATTTTTCTTGTAAGTATAATTATTTATAAGACTGCAATAATTTCAGTATAGTGTCCTTTTCTTTTCTTCTGTGTCCAAAAATAAGAATCTTATAGTGTTATTTTGTATGCTTAGAGAATCATTTTTACGTCATCCGCCGTAATTTTTTATTTTTCAATAATAGAGACTCAAGAAACCAAAGAGGGAGGGGACAAATTAAAAAAAGGACCCCTGCGTTACTTATTGCTATGCCCCTTGAAACGTGTAAGCAGTTAGACAAATTAAAAAAAGGACCCCGGCATTACTTACTGCTACGCCTATTGTCTAAAGTCTAAACCCTTTGAAACGTGTAAGCAGTTACTTACTTGATGCTACTTTCTCATCTCAGTTCATTTACAACTTTTGACGCAATTTCTCTTTTATAAAGAAGGATATTTAAATTTACGTACACGATATTTAAATATTATATAAAATATTATATTTATTTAAAAAAATAAAATATAACATAAATTTTAATACCATAATTAATTTTTTAATATTTGAAATAAATATAATAATTAAATATTATGTTTAAATATTATCTATTTATATTTATTCTATAAAAAAAAATAGGGCTTTCTCACATAAGAACTCCACTACACAACTAGTAGGATAAAGAGCGAGCTAGACTCCCATAGCTTTTTGTTCAAGATTTATGCCTAAATTAATTATAAAAAAATATTTATATTTCGATAAAATTAGATTGCGAGTTATACAGAATTTTAAGTAATAAGATAAAATAAATTAAAACGAGATCATTTTTAATTATTTTCTTTCGTGTATTCATATACGTCAATATTTA
The DNA here is from genome assembly GCA_947179155.2 of Hedera helix. Classification (NCBI taxonomy): domain Eukaryota; kingdom Viridiplantae; phylum Streptophyta; class Magnoliopsida; order Apiales; family Araliaceae; genus Hedera; species Hedera helix. The sequence goes on along the minus strand of OX359265.1, from coordinate 57,972,801 downwards.
TAATTGTTGACGTCAAATTCTTTCTCTTGCCGAAATTATCCGTCAACAAAATACCTGCACACTTAACAAACCGTTAACACTTCATAGAACAGTCGCGACTTGGGCCATTCGGAGATATTCCGGTGTGAGGATAAGTACAGGCGATTAACGTCACAATAGAGGACCCAAAATATATGCTGAAAAATGTCAAATATTTGATAGTTCTCTCTCTTTACATGTAGAAAAGCCTTACCTTTTATAATTTGAGAGATTGTTTGTATACAATCATTCATGCACCGCCAGACGTCCCATCATTCTTTTATGAGTGAAAAAATAATGCCTTCATCCACTCACCCCAAGCGATCTAATAAGAAACTTTAGAAGAGACTATCCACTGACTAAACCTGTCAAAATAAATAAAAATAGGCCAATCCAATTTTTATATAGAGTAACTTAGGGTCCAAAGGTATAATACAAAACCCAATAATTCTTATCCCAATAATAATAAATATAAATTTGTCGTTATATATAGTAAAATTCAACTAATAAATTGGTAGGTTTAGTAACAGCGGCTTTTTAAACTTTTGTGAAATAAATTTTGTACTACTATCAATAAAAAAGAGCAATTCTTTTTGCGACAATTCTTTTTATAATTGGATTTTTTTTTCATTTTGGGACGAAGGACTGAAGGAGTAATTATTTAGCTACCACCGAACCAAACTTTTGCGGCGCTCATTTATTAATCTACCGACCTTAATTATTATTTTGGTATAATTATTTTCCGCATTTTACTCCTATGTTTGGCATGAAAACTAACTTCTTTAAATAAATAATTATAAATACATAATAATTAAACACTATATCTACTTATATTATTAAAAAATATAGAATGATATTAAAATTCATGTTACGTCATATTTTTTAATAATATAAATAATTATAATATTTAATTATTGTGGGTAGACTTGTCCAATAAATTACCCCAAAACTGCCAACAAGTTTGCTGAATCTCAAATATTTGTTGACGAGCCACATGTTCAAATTTATTAATTTTAGCTAGCAAGATGTGGAGGAGGGAGGGGATCAAGGTCTTCTTTGTACTTAATTCTCTCGTTTCTGAGGGCTTCATTTTCCATAAATTCTTCAAAGTTCAAATAAAACATGACCACTATCAATAAAGGAAAGGATGTCCCTTAATTAGTCCACCTCATTTTATCATTCATTATTTACTTTCCCTTATGGTTCAACGAGGGGTAAATTACTACCTCTATCACGATTTTTTTATATATATTTTTTGATCTTTCTAAGAATATCGCATCAGATATATTTGAATAGCCTCTAAATTTTAAATTACAAAAGTAATTTTGACTTTTTAAAATCAATTTAAGATTATTAAATTTAAAATACTAAAAATAGAAAACAAAGAAATTGATTAAAGGAGACACTTAGGTAACGTTTGGTTCACATAAAATCAATGTAATAGTTCCGTAATACAATAAGTTATTATATTAATTTGATATATTTTTTATTTGATTCACCTATTACATGCATTAGTCCGTTATTTAAATATTTTTTATTATTTCTACCAATGGATGTATTAGCTCAATACGTCTGTAATATTATAGGTCATAAAATATAAAATAATAATTATTACAATTAATTTGATATTTTGACTTATAATTTATTTTATTTATTACATACAATCATATAATTTAGTGAATCAAATATTAATTTTGAACATAATTAATAACATTACAATTATTACACAAATACCAAAATTAACCAAACAAATATGTCATAATAATTTATTATTATTGTATTATAACTCTATTGTATTATATAGACTATTACATTATATTAAATTTCTATTCAACAAATTAAATCGGGATAAATTGTGAAACAAGAGGGAGTATTACACAAAGTCTAGCTACTTAAGAAACAAAAATTTTGGCCCGATCGGAAATAGCGGTCGATCACTACTAGCAATAAAAAACCCTCTATGTATTGATTGTCGATTTTATCGACTTAACATTTGACTTCATCGATACTAAAAATTAAAAAAAAACGAGACTCACAATCGTCACTCTAATCATCAAAATTAATCATCGGAAAAAGTCTCATTAAGAAAAATATCAACAAGATCGAGCAGCAGCTCCAAGATCAACATCTCCACAATTTACATTTATTTATTGCTTTCATTATTACATTGCATGTGGCCACAGTCGAACTAATAATATCAGCATGCTGCATGCCTCCCCGTCTAATATTTAATTTCATGGCAAGTCATCCAAAAAATTGCAGTGATGGGGTACTTTTAACTTTATCGCCATCACTTTACTCACAATTTAATTGGTTAATTCAACAACTTCTTTATTAGAATGCCCCGCCCCCGGCCCCCGCGGGTTGATTCTTACTTCCATTTACTTTCTCCAAAAGTCCCAAAATCTTACTCCCTCCGTTACATATTATCACTAAAAGCTCTACACCCTTATTAAAAATAATAATTAAGAAATTAATTTTAAAAATAAAATGATACTACTACTCTTTATTGGAAAAAGAAAAAAAGAATAAAAAATAACTATTTAATTGTATTAAATATTTTTAAAAAGATGATATAAATATAGGAGGTATTATAGAAAAAAAAATTAAAATTTTCTTATATATATACAAATGATAATTATTCTAAAATATACACAATATGCTAAAACCACAATTATAATAGAATGAAGGGATTAGTACCAATCAACCCCCGGTAATAATTTTCCAACTAAATGTTACAGTATTAATGATCTATATGGAGTATTTTGACCACGTAGTTTTTTTTTTTGGACATATTTTGACGACATAGTTACCTAACAAAATAATGATGATATTATTAATGGTTCCCTTTTTCTTTTTTTCTTTCTTTTTCCCTTTTTTATAAAGCCTTGGAAATAGTATTGACAAATTATTCGAATTATAAAAATATTAGAGTCGAGGTAATATCTCACATTATAATATTTTAATCTCATATTGGTTAATATGAAATATTTAGAAGTGTATATAAAAATTCAAGTTATTACCTTTAATATAGATAAATTTAAATTTTTTGAGGTTAAATTATAATATTTTAAAATTAAAATTAAAAATATTTAAATATAAATAATATAATCATTAAAATTGTAAAGTATTTAAAAAAATATCAGTAATTATAATAAGATTATTTACAAAAATTAAACAAATTATATTAAATTTGAATTTAAAAATATTTGAAAATTAAATATAAACGATTAAAATTAATTTTATATTTTAAAACCGAAAGATTAAATGCAAGATATACTTAGGAAGTTGATACCCCAGTGTAGTTTTTACAATTCCAGCACAACAGATGCAATAAATAATTGTACCATAGACATTGAGAATCACTGTGCATTACGCTGGACATGGTAAAAATTGCCGTACAATTACCATTTTCCTTTATTTAGGGAGGGAGGGACCAATTCAATTGTTTTCAATGCCGTACGTATAATAATAGCAACAGCCTGGTTTTCCAGACTTTTCTGGATGGACCATCAAAACTGGGAAAATTTAACTCCACTTATACAAGGGATTAAGTAACCCCAATTAGCACAAACATGAACTGAATTAGTAAGATATAGTACTACGTCCCAACAAAAGGAGGGCATGCATGATTGTTGTAAACGAATTCAATCGAATATTAAATTATTTAGATTTATTTTATAAAATTTATTGAATATAAAATAAAGTTTGATTAAAATTTATTTCATTATTGAGTTGAACACGATCTCAAATCGAGCTCGAATAATTTTAACTTTTCAAGTGAGTATCATCCGAATATCAATAAAAAAATTATAATTTAAAGATATTCGAGTAATTTATTAAATTTTAAACTTTACTTATATTTAAATCATTTAAATTTTGAGTTGAGCTCAAATTAAACTTTTTGTCAAAAGAATATGAATTGAACCCGAATCGTTTCGTTGCCTTACATGCATGCATAAAGATTGTTTATATTAAGTCTCAACTAACACGCTGACCTAATGATCTAGTGATAATTGAAATGTAAAATTCGAACTAATTAGAGGAAGGAAAAACCATGAAGGTTCCTTCTTCAATGAATTGTATACTTTCTCCCTTGAAAATATAAAAATTTAATATTTTTACAAGTAATATAAATTTAATACTTTCACAATATCATATTTACATGAATGTGAGAATCAGAAATCTCATAAAACTAAATGTCAATATCTAAGACATATAATCAAATTTGATCTTTTGAAGTAAGTTAAAAATATCTTCAAAGAAGAAAATTACAAATATTAAAAAATATTACTCATTAATTACAAAATTTATTAGTTTAAAAACTTAAATTATTAATGAATCATTTCCGTTAATTTTGAATTGTAAATATCTCCAGTTACTATCAAAAAGTCAAACTTGACCCAGAGTATGTATGAAAAAATTATTCAGTGATGATGGGACATCGTTACGTGATATCCTATATCAATCACATATTTTTATTTCAATAATATTCCATTACTTGTAACTTTAAACTCACTGAAATGAAAAAATATAATTAGCCTGAGACACTACATGACAATGTCTCATGACTACTAAATAACATCTAATAATAATTTTTAGGATCACCCTCTAAATTAATAGGGAAAAAAATCAGCGAGGTTGCCGATCGAGACCGCCCCCCACTTCAACGTTGTATCTCAATTTTCAACAGGTAGTTGTACTTTGGAATGGGGCAGGTTCTGTATTGTGCGTGCAGTGGGGTGGAAGTTGGAAATAATACTCTATTCCCATTAGTGTATTAGACATAGGATCTCATATTCTTCCTGATCAACCTCCATTATTTTCAAAATATTAATGACCTTTAATTACGTACGTATATTTCAATATCTTCCTACTACGAATTTTATGACTTTCAACTTTTATGAAGCGATAAAATTGTCATACAAAAAAAAAGCAAAGTAGAATAATGTGTACTGAGAAAAATAAAAAGGTAACAGCGATTTAATACTCAACTTCCACCGAAGCAAGTGCAGCAGCAGCAGCAAGGAGGAGAATTAATGATTCACAACCGCACATGAATCTAATGAATGCACCCCAACCATATCCTCAAATGAATACTAAGGGAGTAATCCACTATAAAGTAATTTCGCCAATCCCATTAAGCTCCTCATATTTTCCCCATCTCTTCAATTCCCTTTCTCAATCCAAAATCAAAGAAACCCACCATGGGAACTTACGTTGCAAAGGAAGAAATCAAGAAAATGTCGTTGAAGGCGAAAATCCTAAGCACAAGCCATGTGAAGCCCAAAAAAACATTAGGAAGAAAAGAGTGTCAATTGGTGACTTTTGATCTTCCTTATTTAGCCTTTTACTACAATCAAAAGTTGTTGATTTATAAAGGGGCTGTTAACTTTGAGGAAATTGTGGAGAATTTGAAAGATGGGCTTGCCGTGGCTTTGGAAGAGTTTTATCAACTGGCTGGGAAATTAGGGAGAGATGAGGACGACGGGGTGTTTAAGGTGGAGTACGATGATGACATGGGCGGCGTCGAGTTTTTGGTGGCTGAGGCGGAGGAGATCGGAGCGGATGAGCTGACGGAGGAGGAGGGCACCGCTAGGTTGAAGGAATTGGTGCCTTATAATGGTATCTTGAACTTGGAGGGCCTTCACCGTCCATTGTTAGCGGTGCAGGTAACAACACCACCTCTGTTATCTTTTTACCTTCTTCTAGTTTCCTTTTTTTCGACCTGTGTTTTGTGTTTTTCTGATAAAATGAAATGACAATAAATGATGATCTTAAAATTAGTATTTTACATCATCTAATATTAATGTGTCACGAAGTAAAAATCATAATTACAATAATTTTTACATAAAAAATTATTTTCTTTTAAAATATTTTATTTAACTAATAATGTACAATTAATAATTGATAAAAAAAAATTAAATAAATTTTAAAAACTATAATAATAATTCTTCTACTTATATAATATTAATGATAGTATTTCTCGTTTAAATAATTTATTTATTTCTACACTATGTAATAATAAAATCTTAACTAAATTTAAATAGTTATATTTATATAACTTAATAATAAAAATTATTCTATAATAAAATATTATTGTCAATAATATGAATTTTAAAGAAAACATTAAATAAATTAAAAAATCTATAAGAATAAAAGATAGTGATAACTTGATAATTATGATAGTAAAAATGAAGATAAAAAGATTTTTAAATTAAAAAACAGACAAAAAAATAATTTTTAAAACTAAATTTTAGGTTTCTACTCTAACATTTTAGGTATTTTTAAATTTTAAGATTGAGAGACTATTTTGTATTATTTATTATATATATAAATTTTATTTATAGTTGAAATTTATTACTAAATTTTAGGGTTGACGGGACCATCATAAAATTTAGGTTTGAACGACGATTTTATCTTATTTATTATATTCCCTCCGTTTCAAAATTGAGAATACAATTTGACATTTAAGATCAAATAATGACATATTACATTTTAAAATTAGTATGACTCATAAAAATCTATAATTAATTAAAATTTGTGATTAATACTTTTTGTTATATACTATACAATTATAATAATTGTATCAACTAAAATTAAATAAATTCACTTTAATTTAAAATTTAATATACTGTTATTTGATCTCAAAAATTAAATTGTATTTCAACAAAATTCCTATGAGTTTTCTTCAAAGAAATAGTATTTATTTTCAGAAATTTTAAGAGGGACAAAAACAAAAATTGCTACCAGACATGGCAAAATTCACGTATCGTCTTGTGTAAAAATCAAAATGAGATGCAGACCAAAAGTATATTATTTTACCTAAATACATAATAAAATTTGCTACATTATTTTTCAAAAGGTACTCTTGTTTTGAGACGCTATCAAAAGGGTAGGATGTCATTCCATAAATTGTTATAAAACACATGGACCACGCTCAAGCATTAGTGTGTTTGCGTGTCTATATATATTATGAGAGATGATTTATAATAAATAATTATTATAGATATTATTTTAGTAAATATATTTTATACCTTTCATATAAAGATTTGAAAGCTCAAAATGAAATACTTGTTACTAATCCTTCTAACGGTGAGAATATACTTCCTAGTGGTAGGAGAATTTATATAATTAGCTCATTCTGACGGTAGCTGTCATTAATCCTTCTAGCTCGACATGCGCCGACATGTGTTGGTAGTTATTGGCATGTCTCGGCAGTCCAACCACTACTCGCAGCGACATGATACGGCGTAATTTCTAATCATTCTATTGGCAAGTTAAATGACATAATTTTAATAACATCCAGTTGCTAGTTTTTCTAGCCATAGGTATAAACGACATCATTTTATGTCTGTCGTTAAAAGAATTAACGACAGTAGCTTCAAATCCTAATAACAAATGCATAAAGAAAAAAAAGAGACAGCAACAACAAACGCATAAGAGAAAAAAAAGACAATAGCAAACGCACAAACCTTAGAAAAAAACAAAAAAAACCTAGATCGTTACTGTTGGAACAAAAAAATAAGAAGATAAGGCATGGCATACTTGAAGAAAACTTTCATATACTTTTACCAAAATATATTTGCTAAAATAGAATTAATAACAATTATTTATTATGAATATTTTTTTTATATATATAACTTCAACAAGTTTATTTGAAAAAAAGTAAACATAATTAATTCTAGTAGCTTGTTGGGCAGTGTAGTACTTGAAGCCGAGGACTACTACTTATTGCTGGGTGTAATTCTGAAAATATAACAAAATTCACATAAATATAGAACACCGAGCATATGGTAAATATTTTCTTTGTTTTAAATTATAACATCAATACTAATTTTTAAAAAATTAATTTTAAATATTTTTAAATTTAAAATTAAAATAAATTTATTTAGTTTATATATCAATACAAATATGAATTTCGTAAACTACTTAAAAATACTATTAATTATAATATTTATTATTTTTAAAATTTAAATAAACTATATTAATTTTATATTTTAAAATATTTTAAATTAATTTTTAAAAATTTAATAATAATCTTATAGGGAGTATGATTTATTTAAATCAACTCAAGAACTGAATTTTCCGTTATTTGGTAATTTGATTTAGATTGCAATTAATTTATATGATCTTATCAATGATGCCCACAGCTTACCAAACTAAGGGATGGGCTTGTGATCGGGTGCGCATTTAATCACGCCATCCTAGATGGTACCTCCACGTGGCACTTCATGAGCGCATGGTCCCAGATCTGCAGTGGTTCCAAATCTATCCAGGTCTCACCCTTCCTCGATCGCACCAAGTCTCGCAACACGCGCGTGAAGCTCAACCTCACCCCACCTTCCGACGCCCCTCCAAACGACACGCCAGCAAACGGTGACGTGGCCAAGGCGAACCCACAACTGAGGGAGAAAGTCTTCAAATTCTCGGAGTCAGTAATTGACCAGATCAAGTCAAAACTCAACGCCAACCCGTCCGACGGCTCAAAGCCCTTCTCCACATTTCAGTGTCTCTCCGCACACGTGTGGCATGCAATCACACGTGCCCGCCAGCTCGGGCCGGAGGACTACACCGTTTTCACCGTCTTCGCCGACTGCCGGAAAAGGATCGACCCTCCCATGCCGGACAGCTACTTCGGAAACCTAATTCAGGCCATTTTCACAGTGATGCCAGCCGGGTTGCTGCTGGCCAACCCGCCTGAGTTCGGGGCGGGACTTGTACAAAAAGCAATTGCGATGCATGATTCCAAAGCCATTAATGAACGTAACAAGGAATGGGAAAGCAATCCCAAGCTCTTCCAGTACAAAGATGCCGGAGCGAACTGCGTGGCGGTGGGGAGCTCGCCGCGGTTTAAGGTTTACGAAGTGGACTTTGGGTGGGGCCAGCCGGAGAGTGTGAGGAGTGGGTCCAACAACAGGTTTGATGGGATGGTGTATTTGTACCCAGGCAAGAGTGGAGGAAGAAGCATTGATATTGAGATAAGCTTGGAAGCTGGGGCTATGGAGAAATTGGACAAGGACAAGGAGTTTCTAATGGAAGCCTAAAAATAATTATTTAATGCATGCATGGTGTGTACTATTATTTGGCTGTAGTAGCATTTTCTTATGTTTATTTTTCTCAGAATAGATATATATATATATATATATATATATATATATATATATATATATATATATATCTGTGTGTGAGTGTGTCTATAGAGCGAGAGAGGAAGAGTGAGATTTCCAAGAGTTTGAATCGACACACCTTGTGACTAGGGTTCAGATTGATTTTCTCCTCTGTCTGTTTCAGCTGTTGAGTAGCTGCTGCTGCTTTCAACCGCTCTTCTTTAATTTTCAAGTAATCTTCACTGGAGTATGATTCATTGGTGGATAGCGAACCATCTGATGTTTCAGAAAAATCACATAACCTCTACATTTTCCTTTAAAGAAGTAATTGCTTGGAATTAAATACAATATCATAATAAAAAAAAACTATGAACAAGTGCATGCCACAACACTTCAAATGAAGAAAAAGATTCTCTCTGATACCATTGTGAAACGAATGAACCCACTCTGTTCACCATATATTAAGAAAGAACTCAGAGACGGTACTTTTTACGCTATATATCTTTAAAGCCATAAACATTACAAGGAATGGCAAAGATATGAGTTTGGATGGCGCACTTCTCTCGTCGTACTGAGTCAACTATAAAAACATATTTCCAAACCCATCGAACCCTGAGAGGGGGCTGGGCCCGTGTGTTCGTGTATTCTAGTGATTGAATAAAGATGAAACTGAGGATCAAAATAATCAGAAACCACTCAAACCAATCACCAGATGGTACAATTCCATCCCCCATTTATTCTAACTTATAGGAGCCTGATAAAGAGGAATTCAGAAAGCATGAAGGAGGTAGAGACTTTCATCAAAGGATTCCTGCCACACTTTTCACTGCGTCTGCAATTTTCATCTTTTGAGAGATATATCCTCGGGTACTCTCAGAATATACTTTTACCTGGGCGCACCCCAAATTTATTATATTTATACTTTTCCTCTCAATAACTATTCAAACACGATTTAGTCCCTCAGACTTCGGCAAATCAAGGCAGGTCACCCACTTATATGGTGACATTGCCATGTGTAACCACACTTGCTACCAAGTAAAACCTACCTCCCAGGCTCCCTCGTTGCCTCTCTCGCAATAATGGGTGGATTTGCCATCTGTAACCACTACAGGAAGCAGAGGAAAAGCCTTGTTCCACCCCCTCTCAATATCAGCATGCAGGGATCTCATGTATGCTAGTATAAATTCAAAACTACTTGCATTGGGCGTCAACTTTTAAGTTTTTATTTTTGAACAGAAACAAGTAACAGACCATACACCACTTTTGGTATATGGAATATAATCTACAACTCCGGAAAGATTATATCAAAATGTTACAAATAAATCCAAAATTTCCAGCTCTGTTTTAGTACTTTCTCATTAATACTTCTGCTTAAAACATAAAAAAAAAATACTTGCCAAAGTTCAACTAATTTGATCCAAAATTCTTTTTAGAGTTGACGAATAAGGAACGTCATCTAAATTGATTTATAATTTAGTTCATATCTATTATAACCACTAAGAGTGGCAATTTTTAACTCAAGAGGCCTCAAGGGGAAATTATTGCTGTTAAAAAATTTATGCTACCTCCATCTGGAAATGAAAGCCCTTAAACACTTCTTCAAATATTAAGGTTTCTATAGGACACTCGCAACAAAAGAAATAGGACTCTCGTTTATAATCGGAGAGGATAAATCGATAGAACTCTCAAAATTAGTGGTTTTCTTGAAGAGTGAGCAAGTGCTTATCACTTTTATTATGGTATTCTGTCCCAAAATATCTATCCAAAAATTAGGAGAACTTAGATATTACCATGATACCATCTCATATAGGAAAAAGTGATTCTCAATCAAATAAATAATTGTACTTGCCACTGGAATTGGAGAGTTCTCAATGTAAAACCAAATATTATAACTTGCTCCTTGGCAATCTACCCCCAAGTCCCACCCCACCCCCACTAAAACCATAGAACAAAATGAAAATCCAAGAAGGCAAAGGCAAATCCTGCTTCTTCTGCAGATTAGACGCTCTGCAATGGATGTTCCACAAATTGGATAATTCAGCACTTGATTGCAAAACTATTGAATAAGTGAATAACTCAGTAATCAGGAAAGGACAGTCAGGTGAATCAGATTTACCAACTACTTATAGCTTCTTCCTAGCATATATTGTCCTCCAAACACCTATAAAATAGTGTTTTGTACATGATGCCTCAAGCCCTGAAGAGCTTACTAACTTACCAGTTAGCACAAACAATACAGAGGTAAGAGAATCACAAATGAATTTAATGCCTTTTTCATTTGCTAATTTAAAATAATAAGAATAAACTAATATAGACATGTGGAACACTTGATCACTCACTAGGGTCAACTTTCATCTGAGAATCCTCAGAGCTGTCAATTGTTGAAAAGCTTGAGTTTGTGTTGGTCGCACTGGAACTGTAATTGTTCTGCGTCGGACTCTGAACATCGTCGAGGCCAATCTCTCTTTCAAGTGTGCTCTTGAACTCCCTTGAAACATCCTGCAGAGATTAAAAGCAGCGAAAAGGGCAGTATAAAGAACACTGAAATGTCTTCCAACATGGTAAAGAGAAGACAGTTAAATAAAATTTGGAAATATTACCTGAAGTTCTTTACTCGTAGGTTGAAATGCGCGCAAAGTTTTCCCCAGATTCCAAGCAACCTGTGTTCGAATTACACCACTTGGATAGTTAGCTTCCAATACAGTGAATACACCAAAAGTTGGCAATATTTTCTCAATGGGACGTAATAGCAAAATTCAATTAGCTCATTTATTCATAATAATTTTGGCTGGTCTTCAAAAAGATTAGAAACAGTGGCAGAACCAGGATTTTTCATTAGGCTGGGCAAAAAATTCATGCACCATTTTTCTTTTTAAATTTTAATCGAAGTTAATAATTAAAAAACTTCAATATAGTTATGCTACACTGAAAATCATATATTTTTAGAGATTAAGGGTGTTGGATTTGGCTCATATTTTGGTGACATCATTCTGTCTCAAAAAGATTTGCATGTACTTTTGCAATCTTGTTTCGCATCCTTGGCTTGATGGCGGCAGGTTTTGGAAAGAGGAAAAGGACTCTTTGTCCTTTTTTGTTTCTTGGCAAGTATGGTGACTCACACACACATATATTTTATATATAGATGCGGCAGGAAGGAAAGGCCTTATGTTTTGATTTTTCATGTAAGCTACGTGGCACACACACATGCTTGTGTGTGTAGGTTGCAGGAAAGAAAAAGGACATAGGTCCTTTGCCTCTTTAATCTCCAAGGCAACAGGTTAGGAGATATCTCTCGATTCAAAGAAGAAACCAAAAGCACAAAGAACAAGAGAAAGGAGAGAGAGCTCAGTTGAGCTAGAGGGAGAAAAGTGAGGTAGAGAGAGAGAGAGAAGTTGAGAGAAAATAATAAGTGAATTTATTTTTTCAGAGAGCAATACTTGTATTCTTAAATATTTTTAATAGTGGATTCCTGAAATATCTTTTTTCCCGTGAGGTTTTCACGTAAAATTATGGTGTTATTATTTTTTATCTCAAAGATTAGTGTGCGTATGTAATCTTAGTGTGTTTATGTGTGCCTGATTTCACAACAAAGGGGTCAACACTCTTCCATTAAAGGCAAAAGAATTAATCACCTAGCAAATAAAAGCTTAAACTAAGGCATGCTTATTAGTATAATCTAATTAAGCAAAGGCAAAATCTTATACCTAATTCCTGCTTTCCTCAAACCTAATAATCTCATGGACTTCTAACTCTGAAGGTAATTCTCAAAATTATACCAGGGAACTTACTTAACCAAAGTACTAAATTTAGCAGACCAGATTATGAAAGTACCTAATTTTGCAGACTGATGTGAGATTGAGATACCCAAATTCCTCTGACCATTCCACTGAGAAAAAAGAGTGATACCCAGTTGAGGAATCCATGTGGAGAGACGAAAATTTGTGGCATTGGAACTTGAATTTACAGAAGTATAGAGAGTGTAAAAGGTGGGTTTCCTAATTGATGAGGATGATTGACACAGATATGTAGGAGTATAAATTGCAGAAGCCATAGTTGTAGTGGTCATCTATAGATTCTGTGGAGCTTGACGTCGGGGGAATTTGTAATCATGGGTATGATGGATATGAGTTATGATCCAACATTATCCTGTCCAAAAGAGGCGAAACAGTTTTGTGGCATGGTCCAAGAACAGATGCCTAGCGTGTTTTATACACAGGCATTAAGTAAAAGTTACAGTACCTTATTGGGCTCAAGCCCATATATCAATCAATACTACATTAAATCTAGATAAGGAGACTATATCAATCAATCCATCCAAATCCATATTCATATTCATACAAAAATATAACGACACAAATTTTATTTTATTTTATTTATTCTCGAATCAACTTGATGATATAAAAAATAAAATTCATTGACTCAGCAACCTATGATTATTTAATTTTTTTATTTTTGCGTGTCATAAAATATAATAACTTCACAAATTCATAAACAAAATACATTGTATCTTCTCTTTTTTCTTTTTTTATTCTTATTCCAATGCTTCTGATTTAGTTTCTATTTTACTAATTCTCACACTTTTCTTTATATATAAAAACACTTGAGTAATGTTTTTTAGTTCGTTAAAAAAACCCAAAAAAAAATAAATTATACTAAACTTCTGATATCTTATAATATGCGTATACAATTGAATAAAAAAATTATACCCAACAATCATTTTTCTTTTATACTGACCTGTAGTCTATAGAGCCCATAAAAAAATATAACAAACTACTCATATCTTATCGTATACATAAAATTAGAACAACAAATTAGCATTAATGATAAAACTACACGTAAGATTTTGCGTGGAGAAAGATATCCAATAAGTTGTTTTTAAATTAAGTTAAATACACTGGTACTTCCTATAAAAAATCATAATAACACTCGTCACCCCTCTAATTTTTTAAATAAGAGTTAATACCTCTCTTGTAAGACCCCGAATTTTATGAAATACAAAATTTAATTTTTCTTCATATATATTTTTTTTGAAACAGTAAGTGGTTAAATTAACAAAATTGAAAGTTAAGGATGTTATGTGCAAATTTTATTTTGTCGGACAATATTCGCTTTGTCGGGGAATATTCGTTTGGTCGGGGAATATTCGTGCCGTACGACGGCGCCGAAATAATAAATTATTGGTGGACCCCACAACGGAATATTTGTCGGATATAGAAAACGACAGAAATAACCTTTTTAAATAAAAATAGTCAACGGAACTGTTAAAATACCGGTGATAAAAGAATAGTAGCATACGGTAGTTTATGGTATTTTCTGTAGCACACGGTACTCTACAGTAACACACGGTATTGCATAGTGTCTCATATTATTGGTCTGATAATTGACACCGTAACTGTTACGCATCATTTCATCGATAATTGTCACTGCATAATATTTTATATTATCAATTCAATAATTGTTGTTACACAGTATTTTGCATTATTGATTTAATAATTGTCATTACACTGTATTTTATATCATTGAGTCAATAATTGTTGCTGCACTGTTTTTAAAATTATTGAACCTAATAATTGTCACAGTAACATATGCACAGTAATTCACATTATTGAAACAATAATTGTCATTACACAGTAACGCATGCTTTATTTTACATTATTGTTATCTCTATTATGATGTTATTTAAACAGTTGTATTTCATTAATTTATTGACTTGATATCTAAGAGCTAACTATACTGTATTTATAACAATTAGTCATAATAATTGAATTGATAAAGTTATTTGTTTATAATATAAAGTTAGGTGATTATTAGGTGATATGAAATGAATGGTGTAGATTAAAGTGTGAATTATTGTTAAATAATTGAATTGATTTGTTTATAATATAAAGTTAGGTGATTATTAGGTGATATGAAATGAATGGTGTAGATTAAAGTGTGAATTATTGTTGAATAATTAAATTGATTTGTTTATAATATAAAGTTAGGTGATTATTAGGTGATATGAAATGAATGGTGTAGATTAAAGATAATATAATATTTGAAATGGATGGTGTAGATTAAAAGATGATCTTTAAATGAATGGTTTAGATTAAATGAATGATAAGATTTTTGGCTATAAATAGAAGCCTTAACTTAAGGATTTTTCATAAACTTCCTTACTTGTTCTTTCTTTCTCTCTCTAAATACTTCTTGTGAAAGTTCTCTCTAAGTGTGCTTAAGTCATCTTGAGTATTTGTGAAGATCTATAAGTATACGTGTACTGTTCAAGTTAATCAACCTCATTTAAATCAATATCCAGTCACGTGTTGAGGTAAGGGATACCATCTTTTTCATCTTCCATTATTCAAACATACTATGGTAAGGGATTATCATTATTTGATTCTCGATAATAATATTGTTTCTTCCTTACTCATAAGACGTGCCTTTTATTTCCATGTATTAAATTGTGGGAATAACCTTACGGAGCGGATTGCCGCCTGTTGGTGAATAACCTTTCGTATTCATTCATTATTAATCTCTGAGAATAACCTTACGGAGCGGATTGCCGCCTGTTTGGTGAATAACTCTTTGTACTCAAATTCTATTAAATTGTGGGAATAACCTTACGGAGCGGATTGCCGCCTGTTTGGTGAATAACTCTTTGTACTCAAATTCTATTAAATTGTGGGAATAACCTTACGGAGCGGATTGCCGCCTGTTGGTGAATAACCCTTTGTATTAATTTCCTTCACCTTTTGTTAATCAAACCTGCTACGGTAAGGGATATTATTTTCTTTCATACTCCTAAATCGAAAATTATTATGGAACTATTGCTTCTATAATTCCTGAAAATATTATATGTTCCATAATAGTTGAACTTCATTATTTCAACTGAACCTTCCTATTTACGTGAACCTTTCTATTGAGTTGTAACCGTTATTCTGAACTGTGGATCTTGAATATCATTTTTAAATTTCACTCCACATCATGTTGACAATTTGGACATTATTTGAATCTGTACAAAGTAAACTTCCGATACTTATTGTTATCCTATTTCTTCTGTTCATCATTTATATCATTCTAATCATCCAAAAATCAAGCTGTTGTGAATATCTGTGGCCGGGGGCACAGATGTGATATATTTGTTGAACAGATGATAGGTTAAAGGCGATATAATAGGTTAAAGGCGATACATCTGTTCGGTGTCTTTTATGGCACGTGGTGAATGTTCTCTTTGGCCCGTAGTGCAAAGATGAACTGTTGTTTGGTATGATTATGACCAAAGGCTGAATCTGGTATAATCATGACCGTTGGTGTTATAATGAATGTCTTTGGTCCGTAGTGCAAAGATGAACTGTTGATGTGCATGATTATGATCAGGAACTGTGAATTTGTATTATCTTGACTAATGATATTTCAGATGATAAAAGTTGATGATGTTTTTCCTAAAAAGAGAACCGAGTGGACATTATAGTCTGCATTATTCTTCTAATAGATTACTCATTCCGCTGCTATTATTGATCTGAACGTTGTTTAAGAATTTAACTGCAGTTTTTGATATAAACCTTGTAGTCTATTGTATTCTATCAAGAACTCAACTGTTGAAGACTAATGATAATTTATTCGTCATTATCTTAGTCATGATATTTCTTACTGGGCTATTTGAGCTCACCCTTTCTTTTGTTCCATTGTTTTTCAACAGGAGATGAAAACATAACAGGGTCTAGCCGGGGAATGGAGTGAGGGTCCGAGGAATAGTTATCATAGTCTTCACGTTTTGTAAAATAGTGTGGCAATAATAGTGAAGACTTAGTTGTGTATTATTATACACTGTATTGTTGTACGTTGTGCTTTGTTGTAATAATTTTGTTGTAGTCTTTTGACGACTCAAGTTTGGGCTGTGTGGGCCCAGATTTGGGGGCGTCACAGTTGGCATCAGAGCTTAGGGATATGGTCTTTAATGGAGATCTGGGGTTAGAACTAGGAGGGGAGAGACGAATAGAATCAGTCACTAGTGTGTCCTACCTAAAATAGATTTTATTATCTAATGAGTCGATTTGAATGTAGGAACATGAAGTGATGAGTCAGTTTATTTGAACTAACATTTATTTTGTGGCCACAGTTTAGTATGGCATCTGGAAATCAAGAGGTTAACTATGGAATGCCTGAAGCAAATGTAGCCGAGAATCAAGAGGCCCCAAACAATCCTCCTGCCAACTCAGGAAATAATGTTCCTGATAACATGATGAACGATGGATTCTTTAGGAATTTTATGCAGTTCATACAGAATCAAGGAAGAGGAAATCCAGTCAATAATAACGGTAGAAATGCTGGCAATTTGAGAATGGTCACTGTTAAGCAATTTAAAGAATTAGGACCACCTGAATTCCACGGGAAGCCTGACCCACTCAAAGCGGAGGCATGGCTAAAGCAGACGACAAAAATACTTGATGTCTTACAATGCGCTGATGATCAGAAGGTGCCATTTGCCACTTTTATGTTACGAGGTGAGGCGGACCATTGGTGGGAAGCGGTAAAACGTATCCAACCTTCAGCACTCGAAATGTCTTGGACAGAATTCGAAGAACTGTTTAACGAGAAGTATTTCCCAGAAAGCATCCGCCATATGAAAGAGGTGGAATTCATTAAGCTGGAGCAGGGAAACATGACAGTCTCCCAATATGAAGCCAAGTTTGCCGAGTTATCTCGCTTTGCCACCCATCTTGTGGATGACGAAGCACGAATGAGTCGGATGTTCCTAAGAGGTTTGAGATTCAAAATTCGTCAACAACTTAGCTCTCATAAATTTAGTTTGTATTCAGATGTTGTAGATAGGGCTCAAAGAGTGGAGCAAACAGATGAAACATTGCAGCCAAGAGTTAATGATCAGCATAGAGAAAGGAGTGACAACAACCACAGGAACGAGAACCATCGAGGAGGTAACCAACACTTCGGTGGTAATTCCATACCAAATAACAGAAGAGGAGAATCTAGTGGGAACAATTTCAAAAGAAAGAGATTCCATAATAATTATGGAAGGGCACCAGCACCAGTACCAACACCAGCACCGACCCCAGTTTCAAGGGGAGAAGATCGACCACCAGTGAGATGCTATAGGTGTGGTCAGGAAGGTCACATCAGCCCAAACTGTACACTGCAGTCCAAAAAGTGCTATAGTTGTGGGAAAGAGGGTCATCTTGCGCGGTTTTGTCCTGCCACAAAATCAAGTCCAGCTGCAATGATGATACCAAAAGCTAGCGCGGATAAGGGAAAATCTGTAGTTCAAGGGAGAGCTTTTGTTGTGACATCCCAAATGGCGCGAAACTCGAACGAGGTGATAACCGGTAAGCTATTCATAAATTCTCGTGAAGTCTACGCTTTGTTAGATACTGGCTCTACCCATTCTTTTATCTCACCTGCATGTGCTCAGCGTTTAAACTTAACTCCTGAAAATTTGGACTTTGACTTATCAGTTGAAACCCCATTAGGAGAAATGACCATTACATCTACTGTCTATAAATCTTGCCTAGTTCAAATCAACAACCTCACATTACCTGTTGACCTTATTTCTTTGGAGATGCATGAATTTGATGTGATTTTAGGAATTGATTGGTTGACTACCCATCATGCTAAAATTGATTGTTTTCATAAGATTATTAGTTTTCATATTCCTAATCAACCTGTCATGCAAATTCAAGCAACTAAACCATTGAAATCTATAACTGTTATTTCTAGCCATAAAGCCATTCGTTTATTGAAAAACGGATGTCAAGCCTTTTTAGCTCATGTCACTGATTTGAACAAAAATACGTCAAACTTAAATGATATTCCCATTGTTAATGAGTTTCCTGACGTTTTTCCTGAAGAACTTCCTGGCTTACCCCCAAACCGTGAAATTGATTTTTATATTGATCTTGAACCCGGTACCAAGCCCATTTCCAAAGCTCCCTACCGAATGGCTCCCATTGAACTTCAAGAGTTAAAAGTCCAACTACAGGAATTGTTGGATACCGGTTTCATTCGTCCGAGTGCATCACCTTGGGGTGCTCCTGTTTTATTTGTGAAGAAGAAAGACGGGAGTATGAGATTGTGCATTGACTACCGAGAATTGAACCATGTCACCATCAAGAACAGGTACCCGTTACCTCGGATTGATGACATGTTTGATCAATTGCAAGGCGCTCAACATTTCTCAAAGATTGATCTCCGTTCTGGATATCATCAGTTAAAGGTTAAAGCTGAGGACATTCCAAAGACTGCTTTCAGAACTCGTTATGGGCATTATGAGTTCTTAGTCATGCCTTTTGGACTAACTAATGCTCCTGCAGCTTTCATGGACATGATGAACCGGATATTCAAGGAACATTTGGATCATTTTGTGGTTGTCTTTATTGATGACATCCTCATATACTCCAAGAGTCGCGATGATCATGAACAACACCTGAGATTGATACTACAAAAGCTCCGTGAAAACAAATTATATGCCAAGTTGAAGAAATGTGAGTTCTGGCTTGAGGAGGTCGCGTTTCTTGGGCATGTGATTTCTAGTCAAGGAATATCAGTCGATCCTGCGAAGATTGAAACGGTACTAAATTGGGAACAACCCAAAACAGTAACCGAAGTCCGAAGTTTTCTGGGTCTAGCTGGTTATTATCGGAGATTCGTAGAAGGATTTTCTCGAATCGCCACTCCATTAACGCAGCTTACTCGGAAAAGCACAAAATTCATATGGAGCGAGGAATGCGAGAAAAGTTTCCAAGAACTCAAGAAGAGACTGGTTTCAGCTCCTGTTCTGACCATACCATCAGGATCAGGAGAATTTGTTATCTACAGCGATGCTTCTGGCAAAGGTCTAGGCTGTGTCCTTATGCAACATGGAAAGGTTATAGCCTACGCCTCTCGACAACTCAAAGATTATGAGAAAAATTATCCTACTCATGATCTAGAGTTGGCAGCAGTCGTTTTCGCGTTGAAGATCTGGAGACACTACTTGTACGGAGAAAAAGTGGATATCTATACGGATCATAAAAGTCTCAAGTATTTCTTCACCCAGAAGGAACTCAACATGCGACAACGACGTTGGCTTGAGCTGTTAAAGGATTATGACCACACAATCCAGTATCACCCGGGAAAGGCGAACGTTGTAGCTGACGCTTTGAGCAGAAAATCTTATGCAAGTACAAGTGCACTGCTGACAACACAAAAGTGTATTTTGTACGACTTGCAAAAGATGGAGATAGAGCTAAAGACACCAGGGACCCGCTCGAAGATTGCTCACGTGCGAGTAGAACCAACTTTAATCGATAAAATTAAAGCTGCTCAAGCTACCGATCCGGAACTGATAAACATGATAAAGAAAGTACAAGAAGGTGCCATTCCCGAAGCAAGAATCGACGAGAAAGGAATACTTCGAGTCAACTCTCGACTCTGTGTTCCTAACGATCCTGAATTAAAGCATAAAATCATGATGGAGGCACACAACACGCCGTTTGCAATCCACCCAGGAGGTACCAAGATGTATCGAGATCTTCGACATACATTTTGGTGGAACAATATGAAAAGAGAGATTGCGGAGTTTATCTCAAGGTGCCTAACTTGTCAACGTGTCAAGGCAGAGCATCAAGTTCCTAAAGGTCCATTACAATCACTTGAAGTTCCCGAATGGAAGTGGGAACACATCAATATGGACTTCGTGACGGGTCTTCCAAAAGTTTCTCAAGGCTTAGATGCAATTTGGGTGATCGTAGATAGATTGACCAAATCTGCTCATTTCTTGCCTATACGAGAAAACTTTTCACTTGAACGTCTTGCCGGTATGTACATAAATGAGATCGTGAGATTGCATGGTATGCCAGTTTCCATAGTTTCTGATCGAGATCCTAGATTCACTTCACGCTTTTGGATCAGTCTACAAAAAGCTATGGGCACTGAACTACGTTTTAGTTCTGCATACCATCCTCAAACGGACGGACAATCGGAAAGGACGATCCAGACCCTCGAAGATCTTTTGAGACTTTGTGTATTAGACTTCAAAGGAAGTTGGGATAAGTACTTGCCATTGGTGGAATTTTCTTACAACAACAGTTACCAAGCAAGCATAGGCATGGCTCCATTCGAGGCATTGTATGGAAGGAAGTGTCGCTCTCCAATATGTTGGAATGAGGTAGGAGAAGCAAAATTGTTGGGACCCGAGTT
This sequence comes from Hedera helix, assembly GCA_947179155.2. Classification (NCBI taxonomy): domain Eukaryota; kingdom Viridiplantae; phylum Streptophyta; class Magnoliopsida; order Apiales; family Araliaceae; genus Hedera; species Hedera helix. The sequence goes on along the minus strand of OX359265.1, from coordinate 57,951,499 downwards.
GGTACGCTTGACGACCGAAAAGATCCAAATGATCCGACAACGAATACAGACCGCACAAGAACGACAAAAGAGTTATGCTGATCTTCATCGGAGAGACGAAAATTTCAACGTCGGAGATCATGTATTCTTACGTGTTTCTCCATGGAAAGGGGTTACGAGATTCGGAAAGAGAGGAAAGCTCAACCCTCGATTTATTGGCCCATTTGAAATCCTCGATCGAATAGGAACCGTAGCCTACAGACTAGCCCTACCACCAAGTATGTCTCGCATCCATAACGTTTTTCATATATCTATGTTACGTAAATATGTGAAGGACCCAAACCACGTCATTGAGTTAGAACCAGACGTTATAGCAGAGGATTTAACATACGAGGAGGTACCTGTTAAGATCCTGGATAAGAAGGAGCAGATCCTACGCTCAAAGGTTATACCTCAAGTTAAGGTTTTATGGAGGAACCAAGATACTGAGGAAATGACCTGGGAGCTAGAATCTGAGATGAAATCTAAGTATCCTTACCTCTTTGATATGTCAGGTACGTCAATTTCGGGGACGAAATTTCATAAGGAGGGGAGGTTGTAAGACCCCGAATTTTATGAAATACAAAATTTAATTTTTCTTCATATATATTTTTTTTGAAACAGTAAGTGGTTAAATTAACAAAATTGAAATTTAAGGATGTTATGTGCAAATTTTATTTTGTCGGACAATATTCGCTTTGTCGGGGAATATTCGTTTGGTCGGGGAATATTCGTGCCGTACGACGGCGCCGAAATAATAAATTATTGGTGGACCCCACAACGGAATATTTGTCGGATATAGAAAACGACAGAAATAACCTTTTTAAATAAAAATAGTCAACGGAACTGTTAAAATACCGGTGATAAAAGAATAGTAGCATACGGTAGTTTATGGTATTTTCTGTAGCACACGGTACTCTACAGTAACACACGGTATTGCATAGTGTCTCATATTATTGGTCTGATAATTGACACCGTAACTGTTACGCATCATTTCATCGATAATTGTCACTGCATAATATTTTATATTATCAATTCAATAATTGTTGTTACACAGTATTTTGCATTATTGATTTAATAATTGTCATTACACTGTATTTTATATCATTGAGTCAATAATTGTTGCTGCACTGTTTTTAAAATTATTGAACCTAATAATTGTCACAGTAACATATGCACAGTAATTCACATTATTGAAACAATAATTGTCATTACACAGTAACGTATGCTTTATTTTACATTATTGTTATCTCTATTATGATGTTATTTAAACAGTTGTATTTCATTAATTTATTGACTTGATATCTAAGAGCTAACTATACTGTATTTATAACAATTAGTCATAATAATTGAATTGATAAAGTTATTTGTTTATAATATAAAGTTAGGTGATTATTAGGTGATATGAAATGAATGGTGTAGATTAAAGTGTGAATTATTGTTAAATAATTGAATTGATTTGTTTATAATATAAAGTTAGGTGATTATTAGGTGATATGAAATGAATGGTGTAGATTAAAGTGTGAATTATTGTTGAATAATTAAATTAATTTGTTTATAATATAAAGTTAGGTGATTATTAGGTGATATGAAATGAATGGTGTAGATTAAAGATAATATAATATTTGAAATGGATGGTGTAGATTAAAAGATGATCTTTAAATGAATGGTTTAGATTAAATGAATGATAAGATTTTTGGCTATAAATAGAAGCCTTAACTTAAGGATTTTTCATAAACTTCCTTACTTGTTCTTTCTTTCTCTCTCTAAATACTTCTTGTGAAAGTTCTCTCTAAGTGTGCTTAAGTCATCTTGAGTATTTGTGAAGATCTATAAGTATACGTGTACTGTTCAAGTTAATCAACCTCATTTAAATCAATATCCAGTCACGTGTTGAAGTAAGGGATACCATCTTTTTCATCTTCCATTATTCAAACATACTATGGTAAGGGATTATCATTATTTGATTCTCGATAATAATATTGTTTCTTCCTTACTCATAAGACGTGCCTTTTATTTCCATGTATTAAATTGTGGGAATAACCTTACGGAGCGGATTGCCGCCTGTTGGTGAATAACCTTTCGTATTCATTCATTATTAATCTCTGAGAATAACCTTACGGAGCGGATTGCCGCCTGTTTGGTGAATAACTCTTTGTACTCAAATTCTATTAAATTGTGGGAATAACCTTACGGAGCGGATTGCCGCCTGTTTGGTGAATAACTCTTTGTACTCAAATTCTATTAAATTGTGGGAATAACCTTACGGAGCGGATTGCCGCCTGTTGGTGAATAACCCTTTGTATTAATTTCCTTCACCTTTTGTTAATCAAACCTGCTACGGTAAGGGATATTATTTTCTTTCATACTCCTAAATCGAAAATTATTATGGAACTATTGCTTCTATAATTCCTGAAAATATTATATGTTCCATAATAGTTGAACTTCATTATTTCAACTGAACCTTCCTATTTACGTGAACCTTTCTATTGAGTTGTAACCGTTATTCTGAACTGTGGATCTTGAATATCATTTTTAAATTTCACTCCACATCATGTTGACAATTTGGACATTATTTGAATCTGTACAAAGTAAACTTCCGATACTTATTGTTATCCTATTTCTTCTGTTCATCATTTATATCATTCTAATCATCCAAAAATCAAGCTGTTGTGAATATCTGTGGCCGGGGGCACAGATGTGATATATTTGTTGAACAGATGATAGGTTAAAGGCGATATAATAGGTTAAAGGCGATACATCTGTTCAGTGTCTTTTATGGCACGTGGTGAATGTTCTCTTTGGCCCGTAGTGCAAAGATGAACTGTTGTTTGGTATGATTATGACCAAAGGCTGAATCTGGTATAATCATGACCGTTGGTGTTATAATGAATGTCTTTGGTCCGTAGTGCAAAGATGAACTGTTGATGTGCATGATTATGATCAGGAACTGTGAATTTGTATTATCTTGACTAATGATATTTCAGATGATAAAAGTTGATGATGTTTTTCCTAAAAAGAGAACCGAGTGGACATTATAGTCTGCATTATTCTTCTAATAGATTACTCATTCCGCTGCTATTATTGATCTGAACGTTGTTTAAGAATTTAACTACAGTTTTTGATATAAACCTTGTAGTCTATTGTATTCTATCAAGAACTCAACTGTTGAAGACTAATGATAATTTATTCGTCATTATCTTAGTCATGATATTTCTTACTGGGCTATTTGAGCTCACCCTTTCTTTTGTTCCATTGTTTTTCAACAGGAGATGAAAACATAACAGGGTCTAGCCGGGGAATGGAGTGAGGGTCCGAGGAATAGTTATCATAGTCTTCACGTTTTGTAAAATAGTGTGGCAATAATAGTGAAGACTTAGTTGTGTATTATTATACACTGTATTGTTGTACGTTGTGCTTTGTTGTAATAATTTTGTTGTAGTCTTTTGACGACTCAAGTTTGGGCTGTGTGGGCCCAGATTTGGGGGCGTCACATCTCTACTCAACAATATTAATATTGTGATTGACCAACTAATATTCACAAATATTTTTAATATAATATCCAAACCCTTCAATTTATAATAATTAATGTATCCACTAAATATAAATTTATATATTTTCATTTTTATTTAACTTGGTCCGATTAATAAAATTATAAAATTGTGCATTAAATAACATAAATATCAAAAAATAAAAAATATTCATTTTATCAAGAAAATAAAGTCATACATTTTTTGCTAATTAAATTCCTCAAAAAATAAAATTTACATAGTAAAATCTTAATACTCGTAAAAAGTGCAAATTAACAAAAAATTATTGTTAAACTTTACATAAAAACAAGCTTAGGCAAAACTTTTAAATAACGGATCTTATTATTCATATAAAAAAAGTATTCAAAATTATGTTAATTATTTTTTTCAAATATTAAACTAAACATAAGTCACCCTTAGGCATAATTATTTATAATAAAAATAACAAATTTTGTTACTCCAAAAAAGAAAAAAAAAATGCAAGATAGAGGTAGTAATAAATATTATACATTTTCTTTTATTCAACATTCCCATAAATACAACACCAACTTTACACTAAAAAGTATAATCAAAATCATAAACATCCCAAGTTTTGACATATACTCGAGATAAATTTAACATATGAAAATCATAATATGTAATCAAAAAATTAAATCCTAATTTTTATTGTTAAACACCAAAAAATTAAACTATCAACATACTTAATTCTTTTTTGGTACATGCACTCTAATTACAACAACTAATTACAACAACTACATTAATAATTTAATTTAAAATTCCTAATATTTGTATCATTTACCCAAAAATAAGTGTTAATTAACCTAATTTAATTTTTTTATAAGTTATCAACAATTTGAATGAGATGATTTTTGTGACGCCCCCAAATCTGGGCCAACACAGCCCAAACTTGAGTCGTCAAAAGACTACAACAAAATTATTACAACAAAGCACAACGTACTACAATACAGTGTATAATAATACACAACTAAGTCTTCACTATTATTGCCACACTATTTTACAAAACGTGAAGACTATGATAACTATTCCTCGGACCCTCACTCTATTACCCGGCTAGACCCTGTTATGTTTTCATTTCCTGTTGAAAAACAATGGAACAAAAGAAAGGGTGAGCTCAAATAGCCCAGTAAAGAATATCATGACTAAGATAATGACGAATAAATTATCATTAGTCTTTAACAGTTGAGTTCTTGATAGAATACAATAGACTACAAGGTTTATATCAAAAACTGTAGTTAAATTCTTAAACAACGTTCAGATCAATAATAGCAGCGGAATGAGTAATCTATTAGAAGAATAATGCAGACTATAATGTCCACTCGGTTCTCTTTTTAGGAAAAACATCATCAACTTTTATCATCTGAAATATCATTAGTCAAGATAATACAAATTCACAGTTCCTGATCATAATCATGCAGATCAACAGTTCATCTTTGCACTACGGGCCAAAGATATTCAATATAGCACCAACGGTCATGATTATACCAGATTCAGCCTTTGGTCATAATCATACCAAACAACAGTTCATCTTTGCACTACGGGCCAAAGAGAACATTCACCACGTGCCATAAAAGACACCGAACAGATGTATCGCCTTTAACCTATTATATCGCCTTTAACCTATCATCTGTTCAACAATTATATCACATCTGTGCCCCCGGCCACAGATATTCACAACAGCTTGATTCTTGATGATTAGTACAAATAACAGTGATACAAATGATGAACAGAAGAAACAGGATAAACAATAAGTATCAGAAGTTTACTTTGTGCAGATTCAAATAATGTCCAAATTGTCAACATGATGTGGAGTGAAATTTAAAAATGATATTCAAGATCCACAGTTCAGAATAACGGTTACAGTTCAATAGAAAGGTTCACGTAAATAGGAAGGTTCAGTTGAAATAATGAAGTTCAACTATTATGGAACATATAATATTTTCAGGAATTATAGAAGCAAAAGTTCCATAATAAATTTCGATTTAGGAGTATGAAAGAAAATAATATCCCTTACCGTAGCAGGTTTGATTAACAAAAGGTGAAGGAAATTAATACAAAGGGTTATTCACCAACAGGCGACAATCCGCTCCGTAAGGTTATTCCCACAATTTAATAGAATTTGAGTACAAAGAGTTATTCACCAAACAGGCGGCAATCCGCTCCGTAAGGTTATTCTCAGAGATTAATAATAAATGAATACGAAAGGTTATTCACCAATAGGCGGCAATCCGCTCCGTAAGGTTATTCCCACAATTTAATACATGGAAATAAATGGCACATCTTATGAGTAAGAAAGAAACAATATTATTTTCGAGAATCAAATAATGATAATTCCTTACTGTAGCAAGTTTGAATAATGGAAGATGAAAAAGATGGTATCCCTTACGAGTAGTAAATTTAAGAGTATGAAAGAAAATGACATCCCTTACCATAATAAGGTTAAGAGTATGAAAGAAAATGATATTTCTTACAAGTAAGAAAATAAAATGACATTCCTTACCGTAATAAATTTAAGAGTGTGAAAAGAATGATATTCCTTACGAGTAGTAAATTTAAGAGTATGAAAGAAAATGACATCCCTTACCATAATAAGGTTAAGAGTATGAAAGAAAATGATATTTCTTACAAGTAAGAAAAGAAAATGACATTCCTTACCGTAATAAATTTAAGAGTGTGAAAAGAATGATATTCCTTACCGTAGTAAATTTAAGAGTGTGAAAAGAATGATATTCCTTACCGTAGTAAATTTAAGAGTGTGAAAAGAATGATATTCCTTACCGTAGTAAATTTAAGAGTGTGAAAAGAATGATATTCCTTACCGTAGTAAATTTAAGAGTGTGAAAAGAATGATATTCCTTACCGTAATATTGTGAAACAACTTTATAGCCGAACAAATCCTTCCTTGTTTGTAGCAGTAAAGAATCTGACTTTTGAGTCTTCTAGAGTTTTTTAAAATCTCTTTATGTTTTTAAAATAATGTTACTCTCGGAAAGATAGACGACATAGACTCAAGAATCACTCAATTCGGAGTTAATATGAATGAGTTATGAATTTTCAAAACTAAGACTGAAAATAGTGACGAAAATCAGAATAGGTTACGGTTTTTAGTATTTTAAGACATGAAGATGATTTCAGATGACTTTTCTTCCTTCTTCAAAGTTGTAGAGGACGAAAAACTAAAGAGACAGACTTTTAATTCATTAAATTCTGACAAATAATGAATTTACTACGATTTTTCGAAAGAGTTGCTGTACATAAGAAAATTCTACTCGGGTATTCAAAGAAGAATGCAAAAGATTTCAAAACTAGGAATGACTTAAGAACACTTAGAGAGAACTTATACAAAAAGTATTTAGAGAGAGAAAGAAAGAACAAGTAAGGAAGTTTATGAAAAATCCTTAAGTTAAGGCTTCTATTTATAGCCAAAAATCTTATCATTCCTTTAATCTAAATCATTCATTTAAATATCATCTTTTAATCTACACCATCCATTTCAAATTTTATATTATCTTTAATCTACACCATTCATTTCATATTACCTAATAATCACCTAACTTTATATTATAAACAAATCAATTCAATTATTCAACAATATTTCACACTTTAATCTACACCATTCATTTCATATCACCTAATAATCACCTAACTTTATATTATAAACAAATCAATTCAATTATTCAACAATATTTCACACTTTAATCTACACCATTCATTTCATATCACCTAATAATCACCTAACTTTATATTATAAACAAATAACTTTATCAATTCAATTATTATGACTAATTGTTATAAATACAGTATAGTTAGCTCTTAGATATCAAGTCAATAAATTAATGAAATACAACTGTTTAAAAAACATCATAATTGAGATAACAATAATGTAAAAGAAAGCATACGTTACTGTGTAATGACAATTATTGATTCAATAATGTGAATTACTGTGCATATGTTACTGTGACAATTATTAGGTTCAATAATTTTAAAAACAGTGCAGCAACAATTATTGACTCAATGATATAAAATACAGTGTAATGACAATTATTAAATCAATAATGCAAAATACTGTGTAACAACAATTATTGAATTGATAATATAAAATATTATGCAGTGACAATTATCGATGAAATGATGCGTAACAGTTACGGTGTCAATTATCAGACCAATAATATGAGACACTATGCAATACCGTGTGTTACTGTAGAGTACCGTGTGCTACAGAGAATACCAAAAACTACCGTATGCTACTATTCTTTTATCACCGGTATTTTAACAGTTCCGTTGACTATTTTTATTTAAAAAGGTTATTTCTGTCGTTTTCTATATCCGACAAATATTCCGTTGTGGGGTCCACCAATAATTTGTTATTTCGGCGCCGTCGTACGACACGAATATTCCCCGACCAAACGAATATTCTCCGACAAAGCGAATATTGTCCGACAAAATAAAATTTGCACATAACATCCTTAACTTTTAACTTTATCGATTTAACCACTTACTGTTTAAAAAAATATATATATATGAAGAAAAATTAAATTTTGTATTTCATAAAATTCGTGGTCTTACAATTTTAATTACATACAAAACTATAATTAAAATGTATTATATTAAAATAGGAAAATTTGGCATTGAAAATATGTATATTATTAATGGATTATAATTTGGTAATATAAAAGAGTAAATATATAACTTTATTTATTTTGTCAACTCTAAAATTTTGCTAAGTACTAATTGTTACTTAAAAAATTAAAATAGATGTGAGTATTATTATGGTTGTTAAGAGGAAATGAGCATACTACCATGGAATATAAACTTCAAATTGTAACTAAATTTAATTAATGGTAGTAACTCATGATTCTTAATACAAATAAAAACCTCTTAATCCAGTTGTAACTCCAGTGGAAATTAAAGCTCATAATTAATAATATAATATTAAAATAATTTATTTTATTCAAAATTACTATGTACATGAATTTCCAAAATTTTAATGTATATATTATTTAGTATTTATTCTGTTTTAAATTATAGGATTAATATTGATTTTTGAAAAATCAATTTCAAACATTTTAAATTCAAAAGTGAGTTAAATTTATTTTGTTTATGTCAATACAATTATAAGTATCATAAACTACTTAAAAAGTATAATTAATTATAATATTTATTATTTTATAAATTTAAATGAATTTTATTGATTTTAAATTTAAAAATATTTTTAATTAATTTTAAAAAAGTTAATAGTAATCCTACTATTCGAAATAAAAGGAGTATTTCAGTTATTATGTATTGAGTATATGACTTTTGTTTCACATGGAATGAAAATTTGATTACATCCTATGAAGTATTTAAATCGTCTAGTTTCAAGATATACTCGTAAGTGTGCCACTGTCATCTCTCTCATATGGAATAGACAAATAGAAATTCAGAAAATAAATAAAAATCTCCCATAAAATAAAGACTAAAAAATCTAGTAAGTGGAATCTATTGGTGAAGGTAGCTAGCTAGCAAAGAAGTGCGACCCGTAAAAGAGGACAGTCACATGCCTAAATACAGTACAAGTAGAGATGGCCCCATTATATATGTTGGCACTAATTGATGTTGTGTGTATAGATTATGTGAGATAAAATTAAAATTTTAAAGATTAAAAATAATTAAAAAATTAAAATAAAAAAGAACAAAATATTAATATATATATATATATATATATATAAAATTGTTAGGGCAAAAAAAAAAGAGGAGTAAAACGAGACATAAAATTACCAAAAATGCTATAAACGCTTTATAATAATAATTTTTTGTTCACAAAAGACATCTAAAACAAAACAATTCAAAATTTAAAAATTATATAAAGTATTTAATTGTTAAAAGTATTTAAGTATAGTGTATTTTTTTTAAAAAATAAAAGAAGAAGAAGGCATAATTATACTTATATGAGGTCTCTTGTTAGTAAAATTGGAAGCTGTTACTATTCTCTCTTATATTTTTATCAAAAGATATACTTAAAATATCTTTATGAATAGAGGTAGTATATAAATATATAATATTTCCTCTGTCGCAAATTATAAAGTTACGGTTGATTTTTGAATATCAATTTAAGATAATTTTAAATTAAAATCATACATTTAAAATCAAAACACAATAACTCTTAAAATGAATAATATTTTTTTATAAATATTTACAATATTTATTATTATAATGATTAAAATTAATTTTTTATATTATTTTTGAATTTAAAACTATTTAAATTAATTTTAAAAAATTAATAATAACCTTATATCTTAAAACAAAAATAACATATATTTATATACTATTATTTACAATTATTTGTAGTAGCATGGAGTATCCAAGATCAACCACCACCTACTTGAACATGTGGTATGCCGGTTGAACTTTTGTGTTGTAGGCCCATCCAATTGCCACCAACCTTTTGATTTAGACCAGATTACGATTAGTGTCATAATGGACCTCCTCGGTGAACGCAAGAAAGAAAAAGTTGAGGTAAACAAAAAGCTACGATAAATTAAGTGGCTTGCTTGCTCTACAAGCGCAAAACTGAATCTAGCCAACTTTAAAGATAGTAATAAATTATTAACATAAAAAGTAATGTTAAATTTTTTATTTTAAATGACATGATATAAAATAGTTTAATAATTATTTATAATATAATTAATTATACGAGATTTATTTAATTAATATTACGATGACATATTATTTAAGATATTAAAATTTTAATATCTCTAACATCAATTTAGCATAAAAGACTATATTTTTTGAAAGGCTATTTTCCCACTTTTACAATTAGAAAATTTGTTTTGCGCATATGACCGTGCGAGAAAAGGAGAGAAATTTTCATGGTAATTATTATTAAATTAAATTTTAGTAAAAATAAAATAAAATAAAATAAAAACTTGTAATCTTAAAACTATTAATAGTATATTTTAGACAATAATAAAAAAAAAAAAAAATAATAATAATAATAATAGGATAACGGACGCAACCAGCCGTGCAAAAGTTGTTAAAAAAATAGAGGAGGAAAAGGGGGAAGAATTTTAGGAGGGGAAAAGCTGAGAGTGTGCGTCGTTGTCCGGGGCGAGCGTTTTCACACAAACGCGAAAACCGCTACGCAACACGTGCACACCGCTCCCCTCTTTAATTAAATTCAATTAGCGGAAAAAATAAAAAAAAGAAGAAAGGAAATGATTGGTTCCTACTACAAATACCCTCAACAACTCCTTCTATTTACATGTCAAGGACAGTAATTTAGGAATACTACTACTATACTCACAATATGTAAATTTTATTTTATAACATTCCAAAACCTGAGTGATAAAATCAAAAGGATAAGAAGATTATATAACAAAATCGACCATCATCTCATTTATTCATTAAATGAGGACAACGCTACTCCCACGCGACGTCACTTTCTTGCCATTAATAGACCCAGCCAGCCGTTATAGCAGTGGCACATCATTAATTTCAAACCTCGATGGGGGTCATTATAGTCAATTACCTCACAATTAATTACCAATTATCAACTAATCAACTCTCTGTCCGTCTTTATTACACACCAAATCTATTTGTAATTACGTGCTTGGCCCCATCCCCACCATAATTACAAAATACCAGCAGCAGCAGCAGCTAGAGGTAGAGAGAGAGAGTTTCTTGGTTTCTTCCTTGATTGGCTTCACATTTATAAATTACTTGTACCGTTTCTTGTTCTGTTTTTCTCTCTGTGCCTTCTTTCATTAATTGAATGTCATCTCATCTTCTTTTTCCGATTCTTAATATTGCCCTTGACCTGTGGTCGGTTGTCGCGGGGAATTACAGTTACCGTCGCCTGTGAAAGCTTGATTTGAGTAAACTGGTCTTTCGTTATCCCTTCTTCTTTTTATTGATCCAGATTCGATATGAGTAATTTATCCAATAATAGTGTTGAGACCGTCAACGCTGCGGCTACTGCTATAGTTACTGCCGAGAGTCGAGTCCAGCCAACTAGTGTTCAGGTATATTAATTGTGTATGTCTTTATTTGTATTGATTGATTTTCTAGAGGTTTTGAGTGTTGAATTACTGAGTTTATATGAATTTGTCGGTTCAGAAGTTGTGATCTTTTTGCTTTTGTTAATCTTAATTTGATACAAATTTCTTGTTAGTTGGATTGTTTTGATGCTTGAATATGTAGATTTGATATCTTTTTGGGGCTTGTGTAGCAGTAGTGTATTAGTAGTAATAAATTACTACTATGTTTTGCTAGTAGAAATGTTTTTCAGTTAGGATTTTGTGGTCCATTGACTATAGAAAGAAGCTGCAACCTTTGTGGCACTTGTGTTGAAATTTTAATTATCAAAAGGGAAAAAGTAAAAAAGAAAGAAACCAAATGTTTGATTGACCTACAAGAATAGTCCATTTATTTTTTTTCCCAACTAGTTTTATATTGTTTTTTTTTTGGGTTTTCGTATTTACTGACGTTAGTAAAGAAAGTGGCTTTGTCATTCAGATGTTTAACTCCTCGGAAAAAAAATTCAGATGAACATTGGATCCTTAATATGAACATAAAATCAAGAATTCTCAAATAGTCTATTTCAGTAACTTAAGTGAATCAATTGGTTCTGATTAGTGAAAGGCTTCCAGGTTACTTTATCATGAAATTCAACCTTCATTTCAAATTAAATACTTTGGTGTTTGAAACACAATGTCCATTTATACCTCATGACACAACTACATACATAAGTAATGCTGAACATAAGCGAGTATATTTTTGTCCTTGTAGGACTTTGAAATGCTTTTTATGAATATTGGTAGGTTCACCTTGGGGATTGTTCCTAAGTACGGAGTTATTAGAAATGCCATTGATTTTTAGCTCTTAGAGCATCCAAGGTCAGAACACCCTATGCTTGTACAGTTGTACTTTATATGTCAAAGATTACCTAGAGAGTTCCAAAGAGGGACGAATTGTAGACTTTTGTGGTTAAAAGCTTGTATATTGATTAGACATTTAAGTATGAGTTGAGATATACCCATTGCTTGAGCCAGGGCAAATATATCTACAGAGTGGGTGAACTTTTTCTCTTCTTTATCCCTGTTGCAAGTGGGGGGAACTCAGAGGCCTAAGCCTGAATTTAGTTTTTATTGTATGACTAATGGACTACCCAAGCAGCATTCAACTTGGGAGGCTTGTTTAACTTCGATCGCCGGCTTAATAAACCACACTTGAGCTTGGTTACTTGGAGAAGTGAAAGTATCCATTGATCTCGTTAAGGCTTGTCAATTACAGTTACAACTATTGCTAGAATTGGACTTTCAGTATCACTCAATATTTAGCTTCCTTTAAGGATCGAGACAAAAGAAGATACTCACTATTACTTAATTACGGCTCATTATTTGGTTCATCAATGACCCTAAAAAAGTGACGAAATTTAAATTCTTTAGAAGCCAAGATTAAGTAACTCCTACTGTAGTCTTCTTGACATTTTTGAGTTTAGCTATACACAATTTCATTAGCATCATCCTTAGACAAACTTACCCATGAAGATAGTTGAGATTAAGTTAACAATTATATAAAGAAAGTGAGACATAACAAGGACTTGAATGAGGATTGTGAGTGTCTTATATTTGCAGGGGTGAAGGCACAATTTCTGGATGTGTGAAACACGGAGGGTATTGATTAATAGAAATGATTAAGCTTATGAACTACATATAAGATGGGTTGCATCCCATAGGTACTTTCTATTACAATTTTACTTCCTACGATTGAGAAATGGAAATCTGTTAGGCTTTGCTAGGTGCATAAACAAGCTAAATATTGGACAACACTATGCAATTGAGACTCTAGCAGTCTTATTCAGCTATTTCCAAGCTTGATTAATTTGAAAGTGCCAAGCTTCAACTGACGTCTGCAGAATCAATGCATTAGTTGATAAATTAGCAGACAGAAGGTAACCCGGTTTCAATGAGTGTGTTTTTAAATGCTATAATAGAACATAAGATTAAACTAGTTGGATGCTTGCGGGTGTAGTTTATGGGATTGGGAAATGTGAGACCACCTGTAAGATATAATTTGCATGGCTTAAACCATACCTATACAAGTGATATCTAAACAAATACAGTATCAATGCCTCATTACTCTTTAGGTAGGGTAGATTTATGTTTTTTCTAACTTTTGATTGTGTTTAATATGACACTAGTTTTACCTATTAGTGTTGCAGTTTTTTAGTGCATTTAATAAACTCAAGTTATGCTCATGAGCATGTTCTTGTGCTAGCTGCTAATTGTTCCAGCAGCATGACAAAGTATCCCTATTATTAGGCAGACGGAATATGATTCAAAGTTTTAAGCCAGTATCTTTTAGTGGTAATTACACCATCTCTTTTAGAATTTTTTCAGAAAATGGATAATTGTCTTCTGCTAACTATTTTTTGAAAAGTGCAACCCTTGATTATATTTTGTTTCCGGTGTAGCATCAAATGATAAAGATTTGATAGTCTTACTAGCTAGATAAGCAAGTGGTTCTAGTAATTTACAGTAATTCTTTGACTTTGATTTCAGAAGAGAAGATGGGGAAGCTGCTGGAGTCTATACTGGTGTTTCGGGTCTTACAAGCACAGCAAACGAATTGGTCATGCAACCCTTGTTCCTGAAGCAACAGCGCCTAGAACTGGAGCCCCTGTTGCCCAATCTCTGAATCACTCATCCACCATAGTATTTCCTTTCATTGCTCCTCCCTCTTCTCCTGCATCTTTTCTCCAATCAGATCCTCCCTCTGCCACCCAATCACCAGCTGGATTACTTTCCCTCACGTCTCTCTCTGTCAATGCCTACTCCTCGGGTGGGACATCCTCCATTTTCGCCATTGGTCCCTATACGTATGAAACTCAGTTAGTTTCACCACCCGTATTTTCTACCTTCACCACTGAACCATCAACTGCTTCTTTCACTCCCCCTCCTGAACCTGTGCAATTGACAACACCTTCATCACCTGAAGTGCCTTTTGCTCAGCTTTTGGCAACATCTCTAGCCCGCACTAGAAGGGGCAGTGGGACAAATCAAAAGCTCTCATTATCACAGTATGAGTTCCAGCCTTATTACCCTGGAAGCCCATGTGGCTACCTTATATCACCTGGCTCAACCATTCCTAATTCTGGCACATCTTCACCTTTCCCTGATAAGCAACGAATTATACAGTTTCGTGTGGGTGAAACTCCCAAATTCCTAGGGTATGAATATTTTTCCTCTCTCAAGTGGGGTTCAAGGCTAGATTCTGGCTCATTGACGCCAAATGGTTTGGGTTCAAGGTTAGGTTCTGGCTCATTGACGCCAAATGAGGGTGTTTCAAGGTTAGGTTCTGGTTCTTTGACACCAAACGGTTGGTGTTCTAGGCTAGGTTCCGGTTCTTTGACACCAACTGGTGGGGAGGCTGTCCCTAGAGACAATTTACTTATGGAGAGCCAAATTTCTGAGGTGGCATCACTTGCCAACTCAGATAATGAATCTGAAGACGAGGAAGTTATTATTGGTCACAGAGTCTCATTTGAGTTGCCCGGTGAGGATGTTCCAAAATGTCTGGAAAAGGATCTCAACTCATCTCTTGAAACTGTATCGAAGTTTCAACAGGTTGTGACAGCTCAAGGTGCTAGCATAAACAACATGATATCAGAAAAAGCATTGAATTATTGTGATTGTGGAGGGGCTACTGAGGCTGTCATACCTAAGAAAGCTATAGGGGACAGCCAGGAGCAGCAGTGCCAGTGTAAGCATCATTCCAGCACACTTGGGTCAAGCAAAGAATTCAATTTTGACAGCACAAAGGGAGATGGCTTAGACAAGCCTACTATGGGCTGCGAGTGGTGGACCAGTGAGAAGGTTGTTGCAAAGGAGGGGCCCAAAAACAAATGGACTTTCTTTCCGATGCTGCAGCCCGAGGTCAGCTGAGGCCAAAACATACAGTGCATGCCTGCCTTCACCTCAATGCATGCTTGGCTTAGAATTGGATCGATAGAATTGAACATATGCAATCAACTTGAAGTGGAAGTAATGCAATTTTGGAGGAACTTTGAATATGGACGCCCGCAGCACTTAGCTTGGCAATCCCAGGGCAGTTTCTGAATCCTCCTAGTGTATACTGTGACCCATCACATGAGAAACATTTTAGTTTCCATCATCATATCCTTTCTTGATGTATAGTGTAAAATAGATGCGCTTATAGATGTTGGGCTTTGAATTCTTTGTTTTCACGTGTATTAATTAATAAGAACAAAAATGAAATTCATTTTGGGCAAGGAAGAAAGATATTCGCACATGGAGGATTTTAGTAAATGTTTTTCAACTCACTCTTGAGGCTGTCGAATCCGAGATGGTAAGTGCTGGTGTTCTGTTCATCTCTATTGGTTCTATATATATATTTGTGTGTATAAAATTCATTTGATAAGTTTACAGGGGTGTTTTTTCCCCCCTTGTAAAATCCTATTCATATGGTGAAGAATAAATCCAAACATGTTATTGGGAAAGCACCAGAGGAGTCAAAGAGGAAGAAGAAGACCATCATGAGGGGGTGAATAAATGAGAAGCAAGCTTCTGAATTGATTTCTGAATATGCTGTTGTCAGCATATCTTGTTAATGTCCTCTACTCTTAAAACGACAAGGTGGGGGTAGAACTTGCAATCTAGATACGAGGAAAGCGTTACTTGGGGAAGATAACTTAATAATTGGCTACAAAATTGATAAGGTGGTGAGCAATATATATCTTGGCCGGGCATGATCATTTAATTAAAGCTACTGACCACAATGCAGTTGGAATCCAAAATTGAGTAACACCTACGTACCCAGAAATTGTTGCTTTTGATCTGTTCCAAACTTAAAAGAATGAAACAACACTTATTCAACAGTAACGTGTTAGGAATTTTATACCAATTTTTTTTTTTAATCTAACAACACAAAAGTATCTTTGATTTTAAAATGACAACGAGAGGGATATATGTATAATTTTAGAACGGGACGAGTATATTTGTATTCGTCATCTTCCTCTTCTTTCCCTACAATTCCGTTGATGGCCAACGTATGGAGAAACTTAAGCGACAACCGGCGGCAATTTTACAAACTTTTATTATTCAGTTATTGTTCTTTAGGGTTGCACATCATAGCATGAATTTTTCTTCATTGCTATTCTAGAAAAATTGAAAAAGGTAGGCAACCAACATGAATTTCATATACTATTCATTTGTTTTAAATTATAAGATCATTATTAAGTTTCTAAAAATCAGTTTAAACAAAATTAATATAAATTTATTTAATTTTAATCACAACGATTAATAGTATAAATTATTTAAAAAGTATTACTCACGGTAAGATTTTTTGTTTATATTTATTTTTTATTTTTATATATAAGCATGCATATTGTTTTTCTACGTTTGACACCTTTAACACAATATTTGTATGACGATATCATTTTATATGTTTAATTTTTTATTTTCCTTTCTATTTTCATGACTCAAAATAAATAATGCAAGCTAATGTCCACAAAATTATGTACAACCAACATGTATACACGGCTAAGCTCGCACTTATTCAACAGGCAAATACGCAATATTTGAGGAGATGAATGTAGTAATTCAGTTTTTTTTTTACTCATTGTTTTTATATGTTTAGAGTTTGTATTTCAAATTCTAGTTCATTCCTTTTAGACTATAGATTTCTTTTAGTAATATAATTATTTTGCCTTTTGCTAAAAAAAATTAAAAAATAAAACCTTTTCATTTCAATATTTAAGATTTTCTGTTTCGTGTGTGTTTTTTATAAGAAAGGAAAAGCACATTTGTTATTTATACACTACTACTGCACTTCCTTCTCGTAAATGTACATTTCATTTGTTTAAATAAACTGTCAAATTCAACAAAAATAGTACAATTAAGACTCAACTCACGGTTCTTAATCTAGTTCTATTCTAAATTTAAAGTTGAATGAAATAATTCTGAATATTTAAATAATCTGAAAAAGTTAAATGAAATAAATTTTTGAATACTGAATGAAAAAAATTATTTAACAAGTGACATATCTGAATAATATATTTTTACTATTTTACCTCTTTAAAAAAATTTAAAATTATTATAAATTTATTTAATATAATAGTTATTTTTTAAAATTTATTTAGCTAGGACTTAACCATTCAGCCAAAAAAATTAGACTTAGTCATTCAATTCAAAAAACTGACCGATTCAATAAAAAACAAACACACTAAAAAATTAATTAATTCAAACATTCAACTTTATTAAGTCAAAATCAAACAACTCAGAGAGATGACTAAATCGTGCGGTCCAGTTAAAATTAGTATCTATTCTATTCTTGATAAGGAGAGAGGACTAAATTGTGAGGTCCAGTAAAAATTAGTAATATGGTAACATGGTCCATATTGGGATCAAAGTTTTGAACCGTTGCAATCATTTTCGTTACAATTGCAAAACGATGAAAGTACAACACTTCCTCTATCCAAAATAAGGGATATATTCTAAATTTTAGAATTAATTCGTAAATTGTTAAAATTCAAAATTAATAAAAAAAATTATTTAATGTTAATACAAACAACAACAATAATTACAAGCAAACTATAACGTATTATTAATTATTGTATTTTTAAATTTAAGTGAAATTATATCAATTTAAATTTTAATATTTTACAAATTAATTGAAAATATTAAAACTAATTTTAAATGAGAGGAGCAGCTATATTTTCCTTGATTTGATTGCTTAAAGTCAAGATTTAAGTTGTCACGTTTGTTCTTCCTCAGTTATTTTCTCTATCCTTATGCGAATAATTATAAACGTACAATATCTAAATATTATATTTATTTTAATTATTAAAAAATAGAACATGATATTAAAATTCGTGTTATACACTTATATTTTATTTTTTAATAATTAAAATAAATATAATACTTAATTTTGTGTCCCTAAATTTATCCTTCTTCTACGTAGTGGAATAGAAGAGCAGCTACGACGTCCAAATATGGGTTCATTTTCGATATCAACTATGGGGCTTTTTCGAATAAGTGTTTTTAGCAGATTTATGAACTTTCAATTTAATAATATTTTAAATTAATTTTTGTAAGTTAATTTGGTCTTATATTTTCATAACATGGGAAAGTGTTTGTGACGCCCCCAAATCTGGGCTCATACAGCCCAAACTTGAGTCGTCAAAAGACTACAACAAAATTATTACAAGATAGAATAACGTTCAACAATACAGTGTATAATAATACACAACTAAGTCTTCACAATTATTGTCACACTATATACAACATGTGAAGACTACAATAGCTATCACTCGGACCGTCACTCCATTCCCCTGCTAGACCCGACTACTCTCTCATTTTCTGAAAAACAATGGAACAAAAGAAAGGATGAGCTCAAATAGCCCAGTAAAGAATATCATGACTAAGATAATGACAAGTAAATTATCGTTAGCCTTCAACAGATGAGTTCTTGATAGAATACAATAGACTACAAGGTTTGTATCAAAAACTGCAGTTAAATTCTTAAACAATGTTCAGATCAATAATAGCAGCGGAATGAACAATCTATTAGAAGAATAATGCAGACTATAGTGTCCACTCGCTTCTCTTTTTAGTAAAAATATCATCAACTTTTATCATCTGAAATACCATTAGTCAAGATAATACAAATTCAAAGTTCCTGATCATAATCATGTAAATCAACAGTTCATCTTTGCACTACGGGCCAAAGACATTCAATATAACACCAACGGTTATGATTATACCAGATTCAGCCTTTGGTCATAATCATACCAAACAACAGTTCATCTTTGCACTACGGGCCAAAGAGAACATTCACCACGTGCCATAAAAGACACCGAACAGATGTATCGCCTTTAATGTAAGACCCCGAATTTTATGAAATATAAATTTAATTTTTCTTCATATATATATATATTTTTTTGAAACAGTAAGTGGTTAAATCGATAAAGTTAAAAGTTAAGGATGTTATGTGCAAATTTTATTTTGTCGGACAATATTCGCTTTGTCGGGGAATATTCGTTTGGTCGGGGAATATTCGTGTCGTACGACGGCGCCGAAATAACAAATTATTGGTGGACCCCACAACGGAATATTTGTCGGATATAGAAAATGACAGAAATAACCTTTTTAAATAAAAATAGTCAACGGAACTGTTAAAATGTGACGCCCCCAAATCTGGGCCCACACAGCCCAAACTTGAGTCGTCAAAAGACTACAACAAAATTATTACAACAAAGCACAACGTATTACAATACAGTGTATAATAATACACAACTAAGTCTTCACTATTATTGCCACACTATTTTACAAAACGTGAAGACTATGATAACTATTCCTCGGACCCTCACTCCATTCCCCGGCTAGACCCTGTTATGTTTTCATCTCCTGTTGAAAAACAATGGAACAAAAGAAAGGGTGAGCTCAAATAGCCCAGTAAGAAATATCATGACTAAGATAATGACGAATAAATTATCATTAGCCTTCAACAGTTGAGTTCTTGATAGAATACAATAGAATACAAGGTTTATATCAAAAACTGCAGTTAAATTCTTAAACAATGTTCAGATCAATAATAACAGCGGAATGAGCAATCTATTAGAAGAATAATGCAGACTATAATGTCCACTCGCTTCTCTTTTTCGTAAAAACATCATCAACTTTTATCATCTGAAATACCATTAGTCATGATAATATAAATTCACAGTTCCTGATCATAATCATGCACATCAACAGTTCATCTTTGCACTACGGGCCAAAGATATTCAATATAGCACAAACGGTCATGATTATACCAGATTCAGCCTTTGGTCATAATCATACCAAACAACAGTTCATCTTTGCACTACGGGCCAAAGATATTCAATATAGCACCAACGGTCATGATTATACCAGATTCAGCCTTTGGTCATAATCATACCAATCAACAGTTCATCTTTGCACTACGGGCCAAAAAGAATATTCACCACGTGCCATAAAAGACACCGAACAGATGTATCGCCTTTAACCTATTATATCGCCTTTAACCTATCATCTGTTCAACAAATATATCACATCTGTGCCCCCGGCCACAGATATTCACAACAGCTTGATTTTTGGATGATTAGAATGATATAAATGATGAACAGAAGAAATAGGATAACAATAAGTATCGGAAGTTTACTTTGTACATATTCAAATAATGTCCAAATTGTCAACATGATGTGGAGTGAAATTCAAGATCCACAGTTCAGAATAACGGTTACAATTCAATAGAAAGGTTCACGTAAATAGGAAGGTTCAGTTGAAATAATGAAGTTCAACTATTATGGAACATATAATATTTTCAGGAATTATAGAAGCAATAGTTCCATAATAAATTTCGATTTAGGAGTATGAAAGAAAATAATATCCCTTACCGTAGCAGGTTTGATTAACAAAAGGTGAAAGAAATTAATACAAAGGGTTATTCACCAACAGGCGGCAATCCGCTCCGTAAGGTTATTCCCACAATTTAATAGAATTTGAGTACAAAAAGTTATTCACCAAACAGGCGGCAATCCGCTCCGTAAGGTTATTCCCACAATTTAATAGAATTTGAGTACAAAGAGTTATTCACCAAACAGGCGGCAATCCGCTCCGTAAGGTTATTCTCAGAGATTAATAATGAATGAATACGAAAGGTTATTCACCAACAGGCGGCAATCCGCTCCGTAAGGTTATTCCCACAATTTAATAGAATTTGAGTACAAAGAGTTATTCACCAAACAGGCGGCAATCCGCTCCGTAAGGTTATTCTCAGAGATTAATAATGAATGAATACGAAAGGTTATTCACCAACAGGCGGCAATCCGCTCCGTAAGGTTATTCCCACAATTTAATACATGGAAATAAAAGGCACGTCTTATGAGTAAGGAAGAAACAATATTATTATCGAGAATCAAATAATGATAATCCCTTACCATAGTATGTTTGAATAATGGAAGATGAAAAAGATGGTATCCCTTACCGTAACACGTGACTGGATATTGATTTAAATGAGGTTGATTAACTTGAACAGTACACGTATACTTATAGATCTTCACAAATACTCAAGATGACTTAAGCACACTTAGAGAGAACTTTCACAAGAAGTATTTAGAGAGAGAAAGAAAGAACAAGTAAGGAAGTTTATGAAAAATCCTTAAGTTAAGGCTTCTATTTATAGCCAAAAATCTTATCATTCATTTAATCTAAACCATTCATTTAAAGATCATCTTTTAATCTACACCATCCATTTCAAATATTATATTATCTTTAATCTACACCATTCATTTCATATCACCTAATAATCACCTAACTTTATATTATAAACAAATCAATTTAATTATTCAACAATAATTCACACTTTAATCTACACCATTCATTTCATATCACCTAATAATCACCTAACTTTATATTATAAACAAATCAATTCATTTATTCAACAATAATTCACACTTTAATCTACACCATTCATTTCATATCACCTAATAATCACCTAACTTTATATTATAAACAAATAACTTTATCAATTCAATTATTATGACTAATTGTTATAAATACAGTATAGTTAGCTCTTAGATATCAAGTCAATAAATTAATGAAATACAACTGTTTAAATAACATCATAATAGAGATAACAATAATGTAAAATAAAGCATACGTTACTGTGTAATGACAATTATTGATTCAATAATGTGAATTACTGTGCATATGTTACTGTGACAATTATTAGGTTCAATAATTTTAAAAACAGTGCAACAACAATTATTGACTCAATGATATAAAATACAGTGTGATGACAATTATTAAATCAATAATGCAAAATACTGTGTAACAACAATTATTGAATTGATAATATAAAATATTATGCAGTGACAATTATCGATGAAATGATGCGTAACAGTTACGGTGTCAATTATCAGACCAATAATATGAGACACTATGCAATACCGTGTGTTACTGTAGAGTACCGTGTGCTACAGAAAATGCCATAAACTACCGTATGCTACTATTCTTTTATCACCGGTATTTTAACAGTTCCGTTGACTATTTTTATTTAAAAAGGTTACTTCTGTCGTTTTCTATATCCGACAAATATTCCGTTGTGGGGTCCACCAATAATTTATTATTTCGGCGCCGTCGTACGGCACGAATATTCCCCGACCAAACGAATATTCCCCGACAAAGCGAATATTGTCCGACAAAAATAAAATTTGCACATAACATCCTTAACTTTCAATTTTGTTAATTTAACCACTTACTGTTTCAAAAAAAATATATATGAAGAAAAATTAAATTTTGTATTTCATAAAATTCGGGGTCTTACAACCTCCCCTCCTTATGAAATTTCGTCCCCGAAATTGACGTACCTGACATATCGAAGAGGTAAGGATACTTAGATTTCATCTCAGATTCTAGCTCCCAGGTCATTTCCTCAGTATCTTGGTTCCTCCATAAAACCTTAACTTGAGGTATAACCTTTGAGCGTAGGATCTGCTCCTTCTTATCCAGGATCTTAACAGGTACCTCCTCGTATGTTAAATCTTCTGCTATAACGTCTGGTTCTAACTCAATGACGTGGTTTGGGTCCTTCACATATTTACGTAACATAGATATGTGAAAAACGTTATGGATGCGAGACATACTTGGTGGTAGGGCTAGTCTGTAGGCTACGGTTCCTATTCGATCGAGGATTTCAAATGGGCCAATAAATCGAGGGTTGAGCTTTCCTCTCTTTCCAAATCTCGTAACCCCTTTCCATGGAGAAACACGTAAGAATACATGATCTCCGACGTTGAAACTTTCGTCTCTCCGATGAAGATCAGCATAACTCTTTTGTCGTTCTTGTGCGGTCTGTATTCGTTGTCGGATCATTTGGATCTTTTCGGTCGTCAAGCGTACCAACTCGGGTCCCAACAATTTTGCTTCTCCTACCTCATTCCAACATATTGGAGAGCGACACTTCCTTCCATACAATGCCTCGAATGGAGCCATGCCTATGCTTGCTTGGTAACTGTTGTTGTAAGAAAATTCCACCAACGGCAAGTACTTATCCCAACTTCCTTTGAAGTCTAATACACAAAGTCTCAAAAGATCTTCGAGGGTCTGGATCGTCCTTTCCGATTGTCCGTCCGTTTGAGGATGGTATGCAGAACTAAAACGTAGTTCAGTGCCCATAGCTTTTTGTAGACTGATCCAAAAGCGTGAAGTGAATCTAGGATCTCGATCAGAAACTATGGAAACTGGCATACCATGCAATCTCACGATCTCATTTATGTACATACCGGCAAGACGTTCAAGTGAAAAGTTTTCTCGTATAGGCAAGAAATGAGCAGATTTGGTCAATCTATCTACGATCACCCAAATTGCATCTAAGCCTTGAGAAACTTTTGGAAGACCCGTCACGAAGTCCATATTGATGTGTTACCACTTCCATTCGGGAACTTCAAGTGATTGTAATGGACCTTTAGGAACTTGATGCTCTGCCTTGACACGTTGACAAGTTAGGCACCTTGAGATAAACTCCGCAATCTCTCTTTTCATATTGTTCCACCAAAATGTATGTCGAAGATCTCGATACATCTTGGTACCTCCTGGGTGGATTGCAAACGGCGTGTTGTGTGCCTCCATCATGATTTTATGCTTTAATTCAGGATCGTTAGGAACACAGAGTCGAGAGTTGACTCGAAGTATTCCTTTCTCGTCGATTCTTGCTTCGGGAATGGCACCTTCTTGTACTTTCTTTATCATGTTTATCAGTTCCGGATCGGTAGCTTGAGCAGCTTTAATTTTATCGATTAAAGTTGGTTCTACTCGCACGTGAGCAATCTTCGAGCGGGTCCCTGGTGTCTTTAGCTCTATCTCCATCTTTTGCAAGTCGTACAAAATACACTTTTGTGTTGTCAGCAGTGCACTTGTACTTGCATAAGATTTTCTGCTCAAAGCGTCAGCTACAACGTTCGCCTTTCCCGGGTGATACTGGATTGTGTGGTCATAATCCTTTAACAGCTCAAGCCAACGTCGTTGTCGCATGTTGAGTTCCTTCTGGGTGAAGAAATACTTGAGACTTTTATGATCCGTATAGATATCCACTTTTTCTCCGTACAAGTAGTGTCTCCAGATCTTCAACGCGAAAACGACTGCTGCCAACTCTAGATCATGAGTAGGATAATTTTTCTCATAATCTTTGAGTTGTCGAGAGGCGTAGGCTATAACCTTTCCATGTTGCATAAGGACACAGCCTAGACCTTTGCCAGAAGCATCGCTGTAGATAACAAATTCTCCTGATCCTGATGGTATGGTCAGAACAGGAGCTGAAACCAGTCTCTTCTTGAGTTCTTGGAAACTTTTCTCGCATTCCTCGCTCGATATAAGTTTTGTACTAGAACGAATGATACCAATATCTAATAATTAAACTTTTAACTCATGGCATTCTATGGGAGCCATTCGGTATGGGGCTTTGAAAATGGGCTTGGTGCCGGGTTCAAGATCGATACAGAATTCAATTTCACGGTTTGGGGTAAGCCAGAAAGTTCCTCAGAAAAAACGTCAGGAAACTCATTAACAATGGGAATATCATTCAAGTTTGACGTGTTTTTGTTCAAATCAGTGACATGAGCTAAAAAGGCTTGACATCCGTTTTTCAATAAACGAATGGCTTTATGGCTAGAAATAACAGTTATAGATTTCAATGGTTTAGTTGCTTGAATTTGCATGACAGGTTGATTAGGAATATGAAAACTAATAATCTTATGAAAACAATCAATTTTAGCATGATGGGTAGTCAACCAATCAATTCCTAAAATCACATCAAATTCACGCATCTCCAAAGAAATAAGGTCAACAGGTAATGTGAGGTTGTTGATTTGAACTAGGCAAGATTTATAGATAGTAAATGTAATAGGTATTTCTCCCAATGAGGTTTCAACTGATAAGACAAGATTTAAGTTTTCAATAGTCAAATTTAAACGTTGAGTACATATAGGTGAGATAAAAGAGTGGATAGAGCCAGTATCTAACAAAGCATAGACTTCACTAGAATTTAAGAATAGCTTACCGGTTATCATCTCATTCGGTTTCTTGACTGTTATCGTCAAATCGAATCCCGAATACTTCATTCGGATCTTCACGTATTTCAACCATGGGAATACCACTGAATAATTTTCTAGCAAACTGTTTCTCGGGTTCATCAACTTCATCAGTAGTAAGGTACCAATGATTTCCATTAAAATAGTATTTTCGATAGACTGCAGTTTCCACGATAGTGACTAACTTAACCTGAATTCCTCTAAATTGTAACGCCCAAAAGTATAGAAACATCATTTTTAAATAATCTTGAAAATCATAGCTGGAACACCATAAATCCCAAAGACTAATATGAAAAGTCCATATATTCTGATCCTTTGTTATAGAGCATAACCATGTGATATCACTCTCCCAATTAGTGAGTAAATTAAAGGCAATAATTTCCGCAAGTTCGTTACTTCCTTTAATTGCTTCTAAGAATGGATCTGGAACGACTGTAGCAGAGCTTTCACCTTCATCCTTACTGGATAGAACACGCATAATTTTTGCCTTAGGCAAATGATTCAACTCTGAGTTTGTAAGAAGATTATTCGTCGCCTCTTGTTTTGCAGCTACATTTGTTTCGGTAATTTCATAATTAACCTCCTGATTTCCAGATGCCATAATTAACTGTGGTCACAAAATAAATGTTAGTTCAAATAAACTGACTCATCTCTTCATGTTCCTACATTCAAATCGACTCATTAGATAATAAAATCTATTTTAGGTAGGACACACTAGTGACTGATTCTATTCGTATCTCCCCTCCTAGTTCTAACCCCAGATCTCCATTAAAGACCATATCCCTAAGCTCTGATGCCAACTATGACTCTCATCCCACCATAGGGACAGCACCTCACAATGGTACCTATCAGTTTGCCACCTGTACTATAGGCGTCCCCTACGGAGAGTCTGGCTTCGGTGCATCCCCTTTCCCTAGGAAGTCACCAGCGAGAGGCTCGGGGCTCTTCGTTATATGGCTCTGATACCAACTGTGACGCCCCCAAATCTGGGCCCACACAGCCCAAACTTGAGTCGTCAAAAGACTACAACAAAATTATTACAACAAAGCACAACGTATTACAATACAGTGTATAATAATACACAACTAAGTCTTCACTATTATTGCCACACTATTTTACAAAACGTGAAGACTATGATAACTATTCCTCGGACCCTCACTCCATTCCCCGGCTAGACCCTGTTATGTTTTCATCTCCTGTTGAAAAACAATGGAACAAAAGAAAGGGTGAGCTCAAATAGCCCAGTAAGAAATATCATGACTAAGATAATGACGAATAAATTATCATTAGCCTTCAACAGTTGAGTTCTTGATAGAATACAATAGAATACAAGGTTTATATCAAAAACTGCAGTTAAATTCTTAAACAATGTTCAGATCAATAATAGCAGCGGAATGAGCAATCTATTAGAAGAATAATGCAGACTATAATGTCCACTCGCTTCTCTTTTTCGTAAAAACATCATCAACTTTTATCATCTGAAATACCATTAGTCATGATAATATAAATTCACAGTTCCTGATCATAATCATGCACATCAACAGTTCATCTTTGCACTACGGGCCAAAGATATTCAATATAGCACAAACGGTCATGATTATACCAGATTCAGCCTTTGGTCATAATCATACCAAACAACAGTTCATCTTTGCACTACGGGCCAAAGATATTCAATATAGCACCAACGGTCATGATTATACCAGATTCAGCCTTTGGTCATAATCATACCAATCAACAGTTCATCTTTGCACTACGGGCCAAAAAGAATATTCACCACGTGCCATAAAAGACACCGAACAGATGTATCGCCTTTAACCTATTATATCGCCTTTAACCTATCATCTGTTCAACAAATATATCACATCTGTGCCCCCGGCCACAGATATTCACAACAGCTTGATTTTTGGATGATTAGAATGATATAAATGATGAACAGAAGAAATAGGATAACAATAAGTATCGGAAGTTTACTTTGTACAGATTCAAATAATGTCCAAATTGTCAACATGATGTGGAGTGAAATTCAAGATCCACAGTTCAGAATAACGGTTACAATTCAATAGAAAGGTTCACGTAAATAGGAAGGTTCAGTTGAAATAATGAAGTTCAACTATTATGGAACATATAATATTTTCAGGAATTATAGAAGCAATAGTTCCATAATAAATTTCGATTTAGGAGTATGAAAGAAAATAATATCCCTTACCGTAGCAGGTTTGATTAACAAAAGGTGAAAGAAATTAATACAAAGGGTTATTCACCAACAGGCGGCAATCCGCTCCGTAAGGTTATTCCCACAATTTAATAGAATTTGAGTACAAAAAGTTATTCACCAAACAGGCGGCAATCCGCTCCGTAAGGTTATTCCCACAATTTAATAGAATTTGAGTACAAAGAGTTATTCACCAAACAGGCGGCAATCCGCTCCGTAAGGTTATTCTCAGAGATTAATAATGAATGAATACGAAAGGTTATTCACCAACAGGCGGCAATCCGCTCCGTAAGGTTATTCCCACAATTTAATAGAATTTGAGTACAAAGAGTTATTCACCAAACAGGCGGCAATCCGCTCCGTAAGGTTATTCTCAGAGATTAATAATGAATGAATACGAAAGGTTATTCACCAACAGGCGGCAATCCGCTCCGTAAGGTTATTCCCACAATTTAATACATGGAAATAAAAGGCACGTCTTATGAGTAAGGAAGAAACAATATTATTATCGAGAATCAAATAATGATAATCCCTTACCATAGTATGTTTGAATAATGGAAGATGAAAAAGATGGTATCCCTTACCGTAACACGTGACTGGATATTGATTTAAATGAGGTTGATTAACTTGAACAGTACACGTATACTTATAGATCTTCACAAATACTCAAGATGACTTAAGCACACTTAGAGAGAACTTTCACAAGAAGTATTTAGAGAGAGAAAGAAAGAACAAGTAAGGAAGTTTATGAAAAATCCTTAAGTTAAGGCTTCTATTTATAGCCAAAAATCTTATCATTCATTTAATCTAAACCATTCATTTAAAGATCATCTTTTAATCTACACCATCCATTTCAAATATTATATTATCTTTAATCTACACCATTCATTTCATATCACCTAATAATCACCTAACTTTATATTATAAACAAATCAATTTAATTATTCAACAATAATTCACACTTTAATCTACACCATTCATTTCATATCACCTAATAATCACCTAACTTT
Source organism: Hedera helix (assembly GCA_947179155.2). Lineage (NCBI taxonomy): Eukaryota > Viridiplantae > Streptophyta > Magnoliopsida > Apiales > Araliaceae > Hedera > Hedera helix. The sequence goes on along the minus strand of OX359265.1, from coordinate 57,922,603 downwards.
ATATTATAAACAAATCAATTCATTTATTCAACAATAATTCACACTTTAATCTACACCATTCATTTCATATCACCTAATAATCACCTAACTTTATATTATAAACAAATAACTTTATCAATTCAATTATTATGACTAATTGTTATAAATACAGTATAGTTAGCTCTTAGATATCAAGTCAATAAATTAATGAAATACAACTGTTTAAATAACATCATAATAGAGATAACAATAATGTAAAATAAAGCATACGTTACTGTGTAATGACAATTATTGATTCAATAATGTGAATTACTGTGCATATGTTACTGTGACAATTATTAGGTTCAATAATTTTAAAAACAGTGCAACAACAATTATTGACTCAATGATATAAAATACAGTGTGATGACAATTATTAAATCAATAATGCAAAATACTGTGTAACAACAATTATTGAATTGATAATATAAAATATTATGCAGTGACAATTATCGATGAAATGATGCGTAACAGTTACGGTGTCAATTATCAGACCAATAATATGAGACACTATGCAATACCGTGTGTTACTGTAGAGTACCGTGTGCTACAGAAAATACCATAAACTACCGTATGCTACTATTCTTTTATCACCGGTATTTTAACAGTTCCGTTGACTATTTTTATTTAAAAAGGTTACTTCTGTCGTTTTCTATATCCGACAAATATTCCGTTGTGGGGTCCACCAATAATTTATTATTTCGGCGCCGTCGTACGGCACGAATATTCCCCGACCAAACGAATATTCCCCGACAAAGCGAATATTGTCCGACAAAAATAAAATTTGCACATAACATCCTTAACTTTCAATTTTGTTAATTTAACCACTTACTGTTTCAAAAAAAATATATATGAAGAAAAATTAAATTTTGTATTTCATAAAATTCGGGGTCTTACATAAAATACCGGTGATAAAAGAATAGTAGCATACGGTAGTTTTTGGTATTCTCTGTAGCACACGGTACTCTACAGTAACATACGGTATTGCATAGTGTCTCATATTATTGGTCTGATAATTGACACCGTAACTGTTACGCATCATTTCATCGATAATTGTCACTGCATAATATTTTATATTATCAATTCAATAATTGTTGTTACACAGTATTTTGCATTATTGATTTAATAATTGTCATTACACTGTATTTTATATCATTGAGTCAATAATTGTTGCTGCACTGTTTTTAAAATTATTGAACCTAATAATTGTCACAGTAACATATGCACAGTAATTCACATTATTGAATCAATAATTGTCATTACACAGTAACGTATGCTTTCTTTTACATTATTGTTATCTCTATTATGATGTTTTTTAAACAGTTGTATTTCATTAATTTATTGACTTGATATCTAAGAGCTAACTATACTGTATTTATAACAATTAGTCATAATAATTGAATTGATAAAGTTATTTGTTTATAATATAAAGTTAGGTGATTATTAGGTGATATGAAATGAATGGTGTAGATTAAAGTGTGAAATATTGTTGAATAATTGAATTGATTTGTTTATAATATAAAGTTAGGTGATTATTAGGTGATATGAAATGAATGGTGTAGATTAAAGTGTGAAATATTGTTGAATAATTGAATTGATTTGTTTATAATATAAAGTTAGGTGATTATTAGGTAATATGAAATGAATGGTGTAGATTAAAGATAATATAAAATTTGAAATGGATGGTGTAGATTAAAAGATGATATTTAAATGAATGGTTTAGATTAAAGGAATGATAAGATTTTTGGCTATAAATAGAAGCCTTAACTTAAGGATTTTTCATAAACTTCCTTACTTGTTCTTTCTTTCTCTCTCTAAATACTTCTTTGTGTAAGTTCTCTCTAAGTGTTCTTAAGTCATTCCTAATTTTGAAATCTTTTGCATTCTTCTTTGAATTCCCGAGTGGAATTTTCTTATGTACAGTAACTCTTTCGAAAAATCATAGTAAATTCATTATTTGTCAGAATTTAATGAATTAAAAGCCTGTCTCTTCAGTTTTTCGTCCTCTACAACTTTGAAGAAGGAAGAAAGGTCATCTGAAATCATCTTCATGCCTTAAAATACTAAAAACCGTAACCTATTCTGATTTTCGTCACTATTTTCAGTCTTAGTTTTGAAAATTCATAACTCATTCATATTAACTCCGAATTGAGTGATTCTTGAGTCTATGCCGCCTATCTTTACGAGAGTAACATTATTTTAAAAACATAAAGAGATTTTAAAAACTCTAGAAGACTCAAAAGTCAGATTCTTTACTGCTACAAACATGGAAGGAATTGTTCGGCTATAAACTTGTTTCACAATATCAAGGTAAGGAATATCATTTTTTTCACACTCTTAAATTTATTACGGTAAGGAATGTCATTTTCTTTTCTTACTTGTAAGAAATATCATTTTCTTTCATACTCTTAACCTTATTATGGTAAGGGATGTCATTTTCTTTCATACTCTTAAATTTACTACTCGTAAGGGATACCATCTTTTTCATCTTCCATTATTCAAACGTACTATGGTAAGGGATTATCATTATTTGATTCTCGAAAATAATATTGTTTCTTTCTTACTCATAAGATGTGCCATTTATTTCCATGTATTAAATTGTGGGAATAACCTTACGGAGCGGATTGCCGCCTGTTGGTGAATAACCTTTCGTATTCATTCATTATTAATCTCTGAGAATAACCTTACGGAGCGGATTGCCGCCTGTTTGGTGAATAACTCTTTGTACTCAAATTCTATTAAATTGTGGGAATAACCTTACGGAGCGGATTGCCGCCTGTTGGTGAATAACCCTTTGTATTAATTTTCTTCACCTTTTGTTAATCAAACCTGCTACGGTAAGGGATATTATTTTCTTTCATACTCCTAAATCGAAATTTATTATGGAACTATTGCTTCTATAATTCCTGAAAATATTGTATGTTCCATAATAGATGAACTTCATTATTTCAACTGAACCTTCCTATTTTACGTGAACCTTTCTATTGAACTGTAACCGTTATTCTGAACTGTGGATCTTGAATATCATTTTTTTTCACTCCACATCATGTTGGCAATTTGGACATTGTTTGAATCTGCACAAAGGAAACTTCTGATACTTATTGTTTATCCTGTTATTCTGTTCATCATTTGTATCACTGTTATTTGTATTAATCATCAAGAATCAAGCTGTTGTGAATATCTGTGGCCGGGGGCACATATGTGATATAATTGTTGAACAGATGATAGGTTAAAGGCGATATACTAGGTTAAAGGCGATACATCTGTTCGGTGTCTTTTATGGCACGTGGTGAAAGTTCTCTTTAGCCCATAGTGCATAGATGAACTGTTGTTTGGTATGATTATGACCAAAGGCTGAATCTGGTATAATCATGACCGTTGGTATTATATTGAAAGTTCTCTTTGGCCCGTAGTGCAAAGATGAACTGTTGATTGGTATGATTATGACCAAAGGCTGAATCTGGTATAATCATGACCGTTGGTGCTATATTGAATATCTTTGGCCCGTAGTGCAAAGATGAACTGTTGATCTGCATGATTATGATCAGGAACTGTGAATTTGTATTATCTTGACTAATGATATTTCAGATGATAAAAGTTGATGATGTTTTCCTAAAAAGAGAACCGAGTGGACATTATAGTCTGCATTATTCTTCTAATAGATTACTCATTCCGCTGCTATTATTGATCTGAACGTTGTTTAAGAATTTAACTGCAGTTTTTGATATAAACCTTGTAGTCTATTGTATTCTATCAAGAACTCAACTGTTGAAGACTAATGATAATTTATTCGTCATTATCTTAGTCATGATATTCTTTACTGGGCTATTTGAGCTCACCCTTTCTTTTGTTCCATTGTTTTTCAACAGGAAATGAAAACATAACAGGGTCTAGCCGGGGAATGGAGTGAGGGTCCGAGGAATAGTTATCATAGTCTTCACGTTTTGTAAAATAGTGTGGCAATAATAGTGAAGACTTAGTTGTGTATTATTATACACTGTATTGTAGTACGTTGTGCTTTGTTGTAATAATTTTGTTGTAGTTTTTTGACGACTCAAGTTTGGGCTGTGTTGGCCCAGATTTGGGGGCGTCACATTTAACCTATTATATCGCCTTTAACCTATCATCTGTTCAACAATTATATCACATCTGTGCCCCCGGCCACAGATATTCACAACAACTTGATTTTGGATGATTAGAATGATATAAATGATGAACAGAAGAAACAGGATAAACAATAAGTATCAGAAGTTTACTTTGTACAGATTCAGATAATGTCCAAATTGCCAACATGATGTGGAGTGAAATTCAAAAATGATATTCAAGATCCACAGATCAGAATAACGGTTACAGTTCAATAGAAAGGTTCACGTAAATAGGACGGTTCAATTGAAATGATGAAGTGCAACTATTATGGAACATATAATATTTTCAGGAATTATAGAAGTAATAGTTCCATAATAAGTTTCGATTTAGGTGTATGAAAGAAAATAATACCCCTTACCGTAGCAGGTTTGATTAACAAAAGGTGAAAGAAATTAATATCCCTTACCATAGTAAGTTTGAATAATGAAAGATGAAAAAGATGGTATCCCTTATGAGTATAAAGGAAAATAATATCACTTACGAATATGAAAGAAATTGATATTATAAACGAATACGCAATAAAAGTGTCATGTGATAATTCGTGTAAACAAATTATTTCACAAGAGACAAATAAGAAATGAATACAAAGAGTAATTCACCAAACATGCGGTAATCCGCGTAGTCAGGTTATTCTAAGAGATTAATAAGGAATGAATACGAAAGGTTATTCACCAACAGGCGATAATCCGCACCGTAAGGTTATTCCCACAATTTAATAAAAATTGAATACGAAAAGTCATTCACCAAACAGGCGATAATCCGCACCGTAAGGTTATTCTCAGAGATTAATAAGGAATGAATACAAAAGGTTATTCACCAACAGGCGGTAATCCGCGCCGTAAGGTTATTCCCATAAATTAATACATGGAAATAAATGGCACATCTTATGAGTAAGAAAGAAACGATATTATTTTCGAGAATCAAATAATGATAATCCTTTACCTTAGCACGTGACTGGATATTGATTTAAACGAGGTTGATTAACTTGAACAGTACACGTACACTTATAAATCTTCACACATACTCAATATGACTTAAGCACACTTAGAGAAAACTTTCACAAGAAGTATTTAGAGAGAGAAAGAAAGAACAAGTAAGGAAGTTTATGAAAAATCCTTAAGTTAAGGCCTCTATTTATAGCCAAAAATCTTATCATAACCAAGATTTCCTATTTAATCCAAACCGTTCATTTCAAGATAATGTTTAATCCATACCATTCATTTCATCTTTTAAGATAAACCATTCATTTAAATATCATCTTTTAATCTACATCATCCATTTCAAATTCTATATTATCTTTAATCTATACCATTCATTTCATCTTTTAAGATTTCCTTAATCTAAACCATTCATTTAAAGATCATCTTTTAATCTACACCATCCATTTTAAATTCTATATTATCTTTAATCTATACCATTCATTTTATATCACCTAACTTTATATTATAAACAAATAACTTTATCAATTCAATTATTCAACAATAATTCACACTTATTCATTATTATGACAAATTGTTATAAATACAGTGTAGTTAGATATCAAGTTAATTAATTAATGAAATACAACTGTTTAAATAATACCATAATAGAGATAACAATAATGCAGAAAGTATGCAAAAGAAAGATTACGTTACTGTGTCATGACAATTATTGATTCAATAATGTGAATTACTGTGCATATGACAATAAAGTCAAATATTGTACGATAATCACTTTATCAGTTTAATAATACGAAACACTGTGCAATGCCGTGTACTACTGTGCAATACCGTGTGCTACTGTGCAATACCGTATGTTACTTGTAATACCGTATATTACTATTCTTTTACCACCGAATATTTTAACAATTAAAAGTAATAGTACCATTGACCATTTGAAAAATTGTTTATGTCATTTTCTATATTCGACAATTATTCTTTGTGGGATCCACCAATGATTGGTTCGTACGGCGCCGTCGTACGAATATTCCCCGACAGAACGAATATTCCCCGACCAAAAGAATATTGTCCGACATAATATAATTTACACATAACATCCTTAACTTTTAACTTTATCAATTTAACCATTTACTGTTTCATGAAAAAAAAAATATATATGAAGAAAAATTAAATTTTATATTTCATAAAATTCGGGGTCTTACAGTGTTGGTTAAATACGTTGTTATTCTGGTTAGTATTATTGTATATTAACCTAAAAATGTTTAATACTGAAAAATCTAATTCTAACTAATCTTTTGCTGCTTCAAAAATCCGTTTGGTCTGTTACAAACATGGGCGAAGCTACATGTATGGTAGTGGGGTCAATTGGCCCTATAAAAAAAATAATTATTTTATAATATAAGATAAATTTAAAATTTTTTTAAATATTATATATAAATTGACCTTACTCAAATTTTATAATTTTTTTATTATACGATGTCAAATTTAAAATTTATAACTTTGTTAATTAAATTTTAACTATATATGACTCATATCCCCTTAATATATGTATCTTTCTCTATAATATTTTTAAACTAAATAACAAACTAATTTATATTATTTTTTAAAATAATTAATGAATTCATTATTATAATATAGTATATATATATATGTGTGTGTATATGATCCGAAAGTACAAAAGTATTAAATAAAAATTGGCTTGAAAGCGTTACACTCAAATTTTAGCTAAATTATTTATAATTTTATAATAATTTTAACCTCACTAAAATATATTTCTGGCTTCACAAAATACTCCTAAAAGCAGGAAACAACGTACCTATAGGTATCCATGTCCCATGCCAGAATTACTGCAACAACAACAACAGAACTTTAAAAAATGATTAAATAAAAATACGAACCGATGATTAAGCACATGATTTTAGAAAAACTAACGGAAACGATAGGGGAGTATAAAATATGTATCAATTTTGTCTAGATGCAAGTATACTAAATAAACATGGTAGATTTCACCTTTAGTGTACTCTTATAGATAAATTAGTCTTTTAAGTTTATTTTATATTCAACTCGTATATCTTTAAACAGTATTTGATAAATAAAATAAAATATTTATAGTTAAGAATAAAGAACGAGAAGAGTATATAAATTAATTTATCAAAATAATTGAATTTTTAAATAATTATAAAAAAAAGTCTAAAATTTAATCATATAAATTAGTTTAATTTTAAATATATACCGGTAGTGTAGTATATAATGGCTTCCATAATTCTTCTGGTCCTGGTATGTCTTCAACGTTGTTCCAGTTCGACATATTAAATCAAACAGTAGCCAAACACAAACAAACTGTACATGCCGATAAGAACTTTCTGATTCAACCTTTTTTTCACTCGTAATCGAAGGTTAAATTTAACTCTAAAGTGGAGTACCTTTTTGGTTCCGGGGAGTTCATGCAGTAGAATTTAGTATTGGTTCTGTCTTTTTCCAATTCTTTTAGTCGCATTCGAAATTTTTTAATTATTAATCTGGGTCTTTTGGGTTGCTTTTAATTTAGTTGGAGACTTCACTGAAAATGGGTTCTTAAATACAATAGCTTTTCTTGAATGATATTCATTTTGTTACTATTCGATGATGATGGGCGGCATGAAGGTGTTTGAATTTAGTTCTGGCTGGAATTTATGATGAAGTGAATCATATGTTTGTTTTATTCTTTGAATCTGAGTGATGATCTGAATTTCTAGTTTCATGGATCTTCCACTAATGGGTATGATTCCTGTTACCTTTTGAAGAATTGTGATTTATCCAAAGCTATACATTAAAAGAACATTAATAATTGAATGTGATCACTGTTCATTCTATTGCAGTTTGCACCCAATATTTTTGCCATTGTTTCTTTATGGTTATCTGAATTGCACAAATCTGTCTTGAATTTTGCATCAGTTTGATATCTAGTTTTTGTCTATTTCAGGGAATTTCTTATTTTCTTTCTGAAATTTCTATGGACCAGCACTCGTATGTAATTTTATGTAAATTTGAAGTTTCATGTTAGTAAAAGGCTTTTGGGTTTCACAAAGTTGCTAACATGGCAATGGTTCCTACTGTGAAAGTGGTTCTAGGGTCAACTTCCTTTGCTATCTTCTGGGTATTGGCAGTTTTTCCGGCTGTGCCTTTCATGCCAATTGGGAGGACAGCAGGGTCCCTCCTAGGGGCTATGCTCATGGTTATTTTCAGAGTCATAACTCCAGATCAAGCATATGCTGCTATTGATCTTCCAATCCTTGGTCTGCTTTTTGGGACAATGGTTGTTAGTGTCTATCTAGAAAGAGCAGATATGTTTAAATACTTGGGTAAATTGCTATTGTGGAAAAGTGGGGGAGCCAAGGACTTGCTTTGTCGACTCTGTTTAATTTCTGCCGTTTCCAGTGCACTTTTCACAAATGATACCTCTTGCATTGTTTTGACCGAGTTTGTGCTGAAAATTGCTCGGCAGCATAACCTTCCACCTCACCCTTTCCTATTAGCTCTTGCCTCAAGTGCAAATATTGGGTCTTCAGCAACTCCAATTGGGAACCCTCAAAATCTGGTTATAGCCATTCAGAGTAAGATTACTTTTGCAGAGTTCTTAACTGGAATTCTCCCCGCAATGGTTGTGGGAGTTTTTGTGAATGCTTTAATTCTTTTATGAATTGGAAGTTGTTATCTGTTCAGAAGGATGTAGAAGATGCTTCCATTGAAGCTGTTACCGAGGAAGATATGGTTTCTCATCGTTTTTCTCCAGCAACAATGTCACATCATAGCTCCTTAAACTCTCAAGAATTGAGCTATACATTAGAATCTACTAATGTCAACATCTCTCCTAATGCAAATGGGAACATTGGTCTTACTGATACTCATAGGAACTGTATAACTGCAAGTGAGAATGATTGCAATAAAAGCTTAAGTGGAGAAATTGTGTCAAAAGATATGAGAACTGATGAATTTTCTCAAAGAAAGGAAGAAAATTCCCTTTCAGGGAGGGCTTCATCTGTAACTGGATTACCAAATGATTCTGTCCAGTCTTTGGAAGAGAAGAAAGGGTTGATCACTAGATGGAAAAGAATTTTATGGAAGACGAGTGTTTATCTCGTTACTGTTGGAATACTGGTTTCTTTGCTCATGGGGTTGAATATGTCATGGACTGCGATTACAGCTGCACTTGCTCTTGTGGTTCTTGATTTTAAGGATGCACAGCCATCTTTAGAAAAGGTACTCTAACTAGTGTATTTGAAATATTTCCACTCCTTGGTGAGACACGTAGGGCTTGTTTTCAGCTTTTAGTCGTAAAGTTTACGAAACGTGTTTTCTTGTTGTCCTATGTAAAAAATGTTCATAATGTTTTTCTTTTATATCCAGGTATCTTATTCGCTCTTAATATTCTTCTGCGGAATGTTTATCACGGTTGATGGCTTTAACAAACTGGAATTCCAAACACTCTATGGGAATTCATGGAGCCTTACGCACAGATTGATCATACTAGCGGGGTAGCAATTCTTGCCCTTGTCATACTTGTTCTCTCAAATTTGGCCTCAAATGTACCAACTGGTAAGTGGATGCTACTTTTCTTGTTTTAACATTTACTTTTATCCTTCAACTTTTGTTATATTCTTGGTAAAATTCTACCTTTACTCTAAGGAGCTTGTCCAAATTTACTACTGTTAAATAAATTGTGATATAGTTTGTGAATAGATTTTTAAAGCAGATGCTGGTTCTCTAGCAAGAGGGGTGAGCAGTTAGTGCACTGAAAGATTTGAAATTTGAAAATGTAAAATATGGTACAGAGTGGAACCTATGTAAATGAATCACCTTTGAGATTTCAGAATGTTTGGAACTAACAGGTGAGATGCTTTTTATCTTTATGAAACAAAATGCTTTAATGTATTTATTTTGGGTTAATAATTCTTTTGAAGTTGACACCATTACTGTAGTGGTGAATCATTTGATATACTAATTAACACTTGAGTTAACTTATTATAGTACTCCCTTCTTTAGTCTTTACAACATACAGTTCCTTAGTTTACCATGTTATCAAATGTAACCAAGAGATGAAAGGGAAAACATGTAACGTCCCCCAGAAAAGAAAATCTTGAAAAATGTATTTGCATGCTTCCTCGTGGAAATAATCCTAACATGGCTTTATGGTGTCAGTCCTGTTGCTTGGAGGACGTGTGGCAGCGTCAGCCGCTGCTATATCCCCAGGTAATGAGAAGAAAGCGTGGTTCATCTTGGCTTGGGTCAGCACTGTTGCAGGAAACCTCTCATTATTGGGATCAGCCGCAAACTTGATTGTTTGTGAACAGGCTCGACGTGCTCAACACCTCGGGTACAATCTATCTTTCTGGAGCCATCTCAAATTTGGACTTCAATCCACTCTAGTTGTTACAGCTATTGGCTTGATACTTATAAGGGGATGACAACAGTGTTCTTAATTTAAAGATCCCCATTGTAAACTAAAATTTATCAAAGTGAGATCAATGATACTGTACTGTTTTTGCATTTAGTTTTTATTAAATAAAAAAAAAATTCAGGCAAGATAACCAAACTGGAAATAAGGTAGAAAGAATATAATTAACTCCCCAATCTATCAGACAACCAGTTACTCCACAAAGTTGAGATCTAGTTTCTTAGACCTTGAGATGCACAGGTTTCCTTGGATCCTATTTAGGTTTTTATATAAGAATTATTTGAATTAAATTAGGAGAACCCAAGTACTTTAAATCGATGATTTCATAGACCATATTGATATTCTTCCATCTTTTTTTAGTTTTTTATGGTAAAACAAGGAACCTTCACCCTTAGTCAAACTGTGAATAGTGTTGGCCCATGAGTGTGGACACTGGAGATGGTCTAATACTGTAATATACTCCCTTTGTTCCACAATGACAGTATATTACTAGTATTATTTTCAGATACTATTGTTCTGTAATTAGGCACACCAATACATAACAGAAGAGAAGAGAGTAGGTAGGCTAATGATAGGAACAGAAGGAAATCCAAAATTAAAACTAGCTAGTGGTGTTTTAATACAGTATTTAATTAATACATACATACATACATCCCCACATGCCCTGTTTTTTTATGCATCCCCTTTTCCATACTCTTACAATTTTCTCTCTCCACCACCCCACCGGATTCATATATAAATATGTTTTGTATTTGGATACTCCACAACTCATTAGGCTGTAACACTATATTTAGGACAAATATGTGTATGATATTCTTAATTTACTTTTTCTTACGTTTCAACAACAGTATTAAACTTTGACTAATATTAAAAGTACTCTTAATGATATAAAATTAATTTTAAAAGTCAATTATTTTAATTGACCAGTGTTTCATACTAGACTTGCCGTTCTCAGAACCATAAATTTGATCCAGCTGATTCTAGAGCCATGCATAAACCAGTCTCGTGAATATTATACATATGACATAATTAATATAAGGGTGATTCTCGGATCTATTTTTTTAATTTTTTTTATAAAATTTAATAATTTAAATATATTATTATTTTCAGTGCTATATCCCTAACTCATTAGTAGCGGAGGCTAGTAATAATTCATTGGAATCATCCAACCTTAGCATAATTTAAAGTAGTTTTAAAACTATGCTACTATATAAATAATTATCTAAGCTATATCCCTAGCTCGTTATTAGTGGTGGCTAGTAATAATTCATGGGAATCATCCAACTTTAGCATAATTAAAAGTAGCTGCAAAACTATGCTACTATATAAATAATTATTCCTCTGCTTTGGGTGCCATAAAGGCGTAAACTGTTTTCTTTACTTTTGGTACCACAATGCCAGTATGTATTGCCGCCTAACCAAATATAGGAATCATATATATAGAGTATCCGTTCTACCAACATATATCCTACTAATTAAAAATGCGGTGCTTAACAAAATTTGGAATCTTCACATATTGATGGTGATTCTCAATAATATGTTACTGGTTTATTATGAGTAAAAAGTTAATTGTATTAGATATAGTTTTCTTTTTCATATTTTTGTACATGGTATAAATAAAACTCTTTAAAAATATCTATTTAATCTTTCAATTAAACGATTCAGAATTATAATATAATGACAAATACTATAATAATTTTATTTAAAGAGTGCATCAACATCTATATTATCTATTTATCTATATTATAAATCGAGAGGTTTTGAAACAGAGTCTCAAGAAAAATATCAATTTTTTCAATAAAAAAATAATTAAATTACTTAAAAGTAAAAAAGCTTATTTAATTTTTTTTTCTCTTACTTAGCTATTTATGTTCAGTTGTTATTATACTTTATTAAAGAAAAATTATCAAAAGTCAATCTAAACCGACTTTACTAGAGAGTCAAAGTTTTGCTGAAAATTGGAAAAAGGATTGAAAGATAAGTTGAGAAATAATTTTTTTATAGTTGTAGTAGTAGCATTAATTGTTAATTAATACTTAGTTTAATGGATTACTAATAATTTATTTATTTACTTACATATATTTTGTTAAATTTATTAGTCAGACAAGTCCACTTCTGCGCACTGACGTACTTATCTCTCTTGCTTTATATATTTCCCCAATCTACGTCCTCTCTTTCCCAGTTCTATCTGTACGTGATCTCTTCTAAACATTGCAAGTCGAATTCTTTCAGAAACTCTGCCCTTTTCTAACCCTACAAAATTTTAGGTTTTTGATTTCTCTTACCAGCTTCAATCTGACGCCACTTGCACTTGAGGATCGCCGAGAATTAAGGTTAGTTTTTTTTGTTGTTGTTATCATCCTAGTTTTGTGTAGTAACGTGAACTTAAATTAGTTATTTCTTTTATTTCAATGTACGCGTAGATCTATTGAAATGCTGTGTTTTTTAGTAGTCTAGATCAGGCTGATAACTGACCTAAAAACTGAAAGATCGGTGATTTGAATTGTAAATACGTAATTATATTGTTTGGTTGGTGAGGACATTGGTAACTAAAAGGAAATTAAAAGCAAGTAAGAAGTAAAGTAGGATTAAAAAATTACAATCTGAATTTTGTGTTCACCGCGGTATGCTTTAGAAAATAATATTGAAAAAGGATGTAATTTTAATAATGTAGTGACCAATTAAAACTCTTAAAATGACGTAAAACTATGTTTGAAAAGATTTTGTTGAAATATTTTTGGAAAGTAGGTACTTAACAAAGTAAAAAGGAAAGAAAAGAAGAATAGTCTTTTTGAGTATATTGAATGAGAGAGGCAAAGGAGCCAGGGAAGGGGCAAGGGGTTCACCCACTTTCACGAATTTCATAGGTTCAAGAAATCAAACAAGTTATGTAACTGGGTTATGTTTTCCAGAAATTGCAGTAATTTATTTTCACATTCGAATTGGAAATTACTGCAATGTCTTTAAGTTTTTTCCAATTTAGTTTTCTTTTAGCAGGTGGATAATTTTAAGGGAAAGTGCCGAGGGATCTCTAACTGGAGTATCACTCTACTTATTGGAAAAGTGTGCACACTGCACAGGCCCCTCCAATATTACAATCACGACACAAAGTGCTACTGCCGCCAACTTCGCATCAGGATATGTGTTTAGAAATATCAAATTACAGTTTAAAAAATAAATAAAATTAAGTTAGAGTACTTGTAGATGGGCTGACATTTACATACTTTAAATGAATGAAGAGTTGTAATTCTTGTCCTGGTTTAACTCTTGCACTGAGGAATTCTGCCCAGCTAATTAGTTTTGCCTTTTCATATGGACTATATTTTACTTTTAATTTTCTGAAATTACTTGCGTCCTTGATGCACCAATGTTGTCTTAAAAGCTTTATAGCAGGGACTGTTGCCATTGCCATAGTACATTGAATCTTTTATCCCTTAACTTAGTTCTATTTATGTTTACAAACCTTTATCACAGTGAATTGCAAATCTATAACCTCAACATTATCTATTTTAGTTTGATGGTTAGGTTTATTTATTTAATGATTTATTGAGGAGAGAGGTGGGGGATGAAGATATTTTTAAATAAGTAAAAGATACAGTTGAACTGCCGATACCTATCTATATTCATTATTTAAGGAGAATTTTCCCCCAAAAAAGAAAGAAAGCATTAAAACAGTCAGGAAGAGCCTTATATAACGAATTATACAGCGAATATAACAAAGAAGATTTACGCTACCTGTAGCAAATTATGCTTTAAAAAATCTCTTGTACTTTTCCTGTCCGTGTGATCTAGAAAATGAATAATGAACGATCTTCTGAATACATTTACTTCTTTTCCTCGTCATATATACAGGCCATTTCCCATAGAATTTGGTATTACCAGACAAACCTATTAGAGAGCAATATATATATATATATATATATATCAAGAAAGACGGATGCTGTATTACCTTTTTGTTGACACCATCTAACCTAAGTGTCATTTGAGTTGAAATTAACCTTTCAGTATTAATGTTTACTATAATAAGAATAATCATCTTTTAAATGTTCCTGTTAAGTGAGTTGTCTCATTTACTAGAAATTGGAACAAAATTGTTTTTGACGGTAAAACTGTTTAGTTTGGATTTCATGTAGATCTAGATGGCCATATATTATATAACTCTGAATGTGTGATTTTGTCTGGTGATTTTTATATATGTGCATGGAAATAAATCTCTGTATATATATTTCTTAATGTATAATTATCCGAATATCTATGATGTAGTGCCAAATATTTTAGATAGAAATGTAGGTAATAAACCAATTTAGGTACTAACCTTGACACATTTTAAGACATGTCAAAGACAATTTATAAAATTGAAATTTAATACTATAACTTGTCAAAAAATATATATATTTAATGCACACACACACACACATATACATATATATTATGTTTTTAACTATATTCATTAAATATATAAAAAAATGTCTGTAATTGTGTTTTCATCACATCTTAAAAAAGTGTCACACGCTCAAAAATGGGACAACAATTTGGGATGGAGAAGTAGTATGCTATGACACTTATGCCTTATATTTCAGATTGCCACTCATTGGAGGAAGTCATTTACGCATAAATAATTAAATTTATGTCGGAAAAACTGTTGGAGAATGTTGTCTAGTCAGTAACTTCATGTACAGGTAATGTACATCAAAAGGATAATGATTAACTAATTTCACTCCTGCAGAATGGTTCAACGATTCTATTAAATTTTTGTAGTCAGAAAATATGCGTTCATGGTGGGGAAAGTCATCATCAAAAGAAGCAAAAAAGAAACCAAGCAAAGAGAGTTTTATTGACACATTGCAGCGGAAATTTAAGATCCCGTTTGAAGGAAAATCTAGCAGTAGACAAGGAACATCTCAAAGACGTTGCAGTGACATAGTTTCTGAAAACCATTTTCTGTCTCGACCAGTATCCAGGTCGCCATCACCTTCCAAACATGTAGCAAGATGTCAAAGTTTTGTTGAAAGGCCTCAGGCTCAACCACTTCCCCTTCCAGGTCTGCAACCTGCAAGCATAGCTCATACAGATTCTGGAATATCTGGATTGGCAAAACCAAGACAGGGAAAGGGTGTCAAACCATTACTATTTCTGCCTCTTCCTAGACCTGCGTGCATCCGAAGCAGGCTAGATCATGCAGAGTTAGATGGAGATTTTGTCACTGCTTCTGTTTCTAGTGAATGTTCTGTTGATAGTGATGATCCTGCTGACTCAAGCCAGCGTAGTCCCCTGACATCTGATTGTGAACTTGGGAATAGAACAGCGGTGAGCAGCCCTTCCAGGTGAGACTGTGCATAAAGAAAATACATCAACAATAATTATAACAATAATAACAACAACAATAATAATAATGATGATGACATTTATAACTCATAAAAAGAAATATAGCTTTTCTCTCTGCCACGTCTCCTAACTCTCTAAGCGGCTATCATGTCACACGTGCATGGTTTTTAGGTGTGATTTGTGGTAATATCTTTTTTTTAATAATTATAAATGTTATCAAGCTATCTTCCTTATTGTTTTTTATTAGTATGTCTTTGACTTATCTACCTCATTTTCTCTGAAGCATGATGGTTAAAGTTCAGTCACCAGTCATGAGAACAAATTCAAAGGAGGTGCTGAAGCCGGCTAATCTTTCCTTCAATAATCAATCTCCTAAAAGGATACCTTTAAGCAGTCATGTGCCAAATCTACAGGGTCCATATAATGGTGCATTATGCAGTGCACCAGATAGCTCAATGTCAAGCCCTTCTAGAAGCCCGATGAGAGCATTTGGCACTGAGAAAATTATAAATTCTGCGTTCTGGGCTGGAAAACCTTATCCAGATCTGCCTTTACTTGGATCTGGTCAATGCTCCAGTCCAGGTTCTGGCCAGAACTCTGGGCACAATTCAATGGGAGGTGATATGTCAGGGCAATTATTTTGGCAGCCCAGCAGGGGTAGCCCAGAGTATTCTCCGCATCCAAGTCCTAAACTGACTAGCCCTGGTCCTAGTTCTAGAATTCATAGTGGTGCTGTCACACCACTTCATCCGCGAGCAGGAGGGACGGCCACTGAATCACATAGTAGCAGGTCTGATGAGGGAAAACAACAGAGCCACCGGTTACCCCTCCCTCCCTTAAAAATATGCAATATTTCACCCTTTTCTCATTCAAATTCAGCAGCAACATCTCCCTCTATACCACGAAGTCCAGGAAGAGCAGAGAGTCTGACAAGTCCTGGTTCACGCTGGAAAAAGGGGAAGTTGCTGGGTAGAGGCTCCTTTGGACATGTTTATGAAGGGTTCAACAGGTAATAAATTATTTGGATTTGAACTTTCCGTCACCCCCTTCCTTTATTGACTTCTTAACTGTAGACTTCATTCTATTATTTTGTCTTTAATTTTGAGCTGTTGTCATGGTCAAGGATGACATCTATTAATTCTTTAATTATTATCACATGGGTTCTCTTATCACATCAATGTGATTGGTGACAATCATAGTTGTCATGGCCCCTCGGTGACAATTGCATGTCCTATCTATCTTTCTCTCTTTCTAATTTTATATATTATGTGATGGTCACTGATGGTGTTTTCTGCATATCCGTGCCTACATTACTGGTTTAGTGAAAGTGGCGAAATGTGTGCTATGAAGGAAGTTACATTATTCTCGGATGATGCAAAGTCAAAAGAAAGTGCAAAGCAATTGGGACAGGTAAGTTTATTAGGCAGTAGATTTATGGATGTTACTTGTCTGTTGGATAAATTTTGTTGTCAGTCAGGATTGTTCCTTTCAGTGTAATTCTTTCGTATAGCTTTCAGACTGAGTCCTTTTTTTTACTGTTCTGATAGGAAATTGCGTTACTGAGCCGCTTACGGCATCCAAATATTGTGCAGTACTATGGGTCTGAAACTGTAAGTTTGGTTACTTTTGACTTCGTTTTTGATAATTTTAATTATAGTTCAGTTTCATTCTCTTATTTATTTGATTACTTGTTATAACAATAAAGCAGTTAAATTGTTTGGCTTTCTGCTTGTAAATATTCTGGAATTTGACTGCTGAATATGTGGTGCAGTTGTCATTTTCCACTGGGTTTTAATGTTCTTATCCAGTTGTTAAGCAATAATGTGCACATCTAATAACATTAGTTTCGTTTGCACTTACAATTTTATGGTCTTACTCCAAACTTGTGATTTTTGAACAGGTGGATGATAAACTTTATATATATTTGGAATATGTTTCGGGTGGCTCCATCTATAAACTTCTCCAAGAATATGGACAATTTGGCGAACGAATAGTCCGCAGTTATACTCAACAGATTTTGTCTGGGCTAGCATACTTGCATGCTAAAAATACTGTGCATAGGTGAATCGTGTTAGTTGTTACCAATTTTTTGTTCATTTAATGAAGTTGTCTTAATTTCTTTTGTTGTTTCATGAAAAAGATGCTTTCTTTTAGGTTGTATTTTTGCTTAACTAATCATACTATGATTTCTATGTGTTGTATGTCATTTGTAGAGATATTAAAGGAGCAAATATACTTGTTGACCCATATGGCCGCGTCAAGTTGGCAGATTTTGGAATGGCAAAGCATGTAAGTGTAGGCACAGACTTCCATCTAAAAAATAAATGAATGAATAGATTTGAGTTTTTGTTGACAAGGAAAAATAACTGTTAAGTGTGAAGCAAATGCAACAGCTTTAATTAATGACTTTTTCTAAATAAAAGATTGAAGTGAGATTATATCAACCCTCTCTTGAAAAATATACTGTACACCTTTCTATCTCCATCAGGTTACTATTACAAGAAAACACCCAATTACATGCTTTAAAAGGTGCCAGTAAGTCAAGTATCAGAAGTAAATTTATTTTCTCTGTATATCAGATCAAACCAATAATTTGAGGTAAAGGATAATCTAGCTCACATACTTTGAGTAACTTACTCCCAAGTCAATGACCCATCTTTTAGCAACTTGAGATACCTTGTTCTTCTATTTTTAAGTTGAGTACCTCCTCCATCAAAAAAAGAGACTCCCATTTGATCTTTTGACCCTTTTTAGGCATGTTATGGTTTGCCTAGGACAGACGCACACACACATTCAAGATTAAAAATGTGTAACAAGTTAAAGTCATAAAATTCAGATTGACAAAACAGATTAAAAAAATGTGCAAGTGTGGCCTAGGCAAACGTTAATGTGCTTTAAAAAGTCAGGGTAAAAAATCAAATGATATTCTCATTTTTTGTTGGAGGGAAAAAAATGTTAACCCCTCTCCCCTCCTCCTCCTCCTCCTAACTGATAGGTAAGTTAGGTCCCAAGAATGGGGAATATTATGAACACAATAAAATTTGTAACACCCCTCGCATGAAGCTAGAAATTTTCCTGGATGATAAGCGTTTTAGTACCAAAGATCAACAGATACTCGAACTTAACCTTAAGGTTGCAACTTATTTAGAATGAAAAAGAAAAAACTTAGCCTTAAAGTTGCACATTAAGATTTAGTTTCGTATGAAACTCTTGACTACTACTCAAATTTGCAGATCACAGGGCAAGCGTGTCCACTGTCATTCAAAGGAAGCCCTTACTGGATGGCACCTGAGGTCAGGATGTATTTCTGGTCATGCCTGATCTTGTTCATATGCTCCTTTTGTACAATTCTCATTCTCTCTTCCACCTATCGCTCAGGTTATAAAGAATGAAAATGGTAACCACCTTGCTGTTGATATTTGGAGCCTTGGGTGCACTGTTCTAGAAATGGCTACAACAAAACCACCTTGGAGCCAGTATGAAGGGGTTAGTGACTTAAGCAACCAAATAAATAAAACTAAGCTCCTGAATCGAGTATAACGTATATAAAACATACAGAATTGAACATAGGTCCCCAAGTTGGCTTTTTGCTTATGTATCTGAAGTTTGAAGTACACATCTTAGAGATAATTCATTTATTCTTAGCTTGCAGATTATTTGACGGAGATTTGTTTTGTTACCTGTTATTATCTTATATATTCCACCTTTTGGCTTACAGGTTGCAGCCATGTTCAAAATTGGAAATAGCAAAGAACTCCCTACAATTCCTGACCACCTGTCAGATGATGGAAAGGACTTTGTGCGGCAGTGTTTGCAGCGGAATCCCCTGCATCGTCCAACTGCTGCTAAGCTTTTGGAGCACCATTTTGTTAAAAATGCTTCACCAATGGAGAAACCAGTTGTAGGTCACGAGCCCTCAGATCCTCCACCTGGCATTACAAATGAAGTGAAATCTATGGTATTATTTATGTTTGTGTACATTTTCTTTTGTTTTTGGACAGGTTTTTATTTTGGGGCTTTTACTGCCACCACGTTCAACTTGATGCGATTTTTGTCTTTTCTTCCATGCTTCTGAAAGGAAATTAGATCTCATCTCTTGTGATACTGAGAAATATTATATCCATAAGAATTTTTGATAAAGAAATCCTCCTTCAACCAGAGTTTCTGCGTTGGACACTAAATCTTCCTAAAAGGTCTTGAAATTATTTATTCTGCCTACAAAAAATAAAGTTAGCACATTTAATCACTCCTAGCTTTTTAGCGTATTTACTCTGCATCCTTTTTCTTATAGCCAGCCAAAAAAAGGAGTAGCCAGTCTGCTGCTATTAGTATCAAAACATATTCCCTCATCATATCTATTTAACAGACATCCAGGCATCTGGATGTCAATTGTCTTGCCAGAGGAAAGTATCTTGACCATCACCAATCACTTGGCGTCTAAAATTTTTTGATTATTTATGGTATGTGGATCCATATCACCCTAACAGACG
The DNA here is from genome assembly GCA_947179155.2 of Hedera helix. Classification (NCBI taxonomy): domain Eukaryota; kingdom Viridiplantae; phylum Streptophyta; class Magnoliopsida; order Apiales; family Araliaceae; genus Hedera; species Hedera helix. The sequence goes on along the minus strand of OX359265.1, from coordinate 57,902,252 downwards.
CCTTTCTGACTGATTGATTCCGCATATACCTCAGGATATCTCCTTTTTCTAATTTCAAGGCATCAACTTCCTAATTCTGTTCTTTCTTTGGCAAACATATCCCACTCTGGTAAACATTACTACAGATTTCTTTAGGCCATGTCCTTTAAGATCAAGCAAGTTTTCCATGGTCTTAATGTTCTTATTTGTGAGTATGAAATAGTTGTTCAGTGCACTTGAATGCTGAAAACAACCGACTTGATGCATCTTCTTTGGGTGGCTTGATGACTTGAGTTATACTTCTCCCTGAAATTTACGCTCTTATATGTGCTACTATGTAGGCTCTCTTAACTGACACAGAAACTAACCACTGTTATGGTCTGTGAAATTTTTTCAGGATAAAGCACATGCAAGGAATCGTCCAACCTTGAATTCAGACAGGCTTACAATACATTCCTCTAGGGTTTCAAAATCTGGTTTTAATTCCAGGTATCTCTCTCACTCTCTCCCTCTCTCCCTCCCTCCCTGTTCAAACTGCTTTACTGTGAGCTTCAGTTGATCTTGCGAGAAATCTGTAGGAAAAGAATATCCTTTTATTATATATGCATTGACAATATACAAGAAACAGAAATAACTAAAGCAGCAATTATTAGGCCTTACTGTATGACTGCATTCTTGTTACTTACAGTGATATCCATATTCCAAGGAACATATCATGCCCAGTCTCTCCAATTGGAAGCCCTCTTTTACGGTCGAGGTCTCCACAACAGCTGAATGGAAGGATGTCTCCCTCACCTATATCTAGCCCTCGTACCACTTCAGGCTCATCTACCCCTCTCACAGGAACCAGCAGTTCAATTCCATTTGATAACCTCAATCATTCGGTTTACTTACAAGAGCTTCCCAGGCACCTCCACAGCCCTTACAAGAATGGCAACACTTATCGTGATCCCAATCCCGATTTTTTTCGAGGGATGCAATCAGGATCTCAGCCTTTTGTTCTCGGAAAGCAATTTGGAAGGCCAGCTCAAGGAGAACTGTATGAAGGGCAGTCAGTCTTGGCTGATTGTGTGTCTCAGCAACTCTTGAGGGATCGTGTGAACTTTAAACCATCCCTAGATCTCAATCCTTGCTCTGCATCGGGAGGCAACATCAAAACGTAATTAAGCCCCGTCATTGAAGGAAAACTTTCTAACCATCGCTGTTTTGGGGGTTTACGACGTGAATTTATTTAGCATTTCAATTGTGAGTCTGAAGGAAGCTAGTTTACACAATAAGGACCTGAAATGGTAAATAACTATGGAATAAGGTTGATATTTGGAGTATGAAATGCTCAACAAGGAGTGTTACATGTTCTTTATGTGATTCAGCTGATGGTAGCACTATTGAAGCTGCGGAATTCAACTAACTGACATGTTGAGACAAATGTGTGCTATCCTAAGGTGGACCTTCTTTCTATATTTGCTGTTGGAAATATTTTTTTATATTTAACAATACATTGGCTTGTACAGTGTTCGAGTGTCAAAGCCTTCATCCAAAGCTCGACTGATCTGGGGTATGAGTTTAAAGTCTGTTTTGCTAAGGGGATATAGGTTCCGGTGACTGTATCCAATCCCTTCCATGAAGACCGGTGGTATCAAAGAATCAGATAGTGCATCATCACATAGAAGAAGAAAGTATGCCAGGTGAAGAAATAGCTTTAGGATTAATTTTTTGGGGGTTCTGAATTTGCTGTACAGATAATGGGGAATTATCTGGATTTCTAGATTGTTTGTGAAGCTGCTGCGGATTTACTACGCTTTTGCTCTACTGTAAGAGAGCAAGCTGGCTCAGTTAAAACTGTCCAAATGTATCCTGATTTATTCTGTACATAAGCAGTCCGATGGACGAAAGAAATTCTAGTTCCAAAGCTCAAATTTCGGAAAAAATAATTGGGTGTAAAAACTAGTGCTGAAGAGATCTATATAAAGGATTTATGTACTTCCTCCAAATTTAAATTAGCTCTTTTCTATTTTGGGATGAACACAAATAAGTGAGATCCTTCCATCATAACCATACATCACTTGATCTCTCTTTAATGATTGTAATTCCTCTATCCAGTGGTTATTATTAAAAAAAAAAGAAAAAAGAAAGTAAGCACTAATTAGTAATTATACTTCTTCTAAAACTATTTGCTAATCAAAAACGACCCGACTTAACTTTGGATGGAGCACATTATTTAAGATCTACTGCATTGAAAGGATGCAACTTATTTGCAAGGGATGACCGACGGCAGGAATTCTGTTCAAGCATAATGACATTCTAGAGTCTTGAACTGCTTACAGCCATTAATTATGTTGATAATTTGAGAGGAGGAGATCAATGGGCTCCTTTCAATCCTTTTTTTGTTTGGTAGTTGAAGTGGCTTGCTACGCCGGAGGACAACTGCGAGCAAAATTTTAGTGGGAAATATTGAACCATGTACTTTTGCCTGCCAGATTTCATTTGATTTGCAGCTTCTGTATTCAGTTTGAATTTGACAAATAAAAAGTGGATAAACAACTCCTTCTCAAATAGCATAAATTCACGAGGTAAACTCACAACAATGGTAATCTCATGAAAACTAGGAACATTTCCTAATCAAACTTAGGCTGAAATCCCACAATTTCTTTGCCAAGTCGGTATCATTAGCTTGTAAACTCGCCTCAGACAAGTTGCAGTCAGCAAAATATTTGCCACTCTTACCTTTGACTTGTGGGTGCAATGACACATAGCATGTAGTTGCTGCCCCCTGTAACAAAATCCACAGAAAGTATAGGTAAGAAAGGGAAGTTTCTGGAATAAAAACATATGCAAATTTCATAGTCCCTCCATTCCACAAAAAAGTCTCGTTTGCAAAATTTAAAGATACATTTTTCTTCCATGTTGGCCCCTAAATATAACGAGTGTTTGGTTTAAATGACATGGTAGAGAAATTATGTTGTTATACTTGAGAATATTTTGTCATTTCATACTATCGTCAATAATAAAAAGGGGACACTTATTGTGGAACAACTTTTTAAATTTTTTTACAAATGGAACTCAGTGAAATAGAGGGAGTTTTAATTGTAGAATGTCCAGATAATATTGTAGACCTCTGTGGATCGAGCATTGCATACACCGAATCAGGTGAAGAAATGTCAATGCCTTCATTTTTACATTCAAAAGTTTTCCAGTAAAGAAAATTAAAATCCTAAAGCTCACTGCATATCAACATTCATGACATGAATGGGTGATAGATGATGCCAAAAGATCTAGATCTATATAATGTCCATCAGTAAAAAACAAGTAAATGACACTAAGCTTATTTATTGCCTTATAAGTATTCCATTACCTGCTGCACATTTTTAATCACATATTTACCAAGAAGATCCATAAAACCTGCAACAAACTCAAAGGAACAAGATATCACTATAGGAAACAGGGAATTTCATCAGATAAGAACTAGTCATACATACTTCAACAGACGAGAATACAAGCTACAAAGTTGTCAACTTGCCCATTAATCCAGAGCATTTTGAAGCTGATTCTCTATTTAAACTTGTGGATAGACACTGTCAGTAAATTAGAGGGTTTACCACTAAAAAGACTGTGATAACGGAAAAGATTGGTTGCAATTGCTCCTGGATGAAGTGCATTTGCAGTTATATCTAACCCCTCTTCCTGTTCAGAGAAAATAACATCAACATTGTTTTAGAGAATATCAGTGACACTACTAAGATGACAGGCACTTATTATAGATTATTTTGCATAGTCCACAACTTATTAATGTTTACAGGGTGACATCAGTGCAATGTAGAATACAGCATCCATTTTAAGCAGGCAAATCACACGTATCGAAGTTTATCATTGATTTAGTTTTATGAGAATGTATACATGTATTGAAATACCTTCAAATGCCTTGCAAGTTCATTAGCATGCAGAACATTAGCAAGTTTTGACTGACCATATGCAGATAAACTGTTATACCTGTATATCACGAATTATGCACACGTTAGATGATGTTGAGGGCACACATAACAGAACAATCATTTTCTAAAACATTAAGAAGAATAGACACAGACACACATGAAACAACACACACAGTGGCACACATACATAAATGTGTGTGAGAGAGAAGAATGCCATACCCTGATTGATCATTAATTTTGTCAAAGCAAATCCCTTCAGGATATGTAAATTGGTGACGCCGTGATGAGACATTCAAAATTCTTCCTTCTTTGCTACTCTCATGTGCTGTTGTCTTCATGACTTCCAACAATAGATTTGTCAAAAGAAAATGACCTGTGAGATGATAAAGAGTCTCAGTCGACTTACATCTTCTGCAGTCAATCCATCTATGGTGGTTGCCAAGAAAGAAGAGATGCCTAAACATGCATCAAAGGTATATGGAACACTTGTAACATGAATCAAAGTATTTCTGAACAATGCTCAGACATGGAAGTTCAATTGAAGTGTGCCACTAAACCCCAGAGAAGTGATGCATCTTACCCACATGGTTTGTTGCAAACTGTAGTTCTATATTGTCTTTGGAAAGTGTGAACGGGGTTGCCATAACTCCTGCATTGTTACTTGCAGCAAATAACATAATTTTTCTGGTCATTCGGAAATAGTATATACATACGTTAATATATATATATATATATATAGTTATGAAACAAAAATAAAGCATGCTTGCAAGCACTATATCAAGATTCAAGACCAGCGAATATGTAATCCTATAAAAACAGATCATCAAAGAAATTTATCTTCTTATTAGTGTATGCATCTTACATGAGGATATTCAAAGGAAGACCCGAGGAATTAAAGTCAGCTGCAAAATTCCTCACTGATGCAACTGAACTGAGATCCAACTCCATGCAATCAATTTTCGCAGCTGGGATTTCCTTTGTGATTGTTTTTCTGACTGACATTCCAGCAGACATATTTCTAACCCCCATAACTACATGGACACCGCGCAAAGCAAGAACTCGTGCAGCTTCAGTGCCAATACCACTTGATGCTCCTGTAGTTGCAGCAGCCAGAAGAAGAAGGATAAGTGGCAGCTTGTATAAATTGATTACCAGCTAAGCGAATTCATTTACTAAAATCAATACAATACAATAGATATAAAAACATTCCTACTTCCAAAATGATAATCCATTTCTTACAGAAAGTCTATGTTCATTTGTTAGTTATAGTACATATCTTTCTATTACCCCAATAAAACTTGAAACAAGTAAAATAACGGATGTGGGCATTGTTTTCCAGAAACAACTTAGATCTAACTAAAGCAACAATTGAACTTTGGAAAGTAAAATAGCAACTGGTGAAAGTTACTTAACCAATTTAGGGTGTTCGGCAAGTACATATAAGTTGGTCAACATAACTTATAAGTAATTAAGTTAAAAAAACTGTTTGGAAACGACTTTATTTTTTACTTATAAGTTCGAAAAAAAATTTAAAAAATAAGTAAAATTTTTGTTGCTTAAAAAAAAATAACTTATAAACCATTTTTTTAAGTCGGTCAATCATTACGAAATGACAAAAATACCATCTTTTATTTTTCTAATATTCTTCTTACTAAAAGATATTTTAATAATATTTACATTTTACTTAAGTTATAACTCATTATTAGCCGAACACATTCATAACTATTACTTATCATTCCCGAGTAAAAGTAATACCGAACACTTTTCCTTGTAAATCTACTAAAATTTTAACTCATAAAAGTAAAAAAAAAAAAAAAAAAAAAAAAGTTTTAACCGGAAAACTAGGAGGTTAATAGTGATGAATATTCCACTCAGGTGGGGAGCCAAGATTTTTTGTTCATCGGTCAAAATCTGATATTTATCCATTTTTCCTCCCTCAAAATTAAGAGGACCGAGCTGTATATATAATCCTAAAAATTATGTTCAACACCAAATAATTTTTACCTATCCCAAAATACTATGAGTGGCTCTAGTGAAATATGAAGAATATAACTCAGAAGAAATATATGAATTCCATGAAGACCAAGAAAACCATAAATTAAACCACTAACTGAAGGATTTTCAGCGGACCTGTAACAATGGCAGTGAGACCGGTCCCATCAATTCCTTGGGTAACTTCCTCAGCTGTTGAGCGACCTGAAAATCCAGAAGGCCCTGTTTGCTTAAACCGCCACATCCACTTCCTTGGCTCCTTGCTACCTAACCAAAAACACTCGCGGTGGATATATTTTATAAGCAATCACTAGTTATCTTTCTCGAATCGATTTATAAAATTTTAGATTTAATTTTTTTAACTAAACTTATAATATTTTAAAGTTAATATCAGTTTATTTAATTTTATTAAATACATTCATAATCATAGTAATTTATCTATAACTACGAATAGTTATAAAATTTGTTATTTTTTAACTTACAAAAATCACATCAATTTCATGTGATAAGATCATAATTTTTTAGTTAATTTATAAGATTTATAATTATATCGACATAAATTAAATAAATTTATATTAATTTTGAATTTAAAAATATTTAAAATTGACTTTTAAAAAGTTAATATTAATTTTATAATTCAAAATTGATGAAGTATTAAATTTGAATTCATTTAATCTTCGTTGATATATTATAAATTATTCAAAAAGTATTATTAATTAGTCTAATTACATAATTTATTACATGTATAAATAAATTACATTAATTTTAAATTTTAAATATTTATATTTTTTAAGAATAAAAACTAATATTATATTTGAACCGAAGTGAGTATAAAGTTGGGTATATATTGAAAAAAATGAATATATACCCAACTTTATACTCACTTCGGGTTAAATATAACATTGGTTCTATAAAATTTATATTATATAAATAATAAACAACAGCACTGATGTATGATGATTCTACTGATTTTTTTCATGTTTTGTGTAAATGTAATACACAATCTCTGCCTTGTAAAAATGTTTAATTAATAAGTCCATATAAATTATAAAACTTTAAATTTAACAGTTGAAATTTAATACTATTGTTTTTAAGATCCTAACAAAATAACTATTATTTTAAAACCAAAATAAAACTCAATTGTGGTAGTATTTGTAGAATATAAAAAGTATTATTCTCCGAGAACCAAATGGGTTACAAAACAAATACAATTAAACTTATTGAATATTTAATTTAATAGTGAATAACGAGAACAAATATTAGTATGTTGTGTCATGTTATATTACTATCATTTAAATTGATAATATTTTTAAAAAATATTTTATTGACAAATGAGATTTTTTTGAATGAAATATATTCCATAAAGAGATTTTTATTTTTCAAGTGGGTTTTTAATTTTTATTTCGTCTCATTATGAGTTTTTACAGAGTTTTGTACAAATAAAACTATATTTGACCATATAAGTTGATTTGACTTTAAATTTTGTTAATTTTAATTATTGTGTGACTTTCTATGTTAATGGATTTGAGATTTTTTGTGTTTTACGCATGACCTCTATTGTTCAAGACAAGATTGTTACATAACATGTGAAATAAAATAATTTGTGAACCTTTAAAAATAAAAATCACTGCAGGCTAAGTCTCCTACTACCAGAAAATGGCATAAACTTTTTTGTCTCAATACGTTTTTTATTATTTGCTATTTTTCTTACTTTTTAGAGTAAAGTAAATAATATTTTGGTCATGCATGTTTAATAAATGATAAAATATGTCCCATGAGAAATGAACTGAAACCCTCACTGAGAAAGTACATGAACAAAGCTAAGGAGAAAATTGTACTTATCATTTGTATCCTTTGTATATGTGACTGGCTTAGCAGTTAGCACCCAAGGTTCTCGGTCCACTACCAAGACCAACAAGTCGGCATGGCCCAGATTTTTTGGCCCATCAGAAAACGGGGAGAACTAAAGCCCTATCCGTCGGCACGTGTGAGCGGGCAAGTACATCGGTGGCCGCGTGTCAGAAACAGCAGCGAACCAAATCACGAACGAAGCGAAGAGGAAAACTCTTGGGCTTTTTGCAAACCCTAGCTTGCACCGTTCATTTGTCTCCATTTTCAGTAGCATACTTCTGTTTTAATCAAATACTGCCAAAGTTTCAAATTACATATTTCTCCCGCCAAACAATCTCTCTAGATTGACTGTTCTTCATTGAAAATTGTACCGGCCTGCGAACTCATTATCACCTATCTTTTAGGTATGTAAAGCTATATCATTGAACCTAAGAAATTATCGGACTTTCTTTATTTTACTAAAGTTCTGAACTTGTTATTTTCTATTTTGATTATTTAATTTGTCACCCAACGATGAGTGTTTTTGTTTTGTTGCAAAAATTATATATATTTTTTGTTGGGTGCGTTGATTGGATAGAATTAGATACCCGACTTTTTACCTTTTCCTTTTGCATTAATACTATCACATAGCCCGATACTCATTCCTCATTTTATAAATTGGAGAATTTTCATGTTCATCAGTATATTGCATGCAGATTTTGGTTCATGAATTGCATTATGTTTTCTTGGTGGTGGTTTGGACTCTGGTATGCTATCTAATTTACAGAACTTCAAAATTTGAAAAGAAAATAGTGACCGTAACTGTGCCTTTTAGTCAAATAACTAATAGCCAATCAAAGTATTATAGTATTCATTTTGTAGCGACTTCCATATTACAATTTTTATGTTTCCAAAACTGCAACATTGTGTTCTTAATTTTTAATTCCACGTCTCTTGTCCCATTAATAAACAATCCGATTTGTTGGATAGAAAAACTATTAGGGATATCTGTTCATTTAAATTCTATGTTAAAATGAAGTTTTCTGTTTCCCGAGGTTACATTTTGTGTAGTTGTTTATCTTATTTTGGTCTGCTTCTAGTATGCAACTGTTCTGTATATGATTTAAATCCTCCTGATTCTCTTCTTTCTCTATAACCTAATAAATTTTAAAATTTATGAATTTTTTATATCGTTTCACCACTATATGACACTTTATTGTGCTTTTCAGGACACCTAATGGTTTCCGGGCCATCCCCATTTTTGGATGTTCTTTTGAGTAGATTGGCAAGGTCTAGCGCAGCTTTCTTCTTAAGAAAATGCTTGTACTTCTTTTATCAGAATCTGGAAATGTGCCATTTTGGATTTCAATAGTTAAGAGTTTATATCAGTTAACAAAGTTTATCTACTGAAAGAGGCACCTTCAGCCACCGTTGTTAACAAAACTTTTGAAGTCAAAGGTACAAGGTGCTTCATCATCGCAAATTCCATAAGAAAAATTCCTTTTTTGATTGGCTGACGTCAGAAGGGCCAATGGCAGTTGTTAAACCAGAGGTATGGCTCATGATTTGCAGATGCCAAATCAAAATGATTGAGTTATGTAGATCTATTTTTTTTGTAATGATGATTAGTTCTAGGGTACCTATGTCAGTGGTGAGTGTGTCTGTTAGATTATTGTTCTATTAGGTTATTTTTTAGGATTTTCGGTTTAGATCTTAAAGTTTATTAGGAAATTTTTCTGTCATTTTACTTGCGGACGAGGAAAATGTAGTTTTGCTTTATCCAACTTGTTTTTGAAAGTTATTTTCCATTTAAGCACTTACATATGAATGTGATATACCTATTCTAATTGTATTGAAATTCTACTGAGTTTCAGGACATGTGACCTTGGTCTTGGGGCAATTTCAATAGTGCATTTTATAAAGGTCGAGAAATCTTGTGGTGGTTCTCTCTGCTTAGTTCTTCTTTTTTATTTGTCTCTCAAGATGAAGTCTTACATCTGGCTCCAAACGATTGATGGTTCTATTCAACAAGTGGAGGAAGAGGTTGCAATGTTTTGCCCGATGATATGTCAAGAAGTACTTCAAACGAGCATGGGATCTTCCAAAAACTATGCAATAAAACTTCCTCAGAGAGTAAATCCTGCTATTTTGGGATTGATACTTGATTATTGTCGTTTTCACCAATTACCTGGTCGCTCTAATAAGGTTCGATATGCTTATAATTTTCTTGTGGTTTTTCTTTTCTTTGAAATTTATTGCAAATCTCTTCATGGTTTCTAGTCAAGTAAACTGAACAGATTGAAAAATGACCATGGCCTAAGGCTTCTTTTCTGAGTGTTTAACCTTGTTTGCATTTAATTTATTCGTGTTTGTAGGAGCGCAAAACTTTTGACGAAAAGTTCATTCGATTAGATACCAAAAAATTATGCGAGCTAACATCTGCTGCGGATAGCCTGCAGTTGAGGCCTTTGGTTGACCTTACCAGCCGTGCACTTGCTCGGATGATTGAAGGCAAAACTCCTGAAGAAATTCGTGAAACATTTCATTTACCTGATGATCTTACAGAGGTATTCATAGCCAAAAGAATTTACATTTAAGGTAGTAAAACTGTAAAAGGCTTTCTATATTCTTTCATAGTTTAATGACAGACATTGAAATTTTGATTATGGCAGGAAGAGAAGTTGGAGCCCTTGAGAAATATGACTGATGATCCACGTATTAGGCTCTTGAATCGATTATATGCTAGAAAGAGGAAAGAATTGAAAGAGAGAGAGAAGTTAAAGGTGGTTGGATATATTTCTTCTATTTGTAGCCTTTAACCAGTTCCTTATTCTAGGTCTAAAAATAATTATTCATGCTAATTGAATCTAGAATATCACAAGAAGGGATTTGATATGGTTATGGGGGGTTGAACTCTCCAAACGAGCATATACGTGTTTGTGCTGATGGGAACACTTTCTTTTCAGAATGTTGAGGTTGAAGAAGAGCTTGTGGATAAACGTTCAGTTGATGATCTATTGTCTTTCATAAATGGTGCAGATGGTGGTATGTATCAGAAAATAGAAGTGCTTCTGCACTATCTACCATCAAATGCTTGCTTTATCATTTTCTTGTTGTGACATTAATAGCGTGCACATGTTTTGGTGTCTGATTAAACTTGTCAAGGTTAATGAAACTATCAATTTTTTTGTTTAAAATTTTTGTTTTTTAGGGCCTACCAACTTTGTTAAAGGATTCGACAGTTCTCTTATTTGATATGTGATACTGAAATATATGGCCGGATATGGTGTATCATCTTGTTATGCAATATTCTTCATATATTGCAAACTAATGAAACTGTAATAGAAACTCTATGACTAGCAATTTCTACTTTCTATTGGATCATTTTTATGTTCATTAAATGAAATGGATGAGTTGGTACTAGCACTTGTCTCACTCTCTCTCTCTCTCTCTCTCTCTCTCTCTCACACACACACACACACACACACACACAGAGAAACATGTTTCTCTCATATAGCTTAAGACTTTATACATTACATATATCTACACACACGTGTGTAGATATATATATATATATAGAAATTCAATAGTATTATAAATGAGATAAAAATTGGATAAAAAGTTTTTGAAACATAGACGGTGTAAGTGGGTAATTGGTAGTCAATGTGCTAGTGATTGAATCTTATGTTCTATTGTTATTGTGGCTGTGGATTATATATATAAAAACACATGATAAATCTGCTATTCACTTGAATATGTTCCTGTTCGACCCTTTCCACAAAGTTATCGTATTGAAGTAGTTGCTGATTTATATATCAGGCATTTTTTTTAATTGGTTAAACTCGAAAAATGGAGAAAACATTATTGAAATATATGATGTGATTGGATAATTGGTATTCAGTGTGAACATTTGAACCTTTTTCTGATGGTGTTCCAAAATGTTATTAATTGTAGCAGTTGGTGCATCTACTATCTAATACTTACGACAACATTTTTGCAAAATATTATACGAGAGACTTTTTAAATATGCTTATTATTTTTCTAATTATAGTTAACTATAAAATAATATCTTTTACCCCTAATATTGTGATATCGCCGTGCAGTAGGTAGATACATCATCACATCTTTAAATTTAGACATACTAAAACTGTACACTTGCACCTGCTTTTTTCAGCTGTGTACAACCTCAAGTTTGTCCTGAATTCATCCAAATCATTTTATGCTCAATGTATACAATGAGGCACCTCTTCTGCTAGACAAAGGCTTTAATGTGTTGTTTTACCTCTTATAATTATGTCCGTCTCTAACTTAAAATACATATCATTGCTGTATTGTGAATCGTATTATAGCGTAATGTTTGGTGCGTTGACTCGTATAGTAAGATACAACTCACTTATGATACACTATTGTATTTTAAGATACATATTGTGTATCGTAAGATACTAACAACTATCGTGATTTCCTTATTTGCTAGAACACCACCATAACGAGATGTACTAAATTTTTTCCTAATTTATATAGACCAAATGAAATATGTCTACCTTTTTTAGGAAAGCAAAAATATGTCTAATGTGGTAGCTGAGTTGGTATAGATTGTGCCAACTATTTTAAGGATGTAAGATACATACTTTGATGTAGCTGTTCTATATTAATGTCGTTAGCTCAGAGATTAAATTTCAAACCATTATGCGGGGGATTAAATTGATGGGGAGTTGATGTACGTCTTAGTTAGGCACTTTATAGATCAATTATATCAAGAGAGAAATGGATTCACAAGCCATTTTGGACCTCGAATGTTGCTTTTCAAAAAATAAAAATTCAAAAGTGTGTGGTGATTTGGAGCCAAGTGGCGAGTGGTTGCGGAGGAAGACATATATGGACAATTGAGTGATGAAATGGATAAGGCAAAAATAAGTTTTATCCCACTGTGGTTGTACAGTTGTAAGTATTACCTCACTTAATTTTAAAATAATGCAATTGACACACTAAACTTTTTAAAAATTATTAAATATCCCATTCCGTATAATTTCTTTGACGGACGTTTAATCTGCTAAGATTTTTTCTGACGTGGATTTAAAAAAAAAAACATTAACGACATGTAAATACTTAAAAAGCAAATAACGTAAATAAAAGTCATGTCATTTATTTCTTCTCCAAATCCCCCTAACTCCATTCTCTCTCCAAAACAGATTTTACCCCATTCATTTACTTGGTTTCTCTCAATCCCCCTCACTCCATTCTCTCTCCTCAAATTCCGGTGCTTGAGATCTCTCTCAATCTTAGTTGCAACCAATTTACAGGGGAAATCCCAACCGAGTTCTCAGGTCTTAGTAAGCTAGCCATCCTAGACTTGTCACAATAAGCTAACTGGGAATCTAGACAATCTCAAAAGCCTTGAAAATCTTGTCTCCCTTAATGTCTCAATCAATGAATTCTCCGGCGAATTGTCAGATTCACCATTTTTTCATGAACTTCCCATGGAGGACCTAGCCGAAAAACCGAGCGCTATACATATCTGATGGGCTGCAATTCCGGCTAACAGAATATCGTCCGGCTCTTAGGTTGGGGCTCAAACCAGACACTATCTTAGGTTGGGCCTGATCATGGATCTGGTGGCTGAAATGCCGGAACTGAAAAAGTCGTCGTTTGGGAGGTCAAACTGTTGTTCTGAGGATGAAGATGGGGACTGTATAGGTTTGGGTTTTGATCGGCGACTTGATGCTTTCTTATTCAGATCAGTAGTGGCGGAGTTAGTTTCTTCATTTTGAGACGGGAGTGGTGATGTCTCGGGCGGTAATGAGGGAAGGAATTGGGCGGGATTGGAAGAGGAATATGGGTCTGCTTTTTTCGACTAAGAAATCTATTTTTCAGATCAGAGTTGCAGTCAAACTTTTTAAAAGTTTAGTATTCATGTATCTTTGATGTTTTTGAATTTGTAGATTCAAAAGATGAAAGAGCGAGGAAACTGAGTTGTTTTTTGATAATGAGTTTAGAGATTTGGAAGAGAGAGAAAGAGGAAGAGGTCTAAATAACGTTCTTCACAAAGTTCTTCATGTTATTTTTCTTTTCTTTTTTAAAAGTCACGTTAGGAAAAAATGAAGCAAATTAGATGTCCGTCCAATTTTTTTGACGGAATGGGGTATTTAATGTTTTTAAAAAGTTCAATGTGTCAATTGCATTATTTTAAAATTCAATGGGGGTAATACTTACAACTTGACAACCACAGTGGGGTAAAGCTCATTTTTGCCAAATGGATAACATATAAACATATTGGATTTTCTTGCTTTGCAGAGTCAAAAGGTGTTAGAGCTTCTAAAAGTAAAAAGAAGAATCGTAGGCGAAAAGATGAACCAAGAAACTCCTCTTCTAACAATGAAAATGGGAGCCATGAGAAGGTTGGCTTTGTCATGTGCTCTATCTCCAACTCTGCCACTATGGTCTCTCCTTTAATATGACATCTTGCAGTAATTTTTTCCATTTAGTTTAGTTCAAGCATTTTTTCTGTTATTGATTTACTGGTTTATTTATATGGGTTCAGGAATTAAATGGTCTCCCTTCTGCCTGCCAGAAAGGTGAGGGTGAAGATGTTTCTAGTCCGAGTAAAACTTCAAAGTTACAAGGTTCAGCGTCTGCTACATTTTCACCTAGGCTTGGTTTTGATGATGCGGATATTGAAGATAAATTGGATCCTGTGATGGAGGAAGAACTTGACAGGTTCAATTTTTCTACTGAATGCATGAGTTTCATTAAATATGTTGTGAATTCTTAACAGTGTTTTATAATTCTACTGAAAAATATGTTACTGACAGATTTTGACGAAGTACCAAAGTCATTTCCTCATGAGTAGATACCTAACCAAAATATTGGATCTCCTTCTAATCTACACGATTTTATTCAATACTTTGATCTGTTGCCAAATTATTGTCTACTGCTTAAACTCTCTTTCCTTGAATCAACATACAGATTGATTTTAGCTTCTAGCTGTTAGAGGTTTTTCTACCTAGGGTCAGTTGAATTGGGAAGCATTTTCTGTGATGCTACTTCTTGTGTTGCATTCATTTGTGAAATATTTGTATCTGAGATGAAAGTAACTAGAATTTAGTCCTGAACCCGTGCCTCAGCATAGAGCTGCTTGCGCTGGTGCTAGAAAATTATGATCTCTATCTAGAGTATGGTTGCTATATCATTGGTAATGTATTCTCTGATATATAGGTTGAAAATGTTCCCTTCTAAAACTAAAAGTATCACTTTTGTTTGTCTTGCCCCGTTCCTGGTTCCTTTTGAAAACCCATAGCAAAGCCATTCTGCATACTCAGAATTTTGATTATTCCGAGTTAAAAATCTCAATTTTCTTGAAGGGTGAAGGGGTTTATGCTTCAGAGGCAGTCTTTCCTGTATCAGTTTGAATTGCATAATTTTACTTGCTTTATTTTCCCCCAACTGTAGGGAAGTAGAGGATTTTGCACGGAGATTGAACTCTGTTTGGCCAGAAAGGATGCAGGACATTCTATCTTTGGGTCAAGAAAGAAGGCTTGTACCATTTTCTATGAATGGCAATGGTTCTCTTAAGAGATATACAGGTAAGCTCTTTTCTCGAGTGTAATTTATCTGTAGGCAGTAGGCACTATATTATTGAGTTGAGTTTTTATTTTATGTTTATCTTGCTTCACACGTTAAAGGGAAAAAGATCAAAGATTTCAATGGTGCCCACTCACCTAAACAGATTGCTATTTGAGTCATCATAAACTAAATTTCCTTTGAAATCTCAACCATACACTTTGTGGTCTCATTTTTTAGTACATGGAGAGTATGTGTACCGTCATCTTTTCCATTCATCTAATTGTGGTGCCATTGTTCTCTGCGTGAATCGTGTCTTTTCTACTGCCCTGGACCCTTGCTCCTTAAATCTTCATTTAGAATCTTTCAGCTAGTTTTCTTGGAGTTCTTCTCTTTGCCAGTGCATTATGAGCCTGTGATGTTAATTTCTAAACATTTAAAAGGATGTGAAGTTGTAACTTCTTCTTTTTTTTCGGGGGGGGGGGGGGGGGGGGGGGGGGCAGATGGTGCCTGATAGGATTGAGAGGTATCTATTATTATATGGAGCCAAGAACAAAGGTGCGAGCAACGGAGTTAGATATGCTGAAAGAATTACGTGTTATATATGAGCAAGATTTCGTGTAAATATGTTATTTAGTGTCTTAGAAATTTTTAGCCTTTTGATACAGAATATCAACACTGATGGCATATTAAGGCAAGTGTTAAGAGAGGTTTTTCATAAAGAAAGCAAATAGAACTGTTTACAAAGAGGAGACAAAAGGGAAACATAATTGATGAAAATACCATTGAACTAGTGCTGAATAAATTTAATTGCAGTTTAATTCATCATGGAAATAGAGCGGCCATGAACCCCAATTGTTTTTGTAGGTTGGTCCTATAAGTTCCCATATCCCGGCAGCACATTGTTAAGACTGTGATGTGGCTTTATTCTTGTCCTTTTTCAGTGAACAAACATAAAAATCTGTCACAATTCACAGTTTGCAGACAAAGGCTCCTAGCCATTAAACCCCATGTCTGTGTTATTATAGGATTAACTGATGTTTCTGTCTTTATTAGCACTGTCTGTTACCATGTTTGTGTGCACCTTATTGGCATAAAAATGTCTTGGTAGTTACACATCAATCTGCTCCTTGAGAAAAATGGCTTTGTAATATCATTAATTTATTTTCGAAATACAATTTGCTCAGACCTTCACAGGAAGCTCTCCAAATCAGTAGCGTTGCAGTCTGAATTTATTATGATATTTTCATGTCATTTTTTGCCACCTTTGTGTTTGGATCTACTCATGTTGACCAAATATGTAGTTTATGGGCTTTGACTGGCTGATGAAGAATCAGGCTTCACCAGAACCATCAATTGTCATGCAATATTTAGCTTTATGAAAAGTAATGTTTGAGAACTGAATGTTATGTGATTTGTCTTTGAGAGAGTGCGATATAAATATAAGTTGCATTCACTCAGAGATGTTTTTAGATTGATCTGTTCTGTTTATTTATGTAAAATTACAACTTTTTGGTTAGCCATGCTAGTCATTCATATATGGGGGGGGGGGTGAGTTTGGTGAGGTGTAAAGGTCTCTTTGCTCTCCACTCGCCCAACTTTTATTGTTTATTGGTAGCTAGATGACTTAAAAAGCAATACACAGCTCAGATGATAGATACAACACTTGATGTTCTGCAGCAAGGACTCCCTTTGTCCCTCCCTGTTTTCCCTATTGAGTTATTCTGATATGCTTAATAATTTGAAGTGCTAAAAAAGAGTGCACAAGTTACAAGTTAGACAGCAGAAGATGTCAGTTTAATGTCTCACAATATATTTTAAATTCATTGTGAACAGATTTGAGCAGAAGATAATGATGATCCACTTCTTGCTATGCAGCTCGAGCAGTTTGGACAAGTTTCCCGGATTTGTTGGTAATTGCCCTGGGCTGCTGTCTAGGCCTATCAGAAATGGCAATGCTTTATGGTGTGGACTGCACATGAGGTTATTTGGGTGTTTTTTATCAACTTCAAATGGCAGTTTTGGAACACAGCTATCTTATCTTGAATGTCGGAAAGGAACTTGAAAAGAGAAAAAAAACAAAACAAAACAAACAAACACCAGAGGAGTTGAGAAGGGGAAACTCCTGAGAAGTCTGGATTTTAAGCTAATCGAGTTGGCTCTTTATTAATTTTACAAGTTATTTATTATTTTTGGTCTTCATTTTATTCTTTCCGACTGTTGTATAGTACAAGTGTCTATGTCTACGTCGCATTAGAGATTAATAAGACTGTCGTGCTTATTTACAATTTGGTTTGAGACCTTAATTATCTCAAATCTCAAATTGCAATGTAACAATAATTATAGAAATCTGAGAAGGAATTTTTTCAATGATTTTTTTGTCCCTTGTTAAATTTGCTTATGGGATATTTCATCATTTTGGACTCCCAATTTGCTCGCAAATAATCGCCTACTTAACTTTTCTATTAAAAGAACTACTACGTTATAAATATTTTATAACCGTTTTGACATTATAGTTATAGGTTTTAGAAACTTCATATATATCATTAAGGGAGAACCCGTATAATATTTCGAAGCCTCCTTCCTACCTATTATTAGAGGCATGTTTTGTCAAGAGATTATGAAAAGAGTTGAGAAATCACTAAATCATATTAATTTTTTGTTTTGTTACTTTTTTCATGATACTCGCTAATCCTACTGAAATAATTCCATTTCTATAAATCAAAGGATTTGATCGAGTGATAATTTCTAAGATTAACATTTTAGTGGATATGTAAGTGAAAAATGGGTTATATCTTAACTAGTATACTTTATTACGTCAATTTTTAGTGTTTTTAGATAAATCTAATATGAATTAATACGTCAATTTTTAGTGTTTTTAGATAAATCTAAACGCGCGGAGTATTTGAATACATTTATATAGTTTGATGATGTCTGATATCGATTTTATGATAATGAAAGTTCAACTAATCTTAATCGTCAAAAAATATATTTATTTTATAATATTATAATAATAATATTACACAATCTCGAATTAAATAAAAATTTCCGTTTACTCATTTTTGCATGATCTTTAAATTTTATTAGAAAACTTGAGATAAACTCATTCTATAAAATTAATATATATAAGTTATATACCCTAGATCTCAGTCCCTTGTTCTCATCACTAATATCAATTATCACAAGATTGTATATATAATTTTCATCAATTTATAAAATGTAGTATAGAGGCAGGAGCATTATTCTAAAAATGAGAGCTCAAAAATCTCCACCATTTTTTTGTGGGTAATATCAATGTTGGTAGAAAATACAGACTTAAGACAATTATTTCAAATGACTACATTTTGATAAACCTCAACATTCAAAATTAATGAACACAGTTTGAGATGGGAACTAAACACATCCATACACCATGATTTACTGTCATGTAATCAAAAGTAAAGAACCTAGATAGTGTCCACCACCTGAATTCCCCCAAATCAACAGTACATTTCCATTGCATAGCATAGCCAAAAGGGAAAAACAGAGAAACTGAAAACATAATAAACAGAAACGGTTTACATACACATAACAGAAAATCAAAGTAGGTAAAGAAAATCCTATCGACTGTTTGTTATCAATCCTTAACCTTGAGCCCCTGCAAAGTAGAAGAATAGTAGGCCTTAAAAGCCTTGGGAAGATAAACAGGCAACAAAAAACCAAACAGATTGAAGCACCAAAAGACCAAGTTAGTAACAGCCAGAGCTCTTCCAATAAACAACCTTCTTGCAGACCCAGCATAGCCTTGATCCACCTTAAAAATCTCGGTCCTCAACCAGTCCATAATAGTGAAAATCCTGACAGAATTATAAATCACCGGCACATAAACCCGTATCGGAAGCGAAAACTGATACGAAAAGGCCACTCCTTCCATGAATACTTGACTTGCCAAAAGAAAAACATGGGGCACAGCTGCTTTGATACCCTCTGTATCCCCTTCAAAAATCCCTTCAAATATGTAAGCTATGGGAAGAAATAGACCGATCATCGCTCCGATGAAGACGTATAGACCCAGAACTCTGTTCTTTTCGCCGAAAAGACGAGGGACGACCCCTGGGGAGAGAGGGGGAAAGGCAACCTTGGAGATGAAATACATGTAGATGAACGAGAAGACTACAAATGCAAAATCTTCTATGCTTACCATTCCACTAGCAGATAGGACAATTATGACAGCCAGAACGTTGAGTTGTTGGAAAGAGGAGAAACTTCTACTGCCAGCTTTGGGAGGGATTACTTTTTGGGTTTGGTGTTTGTTTTCTGACAAGGAACTGTTCTGGTTTTCTGGTTTTTCTTCATTTGGGAGATGTATGTCACTTAATGGTCCAACCCCACCTGACATTTTTGTAAGAAATTTGGTTGGTTTGATTTTTCAGGGTTTTTTTTTTATGTTCAGAAAGAGAGAGATTCAGTTAAGGTGTGAAAGCAAAAGTTTATGGATTGGATCTGGAAGTGCGGGCAAGTAGAGAGGGAAAGTGGAAGAGGGGTTACAGAGGAAAGAAAGAGGGGTTTTATGGAGGGAGGAGAGAGGAGAGAGGGAGAAGATTGATGCGGGAGGTTGAGGTGAAGTGAGAGCACACGTGTCAAATGGTGAGATCCTTTCGGTTCTGGTTCGCGTGAGGAATAATACGTGACTTACAAATGAGAGATATGGGTGGGCTTTGCACTCTCCGATAACGATAAAAGTCAAAAAGTCCTGAACAAGCATGTGACCCGGAAAACGGTAACGGACTGAGATTATTGTATTTAAATTTTATTTTATATTTTTAAATTTAGAAATATAAAATTATATAATATATATAATTTTTATATTTTAAATTCACAAATATACGTATATTTTATAATTTTATACTTTTAAATATAAAACACGAAACAAAATTTAAATACAAGATACAGGGCCAGGGAGGGATCAACGAGTAATGAATCAATAAGATTTTCCAGGAATTTACATGATAGAGGATCTTATGACTTTTATTATTAGAAAATTATCTGATTTTCTTCTATAAATAGAAAAATTCATATACGAAACCGCAAATTTCTTTCTTTTCTTGGACGCACACGGAAGGAAGTCGTCTCAACCAACCAGCTGAGTTCAATAAAAACGAAAAGAGCTTTAAAACGTTGCTCATACTACTACTAACTCATGAATTCATCTTCCAAAAAACTTCATGTCGGTTTAATTCATAATTCAGTCTATCAAAATGGAATAACAAGACGATTAGGGATTGAACATAGCATAACTAAGGCCAAATGAATGGCCGAAACAAAAAAGAACTCTACTACTGCACTAGAAAACCAACTTTATTACGAAATAATCTGGACGACAAGAAGAAAGACCCCCTCCTCCTCCTACTAACCAAAACTTCAACAAAAAACCCAAAGATCCACCTGTAAAATACTTTCCTCAAAACCTTTTCTCACAGAAGTACCACTAGTAAAACTGGAACCTCTGCTGCTAATAATGTAATGGCCATGGGTTAACTGCACATTTGGTATAACAAACTAAATCTTCTCCCTCTCTACCTCCTAGGTAACACTTCCCTGTTTGGGAATGTATTTTATTTTGGCGCCCTTTTCGGGCTTTGTCCTAAACTTGGCTTTCGCATGTCCATTGGTTGAGGACTCCAACGCCCCCATATCACCCAGCCGGTTCTCTGCACTGCCAAGAATGCTACGCTCCTCAATATCTGATGCTGCTACCAAACAGTCATTTATGGCATCACCGTATCCTTGACATTCAGGTTCTGGGGAGAGGACCAAGGTCACATGGTCCCCTGAGATAGCCTCCTTCCATCCTACATGGGATTCAAGGCCATCAAGACTAGTAAATGGGCTGTGCAAGAGAAATTTTTAAGTTAAGAATATTTACGGTATAAAATACAACGGAAATAATAAGAGCGTACTCTGGGCAAGAAAAGCTCTTGCAGCATGGCTTGAGAATGGCAAGCCTGGCTGCACGATTTCCTTCATATTGACATTATTGCCATTCATTTCACAAGATCCAAGACAGCTTTCACCAAGCATAGTGCGATCACCACCCACTCCTGGGATTGGATCGTCCTTGGACCCTTGATTGCCACTTTGAACAGCAAACTGACCTCTAGTATCATGCCTGCTCACGGGCCTCCAAAATTTGACAGTAGATCGGTTTGTGCCACTTGGGACAGAATCCGACTTCAACAGCTTGTCTTGAGCACCAACTTTTTTGGGCATAACATGCTCTATGCTGCCACAAGTATCTTGGGCTTCAGACTGACTATTAACTAGTCCCTGTGAGGTACAATTTCTCACTGTCACCGATATAGAACCAATCATCACCTCACAATTAATTTGATCTGTTTGCTTTATTTCCTCTTCTCCTCGTACTCTGGTTATCACACATACCCCCCCATTTTCTCTTTTAGCTTTTCTAGTCCAAACTTTACTTCCATTAACCGGAACGGCCCTAGGATCCCTGTGGGAAGCATGCCTTTGCACAGGTTCTGGTTTCACTATATGAAGATTCTGACTAGGACGAAAGCCATTCCGCACACCCTTTTGTGATTTTGGCACCTGCCATTTACTGATGACTAAATTCCGACAACCTTTCCCCTGACTTTTTTGAGATTCAACATTCTGAGCACCACCTGAATCAAAATTTTCACTGCTGAATCCACCTTGGGCTTCAATATGTGCAGCTTCTTCATCGTTCAAGAAGTGGACAGACTCAAGGAGTGAGGGAATATGATCCGCCAGTGCCTCTAAAACATGTGGATTGCCTTCAGATAGGGGCTGAGGACTGGATAGTTCATCAGAAGGCGCGCTTTCTAATACTGACACAGTGCCATTTAACTCTGGCTTCTCCTCATATGATTGTTCCTTTATTTTTTGTTCCTTCTGTCGATTTTTTTTCAGTCTTTTTCTTTCCAACAGCTCAGCTTGCCTATTTAAATGAAAAGTTTGAAAGTAAGGAAACTAATCATAACATCTCAGCTTGCTTATCATTTTTCCTACCAATTCCTATGTGTGTGTGTGAATATATATATATATATATATATATATATATATATATATATATATATATATATATATATATATATTGTTTTATACATTTACAAAATAGCCAATTAAATAAAATCATAAGCCATTTCGAAAACCAGGCATCCTTCACCATAGAGCTTAATTCGGGAAAAAAAACAACAAAAATAATCCACAGTTGCCCTCCAGGGGAGTGATTATTATAGTCTGGGTCTATATTCAAGACAGTTACATCTTATAATCCAAATTTAGATTCTAATCTCTCCTTGTGTTCCTTTCATTTCCCAAAGCAATACACTCCCTCCATGTTTTCACTCTCTGTGATAAAATTGTTCGTTTTTAAATAATCAAACCATATTCCTGAATCAATTTGGAAGAGAGAACTCTACACATTGGAAACTTCAACTACCGATTACAAGTAGCCAAAATATGCACAAATCTGGCAAACATGTACATTTATTTATTTATTTCAACCATGGGATAAATAGGCAATATGCTAAATTGGCTTTCAAAAGCAGGGTTAGTTGAACAGATCTATTACAAAGAAAAAAAACATTTGGAAGGAGAATCAAGTTCGCATATCTTGTTTGTCTTCCTCTTAGAAAATTCAAAATTTAATCAACTCCTTCAAGACCTTGGTTAAATGAGAATTAGGCTTTATCCTAATAAGCACTCCAAAGTTGCAATGACAGACACAGTAGTAGGAAGCTCAACATAAGTTTTTAATGTGCAGAGAAATAGGTTAAATTTACCTTCTCTGAGCAGCTTCTTCCTCCTCCACAAGCAACTTCTGGCATCTTAAAGCTTCAGCATCTTTGTCAGTAATCCATCCTTTAACCTGAACACAAAAGAAAATTAAATTAATTGTATTTGATAGAGTGAAATGAAACAGATAGAATACGTGGTCAAAGGAGAAAAAAGGTAATGCAAAAAGTCTGTCTGAAGGCACACACAAAGCTCATTTATGAACGTCGGCGAGAATGCCAGTGACTCTATATATCTATCAAATGTATGCATGTTAAGGCACCACGGATGACAACTATATTCATCTAACATGCTTTTTATTGTGTTGTGTGTTGGAGGCTTTGTGTTTGGTGGTGATGGTTATAGAGGAAGGGAGGGGAGTAAGTCCAATGACAGAGTAAAGGGGGGGAGTAAGTCCAATGACAGAGTATCCCAATAAGAATAGTTCAATAATAATGTAAGGTGAATACCAGTTTTTGTTCAACAAGGAAGCTGGTGCAAGCAACTAAGTTCTTCATCTCAAGGCCAATTTTCCCAGCCTCCCCATCAAAGACATACTTTTGCATTGATCCTGCAGTGCCGGCACATAAGAATGTTCTCTCACTTGCATCGTCAAGGATACTGAATAGCTCCTGGGAGGATATTGGAAGCCTGGAAGGTGTAGCTTGGATTATATCCTACAAATGAAATTTTCTTCAAATACATATAAATTACTACAAAATTAACAACTGAAACCAAAAAAGAACAAAAAGACCTATAGAACCAAACAAGAACTATAGAACTGAAGTTTCTTTTGGGTTGGCTGGATGGTGGAAGATAGAGAGGGAGAGTGACACATCCAACATCCCCTTACCAAGAGTGCAGAGCCAGCCTTCACATAAACTTGTGGAAGAGCACAAAATCCTGGTGTGCGGATAAATGATGCCAACGCCTTTACTATTGAAGAGCCAGGAACTTCCTAAAAATACAGTCGGTTTAAGAAATTAATTAAAATAATGAACCCCTGGGATTAAAACAGGAAGAATAATTATTTTCAAGGAATATTAAAGAATAAATGGTAAAACCCAAATCATTTATATTATTGTATTCGCACTACTATTTAAAATCCTAATTTTCACATGAAACAATTAATAAAAATTATATCGATTTAAATCCTCCCAATTCCTTTCCAGTATCCCAGAGTTTGAAGCCTTCATGCTTCATAGATTCCCAATAAATTGTGTGTACTATGAACCGTGAATATAGAATAATTGATCTCATAAATTTTCAAGAAATTAACTTTTAAGAGGTAGTAAGCACACAGATCATTATCAAGACACAGAAACAAAGATCAGGTCAATACCTCCAGAATCACATCCTTAAATGATACAATTTCCTTAGCCTCGTCCAACGAGATCTGCAAGAGACACAAATTAATTAACATATATCAACTAAGAGGAAGACCCTAGCGCAAATGACTAGTCAAGCCATTACCTTATCCCAAAATGCTCCCAAAAACTCCCTGTTTTTGTGAGACTCCTGCAATGTATATTGATATCATGTCAGACACTAAACCATTTACAATAATAAGAAAGAAAACTGTAATTAGATTACATGAACCGACAAGCCTTTAAATTTATTTATCTTTTATCCCCCCCAAAACAAGAAGTACAAACCTTTAGGTTTCAAATGTTTAAAAACTAACATTAATAAAATAAAGATATAGTAGCAAACGCACATATAGTCACAAGAATTAAATTATGGAAACATTACAAAAACCTTATCAACATTTAAAGACCGCCGGTGCACACGAATATGTCTCCGGTAGTTGATCGGAGAACAAAACTCCCGGGAACACTTGTCACACTTCAGCATCTGAACCTTGAAAGGAGTTATCAAGGGCCAACCAAGAAGATCTGAAAAGGAGAAGAAGTAATGGTTCAAACTACTTGGCTTCAACACCAAGCCCACAAATCACGATCCTATAGACTCTCGATGTTTGATTTGGGTCCAAAAATAAGATTGCCACAAACAGCACTTAAATATTAAGGCTCATTTGTCGTTTATTACAGCTGGAACCATGTACACATAATCAGATTTCTTTATAATATATATATATATATATATATATAGACACACACACACACACACATATATAAATAAAATCAGATTATAGCTGTCATATTAAATACAGGTATTGAATTTCATTTAGGGTAGTCTAGGAAGTTTAAAAAATCATAAATGACTACGTGATTTATAATTTCCTAATTACCCCCCTAAGAAACTTGTGGATTGTGTCTATTTTAAGGGAATCTGGTTATCAATAAACATTACAGTAAAAACCTATTTTAAGCCATAATCTACTATATAAGTACAAACAAGACGCAACAAATAGGGTCTGGATGACATTTATCCCCTACTTTTTTCAGGCTCGTCATTGTCACCGCCAGCCACCCGACCATGGCAACTACTACCTTAGGGATTTCGAGAGACTATGTTAAAAGGCATTCATGTTCCTCATAGAAGAGGTCCATCACTCATGAAATGGTGGACAGATTCCTTAATCCCATTTACCTCATATGCATATAAACTGAGACATTGTTATGATCTAGAGTATGCTATCCACCTTCTATGGTGTTCTTTAACTTCAAAAAAAAATAATATAAAAAAAATTGCTAGTACCTTGTTGGTCTAAGGCCTGAAGTAATTGGATCCATTGCACTGGGCTATCATTTGTCCTTGAAAAAGAAAGAGAAGGTTCTTTTCCACTCGTCTGTCTGATGAAAGTATCCTGGGAATCATTCCCACCTTCTGATTTCATTGCATCTGGAGTACAAGTAGCCCTGAGTTTAGCAATTGGCATCTATGCACCAAAGACCACTTGCATATAAGATGGCACTGTAACACTTTAACAAATTATCCATCAGGTTTTCACAAATACATTAATCCATTCAATAATAAACAACTCAATAAAGAACGACAGCATTCATTGTTGTGTATCGGGCTTTCTCCCGACCCTAAATCACAATGATGACGAGGGGAGGAGTGCTGCAAAGAAATTGAAATTATATTTTTCCCAAACTTATTTAAGACGTTGGAGTGATACACAATAAATGTAATCTCATTCAGAAAGTAAGATGCAGGTAACGGGATTAGCAGGCAGTGATTAATATTTAGAAGATGACAGAATACACAACATAGTAAAAAAACGACGATATGTATCATAAATTAGAGGAGTTAATGAATATCATCGATTGCATAATATAATAATACATGAAATTAATGTGAAAAGCAATTGTTACAAGTCATAACCTCTTAAACATATGATAACATAGCGTCGGATGCTTAGAAATGGCAATGAGGTAACATATGTATCAGACTAAATACTGTCGGGTTTCTAAAGACTTATTGTTTACTGTTTTAAAAATTCATTCCCTTACAACTAAAACTTTGGTTGCACAATATTAAGGGACAGTTAGTGCGTCACTGAAAAAGGTCTCACAAATAAAATCCCAGAAAGAAAAACAGACAGTTATAATAATATTAATTTATGTTGTAAAAACCCCAGTGACACAAACCCTATGCAGATACAATTAATTTTTTTTAAATTTAACTGATAATTTAATCCACGACAATGTAGCAACAGGGCCACTGTGGAAAATAGTTTAATCAATATCAGCAATCAATTTGCATATCTATTTTCAAAAAAAGTACCCACACACTGTAGAATCTTTATTATAATAGGAGCAAAGATATCTCTCGAAATGGAATTTTTAAATATCTCGCTTTCCGGTATCCATTAATGTGACGAATTCCATCAAGTTGAATCCTCATTCCTCATGTAAAACCCTAGGTCCTACTTACTAAAATAATGTTTTACAGTGTTAAAAAAACCAGAACAATCCAAGAGCATGTTCAAAATAAAGATTTGATAGGTCCGTACTAACTAATGAGAACATTCCGTAATTGAACCCCAAGAGTTTTCATCACGCCTTTAATGTCACTAGTTAATTTCTGGCTCAATTAACACCTAAAAATTACACCCAACAACTTTGTATATCTGTCGGTCCAAGCGTGTGTAAACACAAACATGGCAAGCAAATAAAATGATTTCCAAATTAATTTTAAGATCATTGCCCTAAAAGCACACAACTTATTATAAGCTAAACCCGGCCAAACTATCTGAAATACTCGAATTTTCAATGCTGAACCAAACACCCTATTCTACCAACCTAACAGAGATTAGATTCAATGTAGTGTATAGTGCCCACTCACCCCCCTCTCTTTCTTAATATATCAAATAATACTTACAAAAAAAGTAACCAAAACAACTGTTCACGGAAGGATCATGCCTCAAAAGTCACAAACCTAATTCAATCCACACTGAACAAACATAACAAAGCATTCGTATATCCTTAACACAGCAAATCAAGAAGTGAATTTAAAAATTAAGTAGCTAATTTAGAAGTAAGGGCAGACAATGATAACTGATACATCATGCAAACGGTAACCACTGATTAAACCAAATTATGCAGATCACGAAACAAAAAATTGAAATTTCAAAATAATATCAGATCAAAATAAAATCGAAAGAATGGAGAAAGTAAACGAAACCAATTAAGAAGAAAGAGAAAGGTTAGCTAGGTTTAAGGTCACGTGAGCGAAAGTTTTACGTACCAGTATGGGGAGTTAAGGGATCGACGACGGAGGTCGGAGGGATTCGATGTAGCCGGAAAGGCGGCGAGAGAATTGTACGGCGAGGAAAATATATAGTAATGTCTTTATATAAATAAGATTTGGAGTATATAAAACTTGTAAAACACGAGAAGGAGTCGGCGAAATATATCGACAAAGAAAGAAAGAAAGAAAGAAAGACAGACAGACAGAGAAGATGAAAGCATATAAAGGCTCAGAGGAACCCTTTCGGTAATTAAGGAAACTTTTTTTTGAAAAAACAAATCATAATTAATTAAAATTAAAATTTTGTAGAAAGTAATAAATAAATAAATAATTCCCTTTTCTTGTAATAGGAGTACGGCCTCCTTTTCAGTAATCGAACTTACAAAAATATAACGCGCAGTCATAACGCGTGGTATACACGCCCTATTACAAGAAAAAGTTCCCCAAATGCCAAAAGGTATTCCATGCCAGGAATGAACCTATCCATGATGGGCCATAGTCAGTCTAATTCTCATTTCATGATAAAATTTTTGGTTTATTTTTTGTGTATATTAAAAAAAATAATAATAATAAAAAAAATTATATTTAAATTTTTATTTAATTATATAATTTTTTACATATGACTAGTAATATTTTATAAATATACATAAAAAATATAAATATAATAATTAATATTAAAGATATTATAGGCAAATTATTATAAAAAATAGATTATTTAAGATAAATAGATATTTAACTTGAAACTATCTAAAATAGTAATAAAGACTTTTATCTCGGGACGGAAGGAGTAATAATTATAGAGTTTACCCAAAAATATATATTTTACTAATTATACTTGGGGATATTGGATGATATGGTTATCCAATTTTAAGTTTTGGGATAATATTAGGGGGTGGGTTTTAAATTTTTTTATATCAAATAATATAGCATCATTATATTGATTTGAGCAAATTTTTTACAATTTGAAATAATTCAATTATAAAATTTAAGATCTTTAATATTATTTTAAATTTTATGCCTCCAAAAGTGTGAGGAATAAAAATGAAAAATTGAATTAGCCAAAAAGAATTTGAACAAACATTATATCATTCTTCTTCAATCAAAATGAGAATTATATTTGACTTTTTATAAGATCGTCAAGGCATAATTTTTTTTACTAATTTTTTAATTATAAATATATTTTTCAAGGTTAATTTTAAGAAGAATCACAAAAGAAATAATAACAAGTGTGCTACCCAACGTTAATACGTATAAATACAAGCCTTAACTAACATTCTAGTTATGTCACCCAAGACGTCAACGTTAATATGTATAAATACAAATCTTAACTAGCATTCTAGTTATGTCACCCAAGACGTCAACGTTAATATGTACCATTAATGCATAATGGTGACTATGGTACATGTATTTTCTTACGCTGCACAAGTTTATGGAAAACTAGAACATGAAACAGGTTCAGGATTGTTGTTGCCACTCTTGAATTGCATTATAAAGAGCGTAATTGGGGAGTAAATCACAGTGATCAAGCTCAAGGTTTGTCATTGGTGAAGTCTTGTGGCCACTGTTCAACCATCCTTTTATGGCATCTGCCTCGTAGGTGAAACCATCTGCTGCTATGTATGGATCATTCATGACTTCCTGCACATTCCCAAAATTGTAAGCAAATGTAAACAAGTCCTAATTCTCAAAAATATTGTCCATAAATTTGCATTTTAATATTCAAGTGTGCCTTCCTCCTATTTTTGTGTCCTCCCTCGAGCAACCCCAACAACCACCCCAGACACTACTATGTGGCTCCAGTAAACTGAAAGGCACATCAGTTCAGACAAGACATGGCATAATTTAACTTGAGATCCTGGAGAGTGGAGACTACTATCATAATTCATAGTGACTAAATACTACAAAAATACATGAAACATGTTGAGCAAATATGGGACATGCTGATGCAAAATCGTACTATTATTACCTTTAATATTGGACAGATAAAATGAGAGGGAATTCGACGCCTCCCCTCAGAGTCCAGGGAGGATGCAGTGCATAAACCTCTCATCGGCTCAATCAGGCTCCAAACATCTGTGATGAGGTTTGGCCGATCCAATCTTTTCTTTTCGCAGCACCTCAATGCCAAGTGAGCCGACCGTTTTGCCAGCTCAAGTGGCCAATCCCCGGCTGAAAAGTCTAAAATTGTTTTGAAGTTCCCTTTCTCTAGTGCACATTTAACATCTTTTATTATCCCTAAGGCAGGCCTCCCAGTTAACAGACGTAACCAAACAATCCCAAATGAGAAGACATCCGATTCCATAGTGAGCTCTCCACTCTCATGAAATTCGGGATCCATATAGATAGAAGCCTCTGGACTTGCATCATGGGGGATAAAACGAAAGATTCCAAAGTTGCCAAGTTTACTGACATAGTTTGCATCAAGGAGGATGTTGGTAAGAGTTAAATTCCCATGGACAATGCACGGGTTGTTAGAGTGGAGGAAGATAAGAGCAGTGCATATATCAATGGCCATTTTAACTCGACTTTGCCATGGAAGAGGTGGGGTATTTCCCTGGCAAACCAGACGATCTTCGAGGCTGCCATTTTCAGAATACTCGTAAATAAGTGACCGAGATTCTGGACAGATTCCAACCAGTTGTACAACGTGTGGGTGCCTCACCCTACTCAAAACTGCTGCCTGTATTAAACCAACAGAGATGCAGTGAAGAAATGCCAATGGTTTTTGTCAAAGGAAAATAAACGGAACTAAATAGTTTGGTCTCATCGTTGGCTAATTTCATGAAAAGATATACATCATGAAATCTTACACGTGACGCAAGCCTCAAAAGTTTATACGTGCCAAATATAGGTTTGATACCATAAACCAAGCAGCATGGCAAGAACTACAGATAGAAGTTGTTAGAAACATAAATCCTTTATAATTCAGGCGTGAAATTTCCTTCTTGCTTAGAGAGTGAGATATGAGATTCAAAGTGGACATCTAGACCATATCTTTTCTAACTTAAGGAATTCTCTAGAAACTAAGAACGAACAGCCTAAAATATCTGTCAACATTTAACAAAAATGAAGAGAAAGAGGGGATATATCGGCAATAGGGTTCAGGAGATTCCAAAAGGAATACACCAAGGATTTCCTAATTACCTGCTATAAATGCAGGAATATGTACATGAACCATATTATCTATAAAGCAGCATATGAAAAGATATGAATAGGTAGGAGAAGCTATAAAATAGCATATATTTTGTACTACAAGTCTACAAATAGCATACAATTCTAGTGAGGCTATTACTGAACAATAATACCAGACAACAGATGGTCATATCTAATAGTTTAGTTAGGCAAACTAAATAAACTGAAATGGACTTCGCATTATCCAGTAAAGACCCCATACCAGTGATACAAATAGCAATATCAAGCCACCAATTCAGTATATTTATTAGTCACCAAACTTAAACACGGCCAGTTGATTCGAAGGAAAGTAAAAAGGTTATCAACTTTAGCTTCTATGGCCACTATGAAAATTTATAGTATAATGTCTCAATAATTATCCACCATAATGTATGGTCCTACATAAGTGACCTTGCAAGAACTTGAATACTGATGCATTTACATCAAGATTTCTGGTACAGATTTACCTCATTTTCAAATTCCATATCGTTTTGAGAACCATGCGAAGGCAACATCTTTATAGCTACCTTCACATGGCGAAGAAGGCCCTTGTAAACACACCCACATTTCCCATCCCCAATCTTCCAGGATGGGTCAAAGTTCCGAGTAGCCTCAATTATCTCCAAGAAAGAGAATGCAAAAAATTGTAGTGATCTTAAATTCATAGTGTCCTCTTCCACCAAATTCCTTAGTTTCTTAACTTCCTTAGTTGCTTCTTCATGTTCTGTCTGCAGCTTATCCCGCTTCTCCTTAAATACGATCAAGAGTTCAACCGCTTGAATAATCTTTTCTTCTAACTCCTTCTCCAAAAGATGGGACTTGGCGATTTGGCTCTCTAGCATTGGCTTCTGCTCCCGAACCATCTGAAGTTCTTTTATGCATCTATCATGTTGATTCTTCATCCTTTCTAATTCTTGTCTTTGTTTTGCCAAAATTTCCTCCAATTCTTTCCGTTGGTTTGTCTCCTTCATGCATATACTTTCTGATGCTTCAGCCTGTAACACAAGGACAAGAAAGCTACATAGTAAAGAATTACAAGTTTACAACATCTATTACAAGGTCAGGGAATTTATTTCAATCTGTCATTTGTTAAGTGTAGGATAACGATATTTTTATAAACTTGTTCTAATGTGAGACAGGTATAGATTATAGAAAAGGCATGATATAATCTGAAGCTTTACATCATTTTATCAACCATACAGCCAAAGCTTACTTCAGAGAGCTATAAAGTTAACATTAAGACTAGACATTCAATTCAACTGGTTAGTCATGGTCTGCATTGGGTATGCTTGATGCAATTATCTGCAGCCATGTCCATCGTGAGAAGAATATTTATTGAAAAATATATGTTATCTAGGAACAACAGAATTCACAAAAAACATAGCAGTGGAAAAAAAACAAAAAGAAAAAAGAGTACAAAGAAATGGAAAATAGAGAAAAGAATAACAAACGGAAAAGAAAATAAAAGAGAAAGGAAGACGAAGAAGAAGAGAATCTTCAAAGATGAAGCTTACCTTGCGTAAGGCCTCCATGGCATCCTCTTCAGCCTTCCAACGTCTCACCGACTCTTCAAACACTTCCTGCTTTGAATTTTCAGCATGTATCCTAGCATGCTCTAGTTTATGATGTAGGTCACCAGTTCCTTGACCTTGAGGTCTTTCTGCCTAAATCACAGAATGATACGCAATTTTTTAAATCCTGATAAAAACTACTATATTAGATGAAATAATTAAAATCAAGCTGAAATATTCAGAAAACAAGTTTTTACTATCCTACCAACTCCGATGTGAAATGTAGCTGTAATTACTAAAGGACTCAGAACAGTTCCTTTCACTCCTAGCTCAAGAATTGGAAAATGTCAACTTTAAAAACTCAGTACGTAGTTCACCAGTGGTTAAGTAGGTTATTTTTTCATAGTTGTACTACATACCAGCAACGTAGCAGATGATGAGCGAAAGAGACGTTTATGGGACTTGTGAGGTGAGGGTAAAGTTGAACCATCTTCTTTCGTCTCATCCAACAGCAAGGCAGTTGACTTGAGAGCAACAACCACTTCATCAGTTGAGCTATTTAGATGCCCCAAAGACTGTGAAGCATCGACATCTTCATCTGCATCTGCTACAATATTTTGTTGTAATGTTGTTTCTCTGGTACTTGTTTTAGAAGACAAGTCCCCAATCCTCTCTATCTGAGAGGTAATATTAGCAGGTCTTCCTCAGTGAAAAGAAACATGATCTGTGTTAGTGGACCTTAAATGAAATGCCTTTCCATGTCTACAAGTTATGATCAAAAGTATTCTTTTATGGTTTTTAATAAGATTTCTTTCTCCTCATCAGGAGCTTTGATATAATGTAATTAATAAGACGCCTTAAGAAATTAATATGTAAATTGAAGTACAATCTGAAGCAGGTATTGGATGACTGAACTTCGAGACATGGATTGTCAAGGTAGCTATGGAGCCCAGGAAATAGAATAAAAGTATGCACTATGTAGAAGGTTTTTTATGAATAAAATATGAAGATTTTTTTTTGGTTATTTCGTATGAACTTCAAGTCCACTTGGAAGCAACTAGAATGAGAGAAGAAAAGTCTGAGAGAAAACTCCCCTAAAAACCAAGACACCAACATTAATGTACAACATTAGTAGAAAGTGTACATTATGTCTTACCTAGACTAAGAGAAACATATTCATGATAAAGTTACCAAAAAAAGTGTGTAAATTGGCCAACATACCTGCTACAAATAAGTACTCCTTTGCACGCAAACCAGATCTGACAATAAACTGGAGCTTGTCTGCACACATAGATTGCTTTATTGGACTTCAGCTCCATCAAGTTCCTGCAATCTTGATAGATTGGGTCAGTTGATATAGGGAGAAAAGACTGAAAATCAGAAATGGTCAAGTTTGCATCATTCCATCATGTAAAATTGGCAAGAGTTTAAAATAGGTCACTTCAATCGGGGCCGGCCCTATAGCATTAAAAAAAAAGCTTAGGCCGCATTTCAAATGAAGGCCCCAAATTTTTAAATATCATAAATAACACATATAAAAAAGGCCTTATAAAAATATAAGCTCAATCAATCATTTATGGTCCATAGTCCAATCCAAATATTAAACACCTAAAAAAAATTAACAGTATAAAAAAAACCTCATTTAAATAAAAAATATTACTACTTCTTCCGTCCCAAAATAAAAGTTATCCATTGATTTTTGTAGTCAAATTGACCATTTTTAAAATTAACAATTAAACATAGATATTTAGATTTTCAAAAAAGTAAACATTGAGATTAATACTAAATTTTATGCAGTTTATAATGTTTACAAGTTTTTTACATATATATTAAATAATACTAATAAGATATACTGGTTTGAAAAATGGTCAATTTGACCATAAAAGTCAATGGAGAATGTACTAAACACAGAATGCCTCATTTAGAAGTATCGCTTTAGGCCCAAATTGTCTTGAGCCACCCCTGACTTCAATACACCAACAAGTTAGTGGTGTCACAATGCTAGTAGCCTAACTCAATTGTTAAAACTGATTTTTTTTTTATCACAATAGCTACAATTTTATTAAATAGCAATGAAGTTTTTACTATGATGAAGTTTACATGCAAAAGGACCCTGCTCTAATACCCTTTAATTAACGTGTTCCTTGGTTTCTTATATAATCGATAATTCTCGGATGATGTTCCTCCACACAATATCCTATTATAAGTCTATCATTTGTCTTTCCTTCATCTGGAAAGAGGAAAAATTAAGAAATGAAACAAACTACATCCTTGACAAGATAATTTGGGTGGTATGTGTGGGGTGGCGGTGAGCCATGCTTAGAGCACTTCTTAAGAGCACCATAATCAACTTCTTTTTTTTAGCATTAACATAAAGAAATACATGTGGACAATTCATATTCATATATGCAACCAACAATGACATCACAATGATAAAACGGCAACTGTAACGTATGTTTCATACTTCGAATAGTGTTTCTCCGTTGCCGCTCCCATGACAAGCCATCTAATGTGGTGCTGAGCAATAATATGCACAATTCCTTTCTCAACTTTTTCCATTTCAATCCACATCTTACCTGCCAGCATCTGCAAATAGACAATGAGATTAATCTTTAAAAAATTGGATAGAAGATTGTAATAGAGTATTTGCAGAAGGACTTGCAAGATGTGATAGTTAACGTGGAAACTTTGTAATAATTATTATTTCATATAAAATTCTAACCATGACATTAATCCTATAACCTTTTACAATTCAACCACTCAATCCTTAATCCTAGGATAGAATATAATATAACTAACACAATTAATGCAACTGTAACACCCTCAGCAAGACAGCCGAAATGTTGAAGCTAACTGGAAGAAACAGTACCCCTACTTGGGCGAGAATGAGAAGGTACTGATTTAGAAGTTTGTGCATCTTTTGGCGTTCAAGTTCTCGGCAGGCCTTAATTGCCTGTTGTTTCAGTTTGCTGGCTGAAAGTTTTCCATCAACTGTAGACGAACCAAAGACAATAATCATAGTCATGCATTAATGAACCCAAAAACAAAAAGTGTACGGGATTTAAGACTAGTACCAAAGAACTCTATACCGCAAAAGCTCATAAGAAAGGCAAAGATGGTAAATGAAAGAAAGAAAATTATACATACGTTCATTCACATAAAAGTTTATTTCTCTCTCAAATGGAAGCAGCCGTACTGTGAAATGTAATAATTACTTGCATAGAGAAATGTTCTCACACATATAGCAGTTCCATATTGTCATATTCATTTTTTTATAAATATTTTTGCCTTCAAATTAACAGTTCGTGGATTAAAAGCACTAAACATCATCCTTATAAACAAACTCATTGCATCAGTAATATTAGTAGCCAACTTATTCTACATTTGTAAGTGCCTCCAGAATTTTACTATAATATTTTGTATCTTATGTAACACACAGGAATTTAGAATAACGTTCCCATACAAGTATTTTATTCTTCGATATGTAAATATTGACAGAATCTATGGGTAAAAATATGACAGGAACGCAAACTACACTCCTGTCTCCATCCAAATTCCTACCCATAATTGCAATAGAAAATCGCAAACCAGAGCAGAAAAATATTTACCAATAACGAAATTCATGAACAAATTACAAACTAAAAAATAATAATAGTAATAATAATAAATAAGGGAATTATCACTTATTCAATCAAACCACCAACTTGATTTTCCAAATGGCACATCTAACCCAACAATTCTACAAAACCTAATTACCCAACTGGCAACTATAATCTTTATACAATGAACTCAAACGATGATTCATAGTCAAAATAACAGATGCAGATGTATATATATGCATATATGTAAATTAAAGTTGAAAATTCACTGAGTGTGAGTAATTGGGCAGGCTGATGCACATGCAAAAGACACAATTTCCTCCCAGCAAAGTACTGCGATGCCCACAACAGAACTGACTTGCTTTCCTTCGCATTCTTTCCCACTGCAACAAATATGGTATTTTCGGCATCACACAGACCTTCTCTCTCAATTACTACCTCACTCCCCATCAATTCCAAGGTACCAAAATCTCATAAAACATAAAAAAAAAAATTAAACAGGAAGATTCAGAATTATTCCATTAATTAGACTGAAACCCGCAAAATTTTACGAATTGGGTATGAATTGATCGAGGTTGTCGAATTGATGATAATAACGAAAACGATGGGATTGATTTGAGCAAAGGCATTAACTAGGAATATTATTGCTCTCCTACTTTATGAAAGAAAAAGGTTGCTTGTGAGTTTGTGACGCTCTAAAGATGTCTAAAATTCTGTTTCACTTTCCATTTTACTCCCTTTTCTACAGAGTTCTGCAGTGCTAGAAGACAGTTGTAAGCTCTTCCTTCTATTGAGCCTGCTACGTGTTCCAGTATTATTGGTCATCTTCGACTTTAAGTGGTAGCTTATGGGTAGGCTTACACTTACCAAACAAGTTTTAGGAGGACAGAGGAAAATAAAATTATTATAATGATCCTGCTACGTGTTCCAATAAGTATTAGGAGGAGGACTAGGAAAATCAAATGATACAGTAATTTGGTGGTTAAGAAATTTAGGGAACAATTTGGGTAGGTAGACGGTTCAAATTAGCGCGGAATTTTGAGTAATCAATCATTTTCTTTTTGAGTTTAAGATGATTGGATGAGTAAAAGTGAGGTCTTTTGATATTTATTATATTTTATTTTCATCTTTATATGAATTTATTTATTCTATTATACAAAATTTATTCTATTTAAAACAGAGCTTATTGTATAATTTAAAGTTTAATCTCTTAAACTATATTTGGTAAAAACTTATGACCTTGTTTTAACCACAAGTTAATCCAAAAATCGATGTAAGATTAAAGTGTTACAATGTATTCAATATTTATCTCATTTTTTCACATTCTCCTCTTATTTATTGGAAAATTTTAGTTTAAAATACGTGACGAGTACAAATTAATAAGGCTTTTTTTTAATGAATACAAGAAAGAAGTTTATTAAATTGTACCGTACTAAAATAATTGAATTCCTCACAATTGTATGTGGGGCATTGCATGTGTGGTACTGTCCATATATCTTAAACACGAAAAGTTATTCGGTATTTTTGAAATATTGCTATGTGGTGTCATAAGTCAATTACATATTGTCATTTTAATATGTGCAGTGGGTTTTTTATATTTAGGTTTACAGCACATGTTAAAATAACAGTATATAGTTGATCTAGAGCACCACGTAATAATAGTCCAAATATACAGAATAATTTTTCCTTTTAACACTTAAACCCGGCCCAAACCAATTTTTAATTAATCTATCCTAATTCTGATTTTGACCTTCTTTAACTTTTCTTTCTCATTTCCTAATTATATTGTACTTCTTAATCCATTTTATTATGTTTATTTAATAAGGAGTTTAAATTTTATTTCCGATTGATGTTAACGTGCTTGGATCATTGAGACCGTTTGTTCACCAAAATTTCCTTTAAATTGACCGCTCTATTATTAATTATAATTCTTAGTATGCTCTAGTAACTAGTCATTTGAACGTGTGTATAATAAATAAATAAAAAATAAAAGTAATAATTAAAAGACAAAGAGGTTGTAAGAGTGAAAATAGAGAGGAATTATGGGTTTATTTGGCTACTAACGTTTGCAGTATTTAGACTTTTTAGACGCACCGCGCCAATTTAATGCGTTGTATTTGAGATTCAAACGCTACGTTTACGAGTTAAATAATTTGCGTTTAAAATAAGGTACTATCGGACGAACAAGATTTTCAAATATGATTAATGAACTATTTTTACAAGAAATTTTTGATATTTTCATAAAATTATTCTCATGAATGTGACAACAATCCACTATTTATGTGAAAGAAATTTTGTGAAGCTATAATTTTTTCTTGTGAAAATAATAGTTCCCATAAACAAAAACAATAGTTTGAAACAAACATGTTGAATATAATTATTCCTGTGTCTTTTTTTCCCCCCCTCTTTTTGCTATTTTTCATCATTTGAGCAGTAGATTAAAATGTTGCTGCCTAATAGTACTAATTACAGTTATACTAGACTCAATATTTTCAACTCCACTGCATCAATGCATAAAACAAATTGTCATGTCCTACTACTAAGTTTGTGAATCAAACCCCGAGCAAATTTAGACGAGTCAGTTGGCTCTTCAAGAGCTGAATGGGGTTGCACACAATATGGCTCAAACAATAAGCTTATTCATTCATATTTGTTATTGAAAGTAAGGAAGCACAAATTCCTTTCGTTGTCCTTTCCTTTCCATCTGTAAACCACACAAACAAATGAAGCCTCAAGTCTCTTGGATAGTTAAAACTTTACCGCTTGAATTGAAGAGATGTCAACACATGTGGTTCAAGTGTCGCATGTTTCGCATAACCCCAAAAATCTGATAGTAGTTGTAATGCCACTGATATATCTTATTATCAATAGCTTTTCTTGCTGATCAACAGAATCAAATTATTAATATAATCCCAATTTGGATTCTAGTATGCTGTTGGACGACATTATTGAGTGTGCCTCTTTTTATCTAAAATTAAATAAAATTATTTACCGTGCAGCCGTGCTGATGTGAGAGATACATGTGCACAATTTTTTCAGTTGAATGTCAAGCGTCTCTCGTTCAGCAGTTTTTATAAGTTAACTGATTAATTCTGGCCTCAACTAAGCATGCATTTTGTTGCTTTTATTACTGTTACTGCTGGTGTATAACTTTTCTTTGCACTGATTACTAAAGCAGGGTGAGAAGTCTTCAGAGCTGGCTGCGACTGAAGGTCCAAAATCTGCTCCAGACTCTGATGTCCGGCTAGATCTGTTTGAAGAAAACTTCAAAGAATTACAAAAATGGGTGGAATTGAAAAACTCAAAATATGGCACTCTCTTGGTGTCACGTGAGCGTCGTAATGGAAGGCTTGGTACTGCACTGAAGGTACTACTGTTGTGGTCTGTCCAGTTATTATGATATGTCACACACAACTTCAATAGGTACTTACTGTTTTGGTTGATGTTGCGAGATTGCCAAGTCCAAATTTTCCTCTGGGACTATAGTTTAGAAATTAGAAACTATGGTGCTTGTAGTCTGCTTGTTATGGTTCATTTTATGTCTGTACATCTGCTTGATTCTGTCGAGATGCCCAAAGGTTTCCACGCTGCAAAGCAACTTTTGGCCGTCATCTTCTTTTATGCAGTCCAATGGTGACTCAAAATTTGCATCTCAGGCAAGAGTCACTGGTAGGTTTGCATTTCAAATTTTATGTTTTGAATTAATAAGTGATTTAGATAAGTATATATGGGCCGAATATTCTTAACAATTAGTATCAGAGTGACTTTGGGTCATAGATATGGTATGAAATGTGCATGACGGAGGAAAAATAGTTCACCGAGTAAGTAGTGGACTTTTCTCATAGAGACTCTCAGATGACTCTTGGCAAGAGGATATTGAAGAGTGTGAACTCGTCATTAGCGAGAAACGTAACGTGCTCGACTCAATGAGTTATGGATACTTGATAGATTATGTAGTTTTTGAGTAACTGGTGGACTTTTTTCGAGAAGACTCTTGGTGGATCAAATAAGAGATATTAAGAAATAAATTTATCAAATAGAGAGACTTGATGGACATGACATAACTTCTTGGTGGATCAAACAAGAGATATTGAAGACACCAAAAATTGCTTGATGTCAATATAGATAGAGAGATCGCGCGTTAAGGGAGATATTGTTGATGTCGATGTAGATAGAGAGATCACGCATTAAAAGAGAGATTGTTAAGGTACTGCGTAATCGTAAAGTTCCACATCGAAATATAAAAAAAAAATTGAAGACATATGTTTTAATTGACCATAAACTTAATAGGTTAATATTTTGGATGAAAATATAGTTTCAAATGCCCATATATGGGCCAAATATTCCCAATAGTTTATTTGATTTTTTTTTTTTTATAAGAGTACTAAACTTAATTAAATTAGTTTAAAGTTTAGCGTCCAGTAAACACAATCCCTGGCTAAGCTCTTATTATGTTTGTGTGGCTTATATCTTAAGCTTGGCTTCTGATGACTGACATTTTTGTTTGTTCAGGTGGTAAATGAGATAATTCATGATAATGGCGAACCTCCAAAGAAGAAGTTTTATGAATTAAAACTGGTGAAATTGGATGGTCTCATATGAGAGACAGTGGATGTTGGTACGCTTTCCTGCAAGTTTACCTCTTTTTTAAATGTTTTGGTTCAACCATCTTTAATGGTCAAGCGTGTGATCGTCCTCCTCCAATTAGTTTAGGTGATTGGATAATTTTAATTGGAATATTTTCTACCAGTATTATGATGTCAGATGGAGAACTATTTTTCCGGGCGGTGATGAAAGCCTCAAAGCTGCATTTGGAATGAAGAAAGGACAATAAAAGAAAAATATATTTATTCTTCAACTCAAAGGTGAGAAATACTTTAAATTTATTGATTAGTGACATTAAAAAAAAAGATTTTACTGAAATGTAACTTTTATGAGGCAAGTATATTAGTAATATTTAGTTCCCTGCATTTTAATAGAAGCCGATTATTATTGAAATGATTTTAGTCAATTGGTTAAAATTCGATGAGATTTTAATATAATGATGAAGGCTGAGCTATTATGACATTTAGTTATTATCTTATTAAGTTTAATTTTAGTTATAGCATCCAAAATAGTTGAACATAAAAAAAATATAATTTATTATATTAAATAGTTATATAATTAGTTATCCTATTCAACCAACTATTATATAATTATTACGATAAAAATTCAGATAAATTTCTCGTTAATATTATTAATGATAAAAAGAATGTGTTTTTTGAGTTCCACAGTATGCATGTATAATAACGTTGTTGTCATTATAATTATGGATAAGTTTAAGGATATAAAATTTAAATATAAAATTAAATATTACATATATCTCAATTATTAAAAAATAAAGTATGATACGAATTTTAATATCATGCCTTATTTTTTAATAATTAAAATAAATATAGTATTTAAAATTCGAATGATGTATCGTTGTAGCTATGACATAAATTATAATTAAAATATTTAATATTATGTTATTTAAGTTTAATTTAAAACAAAAAATTTAAAATACCCAGCATTACTCTTTATTTCAACATGGGGCGGAAATGTCAATTGTCAAAGGCCTAGACTCCCACAGTCCCATTGGCCCTAAACGAATGTCTTTTTTAATTCTAATCACCCTCTTAGTTGGAGAGTTGGAGTGGTGATTACGAAAGAAATATTAATTATGGTGAGAAATTATGTAATTATTGTGTATGATTATAAAATTGTTTAATTTAATATATTGAATTTAAAATCTCAAATTTCTTCTAATTTATTGATATGACTTGTTGACTTGTTTTAAATGATGTGGTATTAAATATTTTAATAATATTTTATAGTATAATTAATTGATCTTTTTTATCCAATCAATATCTTATATATAAAAGTAAGAAAACCGATAAATTAATTTGGCTATCTGAATTAACTCATTAATTTAAATAAATCAACTAATTTTAATTGATAAGTTAATTCGAATGATCATCAGTATATATTAACATTTGTACAAATGAAGTTGGGATGAAAAATTGGTTCAAAAATATTAGGTAATAATTCTACACATTCATCTGTACAAATGAATTTGGAATGGAAAATGAGTTCATCCACCTGTTCGATATTTAAA
The DNA here is from genome assembly GCA_947179155.2 of Hedera helix. Classification (NCBI taxonomy): domain Eukaryota; kingdom Viridiplantae; phylum Streptophyta; class Magnoliopsida; order Apiales; family Araliaceae; genus Hedera; species Hedera helix. The sequence continues at coordinate 57,860,092 of OX359265.1, read as the reverse complement.
AAAATATAAATATAGTATATATTCATCTATATAAATAAATTTGCCAATTTGGGAAGGAAAATGAGTTCATCCACCTATTGGATATTTTAAAAAATATAAATATTCTATACATTTATATGTAGAAATAAATGTATTTATGTAACTAAAATGTTTAATTTAATTATGAGTACATACAAAATTGTTCACTTTCTAACGTAAAACCTCAATTAGTATAAATAACACCGATCACAATTACTCGGTTAGACAAATATTCAAAAAATAAATTAATCATCAATAAATCGAAATAAAATGAAATTGAGGTACATTTCAACTCATTTACTATGTTGCATACAATGTTATACTTTTTATATATTATTTCAACATACTCGTAAACTAAACACATTGTTTTCTTCCATAAGACCATAACGAAGGTCAATGAACAACCAAATAAAAAACCAAAGGTGTATTTCTTAAAGAAAATTCATTGTACTAGCAGTCTCATTTAATATTATCCATTACTATATTTTATTACTTATAACTTTCTGTTAAGAGTAGCATTTTTGTGTTCATAATTTTTATAAAATTTATTAGTAATTTCATTTAAAATGATTAATTATTATAATTTTTTTCACTTTCGCTATAAAATTTTGTTTTCAATACAAGATTAAAATATAATTATTTTTAACATAAATAATTATTATTAAAAGTCCATATCTTACGCAGACTATTATACTAATATAACAATAAAACGTCATATTTAATTTTTTTTTAAATACAGCTAATTTATTAATAAATAAATAAATAAATTTACCCTGATTTGTTTACTAGTAGTGCCTTAAACCCTGGTGCCAATGATTAGCCCATTGATCGATTAGAGAAACAAAGCCTGTAACTGTGGAAACTTCATAAACAATGCCGCCTCTTCCTCCAAGTCCAAACAGAGCTCAACCAGACCCAACACGTCCCCACCCACATTCACTTCTTCCTCCACAAAATAACAACAATAAGAAGAACGGAAGGAAGAGAAAGCTAAGAGATGTTAACATCCGCGATTCTGCCTATTTCAATATTCGTGCTCTTGTTCATGATCTTTGTCCCTATTTTATTGAGGTGAGAAATTACCCTTGAATACCCAGTAAAGATAATAATTTTCTCGATTAATTTCGTCTTTAGATTTGTGGGTTTCTTTTGCAACTTTTGTGGGTTTTTTTTCCTTTTGTTGGAAATTTGCGCATACGTTGGTTTGTTCATCGTTAGGTTATGCGATTCGTTTATCGTATGTTTCTTTGACTACCTCTGTTTTCCACCCAAAAGAAGGGTTGATTTGATTGGCTGAAATTAGGATTACTTGATATAATTTTAAAAAAAAATTAATTATTTGGAGAGTCCTCATAATGAATTTTGTATTTATATATGTAGAATTTAGAAAAGAATATTAGTCATGTCCTAATTGGTATTGAATTGAGAGCTATATAATTATCAAATGACAATTCAAAAAAGCAAAAAGAGAGAGATGTTTCTTTTGATATCAGAGTCCTAATTTGCATAATGATGTGTCATGATCTGGACTTTGTTAGGATTGCTAACAATTCTGAACTAATTTGCAGAAAGAAGAAAAACTTGCAGAAAGGTAAATGGACTGAAAATGAAACTGGAAAAGAAAATTCATATCATCATTCAATGCCTTCTTCTTACACCAATGTTGCATTTTATAGGCCTAACACCCTGCTGCTATAACAAACTGACCTAATGAAAAGATGACAACAAACTTACCCAATAAACAAATGACACGTGGCATAACAAACTAATGCTAAATGATTGTGTTTCTCGTAACTTTAATTCTTGACATTACTTCCTCCTTTAATCAATCCTTGACCTCAAGGATTATTTCTTTCATACTGTTTAATAATTGCACGAAATTTCTTATCAACTTCCTTGGCCGTAACAATTACACTATGAGGGTTTCCATTCTCAATTGCCAAACTGAGATAATCTTCATCATTACTCATAAAATGGAAAGCTACTTTTGGGAACCCTTTATGCTGAAAATAGCAAATTATTGGTTGTCCATCAAGCTACACACTTCTTATTTTGCTCATAACATTCTTCGCTATGCTCATAAAATGGTGATTACCCTCCAACAGTTTCTTTCCACAAACAAAAGAGGCTAACCTCAGCTATGTAGTGCCCCGCTGCCCAATCTGACTTTATCTTAATACAAGCTTCAGCATTAGCAAGAGCAAGGATTCCCTCATTCAAGCGAGCATAGCTGTGACTCCTATTTGATAATACAATTGCATCGGATGGATCAGCAGTGATTGCCTCACTGTACCAATACACTGCCTTCATATTGTCATGTCTCTTAAAGAAGTATCTTCCCTTTGAGTTTAATGTTGAGAAGTGTTCTTTCCTCTTGAGCTCTTTCTGCTGCATAGCTTCATTTGTTTGGACATGATTTACTATTCCATCGATGGTCCATTCCAAAATACTTGGAATACGACGAGTCATTGGGAAAAGAATCGTCATCACATCCTCATAGTTCTCCCCATTCAACAAAGCAATCATTTCTAATGGGGTTACACCATCCCATTTGGTAGCATTAGCATTTGCTCCAGCTTTCAACAAACGAGTTATAGCTACTCTATTCCCTAGCAAAACTGCAGCACCTAAAGGTGTAACTCCACAGGAAACCATGTCCGGATTAGCTCTAGCCTCAAGCAAAAGATCCATGCATTCTTGTGACTCGAAAATAACTGATAAGATCAACGAAGAAAAATTAGCTTTCTTATTTTCATGTCCTAAAGCACATTGTAGTGGTGTGCCCTCCATTGATTTCGTTTCTACTACAGCACCTTTTGAAATTAACAGTTGCAAGATTTCTACAAATCCTATGGAAGCAGCATAGTGCAGAGCAGTAAGCCCCTTGTCATCATTTCTATCTTTCATGTTAACATCAAGTTTTAAATCCTTCACTGGTACCCCAACATCATTTTATTCATCCTCCATGCTATTTATAGGTTTTAGCATGTTCTCTTCAGACCTCAAGCAAATATATTCAATTCTGCTCACCCAAAAAATTAGTTGTTCCATAACTCTTCCAAGGTGACTATCATCACTAGCAACAGAATTATATTGTCCCTCTTTATCTGAAGCCGGTACTGGAATCTGGAATTGGACTGCTTCAACTAAAACTCCACTAACTTCCTGCAATAGCTGTTGAACCTTGGGAGTCCTAGTAGAACCACTAAGAAGAACAACATCATGGACAGTGCTCTTGTCCATCTTAGCATTCCTCAAACATTTTTCAACAGAATCCATACACTTCCTAAATAAATCCATGTTAAGCTCCTCAAATCTGGCTCGGGTAATAGTCGAGTAGAATCAATGCCCTCGAACAAAGAGTCGATCTCAATGATTGTCTGAGCAGTGGATGATAGAGTTCTCTTAGCCCTTTGACATGAGGTCCTAAGCCTCTTAAGAGCTCTTGCATTTCCAGTGATGTCCTTCTTGTCCTTCCGTTTAAACTCCTGAACAAAATGGTTCACCATCCTATTGTCAAAGTCCTTGCCTCCAAGTTGGGTGTCACCAACCGTGACTTTTGCTTCAAATATGCCCTCCTCAATAGTCAGAAGGGACACATCAAGAGTATCACCACCAAGATAAAAAATCAAGACATTCTTCTCACCAACACAGGTAGCCTTCTTGTCAAGCTGTTTCACATATCTAACAGAACCATCATCCAAACAGCTGTAATCTGGTCTACCATCTTTAGTCTTATTAGTATCAGCTGAAAAGTCTAAGTCAGTAATGGGTATGACACAAGCCCCCTTCATTTCCTCGCCATCATCAACACCACCACCATAGGTGGAACTTTTAGAATTTTGCTTGATAACCTCCGGATCCCATACTGGGACATCAGCTTGATAATCTGGTCCAGCGGGAACTTCTTCTCTAGGAAAAGAATTCAACAACGATGAGTATGTATCCTCAAACTGAATTAACTTGCTCCCTAAAAAGTTGAATTCAAAGTGTTATGGAGAATCAAATGAGCACAGCACTGCCTCAGATCTAGCATTCTCCTCACCAGTACTGCTGGTCACCCATGAAATGAGCACACTGGTTTCAAACTCAGTATCATTAAAATCTGACACAACATTACTAATATCATCTTTGGACACCTCCGGTGCTAGAGATTCACAAAAAATGCCAACTACTTCACCTGGGATATCAATTTTTTGAGAGGCTCTATAGGAAGGACTAATTTCTGCAAGTGACGTCAGCTGCTCACTAGAGTTGAGCTGTTTTGTGTGCTTAAAGGATAATTCCTGTAAATCCTCATCAGAAGATTGTTTTAATCCCATTTTGGCCTTCTGAGTTACAGTATTCTTTGTTTCAAGACTTTCAACAAACACTTGATGCTCAACCTCCTCTTTTCCTACAACAAAAGAATAATTAGAAGGTACCTCTTGCTGGTGAACCCATAAGCTTGACGATGAGATTTCTCGATGATGAAAGGCAGCATTTGAATCGCCGAACAAAATTCCATGTCTACCAGTAAAAGGCAATTGACCATCTATAACATATCCAAAGTTGAAGGATGTGGACTCCGGTGACCAGTAAGGTGGTGTAACAGAAGGTGGATACAGTTGATAGCTTGAAGCAGGCAGCGACAGATATTGTGCATCTGAATGATGAGGATTATCAATTGGATATTGATTTTCTTCCATTCTGCCAACAGATGTAAACTGAGATTGGGGATACCGATCATCCGTGGAGGTCTTGGTAGCTACCCATGCTCTGGCCTTGGCAGCCCAATCTTCTCTATTATTGTGTGTTGGGTACGCCTATCCTTGATTTTGAACCAAGCTTAGATTATGCCAATCCTGATTGACGTGATGAGGAAAAGATTGGGGACTCTGAGAATGAGGGGAAGGTACGAGAGGTCGAGGTAGAGGATATTGGTGGTGCTCAGAATAAGGAGGTGGCAATATGGAGCATGAAGGGAAGGTGGTGCCCACTGCTGCTGGTTTGTGATTGGGAGGAGGAGGCAATGGAGAATGGTCGTGATACTGAAATTGGCCGGAGAACCAGATGGGTCCAGGTGGTGGGGGTACCGGAGGTTGATGGTAGTTTGGATCCGCCATGGACAAGGGTAGTGGCGCTTGCAGCGGCGGTTCTGGCGATGATGGTGTTTGAGCTACGTAGGAAGCGTAAGTTTGTGGTGGTGGTATGGAGAAATGATACAGATGTGGTGCGAAGGATGGAAGGATGAATTACAGGTCAAGGATTGACTGCTCTAATACCAATTTGTCATGATCTGGACTTTGTTAGGATTGCTAACAATTTTGAACTAATTTGTAGAAAGAAGAAAAACTTGCAGAAAGGTAAATGGACAGAAAATGAAACTGGAAAAGAAAATTCATATCATCATTCAATGCCTTCTTCTTACACCAATGTTGCATTTTATAGGCCTAACACCCTGCTGCTATAACAAACTGACCCAATGAAAAGATGACAACAAACTTACCCAATAAACAAATGACACGTGGCATAACAAACTCTAATGCTAAATGATTGTGTTTCTTGTAACTGTAATTCTTGACATGATGTTATTGTAAGAAGTCATGTATCTCTTAATCTTCTGTTTGGACTGTTTTCTGGCGTGGGTTATTTGTGTGATTAGCTATGCATATATTGAATTCACCCCGGAAGGGCTTTTAGCAGCTCTTTCTATGATATATTGTTTAATTTATCTTCCATATATATTATTCCAAAGAGATTCATAATGGGTGCATATAAGTTGTTAGTATTTCATTATCTCATTCACTAGGTCTATCTAACTTTTGCGTTAGAACTAGTTGTTGTGGAGTGACAATAATTTTAACTGTCACTTTAAAATAATAAAAATAAATAAAAAACTTTGAACTGTAAATATGTTATTCAGGACACCTGAATTTTGGGACTGTAAAGCGGCTAATGAAATTCGAACACGTGAGTTCTTCGTCAAATGTCTTGTACATCTCAATTAAACATGAAAATGACTTTGAAGATGATGTCTTCAGCTAAGCTAACTAGAGAAAGCAGGGAAAGTTTATGCCTTGTTCTTGTGGTTTTTATATCCATGTAAATGTTATATAGATAGTTTGGCAAAGTTTAGCAGGCTGGCCATGAAAATGTCCTTGGTCCTTGATGTACACAAGCTTAAGTCAAAATCTTCCTATACTTGTTTCCTTCTCATTTATTTTTTAATATTAAACTCCTACACTTTTACCCTGTCATTAGCCTTTATATTCACTGAATATGCAAATTGGTTGTGTCAAATAATTATATTGTTAATCAAACATATGGATGATACGCTAGCTTATCTATCTCCTGCCCTCCTTTTGTTAGGTCACTTATAATTAGGCCAACTATTTCACTTTTTGTAGGTTTCTGGTGATCACGTGATATTTATTATAACATGGATAATTGTTAAATACTCTGTGTGTTTCAGGGATGAAGCTTGTGATGGATTTTTACAAACAGATGCAAATTGAGGGAAACAAAAGGGAGAAAAGTGTATAGGCAGCATGTCGACCTCCATTGCCTGAAAGAAACCATGGAAAAGAACACTTTAATGGACTACGCCAAGAGGGAACACAAGAAGAAAGCCATCAAGTTAAACAAGTCCCCGAGGAAACAGCCGAAAAGAAGCTTTCACACCCTCCTATCAGCTCAGAGAAAAAACTTGAAGATGGCAGTCTACAGGGTTCTTATATTGTGGGTGGATCAGTTTCTGGATTGAACTTTATTACTTTTACGAACCGAACACCTGCTGTATACTATGGGACACAAAGGAGTCATATTGCAATAGCCTTTGCAAATCATAAATTGGTAATAGTGCAGAAAGGAATTCCTAGCAGATTGTGACGGTCGCAGACAAGAAGTTGTTGAGTGTGCAAGTCCAGCCAAAATTACAGGGTCCTCATACATTTTTGTGATATGTAGAAGTGGTTTAGTGTGAAAACATAAATACATCAATTCTTTTGTTCTTATTGACATTCAGTTGAAATTTTGCCCCTCGTTTCTTAGCTTTGCCTGTCGGAAAAGGAAAAGAAATTATAGCCCCCATTGGCTATAATTTTGTTCATATTGTCTCGGTGCAAATTTGTGTTTACGGCTGGTTGTGAATCAAGGAGCCGGCTCCGTTTTTGGTAAAAAGATGGTTATCTCATTTTATCGTCCAGATTCCAAGAGAAGTCGGGAATCTTCGTCTATTAAAATATGATGCACTTGCAACAATTGCATATTAATTTGCTGACACAGACTACTCTTGGTAGGACGTTGATCATTCCATCAAGCATAGTTAGAATGTGGATTAAGACAAGACAGACCACCTTCCCACTAACTTCTGATAGGCGGACCTGCCTATATTTGCAGGTATAGTTAATTACTAATTGAATGCCTATGGACAGAAAGAAGGTCGCATATATTTCCACGTAGAAGGAGAGGCCGCCGACTACAAGCCAAGCCCCTCACAGAAAAACTAACGACTGAATTGTAGCAATGAGTTGGTACGTGGCAGGTCGTTTGCACTTGTTAATCTCCATTTCTCACTCCAATTTAGGCCCCACTTCAATTATGAAAAACAGACCCCATCTAGCGGCTGGCTGGACAATTAATTCTCAATGTACCATTAAAAAAATGACTTATTATTTAAAGATTAAGGAGAACCATAACATCTATTTATTTTAAATAATTTATTTTTTACAATAATTTACCTATAATATTCTTAGTATTAATGTCATATTTCTATTCTCTATTTATACTTATAAAGTATCATTAATCATGTGTAAAAAATTATGCAATTAAATAAAAATTTAAAATATGAACAATTTTGTTATTTTATTATTTTTCTTAATATGCGCAAAAAATCAACCAAAACTTTTATCTTAAAACGGAAGGAGTATAAAAGATTAAATAAATATGTTTGCCAAACACTTAGAAGTCATGGAAAAGCATGATAGCATCGTCAAGCTTCACTAGAGAAGATTCTAAAACAATCCTAATCTTTCTGAGTCTCTTGTATCTTTTCTCCAAGTCTCCTACAAGCTTTTCTCTTGGAATCTGGACAACCTGCACAAAATGGCATACAAATTATACATTTCAGTGTCGTAGTGAATATTATACTTCCTCGGTTCAAAATAAACATCAAGTTTGACTTTTTAAATTCAAAATTAATATAATTCATTTAACTTTTGAAAAAAACAAAAACTTGTAATTAATAGTACTTTTAAGATAGTTTACAATTTTAATAATTCTCTTAGAATCTAAATACAATAAAACTAAGTTTTTATAGATGATTTAAGTTGAAAAAAGTTTATTGAAAGCACATAATTTAGTACAATTTTGATGTTTGAACGTCCAATACTAAGTTACAATATAGATATTTCTGTAACTATAGGTAAAATAATAAAGAAATATTTCAGTAAGTTAAGCTCATAGTATTAGTAGGATATAGAAACATATCCAGAACACAAGTACTAACACGGTATATGGAAACTCTAGTTAAAAGTGCACAAGCATAACTGCCAAGGAACAAGTCAACGAGGCGAGTCGGTTAAAACACAGTTAATTTTTCAAATCAATAATTATGGCTACAAAGATAAAATAATGGGAATCAGTTCAACAAAAAAATTAAGAAGAAAAAGAATAATTTGGATTATTTTACTAACCTCTTTTTCTTGTTCATGTTCGTGAGCAATTCGTAGTCGCAAATTTAAAGCAGCATGGTACATGTCATCTAGAACATGTTCCCAAAGTGCAGGCTTTTTTACTTTCCACAACAAGAACTTATTATCTTTTTTATTATTTGGCTTTTCCATGACCTGCAAAAGGAATGATAAAGTATCACAAATATGGAAAACAGGCTTATGACCATCATACTGCAACTAAGCAAACATAAATCTGTGATCATCAATTGACTAGTAGATGGGCTATGAGCTGCAAGTAAACACCTTTATAACTAGGGTCTGCGGGGGAGCTTAGCAGTTGCTGAAGAAAAAAAAAGGTACTTTGTGGATACAATGTGATACTCTTCGACATTTTGCACTTCTTGTATGCACAAAGTAGAACACTGCTGACTATCTCCTATAACTATATGTTGCAAAAAAAAAAAAAAAAATCAACCATTTTGAGTGTCATAAAACTCAGAATTAAGCATAAGGTAGGCAGCATACTAATAAGTTATATATACGTCACTCCAATTTCTAAGCTACTGAGCAGTTAAAGCAAATAGGGTAATAAACACCCTTCGGATACTGAAGAAAAGGTTTAAAGAAGAACAAGTTCCTCAGATGATTGCATTTTTTGCATCAATATTCTTTTTGCGCAATTTTATTATTGCAAGTATGTGAAATTATTGCAGAAAAGTAATCTTTATTTATATGCAACAACAAAAAAATTTCTTATATCTGCAAGTTCACCAACAGAGGAGAAAACACAAAAGAACAGGCAGTATAAATTACCTCCATATGCAAGTAATCATCTTTCCATAGCTGATGAAGAATCCTGACTGTATCTTTCTTTTCAACAAATGTGGCATGTGAAATCTACAAAAATCAAACACCGTGAACTAATACTGACATACTCTTCTCAAGTCATTTGATCTATTGTTTCGAAAACTTACTTCATTTAAAAAATAAAATGACTACCCATTCTTCTTTTTTCTTCTCAACCTTGAAAGCATACAAGCCGCATGACTTCAAACAAACACACCATTTACATTTTGAAAAACAGTAGGAAAATAAATTTGACATTAGCGAACTTAAATCTAGTCAATTCACCGGAAATGCAGCATAACAATACATAAATAAGACACGAGGATATGCAAATACACAGGCATGTAAATTAATTTTAAACAAATCTGTTTTATATATAGCATTATGATGCACAAGCGACAAGCTGACAATTAATAGAGAGCATAATTGTCAAATCATGAATCGTATCGTGTATCGAAAACCCTTGTATCGTAACGTGAATCGTATCGTAAAATACGGGAGAAAAAAAATGTAGTAATATATATTTAAACATATAAAACACGAGTTTGACTATATATAAAAGTAGTCAAGTAAATATTATTCTAGACTATAAACAAATTTTAAAGTTAAATAATCGTCAAAATACTCCAAATTGATTTATTAGATATTATTTTAGTAATTTTTATAGAGTAACAAGAATAATTGAAAATTCAGATTCACCTTTAACCTATAAAACAAAAGAGAATAATTCAAATTAACATGTGAAAATGTATATATCTACTTATAGAAAGTGACATGAAAAAAATAGAGCGACATTTTCAATTAGATATAATACTCTAAAAAGTTATTAAAGACTCATGAAGTATTATATAATATGTTTGTGCTAAAAAACCTCTTCAATTGAAATGTTAAAAGACTTAAAAGTTTTGTTTTTAGTCTTTTGAATCTACATAAAAAAAAATCAAATTGGTTGTTTTTAAAAAATACCGTGCATTATATCGTATCGTAAGAATCGTATCTAATCGTAATTGAATTGTAATTGAATCGTAAGATACAGTATCATTTTAGATTCACCCTGCGATACGGAAACAATTCGATACGTATCGAATTGTCTCTGTATCGTAACGTAAGATTCGTATTGCCTATCATAAGATTCTGACAACTATGATAGAAAGCAAAAACCGGACTATAATTACTATGTGAGTTAAGTAGGTACAGAAAAGCCTGTGAATTTCGTTAAGAGTAAACACAGAGAAACAAAATGAATATTTGAATCTAGGAAGCATGGATAAGTCTACATAAAAAAACCTGAACAAATATCCAGCTTAAATATGAAAGAACTAGCATGTGTTGATCCTTTTAAGACCCCATTGTGAAGGGAGTGGTAAAAGGGATTGATTGCTGGAAATAGGTTTATTTCTCTTTAAGCTGGAGGATTATGATTATATAGGCTCGCCTGTTGAGACATTCTATCTACATCTTTCTTTATTTAGACTTCCGGTAGGTGATGTGAAGACTAGAATTGAAGTAAGTTGTTTGAAGAACCTTTTCACAAGCAGGAAGTGTGTGTTTCCCTTTTTCTTATAAAACTTTTTTCTCTTTGACTCCACCTATTAAGGAGCAAGTATGGCCTCGACAGGGAAAAGTTGGGATGCCCTTCATCCCATATTCTACTCTCTGGAAGTTCATCTTGCCAGACTAATCTTATATTCCTTCCCCTATTTCAGTTTAGTATTGGAGATAATATTCGTTACCATGTCAGTCTCTATAAGGCGAGGTGTCTGTGACAGTAACTTGAACATCCTACAAGCCTCCCTCCCATATCTTTTCAGCACGATAGATTCCACCTGCAGCATCAGAGATGTGATTAGACTTTCGTCTGCAAATGTAAATCTAGCTCTTTTTATATATCAAAAAATAGCTCTAAACCGAGAAGGAAATAAAACAAAAACCTCTTGATTCTGAGCCAGCTCAATGATGTTTTTTAAATCTGTAACACAAATAATTGTGTCAGTTGAGACTAAACAATACTCAATCAGTCAAAGCTTTAGTAAAATTTCAAAACAAACGAAGTTTTCGTCAATAGAAGAAATAAACTGGACTAGATGAAATGCAATATTGTACCAATACTATACGTTTCATCTATCCCTGTTATACTGGGAATATCACATCCCAGTTGCGCGAGGGATGCTCTGACTCGGTCTGCATTCATACTGCGACCTTCTTCACTCTTTATCAACTCTTGAATAATGTCATTAATAGACTGGGGAACTGAAAATAATGGTAATACAAATATTATGAGAAAGTCCTAGCTCATAGTTGGGATGCAACAAATTGTATATAATCTCTATTCAGTAAGGCTCCGTTTGGAACTTGGAAAACTCAAGGGAAAAAGAAAGAAAAGGAAGTGAAATCTAAAATTTTATTAGAGCATTCTTATTCATTTTTTACACTACATTTTAACATTGTTCCTAGTATTAGATATTTTTAAAAGTATAGATGGTTTGATTTATATTCGTTGAGATAGATTTTTCCTTTCTTAGATTTATAATTATTTTCCTTTTCCTTTTATTTCATCCATGTTTTCCAAGTTCCAAACAGAGCCTAACAATCGAATGGATAGAAATGTAAAGTGATTTTTACTAATACGTGAAGCTCTGCAAGCCTGAAAACTTAAGTACCATGCCTACGATAAAAATAACCGGTATAAAGACATCATTTGTTATGCTTTTGCAGTTCTTTATATAAACCTTCATGTAGTACACATGTACTTTAATACAATAATAACAATACTTATTTTTTGTTTCTTTCAGATTTCTGGTGTGAAGCCTGCACAACAACCCATGTCTGATAATTCCACCTCATACCATCCAATCCTAATAGCTATCAACAGCCGTTGCCCACCATATAATCTACCATATGCAACATTCATTTATTAACTGTGGTTTCTGCTCCTCCAATTTTACTTGCTCCCTCCATCCTTCAAAGATTGTCACATGTACACTTCTCTCCAATCCACGAATGAATGTCATTCCTTAAAACTCAACCAAATGGAACAAAAGAGACTACATTCTTTAAAGGGACCCGCTGTAAGTACAAGCATTATTTCTATGTTCTATCAGAAGATAAATATTGAAAATTGTGTTATAAACTAGTACTTTAATTTTCAAAGATCAACTTTCTTAACTAGCATGAAAGAAGTACTTGTGACATTCTTTAGAGGATGGACAGAGTATTTACATATGTTCTGCAACCGAACTTGCAAATAATCTGATTATATATTATCAAACCCCAAGGACAAATAATTTAAAGGTTAAGAGAACAGAACTATTGTAGCAGATATAGGATCACCTGAACTTTCCATTTTAACTTTAGTCTCTGCTCTTCTAGTTGCCTCCAGAACTGCCCCTAAAACAGTGGCAGCTCCAGTGTCCAGCCGCGCTTGGACATTTTCAATGCAATGCTATAATAAATAGATAAATCATGCATAGCACATTATGAGGTCATATAAAGAATAATATATATATATATATATATATATATATATATAATTTACAACAAAAGACTTCAAAATCTATTAATTAAAACAAGCATACAAAATTTCATTGGATATCATATCATGGTCCTGCCAATTTAAGCTATAGATGGTTTGATTGACTCTACCAATCATATTTCATACAACCAAAGAAGTATAGACAGAATAAAATAGTCCGAAGAATATAGGGCTGTGTATTACTGTATTGCTTAAAAACATGTGTGTTTGTGTAAGATAAACAAATAAATATATATGCACATACGCACACACACGCGCATATATACACCAATACAGATATATGGACAGACACTTCCAAATGTTATCTATAATCTATGAAATTAAAAAACTGAAGTTCTCCATATGCTTATGGCAACACCAATAATTTTAAGAGCATAACATACAGATACTTTCGAGGATAAGAATTAGACTTCTTGTTTTTGTTTGGATTTTCAAAATGGCATGAATTGTCAAATGACTACATGACAGTTCTTTAAAGAGGAAGGAAGTTGGAGAGGGCAGAGCAGAATATAGAAAGCTCCTATGAGAGTGGATGCAAAAAAGCTGGAAGCTTTTTTGGCTCTCTCCAACATCACTGAAGACCTCACTACTTTCTCAAATATTGTCAAGACTAAGGCAAAATGGGTCATTAGCAAGCTAAAAGAAATCCAATAAGCCACTCAAAACCTTGTCAGATCTCCTTCGAGAATACAATGTAGTGAAAGTACCATCAGGACTTCTTCACCAGAATATAAATTTTATGCATTTGATGAGACAATGGCCAAGCTGATTGTGTACGCTCTTCCCATGAGGCCAGTTTCAATTCCTTTATAATAAGGTTCTACAAAGGCATTCTGCCGAGTAATAAGCTCACAGTCCTAAAGGAATGAAGTCAAAGGTCTTATCATGGCTTACGGTCACAAATACATCAGTTGAGAGGTACAAGTCCGATAAGGACATGATTTTCAGCACGTGCGCCAAAATCAAGGCCTAGGGATGCTTAGAGTTGAAAATTCTGAGATATGATTTTAGACATCATATGGAGCATGATGACCCTTATTAAACAGTTTAATATTGAGGAATCTTTTTGCATATATGTAGGTTCTGCTGGAAATGCATAATATTCTGACACAATATTTAACAAGTGATCCATTACAAGAAAGCGGCCAAATAGTAGAGGAGTATGGGTCATTCTGAAGTTCAGGCAATTAATAAAGAAAATAAAGACAATTTTATGAAAGGAATAATGTAATCTGTTTCACAGCACAAACACACATACCCACACATACAGAGAGGGGAGAGAGAAAGAGAGAGAGAGAGGGAGGGAGCCCCTTCAGATATCATATCACATTTATTCAGCAATGAGATAGTCCAAAGAAGAGTACAATATAGGTGTGCACCATTTCTTTTGCTTTTATATTAAAAAAAGGGAGGAAAAAACCAAAAAAAAAAAAGAGAGAAAATTTTTGCTCTTCTGGACAGCCTCGTCCAGTCGTCCTATCGTGGTATTACCTCCAACAAGTTTAAACCATGAAGAGTGACAATTACTAAAAATTGCAACTATGATTACAGGTGTTTCGTATTCTTAATCCTTTACACAAATCTTACTTTAGCAACATGTTTATGAAACCTTCATAATCAGTTTATTTCTCTGGATAGAGTTGAATGGAAGAAATGAGCCGAAAACTATGCTGAAGATTAGATAGACGAATCTGCAGTGTCTGTCAAAACTCTAGTTAGTATTAAAACATCTGCAAAGCCAAATGAGTGAATTTCCACTTAATTAAAGTGTTGCAAAGAAACAGAAGTTTCGTAATAGCACATAGAAACCATAACTACAGAGCCTCATTATGGTCATCAGGCCTATCACTGTCTTATTGATTATCCATACGAGATGCAGTATGCAGAAATCAATTCTAACACTATGATCAGAGTATAATAATATTCAGCAATCAAAAGAATGCTGTCATTGGTTGTACGTAAGAACTCACAGAGATGCTGACCTTATGCCTGAGGCATCGTACAAACTCTTCAAAATTGACGCGCCACAGAACTTCTTTCTTTTTATTAGTAGCCCATGTTTCTGTATCCAACTCCATGCTTTCTTGCTTACGCTGTAAATGTCAACATATTAATCAGCCTATTTGATTAAAAAATGTATCTTAGAGTAAATTCATTAGATCAACCTTCTCTCCAACTGTCACACTAGTGGGATTTTCATTGCTACTTTGCCCAGGAACATCAGTCAATATATCTGTTTCAACTAAAAATCTAACTGAATCCATAGGAGCTGCTTCTGCCAAAGCACGAGCCTCGAGAGTCTCTTCTGCCATCTGCAATCATCATTCATTTACCAATTTAGGATCCAAAAAATGCAATTTTTCCCAGAACAGTAAGTAAATGGAAAGTATCCTATTAGCGATGATAAATAATAAGAAACTAAGACACCAACTTGAATTTGCTTAGTCAATAATATTAATGATGATTATGATAATAGCATTAAAATTTCAGGTGTAGTATCTACAGTATACTACCTCCTATAAAAAGACAAGCTACTGATTTGAACAAAGGTCATATATACCCCTTACTAAAGAGTTTCTTCACCACCTAACAAGAAGAAATGGAAGGTGAATCTTCAACTAAGTCAACCCTTTCCACATGTACTGTTTTACAAAAATCTGCAAGAAAGTGTTATAAGGGAACATAATTCTCAATCATTAATCTAAGCTATAGTAATGCAAAATTTTCTACAGCTTCTAGACAAAATTTCACCGTCGAAACCTTAACAGAATTACGAGTCTTCTGCCAGACAGAATAATTAGGGGAAAAGTGTCTGAACATCAAAAGTAGCCACTACCGTCTGTGTAAGTCACAAGTTTCCCTGTTACCACAAAAAAATCATCAGACCATACACTTGGTCCGAAAGAGACAACTACCTTAGTGGATTTAGCACTTCTTTTCTTTGCAGGAGTTTCTTCTTCAGCTGGTGGAGCAAGAAATGGTTCGTGAGCTGGACAACGTTCCACATATCGGGCATTCACAAGTTTATTAAAACTTCCGTGTAAAGCTTCCAAAGCTGTAGAATTTCCTGGATAAACAATGTAATGAATTTTAACAAAAGAAAATTTAAATGCCTTTCCACTAATGGAGGGGTAAGAGGGGAAGAAAGAAGAAGAAATAAATGTTAAAGGTTTGATTTAATAATATATTAATCATTAAACAAAAGTGAAAAGGATTATTAAATATTTATTTATTTAATTAGAATAAACAAAATGAATGAATAACAACCGACTCCTATAAAAAGCTGCCTATTTTTTCTTTAACAGAAACCAAACCCGCATTCCAATCAATAACAGAAGAACTCCGATTCATACAACATAATTCTGTTGACATGAAAATAGGGAATAATTTTATATGGGTTAATAGCGAATAATTTTATATGGGTCGTTGTATGCATGTTTTCCATAGCTACGTATTTTTGATTTATATTCCTTTCAAACTACATGAAAATACTTTAATTTCACATCTTATATAAACATATCCTCACAGTCACATGTACTTCCTCGCCAACTTTCAGAATGGGGAAGGGTTTCAAGAAAAATATGTAATTAAGGAAACAGAGGCTCTATGTTTGATATACAGACCACATGTCATGCGAGAGGTAGTTAGCTAGGCATAACTATCTATAACAGTTTTAGGTGTGCTATTGATATAACTAGAACTGCTTCAAGCTCTTCCTTCAAAATAGTATATAACTGAATCGCTGAAGTAAATGTGACAGCTTTTGTAAGTTGAAATAATACACCAAACAATATTATGTATCACCAAAAGTATACTAGAAAAGCCATTAGCTCATATACAGCCTAATAAAGCCTCACATCATAAATTTGAAGATTTTCTATTGTTTTTCTATAACTTTGATTAACTGTCAGCTTTAAGGTTGTAGTGAGGATAACTTCTCAATTTAACGCAATGGAAATATACACTACAAACTTGCCTCCATCGAGACTTGATGTCTCCTTATGCCTATCTGCAATTTGATTTACTGAAAGTCTACCGTGTTGTAGCAACCCCTCAAAAACCTCTTCACACTGCCAAAGCCAAAATCAAAAACAAAACCCAATCAATCAATATTCACAAGTTACACCAAACTACAAAAATATATACTAATATTCAATCATAAAATCCACATCAAACTCACCTCTTTACCCAGCTCCTCAGATACGATTGCAATAAATTTTGGAAACCTCATGTGATGGATGATGTTATCAAACAACACCATATACTGAGTTACAATCCTTGGCGCATCTCCAAAATTACCTGCATTCATATACATTAACTATGAATGCGGTGTTTTATACTGAAATTAGTTAACCCTAAACATGGAATTATCCGATTTTATGAATTTGTAGAACTAAAGTTACACCATATGTATCAGATAATTATTTGAGCTTCTATTCAGTTTCTAGGGTTTTTAAATAGTACCTTCTATTTGGATAGCAAAGGCTTGAACACAATTGTGTTGAATAAGAACGAGGAGAGAATTCACCACGTTCTGTTTACTGAGCTCGGTGAATTTGATAATCTGTCCGAGCGGTAGGATTCCTTTGCGGAGAAGACATTCACAAACTTTCTGTATACATAATTGCAATATAAAACTAAAATATTTAACAAATCGATTAGAATCAGTTTACTTACAGGGAAAAATTAATAAAACGATTACAAAGAGAAAATTGATGAGTAGACATCTAAGTTTAATCTTTTATGGCATATTCATAGCAAGCAATCGGTAGTAAAGAGAGAGAAAGAGAAGTACTAACAGAGACAATATCACCAAAATATGATGAGATAAGATAAACGGCGAGCTTGATACCGTGCTGCGACGGCGATATAGCCATGTTAGGTTTTCCGTTTTTTGGGCTGCTCCTTGTCAAAGGAGCGACCTCCCGTCTGGAAGAATGGGAGGGGCGGGAAAGGCAGTGTTGGAAAACTAGTGTTTGTATGCTTGTTTTGGTATCTATAACAATTAGGTTTTTTTCCTCTTGTCCGGGGTCTATAGCTCAGTGGTAGAGCATTTCACTGCAGATCAAGAGGTCACCGGTTCGAACCCGGTTGGGCCCTTATTTGGGGCCTTTCCCCCCCTTTGTTTATTTGTTTACAAAACATCTATATTACTATATATAATTAATTTTGGTTTTAAAATATATCTTTAATTTTAAAACACACTAAAAAAAATAAAGTATATAAACACATCTATATTACTATATATACTTAATTTTGGTTTTAAAATATATCTTTAATTTTAAAACAAAGTAAAAAAAAATAAAGTATATCTAATTTAAGAAATGAAGTGTAACGCCCCTAAATTTAGGTTTCATAATTTTGAATTCAGTGCTCACAATTTAATACATAAATATCAACTAATTATATAGTTTCATTAAACTTAACGGAATAATACATATATGTTATTTACAAAAGGTAATACAATTTCAATGTCTTATAACATATCTTAAGAGTTTACAAAAGATTTACAACATTCAAATAACTATTAAAGAATACTATTAGCATGCGATTTATATTCTTTAGATTTTTTCTTGTCCTGATTTAGTCTTTACTGTTGAGTGCTCTTTAAGGACCATTAATTAATACTTAAGGTAAATGAGATATGTATCTGATTATTTTATTGTTTTGGTATTTGAGGAGATCAGCCTTCTTGTACCCTATGTATATACATAACATTCAAATATATTGCGCAAATGTTGATTTCCCAAATATAATTCCCTTATTTAAGTTTGTTCGTTCTCAATCTTACGATAAGAATTTGCACCAACCAATAGTTAGGATAAGTTATTATAAAATTATTCAAGTTAATGAATTTATACATGTAGTGTCTAACCAAAATAACTAGTTTAGACATTCTTAAACAGTTCATAAATCAAATAAATTATAAAGTTTCAAATACATTATGTGCGAATACATGAACAACATTGATGTGGATTAATTTTTATTATAAAATAAATACAAGTTTAAATATAGAAAACTTGTCATGTCAGCGAATTACTGCTAATGCAATTTAAATTACTCACTTTAAAAAGACCTAACCATTGATAATAATGATCTTCCAATTAGTAATACACATTGATTCAGATTTATAACATTTAATCGTCTTTAGTTACTAACATTTACTCACATAAAAAAATATCAAACACTTAAAAATATTATTATCTTTTTATAATATTTTATTCTCTTACAAAAATATTAATAATTTAATATCTTTTAAACTGTTTTATAATATTATTAACCATTTAACAATATTTTATTAAGTCTTTAATATTTTTAATATTTTATTTATTTTATAATATTATTAATTATTTAATAATATTTTATTTATTTTCTAATATTATTAATTATTTAATAATATTTTATTTATTTTCTAATATTACTAATCATTTTATTAATTTTGTAATAGTTAATAATGTTTAACTCTTCTCAAATGATTTAAATCATTTTAATGTTACTCATAATGATTAAGTAATATACTACTTAATATTCAAAATTATTTAAAATTGATTTTAAAATAATTTATTATTACATCATTAAATAATAAACTTTTATTCAACTACTAGCCAACACACTATTAAATAATTTAATTTAATTGTTTAATTCTCATAATCCAATTCATTTAATAACAAATCATGCCATTATTGTCATATTTTAAAAAAATAACTAAATTACCCTTGATTAGTCTTATTAACTTATTTTAACATCTATTAGTCGATAAAATTATATTTTATAATTTTATGACTTAATTTACATTATATCTTTAGTATAATATATTTTACTCACAAAATAACTTCCTTGTAATCTTTCAAGTTCATTTTCTATTTTTAAATAGGTCATTTCTGTCCAAAATAACAACATTTATCAAAAATAATATTTATATCAGAATGTGACAAAATTTACACGGTATCTACATCTCAACACATACTGATTCCACAAAAAAAAATCATAATTTTATGAGCTATAATACTCAAGTTATAATAGTTTTTTTTTTAAATGTAAAATGTTAATTGGGTCATATTTCACTCATCCGAACGTTGGAATAAACTCATTTTTTGGATAGTAGGTCAATAACAACATATATTTTCATAATCCAGAAGTACAGAATTTTTAGAGCACATTAACTAGCCAAAACAGCTTACGAAATATTCTGGCCAGTAGGTTCTTCAGATTTTTTCGACAGAAACTGTTTTGGTAGAAAACTCACTACGGACAACTCGTTTAATGTTTTTAAGTGAATCTAATTAAGTCTTTTAGGAAACTCATAGATCTATTCAACAAAATTGACGGATCTCAAAAATAAGATATGGTTTGAAAACAGCGGCTATGTGTAGTGGACTTAAATTATAGGGTTTTCAAATTTGTTTTCATAAAACCTTTATTGCTTTTCTTTACCAACCAAGCACATCAAAACACTAATTGAACACAACCAAGCATGAAACATCATATAAAACATAGATCTGGTATTATAAAGTTTAAAAATATATACACATCAAAGGCTTTCACATAATAAATACAAAATTAAAGAAAATAACACTTTAAAACAATCTAGACTTGGATACTCTTCTTTTTCTCCTTCTAAAGTCGGTTGTGAGACTAAGTGACATACACCGAAGCTCATCTCTGAACTTTTAACTCTCAACCTTCAACAACTCTCTCAACTTTTCTCTCTAGAAAACTCTCTTTTGTGTTTATAGCAAAAATACTAACAACCTAGCCAAACTTAGTGAATGTCTTATTTATATAAGTCTATGATTGCATCATTAACCCCCCTAAATAACTAACATCAAGTCAATTAAACTGCTTAAACGTGTTTACTATTTGATGGATTGATGATTTGATTGACTAGGTGATTAACATGTTGCTTGCATTCCTTTATGGCAATTGAGTGAAGTTTTCTTTAGTGTGTAAATGAAGTAACCAAAAAGCTAGCACTCCGCCCTTGTGGGACCCTAAAGTGGTTAGCCAAATGGCCTAATATTGCTCTCATTTTTTATTTATTTTTTCTCTTTATATATATATATATATATATATATATATATATATATATATATATATATATATATATATATATATATATATATATAGACCAATTATGACTTTATATTGGGCTCCATATTAGGTCAATTTGGTTTATTCTATTGGGCTCATACATTTAATTTGTTTTGACTCAATTAATTACTTTCATTGGGTTAACATTGACTAAGTTATGATACTTGAAATTAAATTAAGCATTTGACTAATTTAAATATAACATGGACTAACTATTATATATGTTCATGAACTACAAGGTTAATTTCATTTAACTTAGTTTAGTAATTTATTTGGACTTAGTATATAATACAATTTGTGACGCCCCCAAATCTAGGCCTACATAGCCCAATTTGAGACGCCATAAAATACATAAACTTTAATACAAATAGTACATAGGATAGAAATGCAAAACTCAATAATACACAACTAAGTCTTCACTATTATTTCCACACTATATTCAACATGTGAAGACTACAATAGCTATCACTCGGACCGTCACTCCATTCCCCCGCTAGACCCGGCTACTCTCTCTTTTTCTGAAAAACAATGGAACAAAAGAAATGATGAGCTCAAATAACCCAGTAAGAAATATCATGACTAAGATAACGACAAATAAATTATCATTAGCCTTCAACAGATGAGTTCTTAATTGAATATAATAGACAATAAGCTTTGTATCAATAATAGCAGCGGAATGAGCAATCTATTAGAAGAATAATGCAGACTATATTGTCCACTCGATTCTCTTTTTAGGAAAAACATTATCAATTTTTATCATCTTAAACACCGCTGGTCATGATAATATAAATTTTTAGTTCCTGATTTTAATCATGCCAGTCAATAGTTCATCTTTGCATTACGAGCCAAAAATATTCAAATATAACCCAACGGTAATGATTATACCAGTTTTCAGCCTTTGGTCATAATCATACCAACAACAGTTCATCTTTGCCCCAGGCCAAAGAGAATATTCACCACGTGCCCTAAAAGGCACAATAAATATATCGCCTTTATCGTATCAACTGTGCCCCAGGCCACAGATATTCACAACAACATGGTTCTTGATGATTAGAATAACAACCGTGATATAGATGATGAATCAGAAGAAACAGTATGATCAATAAATATCGAAAGTTTATGACTTTACTTTGTGCAGATTCAAATAATGTCCAAATTGACAACATGATGTGGACTAAAATTCAAGAATGATATTTAAGATCCACAGTTTATAATAACAGTTAAGGTTCAATAGAAAGATTTAGAAAAATAGAAAGGTTCAGTTGAAATGATATTAGATGAAGCGCAAACTATTAAAGAATATATAATCATTTCAGGAAACTTTACCAACAAGAGACAAATAAGAAATGAATACGAAGAGTAATTCACCAAACATGTAGTAGTCCGCGTAGTCAGGTTATTCTCAGAGATTAATAAGGAATGAATACGAAAGGTTATTCACCAACAGGCGATAATCCGCGCCGTAAGGTTATTCCCACAATTTAATACATGGAAATAAATACGAAAGGTTATTCACCAACAGGCGATAATCCGCGCCGTAAGGTTATTCCCACAATTTAATACATGGAAATAAATGGCACATTTTATGAGTAAGAAAGAAACGATATTATTTTCGAGAATCAAATATTGATATACCCTTACCATAGTAAGTTTGAATAATGGAAGATGAAAAAGATGGTATCCCTTACCTTAACACGTGACTAGATATGAACTCGTACACTTACAGATCTTTACAAATACTCAAGATGACTTTAGCACACTCAAAGAGAACTTATACAAAGAAATATTTGGAAAGTGAAAGAAAGGATAAGCAAGGAAGTTTTTATGAAAAATCCTTAAGTTAAGGCCTCTATTTATAGCAAAAATCTTATCATCACCAAGATTTCCTAATTTAATCCAAACCGTATATTTCAAGATAATGTTTAATCCATACCACTCATTTCATCTTTCAAGATTTCCTTAATCTAAACCATTCATTTAAAGATCATCTTTTAATCTATACCATTCAATTTATTTTATATATAAAACAACTAACTTTAAATAAATCAATTAACTTTATATATAAAAACAAACAACTTTATATAATTTATCATAATAAAAACAAATAACTTTATATAATTTATCATAATAAAAACAAATAACTTTATCAATTCAATTATTCAACAATAATTCACAATTATTCATTATTATAGTTAATTGTTGTAAATGCAGTGTAGTTGGCTTTTCGAGTTAGATAAACAGGAAAATCAACTAATAATAGAATACAACAGTTTAATCAATATCATAAAAGAGATAACAAAAATGCTAAAAATAGATAAGAAAATAACACGTTACTGTGTAGTGACAATTATTGATTCAGTAATGTGAATTATTGTGCATATGCTACTGTGACAATTATCAACTCAATAATATGAATTATTATGCATGTGACAATTATTGGTTCAATAAAGTCAATATAGTACAATAACCACTTTATCAGTTTAATAATATGAACACTATGTAATACCGTGTGCTACTGTGTAATACCGTGTGCTACTGTGCAATACCGTATGTTACTATTCCTTTACCGTCAGATATTTTAACAGTTCAAGATGATTATACCGTTGACTATATTTATTTAAAAATGTTACGTATGTCGCTTTCTATATTCGATAATAAGTCGTTGTGGGGGTCCACCATTATTTTGTTATTTCGGCGCCGTCGTACGAATCGAATATTCCCCGACAAAACGAATATTCTCCGACCAAACGAATATTGTCCGACATAATAAAATTTACACATAACATCCTTAACTTTTAACCTTATTAATTTAACCACCTACTATTTCAGGAAAAAAATATATATATGAAGAAAATTAAATTTTGTATTTCATAAAATTCGGGGTATTACACAATTAGACTTGCCTTATTAATTATTATGGACTACTAGGTTGGGCTAGTTTATAAAATACCAACACATAAATAACATACAAGACTCGAGCTTGTTAAATTCAACTTATGGGCTATTCCACTAGTATAATTTAATTATTTGAGAAATTCATGGTTATTACATGAAGGGGTATTATATTTAATAAGTTAGTTCCTTCATTTCAATAATATTATTAAATAAGTTGTCTTTTTTACTTCAATAATAAAATAATTTCTCTCCCAATTTAAAATTGTACTGCTATAGCTAGTAAGTTATTTTTACTCTTTATCTTTTTTGAACTTATTAATACTAATGTATTATTTTGAATACGACAGCTTAATTATTTAACTTATAGAGACTGCTCAATCAAAATAAATGTTTTGATGAAAAATAGTTATTTGCACGCTGATTTTTTAATACCATATAGTGCATGTTTTGATTTGCAGCTATTATAGTGTTTGATTTGAGAATTTTATTAGTTTCGTAAATGAATTATTCAATAGCAATTAAGTAAACTAACAAACGAAACAAACTCAGAATTAATGGACATCAAAACGTATTTCAAACGTTATAAATCAACTTCACAAACGTATTAAAATGAACAAACACTATATAGTAAACGTACATAATATAAATCAAATTCCAAATATCATATATTGTAACAAAAACGTATACACATCAAAATTGATTGTCATTTATTCGAGAAAATGAGCAAATATTCTTCACACTGCTATATCTTCTAAAGACCAACTAGCTAACATTTTTTTTAAGTCACTCGGCAAATTTTCTCATTGGTCACTTATGTCAAAGATGAAGTTCACAATTCTTGTGGACCTTAATTTTGTGGGGGACTATTGACAGTAATCACACTTCACAAGTTGGTGCAATAACACAAGCTAGACGTTCAGCAATTAACTCTTTTAAGCCTAGCCTAAAACATCAAATGGTTCAACGCATAAAAATGACAAAAGGAACTTCACAAGTAATGCAGCTCACGTACACCTGATAGTTAAAGTTAATAGGCAGTTAGTTTGCTAGGATATCTGTTAGTAGGTGGATATATATTTTGTATGTATAATTGTTAGTTACATCTTCTGATCAGCTATATATATATATACGGGGAATGATCTATAACAAACGTTTGCTATATCTACTATTTCAGCAAACGCATCTGGTACTGTTTAAATAATGATCTGAGGTAGGAGATATATCACTAGTCGTTAACTAAGTTAACGGACAGGAGAAAAAATAAAATAAATACAAGCCGTTAACTAAGTTAACCGGCGGAAGAATTTTTTTTTACAAGCCGCTAACATAGTTAACAGGTGGGATTTGAAAAAAATTAATAATTTAATATATTAATTAACTCTCTACCCGCTAACATAGTTAACGGGTTGGAAGAATATTATTATTATTATTTTTTATGCAAGTTGCTACTTTAAAAAAAAAAATCAAAAAAAAAAAATTCTCTCCAGCCGGGGTAGTACATGAATTGTTTTTTTTTTCCTTTCAAATCCCACCCGTAACTACGTTAGCGGCTTTTAGAAAAAATAAAAAATAAAAATTTCCTCCACCAGTTAACTTAGTTAGCGGTTTGTATTTATTTTATTTTATTTTTTCTCCTGCCCGCTAGCTGACGATATATCTCCTTTTTTGGATCATTATTTAAACAGTACCAGATGCGTTTATATATATATATAATGGAATAAAATTTATTTCTTCTTCTTTCTAGAATTTTCTGAGATTTATCAGTTTTTGAAAACTTGACATTTATGTTGAAGTATCTTAAGGATTATTTTATATAATATTAAAATTTTGGTCTTGCAAAAATTCAATAAACAGATTGGCTAAGGAAGTGGGGGTAGACAGGAATTCACACTTCATTCTGAAAAAGCCTCTAGCTAGGCAGCGACTACAACTTTCTTTTCTGGGTAATGCTTTGATCGAATGAGGCTGTTGTCATGGCTAAGTTAGCCTGGGTGCAATTAGAATGGGGATCGGGCTAATTGATTATTTGATGATCTCTAACATTTTCCCCATATTTCTGGCAACAACCTGGGCCATATAAGACCAAGGTCCAATAGCTTCTAAAGCCGATCTACTTACTTGTATTGTTATATTTAGCCATAGTCTATTCCCCCGAACTAATTAAAAATATTACTGGCAACAAGGTGGGCCATATAAGGCCTAGGTCCAATAGCTTCTAAAGCCAATCGTCTTTTATTGTTATAATTAGCCAGTGTCTATTCCCCGAACTAATTAAAACCCAAAAAGAAGAGGATTTGGAAATTTATATGGCGGTAGAGATTTGGGAATGGTCCATCCCAATTCCATGAGAGATCAGGATCTTTCGGTCGATAAATGTTACGAATCAGATCGTGCCATATCATTTTATGTTCCAAAATTAAAAATAAATTTACAAAATGAGGATTTCTTCTCTTAAATAAATTACTTTTCTAAATTTTTTCCTAACATTAGACAAAAATGGAATAGTAATTACATGATATAATTCAGCCTACTTAAGATATAAGTAACGACATGTTAATTTTTTTTACGAAATTTGATAATTTAAAATTAAAAATATATCTCTAATTTTGAAATAGAAAAAAAAATTGTATATCTATCTATATTTGGAAGGGACGGAATAGATGGCCAATTTTGAAATATCTCAAGAAAGATACCAATTTTCCCATTATGATGTCTTCTCATGTCCAACTAAAAGAAAAAGGAAACCAATTTTTTTCTTTTCCTTTTTTTTTTTTTTTAATATTTTTAAAAAGTGTAATGTTGGGATTAATTCACTTAACGTAATTTTGGGTCGTGATAAAAAATTAATCCTGCTTTTGAGACAGTGATTGCTTGAATTTATTTCACTTGACTTTAACGACTTTTGTGTCAATTAAACAAGAAAAAGAAACGAGCTAGCAGTTTAGGCACTGATTTGAACCGTCCATTTGATTCCACCAGAAGTTGGGAGCACAAATGAAGGAGTAGTATTAATTCATTAGTCAACAAAAGCGATGCATGCATACATACATGCTTCAAACAATAAGTCAAAAGTCCCTTTTTTTATTTTCTACTCCTACTAATAACGAACACGACTTGGTCTTCTGCCCACCTAAAAAACGTTGATCATTTATATAATTTGCCCCGCAAGTGACGGAATAAAGTAAGAGAATTTGTGCATTAATTATAAACTATAAAGTCCACAAAATTCAATCGAACTCATTATGAACTCAAATTTCATCACTTGGATAGTCTCTTTCCATTGCAAATTTTAGAATTTCAAATATATATGAAATATATATGTAGTTAATTTAATATATAAATTGTTCAATATCATAAGAATTCTAAACAATTTACGTGCTTATTTATTAATGATATGTATATGTATTTTAGACACATTTAAAATTCAAATTTTAATACACTCATAGTGTCCGTTTTTAGCTCTTTCTCATGAACTAAATGTATATATAAAGTATCTACAATTTTTTTATTTCCTTGGACTATAAGTATACTAGAAATTCTCCATCCCAATTGATTTTTTTTCCCTCATGCACTGGGGTATGCTATAAATATGTTTTTGATGGTGAAGTCTTGTTTGACCAACATATAAACGTAAAGAAAAAAAGGGTTTAAAAGGAAGAAAAAAATGAAGGAAATTTAGGCTCCTCTCAAAAGAACAAAACTTTTCTTTGATGATTGATAGATAATATTTCCAAAGTGCAATTAAATAAAATCGAACGGCCTAAAATGAGGGGGCTTACCGTTAATTAAACTATGCATGTATACTTTGATGAGTACGTAAACCGACATTATTTGGACTATTTGAGACCATGTATTTTTTTTCTTATGATTATTTGTATTTTTTTGGAATTAATAGGCACAGTCAATTCGCCTTATGTTATGCCGTTCCAATATTATGGGACTTGTGCGCATGCACGACAAGGCAGGCACTTGTTAACTTTCATATCAACGGTGCAATCAGCAATAGCAAGCAAACCAGCACAAAATGATGTCCTCTCTCCATCCCTCAAACGAAATAGTACCATTTTCAATGAAAATAATTACTAGTATAAAGAAAATTGAATTCATTAGGGTGTGTGTGTGTGTGTATATATATATATATATATTATTGAATTTAATTTTTGATCGGAGATGTGAACTCTTTTAAGTAGAGCCGGCGAGATGGTACCCGTCCATAAACCCATGATTTACACGTGGTGACACTGTGATGAATGATATTGATGACAAATATTATAAATTTAATAGGAGTATTATTTTTTTTTCCTCAAAAAATTTATTCCCTTTGTTCCATTGTATAAAATAAATTTCAATTTTAAAAAATTATGTTGAAATATTTATAAATTTAAGATTGACATGATTTATTTGAGTTTGAATAAATTTTTTAGTTAGTAGTATTTTTAAATATTTATAATATAAATAATTAAAATTGCTAAAATTAAATTAATTTAATTATTTAAAAATATGTTAAGTTGATATTTGAAAGTCAATATTAATTTTGTATTTTAAAAATAAAGAGTATAAATGAAAGTAATTTACCAGTTCTGGGACAGATTTGGTGTAATATTATTAAAGCATATTTAAACGATCTGAGACAGAGGAAAAAGTAAAAAGTAAAAAAATAGTACTACAATAAAAATACTAGAACAACACTGTGTAGACGGCATATGAAGCTACTGCAGTAGCTTTAATTTGGGCGGTTATAAATGGGTTGTTGGGTTTTGACTCATATTTATTTAAAATAATATATTTATAAATCACTTGAAATGATTAATTAATGATCTTCAACTAATTAAATTTTATCCATTATTTATTAAATCAATTTATTTATCACCTCTATTCTATTTTAAGTGTTTTCAAAGAATACAACAAATAATTAATTAGGCCACGGCCTCCTCCTGCGTATTCCACAAACAAACGTGTGGAATTCTTGTATCAATTAATACGGCATAACTAGCGGAGTCTTGGACTATGAACGATAGAGTTATCAATTAAGTCGTGAAATTTCTTGTGGGTTCGCACCCATTCCATGGGAAGCTATGTCGTTAGCTTCATCAGCATTCATGACCAAGTAGTAGTAGGCCAGGGTAGGGGTACGTATGCAGCTGCAGTTAGTCAAACAGCTGCCATACATTTCCCCTATTTTAACAGTACTGTCCATAACAAGTAGTATAAATAGCTTTCTTCACAACTAAATCATCACAGCATATTTATTCGGACAAGCTCGAGTCATTTTATTAGCAGATTCCCTAACCAAATCAAAAGCCACTAGTAATCACACATCAATGGCCTCTTATTTGGCAATTTTGGCTCTTGCACTTGCCATATGCATACAAGGCATCTTAGGTAACATTATAATTTGTTAGTTAAAAATATTTTTTCCATTACAAATAATAAGATTAATATTCACTTTGAAAAAGTTAATTTCAAATATTTCAAACTCAAAATTGACTTGAATTCAATTAGTTTATGTCAATACAATTCTGAATATTATAAACTACTTAAAAAGTACTACTAATTATAAAATTAATTATTTCGAAAACTTTAATGAATCATGTTGTTACATATGCGTCGAACCATATATGCTTGCTATATATATTGTACAAATGTTTTTTACTTTGATTTATTCAATTAATTAAATACATATTAATTTTGTTTGTGATCTAATTTGTAGGAAGTAGCATAAAATGTGAGAATTTGAACAAAGACTCGTGTGCTTTCGCGATATCTTCTAGTGGGAAGCGGTGTGTGCTTGAGCAGCGGGTGTGTAGGAGCGGGGAAGAAGCATACACTTGTCGTAGCTCAGAGATTGAGGCTACAGATAATAAGCTCAAGAATTGGATTGAAACTGATGAATGTATCCAAGCTTGCGGCCTAGAAAGGAACGTGCTTGGAATTTCATCTGACTCTCTTCTCGAGTCGCAATTCACACAAAAGCTTTGCTCCACTCCATGCTACAAGAGCTGCCCCAACATTATTGATCTTTACTTCAATCTTGCTGCTGGTGAAGGTACGTATACACAGACTAATCATTTATATAGGAGCATTGCTTTTACTAGCTCCTTTTCTATTATTTCTTTTGGCAGGGGTGTATCTTCCAACATTGTGCCATGCACAAGGAGAAAATGCACGTCGTGGGATGGCGGAGATCAAAAGCTCTGGAATTGTGGCACCCGGACCAATAACTCCTGGGAAGTTCCTGGCTGCAGCACCCGGACCGGTGTCAACCCACATTTTCATTGAGTCACCAGCATTGCCTCCGACCTTTTAATTTATATATATTTATACACTATAGATTTGATGTGTCTATAAATATACTAGCTACACGGTGGGATTTAGGTTTTAATAAGTATGTTCATCCAAATTTCCAGTGACTGGCCGTCTTCATTTGGTGTTACACCAAAGTAATAGTCACATTGCTGTGTGTATTTAGTGTGTACTGTATCTCACTATAGACTCCTTTGGGAGGTAATAGAAAAACAAATACAATAAATATGAATTTTCATTAAAGAAATAGAGTGAATAAGGATCTTATATATGTCGGTCTTTTTATTTAATTTCCCTATTGTAGTTGGTTTGCGACAAATTGTTCTGGACGTTCCCTATCGATCAATGTTTGCTTTGGGCTTGAAAATTAGGCTGACCAAGATAGATTCTTAATGTAAATTAAGGAACTTGAGCTAGGCCTAACAAACGCCCTCTACAAAAAAATTGTCACTATTAAGCAAATCAAGCAACTTAATTTTAGTAATAAAAATGAAATATCATACAAAAATACTTGTTCATTCTAAAATATAAGACCAACTTACGTAAAATGTAAAAATTAATAGGACAATTTATTTTCTTGAGAAATCAGCACTCGAATATTTTTACTTTCAAAAGTTATTTTGCTCATTTATTTTAGAACGAAACTTAAAATTATTTTTTGAAATGGAGGGACTAATTAAGCTAATAACTCTTTGACTTTTGATCATTTTTGATATAAAAGTAAAACTCAATTGAAAAATAATTATATTGATACGTGAGCTGGGCCTAGCAGGGCCATCACATAGAAGAATGAGAAAATCTCAGGGTGCATGGCAGACAAATATCAGCGATCTTATTATGGAACCGGGCTTCCCCAAATGATTTTTCAATTAGATTAAAGTTGTACTGTTTTTTGTTACTGCAAAATAGAATTTCGTGAACTAATCAGTATGGTAAGCCCAGCTAAACTGTGCGTTGTTATTCAGATTAGCCCAAAGGTAAGACAGTTCAACCCCAAGGCCGAGTTTGAATGGACCTCTATTAAACTTTGAAAACAGTTTTTAGGACTGACCACTGTTTTGGATGGGATAGACTCATAGAATGGTAGATAAGTTCCTTTGTTCGAGTTTGTTTGAATAAATATGTTTACATTACATAACCTTGGACCAAGAAGAGTGTTGGTTAATTAGTCTACCATGGCGGCTTCTGCTACTGGCATTTGGTGATATACGTATTATGTATGTAAATTATATAAGATAAAATTATTATTTTATAAAATTTAGGAAATTAAATAAAAAAATAAGAAAATTTAGATTAAAAAGTATAAAATATATCTAAAGTTGTAGGGACAAAATAGTATAAAAAAAAAAGAAAAAAAACGTAACCCAAAATCACCAAAATCTTCATGAATGCTTTATAATATAAATTTATAGACCTGCAGAATGGGCGACAATCGAATAGGTAACCCATAGCTTTGGTTTTATCTCGGCTAAGCGACCAAAGTCGGGGATCTTCGTAAAGTTGATCATTATGAGTTTTAACAAACCATGAATTTGATTGGAAAAGAGTTGTTCCAATAGAGTTTTTTTTTAATACAGTCAAACTGTGACACATATCCGTCCACATTAAATGAATTTGGGTTAAGAAGTATAGAATGAAAGTTATAAATAGTCTCCATGTATATTCACTTACATAATAAGTGGGCTGATGTGGGCTTGTTTATTGAATCTCAATATTATGTACCTCCTTCAAAGGGTAGTTAATTTTGAAATTTATTTATTATACTTCTAAACTTCACTCATTTTCTTTCTTTAAAATTTTATATTTTTTTTCTTTTAAAATATTTACTTCTTCTTTTTAAAGTATTTATTATCTCTCTCTCTCTCAAATTTTTATATTCAAGACAATACTACTAAGAACAAAGAGATATGGAGAAGGAGAGAGAGTGTAGAAAAACGGAGTAGATAAATAGAAATTTCATATTTAATACGACTAACAATTTTATATTTATGACAAAGTTTACATTATTTGTAGTAAAGATAAATCTTATATATCATTTACTTTTTTTATTATGACGGAAAGAAGTTGTTATAACTATGTGAATCATGTGATATGGGCAAATATTTCATCATATCTAACCGAGCTAGCCTAAAAAGAGAATTCTGTGTGGTTGTTAAAAATATGAGGAAAAAAATTAAAATCCAAGATATGCCCCATTCAAGCTCCCACGTGATGCACCAGTACGCATATCCATGTATAATTTTTTTTTTGGCACCAGTAGTTGAATTTTGGATTGTCCACTAATAGACTCGTAATTCATGTATTATCTCTAATTTTGTCCTTTAATATTATATGAGTTTATTTAATTATTTTATTTTATAAAATTTAATATTTTATTATCATAAAATTTAATATTGTATTTTATTATCTAATTTTGTCCTTTAATATTTTATGATGAAACAATATTTAATACTTTGACGAAAATTCACAACACAATGAAATCTTTAGTACAATCAATATTATCTTAAAAACCATAAAAATATTCCTTGAAAACAACATTCATATTAGATTTTACCAACATGAGCATCCACTGCAGTATAATCATTATCAGGTCTATCATTAACTCATAGCATGTGTGTTCTCTCAAAATACTTGAAAGTTGTGACTAATTATCTACTAAATAAAACTAACAAGAAAGCAGACAACGGAACATGCCCGTAAAGTGATAAAACTGCAGAAAGTTCCAAACCTAAATTACAAATTCACGCAAACTTGGACAGCATAATTGCAACCAAAAGATGCCAAAAACATATTAACCCTCCTGAGGTTCTTCTTCTTCTTCTTCTTCTTCGTCTTCATAATCATAGCCTTCCTCATCGGCCGTTGCATCTTGATGCTGCTGGTATTCATATACTAAATCATTCATGTTGCTCTCTGCCTCTGTAAACTCCATCTCGGCCATGCCCGGCCTCTCCAGTGTACCAATGCAAGAAAGCTTTCCTGCGGAACATAGCTGTGAACTGCTTTCTGAACATCTCTTGAATCGAGGCGGAGTTCCCAATAAAAGTTGATGCCATTTCCAAAACGGTAGGAGGAATATCAGAAACAGTGGACTTAACATTGCTGGGGAATGGGGATCCATTCAACAAAGTAGGATGAGTTCTTCTTTTGTACATTAATCATTTGCTCATCCACTTCCTTGGTGCTCATCTTGCCATGGAACATAGCTGAAGCAGTCAGATATCGACCATGGCGGCGATCCGCAGCACACATCACGTTCTTAGCATCCCACATCTGTTGAGTGAGCTCCCGGAACAGTAAGGGGCCGGTATTGCTGATTTGCTGTGACACACGAGATGTGAGCGGAGCAAATCCAACCATAAAGAAATGCAATCTGGGGAAATGGAATTAGGTTGACAGCAAGTTTACGGAGATCAGTGTTTGAGTTGACCAGGAAATCGAAGACAGCAAGTTACCCCGCTCATGGTGGTGGTTCAAGTCTCCAACAAAAAAGAGGACCAGTTAAGTCGGTACATTGTTTAATTGTCAACTACTGTTACAAAAACAAAAGAAATATAATAAAAAGGATTATTAGAATATAACTATTCTTTTAGATCTAAGGTGTGGTCTCTTTCTTTCGCAAATTTTAGATTTTCAAACATATCTGAAATACATATGTCGCTGATTCAATACATAAGTTGTGAATATTAAACATTTTACGTACTTATTTGTTAATGATAAATATATATATTAGACATATTTAAAATTCAAATTTTAATACACTCAGAGGGTCTGTTTTTAGCTCTTTCTTGTGAACTAAATGTATATATAAAGTATCTATAATTTTTTTATTTTATTATTTCCTTGGACTATAAGTATACTAGAAATTCTCCATCCCAGTTGATTTTTTTTCCTCACGCACTGGGGTATGCTATAAATATGTTTTTGATGGTGAAGTCTTGTTTGACCAACATATAACCGTAAAGAAAAAAAGGGTTTCAAAGGAAGAAAAAAATTAAGAAAAGTTAGGCTCCTCTCAAAAGAACAAAAAGAACAAAACTTTTCTTTGATGATTGATAGATAATATTTCCAAAGTGCAATTAAATAAAATCGAACGGCCTAAAATGAGGGGGCTTACCGTTAATTAAACTATGCACGTATACTTTGATGAGTACGTAAACCAACATTATTTGGACTATTTGGGACAATGTATTTTTTTTCTTATGATTATTTGTATTTTTTTGGAATTAATAGGCCCGGTCAATTCGCCTTATGTTATGCCGTTCCAATATTGTGGGACTTGTGCGCATGCACGACAAGGCAGGCACTTGTTAACTTTCACATTAACGGTGCAATCAGCAATAGCAAGCAAACCAGCACAAAATGATGTCCTCTCTCCATCCCTCAAACGAAATAGTACCATTTTCAATGAAAATAATTACTAGTATAAAGAAAATAGAATTCATTAGGGTGGGTGTGTATATATATATCTATATATATATATATTATTGAATTTAATTTTTGATCGGAGATGTGAACTCTTTTAAGTAGAGTCGGCGAGATGTTACTCGTCCATAAACCTATGATTTACACATGGTGACACTGTGGTGAATGATATCGATGACAAATATTATAAATTTAATAGGAGTATTACTCTTTTTTTTCCCTTCAAATTTATTCCCTTTGTTCCATTGTATAAAATAAATTTCAATTTTAAAAAATTACTTTGAAATATTTAAAATTTCAATTGTATACCCCGCTCATGGTGGTGGTTCAAGTCTCCAACTAAAAAGAGGACCAGTTAAGTCGGTGCATTGTTTAATTGTCAACTACTGTTACAAAAACAAAAGAAATATAATAAAAAGGATTATTAGAATATAACTATTCTTTTAGATATAAGGTGTGGTCCTTTGCCCTAGATTTGTTAAAACTATTAACAGAATTCTTGACCAAAGCACAGATCTCCTAAAGTCTGATTTCGTATTGATTATCGGTGAATATAAACGAAAACACACGTGGCACACCACTAATTTCAGTAAAGAAGATCAGCACTCTTGCATGGACAACACACTGTCCACTATCTTGTGTTGGGGAGTCTCATGGTCTCAATGGGGCTAGTAAACACTGTTAAAATTATCACAATATATCAAATAGAAAGGTTATTTACTATCATAGGGCAGTAACTCTAAAATTCCAACTCTCCAATTATGCTAAAAACAGAGATGGCCAGAAGCAGAAGAAAATAACTTACAGCTTGGAGTTGTGAGTTTATATAAGAGTTGTGAAGCATATATCATACAGAGCCTCATTGTCTAAAACCAGACACTCATCTGCATTAATTCTCAACAAGATGGTGGACTGAGAGGGTTCAACAACAGTATCTGACACCTTAGGGGATGGAAATACAGAGAAAGTAAGCATATATCATTCGGTCTGGATACTCTTCGCCGATCTTAGAAATAAGTAGGGTTCCCATCCCTGATCCAATGAGTGGCAAACCTGAAATGAATGGACAAAGAATTATGTTGGGAGGTGTACGACTAGCATGTTAAAATCATGGACATATATAAAGACTAGCATTCAGTGGATACTATTTACTGAAAATAACGTGATAGCAGATGTAAGCAATAAATTTCAAAACACTAGCCACAATTCCAATTGCCTGCCTGCTTAAAATTCAATGAACTTGGGAATGGGAAAAGTTAGTTGTAATTAGTGATTAATAGACGCATGCACCACAACCATTGCTTTCACTGTCTGTCGTACTGAACAACTTCTAAAAATTCAACACCACTCACTATTCCTTCCTTACAAACTAAAATAGAGTCTAAACAAAAAAGACAGTGAGGCACAAAAGCAATTACTAATCAACTCAAAATGATCTTCAATTGAGTCACAGTGATAAATTATTACATTCACAGCATAGACAAAACCCAAATAAATAAATAAATGATCATACAGACAACAATTTCCTAACAAAATCACAATTGAAATTGGGAAAATACTCATAAAACCAATATGGAATGATCATCAAGTCAACAAAGTAAGCATGCATATTAATACTGAAGAAATCTCAAGCATTTTGATCATCAAGGAGTACGGAAGAGAGTGTTCAAGAGAGAGAGGGAGAAGGAAATTCATACATAAAAAAATATCTAACGGCAGTACCTTCTACTTATGGAAATTAAAAGATGATGATGATGCTATCTTGCCACAAAAATATATACGGGTTGAGTCTCTTCGAGATTGGAGGCACATTGTTTAATCATCTACTTATAGTTTACTAACAAGCTAGCTAGTTTATCATTGTTGTTAATGATGAATAATTCTTACACATTTGACATTGCTCCCTAGATCTCCCATCTCATGCATCCATCTACTCTTTTAATAATTATGGAAGTCCGTATTTAATAGATTTGCATGTTTGTGGATGGTAAAGAAGAAGAATTTACTCTTGGGGTGGGGGGCCATACAAGTGGTATGTTTTCTCTTGAGCCGACAATTGAGTGAGAATTAATAGAGAAACAAAAGAATAAGTAAGAACAGGTCATTTCAATCAAGATGCCAATGCCCCCTCAGCTTTGTTTGTTTTATGTTGAGAGTTGCTTAATTCTTCCTATGACCATTTTCTTTTTCTTCTTTTTATTTTGAATTTTGGATTTTCAAATCAAGTAATATAACCTTCATTTTTTCCTTCCTTCCTTCCTTCTAATAACAATGATTAAAAAAAATCTTGAAACCCTGCATGATAGACTATACTAGGGAAAAAAAATTAAGAAGAGGGACATATCACATACTATTATTTATTTATATATATAGGAGAAATTAAATGTTTATACTAGTAGTACATAGTAATACAGTAGTCGTACGTCTAATGGAAACAATCATTTGGCTCAGAGGCAAAGACATTTCTCAACCCTTTATTTTCACCTAAAAAATCTCTTGTACCCCGCGAATTGCTCTTCCTTAAAAAGAAAAGCTGGCCACCTCTCTCTTATGTCTAATTCCCTCTCTTCTGTCTCATCATTTCTCATTTTCACAGGCCTACCTGCCACCCCTTATCCCACCGCAAAGACACCATGGTACGCCTCTCTCTCTCTCTCTCTATGATATATTATGTTTTCTATATTAATTGTGGCAACTGAATATAATTAAATGATTAAATATTTTCAATTACAAATTATTATTTTCTATATATTGTTTTTTGGAACAAAAACATGATTTTCAATTAAGTAAATGGATCATGGTCAAATCCACAATTTTGCATTCAATTAACCGCAGTTTAATAATTGGATCAGTTAATGATATCATTAGCTAGCTAGGCGCATTCTGTTGTCTGGAAGCCAAACATCTTAGTTGAACAGTATCAAAGAAAATTATGAAACTCTTACTACATATGCATTTTTATTTTATCATTGTTCATTTAATTTGGGATTATTCAAGAAGTACGGTAGATTTTTATTTTTAGTCCTTTTTGGGACATGAGAAATCAAACTTATGCATATCAATTATAAAGCTAATGTATGCATGTTATACACAAAACATGGTTTCCTTTTACTGTTTTATTTGTAATGTTTATTTTTGGTAGGCGAACGCCGCATCTGGAATGGCTGTGGAAGATGAGTGTAAGATGAAGTTTTTGGAGTTAAAAGCAAAGAGAAACCACCGTTTCATTATCTTCAAAATTGAGGGTCAAGAAGTGGTGGTGGAGAAGCTCGGGAGCCCCGATGAAAGCTACGAAGATTTCACCAATTCTCTACCTGCTGACGAGTGCCGCTATGCTGTCTATGATTTTGATTTCACTACCAACGAAAATTGCCAAAAAAGCAAGATTTTCTTCATTGCTTGGTAATCTCATTATATACTCCACTGGGTTGATCTGTTACATATATGGTCACACATACCACTACAGATCAAGAAACGTAATCCATTTCCTTTTCAATGTCAAATCTAGAAAAATAACTAGAGCAAAACTAACCACCATTATACAAATATGTTCAATTCCTAGGGATAAAAAAATCCTGACGAGTGAGTGGCTTGACTTTGCAAGGTTATTTCCTTATCATGTTGATGAATTTATATTATTTTCTTGTACATGAGTTAGGTCACCGGATACGTCCAAGGTGAGAATGAAGATGGTTTATGCAAGCTCAAAGGATAGATTCAAGCGAGAACTGGATGGAATTCAAGTTGAATTGCAAGCAACGGATCCTAGTGAGATGAGCCTTGACATTATAAAAGGGCGGGCACTCTAAAAAATAATCGGATAATTATATATATGCGTGTTCTGATTTCATACTCATGAGAGCCGCCGTGCAACACTTGCTGCATTTTGTAATGGGAGCGTTTGTATTTTCTGTTTCGGGCCTATATATCATGTTGATCAAAGCTAAATCATGTAGCGTAATGTTAACCTATGATTCATTCTTCTTTAATGTTTGAGACATTTGATTATTTAATTGTTCGCCATTAACTGTGTTATTGTGCACATACCTACCTAAACCACATTCATAACATGAATGGGTTCTATGTTGTTTAAATTTTAGGATAACAAAATTGTTCATGACATGCAATAATTCATTGTGTTTTTAGTTTTATACCATCATAAATGACTCTTTTTTGGGAATAAAATTTTATTTTATTTTTCAAATGAGACTTACGTAATGGACGGAGTGTACGACATATTACACACTAGCATACCTCTCCATAGTCTTTAATTCATAACTTAAGGAAACATGAGCGCAATACATTTATTTATAATTTTGTATCAAGCTAAGAATCTAAGTGCATTTGCTGGAAACAACTGAAAGCTTGTACCACATTCGCTCTAGATAATGATAATAGACGCGCCTCCATGAGCTGCTGTACAGTAAAGGACCACAAACACCCCAAAAACTCAACACAAATCCTATTACCATGCTCAAATAAAACCCATCCACTTGAATACCTCCTCCCTTTGGAATATCAGGTATTGTCACACCATCAGTACTACTGCAATTCTGTGCAAGTGGAGCTCCACAAAGTCCAGCATTGCCAATGAAGCTTGAAGCATTAAAGCTCTGGAGTTGGGTGCTCAATGGAATTTTCCCTGTCAAATTGTTATACGAAACATTCAAGTGACTCAAAAAGGTCAAACCTGACATGCTAGGAGGAATTTCGCCAGAAAGTTTGTTTCTAGACAAGTCAATTGATTCTAGTGAGTTCATGTCACCGATCTTGTCTGGCATCTTTCCAACCAAATGATTATTTGACAAGTTCAAAGAAATCAATCCCTGGAGAGTTGTTAACTCCTTGGGGATTTCTCCCGATATGAAGTTGTTTGATACGTCCAAGCTTGATACAAATCTAAGGATCTTATCATAATGAACCTCTCTTCCTTTTTATAACCACAAATGCATTATCAATAAATTCTCCAAAAACTGCAGCCTCCAGAAATCTCAAAGATATAATTGTGACCAAATGAGGTACGTCTCACAGTCATAGTGGTCAAATTTTCCAGGCACTGTGGTAAACTTCCAGATAAACTGTTGTTTGCAAGGTCCAAAATTTGGAGATTTTGGAGGTAACAAAGTTGAGAAGGAATTTCACCATGAAATTTATTCGAACGGAGACCAAGAACCATCAATTTGGAGAAGATATCCCCCAACCAATTTGGTATTCTTCCAACAAAATGATTCTCACCAAGATCGAGTGCTGCTAAGCCTGTACAGTTTTGCAAAGCTGAAGGCACTTGTCCAGATAAGCTGTTGCGACGCAAATGTAAGGACTTGAGGCGTGATAAAGTTCCCATGGAGCTTGGGATATTCCCACTCAAATTGTTTCCTCCAAGTATGATAACTGCCATTGCGTTCCAGTTCATCCAGCAGTTGAGTATTTCTCCGGATAACAGATTTTTCTCCAAATTTAGGTAATCCATGAAATTAGGTTCCTCTTTCTTATCACACAAGAAATGGGAGAGATCTCCAGACAATGAATTGTTAGAAAGATCCAGAAATGTTATGTTGGAAGAGAGGATAGGGATTTTCCCAGTCAAATTGTTGTTTCTGAGTTGGATAATTGGGGCCGAGTTCCAATTCATCCAGCAGTTGGGAATTTCTCCTGACAAAAGATTATCCTCCAGATTGAGGTAAACCAAC
Organism: Hedera helix; assembly: GCA_947179155.2. Taxonomy (NCBI): domain Eukaryota; kingdom Viridiplantae; phylum Streptophyta; class Magnoliopsida; order Apiales; family Araliaceae; genus Hedera; species Hedera helix. The sequence continues at coordinate 57,819,638 of OX359265.1, read as the reverse complement.
TCAGTTGGTTCATCACAAAGGAAATGGGAGATATCTCCTGAAATTGAATTGTTGGAAAGATTCAGGATATTTACGGTAGAGGAAACATGAGGTAATGTGCCAGTCAATTTATTAGAGCCCAAGAAAAAACTTTCTGAATTATTTAGAATATAAGGGAGCTGTCCATGGATTTGGTTGTCAGACAGATCTAAAAACGAAAATTGAGATGAAATATTCCAGAACCAATCTGGAATTCTGTCTGCAATCCGGGTGGAAGACAAGTCTAAACTCCTGAAGTCATCCTTCTGTGATCGGAGCCACATTGGAGATTCAGGGCCCAAATTCAAGCCCTTGAAGTTCAAGGATTGAAGTTGAAAGGGAGGTTTCCAGTTAGGGCTTATCCTTACACTGACTCGGTTGTCACCTGCAAATAAGGCTCTCAGAGCTGTGAGATTAGCAAGATGAGCTTCAGAGATGACACCTTCCAGCAAATTATTATCAATATCAAGTCTTTGTAGCTTCGAAAGCTTTCCAATACTCTTTGGAATTGGCCCAGGAATTGAATTACTGCTAATACCTAGGTACTTAGATTTTTGAATCGTCCAACTTGATCGGTTAAATGACCCGAGAGTCGATTCATATACACTTTCAATGATTCCAAAGTAGTTGGACTGCATTCGGATGGACTCCGAAGAAAGAGCTCCGATATTTCTCCCTCTAATTTGTTACTCGACAAATCAAGTTCTCTGCAAAGGTCTCCCAATAAACTAGAAGGTATTTTTCCTTCTAGTTCATTACTCGATAAGTCGAGGGCGATGACAGATGTCAAGTTTCTAATAGCACTTGAAATCCCACCTTGCAGGAAAGCATCTTTAAGCTTGAGCACCTCGAGATGGCTAAGATTGTACAGCCAATTGGGAATGGTGGAATTGACATGATTCCCACTCATATCAAGTCTTCTAAGACCGGTCATGTTCTGGAGACCTGATGGAATTGGACCAGCAAAGTTATTTGAACTTAGATCGAGAGAGACAAGGTTGCTTAGACTGAAAATCCAATTGGGCATCATCAAGCTTCCAAAATTGTTAGAAGAGATATCAAGCAATGACAGAGAAGTGAAATTAAGATTATGTAGTGGATCAGGAATAGAATCAAGTTGACAATGAGATGAGCGTAATTCTACCAGATGCGAGAGCTTGTTAATCACTTGTAGCCAACTAGGTGCTTTCTTAAGGCTCACATAACTTATATCAAGATGTTCCAATGAAGAAAGAGTTGAAAGCCATTTAAGATTCCCGGCATCCAGCACATACCCATAAAGAGAACCTCTTAGACCTAAAGATTGTAAACTCGAGAGATTTCCGAGATGAGGAGAAATGGTTCCTCCAAATCCTGCTCTTGACAAATTAAGATAGCGTAGACTTGCCAGAGATCCAATGAAGTTCGGAATTGGAATTCCTTGAAAATCATTCCCACTTAGATCCAGGTAGCTCAGATGCTTTAAGTTTAGCAAAGATGGATTAATTTGGCCACCCAAGTTCAACCTCTTATGAGCATCTTCGTCAGCATAAGTATGGTAAAGATAATTATAGTCATCATAAGGATTTTGAAGGTGGAGCTCACGAACATGGCCAGTGATATTGTCGCAAACAATTCCAATCCATCTACAACAATCATCTTCAATTTCAGCATCCCAAGAGGAGAGTCGATTAGAAGGATCAGTAAGATCTTGCTTCGAGTTTACAAGAGCTTGTTTCTCACTCTCCGTGCAGGCTGCTACATGAGAGTAAGAGTAGTCATAACAAGAGCTCAAAATAGTGGCCGCTATTATGAATGTAGCCATGATTATATTCATGCACAGCACAACAAAAGTTAACAGAGTAGTTGACAGAGTAGTTGTGTTCTCTCTTACCCTTTAGTTTTCGCAAGACTAAGATTTCTATCAACAACTCATTTCGACGTGCTCTAAGTGCAAGAAAAGCTATGAAGCTACATGTTGTAATAGATTAAGGTAGACTTGGAATTTTTAAGGTCTTTCAATCGACTTTATTCACACCTGGAAGCTCTCAACAAGACCAGATACAGAGTTAAGACTTGTGATTGCCGTATGAAAAGGGTTAAAACAGAAACAACTTAATACAAAAATTTGCAAGGGTTAAGTATGGTATTTAATCGAGAGGGATCATAAATCTACCCATATTCATATACAACTGAAGACGAGATTATTTTTACACAAACTTCCAGTATGACCTCTTTTCTTTATTCCATTAATAGTAAAAATTAGTTTCAGCCTGCCCCTGTCTACGTCAAAGGCGTTTGATTGAAGAAATAATAGCATCCACGTTAGGTGATGTTATATGGGGCAATAACTTGGGAGTTTTGAACGGAAAAGAAAAAAAAGAAAAACTTAAATTATGATAGAAAAAAAAAAGGACAACATTTGTACGTTTTGTTATTACTATTTTATCTTTATATTAATTTTGTTATAGTGTAGAGAGTATTACATTGATTATAAATTTTGAAAACTGATATTTTCACGTGAAATTTTAGTATTTCAATATGTAAGTCCCACAAAAAGTGTCATTATAGATATATAACGACGATTATATCGTTGTTATAAACTCTATATATGAGTCCTACATGTAAAAATATCATAAAAAAAAAATATCAATTTCCTAAATTTTTTGCTTATGTTATTTACTTTCCCACCCATTCCATTATGGGAGCATTGCACACTTCTAAGTGTCAGTCACATTTATTTCCGACTACCAATTACATTACCTTAAGTCAAAAATTAAAATTTATTAAAATGGGTTAATTCATTCCGATTGATGAATTAACTCAAATAGTATTATTATATTTAATGTGGTATAATAATTACAATTAATTTCACTTGAGTTATGGATGAAGAATAAAAAAAATTTCTTCTTGAAATATTAAAAGTTATATATAATTTTACTTAAATAAATATAATTAATTTCTCTCAAATTGTGTACACAGAAATATGAAAAGTTTCTTCTTAACAATTAATTTGTAATTTTTTATCACATAATATTAAAAGTAATTATTTTTTTTTAATTGTAATAGAATATGCTAAACCAAATTATTAACATTATATATGTATTATGTCAGTAAAAAATAATAAATATATTAATAAAAAATTATTAAATAATTATAAAAAAATTATATAAACTAACCCATGCATCACACAGACTATCAAACTTGTTATTTTTAAATACTTAAGTTCCAGCTAAACAAGATTATAAAATCTACGAGACAAACTTTTAAATAGCATGTGACAAATGGATAATCACCAAGTTGTTCCAGCTAAACTGTATTATAAAAATCTACGAGACAAAATTGCCTTGTAACAGAGTATATAATAATTTGTTAGTTTTAAATGATAAATTTTATACACATTGACGATCTTTCCCGGATCTCTCACAAGCAGGAGTTGAAGGTGACGATTGACGAAGAATCTATTATAAGCTTTATTAGGATATGTTAGTCTTGATAGAATTCTTCTCAGACCTTCGAATTTAAATAAACTTTTGGGTCTTTGACACTAGACTCCTTCAAACTAAACGATAAATTAAGGGACATCGGGAAGTATGACGACCCTATTCCTCTCCTCCATAATTATCGCTGCCCTGAATTAAGAACGAAACTCCTTGCAATGATACTTGACAGTAGTCTAGAGAATGCAATGATGAAGACATGGACACCTTTTGCACGTTAATATACAATCTCAACCAATAATGAGATAAAACGTCATCACTAGGAAAAACTTAAAGTATGTGATTGACTTAAGCAAGTATCTATACATTTGAAGAACCCCTAAAGGTGAAGGTTACCTCTAACTCTCTATTGATGGCTCTAAAACCTCTTACTCCCGTTATATATTTTCTCGATCATCTTCTTCCTGGCTCCAATACTAATTCTCACAATGAAAGTATTAGACGGTTCCGGCCGAAAAGAATTTTGTGATTTATTTCTCTTACTAGTTGGATCCACTTATCTTTAATCCATGATCAGAGAAATATCAAGTAAGAATGGAAGGACTGATTGATGGTTTATACAAATGATGATATAATACATCCCTATTTTATATAATTGGTAGAAATTGGAGAGGAGCCTACTCCGTTGTTTAAGCCTTTAAAGTAAACAAGAATTGAGAAGTTTTCAATCACAACATTAATCAATTTCTGCTGATTTGATAACGGAAATACACAGAGGCGGAGCATAGAGAGGGCTGGGAGGGCTATAGCCTGGCCCAGCCCAAGACAGATAAAAAAAAATTTACTACATATATTATTAAGTATTAACCGGCCAAAGAAGCAACAAAACGCCAAGCCCAAGACTTCCCAGCAAATCCATTAGTGGACCATTAAAATATTAAAACAAAGCAAACAACAAACTTAAAAGGTAAAGCTACGCCAATCGTGGAACCACCGAACCAGAACCCCCAAATCTGAAATCTCCCAAGTCGGCGACGGCAAGTCCGGAAGTCCCATCCAGCCATCTCTCTCTATCCTGTCTAGTAGAGCAACAGAGCACACCGCGGCCACCGCCGCACCGCCGACACCGGACCAGACCTTGCCATTGTCGCTGTTGAACACAAACAAAAATTGGGTATTTTGCTTTTTTGCTTCTATGAATTTAATTGGGTATTTTGCTTTTTGCTTCTATGAATTTAATTAGGTTTTGGGTATATTACAATAAACGTGGTTGCTTTTTACTTCTATGAATTTAATTGGGTTTTAATCTATGTTTGGACAGTTTCACAGTTTGGTGTTGCTCATTGCCTCATTTTGGTGGTTTTGATGTTTTGCAGTTCAGTAGTTGTCTAGTTGATAATTAATGACCAGTGTAGTTCATTAAATGTGACAGTGTGACACCAAATGACATGAACTTGCTTGCTTGCTTGACTGTTTGAATTGAATTTTTGGTTTATTATTTTTTTAGGTTAAATGTCAAACGCTCGTCAAGAATCAAATTCACAAAAAAATATATTTTCATTCTTTAAACCAACAAGTTGTGAGAAATCGAAGAATGACACTTCTTTAGCTTCCACACATATTGGGACTGCACCTACAACTTCCGATGATAGTACTTTCATTCGGGATCCTGCCTTGCGTATTCAAATATGGGAACAACCCGTAAATAAACGGGAGGAGTTTAGGCGGAAGTTTATTAAGGCGGGGCCATATAAACCCATTCTCCAAGAGTATAAAGCTACCCATGACGGGAAACAATTGCGTCGATTTCAAAGTTCTTGGTTTATTAAATTTTCTTGGCTCGAGTATTCTCCGGAAAAAAATAAAGCATTTTGTTTCCCGTGCTTTCTTTTCGAAACTAATCCTCCAAGTCGTCCTGCATTTACTATTGATGGTTTCAATGCTTGGAAAAGGGTTAGTGGACCCAAATGTGCTTTTTTACAACACGTGAGAGGTCCCGTCTCAACACACTTGAGTAACGTGCAAGCACAATATGATTTAATGAATAGTTCTCGGCATATTGAAAGGGTGTTAAATGCCCAGTCTAAAGAGATGGTGATGAAGAATCAGTTGCGTCTCAAGACAACAATTGGTTGTATCCGATGGCTAGCATTTCAAGGGTGTTCTTTTAGAGGTCATGATGAATCTCCAAAATCAAGAAATCGTGGCAATTTTCTTGAACTTGTCAAGTTTTCAGCAATGTCAAATGAAAAGGTTGCTGAAGTTGTCTTAGAAAATGCTCCCAAAAATGCTAAGTATACTTCTCCAATGATTCAAAAGGAAGTTTTGCATATTCTTGGTGATGCAGTGAGGCGTAAGATTCGTGAAGAAGTTGGGATAGCTCCGTTTTGCATTTTGGTTGATGAAGCACAAGATGCATCGAATAGAGAACAAATGGCCATTGTCTTAAGATTTGTTGACAAGAGTGGTCTGCTTCGGGAACGATTCTTTGGAATTGCGAGTGTTAAAGATACCACTGCCGTAACTCTTAAAGAAGCAATATCAGAGGTGCTTGATTTTTATGATCTCCAAATTCATGACATGAGAGGTCAAGGATATGATGGTGCAAGCAACATGCGTGGGGTTTGGAATGGATTGCAAGCATTATTTATGAAAGAGTGTCCTTATGCTTATTACGTTCACTGTTTTGCCCATCAACTACAACTCGCATTAGTTGCAGCGTCTAAAGATGTTCATGAGATATAGTTATTTTATTCAAAACTAAATTCTATTGTCAATCTTGTCACGGCTTCTCCCAAGCGCCATGGTGAGTTACAATTGGCTCAAGAAATTGAATTTGTTAATCAGATAGGAACGGGTGAAGTTGAGACTGGTAGAGGGGCCACTCAAATCAAGACTTTGCAACGAGCAGGTGCTACTCGTTGAAGCTCTCATTTTCGTTCTGTGAGTAGTTTAATAGATCTATTTGCTCCATCTCGTACAATTATTGAAAATCTTATAACAAATGGGCAAAAACAGTCTATACGTGCGGAAGCAATGGGTGTGTATGAGGCAATGGGAGATTTTAAATTTATATTTATCTTACATTTGTTGAATGAGATAATGGGAATCACGGATTTACTTTGTCAAGCAATGCAACAAAAATCTCAAGACATCGTAAATGCTATGAATCTTGTCTCAACTACAAAATCTCTCTTGCAGAAACTAAGAGAAAATGGTTGGTGTTCCTTCTTTTCGAGGGTGGAATCATTTTGCAAAGAGCAGGACATTGATATGCCTGATATGAGTGCCTCTTATAAGATGGGTACAGGTCGTTCTTGTCAGCAGCGTGATACAATCACTGTCAATCATTATTATCAGTTTGATTTATTCAACGCTGCAATAGATTTTCAGTTGATGGAGTTAAATCATAGATTCTCTGAAGGGGCAATGGAGCTACTTATTCTCAGTTCAGCTTTGAATCCTAAGGATGCTTTCAAATCATTTAAAATTGACGATATTTGCAATCTTGCACAAAAATTCTATCCCGCAGATTTCACTAAGGATGATCTACGTAATTTGCGAAGCCAATTGCAACATTATGAGCTTGATGTCCCCCATCATCAGATTTTTCAAAAGATGTCTACCATTTCTGAATTATGTGAAGGATTAGCTGAAACAAATAAGAACAAAATCTATCATCTGATTGATCGATTGATTCGTCTTGTCTTAACTCTTCCGGTTTCTACGGCAACGACAGAACGAGCATTTTCAGCTATGAAGCATGTCAAAACAATGTTGCGTAACAAGATGGAAGATGACTTTCTTGAAGATTGCATGATTCTTAACATTGAAAGAGAACTTGCTGAAGATATCAATTTAAATTTGATAGTAGCTGATTTTGATTCTCTTAAGAAACGTAGGGTACCACTTCGTTAGGTTATTATATATATATATATATATATATATATATATATATATATATATGACATTCACAAAAGTCTTACATTTTGTGTACTTTTGAATATAGACTTAAAATGTCATACCATGGATATAAAATTCTTGTTTTTTGTTGTGTTTATTTTTATAGTCCTCTCAATTTTAATATTATAATTTTCTTAGCACACCCCAAAAAATATTCCTGGCTCCGCCCCTGGAAATACATGTATAAATACCACTTAAACATTAGTCACAATCTATAAGAAAAAGTAAGCTACTACTCCGGTCTCTATTCATTAATATATATAAGAGTTGCTTGAATCGTCAATTTCAGTTTCGTTTGTGCGCCTATAATGGAGAAACTTTCTACCGCTGGGCTTTCTTTCCTCCTTTTGTTCTTGATCGAAACTACCCAACTCTGTTTGGGTGGAAATGTAGGTTGCATTGAAGGGGAGAGACGAGCTCTTTTGAAGATGAATCTTCTCAAGCTCCAACCACTGCAAGTCGTGAAGAAAAAAGGCGAAGCAGATGATGAATCATGAATCGGAAAAGGTGTGGTATTACGTTGATATATTGAGTGGTTTCTTCACAGGGTTTTGGGGAGTTATCGTGTTTTGATGTTCAAGAAGAGCTGGAGACATGCTTATTTCCGGTTTCTGGGGGAGAACAAAGACAAGATAGTAGTGGCAATAGGTGTGAGAATAGCTAGGCTAAAGCTGAAGAGATCAACAGCATCGTGAGGTGAAAATTGCGAAGATTGCAGCAAATCAGCTGGCATTATGTGTAGACTTTCTCAGTTGATTCAGCTTGTTTAGGTGTTAATATGCTCTATTTTGTTTGTATGAATGTCCATGTTTGGTAGGCAGTTTCATGGTCTGAAGTTGATGTTGTAATGAAAGGATTTAGTTCCAAATAATTGTGTTGGTTTCTATGTTCCCTTTTACAACATCATTAGATAAAACAAAAGAAATTCATATGTTAGGTCAAGTGTTTAGAAGGTACCTTTAATTTCTGGATCTGCCGATTATCTGATTCTCAGAGCTTATCTTCTAATAAACTACTGCTTGTGTTTTTGAATCTCGTATTTCACCTAAATAATCGATGACAATGAAGATCATCAAAAGCTGGCTGCTTGGTGCAGAGGATTGAACCTGTGGAATTCATCACAAACATAGTTTTCTCTTATCCTGAATTTGTAAGTATCTCAAGTCTCAGTTACGTTGAAGATGATTACTTCCTGACGATAGTTCCTCATTTTCTGACCTCTCTTATCCTGATTTTGCAAGTACCAAGTCTGTAGCAAAGAAGCTGCACAGAAGAAGGTATATACATACCTTTGGTTATGTTCCAATGCACTTGCCATTCTTGACGTTCGGTTAGATAAGAATGAACTTGGACTTGTCAGCTGTATATGCAAAAAAATTACCAATCATAATAAAGAAGAAATTACAAAAGCATCACTCCAGATACCTTCTTCTTGCGAGATCAGACCAAGAGTTATGAAATATGATTTCCTTTAATTGAGGGTTAGTATCCTATCTTATGCAGTGAGAAGAGTATTTACGTATACAAACATTTGATCTCACTGTATCTGAACAAATTACTACACCTGAAACAAGTAAGGATGGAAGTGTATAGCTATCATTCATCCAGAAAAATTCATATAAGATGGTATTAATTCTACTTTGTAGATAGTGAACTACATTATGAAGCCATAAAGACACGAATTTAAACTAAATACACTGTAATGATAAACTAATTTATCTATGGGAAGAAAAAAAAGAATATTCATCTAAATCTAGTTGTTGTGATTGTCCCAATATTGTTTTTCCCAATTCTCAACTTGTTTTACTGAATTTTCTTTTCTTCTAAGAACAGAATGAAGAGTTGGAGGATCATAGGGAGGCTGCATTACACATGGACTCTTATCTGTTGGTCCTTTCACCAGGGATTCCATCATAAACTTCTTTGTGAATCCTTCTGCTGGGCAGGCCATTGTTTCGGAACAAAGTTCAATTGCATTTGGAGGTACAGTCGGCTGATATCTCAGGAGCTTAGCATATTCGTTTAGCAGGTGGAACATGTAATCATAAACATAGTCCATCTTCAAATCCTCCTGAATGAAATTGCTTGCCTCCTTGCCAATTGCATGTGCCTGTTAAATTCATGTAAAAAAATACTTAATAAAAAAATAGGAAGAAGAGAAAATTTAGTGAAAATATATTAAAGAGGATCCGAAGTAGGAAATTATGTAGATGACTCAAAAACAAAGTTTACAAATATCATCTTCATCAACACATGAACAGGATTCAAGAACAATAGTTGGCAGCAATTCTGAGGATCAATTGATAGCAAGAAGGGTAAAGTTCTTTGCTCCTTGACGGAACTTTTCCATTTCGATCTAGTTCTGAGAAGACAATATATGATTTGTAAATGCTTCTTAAGAATTAAAAGAACTACTCAAACTCAGAATGGCCTAGCACTGCTTACATCATAAATGAGTTTCATATATTCGAAACCCATGGAAGAGGCAATCTACCAGAAAATCAAACAGAAATTAACTAATGATGGAACTAGAGCAATTTGGGGGTGGGGTGGGGGATGGTTCTCTCTAGAGATTACCTTCTGCTTGTGGTTATTACCCCAATCAACAGCAAACTTAATAGATCTGCACTTGTCATCGTCCCTTATTGGCCAATAATGGTGCACTGGCATCAAACCTCTTGTGAAGAAGTCATAGTAACGAGGCTTCACCACTAAGGTAACAGACTCACAAGCAAGAATATATTTTTCACTTACAGACCAGGCAGATCCTTCTATATAAATTTTATATCTGCATGAATAGGAATAGTATGGAAGGAGTTACATGCGACTGCATGTGAATTCACAGTAAACAGCAAAAATAGAAACAAACACACACAGTAACATATGAAAGAATATGCAGAAAAATACATGTTCAGTTGCTCACTCCAATAAGAATAAAGAGCCAAAAGTGTGACTCATCTACCTGTGAATGCATTGGCTTGCCAAGTCTGATTGCTTGTAACCTAACTGTGATTCTCGAGCCCAATCCTGTAAATATTAGAAAAATGAATTAAAAAAATTCAACACTTCCTTTTCCATTCTAAACTTTATATATTGTGCAGGAGAAGTCTCTATGATATGCAGAAATCTATGAGAAAAAACTTTTTGTTACGTTAAGGGTTTAAACCAACTGTAGACCACTCACAGAGCTTTTTACTCCTGCAATTTTTCTGAAAAACTTTCAGGAAGAAATTTTGAGGTTTAAGTTCTTGTTAGTGTTACTAGATTATTTGTAAAAAAAAATCTAGAGTACACTAATCTTGGTTCTAAATTAATTGCTGAGAATCAATCATAATCCAGAAAGAATAGATTAGATATGAATAATGAATATAATGATAAGAATATGATGATCAAATTCCAGTTATAGTGATATTTATTTATGTGAAATATGTTGTTTCTGTAAGTTGATTTATGCACAATAGATTTAAAATTAATAACTCCCCTGTATGTTAATTTAAGTGATTTTTTCCTTGATACCCTTAAAGTATGCATTGATAGGGATTAATATTCTAATTAAACATGTTAATGCATTGATATGTGGAAATAGGTCACTTCATTTGGGACATCCCAAAATAGAAAGAAGGTCACTTAATTATTTGTACAGCTTGCTTAATTACGTGTTATACAATTTGGTTCTAAACTAAACTGAACCTGACCTAGAGGTTTTTCAATTTTGGGTCTGCTTTTTGTGGTTTGACTTGCATCCCTGCGAAGTAGAGTATCAATATTTCTTCCCTCATATTAATATCCTCTCTTAATTCAAATACTTTGTGCTACTACCAGCAAAACTTTGGTACTGTTATCCTTGGACATCCTTTACCTCCGAAATTACTTCTGAAAGGTAAATTTTCTTAGCACATTTATTTGAATAGCTCAAGACTATAATTTTTGACATAAACAACAGTTTTCAAATTGATGGATCATTTAGCTTTTAATATTGGCATGAGATGGAGAGTAACTGAGTAAACACTATCAATTGTAGGTCCTAAATTAGCAGATTAGCACAAATAGTCAAGCTGTACGGAAAACTACAATGACAAACAGAAAACTTTTACCTGGGCATAGACGCGAGCATTCCAGTCCTGCTTGTCAGAGACATTACATTTCAGGAGGTCCATCCTGGTTTCAGCAACAATAGGATTTCCCTTCCAGTAAGCATATGGTTCCCTGTCCATCCACTGAGTCCTGGAGTTTCCTTCCTTTAGGTCCTTCAACAAAGACCCCCATGGCTTTATATTGATTTCGGGCCTGAAAGTTTGGATTTAGCGGGCAACTCAGAGAGATATACTGTTCTTCAAAGAATAACCAATACTTCTGTAAAAATGAACTCATTATAGGATCGCTTAGTAAAACTGGGACACTAATAGAGTCCAAAGCTTTATTTACAAGGAGGTTGTTATTATAAATAAAAAATCAAAATAATAAGATACCCACAAATTGCTCCAATAACATTTAGGTATAAAACATGAGAATTATTGCTCACCATTCAACTCTTTAGTACTCCATACTTTACGACATATATGATATGCCACACTAAAAAATTCTTTCCTTTATGTAAAACTCTTCAAATTATACACGTGCGTGTCTATATACACACATATATTTCACTGTATCTTTCTGTGTATGTTCAAAGCTTAAAAATTTACCAACACTTAAAAACTCAAGATACAAATACAAATAAATTAGCACAAATATATCCTCTTATCAACGCCCAAAATATTGAAAATACAATAGCACACATACCATCCCCAGAAGGACCAGTCAGGGAAAACAATGTCCAACGTGGAATCATCGGCACAATAACGAAACAATGGCGGTGGGGCTGGGGCATTAGGCCCATTGTAGAGCCTTGATTTAATAACTGGCCAGTCAACACAATCAAACATGAGGTCCAAATCAGGAACCTTTCCTGGGTACGTTCGTAACAACTGTAGGATTCCCCAGAGTGTAAAAATATCTCTGCTCTGGAATGACTTCTCATATGTCTCCACATAAACCCTCCCGTCCAGTATCACCAATCGAAAATTGGCTGTTCTTCTGGCTCTCTCCACCATCTCCCTCGTAATTCCCGTCTCTCTCCAGGGCCTTAGATCTTCATAAATCCAACGAAAGTATTCCGGACAACTGACTGGTGGTTTTGATGAATAGTCCTGATCTTGTATATTGAATTTTCTTGGATAATAATTAGCTGGGCACGTTCGAGTGAGATTGCCAGTTGAGCAGTTCAATGGAATTTCAATTTTTTTTGGAGGCTTTTTGGGAATAATAGGTGTTACCTCAGGTTTAATGTGAGTTGTTTTGGTAACTAATATTGAGTTTTGGGGAGAATTTCCAGCAATAGACTGCAAAAGCACATACCAAAACAGAATGTGAATACATGAATCCCAAAACACAATGCTGATAACTTTAGAAAAAGGGACATTTGTTCTTTGGGATAGTTACAGTAATCTATGGGCCATAAAGTTAAAATTCTCAAAACACGGATACCTATTACAGTATTATTGTGGTCAATACATGAGGATGCAACTAAATGGAGCCAAACCTTGGCCCGACTTTGTTTCAATCTCTCACTTTCAAGTGAGCTTTCACATACCCATAGCAATTTGATTGCATTACTGACACTCCTATAAATACTATAGGACCATCGACTATTTGACATTATTAAGAAGACAACTACATCCTAGCTCCAAGATCTCAGTACATATATGACGAATACCTGCAGTTTTATATCTAGTACTAATCAATATTTAATAACTTATCAATCTTATTAATATTTTCTATAACACCAACTTAATTTCCATGATCTGTAATAGTTATAATTATAGGGTTCCATCAATTCAACCCATAAGCGTTTTAGTTTAGCTTGCTTAGTTAAGGAGGTGGACCCTCGAAGAAATTGAAACCTTGCATCACCATCCTGCTTAATTTTATAAATTGCATAAATCCCAATGGAGAAGTCTAGGTTGGGACAAAGGGAGTAATACGGTAATGGCTAGGGAATTTAGACGGTTTTGTTATTAGTTATACAACCTATAATTTTACTTGCCTTTTTTTTTTCCTATCAAAAGCAAAGTTTATTTTTATAATTAGAATTTTTTAAATAACAGCAAGTGTTCATAGTTACACGTACATCTTCTAAAAGTAGAAGAATGTTGAGGTATTTCAAATACTAGAGGAGTAAAAAATGCAGTCCACTTCTAACCAATTTAGTAACAATATTCCCTTTTCCATCTTCCCCCAACTATTCCACGTACGAAACATACCGTAGAATTAGAAAGCACTTATCAATTAGCTTATAGTAAGTTTCCAATTCAAGAAATAACTAAAATAGGGTATTTCAATTTGGATGTTTCTTGCAAAAACTAGAAACTATAGTGTATTGTGGTGCATCTCTTAACATTTATGGGAGAGCACATAGTAAAGTATGATGATGCATATTAGTATTTTTTTTATTTACATTTTTAGCATCTATTCACCACTACTAAATATTAATAATATTAAAATTACATTTAAAAAATAATTTGATTCTAAAAGTCGGTCATATCCGATAATTTGGGACGCGGAGCGAGCTTGTATTTTGTTTTTTGGGCGCAACGGAGGGTGTATTTTCATAATAGAATAGGCCATGTAGTAGTTGTTAGTCGCTGAAGATTGATCTAGTTTGGGCCCACCGCCCAAAACAAGGCACATGAAGGAAGGGCTCCCGCCTGGGGACACGTGAACAGCCACGATTATTAATTTAATTTAACCTACCATTGAAAATAGGTCACCGACAATCACGGCGCATATTAGGAGATTCTACGACTACTATTGTCCAAACGCCCCAGAGTGCCAAACTTAAGCAGGAAAACAATTCGAAATTGCATTCTCAATTCTTAAAAAATTGATATTTTTATGAAAATTTACTCATATAAATTTCATTATTGAAAATGTCAAACCAATATGTATTGAACAATATCGGAATGAACAACTTACAGTAACGGTGGAATCGAGGAGGCGAGTGGAGATGAACGCGCCGAGGAAGAGAAGGGTGATGACGGTGGAGAGGCGGAAATAATAAGTGAATGTTGCCGAATAAAGCTTAATAGTGAGTCGTGGAATCATCGTCTCTTTTAAATACCTGTATAAGTTTTCCAGATCCATACAATAAATAACTCTGAAATCCCTGTCGTATATTATTCTCTCTTGCGCTCTCTACATAACAAACAAAGAACAATAAATGAAGACCCTCGATCTCTCAGTCTGATCCAACCAACCATAAGCTGAAAACTTGCTGATTTTTATTAACTAGAGAGAGAGAGGATGGTTTGATTATACAAGTACAAACTAGACAAACTTTCCAGTTTGATTAAAGTACTAGTAATAAGCACCATGGAGAGAGAAATAGATAACAGTAAACACTGAAACACGGTAATAGAACAAGATGAAGAGAGAAAGTGGAAATAAAAAAGTACGGAGGAGGGTGGTTTAAATCGTAAAGGATACAGGGCATGTTCGGAAATGAATTTTTTTTTTTAATTTAAAGTTAAAATTTTGATATATTTATAATTTAAAATTTTAGTAAATTTATAAATAAAAGTGTTCGATATTATTTTTAATTATAAGTCAAAAATTATAAATAATAGTTATAGATATGTTCGGCTAATAATGACTTATAAATTAAAATAAAATACAAAAATTATTAAAATATCTTTTAATAAGAAGAATATTACAAAAATAAAAGAGAATATTTCTGTCATTTCATTAGGGCTGTAAATGGTAATCGAAAAATTCGTGTTTGTGACGACCCCAAATCCGGGTTCCTTTAACTTCGGATCCGGTTCAACACTAGTACTACTTTTTCTTATTGTTCATGAATTACAACAATATTATAATTGCTAAATAATCATTTATTTACAATTATATAACATCTCTTTCTATTCCATAATCGCAATCTTTATACATTCCTAGTATGTCTTCATATCATACATGATACGACATTCTATTACAATCAATTTGAGATCATATGTATAATGACTCAATCACACCATCCTATTATCCTTATTCATAAAGGACAACGTCTGAAAAATGATATTCAAATAATCTGTAAATGTTCTCTTAACAATTTAAGTTTGCTAATCTATAGCACAACAAAACATAAACTCTTCATATCTACTTACACAAGTGAATGAATTAGTCTACCGCAAGGTTTTACTACAAAAGCATCTATGCTTCAATCTTGATGACTCGTTAGTCAATCTTCATCTTTGCCTCTACCGGAGTAATCGGCTTCCTCAAGCTACTCTGTAATGTTTTGTTTTAAGCAAGGGTGAGCACGACGGCTCAGCAAGTCTAACAGTTTCACATAACACGTAAAAACAGTTCAATCATGCTTCATGCTTCATGCATCTTATGCTTTGCAGTACATACATTTCTCATGCATATCATGTCTCGCATTTAATTTATGCTTCATGCCTAGCCTCTATCATGACATATAGTTCAATACAGAACAATTGTCTTAAATCAACTCCCGCATATCAATAGTTCAAATCAACTTATTTCACAAAAGCACATTAACACATCTTTGCACATAACCACGTATGAGCACATCACAGTTTAATAACAAACTTATAAATTATGCACATAATGCAACACGTTCTGAAAAACTTGCCTAGACTTGTATAACCAGCTTACGTTAATCTTTGACGTTCCTTGCACCACCTACACGGTATGTGAGATCAACGGTGCACAATATCAGTCAAAGTTTGACTCAATACTAAATCTTATTTTAAAGATATTTATTTCTTCTTATCATCCCCTTTATTTAATAAGGTTAATTTCATATTTTAGTCTCTCTTTGACTTGACTCAGTGTTTCATATTCAACACCATAAATCTTTTGTTCGAAACTATGCAATTTTGACATTTATTAATGTCACTGCATTAAAACTTGGACCCTATATTTATTTAGGTCGATCCACCAATTAATCACTAATGGACCATACCCTTGGTTTAACTTAATCACATCATTTATCTCGATACTTATCATAATATTACTCACCTTGGATAATATTTTAAATTTTACTATTAATTAGTAATAACTTATAATGTTATTTAATTGTTAAATAACACTTTAAATAATCATTACTATTATTAATTTATTTTTAATAATAGTTTACCTTAATCATTATGATTAATCTTTTAATAATAATTTAATTGCTTGCTAATATTATTACCCTTTAATAATATTTTAATTGACTTCTCATTATTATCAATCATTTTAATAATAATTTAATTGTTCATCAATATTATCAATCATTTAATAATATTTGAAATCCTCACGTATCATTAGTAATTATTTAATAACGATTCAACCCTTAACTATTATTACCCAATAGTTAATTACTTGTTAAACAATATTATTAATTATTTAATAATATTCTAAATCTTTATTTATCATTATTATTTATTTAATAATGATTTAACTCTTAACTATTATTATTTAATAGTTAATTAAATGTTAAATAATATTATTAATCCTTTAATAATATTTTAAATTAATTACATATCATTATTAATTATTGAATAATGATTTAATTCTTAACTATTATAATTTAATAGTTAGTCAATAATATTATCAATATATTTTAATTACTTAATAATCTTCTTTCGATTAAGTAATAATTTATTCCACTTAATTACCATTTAATTATTATTTAATATGAATTAAATAATAATTAATTAACTAATTATCCGAACTCATTATTTAATATTAATTAAATAATAATTAATTAATTATTTAACCTTACTTATTATTTAATATTAATTAAATAATAAATAATTAGTTTATTAACCTTAATTATCCTTTAATTATTATTTAATATTAATTAAATAATAATTAATTACTTAATTAACCTTACTTATTATTTAATATTAATTAAATAATAAATAATTAGCTTTCTAACTTTAATATTCTTTAATTATTATTTAATATTAATTTAAATAATAATTAATTATTTATTTAACTTTACTTATTATTTAAGTGCAATTAAATAATAAATAACTAACTTATTCATCTTAACATCCTTTAATTATTATTTAATATTCATTAAATCATAATTAATTGATTACATAACTTCATATATTATTTAATATTTATTAAATAATATTTAATTAGATTATTAGCCTACTTATACACTAATAAATAGCTAATATATAGTGAATCACTCCAATAATTTCAAATTTTATTTTATAACACTTAACTAGCATGCCAATAGGTCAAATATTATTTTTCTGAAATTAAAAATAATTTTCCCATAATTATTAGCAATTTAGTAAGATTTAATCCACCATTAATTCTAATAAATACCAAATTACAAAAAAATTCGGATTTTAAATTTTGATAATTTTATTTATAAAGTTATAAGCATTTTATCTTTTGGAACCAACCCAAGAACCGGTCTAAATATGCCCGAACCGGCCCTACCTAGAAATCATGAAAAACCGAAAAAAACCGAACCGGCCGGTTTTTTTAAAAAAATAGGCAGATTACTTTTATGCTTTTTCAGACTTGGGGTCTTCGACGGGAACTTGAATAAAATGAAATCCACAAGTCCGATTGAGGCCTATTTGGTATCGATGGATTCGTAACTTCCCGAACTACATTTTTCTGTCATCAAACATCAAATTTGGATTTATTTTGGTCACATAAATTGGCTCTAAACCGGACTGTTGTGCACAACCCTAAAACAGTGGGTGTGTTTTGGTTGAAAAATCATAACTTGCTCATTTTAAATCGGATCGAAGTGATTCCACTTGGAGAATCTTCATATCCCACACATCTAACACCAGAAATTTACGGATCATGAATCCGACTTATGGATCATGCCCAGAAATTTCGGGAGTGGCTGCCATGATTTTGGTTACTTGGTTTTCATCGGTAAAAACTTATTTGATGATTTTGATGAAATCTTTCCACATAAATACACCCAAAAATTCATATTAAACCCATGTAACCCTAGATATATCAATCTAGCATGTTTCTACCTTTTTAGATTTTGAAAATTAGTTTTCTACCAAAGAAATTACATAGTACCCAAAGAACAATGCCAAGCTAGAATGTTTTATACCTTTTGTTGATTATCCTCTTTGTTAGAACTTTGAAAAGGCTTGGATGATCAATCTTCTTACATAGATAGCTTCCTCTTGATGAGACCTCCATCTTTAAACCTTGCTCCAAGATCATCCAACCATCAATGCTCACAAGATCTAACTTTCTTTTTCTTTTTCTCTAGAGTTCTCTCTCTTTTCTCTATTGAAATTTTTGTAAAATGGCTAACCAACACAATGAATTGGTGAAGCACTATATTTATAGTACTTCCTTAATCTCCATTAGCTCCTACTAATCAACCAACACTTGGACATTTAAGGCTTAAACTCATGCTTACTATAGCTTGGATGAACAAGATGATTGACAAGGATGAATGACTCCTATCAAGGTTGCTTGGAAGCAACTTTTAGAGTGTAAAACAAGCAAAATAAAGCCACACTCAACATTTTCATGTGGGGCCCCCTCCAAAATTCGGGATTTGCCAATAAATTACACCAATTTGGCTTTATTTTTATATCCTATATCATTATATAAGTATCAATATATATATATACCAATGTATATATATTGACCATAACTTTGACTACCATTTGGGCTCCACATTGGATCAATTTAATATTTCTATTGGGCTCGTCAATTAAATTTGTTTGGGCTCAATTTAATTACTACATTGGGCTAATATTAAATACCCTATATTACATTTAATTAAACAAGCATTGGGCTTGGTTAATTATTACATAAATCCATGTTCAAATTAAATTATATGGACTACTAAGTTAAATTAATTTGACCTAGTTTAATACCTCAATTGGACTTATAATATAATTCAATTAGATATGCTATAATTAATTCTACCACATTGGGTTACTTAATTAACCCATCCACGGTAAATTCTTAACCCCACATTTATTTATCTAGCAATTAACCAATAATTGGTTAATGCTATCTCTCTTGTCAACCAACTAGGGTTATTCAATTAACTAGACACTAGTTAATTCTCTACACTCAATCAATACTTGAAATGCTTCTCCCAACCATTGACCATCATTTGACTTTTAATGGTTTGTGCTACATAACTTACTTTTTATTGGCTCTCTTATTTAATTACCCATTTCATGCAAATATCTCCATATTGGGCTTACATTTATAACAACTTATTAATTAAGTAAATTACTTAATTAATTAACTTCTTAATATTGTCCTTCTAGGCAATATTCCACTTCCCTACTTGTTACTCATAACCTTAATTCATAACTTATATAATTAATTCAATTAATTATATTACATGACTTTTCTTTTTAATCCATACTAAAACTAATTAATTTATTAGTTTTATTAAGTATTTAATTTACTTCACACGTCATCTTGTTTGACTAACAAACTCAACTATAGGTAAATATATATAAATATTAATATATTCACCTTCACTTCTCAATTGAATTTCTTTCTTAAATAAATTATCTACCTGCATCATTACAATATTCTCGCATTTAATTTCTAACAAATGATTTATGTTAAAAAAAAAAATGTTTACCCATTTTCTACACATCTTCCTTCTCACCTTCTAGGTTTAAACCTTAACCTTTAATAAAATCAATTAAGATATTATTTAAAATCTTGAAATTATCTGGGATATTACAGTATTCGTCCGCATTCGTATTAAAAAAAAAACGGATATTATTCGCATTCGGAAAAAAACGGATATATATCCGTATTCGGTTTAAAGGTATCCGCAAATAAACGGATACGAATACGGATATAGGCGTATTCGTATTCGTTTAACATCCGTCCGTAAATATATCCGGCGGATATCGGATATCCGGAATCCGATATCCGAATTCGGATCCGTATCCGGAATTCGTATCCGAATAACTTATATATATATATAAAATAAGCAAAATAATTTCTTTTAAGTTTTAAGTGATCTTCCTAATATAATAATTAGTTTTCACTATCATACGAAAATTATTTTTAAAATATGTCATTTCACTTCTAAAAAGTTGAAAATAACACTTTTATTATAATATTAATAAATTGATTTAAGTATAGTTAAGGAATTTTTACTATTATAAAGTTAAAATATCTCAAATGTATAATTTAACAAGTGTTATAAATATCATTTAACAAGTGTTACAATATAACTTTTGGATCATTTAACAAGTGTTATAAATGTTATAAATATCATTTAAATGTTATAATTATAGATTATAAATATTCATACACACTATAATATTGCTCTAAACATATAAAACGGACATCAACTTATTAATGGACATCAAACTTTAATAAGTAGAGCATTCATTTTAAAATTTAGGATTTTAAAAATAATAAAAATTTATTTAAATTGTAATTTAGAGTATTGATTATTGTATTTATTAAAAATAAATAAATTAACATTCATTCATTAATGAACTATACATTAAAACTTATTATTTTTTTCCTTTATTCTAGTTATATATAGTGTTACAGTATATCTAAAATACATTATTTAACAAGTGTTATAAATATCATTTAAATGTTATAATTGTATATTATAAATATATGACAACTACAATATTACTCCAAATTAACACATAAAATGAGCATCTACTTATTAATGGATATCAAAATATTAATAAGTAGAGTATTTATTTTTGAATTTAGGATTTAAAAAATAATGAAAACTTATTTGAATTATAATTTAGAGCATTGATTATTGTATTTAATAAAAATAAATAAATTAACATTCAGTCATTAATGAACTATACTTTAAAATTCATTATTTTTTCCTCTTATTCTAGTTATATATAGTGTTACAATATATCTAAAATATATCATTTAACAAGTTTTATAAATATAATTTAAATGTTATAATTATAGATTATAAATATTCATACACACTACAGTATTACTCCAAATTAACACATAAAATGAACATCTATTTATTAATGGGCATCTAAACATTAATAAGTAGAGCATTCATTTTGAATTTAGAATTTCAAAAATAATAAAAACTTATTTAAATTATAATTTAGAGCATTGATTATTGTATTTATTAAAAATAAATAAATTAACATTCATTCATTAATGAACTATACTTTAAAACTCATTATTTTTTTTCATTATTATAGTTATATATAGTGTTACAACATATCTAAAATGTATCATTTAACAAGTGTTATAAATATAATTTAAATGTTATAATTATAGATTATAAATATTCATACACACTACAGTATTATTTCAAATTAACATATAAAATAGGTATCTATTTATCAATGGACGTCTAAACATTAATAAGTAGAGTATTCATTTTGAATTTTAAAAATAATGAAAACTTATTTAAATTGTAATTTAGAGTATTGATTATTGTATTTATTAAAAATAAATAAATTAACATTCATTTATTAATATGTACTAGTAATTACCTGTGCCTGAAGACACGACGTAACAAAAAATTAGATTAAAATTCGAAAAATACTATAATACTTAAAAACGCTTTACAACTTAAATAACTTACAATCACACATAACAATTATCATTATTCACCACACCG
The DNA here is from genome assembly GCA_947179155.2 of Hedera helix. NCBI lineage: Eukaryota > Viridiplantae > Streptophyta > Magnoliopsida > Apiales > Araliaceae > Hedera > Hedera helix. Next base: position 57,797,576 of record OX359265.1, on the reverse strand, counting down.
ACATAATAATTAATTTTTAAAAAAAAATAGATATCTAGAAAAATTTAAACATGTCTACAAAACTTACAATTATCATAATTCACCGTACCACATTAATAATAATAATAATAATAATAATAATGATAATTATTATTTTTATTATTACTATCATAATAATAATAATTATTATTATTATTATCACAATAATTATTATTATTGTTATTATTGTTTTTGTTGTTGTTGTTGTTGTTATTATTATAATAATAATAATAATTATAATTATTGTTATTATTATTGTTTTTATTATTCTTATTATTGTTGTTGTTGTTATAATTATTAATAATATTATTATTATTATTATTATTATTACTATTATTATTATTATTATTATTATTATTATTATCGTTCTTATTATTAACATAATAATAATTATTATAATTGTGACGACCCCAAATCCGGGTTCCATAACCTGGAGTTTGGTTCTCACTATTCAACACATTACTAACAATTAAATACATACATTGCATTTAAATATCGCGGAATAATACATATTGGTTCCCTTCAAAAGGTTACAATACCAGGGTCTATCAACCTTAACATAATAACAGTTCCTATCACAAGGAATTACAAAAGGTTTAACAACCGTAAATACATAATTAAAGATCTAATTAGCATGCATAAGCTAACTTAAGCTCTGGCTTTTCCTTTTCCTTTATCCTTCTTTGAGCAATCAGGATTATCTGAAAAATGGTTCATGATATAGCAAGAATGAGCAACTAGTTTGCTCAGCAAGTTTAGAACAATCATATAGATTTAATATATCATGAATGAATGAGAAATATCATCAATGATTCAACAATAGATATAACAATTGTGAATGAAACATGATTCAAATTTTAATAAACAGAATATTTGAATCTTGAAATGCTGAGTGGTCACTAAGGACCCTGAACTAACTAGGGTATAATAGAGTTTCCTCTGACCCTTTGAGTTGTTTGGTTTTCAAGGGGATCAGCCTATTCAACCCGCGGTATATGCATTACATTTAGTCACTGGCGCCCAAAGTCGGTTTCCCGACACAAAATCCCCTAATTTAGGGTTGTTCAATTCTCAGACTTAATATAAGAAATCCGCACCCAACAATGGTTTGGATAAGCTTTTAAAAGTATTCAAGTTATTGAATTTAGAAACGTAATGTCTAGCTGAATTATTAGCTTAAGACATTTTTAATACAGTTCATGAATCAAGAACTAATAAGCTTCAAATGCACTAAGTGCGATTGTATAAACAATATGGATGTGGAATAATTTTAAATAATTAAACCACTGCAAGCTTTAACAATAAATACAAGTATGGAAACTTGTTCAACGATAATAATTGAGTAGGGTTAGAGAACTTGCCTGTTTGCTCAGCTACAATAATTGTCTAGCTTTAACTAACTTGCTTTGAAAGACCTAACATTAATAAAGTCGGTCTAATAATTAGTACGACGTATTTGCATAACTATACGCTTAATAACGAACTTATTTACCACACATAAGTACTAACACATAATTTACATTTAGTCAAAACAATATTATTAACCTTAAAGACACTTAATCATTTTATGTTAATAATTTAATAAGTTAGAAAATATTTTTCTTAAGTGTTGGACACTTATTAAACCTTTAAACAACTTATTATAATTGTTTAATTAAATTCAATTTATTTTATTAACTCAATCTCTTTTTAATTACTATTTAATATTGATTAAATAGAAATTAATTAATTAACTCTAGTTATTATTTAAAATAAATAATAACTAGTTGTACTTACTTATTATTTAATTATAATTAAATAATAAATAATTATTAACTTAATTTTAACCTTCTTTAATTTAATGTTAATCAACCAATAATTAACTAAGTAATTAACCTTACTTATTATTTAATTAAGGAAATTAAATAATAGTTTACTAATCTTAATCCTCTTTAATTATTATTTAATGTCAATTAAATAATAATTAATTATTTAATTAATTTTAATTATTATTTAAGGTTAAATAATAATCAAATCATT